>CM061349.1:92335046-93631546 GCA_030867105.1 Liasis olivaceus | reverse complement strand
GTGTGAATTAAATGAATTTCCCCTTCTACCTCACATAGTCAAGGGTGGGACAGGTTATCTGTATTAGCACTTTGAACAGATTACTTGCAAAGAGCTTTATAAGTCAAGGGACAGGATTGACCTATATGCCCAGTTTACTTACCTGTGGTATATATCAGGTTGAAAAATCCACATTTAACTGTGAAGCTCATTAGGAAACCTTAAGCAAAGTGCTTTAAATTACATCTG
This sequence comes from Liasis olivaceus, assembly GCA_030867105.1. Taxonomy (NCBI): domain Eukaryota; kingdom Metazoa; phylum Chordata; class Lepidosauria; order Squamata; family Pythonidae; genus Liasis; species Liasis olivaceus. Next base: position 93,631,318 of record CM061349.1, on the reverse strand, counting down.
TCTTCCATAGCATGGCCCCTTCCAGATGGCAGACTGATTGGAAGATTGACTTCCACTAACTTGTTGGAAGGAACATGGAATGAGCCTGCAAAGAAGCGATTTTTAGAGATCCTTCTTGGCAAAGAGAAATCAGGCTCAGAGGATACATACTTGAAGTTGCTCCTTCTCTTAGGGTGTGTTTGTTTTGTTTTGTTTTGTTTTTACTTTAGCTTACAGGTTCTTCCTCTCTAAAAGAAATATTACTTTAGGAAAGGAGGTAAAGGAAACAATAGTGGTTCTTGTGACTGGATGTGCCCATTATGGCAGCCATTTTGTGAACGTGAACCCCCTGAATGGCTGATTTGTGGTCATAATGAAAAGAAGGCAGCAAACAAACCTGCTATCAAGGTAATTTTGAACTGTGATTTTTGTCCCCTAGTTTGATGTCATCTGCAAAGTTTATAAGTGTGTTTCTATTCTGTCTTCTGGATCATTTAGGAAGATGGTGATGAGCACAGGATCAAAGACCTTCCCCAGGGGGGCCCATTTGATAATTCCTTGTCAATGCAGAAGCATTTATGAATGACCTATGGGTGCAGTTACAAATCCACCAAATTGCCATACCATCTAGCCCCTATTTATCTATCTCAAATTCTTTAAAGTCAGCTTTTTTTCCCTTAGTAGTGGCAAGGCTTACCCTCCGGCAGTAATTAAGGCCATGGGATAAAGGCAATAGGCATCTCTACTGCATCTCTACATGCAATGTGCACCATTGCTTTCAAATGGAAAGTACGCTTTGCCACAGACTTCACGCAGCCTGAGCCTCAAGGGCTGCCCACTGAAAAGAGAGAAAGAATTCTACTAAAAAAGGTTCAGGATAAGCAGACAACAAATGCACTCATGTATGCATCTGGATGCCTGATTACTTTCCACACATAGCTCCTGATCCAAGAAGCAGGATGCATGCAGAACACAAGTGGAGCAGAAATTCAGGATTCTGGAATAAGATAATTATTTTTCAGGTAGATTACTTTCCTTACCATAGGAGGGAGCTGGCAGTTGTTTAATGGTTGATTATCATACTCTTGGGGCACACTATTGCTTTTGGTCTGTTTTTCTCTTGTCCTTGACCAGCCTTTCCAAAGCCATCCCCCTATATCAAAGAAGAGCCGTATTAGCCCAGAGGAAGGGCTCTTTGCTCCAAGATTCACACAATATTCTAGATTAGAGAAGAAAGGTTTGTGATTCTGATACTATCCAGACATTGTTTCAGTGTACAGTGTGAATCAGGCCATTATGTAAAGCCGTAATGAAAATGCAGCACCTGTGTTTTCTTGACCTTGTTTTAGGATTCAGCATGTTTCATGAACCCAACCTGTGAGTGTTCTTATGGCTGAGGCCATGAATAAATTGGAAGTATTAGGATGGAGACACCAGTGCTGAAGACTCTGTATTTTCTCTACTCTTAAGCAAATGTCACATTGAGAAATTGCAGGGGAATTTGGATTTGAGAAAGAACTCTGCATGTATTTTCTTTATATGAATTTGCAGGGTTCAAAAGAGGAATGGAGATAATTTAGTCCTTCATCCCAACCAACACCCCCCTCCGCAACCTCCAACTGTTTTCCCTCCTGTCCTCAGAATCCTATGGAGAGTTTATAATGATATTGAAGGCATTTGTCTATGCTTTGCTTCAAAAGAAGAGAAAAGCTTTGTACCCCATCCAGCAATGTCCTTCTGGCCCAGACTCAGGCTTTGGACATAGTTTACAGTATTCTCTTATGTCAAAGTCATTTCTGAATGATAGAGAATCATAACAAAATTCATAGCAGGGGAGCTGACATCAACCTCCCTCCACCCACAAATCAGATAGCCTGGTCATCATTATGCCAATGGTGTTTGTTTCCATCTTTAAGCAAATACAAGGCCATTCTGTGTGCCAGTCTCAGGAGCCCAAGTGACTTCCCCCTGCCCTTGGCTATCTTGTGTTTAATTTAAGAAGCGTGCCATACATGACGGTGGCCATTGTTTACTGCTGTCATTGTTATCAAGGCAAGTAAAGACATTAGAATCTCTCCTGTCATTGGGTTTTATTTTCCCCCTGTCCAGAGACAATGAGATAGTCCACATCCAGACCTTGTCTAAGGACACTTTGCAGAAAAAAAAAAATGTTGGCAATAAGACCTCAGCAGCTAGCACTTGAGGGACAAAATATGGGGACCATAATACAGATGGATAGTTGTGGGAAGGTTGGTTCAATGAGAATTTAAGATAATGGGAACAATGTAGGGTTTGAATTTCCTCAATTTTTATGGTGATTCATTGTGGCTGAGAAGGCATCAACATATCCAAATAACAGGTGTGTTTCCAAAATCTTAGGTAGTCCTGTTTGTCCCTTAGCAAACAAAAATGTGGCATGACATAAAATCATGAGCAAGTTTTGAACTTTTCAAATGGGAAGTTAAATGAAAAAGGAGGAGGGGGGAAAGCTGGGTAGAATCATTGTATTTTGTATTTTATAAGAGATTGGTATAATTTATACAAATATAAGTGGATTAAGTAAAATCTGCACAAAGGGCTACTGGGACAAAAAACAAAACAAAACCCCAAAATCAAATAACGACTGTCCCTTATGTCTGAAAAATGTATAGTCTATAAAAGAAGTAGATTTTAAAACACATAAATAATAGTTAAGCCCCCTTTGAGTTGAGATTGATTACTGGTGACTTCATGGACACACACACGCAGTTTGCCCAGTCTAGCCCTGTCCTATCTCAAGCCATCTCATCCCATCCTCAGCCTAACCCTTCTTAGCTTCCGAATTTAGGCAAGGTTAACCAGGCAAGGGAACATTAGCCCATTTCAAATGTTCAGTAAGTTTGGTTGGCAGCACTATTGGAAAACCAGCTGGGTCACACTACAGCCCATTCAGTTAGCAAAGGATATCAAAGGCCTTTAAAAGCACCTTTGTGTTTAAGATCTCTCTTTCTCTGAGCTGGAGCTATGAACAAAAGTTGGGCATTCTGGAGGATGAAAGGGGCTAATGTTAGAGGTGAGAGTCTTTTCAGACATCTAGGAAGTGAAGAAATCTATGGCATTGCTGACTGGTTGGTATTCCCACTACTTCCTCCTTTGTGAGTGAAAGAATTAAATCTGGGAAGTAAAAGCATGCCAGGAAAATGTACCACAATGCACATTCTGGTCCCGCATTAAAATTAGGGTTAATCAAAGACTGAGAGAATCCAGGAACCTTACTTTTCCAGATTTGAAGAATGGCTCACTGGCTTGCTGTCATCACTGTGAAAATGCCAAGGATTGTGTCCATCAGAAATGTGGGTTAAAATCTCTGTGTAGAACATTTTGCTTCAGGCATTGTGATTCATCTATCAGAATCACTGTGTATCTTAAAGTAGAAACACAATTCTGGCATCTTTATTTTTTGACATGACAAATTATTGGGACATTATGAAGATTACTGGAATAATTTTGCCTGGTGAATGTTCCCTATCATCTTTTCCATTTAAGGGGAGCCAAATGAAAAGTAGAATTATTATTGAGGGCTAGCAAAGCTAAGATGCATGTGGTAAAACAAGAGGCTTGATCACGGGTTCACAGAGTTAGAAGGAACACTTACAACATGGAGTATAATCATCTCCTAAGTGTAGGAATCCAAACGAAAGCATCCCAGACAGTTGGATTTCTAGTTTCTATTTGAAGACATCCAATGTCTATCAACTCTCTGGGTAATTAGTTCCATTGTTGAACTGCTATTACTGTTACACATTTTTTTTCTACCTTTCAGTGGGATCCTGCCTTCCTTCATTAAATCCATTATTCCATGCCCCGAACATTGGAAATATAACAAAGTAGCAGCAGCAGTAACAAATATGTCCAGGGCTTCTAAAGCAAGCTGAGGGTTTGTCAATATGATGAAACATGTGTCCTGAGGTCAAAACGCAAGCTCTTTGCAACGCAAGTACAAAAATGTCACAATTCATATCATGATGTCAGAGTGCATGTACCACAATTTGCCCACCTTCCCTCCCCACTCATATTTCTTTGGTATGGCATCTTTTCAGGTATCCGAAGAGTGCTCTCACAGTTACCTTTTCTCAAGGCTAAACATATCCAACTCCTTCAGGCTCTCTTCAGAAGCCTTACTGACTAGTCTCCTGATCCTGACTGTCCTCATCTGAACCTCTTCCAAATTCTTTGAACCTTCTTAAATTGTGGTTGCCCAGAAGTGGACATAGTATTCCAGCTGGATCCAACCAAAGCATAATGAAATGGAATAATTACTTCCCATTATTTGGAAATGACATTTCTGCTGGCAGAGATCAAAACAGTGTTTTCCTTTTTTTGCAGCCATGTCACATTGCAGACTCATGTTCATTTTGCAGTCAATGACTATTAAAAGATCTTCTTCACAAGTATTATTTATTACCAGACCAAGTATCCCCCATTCTATACCAATGCATTTCTTTTTTTTTCTTTCTGAAGTGAAAGTTTTTGCATTTATCTCAATTGTATTTCATTCTGTTGTTTTCAGCCCATTTCTCACCTATCAGAGTCATTCTGAATTTTATTTTGTCTTCTAGGGTATTATCTATCTCACCCATATTAAAAGTTGCACAATATTTTTATTCTCCCATTAGTTAAATATTTATTAATAATATTTATTATTAGTAAATAATACTAATAATGCACTTCTCTGGCTTCAGTAAAAAAGAAAATACACATTTATGTATACTTATGAAGTATCTGTTTCCTTTTAATTGGTTTTCATTTAGGTAGGCTGATCTATCTAGGCTTTTGATACAAAGAACAGCAGTGCAGGTAGGTTGAGCAGACACAAAGGGAAATAAAGCAGAAGAGATACTACCTTTGATACTAGTTAATTCATATCAAAGGACACAATACTAGAACTATGTCCAGTCATGTCCAAGTGTTATGAGAGGAGGATCTAAGCAGCAGGACATGTCTTTAGCCACATGCAGTATTAGAGAAATTTCTTTCGTGCAAGTTAGACCTTACGCAGGATTAATAAAACTAAGAAAATACGGAGGGCTTTTGTTGTTTATGTTTTTGTTGTGATTATTCATCCAAAGGTTAAACAGAGATGAAGGAGCTCCACTGATGTCTTCCCAAAGTGGCACCGAAGGTTGTTTTGTTAAGCAACCTGAGGTTGCAGTACAATGTCAGTGCTAGAGGGGAAATAATAATTTTAAAAAATAATTTAAACTGACTTGTGTCTGAAAAGAAAGAACTGCTCCATACAAGATCAGAGCATGCATGGGAGTAAGTGGCAGAAACTCCTCATTGGAAACTGAGCATCCTGGTTCACATTTTTTTCTGTCCTGCAAACATCTGACTTATGTTTCAGAGGTACCTAAGTGTCTCATTGTCCGTAGGAAATACACGGATGCATCAATGTCCACCCTTACAGCTGGACAATGAATGGAGGAACCTCCATTCAACTAGCAATGAGAACCAGGATGCATCTTCTCTCAGAACCCACGCAAATATGAACTGACAAGCTCTGTGTTTTGCCCTTAAGGCCCCTGTCCTGAACTGTTAGTATCTCTGTGCTAAGCTGTCTCTTCTCCCCTCCCTTCTGTGTATACACGACTGCTTTTTCAGCATTTCCTCAATGCAACATACCATTCGCATGAGACACTGCTAGATATCTGCATGGTGATCATAAGAGAGCTCTACCTTCATTAAAATTCAGCCAGTTATGATGCAGCAATATGTGGGGATTTTCCACAATGAAGCCACAGGCTGAGAGATCCACGGCCAAAGGAAGAAAAGATACCACAGTGGTATCCAGTATGATATGATTAAGGATTACAGATGATTTTCTCACTATAAAACAAAAGTTGTCTACTGTTTAACTACGTATTATACATCTTCATTATATAATCAGCCTTCAAGTAACTGTGATGTATTGAGTTTTGACATATTTCATTACCATTTTTCAAATTTTTGTGCCTCATGCCTCATCCATTTATTCTCATACCATTATATTTTGAATAAGGGGCATCCATAAGGTGGGGAGAAGATAGTGCTTGACCATCCTTGTTCCCTCCTTTAGACTGTGGGCCTAACATGTCTGGGTAGTCAAAAAGTGAGGATGGTCGCACTACACATATTATTATCCAATAATGCGCATAAAGAGGGTATTAATGCATTGTGGAGTGCTAGTTTACAGGATACTGCCTAATGGATGAGTTCAAACATGAAGTCAAACCTGATTTATTTTAAGCTTTTTTTGTTGCTTTTTAGTTTTTACTTTTTCAAAACAAAAATACAAATTAAAAACATTATAGAATTGAAAAGAAAAAAAATCTGAAAGAGAATTTCTGAGTGTACATAAATGTGTGTGTGTGTGTGTGTACACACGCACACACATACATGCGTCCATCTATATATGAGAAATGCAAACGTTTCAAGCATTCATATTTAATATTTGTGTCCACAATGTTTTATGAACAAACAAAAGTATTAATGTAGCCAATAAATGGTGACCAGAGTTTAGTAAATTTATCCTTCATTGTAGGGTATTTTTAAACATTTTTTGTTGTATGAATTATTCAGGCAGAGCAATTTTTCATACTTTTAAATATTACCAATTTGTGAAAAATATATTTTAGTTTTCCAGTGTTTTCCCATAACAAGCCTGGCAGCTAACTAGAGGAACTGAATCTATTTCTTATGTTACACTGATTTGTATGTGTTAGAAAAAATGAACACTAAATCAAGAGCAAGATTCATTATGAATGATTGTTAAGCATCATTATTAACTATGCCATAAAAGATTGTGGGACTTGTAGTCCAAAAACTCTTGAGGACATTAGCTATCACGGCAGAATGCTACACCAAAATTAAATAAACCACCTGATGCTCTAGCATGATGCATTCATCCAAAATGTTTTGAAAACACATTTTTGTTTTATCAAAATTATGTGATGAAAATTGCATAAAAAACATTTAGAGTGACTGAGAAAATCTCCCAGTTAATGATGTTTTGTACACTGTTAACTAGTAATAATCTTGGGAAAGCCAGATGTATCAAAGGATTTATTTTTCCCTCTTTGGCCTTTAATGAGTCGTTGCCATAATAGCAGGAGTTTCAGACAAAAGATAGCTAAAGAGTTCTATGGTGGATAGCTGATAGCTTCCTTTGTTAAGGTTGACCAAAGGAAAGGTCATGCATCATTGACTATTGATTCTGCCTAGATGAAAATAATCAAAGGATAGAAAGATTTCCAAAAGAGCTCCCACCACCAAAAAAAAAAACAACCTAGGAAAGATCTTCCAAAGTTACTAGAATAATTAAAGTCATTTTTACCTTACCATCAATAGCACAGATGCCATAAAAGTCAGAAAGCCTCTGTGGAGCTCAGCGTAACTCACTTCCAGGGAACTATACATAGAGTTGCAGCCTTAATAATCATATCTCTACACCATTAGAATTGCATCATCTGGAGATTGGGGAACCCATTGGCCTGCACCCTCAGCCATCCCTAAGTTTTTAAATTTTAATGTAATTTTATTGCTTTAATATAAAGAAGAAAAACAGAAAAAAAAGGGAAGGGAACAACAAAACTGCCACCTGGAGCACTGGAGGAGAAAGACTAAAAAAGGAAGTTGACCAAGCATGGGCAATGAAGCTCGTGTTTGAGCCTTCAAACACCTAGCAATGTATTTGTGTGATATTTTGTTTATAAAGTAACTAAAATTCACCTGAGTTCTGACTCCTCCTTCATAACATCTTGTAATGAGATCTCAGATTCTCTTCAGCCTGTGGATTCTGATGAGGTTCATAGGGTATGTTCTACACCTTATAGTTCTTGCTCTTCCTGGCTTCTTCCTTTGGCCGGGGTGGGTAAGGAACTGCATCTGGAAAGCAGTCAATGCCTCCTTGGGTGAGGGATTGTACTGGATACCTTTCAGGAGCTGGTGGAACATCCCCTTCAGAAAACACTATCCCTGTATCTGGCTATCTGCCCTATCTCCAATCTTCCAACCTCTCAGGGAAGATTTTTGAGAAGGTGATGGGTCCCTGAGGAAGCAGATTATCTGAACTCCTTTTAGTTAGAGTTCAGGCAGGCCTGGTCATAAAACAGAAATGGCATTGGTTGATCTAGTAGATGACTATCAGGACCAGAGTGCAAAGAGCACAACAGCCTTGGTCCTATTTGACCTTTCAGCATCATTTCATATCATTGATCATAATATTCTTCTGGACCACCTGGAAGAACAGGGAGTAGTGGAAACTGTTCCTCGATGGTTCTTTTCCTTCCTAAGTGGGCAGTACCAGTTTGTGAGAGGGAAGAGAGCTCAGTTCCGTGGGTATTCCCACAGGGGAATTGGTTATCTCACCCTTGTTGTTTAACATTTACATGCCCCGTTGGGATGAATCAAATAAAATCTTTATTATGGTCATAGACCAGCATAAGTTGGAATGAATTATGACAGTTTGGGGTGAGTACATCTCAATCCCAAGCTGTACGTCTTTTTGCCAAGCTGGGCCAAAGATGCAGTCTGATGATAACTTACACTAGAGGTCCTAGCCTAACTCATCACCACTAGATTAGACTATTGAAATGTAATTTAAATGAGACTGCCTTTGGAAACTACTCAGAAACTGCAGTTGGTGTAAATGGTAGAAGCCAGTATGTTGGCAGACGGCATATAAAGCCACATAACACCTGTATTGCAAACATTACACTGGCATCCATTAGGCTTCCGGGAGAATTCAAAGAACTGTTTTTCACTTTTGAAGGCTATGTGGCTTTGTTCCCATGCATTTCCTGGACTACCACTTCCATGTGGCACCAGCCCACTCTTGCATGCCTGTCCTAGTTGAAGATGCTTAATGTTCCCCACATATACATGATGAGAGGGGCAGGGGCATGGAGGCAGTATTTTTTCCATGTTGGTCCTCATTTTCTGAACCAGCTTCCCTGCAGAACTCCTACCCTGGTGCTCTTTAAAAGGCCATAAAAATAGAAGTCTTCCTTAAGACCTTTGAGGGATAGTGTGATTGCCATTGTATTGGGGTGGTGTATGTGTATGTGTGTGTGTCTTGGTTTCTCTATTTTTATTTATTTGTTATTTTATTATTGCTGTGTTTTGATTATTGTGTTATAATGTCATTTTTATGCTTCATGGTTTTATCTGACTAAACCACCAGAGTAATTTCTTGATGACTGTGGTATACAAGTGCAATAAACATACAAATATTATGCTACATATAAGAAATCATTCAGCATGCTTTTTAAGCACATCATTAAACCTTGACAATAGAACAATATTGATCAGATATTAATCATTACAGTCATAGAGAGCCAGCTCAAAAATACACGTTGGTGATTCAAGATTGTAAATCTGGAGTTGACTGTTTTTCCCACATTGAAGAATACATCTTTTTCACTGCCCCCCAGCCCCCATGCTTGACAATTCCATAACTCATATAGTGATAAATTCCAAATTTTGGATATAAAATTCAAAAGTACATCCACATCTTTAAACCATATTGATGTTTTAACATCATATTAACTAATTTATGGATATTAAATCAAAGCTAGGCAATAGTGGGACAAGTCCGTATCATATGTAAATATCTCCCTATCCATTTAGCACTTCCAACACAATGAGTTTGACAGCCAATTCTTTAAAACATTCTCTAGAGTATCCAGTGAAAAAGAATCTTAGTCTCATCTTAAGAACATAACAAACATGCTTTATATTCTTTAAGACCATTATCATGTGATTTGTTAATATAGGATATTCTGAATCTTTATTCTACCATTCTTGCAAATAACTAACATCCACCTTAGTAATGCTCTTTAACTGTTTATAAAAAATACAGTAAATTTAGAATAATTGAAAACACATTCCAGTGTTGACAGTAAATAATTTGAGAGCTTTAGGTGCCGCTAATGCATCTGGACAAAAAGGGTAAACTCAAGAGATCTTTTAATTGAATAAACTGTCATTTTGCAATATATTATTTTGCCTTTTTTAGGCAATCCAAATTCCCTGTGCAATAATTCAGTCTTGCTTTCATCATCCATTCCCACAACCTTCCCCATGTATTGCAGGAAATAACTTCTGCAGTTTGGATTGTCTTCCTCATGTGATTCAGAATTCTGATCAACTCCATGCTTTGCAGCATATGCTCACCCCACATGAGCGATGAAGGTAGGATGGATGGGTTAGGACCTGTTGTCTGCTTCCCATTATTCCCATTATATACTTCTAATGGTATGGACAGTAAATTTGTGAATAATTTATTAAAATAATGATTTAAAAAAAAACAACATGAAGAAGGCAAGTCTCTTCAGAGCAGCTTTTGGTAGCTTTCTATCCACCCTAAGGAGATCAGTTGTTTCTCTTGTCTACTAGAAATAATACCTAAGATTGGCGTCCATAGTATGTCTGAGTCAGCTTTCCCCTTCTTCTTGGTGTTACTTTAGTAAATGTACAAGGAAAAAAAGCAAAAAATGGTACAACTATGAGTTTCAAGATTTCTCAGGTTATCATTGGATTATATGATCTGAATGAACAAAGTAATTTCACTTACAATATGACGTACAGATTAAAGAAAGTACATGAATTTCAAGGACAGAACTCAAATTTTATCCAATTATCTGAATTTCTTCTTTTTCTTTTTGTTAAAAAAAAAATCATTTTCTACAAGAGACATGCCTCAGCATCCATTGTTGTAAATTGGATGTTAGGAAAAACTTTTATCACCATCTGAATTGTTCTAAAGGATTCAGGCTTTTCTACGTGGTGATAAACTCATCCACTCTGAATACTTCAGATTTTTAAAAAATCAAGTATTGTCAGCCCTCCCAGGTAAACCAGACAGGAAACACGACTAGATGAGCTAATTGTACTTTATTATAAGGCTACATTAACAGAATCTTACAAGTCTGAATTACAAATCTCTCATCCTTCCTATTTACTGTCTGAGTAATTAGGGAGCATCCTTCCTGAGTTTCTTTTTCTGACTGTTATTCTGTTGTGGACTCCTTTTTCTTTTATGTGATCATTCCCTAGGTGGCATCTCCTTCCCCCCACCCCATCTTCCAAGGTCACCCTCACATACCATCACAAGTATATCTATTCTAGTTTTATTGGGGGAAAAGTGGATGATTTTTTAAGGACAAACAGTGCAATCCTCTGCATCTTTATTTAATCCCAAGTCCCACTGTGTTCCACATGGCTTACCAACAATTAAAAGTATATAGGGTTGTGGTCTCAAAGATGCCACTTTTTGCTTTAAGCTGCTTTAAAGATTTTTGGTAAGGGGAAAAGTTAATTTAAATTAAATCAAATCCTAGCCATTTAAGGATTCTTTTTTTTCTGAAAGCAAGGGTGTAGGACGTAGTCCTGATTTCAACCTTTAAAATCTTAAATTGTATCTAACAGGCTGACATCTCATGCACTTGCCCAAGTACATCTTCCTTCTAGACCATTCTCTAGAGGCCAAACTGCACATTCTTCTTTCTGTCACCTTCCCTATTCATATATGGCACACCTGGATTTTTCAGTAGGTGGTGATAGAAGGCAGTAGATGACAGGTTCAAGGAAAGAACTATGAGAAGAGTTGATATCTGCCTTTGTCTCCGGTTGCATCAGGAGACTTAAATACAGAAATATTATGTTGCAACCTTAAATTAATTCCCTTCTATTCCAAGAACCAGTCAGTCTTATTGCAGGCTATAAATCTCTGAATTCCTTACCTTAAACCCCAAATATGGCAATATTCACAGATTTGCTTTTAGAATGAAGTAAATTACTGAAGAACAAGAGAGACACATTGGACCTATATTCCATTATATCCAGTGAGCTCATACATACAGGCTATGCTTGCTCACCAGCCAAACTAATCAGCCAGAAGCTAGACTGATTACAAACCAGGTTTTGCCAAATACTGCTGGTACCTCCTACAGAGACCTGCTGGAGGGTGCTGACTTAATTACAATGCATCTTCCCCGCTGTTGCAGAACACTAATCCTGACTCACTAGAGTCCAAAAATCTTTGGTTGTGGAAATTATTTCTACATCGTATTAATTAGAGAGAGGGAGAGAGAGAGGGAGATTGCTCCAGTTCTGAACTGGAGAAAACCAAATACAGAGATTGTATATAAATATTATTTATATTATTTCAGCAAATCAGTAAGACGAGCTGAAAACAAATCAACTGTACTCCCATTTATTCCAGAAGATTATGGGTTCCATCTTCAGGATAGACATTTAAGACCCTTCATGGAACTCTACTGTGCCTAAAAACAACGCCATTCATTAAGTTTCCGGTGTGCTTACTTTACAAGAAGCTGACATTGGCTGATGTAGGAATGATGAAAATTATTACAAGCAATGCAATAAGAACATTACGTAAAACAGGAAGGCAGCCTGGATGACAAAGATTATTTGGGCATGAATAGGGACAGGTGACAGAAAAAAGGAGTAAATGAGGATAGAGTGCCACCTTTTTCTGCTGCAAAATATTATTTAAACATTCTTGTGCTATGCCTGAGAAAGGTTGCAATCTTAAACATATTAGTACAAACTGGAATATCAGCAAGGTTGGACAAGTTTTTATTTCATTTGCTTAGGCTGATATGACCAATGATGAAATTTAGTTAAATAATAGTCTGGAGGGGCTGAAATTATCCTACTTTGATCCCATTATGTGAAGACCTAACTCTCTGGGGAAGGTTCTAATGCTAAGAAAGGTAGAAGGACAGAGGAGAAGAAGACATCCAGCAGCAAGATGGGTGCACCATTGGAAGACCTGAAAGACTAGGTTAGGAACAGATCATTATGGAGAAAATTTTGTGGTTGCTAAGAGATGACACCGACTTGACGGCACATAATTCATCAATCAGTAGTCTGGAGGACCACACATTACTCATCCTGCTTTAGGCTATTGCCTATGAAAGACCAGCTTATTCTTATTAAAGTTGCCACAAAATCCTTTTTCTTTTGGCTTCATCTTCTTTTTCTTATGATACATATCAAAAGTATGAAAAGGACCTTGATATCAGTTCTATTAAAGACATATTGATGTTGAAAAATCTATCAGAATTATACAGACAGTCCACCTTCCCTTAAGCTCTAAGAGAGGGGGAGAGGGAGAGAGATGTCACATTATGTTATGTCCTCATGTACAAAGTTTTACATGATTTACACCCCACCCTCTGTGTAAAATGTATACCTGGTGAGACTTTTCACCAGGAAGCAGCAAGTGAAGAGTTTCATTCTTATTGGGGAATCATCAGATATCCTTAGCCGGATCTTATTCTAAGGGGTTCAAACCCTTTACTGGAAACTGAACTTTAAGGGAAGGGGACTGTATATACCATTCTGATATATATCCCTTCCTGCCACACCATTGAGTGCCAGGAACTGGATAGCTCCTAAAGCTAATGCAATGTGTATAGTCATCTAAAGTGTGCTGGTCTGTGAGTTCAGTTCCAAGTAGAGGGTTTGAACTGCATAGAATAAGATCTGGCTACATATATCTGTTGAGGCTGAAAAATGAAAAATGAAAGATGATCCATCTAGATGAGCAAGTGTTCCCTCAGCTTCAGGTACATTATATATTTTTGAATAAACAATAAGCAAATAATTTTTGTAGACTGCTCTGGCTACTTACTCTTTTTGCACAGGGTAAGAATCCAGCACCAATTTACATCTATCCCATTTAAATTCAGACTATGGAGAAATGTTTCTTTTTCCTTAATAGAGTTTTCTTCTCCAAAACCATAGTGATATACCTTCCAATTACCTCAGCTTGGCATCCCTAATGCTCTCTTTTCATCCTTATAACAAGGAGTTGTCAGAGCTCTGCACTGAAAAGGCCACATGGCTAGAAACCCACTGTTAGTTTAGGACCCACTACTCAGCATTTTTGTTTTCACCTTAGGGAATAGCAATCACAAAAACTCTCTTCCCAAGTTTACATGAAGATGCCAGAACATGGTTGTTGCATTTTCCACTTGTCATTCCCTTGTGGCTCTCACACACAAACACACAAAAAGATGTTATAGAGAAACTATATACATTGGTTTAATAAATAATAAACAGACAAACAAACAAACTCTTAGTTGTGCCAGCTTTCCAGGCAGGGACTGGATATTGGGGTCAATAGCCTCCCTTTCCTTTTTTGTTGCTTTGGTTGGGAGGTTGTATTTTCAAATTAGTCTTGACTCCAGGCAACTGCCTGGACAAATCCATGCAATGTTCTTGGCAACATTTTCAGAAGTGTTCACCTTTCTGGTCTTCCAATGGCAGAGAAAGAGTGATAGCTTTGTGCCCAAGACACAACTAGAACTCATGGTCCTCTGGTTTCTAGCCTAGTGCCTTAATCCACTACACCAAACTGGCTTTCCTCCTTTTTTGTATGATTATTTTAAAAAAATTTTTTTTTTAACCCTCACTTGTCAGCTTCATTTTATGTCAATATATTTCATTCTGTCACTCAGTTCAGCTTTTGCCTGTCAAACTACATGAATTAATTTTCATAAGGACTGATAGCCTATGACGTTTCCATTAACTAAGTGGTTAGCAACAGCATATCTGCCATGTTTTTGCTCAAAATGAGTCTTCCTATCTCCCTAAACCAACATCTAAACTGATTGGAAACTAATAAAAAAGAAGTATAAATACCATCATGACATTATATCTCTTTTCTTTAACAAAATTGGAACTCTAAAGTTTTGAAGCTGGATCATTTCAAGACTGATCATGATAAGGATTCATGATAAATAATATTTGACAATAACTCAGAACTAAAAAATGTTCAGGATTGCATTAAAAACCAATTTAATCATTGTAAACAGATTCAATAAGAAGAGCATGAAATTATTAGCTGTGATTATGATTGGTTAATTTCCATGAGAAATTAACATCCTTTACACAAGACTTGGATTATTAGTTATTAAAATAGACATTAATAGACTCTGAAAAGATGTAGACAATCTGCAAATGTTTTAATGACTAGGGCTATGAAGAGAATTTCAACTAGGATTAACAGTATAAAAATACTTATTCTATAAGCCATATTTTAAACATCCTTTCTGAATTCTGACTACAAAGAAAAAGAAGATGGCAATATTTCAGCACTACAAGTTGCTAGTAACTGAAGAGATCACTAAATCTCAGCAAATGCTCAGGGAATTAAGAACTAAGTTGGAATGTTGAACATGAGGCATCAGCTGAAAATGAAAGAAAGGATGCCGGGAATATGTACTTTACTATCATCTCACCATAAACCCAACTGTAGCCATGCCAGATCTCCTCACTCAGAATTAAAGCTGAAATGAATATTCAGTTTCATAAAATTATCCATCTTTAACACTCAGATCTGAATGTGACATTTTATCTCAAAACGTTATTTATTTATTTAAATTTGTTATAGCCGCCCACTCCAGTAGATCCTGGGCAGCTTACAAAATTCAGAAGCAATAAAAAAGATTTTAAAAAATACAACAACACAGACAGCTTAGGCTAAAACAACCATAACAATAACAAAAATCACATCAGGGACCCCATAAGCACATTAATCCCAGGCCTGAGACCCAGTCTTTTTGGAACCCCAGGAGTGATCAACTTTTTTCTATCTCTAATAGAGGTAGGGGCTAGAGGGATCTGACATCTATCATTCATTAGTATGTGGATTGTATACTTGTACCTGCAGTCTGTCATACAGGCCACTTTCTCAACATTGCCGTATGTTTAGGTACAGTTCAATATCCCTACACAGCCAAGTATTCGTTGGGAGAACTTAAGCATTCATATTCAGTAAGATCAAAATATGGTAAGCAGATGTGGGTAAGCCATTAGATATTACTTAGATTTTCAAAATAGTTCAACAAAGCATCTCCACAATATGGGACTGCTATCTTCTTGCCCTATTATTGCTAAGTTATTTAATCAATAACCTCTGACCCTATTATTGCTAAAAATCAAAAAGTAGAAATTCTTTAAATTAGGGAAAGTCAACCATTCCAGGATCTTTTTTGTTATTTTGTGGCATACTCCAGTAGAAAGGTGCACATACAAGAACAGCTGGGGAAGCTCAGATGCAGCCCCCAGAAACATCCCAAAATGATGATTTTTAATGAAATAGAAAGGTAGGATTATTAAATTATTGGACAATACAATATTCATATTGGATTTATTTAATTGAAACTGAATATTCCTATAAGAGAAATTAAATGAAATAAAACTCACTTCTATCTTCAGGCTGCCCACTATCTTTTGGGAGACCTCCGGGGGAGGTATGGAGAGCTGAAGAGGGCTCTGCAAAAGCAGAGCCAATGACTGCAGCAAAGACCAGGGAACCGGTGAGTAAACTGGTTCTTTGGAACCTCTTTGGATAAGGAGAGGATGGGAGATCGCTTATATATGCTCCAGACAGCTGCTCCTCGTGAGGAGACTGCAGGACGGCAGTCTTCCTTGGATTTGAGCACCAGGAGTTGAAGGGATCCGCCATCCTGCTCACAACCATGAGAGAACTTTTTAAAGGATACTAAGTTAGCAAGTTTTTAATCACTTTCAGAAATTGCCTATTAACCATCTTAAAGCTATTAGAGACTTTTGGAATGACAAGTTTGAAAAGTCTTCATCAGGTGAGTTTATCTTCGACTCTGAACAAAAGAAAAATTAATTATCAGCTTAAGAACTTAAAGAATTTGAAATAAACAGCCAAAAGCTAAATAAGATTTTGTTCTAAGAAAGATATAAATGGTCCAGATAAATTTGGAATATTGACTTTTACTATAAGATTTTGGAATTAACTATAAAAAATCAACAGTTTCTTGTGGAAAACAGATTTATTTTGGCTATCCTGGCTATTGTAAGTCATAACAAAGATAAGTGATGATTTTAGAAACTGGACACTGGAGGGGACTAAAGATTTTACACAGAAGAAAAAGGTACAAGCCTGTTCTTGATGTCAGTTAATACTGGGACTTACAAAATGACACAAAACATTTTAACATTGGAAATATTAAAGGAGATCTTTGAAGAATGGAGCCAGAAATTAGTAACTACAATCTCAACACTATTAGCAATGATGTCTGCTTCTATGGATAGACTGTGTCTAAAAGATGTTAATAAGGGAATGACAGATGTGGAACAAATTTTATCTGACAAGACATAGTACCAAAAGTGGAACTACAAATGACAGGCCAAGAGAATGATTTGGAAAGGGACACTGTTCTGGCAACTGTTATGGAGTTTTTGCTGACACCAGGATTGCAAATTTGATGTTTTATGGATTTCCTAATAGATAAGGTCTGGGATATGGGATGAAGAGATATCTGTTTAACTTTATAGGGGGTGAAGAGTTATTGAATTTGTTTATACTTGTGATGAAGGTTGGAAATCATTTCTTTATATATTTCTTTTCTTTTTCTTTATTATATCCTTTTTTCTTTTTCTTCTTTCTTTCTACTTTTTTCCTGCACTTTTTATTCTTTTTTTCCATTCTTTTCTCTTTCTCTAAGTTAAATTTGTAGTAGTTTTTACTACTGTAATTAAGATGCTTAATAAAAATTATATTAAAAAAGAGCCACCTACTACCTTTCAGAGTCTGGGCCCCACTGAAAGATAGGAACAGGGTGTGGATCAAAATATTTGAGATGCATAATTGGGAATGCCTGCTGGTGAGCCAGCCAGAGTAGGAATCAGAATCCTGCTCTGGTTGGTAATGTGGAAGCTGCACTTCCCATAATTTCCACCCAGTATGGCCAGTGGCAAACCACCACTTCCTTGGCATTTCTGGAGTTAAGTCCCAACACAACTGGAAATCACCAGGATGCCTGCTTTATAACTGCCTAAGAGCATTAGCACCTAGTGCCCGAAGTAGACAAAGAAAAGAAAGGGGTTGGGGAGGAGAGAAATAAACCAAAGCAAGACACTCAAGAACAGACAATGGTATTCAAATTTCCTACTTTCCTTATCTGAAATAACGATGGCAGAGATTTTATATTCCTTCCAGCTTTGAATTGTCCGATGAATATGTTTGGTATTTGTTGTTTGGTTTTTGTTTTGTTTTTTAATGATGGTCAGGCATAGATCAATAGTCCTCTGTAATGTGGTGGGACAACATTAGTATCCTTTCATCTGAATGGCAGTTCATTCCAGAAGGGAGGATTAAGATAGGGACTGCTCACCAGCCCGAGAGAACCGTTCATAAGGAGAGGTTGCCAAGTCTCACTTCCCCTTTGGGTTCAGGGCAGAAGGATAAGAGGGTCATCACCTCAGCACAGTAATACATGCACTGATGTTTGCAAAGTCTAATTAATTCAAGCGTTCCAGATACTTTGGAAAAGCTTTTCCTGACTGACAGTAAAACGGCGTTGGCATAATTGCCCAAACATGTAGCCTTTGTATAATAATAACCCTGTTATTCTCTGAGATACACTATTTATTTTCAGAATGACCTGATTGCTACAAGCAGAAGCAAAACACTCAATTTCACAGCTATATTGAAATGAAAATAATTATCAAATGCACATAGAAATTACAATCTGTTATGGGCAATTGGGTTAAGAAATGAACGCACTGCCTTATGTAAGAAAAGTTCAGAAAATCTACATGGTTGTACACCTTGCAAGTACTGTGTATTTTTAAGGCTTGACCTTTCACCTTCTTTCTTGTCTCTTTCTGCCTGATATTTTGAGTGACATCCTAGTTATTGGGACAGGTTTAAGTTTAATTAAAATGACATTATGTTGCCAAAAAGGAAGTTAGGAAGGGCAATTGTAGGCCTGATCTAATAACTCCATTTCTTATTTGTAGAACTCTCTTCACATTGTTACTCTAACCATATATACAGCTGCATATTATTTTAAACAAACCAAACCATTTTGCTAGGGGAGTGCTAGGATGTGTAAGAAGTCCATGCATCTCACTTTTTTCTTTCTTTCTTGTCTAGCAAGTTGTCTTCCTCAAATGACAAGTGCCAGCACTGTGACTTTTTTTGGCTCTTAGCCAGAGGAATTTAACTCCATCTTGAATGATGATCACATTCAAACTTGTTGAAGATGAGTTTCCTATCTTCACAGGACTGTTTGAGGAAGCAATTTCTCCACATCATTCAAGTAAAGCAAGGCAATATAGATGATAAATGCTGTTTGAATGCTGTAATAGGCTGGATAAGGGCCAAAACGGAGGACCTGCGGAGTGGAAGCTCATATGTAAGGTTTGATTCTCAGGCTGATGAGGATTCAAGTGAATGTTACGTAAAGATCTCATACTTGCACAGGCCTGTTTTGTTTCTGAGAGAGACCACCCTTCTTGGTGTGATGCCATAAGGCTGTCAGAAACAAAACCCAGAAAGTCCTCATCCTGATGTGCACCAATACATTTTGATTCTAAAGGGAAATCAGTTCACTTGCTGAAATTCTTGTAATGCTCCTATCACTATCTTCATAAAGCTTGTTAATGAGAACTCTGGGACATTCTTGCTTGGGGAAAATATTTACTTTCAGGTCAGGCAGTTGCCAACTACCTATTGGATGGGGTTACATTCCTGCATAAGGAGCAAGTCTACGGCCTTGATGAATTTCTAGATTCATCCTGGTTAGTCTTTATTTATTTATTTGTTTAAAAGACTGATATCGCCACCCATCTTATATGCTGTAACCCTGGAGGGTTCACTACACAACAATAAAAACATCAACACACCATAAAACAATAACAAAAACCCGTCCAGTGTCCCAAAAGCAAACACTGCTCCATACGTCCACATTCATAATACCAGTCCTAGAATGATAGCACTGGCTGCTGTGATATTACCAGTCAGACTTTTTAATGATCTTCAAGGCTATTACAGGTAGTCCTCGCTTACTGATGGTAATTGGGACCAGGAACTCCGTTGTTAAGTGACACGGTTGTACGGCGTAATATCACATGACTGTGCTGACTTACGACAGTAGGCTCCAGCAGTCCCAGTTGCCATTGTAAGGTGAATCCCGTGTGGTCACAGCAATCCCAGGGTCACATGATCACCATTTGTGACTTCCTGCAGCTTCCCCATTTGCTTGTTGGAAGCTGGCAGTGAAGGTCGCAAATGGCAATCACATGATCACGGTAAGCTGCAACATCATAATTGGGAGCCAATGGCCAAGCGCTCAAATCATGATCACATGACCAAAGGGATGCTGTGATGGCCACAACTACAAGGACCCATTGTAAGTACCCCTCATTCAGCACTGTTGTAACTTTGAACAGTTGCTGAATGAGTGGACATTAAGTGAGGACTTCCTGTAATAGCTTAAGACTCAGTGAGGGAGTTTTCTTCCCAGTATATAATATACACTAAGATCTGGGGAGGAAGCAATTCCATGAACTGGGAGAGGTATATACATTTTCATCTTTCAGTGCTAGGTAAAGAACTGTGATTTTTATTTTCTTATTCAGAAGCAAGCATCCATAGCCTGATCATGTGACTTGTCCCTCAAGTGTCTCTCTGACAGTGTCATTATGATTACTCTATGTTTTAAATTATTTTTAAAATTATTAATTATTTATAAATAAATGGATGGGAGAGACTGGTCTCATTACATTCAGGCAATATTTGCTTTCCAACATCTTATGTGCAGTTTAATCCTTTCCATTTTTTTTTTTTTCTGATGGAAAACAATGTAGAACACCATCAAGCTTTTTTTAGTGGTAGATGTGCTGGCATTTTTCATTCATGATGAAGTATCAGTTTAGTTGACTGTTCAGTTTGGTTGCAACACAGAGACCTTGGGATTTCATGGGAATCAGAAGTAAACTCTGTATGTTTTATCCCTTCCTTCCTTTGACAACTTTCACATGTAGTATTTCATAAAATCAGACTTTTATTCAGAGCTTCAACAGTTGTCACAATTAATTTCACTGAAAAAGTTTTCATAAGTTGATTAATATTTTCCACAATTACAGGAAACTAATATGGACATAGTTAATCTGGTTGAATCAGGCTTGTGCAGGTAGAAGCAGAACTAGAAGGAAAGCCAGAAAATTCAACTGTAGAACTTAAAAGCTGGGTTTGCAAAACAGATTAGGCTATGTTTAAATTGGGTGGTGGAGTTTTTGGTGTAGGATGTTGTGTGAACACAGCTATCAATATGTTGTATAAACCAGACCATTACTTTAAACTATAATATGGTTTATTTGTTTGTAAACATAGCATCTGTGTTTTGTTAAGCTGAGTGAATTTGGCCATGTTAAAACAAATAGAAATTCTTCAAAGATACATGGGGACTTTGCCCACATTTTCCCTTTTTTAAATATATATATTTAGAAAGAGAGAGAGAGAGAGAGAGATTAAAAATTTTGAAAAGAAAGATAAAAATTAATACAAACTAATATAAAGTAAGAAAAAGAAAAGAAATCAGAAAGAAAGCTAAAACTGCAAGAAAGGGGGAAAAAAGTAAAAGAGAAATAGAAAAGAAAGGAAAAAATAGAAAGAAGTGGCTTCCAATCTTATTTATAGCAGTTATAACTACAATTATAAATATACCTCTTACTCTAAGCTTACAACACAACTCTCTTCTTTCTATAATCTATCCTGTCTAATCATCAAAACCATAAATCATAAATTCATTTTTTCTGTTTTACGCAAAAGTCCATAAGGAGTTTCCAGTCAGCAATAAACATTGTCTTTTCTCTGATCAAAGAAATCAATTTGGCCATCTCAGCAAGTTCCATCATCTTCACCAGCCATTCCTCCATTGTGGGTAATGCCGAATCTTTCCATCTTTGTGCATACAATAATCTCACTGCAGTTATCATATACAAAAACAAAGTTCCGTGACTTTTTTCCAACTGCTTGTCCATCAATCCCAAAAGAAAGACCTCTGGTCTTGATTGAATATTAATCTTTAAAATCCTCTGAATCAGTATATGTATTTGAATCCAAATTTTGTTATCTTTTTTACACATCCACCAAGCATAATAAAATGTCCCTTCTTGTTGTTCACATTTCCAACATAAACTTGAAGTGCCTTTATACATTCTAGACAATTTGTCTGGTGACATATACTAATAGTATATCATTTTATAAAAAATCTCTTTAAGATTATAACATAATGTTAATTTCAATCCTTTCAACCACATATTTTCCCATTTGTTCCATCTGTATATTATAAGCAAACGTTTTAGCTCACTTTATCATAAATTCTTTCCTGTGTTGTTCTTCTCTTTCAACTTTCAATAAAAGTTTATAGATTTTAGCAGTTACATGTTCATCATTTCTACACAATTCCACTTCAAACTTAGTCTTACAATGTTCAAAACCATAAACTCTTTTGTCTACTTTAAATCTTTCTAATAACTGTAAATAAGAAAGCCATTGGCAATTATATCCCTCTGCCACCAGTTTTCCTCTTGATTTTATTTTGTATTCCCCTTGACAAAATTATAGTATCTCGCAGTAGGTTAGCCATTTATGTTTGCCTATTACGTCTTGTCTATAACATGCTTCTTGTGCTGAAAGCCACAAAGGTGTTTTCAGGCCCAACCTGGGTTTGTATCTATTTCATATTCTCAATATGGCACATCTAACATGATTTTTGAAATCCACATTAACCTTGACTTTATCAAACCACAAATGTCCATGCCACCCAAATCTCAAGTTTTGCCCTTCTAACTCCAAGAGCCTTCAGCCCTAAGCCCACATTTTTCCAACAGTTTTCCTGGTAGCCTGGCAGTAATCTTCCATTATTAATCTTTATAAATCCCTGTCTCATTTGACTGTCAAGCTTATTCCCATTCTTGCATATATTTTGCTTCTTCTCTTCACTTGCAAGTAGGGTATCTGTTCTGAGCCACCTTGGAGCTTACCAGCTTCTCTAAGGGAAATAACCATGTTTGCTTGGACATATCTTTTTACTTGGTTAGGGAAAAGCACTCTTTTCTTTAAAATTGCACGAGCAGATTGATTATTTTCCCATATTTAGAACACACAAAAATTCATTTTAACCCATTTGCCATGCAGGATGACTCACCAGAAACTTGATAAAGTTGCATAAAAGTGAAATTGTTAAGCAACTGGAAATGCACTCTTTATGATGGATAGAATGGTGTGATTTGGTGACTTTTAGCTTGTGCAGGACAATTCTCTATCATTGTTTCATACATGCCTAAGCTAAACCCTGGCATTGAAAGGCTGTTGCATGTGCATAATAGTCATAATTGATCAAATACCATAATCAAATCTTAATAGAATCTGGCATCATCTCAGAAATTCAACTTGGAAATTGGGACAGTATTCATAATCAAATAACTGCCAACATTGGATGGACATTCAAGTGATAAGACACTAATCAGCTGCAATGATCATTTAGTTACTTTAATTTTCCTCCTATTTACTGTGTCCTTTAGTCCACTTTTGCTGTGTCCTCTGTTCTAGTGTCACCAGGAGAATTGAACATTAATTCAAAAATCAGAGCAAACATGTACAATTTGATGCCCATTTCAGTTTCACATTTTCTATGCTCTGTGTTACAGTGTACACTTGCCTGTACAATAAACAGAAAGATGGGGAACAAATTCAATAATAAATAAACCAACCAATAAACCAATCATGAAAACAAATGGTACAATATTAGAATTGCAACAAAACAATTTATTGCAACAAATTCTTTTTCTGCAATATTTTAGTTTTGTAAAACTCACCCCAAACATTAAACATTGCCCCAAAACAAACCTGTTCTATTCACATCAGATGGTTTCTTTCCTCCCTCCTTCCCCAGTGTTTTCTCTCTATACACAGTACCTATGCGTGTGTAATACAAAATACAGTATGTGAGAAATGCAGATCAGATGGGAAAATGAAAGTTGTTGTAAGGAAAAGTTAATTTATGATGAAAGCTCTGTTCTTCGCCATACACAAATCTGAAAATGATAGTAAATAAAGCTGGCAGAATGGAGGGCAGAACAATTTTATGGTTGGGCTGGAAAAATACATAAATGTCCTTAAAAACATGTTTTACTTAAAAAAAAACCTGCAGTTCATGTGAATATCTCTAGATTACTTGGTGAAACCTTAAGACTTGGCTTCATTTCAAACCAAGCTTCTTATAATGTTTGCCTGGGTCTGGTTGACATAGCAGCTGTTGTTACAAGCAGCCTCAGGGTTATCTGGATAATTCAGTGATCTCACTTAACAGATACTCAGCAACATTTCGTAATTAAAACTCAGAGTGCTTCAGGTCACATGAAGAGAAGCCGTTTGGAAATGGACATTAATGTCATGTTTTTAAAAAAATGGTAAGCAGGTTCTGTAAAAACACAAAAACATCTGTACAAATAAGGAATCAGTAAATTATCTTAATACAGTGGAGGATTTTTTTTTTTTTAAGAAAAAGTGTCCCTTAAAATGAAAAATATGCACTAACTCCAAGAACAAACATATCATCTTAAAGCAGAATAGGCCTGTAAGACTCTTTAACACTTGTTTGTTGATTATATTAATCCCTGAATATATTAAAGAAGTACGATATAAATTTGATTTTAATTGTTTTGTACACACGCCAGTGAAAAGGAACTGATTGGATACAGTTCACAGGCAGTATGTTAATATGTTATTTTCATATGATGATAGCTTTGCATAATCTTTCTTTTTTCCCCAGATTTTCAAAAAACCTGTTGTTAACCAAAACACACAGAGAGAAAGAATACTATTTACATAAAACTGGCTACCCTACACATTAATTAGTAATGGGGCTGGAGCGGAAGGTGTGTTCACTTAGTCAAAAGTACACTTTATAATTTATACACCAGCTGTTTCAGTGCTTTAGAGTCCGTTTTTCCCCCTGCCTGCCTCTAATGAAATCGTGTTACAGGAGAATTGACTGGGGTGAACTGAGATTTTAATCCCATTGATGCTTTTCTATGGAAAGGCACACTGGTGGGAACTTTTAATGGAAGGTCTGTAATCAGAAGACCCTTGTATTCAGTCCGCCACTATAATGAATCTCATCAAATGTTAAAGCCCAAGCAGTGTGCAGAAGGGTAGAATTTCAAGGTTTCTGACCAACCCCATTTGAGGCATTCCTCTGGGACCATGTGATTACTCAAGTTTAGCAGTTTATTGCCTCATCTTTCAATATCCACTGAAGCACAAAATTCTCATCTAGGTTGCTCTTTTTACTTAAAGAACAGGCCAAAATAGACTCAGAGCTAGTAGCACTGTCACCGAGGTTAATTCTTGCTTTTCAGTTAACTGGGAGATCAATTGGAAAAGGGAGGGGGAAGCTTCAGAAATATTTCAAATCCCCCCAAGCTGCTTTGACGCTAATAAAACATTTCCTCCATATTTTTTGCAAAATTAAAAAAAAAAAAAAAAAAGCTTTAGAGCACCTTTTGTCTTGATACGCCCACATGCTTGTCAACTATTTGGTCCTTAACATGAACATTAATTGAAAAGTGATACAGTTCTGTCATAGATAAAACAAGTTAGTGGAATGTAAACAAATATTAAAATCCAGCAAACTGAAAAGGTTGTTGTCCAACACCTCCCCCCCAAACCTTATCGTCAAAAATATTATTGTGGCTAAAGGAAAGGTGGTCAAAAAGCATGCTGAACTCATCATTTGAAGGGATTTAATTGGATAGATAATGTGACTGGCCTCAGATGTGATGTGTTTTGGTTCTGAAGTTTTTTGTCTGTTCCTTTTAATGAGACATTAGGTGCCCAGAGTTGCACTGTGAGCTGGACAGCCATATCAATTGAGTAAATATTTAAATAAATATCCAAGAAACATTTATTTATTTGTATTATTTAATCTAAATACATGGATAATTATATCAACAGCATGTTAGTGCAGCATTTCCTTCCCTAGCGAAGTGGGTAAGAACCTACACAGAAAGAGATGTAGAAAGCAAAATCCCATTTAAACACATGTCTTCTTTTATTTTTATTTCTTTATTTTTACTTTTGAAAATCCTGACAGGTGAGGGGGGGGGGGGAAGAAGAGAGGAAATGCATTTGCTGGGACCAGACACAAAACTTCAATTAGCACAATGCAAGGCACTTAAACAAATATCTGTTAAAAGAAATAAACTACTACAAATGAAGAGATTTTGCCAGATGAAAGGCTGGTGAGTGCTGTTTGAAAAAAACACATCTATTTAAAAGGCGTCTCTTCAAATGCATCAAGTCAAAATAGATGGAATAAAAGAAGAATGTCTTTTAATACACTTTCTAAAATGTTAGCCCATGAATCGTTTACCTCCATGGGCAATGAAGGAATTATTCTCAGCCTAGTTGTTTTAATGAGCAGCTCTTTCCTGGATCTCCTCCTGTATGAATTCTGGGATTCAAAGGGAGGTTCATTGTTGGCCTTGCCTTACCTAGAAGCAATCTTTATCAAAAATAAAGGTCACTCTAAGGCAGTGTTTCTCAACCCTGGCAACTTTAAGATGTGTGGACTTCAACTTCAATTGGGTCATTCTGGGAGTTGAAGTCCACCCATCTTAAAGTTGCTAAGGTTGAGAAACACTGGCCTAAGGTAATTATTCTCCTCTTCCCAGATAATAGAACTCCCATACTGAATCCCTGCAGCACCCAACCTCATATACAGGATAAATGATGTCGCTACTACAGCTAATTGTGGAAAGTGAAAGCAATTTGTGAAAATACATATTTATAAGATGGGAACATGTAATAAATGCACATTGAGTCAAAGCTTGGGGATCTGTGAATGTGCATTGTGCAAAAAGCCACTTATATACTATGCATTTTGTGTGTTGCTTGCTAAATGTAGGCCTTAGGAAACCTCCAGTTTGGCACCAAAATCTAATTTATGTTTATAACACAAACCATGAATGAATAATCTTGCTTTATTTTTTATTGTGTCCCTCCTCCAAGTATAATGTCTTTTGAGGAGACTGAATGGACAACTCTGTATTTTCTGGATTCACACTAAGCCATCTTATGGTTTATTACAATCAGACCTTCTGACTCCTTCCGTGAGCAATGTAGCTGGGACACTCTGGATCACATGAACCAAAGATCCTGTGTTGCTCATCAGGACACAGTACTGCCCTTCTTTCTCAAGCTCCCTCTTTTTCTCTACTCTCAAATGTACAGGGTTACTTTGTGGCATCACCTCCAAGTTAACTTCCTTATCTGCATGAGGTTATTTCCATTGTGTCCATTAGCTCTTGAACATTCACTTTATATTATTCCCTTTCTAGACTGTTGCTACAATTATACTCATTTTCCTAATGCCACTGAAGCATTTTTAATTGTATTATTCTATTGATGCCCCCAAAATTGCATTTCTTGCAAAGAATACCTCAAACAGTGTTTTTTGGATTAAAAGATCTACCACCTCTACTGATGAAACATCCAGTTAATCCTATCTGCAATTAGAAATACATCTGTGTAATATTTTCATACAGATGTCTGTTGTTTGAATTCAGTGCATTACAACCAAAAGATGACTCTTGCTTTCCTCTTATGACTGTTGAATTTTTTCCCTTTCTTTTCTTATTTGCACTGCATAGTCTTGAGTTACATTATTTAAAAATGTTAAAGCTCTTTTCTCAGAATACTGTAGGGAAAGACTCTACAGGCAAAAACAATTGGGCTTTGCAAAAATCTTACTATTCCAATGTTCACATCATACATTTTACAATCATTTTGTTGTATATTATATATGAGTATCAAACAATCCAGATGCAACACTATAATGTTTACTGTAATGTTCTGCAATTCCAAAAGAACCCCCTGTTCTGAATGGATCTATTTTTGAAACTCTATATAGTCTTAAAACCTTTGGGAACACAGAGGAAGGTTCAGCAGTACTATTGGGGCTGACCGATCCTACTGTTTAAAACTCATTAGTAATCTCTAGAATATAAATAGGACCTCTGTTGCGGACTGAGTGTTCCATACAAATATGAATTGCAACAACTGAGCTGACTGAGTGATTGTGATCTATATTCCAAAACTAGACTCTGCAAATTTCCTGTGACTCTGTTCCTTTAGGTGGGAAGCTAATAAATAAGGCTTTTCTAGCTCAGGAATCCTCCTGAGAAGATAGACATAAGCCTAACTGGATTAATGTGGATTGAACGTTACTCCTTTTATGGGAAAGGATAATTTTAAAATTGAGGGAAATGTAATGATATTTAAAATATGAGTTTCAGTAATTAAAGATGGAGTGCATCATGAAATATAAGTCTGTTCCTTAAAAATATCTAAGTGAGACAAACAATGCAGAAGAAAAAAGTATCCTCTTATTATTGGGAAACAATCATGTCAATTCCCTTAATTTTAATATTTTAATGTATGTGCATTCCCCATAACTTAATCTTTGTATGGATCCAGATATTTCATGTATCCAAAAAGTTCTTCAGCTCCATCCTTTGGATTAAAAATGTCATTTTGATCCATTTTATATTTATTATATTCATGTCAACTATTATTAGAAAAACATGCAGTTGTGACTACATCCCATTTGATAAAGAAGGCTGCAATTCACAAGGAGACAGAAGTGGAAAAAGAAAGAGGAGTGAGCACAGTATAATCATAAGAGGGAGTTGGGCTGAGCTGATCAATTGCTCTGATTGTTATTGACATAAGTACTCTCATGTGCTAAGCAAGCTGTGATCTGCTCCTTTGAGGTCATAAAAGCAAGAGCATTCAAGTGATCCAAATTAACCTGATTGCCCTGAGAAAATGATGCCCTATCCATTTGATAACCATCTCGGGTTATGGGAGAGTCTCAGAGCCATCATCACTTTTTGAACGGTCACTTTTCTTAGCCTCAGATGGTTACAGGACTGCCAGTCTAATCTCTCTGATATTTAAGCTGCCAGTTCCTAATACTTTCGCTTGATGGTTTCTGTACAATTATAGTCTGCAGTATTTGATATAGCCAGAACTCACGATGCTCTTGCTAGCTAACTGCTGAAATCTTTAGTTTTCTAGCAATTCCCTTGCAGCAGAAC
This sequence comes from Liasis olivaceus, assembly GCA_030867105.1. Classification (NCBI taxonomy): domain Eukaryota; kingdom Metazoa; phylum Chordata; class Lepidosauria; order Squamata; family Pythonidae; genus Liasis; species Liasis olivaceus. Next base: position 93,602,356 of record CM061349.1, on the reverse strand, counting down.
AGCCCATTGAAGAACCTCCCCACCAGACCTTGCTCAGAAGGAACCCGTGGCTGAAGTTGCTTTAAAGCAGGATCCTTCTTGAGTCACAATTCTGCTTTGACTGAGTAATTCATCAAATGGGGTGGCTGAAACTTAATATAATCCTGTGAGGTAGGCTGGGCTGTAAGACAGTGGTTGGCCTATTGTCATTCACTGAGATTCCATGGTTGAAGGTAGTCCTACACATGGTTTCCCTAAACCTGGTCTGGCACTCTTACCAATTCAGCACACTGTTTCTTTACTATGGTTTTTAATTGGGTAATTCCAATTATTGGAATAATAATGCGCTCTACATGGTGCTGCCCTTGAAGAGTATCCAGAAGCTTCAGCTGGTGCAAATTCCAATTATTCCAATGCTTTCTTGGGACTATTTTTTTTTTTTTCAAATTTCAACAGCAGAAAACAAACAAAGAGCAATTACAATAAAGTCCTTATTTAACTGACCATTCCATGGGCATGATTTAATCTGAGAATCTGATATAATAACCGAGTAAAGATAAATAGGAAGGCTTCAAGTCCCTGATGAAATGAGCCAGTGATTATTGCTCACAGAAAACGGCAATTAGAATAAGTTTGGATATTGCCAATTTAAAATATTAACAACTTACAGGTCTTGTTTCTCTTGCCAGTGTCCACTTAGTAGAATTCTGGTTGGCAAGCAAGTTTATTGGGATTCCAGGTCATTTTAATCTAGGATAAAATCCCATAGACGTATAGCTGGGAATAAGTCCCTCTAAAGAAAATGGAACTTACTTCTGGGTGGACGAGTATAGGATTACACTATGAATGAGGTTTCTAAGAAGCTCCTTATCACCTTTTTTATTATGAATCTATTTATTATTCACACCATGGGGTGAGGTATCATCAGTATGCTGATGCTACCCAAGTATACATCTCTGCCCCTGGTGAATTAAGTGATGCTGTGAACGTCTTATCCTGATGCCTGGAGGCTGGGAGGGTCTGGATGGGGAAAAACAGGCTTCAACTGAACCCTGGCAAGACTGAGTGGCTTTTGGTTTTGGGACCTTCTGGTGCTAGGGCTATGCCATCTTTGGTACTGAATGGGGTTGCACTGCCACAGACAGACCCTGTACACAGTCTGGGGGTCCTCCTGGACTCAAGACTCCTGCTTGAAGAGATGACAGTCATGGCTAGGAGGGCCTTTGCACAGCTTCGTGTTGTGTGCCAGTTGTGGCCATTCCTAGGCCACAGAAGGACCTACTCACTGTCACTCATGCCCTAGTCACCTCCCGTTTGGATTTCTGTAATGCGCTCTACATGGTGCTGCCCTTGAAGAGTATCCAGAAGCTTCAGCTGGTGCAAAATGCAGAAGCTTGGGCAGTTATGTGTGCCCCTAGGGCGGTACATGTTACACCTCTGCTCCACAAGCTGCATTGGTTGCCAGTTTGCTTCCAGGTCCAATTCAAGGTGCTGATTTTGATCTTTAAAGCCCTTCATGGCATGGGGCCAGGTTACCTGAGGGATGGCCTCTCCCCAATTACATCTGCCATCCCATCAGGTGTAGCAGAGAAGACACGCTGTGGGTCCTGCCTGCCAGAGGATTACATTTGGCGGATCCCAGGAGGAGGGTCTTCTCTGCCATGGTGCCTGCCTTGTGGAATCTTCTCCCCCCAGAAGTGAGATTAGCTCCATCCCTCTCAACATTCTGCAAGTCCCTCAAGACCTGGCTATGTGATCAGGCCTGGGGGTCCCAGGGGACCAGGGAGATTTTGCGATGGCTCCCTTATTAATTTTATCCCTTCCTGTTTGTATGCTTTTATAGTTTTTTATTTGTAATTGTTTTTATGTATTTATTCTTTTTAATTGTTGTACACCACCCAGAGTCACTTTGTGTGAGATGGGTGGCTATATAAATAGGATAAATAAATAAAAAGAAATAAATAATATTACGATCTGAGTACATTGCCCCTTCAAGAGACTCGTTTGATGAATATCTATGAACAATTTTCCTCTTGTGTTGCTCCCACACCAATTGTGAAATAAGAACTGCAATTGGTCCACACCAATTTTTTTCTGAATTAGTATATAGTCTTCTCCTTCTCCTTCTCCTTCTCCTTCTCCTTCTCCTTCTCCTTCTCCTTCTCCTCCTTCTCCTTCTCCTTCTCCTTCTCCTTCTTCTGAAAATCCTTTTATTTTTGTTGCTTTTACTCCACCTCTTATTTGTTTTCAGGTTTTATGACAATTATTGTTTTGATGTTTGCTGGATTATTGTATACTACACTGGTCGGATCTTTTTATTCCTCATTTACAGAAAATAAAGGGCTATTATAAATAAGAGTATTAGAGTGATATTATAAATAAACTAACAAAATTAAGGTACAAAGATATGTGCCACTTTTCCCCATTTATTTTTGATGTAACCAAATGACCACGCAAGAAGATTTCCCACTGCCCCCATGTTTTCCCATATGGTATAATTTCGGATTTAACACGTACCGTTTCAATCAAACCCTCATCCTCACTCCAGTATGTAATGAATCTCAGCTCCTACAACAGGAATATGTCAATGTGGTATGCCACCACAAGTTCTGATGTGAGAATGGGTCCTGTCACTGAAACTGGAAATGTTTTCGCTAATTATGATTTTAAATTATATGTAATGTTAACTTTTATTTTCCATATTTAAGACAGCTAAATGAGAATTTTTCATCTCTCAGCAGGTTATCTTGATTCAGGAGAACCAACTCTAGCATGAATCCTTGGAAGAAATTTGCATGGGAAAGAAAAATGCTGTGGTCCTTTGTGTGTGTGTGTGTGTGTGTGTGTGTGTGTGCATGCGTGCATATTTATTTATTTATTTCCTTGATTTACGTGTTGTACCATGATTACCAAGCTCCCTCCCTTACCACAGACGATATCACTGAAGCTCTATTTAAGAGTTTCAAAATGAAAGAACAAGCCATGACCTCTTATGTCCTATACTTTCCCTTTCTTTTGCCAATGCTTAGCTTTTTTGATTTGCTGGCACCTCACTTGGACAGAGAAAGTAAATTATATGTATTAAAATGTCTTCTTTTTCAAGAGCAAGTATGGCAGCAGTAAAGATCTTTTCTGGCTAAATAGGCCACATTGCAGCCTTTAAAAAGGGCTGGCCCCAGATGTTTTCTGCCTGAGGCAGAGGACAGAAAATTCCTCTCCCCTTTCACTTCCAGAAGCTAACTGGACTATCAATTAACCCTGATTTTATAACTGGGATTGAGACAACATTTTCTATCATACCTGACAATACCACATTACTTAGGGGGTATAGGATAAATATGGCATAACCAATATGCCCTCCAATAGAGAATGACAAAGGCTACTGCTGTCCTTCTGTCAGGATAGGCCACCAGAGGTGGATGATAGGACTAAGTCTGCCCCCTCTTACCTACTTTTGAGTTCCTAAATGAGGCAACTTCAACTTGCCTTGATTTTGTGTTTTGTGCCACAAAGGCAATGCTATTTGCCTCACTGAGGCATGGAGACCGTGCTGTTCACCTCCTCAAGGGACTTCACGTATCTCAATTGCTTCTTCTGGCTGCTGAGAAACCAGAGGAGGCAGTGGGAGTGACACAAAGCAAAGGAGGCTGCACTGCTTGGCAAAGCTGCTTTGGAAGAATGCTGTAATTGAAGTATCACTGAAGCAAAACACCACTTCAAAACTGTGCATAGATCTTCTGATTTGCATATAACCTGTTTCCAACCTAGTGCCCTCCAGTAGCCAAAAGAAGCATAATTCCCTAATGGAAGGGAATGATGGGAATCTGACTCCAAAACATTTGGAGGACATCAGGTTGGAGAAAGCTGTTCTGTACAACTGCCACGTTCATTATCATAAGCCATGAATCCTAGGTTTTAAGTAGCATTGATGTATCCATGCTCTTTCGCAGCAACTGGGTGTATGGCTGAAAGTAATGGCTGGTATTTGCTAGGCCAGCCACAAAAAATAAGCAACAGAAATGCCTGTGTTTTTTATTTTCTGCATGAATCACCTAGGTGGCATCTCAATTTTCAAGAAGAGAGAATAAAACAAAAAACAAAAACAAAAACTATAGGATTGATGTAAATCTGGCAAGAATGATCGCCCTCACGGTGATGATCTTTGCAAATTTGCTTCTGTTCATGAATTTCCAAGTTCCAGTGACAACTCTCATTGAATATAAAACAGCTGGAAAGTCATAGCTCCAACTCCTCATTTGGCAAAGAGCTATGAATTTCTAACGACCAAAGTGAACAGCTTTTCAAAACGTTTTGTGAATAAAACTTAACAGGGAAAAAAGAAATTTCCAATGGCTAATGCTTGGTGATAGCAATTTGTTCTAGAGATGGGAATATTTAATTCATTCATAGCCTTTTTATAACCCCTCTTATTCCAGGGGTATGGACAGTAACTGTAACAGTATATAAAAGAGCTGAGAATCATTGTAGAAAAGGTCATAGAGGGTCTTTTTATAAATAGGTTGGTAGGAAAACCATACAATGGATGGATTTATGAGTACTATCCTTTCTAATAGAAAGTGTTATTGTTGATTGAAGTGAAAGAATATTATTTTGAAAGAGTTGTGAAGCCCAAAATGCATACAGAAGGGGGACTAAGGTATATTTATTAATTATTTTTCCAACACAAAAAAGTGAGGATGTCTTCTGTGTCTGCTAGAGAGCAGAATTCTTGGCTCTATTCACATGTGATGACAGTTGTTCACTGCCCCTGCCTTGTATACATTTAATCTCTCTGCAGAACTCAATGCTTTTGCCAAAACACATATTAGCAACTATACCAAATGCCATCACACACCCCAACTGGGAAAAGGGTGATGTAAACATGGATTTTATCTATGGAATTTAGCAAAAGGATTTTGTTAGGGATGAGTCCTAGGCCCAATACTCACTCCTTTCCAATGAGTAACTACAGCAGAACAAATATGAAAAACAGAGTCAGTTCTAAACATGTTGTCATCAATAAGATGTTGGACAAGGACCGAGAGACCCAGGTTCAAGTCTACCCTCAGCCAAAGAACCTCACTGGGTGACTTTGGGCCAGTTGTTCTCCCTCAGCCCAGCCTACTCCACAGGACTGCTGTTGGGATAAAATGAAAGGTGTAGAAGACTATGAAGATAGCCTAGAAGAAAATACATGACAACTGTTAGGAAAACATAAGTTTAGCCTGGGAAAAATGGGAAGATGCAAGAAAGAAACTCAAGACTGTCCTGCCTTGACTCTCTTTGATATAAAAGAGAAGGAAGGAGAAACACTGTCAGGCTTTCAAGATTCTGTTATTATAGCTTGTATCCATAAAATAGAGTTCTAGTATTTCTTGTAGTGTCTGTTTCTTGTGTCTGAAGTAGGATAATTATCCTACTTTGGACACATTATGCAAAGACCCAGCTCTCTGGAAAAGGCTCTAATGCTGGGAAAGGTGGAAGGAAAGAGAAGAAGACAATGCCCAGCAGCAAGGTGGATGGGTTCAGTTACAGTGGCGATGAGTGGACCGTTGGGAGACTTGAAAGAACAGGTTAGGGATAGATTGTCATGGAGAAAAGCTATCTAGGTGGTCACTAGGAGATGAGAACGACCTGATAGCACATAATCAATCAATCAGTTTCCTGATCTGGTCTACCTTTAAGGGGTGATCCAGGTAGATTTCCATCTAAGTCACCCTGAACTTTTTGAGGACTGTTGGGATATAAATATAACACATAAACAACCAAATCAGCTAGGTGCATGAAAAACAAAACTGGATTAGTCTTCACAGAGGAACAGAACAAGCAAAATTCATAGGCAGGAGAACATGAGCACTAACTAGCATCCAGAAAAAACAGCTGTTGATATATAAATACAGATGGTCTTTAACCTTACTGCATTGATTGTGCATTTAAATGACATTGTAACCTGGGCCTAGCACAAGAATGGGGTGGGCAATGTGCATGACATTTTGACTTTCTGTCTTTGCTACTCAGATGGCACACTGTATCATGGAATCTGCTGTTTGGCTCAAGCTAACCCTTCACTTTTGGCCTCACTTGCCAGTCTACCAGATGCCTTGTGAGGAGTGAAATGGCTTCATATTCCACTATAGAAGAATGAGCATGTTCATCACAATCAGCTCTAAGTTTAACACTAATCGTTGATTTTGAAGCACATTCACCATCACCTCATGACTACCAATGCCATCTGGCTCCCTATCCCCCCATCACATTCTGCCTCCAACAATACACATCCTGTCACAAAGGGGGTGGGTGTAAAATCTGGCCCATAGGAAAAGAATATTATTGCCAAATAAATTATACTTAAGCAGGAAAGTTAAACTCCATAGATCCAACAACGTATGCCCTCCGCCGGGGAATGGAGAAGCCAGAAAGCACTAAATAAAACAAATGGAAAGTAATGATAGCCAGACTTTTAGCAAGAAGAATGTCAAAAGATGTGGTTAGAAACAGCTTTAAGGGAAGGGAACTCCAGGGGTTCAACCTCATAAACAGAGAGGTGCCCCCACTGTGGTTCTGGATGAGTTTTTCCCATTGTCAGGGTCTGCAGCTCCAGACTCACTAATCACAGTTGTTGGGATGAGAAATGGAGGAACAAAGTCCCTCGGTCGGCCTGGTCTTACATTATTTAAGTATTTATACTGATGAGTAGAAGGAGGAGGAGAGGAAGAGAAGGAGGAGGAGAGGAGAAGACCCTCAGCACATATTTATTGGTTTTAATGGTGCTATTGTGATTTACACCCCCTTAGTATCTGGTCCAGATGGAATAACCTAAAGTGCATGTGGTAAATAATGGAAGAGGAAAACAGAGAATAATGTACTCCACTGCCTGCAAAATTGGATTGTATTTCTGTTCTCTCTTTCCGTGTCTTTCCTCCTTTCTGCCCCCACCCCTTTTTTTGGCTTAGTCACCCAGGATTTTCAGGGGTGAAGACAGAATGCAAAATAATGTGATGCAACAAAAATAATATCACATTAAAATTGGAAGCAAGAAATGGAGTTAGCCACATGAAACATCCCCCTTTTTTTCCTCTGATGGCAGAGGTTCTAATTGTGCAGCGAAAAAACACAACACAATATTCAGGTTATTCCAAAGCCTTCTTGCCTATCAAACATAAAAGCTGCTGAAGCAAAATAAATCCACCTGCTCTTGTCTGTGCTATTCATACCTGCACTCCCCACTATATGGATGTGGTACGTGACAGTTAGGTAAGGTTAAATGAGGGAAAAGATAACTTATAATGGGGCTCTGTGATAAATAGGGTGGGGCTGATACTTGTAGACCTATGGTTGGAAGGGACAGAAATGGAAGCTGGACTAAAGCAGGCAAGTCTTCCCTGCCATAAACTTTGCCTTTGGGGCAATTAGCTCACTGCTTAGGAAAGGAGCCAAAGGCTACACTAACATGGGGGGCGGGGGGAGATGACAGTAGGTAGGGCAGTGATGCACAGTGGGTGGGGATGTACAATGCATGTGGGCAAGGCCAGAGTTTTGTGCTTTTTTCCATTGACTTGGGAGGAGGCTTAACTCTATATTTTTAAAGCTAGGCTGAGTCCATTCTACAGTTTCCTCTAATGTTTTCTTGTGCTTCCTTCATGAAAATATATATACTGAATGAATGAATAAATAAAAGTAGAATGATGGGAAACTGTACTGTTGATTTTCTGCACTATACCAGCTAATATTTTCCCTCGCCAGATTCTATTACCAATCTTAGCACTTCCTAATACTTGCAATGCTTGACTGTTCACAGAATGTGAACAAACTGTGAACACAAGTTCCCTAGCTAAGTACATCTCAAATACTATTTTAAAAAGTATCAGAAATGATAAGAAACATGGGTTTAAAGGCAGCATTCTACTTAGTTTCGGTCCTAACCAAGCTAATCATGTAAAAAGAAAGAAAGAGAAGAAAGACGAAAAAGAAAATCTAACAGGTCCAGATGATACCTTCGTGGTCCCATCAGCTTTCCTTGTCAACTGTTTCTCTAATACAAAGGCTTTTGCATCCATGAGCTACCGGCAGTTTCACTTGATCTTCTTTCAGACCAGAGCTTGATCATGAAAGGCCTTGTAAAAGTTGTGTGGAGTTTGTATTGACAAAGGATTATAGGTATACCTTTTCCAAAGCTTAGCAGCAGGATCTCATGAATTGCCCACTGATGCAGGGAAGGCAAACTGAAGTCTCAAAATACCATTGTTCAAACTTTTCATTTTTTCCCCAAGTGAACAGGTCGACGTTGAAATATGAAATATTATAAGAAATGACTTTTTAAATTTTTCTTGATTGACATGCTTTCCATTTAAAAAACAAATCTAAACTGATGTATTGGCTCCAGAAGTCTTTTGGGCTATCTGTCATTAAAATTTGGATTTGGGACCTGGTTTTAATAACAGGGCCAAGAAAGCTATCTTACATGCCGTATCTAGATGAGTAAAATGAAACCATCATTTTTCAATATAACTAAACTTGGTTTCCAAATTCCACCCCCAAAAGGTATCTCTGTAATATGAATTACACTAATTATGTCTTTCGGTTTAAACATTGATTTCAGTGTTAATTTAATGGACTTAATGGATATTGCTGTTTCCATCAGATGGGTGCTTAATATTTGTCTTATTTCTTGACCACATATAGATTTTTCTTGGCTCACTAAATATATTATAATTGGCAGTTTCCTTATTCAGTGTGTGTGAGAATATTGCCACAGCCATACATTCAGAGTAATTCTGAACTCTGTGTTGTATTTTCTTAAGGTTATATTTAAATAAATGGAGCTAATGCACACACATACTTGGACTATATAAAGCCAACTAAATGTGGGAACAGAGAAATATTAAACTTCTGTTATCACACCATGAAATTCCATAACATTCCTTTTTTACATATTTTATTATGCTCACATTTAGCACAAAAACTCAAAGCTCTGATACATATTATTTGAGTTCATTTTGAATCATGTATTCTGACTTCAAAACACCACACACAGCAGGTTTAAAAAATGAAGCATGAAATAATAAATGATAAGAAATCTTGGAGTAGCCTACTGTTCAGTTCCCACCAAGTTCAGGATGAGCCAGTCACTTCCTGTAAGGTCCAAGGAATCATTTTCCATTTTTTGTCCCTTGAGAGATGTTGCTTTCGAGCTTGACAGATTTCTCTTCAGCAGGACCTGCAGCACTCATTTGCTTGCCTTACTGACCTTTCATTGGGTTTCCCATCAAGGCCCAGAGAAGTAAAGACCACAGCTAAGTAAAGACTTTCCAGAGAAATTGGTTTCATCAGATATTTGTGGGCTGCCATGTATCTGCCCAGAAGAGAATTCAAGAAATGCCACAGGGGTTGAAGAAGCAAATTCAACTATTTTACTAGAATGGCATATAAGGATATGGGATTGTTTGATTTATGATAAACTTTAGATAAACTTTAGGAATATTTTAGCATTAGCATTAGCATTTGCTTTTTCTTTATTTTTTCTCCCCAATTACCCTATTTCATGAAACATCATAAGAGGTGGCAGATCTTGGTTGATCTCAAAAACTAAGCAAGGTTTATTTATTTTAGAAATGTATATGGCCATCCCATTTCTACAATGGCTCTGGGCAACATACAGTACAATTTTTAAAAACACCCAGACACCAGCAGAAAAACAACCAAAGGCAATCAAACACTGAGAACTTGCCACCCACTCTACCCCAAGGCCTGGGTAAACAGCCAAGTTTTCAGAGCTCTTTTGAACATGACCAGGGTGGGGGCCAGTTGTACCCTGGGGGGAGGATGGTGTCCCAGAGGGCAATTTGAAGTGTTTGAGTGAGAATGCACCAGGAAACCCAGGGCTATGGGTTAGGCTGGGAAGCTGAAAAAACGTCCTGGAAAACAATAGTAGCAAATCAGTTCAAAACTTGCCAGGACAATTACATGAATGTATCTCAGAAATCACCAACAGCTGAGTTCAGCTCTAAGGGGAACTTGTCTTTAACTTCATGAGAAAATGTATATAGATGTGTGTTTGTGGTTAATATATTAGCAAGTTTGGAAGAGTTTATCTTCAGTTTTAAGGGGAACTATGGGGCATACTTGTGCAAGTATATATGAGAGCCCTTTTCCTAGTACCCTTGGAAACATTTGGCTGCAATTGATTTCCATTATTCATATATATTTAATCAATGAAATATTAATTTATATCCTGTATTTTACTTTGTGTCCATCCATTTTCCCTTTTTGGTCCCACCAGCTTTTTCCTGGCCACAGCTAAGTTACCTATTTGTTTTATTTATTAATGTATTTGTTGAGCATGCTTACGTGCTATCAAATCAGAAATGCTATCAAATCAGAAATGATTCCTGCCAGTTTACTGCAATGAAAACAACTGCAGACAACTCTAGAGATAAAATCAGTCCCCAAATAACCCAACATCAACAATAAAAATAGCATGAAAAAGATAAGGGGCAATAAGAAGTTCTTCCTCCAACTAATAGCAACACTATCTCTCAAAGAAAAGAGTTCAGACTTAATAGCCTTCTGGAAATCCACCAAGGAAGATGCCAATCTAACTTCTGGGAGAGATTATTTCACAAGGTGGGGGATGCCATGAAAAAGCATTGCGTCCAAGCCCCTGTCCCTCTCACCTGGTGTAAAATGAGGACGCAAAACTGGAACAAGGGCATAGGATGGTTCTTTGTGGAGGAGACAGTCCTGTCTCCTGGGACCCAAGCCATATAGAGCTTTAAAGGTTAAAACCAGCACTTTGAATTGTTCTCAGAAATGGACTAGTAGCCAATGCAGCATTCCTCACGTAGGTGAATAGATTATTATGGTGGCTCTTACTTGCCCACAAAGGGGATGCTGCATTTTGCAGTTTCAGAGTAGTCTTCAAGGGCAGCCCCATGGAAAATGCATAGCTGTAGTGTAGTCTACCTCAGCTGAATGCTTTTGGTGAACTCTGATAGGCCCTGCATTCATGGAGAAAATATATGCCAAAAATGTTCCTGCCAAACCACACTGAGTAAGGAGCTTGTTAAATATTTTAATATCTCCTCAAAAGTAGTATTTTGCTACAGGCTAAAAAAACCAGTGTCCTTAAAATAAATTTTCATTGAGTCATTTAAATTATCTGGATTTTTGAATGAGAAGCAAATAAATCATATTTCTGAGGTCAAATTATTGCTTATGCATCATACAAAAATAAGATTAAAAATAAAAGGGAAAATAACTTGAAAGATAAATTGAAACATTTATGGGCACAGATGGTTAGATGCCCATCTACTACATTGTATAGAGAAATACAGAAGAAGAAATATGAACTAAATACTATAATATCACAGCAGACAGAATTCATGTTAACATGTTTATGACAGAGATATTGGGAGAATGGTGAAACACCCGATAAGATTTTGGCTAATCACTTAAAGCAAAAGAAAGATAGGGCAATGATTGCAATTACTAGAGGTGAAAGTGATGAAATATATAAAACTTCACAGGATATAAATTGTCAATTTTTCAAATTCTATTCAGAATTATATAGCAAACCAGAGAACCTATCTATCAAACAAAGATATAGAAGGCTTTCTAAATAGTATTAACCTACCACACTTAAATGATACACAAAACAACTTTTATTTGCTCCACTATCTGAGGGAGAAATTAAACAAATAATTTTAAAAATGGCGAATGGTAAAACACCAGGAATGGATGGATTTACTATACAGTGGTAGAAGATGTTTATAGATCTTTTGGTGCCAAAACCTTGTGAATTGTATGATGAGATATTTGATAAGGGAATATTATCAGAGGCATTTAATCAGGCCTATATTACAGTTATACCACAATCAGATAAAGATCATACTCAGTGTGCTAATTATCATCCAATCTCACTTATTAATGTTAATACAAAGATCTTAACAGCAGTGCTAGAAAATATATTACAGCAAGCGATACCATTCATTATTACAAATGATCAAGCAGGGTTTATAAAAACTAGGCAAGCAGCAGACCACATTAGGTTAGTTGTAGATCTAATTGACTTGAATAAAAACAAAGACCAATTTGTAATTTTATCATTAGATGCTGACAAAGCCTTTGACAAAATGTATACACAGTACATGTTTACTATACTAAACAGGTTTGGATTTCCTTTGAAATTTATAAAATGGATCATGATAGTATATGAGTCGCCCACATCCAAAGTAAAGGTTAATGGTATTTTTTCTGCTACCTCACCACTATTTAGAAGAACTAGACAAGGATGTCCACTTTCACCCTTGCTTTTTAATATCAGTGTGGAACCTTTGCCTTGTGCTATTAGACAACATAGGGAGATCTACGGAGTAGTACATAATTCAGTTGAACACAAATTGGTTTTATTTGCAGATGACATTCTTCTGTTTATTTCTGAACTTCACATTACTGTTCCAGTGTTGATGTAAATGATAGATGCCTTTAGTAAAATAGCGGGATATTCTATTAATTGGTCCAAATTGAAATTGATGTCAATAGGTGAAAACTTGGCTACCCATCCATTTAAGGAATATCAGTTCTGTATTTGTACCGAATCCATTAAATATTTAGGTATGTGTAAAAGATGTAACTCAGTTAGTAATATGTAATATAAATAAATGTGAAGTTTACCATGAAGGAAAATGATGTGGATGGTAAGCATGAAAAAGGGTGGGGAAGAAATAGAGGTGGGGCAATGAAGGAGATGAAGATTTCCACATTCCTGAAGCTTACATTCTGTAAATGACAAGTGCATCTGATGTACAGTTTTTTTACCTGGAAGCACCACAGAGTTGACATAAAGCATTATTAGCAGTAATTCATAGGAGTTAGGTGTGTCTTATGGGAGAATTTTAGGGTACAAGCAACATCTGGTAGATAATCAATGCCAAACATCCTTAAAAAAAGCCAGTGGAAATAATTGTATTAAGTACCAAAAGGCATTCAACAAAGCCCTCTGGAAATATTTAAAGTAGGCCCATTGCAAAAGAGGGCATTGTTAGCCTAGAAGACTGATTTCAACTTTGTTGGCCAGATGCAAGGGGATATTGATACCATAGAGAATCAATACACTCAGATATTGGTGCCATCACTTTTTTGATTCAATAGGGACTTTAGATGTTAACAAAGTAGGGTAATTACTTTGACAGAGGAGCAGAGTGATATTTATTCATTTGGTAGGTTGGGGATTTGGAAGTCAAACAGGTGTGAGGAGACTTGACGAGACAGCAAGGCAGCAGAAGAGAAAGTTCAAAACATTGCATTCTAATAGAAATGGCAAGCATGTTTCATGATTGGCAATCATACTGGAAATGTCATGCTGCCACAATAATGACTGGGTCTGAGGTCTAGTCCCATTACCCATCTGGAAGCACCATTCCACAAAAATTGAGATTTCAGTGTTTCCTACTACACTTTGTGATTTCCCAGGATACTTCTAAGGTGATCATATGAGATGGCTTCACTATACAAATCATAAGTTTGTCTTTCTGTGTGTATATGCGGACATATCCATATACATGTATTTTATTTCAGTATCAATATTGGTTCCTGTACATACAGACACATTTGCTCTCATGCTGAGATTTCATGGAGTAAATCCAAAAATACAGAGTAAGTGTGGCCCTATCAATGAAAGACTAAGTGCCATCAGAGACTGAGAAACCTTGGCTAGTTGCAGCTTTACCTAGATAACACAGAATTTGTCTCAGGGACACCTACATTAGTTACATGGCAGTACATGCTGTCTCTGGATCTGCCTTTCAAGACAGGCTGGAAGCTTAAATTAATATAGAATGTAACCAAAGGAATGTTTTCAATAGGCCAGATAGGCAAATGCATTGCATTAATTCTATTCTTTAAGTTTCTAAGCCCAATTTGAAATCATAGTTCTGGCTTGTAAAGCTCTAAATTGTTTAAGAATAGGTTACACGAAAGAATATTTGTATCCATGTGAATCCATCCAGGATGGAAGAGAAGACTTGGAGTCCTGATCAGTGCTAAATGGAAATTTGGAAATTTGTGGTCCCAATACATCTGCTGTTCTCTTTCAAGTCCATAGTGACAAGGCCATGGAAACCACTTATACTTGATGGCATTACTTTATATTTGCAACATTTGCTTCTAACATTTTGTTCATCAATTTTTACTGCATATTATTTGAAGATGATGGATCTTTAAAGATATCCAGTAATTCTGCTTATCTAAGTACAGATAAAGCTTATTACATCTTTATGTCTTTTTGTCTTCTTCCTTTCATCACGACTGTTCTTGTTAAGGCGTAAAGGTTAGATTGTATGTAAAAACTTTGTCATTCTACTATTTTGCCAACAACCTTTAACTCTAGTTCTAGTGAGACCTCAAAGGAAAATATGGACTCAGAAGCTGCAGTTGCATAGAAGTCTATGTTCTTGATTAACAAGGCAAGTCATATGATAAGGCTATGGATGAAGGTGCGAAGCCCTCATTCCAGATTAATTTCCTAATAATGTAAATTTAGGTATTCACATTTCATTTCAAAGATAGCTAAACAATGCTTGAAGCTTGTTTGTTTGTTTTTTGCTTGCTTGCTTACTTTGCAATTGACTCTAGCTGTTTTGAATGCAATTTATTCCCCCATAACTATTTCTATATTTCTTACTTAAAATATATAATGATTTTAAAAAATTGAATAGCATTCAAGTTGTCCCCCACTGGATTTCCCACATTTGATTGTCAAAAATGTTAATCTTTTTTCAGGCCTGAAATTACAAGCCAGCTTTATTGGTCAAAGGCCATAATAATTTGAGCTCTTATTTTATAAACTCATTTCTGTAGAGTGATATCCTGATAGGAGCAAGAATAATAAATCACAAACATGTCCCCCAAGATTGCATTGTAAATGTCAAAGTAGACAGGAAATTGTAATTAAAGAAAGGAAATTGCTACAAAGAAGCACTTGATTTTAAAATGAGCTAAGCACAGAATTTTCTAAGCATTTAATTATAAACCAATTTCAATTGACTACTTTGCTTTGCAGTCATATTTCTTATTATAACTCCTCTCTATAATAACCAAATCTCTCTGCTTACACTGGTCAAGAAGTATTACTGCATAACACTGCGTAAGTACAGAGATTACCAACTTTACAGGAGCTTAATTATATTCTGCCATGATGGATAGAAAGATCAGAACTGTGAGTAAACTAGAAGCCTCCTAACTTTAAACTACTTCAAGAAGCAAGGAGCTTGTGACTTTTCAAAAGGTAACATTTAGCTGAAATTGTCTGATTAACAGGGCAGTTCTAAACAAAGTGATCTTGCTGAAAGGATGGCAGGACTACTTCATGTAATGCAGGAAGAAATTAGTGAGGCTGGTAGTGATTTCCATGAGAAGCAAAGAAATAACTTGGGTGCTAGGAATCCAGGTACCTAGAATGTGGAGGCACAGTGGAGGGTGTATGGTAAACAAGGTCACCTGGCCACAGGATGAGACAAAAAGAGGTTCTCACCAAAAGGCAGGAGGCCTTCAAGGAAATCTGAACTGGGGACCCTTTCAATGGGCCAGGGAAATCTCTTATAGAGTGGAGAGGAAGAAATAAAACTTAGAGTTTGGAAAAGATAAAGAAAGGTGTGATGTTATCCATGCAGAGCTGTATGCATGCAGACCTGGGAATTCTGTCTGACAAAAAGAAGGTTTGACCCCAAAAGCAACAATACCTGGAAGAAATGGCTAAGAAAAAGAAAAGGAAGTGGTTAGCTTAGCAAAACTAGTGGTGAAAATAAAAAGGAAGTAAAAATTGAAAGAGATAGAAAGGTTACTCCAAAGTAAGGAGAACAAAACATTAAATTAAGAATTTATTCATGAGTCAAAGAGTTTAAGTGGACAAAAAGGGGATAAGTCAGGTGGCATATAAATTTAAAATCATCATCATCATGATCATCATCATCTTGTTGTCCTCATGCAAAACTGATATACAGATCAAGAAGCTACAGCAAGGACAGAACATGGTGAAACAGACTGGCTCCAGGTTGGCAAAGGAGTAAGACAAAGCTGTATTCCCCCCCCCCCCGCCCCACTTTATTTATTCAACCTATATGCTGAATATATAATAAAGGAAACTGGATTGGAAGAAGATTAGCATGGTTTAAAACCAGAGGAAGAAATATCAATAACCTGCACTATACTATTGACACTGCTCCAATAACTAAAAACACAAAGGATCTGCCAGCCATAGTAATAAAAGTCAAGGAACACAGTGAAAAAAAATGGGACTAAAATTAAATGTAAAGAAGACTAAACTAAAGGCAACAGGTACAACAACCAGCCTTAGAATTAATAATGAAGTTATCAAAGTGGTAGATAGCTTCTGCCTTTTAGGATCATCCATCAGTAGTAAAGAAACAAGCAGTCAAGAAATACACCACAGACTAGCACTTGGTACAGCAGCCATGAAAGCCTTGGAAAAAATATTAAGATGCCATGATGTGTCTATACCTACAAAGATTAGAATAGTGCAAGCAATGGAATCCCTGTGACACTCTAGGGAAGCAAAAGTTGGACTGAAGCAGGATAGAAAGAATATTGATGCTTTTAAACTTTGGTGTTGGAGAAGACTCCTGAGAATACCATGGAGAGTCAAGAAAACAAACAAATAGATCATCGAACAAATAAATCCAGAATTTTAACTCAAGGCACAAATAACCAGGCTCAAATTATCCTACTTCAGAACATTATGCAAAGACCTAACTCTCTGGAGAAATCTATAATGCTGGGAAAGGTGGAAAGAAAGAAAAGAAAAGGATGACCAACAGCAAGGTGGATGGACTCAGTTATAGTGGCAATTACTGCACTGTTGAAAGACCTGAAAGACCAGGTTATGGAAAAATCATTATGGAGAAGATCTATCCACATGGTCACTAAGAGTCAACACAGGCTTAACGGCACATAATCAATTAATCAATCGTTCAATCTCAACCTTTGCTTCTGAAAGCAAGAATATAACAATGTGTTGTCTGTTCATAATTAGAAGTTTCTTGAATCTTTTTGGATCTGGATGGGGTGGGGTGGGGGTGAGAATTACCCCTGGTGCTCCTTCTGTGGATGGAAGGATTGAAAGAAAGCTTGATGAGAATAAATTTGACTCTTGTTTCTTTTTCTCCCACCAAAAAGTTTTTGTCTGCCAGCATATGCACCAATCAATTATACCTGCTTATTTTGGCTCCCTCCCCCCCCCCCCAATCTAGATGGTTAGGATTAGGATTACATATTGTTGGTTGACCATTTCCTCAGCAAATTTATCTAGCTGTGCTGTAATCACAAGGATGCCACACCAATCAATTACATCTTTGGTGGGCAAAACCTTTTTGAACATGAGATTTTTAACACTAGTGTTAAAACAAGAGCCATAAATCCTATAGGAACTAGAAGACATGTTGCTTCCGAAATCTCTGGAGATTTCAGCTGCTGAACCCAGAACTGGCTTCTGTGTTGCAACAGAAGCTGGTAAGCTACAGTCACAAAACCCACATGCAGTGTTGCAAACATGGGTTGAATGGGATCCCACGTGGAAAGGTCAAAGTAGTATAAGAATGGGCCACTCGAAAGTGCTGTTCCTGCCTCTCTCCAGTTTCCACATGTTCATAAAAGAAGTTTGAAGGGGCACTGCTCTTGCATTCACTTGAAAATGAGTTCTTGTATGATCTCTACACTGAATAAAGGAGGGTTTCAGATCGTGCTGATAGTTATACTCTTCCCTTCAGAGACGTTTTACACATATTTGGCTCCATTTGCTCTTGATTTCATACTCTTTGGCCTAAATGTGGCTTAGATCAGGGCAGCATTCAATATGCAGTAAAGCTGGAATGCTTTACTCTGCAGGTGGTTTACAGAACCATCAAGTGTATAGTGATTGGCTGGTGGATATCCATTCCCTGACTATGATAGCTAGCAGGTTATGTGCAAGGACATTGCTCTTTAGCCTGTCCGATCCATATACTATGTGATATATCCTATCCATATACTATATATTATGCCACATTACCACTTCAATTACCATGGTCCAAATGCAGCCACTACAATGCAGTGAGCTGTGGTAACAGATGATTTACGATCTCACAAAAAGGAAGCAGGTCCTTGCTAAAATTTCAATCTGATTCCCAGTGGTCACCAGGGATTCTAAGTTCATGTGATAGATATTATCTCAAAGCTACACAACAATGCAAGAACACAGCAACGACAGGAAAACTTCAAGTCTGGCTCATGGTAAACATTGGTGTGATTTATTGTGTAACAAATCTTATATGCATCAATTCAAAATGCTCATTATGCAGCTTTATCATGTAAATTGCTCTTTTCCCTCACTTAGAGTAATTAAAGTTGCTGATCTAGTCCATATCCTGTACCTTTGTCACCAAACACTCATTCAATGTTGAGATTCTATCCCAGATTCTGAATCTTGCTCCCCAATTCTATAGCCTTATTTTTAAGTCTTTGCTCTGTGTTGGGGACATAGTGTGATAAGAGTTGAATTAGCCCTTTGAATAATTCATTTCCTTTCTCTTGGTATAGAGCACGATACAACTACTGATATCCCCACTACTGCGCCTCTTCTTCCTCCTTCTCTTCCTTTGCAGCCCTTAAACCCTTCCCAGACTGTACTAGCAATATGTGGTGGCAAAATGCCAAAATTCAGCCACACATTATTTATTTATTTATTTATTTTTAAGGGGAAAATGGGCTAACTGATTACAAAACTTCCAAATGGCTTATCCATCTATTCTGTTGATCTCTTCCACACTACAAAGGCATGGAGAAAAAGTGTTGGAAGTGATAGTCCTGCCTTCCCTGGTAACATCACTGTGTCCCTTCATGCCTCCTATGGCCTTCAGAAATAGAGTGGGGGGCGGGGGAAAAAACCAGACTTGCATCTGCCATAGGTCTTTTGACCTTCAGTAATTATATAATAATGGGAAAAGTTGATCCACTGTAGTAAACTTTAGCTTCTGTGGAAGATGAAACTGCTTTGATTGAGATTTTTAAAACTTTCTTGGGGGTAATTTCACAGAATGAAAGTGATTTACCATAATTGATGTATTCACACCCGTTGATTTCAGTAGGACTTAAGTCTATCCAGCTATGTCTGGGCGTGATCAAGAGTCATGTGCCTGCAGAACACTGTGTACATTATGCATTGGGTACACTGGATGTTTCTCTGCTTAAATATGATAGAAAGCTCTTGTGCATGAACAATTCCATGATTTACACTTGGGATTTTTATGTGGCCTCCCAATATGTAGGATGAAGGCACATATTTAACAGGATCATTGTGGAGAGGTTGGAGTGTTGTAGAACCCAAATAAAATATTAATATGACTTAGCATGTAATCACAAAAGAGTCACCCGTAACTTTAAGCAGAACTAGATTAGAATAGGGTTAAGCTCTCCTCACCCAGTGAGCCATACCCAGGAAAACAGCTGACTATGGAATTAACTCACACTTATCTCTTCCAAAACTGCTAATTGTGTTTGTGGAGAACAATATTGAATCTACTGACTAGGGGAGGGGATGCCTGAATCATTTGTCTGATAGGAACAAGGGCAAAGCCTAGATCTTAAGGTTGTAAGCCTAAACCTACATTCTTATGAGCAGTTACCCTGATCCCAGCAGAATCGTCTGAATATTCATAGGATTAGGTTGCATATCCCTTAAAATAGAAGAATGTTGAAATGAAATTAATTGTATTTGATTACATGTAAATGGGTTTAGGACAAAGAAGCAGAAATTCAATCCACCAGGGATGTAGTTATGATTTGCAAAGTTTGTACAAGAAAATGCTGTTACTGGATCATGCTCATATAATATAACTGAATCAGGGAATGAGAATAAAGAGAACAGTATTAACAGACTAATTTTAAAGGTATTCTTTTATTTTATTGCTGATAAATATATAGGGCTTCAGTGTGTGTCTATTCTTTTAGGATATTGTTGAACTACTAGTTATTTTGAATAATATAGGGTAGTGTAGTATAATATACTATTCTGATGTATATATTTTTTTAATTTTATGGAATGCATATTATATCTATGGACTATTATTTTTATTTATTTTATTTTATTTAGTGGATTTCTCCCCCGCCCATCTCCCCCACAATAGGGGACTCTGGAGACTTACAAAAGACATTAAAACTATAAATATATGTAAAACACATAAACATCCCAAATTTAAACAATACTAAAAAAAAAAAAGGAAGATCCAAGAAGCTGGAAAATCAGGCTGCGGAGAGCTGGCCACTATGGGGCTAGCCATCCCCCTGCTTGAAGTATGTATGTATGTATTTATTTATTTGATTTCTCTCCCGCCCATCTCCCCTACAATAGGGGACTCTGGGCGGGTTACAGAGAGATTAAAACTATAAATATACATAAAATACCCCCCCATATATACAATTAAAACCATACTAAAAACAAAAAATCCAAGAAGATGGGAAATCAGACCGGGGACAGCCAGCCACTATGGGGCTAGCCATCTCCCTGCTTGAGCTGTTCCCTCCCCGCCCCAGGCCAAGTGACAGAGCCAGGTCTTCAAGGCCCTTCGGAAGGCCAGGAGTGAGAGGGCCAATCGCACCTCCGGGGGCGGAATGTTCCAAAGAGCGGGGGCTACCGCAGAGAAGGCCCGCCTTCTGGACCCCGCTGGCCGGAGTTCTTTTACTGAGGGGGTCCGAAGCATGCCCTCTCTGTGCGATCGGGTGAGATGGGTTGAAGACATCTTATTATTACATAATAAGAAACCACTTTATGGGTAATAATTTATAAATCACCCTGATTGCTGTAGAAACTAACCCTAGAAATTCTATAAATAACCAAACAAACAGTGTTTATTTTTATGATAAATAAGGAACATTCTATGATTTGTGACCCAATCTATATAGACCACAATGTATGTATGAATGTATTTTAATCTATGCTGTATGTATTGGGTGGTCAGAGACTAGCAAGACTTCAGGGATTTAATCCATTTGTCAACCATTTAGAGAATACAGATCAAATACTAGGGAAACATGAACAGCAACGCCAGCCTACCGTTCTTCGTATAAATTTCATTAGATACATGGGACCCTTTTTATCAAAGTGTCAGAAGCTATACTTAACTCTATTTCTGGCATGCTCATTAGGCTGTAGCAAAATTCACATAATTCATCACCCTGCATCTACGCATTTAATGGAATAACTCAAAATGCACATATAGTTTATGTCCACATATAAAAACAGATTGAAGTAGACTGTGTGAATGCATGGAAATGTTCAGCTGCCTGGTGTTTTCCAGCCAAGATACTACCTTGGAAACTGATGCATTGATCTGAAATCAAGTGACTCAGATGTTTGGAGGAGAGGAATTAATAAATGAACAAGGTTTAATATTTTTCACTTAAACTAGAAAAAGAGATAAACGGTTAAAATGAAGGGGAGGGGGTTGGAGAGAAAACAGAAAATAATAGTATTTATTTTTTAAAGCTGATGATTCGTAACAATGTAAATGTGTTACAATGGTTATTCATTATACTTCATTAGAACTCAATAGTGAGCTACAGTATTTCAAAATATTAGCACAGGATGGGAATCAGAATGTTCTATTAAAGAGATGGACATTTACAAAGAGCGTGCTTCAACAAAGCAAATCACCAGATTCCACATTATACCTAAGGATAAAGAATAAAACTCCAAGATTCACTTACAAAGAATCTCAGCTGCAGTTGCTCTCACATGTGTATTTTGAAGATATTCCTAGCATTTTGTCTAGGATATTTCTTTGTTTGGGGAAAAGCTACATCACCAAGAACTTTGTGGCAGCTAAAATCCATGTGACCGCATGATGCCTACCTATTTTTATTGTAATTAAAGTTCATAACTAGGAAGTTATCTACCCCAGTGGAAGGATTAGCAGGCACCCTTATGTAAGCAGGAGTCTTCAAGTTTTTTGAGTTGGTGGCAGAAACAGCATCCACAGGGTGGCCCAAGTGAGGGAAGAATGAAGAAACCAGCATCATACCATTGTGATCCAAGCCCTGCCCCTTTTGTATGTGCCTCATGATGTCACATGCACATACAAATCAGGGAGTGCTTGTACCAGGACAGCGCAACACTGCTTTCATCATTTTGATAAAAACAGCATGAACCTGTAGATGCCCATGGTGGCTAAGTTTGGAATGTAGAGGGCAACTGCTGTGATAAGTGTGTCCTGTCTAAAACACCTTTCAAATATTTCCAAGCAAAGCACTGAGCTATGCAGGGGACAGAATTTTTTGGAAATTAAGATTAAATTTTAGGCCGATGCTTTGCTTTGCAGTTTATTAAACTTCCCTTAAAAAAATAGAATCTAAAATATTAAAAAATCAGGCAGGATATCAGCTTGATATGAATGAAAGGAGGTGTCTGCAAGCACCTTAATGAGCATGGATACCTTCTGGTAAACAATAGAAACTTTAGATAACTACCTTCCTGGCTTTATCACCATTACAATCAAACAATCCACATGTTAATCTACAAATAGTGTTAGTGGGATTATAAATCAGTCCTGAAGCGTTCTTACTTCCAGATAGTTCAGTAGATGAAGTTACATATTATGATTTCTCTTGTACTTAGAATCTCTCCCAGACTGTCCTATAGAGGATATGACTTGTCATGTTGAATCAGCCAGTCTAAACTCAGCCAAGAAGTCAGAAATGTAAGGATGCTGCTATTCATATCTCAGAACAGGTCTATAGTTCTCTGTTTAGCTTCATCTTGAATTTGCCTCAAACTGTGTTCTCCCTTTTCCTGAACTCTCTCTGCCCTTTACATCAAATTTCTTTCAAATCAAGATTTTCCAATACAATAAAGCAAACTCAGAATTTCATGGCCCTGCTGCATGATCCCCACAGGATTCCCGGAGAGGCTATGTAATCCCTATAGTCTTCCATTAGTGGATTCTCATTCACTCACAGATTCCAAACCTGCAATTCCAGGTCCCACATTTTTATTTTTTCATTTGTATCTCCTTGCTTTCTTGCATACTCAGAATCAGATATGGCTTCAAATTTTGTGAAAGAACTGGGATTCCATTCAGGCCATAGGCATCTCAATAGTGCTGTTCAACCTGCTGGGAAACTTCTGCACAACACACGTGACCCAACGTTGGGCATCCAGCCCTCCATAGGAGTGGGAACAACTGTCAGGTTTAGCCCAGGGAACTCCAGGAGACCATTCAGATTCAATCCAGCAAGGTTTATTGGCTTCAACCTCTATACAGAAATCTTCCCAGACTGGGAGTAGTTCCCAGGGTCAATCAGTAAATACCACTAGCATTCCTCAGGGAGGTGCCAGTCTCATCCTCTTATCTCTCCCTCGCGGTTCGGGAGACGAAAGAACATTCTTTACCCCCCCAAACCTGGCCTCTATCTTCCCATATCCCCACATCAACTGGGGAACATGAGAAAATGTATGTTGCAATGTTGCAATGCCAACCATGGCCTTTAAATACTTGTGTGATATATGGCACAGATATGAAAGGAGCTTACATCACGATGTATGTGTCTTCATTTTGATATCATCACAATTAGGAACAGGCACCTATGATTGGGTAGGCTGCTGTCATTTTCCCTGTGATGCTTAGGACTCTAGGAATCTTGTCACACAGTGAAAAGCAACCAGGATGGCATTTTCTTAAAGTTCAGTGCTTTCTTTTCCAGTATTCAAGCCAAAAGACAAGCCTACTGTGTTTGGTGTTGTGGGATCCTGAGCCCAACATGTAGGTAGCCTCCTTCCCATGATTCCTTCTCCTTGGCTTTTTTATCCATATCCATTGCTCATTTTCCTCAGGCTAGTCAGGAGCATAGGTGTCATGTCACTGTCCTCCATTCCATGTTCTAGTTTGGAATGTCATTCTGGTGTAGACAGAGGTGATGATGATGATGATGATGATGATGATGATGATGATGATTCTCCAAGAGCCAGAGGAATTGCACTAACATTGGCCCTCAATAGAGAGGTTATGGTGATAGCTATTGGTAGCAAGGGAAAGGGGGAGAGCAGAAAGATGGTTGTGAAAATTGGCTCTTTTGACTCCATGTTTTGTTTCCTTCCCTGCCCCCCTTTTCCCCTCAACAATTAGATGACCACTATTCTGCCTTCCAAACATTGTCGTGCAAATAAATGTTCTGTTTTAAACCTGACCACTCAGATGTTTGGAGGAGATGTATTAACAGAAGGCTTCATATCTGTTATTTAAACCAGGGGAAAAGGACAGTGCTTAAAATGAATGGATCCCACACAGAGAGAAAAAGAAATCACAGTGTTTCTCTTTTTGATTGATGAGTAATTGTAGCATAAATGTGACATGGTACTTATTCATTATAGGCTATTAGTCCCATTAAGTAGAAAGGTATATTCTTTCCAAATATTGCTCTGTTTACTCTCATAGCTTTTCCTACCTTGAGCATACTATAAGCCAGAGATGGACACCCCATCCCAAAGCCCTTCAGAATAGTCTGCCTCGCTGTTTCATCCACAGAAAGAGGAAACACCAAGAAAAAAATGGCTGGGGGTGGGGAGCAGAGAGAGGTGGTATAAAACCCAAGATGCTTACTTGTGCTCTGAGTTGTGGGGAGAAGAAAAAGAATTCAGGCACTTTCTAGTTCTCATTACCTAGAGGTAGCCCAGAGGCTATCCAAAATGAAGGGTTGCATGAGGAAGATAGGAAATAGGCAACTATTTTGGCAACTAAGGCTGTATTAGTTGCACGCATAGGCAAGCAGACAACAAAAAGGAAGGAGATGCCCCGTGTTTGTCCCTAACATACACTAGCTCACCGTTCACTTCTCTATCGTTGGCTCCCTTTACTTATTCTAGCATTCAGGTTCTTGTTTCGGCTCCCGTACCCTTTTCCAGCTGCCACTTCACTACTGTGTTCTTCTCTTCCTCTTCTGCTTTCATCTCTTCTTTGTACCTGTCTTCCTTGCAGATTTCTCCCCCTTCAAAGTACAGCTTGTGGTGAGAGAAGGCAATTTGCACATTAGCTTCTTCATGTCCAGTCATTCCTTATTCTGTACCACATGTGACTGAACTATTTGATATGTAGTTGTACTTTTTCTAGTTTGGAGCTTATTTAAAAAAACGTGTGTGTGAATGTGTGTGTGTGTGTGTACTTATACATACTACCTTGGGGCAGGGGGATTCCCCAGATATGCAGGGACTCTTCTGTGTGGTTAGGGGTCATTTGCTACATTGCTCTTGGAAATTTAAATAGAGAGGGTGATACAGCATACTCAGGGATAGATTCAAAAGGTTTGCTGTAATAGTAGCAAATTGAGAATCCTTTTTTAAAAGCTCCTTCCAGTCTGATACTAGCCCATTCATATTTACTTTTGTGCATGTTCTTTAGTCACTTTTGCATTCACCTTATGGTAGCTTTCTTTAGTCCACATTTCTTTTGTTTAATTATAAGATTGTCATGCAGAACTGCACAAACAGCCTTGTGCACCAAAATATTTAATTATGAAACTCAAAGTAATTTATTAATGAACGTTATTTTGTTTACTTGCAAATTATGTTTTTTTTTTCTTGAATCAGTAAGTATTTGGGCTGTATTTACTCTGTTACATTTCACATAATAATGCAATTTGAATTCCACATTATTAATGTGGATATAAAAAGCTGTTCTCTGATTCCAGAGGTAGTTGGGTTTAGAAAGGTATCTGGGCACCAAGAAGTATTATCTTTTTCCAGGAAGGTATGGGCAAGTAACATGTTTTTCTCCTCTTCCCAAAATGTTTTGGTACTGCTCCTTCTGCAGGAGAATCCACAGACAGTAGCAGCCTTGAGAAACAAGTTCACCATCCACCACACAAAGCAAGGATCCTTATTCCTGCACCAATTTGCTCAGTGTAAGCTCCAGATTCATGACTGAAGCCTATTCTGAGTAGCAGGTGTATAGACCTTCCTCTACTTTTGGGAAGGTCTCCATTTTGAACAGTAAACTGGAGTTTTCTTTGCATCTGGTTGCCTCACTCTTAATGAGAGTCAGGGTGGCAACTTGGCTGGAGGGGTAACTGAGAGATCTAAATTCCTGCTCAGCCTTAATGCTACTAGATATCTTTGGGGAGTCTGTGTGCTGCTACCGACCAGCTTCAAAATAAGATTTATTGTAAGGCCCATACTCCTCCAAGCTTTTAAAATGAAGATTAAAACTAGAATAAAAATATAGAAGACTGAATAAAAATATAGAGACTGAAACAGAACAGTCAGTCTCACAGCTGGGGTTGGTTTTGACATGTCTAAAGTGCTACATTTCCATTTCAAACAAGAGGCAGGAGCTATCCCTTTATATTGCATGACTACGAATGCTGTTCTTTTTGTGTATATTTGCATGTTTTCGAATAAAATGTTCACAAATATTTCCAATCTATTTCAATGTGGCGATACGTGAAATCTTTGTGGCATATTGTACCAATTAGATTAGATGTCTAAAGGCAGGGCCTACCATCCATTCGCTTATTTGTTTATAACATTTCTATGCCTTTTCGATGAAACGAAGTTTCAAAGCATTCAATTCAGCTGCAATCTTACATATATTTACCTGGTATGCCTGGCCCTAGAGCTGAGAGATTATGGTTAAATAATGGTTAAGATGTTGGTCTAGGAGCACTAGAGCCACAGAGCATCGCTGGATAAATTTGGGCCACTCATTCTCTCTGCCCAACCTACCTCACAGGGTTTCTGTGTAGAAAAAATGGAGGGAGGAATGTTATGTATGCTACTCTGGGCTCCTGAAGAGAAGATATGCATCTAATGAATAGATAGTTAGATGCCAATGGCTCTCAAACTATGGCTTGTTTGTTTGTTTATTGGACGTGAACCCACCACAATAATGAATAACTCTTAGTGGTTTACTTAAAGTTTATTTGCAGTCAAAGACCAAAGTATGAGGCATATTATGATTCAAGACAGGACAATACAATACAGTCAAATAAGAATGAAGGGGGGAAACAGAAATTAAAGAATTATTAAAATTAGAATGTTTTTAAAGTTAAACATACAGTCACAGGATGAAGGTTCAGCAGTTTACATATCTCCATAAAAATTATAATAAAACATCCTTGGTATAAATATAAATATCAAAACAACCAACTAAAAAGCAAGAATACATATAAACAAAACAATCAAAACCAATGTCATTGACTCCTCCCTGCCCTAGTAGCCTATAAGCATCCTCGTACAGGTACCAAAATAGTAACACTGTTAAGAGTTGGAGCACACAAAATGTTCTGAGATTTTGTCATTCTTGCTTGAAATCCCTCCCTCCCTCCCTCTCTTTTTCTCTTGTGTTCTTGCCCAAATTCTCATAAGATTTCAGAGGACAATATCAACAACTTATACGATTTGGCCATTCCATTTTTTTTTAAGTATTTTTAATTGAATTTGGGGGTCCCTCTGATGCCTTAAGATATAATGTCTGTAGGCACTGCTGACCCTTGCTTTAGGTGCTTTCCCTTTAAAAGCTTCCAGTGACAAAGTAGTTCATCCATATAAAGTAGGGAGGCATCTTTTAACCTTTCTTTTTATATTAATGTTCCCTAACTATGAATTCCCTGTAATATTTCTTTTTGTTGATCATTTTATTTCTGTTTTCATTCTGTTCTGATCCTTTGATAATTATTGTATATCCCTTTGGGTTTCTTTTTTTTTAAATAATATGATAGATAGATAGATAGATAGATAGATAGATAGATAGATAGATAGATAGGCAGGCAGGCAGGCAGGCAGGCAGGCAGGCAGGCAGGAAGACAGACAGACAGACAGACAGACAGACAGACAGACTTCGAATGAATGAATTTGTGCATAGGTTTGTATTTGCTCATTTATGCTCTCATTTTTTCTGAAGGTATTTCAGAAACAAATGTTTTGTTTGTTAAATTTGTACACCATCCAAATCCTAGAGAGTTTGAGAGGTTCTAATATATGCTTCTTTGCAGTGGTCCTCCAGAATAATAATAATAATCCAATTGCAGTTACCACTAGCTTTAATATAGACTGTAGTAATGAAATATAGTGATGATGTAGTAGCTTTAATGCTTGACCTAGAGATACCTGCTTTCTTGAAAAGGAAACATGCATGATTGATCTTATGAATGGATGTTTGTTTGCTTTTGGTTCTAGAAGGAGATTGTAATTCAATCCTTCAAATACTCATGTATTCCTCCATTTTTTTGCTGTAGCAACATTTAAATGTAAAGAGAAGGCATTAGTGGATTAGCCTCCATTCAGGTATATAGCTGAATCCAGAGTTTAGACCCAAACCAGCTTTTCCACAGTTACACCCACACCCTAATCTTTGGATCTGACTGTTGTTAACTTTTTTCACCATTGTTTACATGACTGAGTGTGAGAGCTATTATAAGCAGCACAAGTGACTACTGTACTGTGATAAATAGAAGTTTTTCATGTCTAAAGGTGATCACACATTCTTGGTGATAATAGAATAGCACCAGTGGTCCTGAAACACCCTACAGAGTTTCATTATGACCAGTACTGCTCCCCCAATGTTGCTGCTTTTTTAAAAAGATGATAATTACTCTGTGTTTCCAAGATTAATAAGAAAAAAGCCAACAATGTTGTTCCCTTTAAAGTAGAATGTTGAGCTTCTCTTTCACTGGTTCAAGTATCTGGTCTAGTAATAGAAGCTATACTTTTCTGTGGAATTACACAGATTCCAGCCCATTTGGCATCTCTAAATCAGTTCAAATGTCATGATTCTTGACAGGGCTGAATCTAGCACTTACTCATGAACATTTGATATATAAAGGGAAAGTGGGGTGAAAAGTACTCATGAAATGGGTACTGCAACTTTGATGCTTCTACTATTTGCTGCTCATTCAGCATATTGCTGTTTACTGTATAACCCTGGTCACACAGGGGTCTCACTATGAACAAGATGACAGCATATAGCTCTGCAGAGAACAATATGGTCCTCTTGCAGTCAAGTCTGTTACTTGCTTGAAAATACCTCCGGCAAGTTATCCCTACATCAAGACTCAGGTGTGGCATTTTTCAGAAGATTATACTTCTCAGTCCTAAGATAGATAGAAGATAGATAGAGAGATAAACAGAGAAACATGCAGAGATATACACGTCTACAGAAAGGCATATTATGCACAGAAATGTCAGAAGTGATCATGGAATGTCTGAATGTATATTTGTACATATTTGATGTGTACCCCATCACAAATAAAAAAGACTCTTGATCATTGGCATCCTTAACTTTATAAACATTTCTTTATCACATATTGATCCTCAGCTGTGGAGAAAGAATAATATAGATCATTTCAACGGTTGTATAATATAATAAAAAAATAGTTTCTTCACCAGTTTTCCATGTTTTTAAGAATACAAATAAAGTTCAGATCACTGCAAGGTTAGAGACTAAGGAAATGGACTTGGCGTGTTCAGGGATAGGCAAGTTTAAAATGTATGTCTCTGTGCGCTGCTCAGTCTGCATGTTTGGGTAGCGCTTTAGATAATATGGCAGTTTTAGCAAGACACAAAAAAGAACTCCAATTATTTATATATATTTGGCTCTATATGCAAAAGCTGCCTATTTTTGTAAACATGTTTTAAGCATTCAGTAACAACAGTATTATTGAGTGCAACTGGATGGAATAATGGACACTATTCCTTTTTATAAAAAATAGGCCAAATTAAGGGTAAAAAAGGGATCTAGAAAGTATGAAAAGAACAAACATTTTCCTTCTCCTTTTTGTATGGTCTTGGGACCCCCTGAAATTTCATTTTGAATCTAGTTAAGGAAGTGGAATTCTCTAAAACAGAGGGACGGTAGAACAGTAACAAGGTAACATAAATACATGGAGTACTCTTAACTTCTTCAGCTGTATGTGCATGTCGAGGAAATGGACTTAAAGAAGAGGAGGAGGAGGAGGAGGAATCACAAAGAAAAGTCACTCTGTTACTTGCTAGTAGAATAACATATCAACAAATGTTAGAGCTGACTTGAAGGTTAAATATTAGGAAGGAATCCAATTTCTCTTGTCTATTCAGCTCAGCGGTGTGTTAGATTGCAGTTGGAGTGTGCTTATGGAGTGTGGGATATGAAGCCGTCTAATCAATCCCTACTGCTTCATTCTCAGATTCTTCTTCTATCAGGTCCCTGCCCTCAGGCAGCCTTCAGCTTTCCAAAAGCCAATTCCATACAAACAAAAATTGCGACCTGCAGCTAGAGGGTGAAGCTGCATTTCCCCCTCATGATTAATCTCTTCTTATGTGGCTTTCAGGAGGAAGGAAAAAGAAAGGAAAAGGTGGGGAGAGGGAAGGGGGGAAAATATGTAAGCTGCAACCTTGTGCAAGAGAGCCTTCCTACAGAATGAGCCCGTGTGTTAGAGCCAGCTTATCAAATGAAAGAATTCATTTAAACACATACACACGTACACATTACACACACACCAAAAACACTGCCTCATGTTGACATTGAGAAAATGAGCTATCAAACACTATGATTAAACTTCAGCTGCCATAATTGTCGTCGAAACAACGGCATGGTGGAACTGAAAAGTGTTTCTTTAACCAGCTCTGTATGGTTCACCAGTAATACTCAGTTTAAAAAGGTTCTTGCTGCTAGCAAGAGAAACAAGGCTTGAAATTAACTTTTTCCAATCCATAGACAAAATTAAACATAGGTATTTGAGGCCCACAAACAACAGCTAAACTCAGATGGGCTTTAAGCCCCCTCCCGCCTCCATTTGTGCAGATTCAGTTGTTGAAAGATAGCTCTGGGGGTGGTAAAATATTCGGATACTTTGGGGGGTTGTTACATCTGATGAAGACAATCACAGGTGTCTTTTTAAAATACAGATTTGTAGAGAGGAGGGAAGCGGAAGAGATGAAAATGAAATTGGTTAAGAATTTCATCTGAATTTCCAGTGGTGGGGATGGGTAGAGTTCTAAGCAGAATCAAATCTGAAACCCAATTGCTGCTTCAGGCCGCTGTGCTTCCGTGGGCTGCACAGGTACACTAATTCAGACAGGCCTATCAAGAGGAGAGGAGCCGTTGATAGTTCTTCTTCACAAAACCATTTTGTAACTGATCTCCAGAGACTAAGAGGGTCATTAAAGAGGAGCGACAACCACATACTCAAAAAAAAAAAAAAAGAAAAGTCCATCAAGAAATGTGACTATAACATTGACAGCAATGAAAAGAGGCCCCCTGTCACGGGTGCCCTCAAGCCAAATGTTCATTTTGTGGGTTGCCAAATGAATATGTGAACTGTCATGCAAGTATATCTCTGTGTCAGGCTAAGGACTACAGGATACAGTGATCAAGAAAAATGATCTCAGAGAAGAGATAAGCGAAGTAATAAAATGTGTACCCTTTGCATATTCTCACACCATCTCACAGCCTTTGCTTCATTGTAACATTCTTCATTTGGGGGGTACACTGAAAATATAGTTGGGGCAAAAACCACAAGTGAGACTTCCGTTTTGTCTTTCTACAGCTCGGTGCAAGATAGCTATGAGAAAATGCCAGCTTGTTCAAATTTGGTCCAGTGCTATTTTCACTAATATTCTGAATGTTCCATCTGCTTCTGTGTTTCACTGATAGTCATCCTGCATCTTAGGTTTTGGAGTATGTTTTGTTTATGACTGGAAAGGTGGCTTGGCATAAAAAGGGTTTTGGAGTATTATGGCAGAGAGTTTGAAGACAAAGGGGTAAGATATTGGCAGAATATTCATGGGCAGTCAAGCACAATATCCAACTCAGATATCAAAACTACAACCTACAGGCAGAAACTGAATTTATTGGCATAGATATGGAGCAATGGAGGACCATTTCAGTGTTTGATTTCTTTTTCTTGCCTAATCTATGGTTCCTAGAAACACAGAACTTGAATCCATGGAAAGGACAGGCCTTACAACTGAAAAAAGAAACTGCACTTTCTGAAAAGCTAATATCTGGATGTTCTGGGAGCCACATTTTCTCTGTAACTTGCTGACTTGTGGTCCACAAGTACAGAAGCAAAGTGACCAGTGAGCTTGTAAACATGGTTCCTTCCTTTTTCCATCTGCATCTTTCACCAGGAATTAGAAGCTGAGAGACAAAGGAAAAGGCCAGCCTGTTCTAGCCACTTTTTCTCAGCAGTTGTCTTTCCACCTGAGATCTAAGGTAGCCTTGGAATGCAAAAGCAGAAGGGACAACTGGCATCTTTGAAGAGATGGGAAAATGGCCACACACTTTGGTTTTTAATTATTCTTTTCTTCATTGTAGTCTTTTAGTCTGTAATTCTACATCCCCTTTCCTGAAATAAGCACTACTTCATTCAATGGGATTTATTTCTTAAGGAGCATGTATAGGATTGCACTATAAATTAATTGTGCTCGCTTAAGGACGTTGATTAATAACTTAGTGTAAAAGCTATAAATACTACAAGTAGACCAACAGATGAACATCAAAAGGCTGAATATTCTGTAAATATTGCATTGCTTCCTGATTTCCTGCAGGGAATCAAGTACACAACGATGTATCTTCCAAGGGCACCTGCTCTATCTGACAAAAAATATTTTAAAATGTTTAGTACCTTAGTTAGTGGGAAGCTGCTATCCAGATAATAGGAGAGGAAGGAAGGAAGGAAGGAAGGAAGGAAGGAAGGAAGGAAGGAAGGAAGGAAGGAAGGAAGGAAGGAAGGAAGGAAGGAAGGAGATATACCCATCCTTATACTTTTACTAGAGGCCCACTAAATGTTTGCTATCAGTAATCTTAATATGCTGCCTAACAGTGGTTCATCCTCCTATCTTTCCCTTAACAGCTTAGTTTTATCAGACATTCCATCAAATTAATATCTCATTATCTTCTAACTCTAAACATTTTCTCCTTCCACTTATTTTACTTTCTCAAGCTGGGGCTTTTGCTAAGTTCATTACGCTCTCTGATAAACTAGTCATTCCCTGAACATATGGAAATAAGGATTTTGAATTACCAGTCACATTTTTATCATTTTTAGTGTCTTGTCAAGACTTTAGCTTTGCCTTACTTGCTATGAAAGAAACCAATGTGGTAATATAGCACAATTCTTCTTGAAAATACATTTTTAAAAAATGGGAACAGGCTATATAAATTCATTGGCTGGAGAAATTTGAGGTACAAGCCTGAAGCTTATTTACTTGGTACAAAATGCCATTGCTATGATGGGACTTACTACTGAGTGGGTAGGAGGAGAATGACCCTGTTAGATCTGCCATCAAATCCAAGAACACTTACTAAGAAACCTGAGAAAAGTTGCTTCCTTATCTGCAGGTAGTGATGGCTATTGATATGCCTAACTGGGCACAGTTTGTGAAATATTCAATATAGGCAACACTGAAGCACCTGATAATGCTTCAGTGACTCTCTGTGTACCCTTCAGGCCCTTAGGCCTAATTCATCCCATGAAGCCACCCCATCCAGCTATGAATCCAGATGTTTGGTTTCTACCCCCCCCTCTTTCTTTGGTCTCCTGACTCATATAAAACAGATGATTATTAATAAAGCTCTTTCCAACCAATTTAAAGATGATGACCTCTGAGGAGCAGGGGCAGGCAAAAATTTTCCACTTGAGGAGTGGGTGACACTTTATTCAATCCAGGGGCTGAGGGCTACAAGATGGTAGGGATTGGATGTTGGGGTTGGATTTTTCAGCAAGTTTTAGAAGAGACTTTAAGCCATTTGAAACCTTTGAGAGATGTAATGGCTTCCCTTCCAAATCACAGAAAATTGTGCCACCATTATTTGGTACTTTACTACCACTTTTCACTGGCAGTGTATATTTTGTCTATGTTGAAAGGTTGTTAACTGTATAGATGAAATTTTCCACATATAGTCATAAACCTGGATCACATGCACTCAGTGGAAACATACACTAAAAGCAGAACTGCAGTCATCCTGGATCTTCAGTTAGACCAAATAATTTACATTTTTGTCCTTATACATTTATTTTGATTTATTTAATGCTGCTGTATCCCAAAGTTCCAAGTAAATCATAAGAATGCCCATGTTTTACATATGACTAATTTTTTATTGAATTCCAGCAGTTTTCACAGCTGTCTTGATCATATTGTATTCTTTGCTTTTACCTAACTTACACATTTGACCATAAAATGATCCTTATGGACAATCATCAGAAATCATGGTATTCACCATAATCTAGGTAATGTGCTTTTTAGATATTAGTTGGAGAAGATCAAGGAGGAAGATGCATCAAGGTGGGGATAATTATTAGCTAAGAGTAAGGACCTTAAAATGTAAGTATACCAGAGACTGGCAGCTTAAGAGGAAAATGCCAATTTCATTTGCAATTTTTTAAATTTATTCCTTAGAGCTATATCCTAGTTTCCTTCAAGAACCCAATTCCTCTCATTTTTCCACCCAAAAGCCATTCTGTATATGTCTGTTAGGCTTAAAGGTAGTGACTAGCCTCAAATCACTGAGGTCTGAGCTATGGGTCTCTCTGTTCTTCATTCAACACTTTAACCATTAAGCAACGGCTGGGTCCGCTGTTCCCAGAATTACCAGGGCAATCAAACACACACAAATATCTCATGTGCATAAAATTGCCAGTTTCTACTGAAACTAACCTTGGAGAGTCCCCCTCCTTCCTCACCCCAACATGCAACAAATGTACTCATGTGACACATTGGTATATCAGTGGGTAGGCACACTGGATTTTTGCATATACAAACTAACATGATGCCACACTCCCCCTGCCCCTACATCAGGGCCAAACAAAAACTTCAATTAATATTAAATGAATTAATGACTATGAATTAAAATTAATTGTTTATAGCATAAGGCACATAATAAAATTAATTGATTCCCCATCTGTGTATATGCACACTGTTATCTCACATTCAAATTGCTGTTTCCCATACACACATACGTATACACAACTATTGTGTAATACTGAAGCTGACATCACCATCTAGCCTGGTTGGGTGATAGTGGTTATATCACCCTCTCAGAGCTCTCTAAGGGTGGGTCCTTCAGCAACCTCAGCTCCAAGCTGGGGGTGGGGTGGGGTGGGGTGGGGTGGTAATTATCTTGAAAGATATGTTAGCTATGTAAGAGGAGCCTGCTCTGGAAGTGTAGGGGTATGAAAACCTGTGTGTTTAAGATGAACTATAAGGACAAGATGAGGATCCTACTATCCATCCATCTGCCTAAAGCAATTCTACTCAGAGCTCCAGGACCTCATCACCAGGCTGGTGCTGAAGTTCCCTCACTTTTTGGTAGTGGGTATCTTCAATTTCCATGCTCTAGGAGTGGAGTCTAGGAAGTCTGTGACCTTCATGGCCTCCATGTACTTGTTCCAGGTGATCTCTGGTTTAAAGGACATACTGTATGTTAGAACTAGTTTTTGCCTTGAAGCAGATGGTTGTGATCTGGATATGGAGGACTTGAAGCAGACTCCTTTGCTGTCGTCAGAACATTTTCTGGGCTAGATGAGTTTTATTGCCAATTGTTATCTCCATAGGGTGATAGTATTTACTAAGATGGTCCATTCCAATCACCTTTTATATCCAGATAGTGTCAGGATTTTCTCATGGGAAGAAATTTCATCTCGTTATCTGTACAACAACTTGTTATGTCTAACGTATGTAGCTTATGTAAACAAAACAACTTGTGACTGTGTGTTGTGCATGTATACTGCTATTTACTGCCACCTATTAGCATGTGTATGCTAGTTATTCGGGGGGGGGGGGGTACATGCTGGCAATATAATGGGAGGGCTAGATGCCCAGCCTGTCAGTCGTGTACAGTTTTATCCATCATGTAGGTTTTATGGGTTATGTAGTTGTAACTAATAACCAAGTAGTGTACCTCTTCTCTGAGAGTTTTTAGCTAGAGACTTTGTTGTGGATAAGTCTTGGATGCTAAGTTTTATGAGAAGAAGTTTTTGTTATTTCCTATATTTTGTATGCAACTTGTATTTTATGGAGTTTTGCATTTTTATCAATAAAAAACCAGTTAGTATATATTTTCTGACTGGATTTTCTTTGGAGAGCAAAATATGGACATTGTATTTTGCAAGCTCTCATGCTGATGTGTAGTTTTCCTGAGAGCAGAGTTTTTGGAAGCTTTGCTGCGCTCTGCACAACAGATAGGAGGTTGCTTTGGGACTTTCCCAGCAGTCTGGCAAGTGTTTCTCTTGACTGAATGGTCAGTCTTTGGAATCAGGAGGTAACCTGTGCTCTTGCCACTGTTGCCTCCAATCAGCCTCTCTTTGCTTGCTGATCCCAGAAAGGACCTTGGTTTATTAAAGAGCTCTAGGAGATGGAGCAGCAGATGTGGCCCCCAGACTATTAGTTAGGAAAAATGTCCATAGCTCAGGCCTGAGCCAAATCCCTTTGGGAGATGAATGGTGAGGAAGATCTCCCAGCAATGACATGTGTCATTTTCCCAAAGTATTTTGAAGATAAATTTATGTAGCCAAGGTTTTAACTCTTTGGATGGGGGGTAGGGAAGTGATGATTGGACAGCATCTTGTAGCACTATCTGGGACTCCTTTTGGCCTGCAAGCCAAGTAGGTAGGGGATATCTTTGCCTGGATTTGGGGTGTCAGCAGAGTTCCTTACAGGAAGTAGATTATCTAAACCCTTTCCAGTTGTGGTTCAGGCACAAGCATGGGATGGAAATGGCATTGGTCACTCTGGTTGATGACCTACCCTAGGGCCTGAATGGGGGTAGTGTATCCTTCATGATCTATTGGACCTCTTAGCTATATTTGATACCATCAATCTGGGACTTCCAGGGAAGAAATGATGAACTGAAGACAGAGCCGATGACCACAGCAGAATGATGAACCAGTGAGTAGACCAGCTCTTCATAATTTCTCTCCGGACAAGGAGAGGACTTGAGATCACCTCCAAATGCTCCAGACAGAGGAGGCCACAAGACAGCAGTCTCTGACAGGTTTAGAGCTCTGGGAGAGAAGGGAATAGCTATCTTGTTGAACCCATGGTCGGCACCTTTAAGGACACTGGGTTCACATACTTCATTTTCTAATCACTTTCAGAAATTTCTTGTTTGCTTTTCAGCTATTAGGAACCTTTGGATTGACAAATTTTACAGCACCAGATGAGTTTTCTTCAATCCTTAGTTACTGAAGTTTTAAATACAAGTTTAAGGATTTAATTTTTTTTTTTTTAATAAACAGCAGAAAGGTAATTAAAATTTGATTTTAGAAAGTTACAAACAGACTAAGCATCCAGATAAATTTGAAATAAGATTTTGGAATTAATTATAAGAATCCTTCCCATGGGAAAATGCTATTGTTTTGAATTCTTTTAAAAAAACATGATAGGACAGAACTTTGAAGGTTGGACACTAGAGAGAATTAGAAGGAACTAAAACTACAATTAAAGGAGAAGAAAACTTAAATTTGACTTACTAATACAGAATAAGGCAAAATATTTTAACATTGGACATACTGAAGGATATTTTTGAACAATGGGCCCAAAAGTTAATTTTAAGAGTGTCTGCCTCTATAGATAGACTATGTTTAAAAGATGTTATGGAAGAGGAACAAGTTTTACTGGACAAGACTGAGACTGATCTGAAAGTGAATTTAATAATGACAAGCTACAAGAATGATATCGAAAAAGATGCTACACTGGACATACAAAAGAAACTGAGTTATGAATCTTCCTATAGTGAATTTATGAAAGAGGCTTGTTAAAGCTTTGAAGAATTTTGTGAGAAGGGACAAAAAAATGAAAAGAAATCAAGGTCTAGGACATTATTTGAAGGGACTAAAGATCAAGATTGTTAAAAGTAAAAGGAAGGAATATAAAGTTGGTTTATTAGATCAAGGTTAAAATAGATATGTTATCTCTGGTAACCCTTAATGGACTTTTGCTGACCAGGACTGAATGCCAAGGCTTTAAAGATTTGTTTATAGATAAGAGATGGGATATGAGAAGAAGAGATCATTTGTTGTATTTTAAGAGAAAGTGATAAGTTACTAAAATTGCTTATACTTGTTGTGATGAAGGGGGAAGTAATTTCTTTATATAGTTCTTTTCTTTTTCTTTACTATATTTTTATTTTTTCTTTCTTTTCTATTTTTTTCTATTTTCTTTTTCTTTTCTACACCTATTTTTTATTTTTATTTTTTAAATTTTTTAGTTTGTATTCTTTTTTTATCATTGTAGTTGTCATTTTCAATAACATTACTATTAAAAAAAAAGATGCCATCAATCTGGTATCCCTCAGCTGTAGCCTAACCTGGAGTGGGTGGACCTTGTAAGGGTAACTTTTGCCCTTTTCACCACATCTGGATTACTGCAAGGTGTTCTATATGGGGCTACTTTTGAAATACACTCAGAAATTGCAGTTGGTGCAGAATGCAGTGGCCTATTTGTGGGAGAGACCAGTATGCACTGCCATGAGGATGTTACAGCAGAACTATGGTCCCTGCATTAGATATAAGTAGGTTTTTATAAAGCTGTATATAGCATGGTGCCTAGACGCCTTCATGACAGCCTTTTATGGCCAGAATTGACCTACCCTATACATGCATCCTGAGAGTTGCTGGTGTTTTGCCATTTTCATGAGGTAAAGGGGGGTGGGGCCCAGACACTTCATCCTGTGGAATAGCGTCCCTATGAAAGTCAGTTTAGGCCTCTTTTAGTTTTTTGAAAATTGGTTAACGCATAGCTTTTTTGGAGATCATCTGGGGAATCATTTGGGATTATGCTGTCTGGTTGGAGGGGGTGTATTATTATAACTGTCATTTTTTATCATGGATGTTTTGATTGCTTTGATTTTTAAAATTGTTGAGAACCACTGGAAGTCCTGCAGGATGAGGATAGTATACTGAATAAACAAACAATCAAATAAATAGCACATTCTTCCAGCCAAGGAAATTAGAAGGCTGGGCTCAGTAAGCATAAACCTATTCATGCTTAAACCTATACTTGCCATGGATGTAGTAAGGCCCATTGAATCAGCTTTTGCTCCAAAGTAAGTAAGCAAGCAAGCAAGCAAGCAAGCAAGCAAGCAAGCAAATAAATAAATAAATAAATAAATGGAATCCTTCTATTTACAGCCAGGTGAGCTTTATCACCTTGAAATTGTTCTGTTGAAGTTCCTTTGGAGGCACTGGATTATTCCTAGATGAAAGGTCAACACAGTTTACAAGTGGAATCCAGAGCAGAAGAATTATGACCTTCCTTCAGCTATTTTTAGATGAAAAGCTAATGTGAAAATAATGCAAAGTTGCTGAACGTATTCCTTGTTGATACCTCTTGCCTTGATTATATTGTGAATCCCAGTTTAACAGTTTAATTCTAGGATTGTTACTGCATAGTGAGCTGCACACAGTGGTTTATTATTGTAGGTTACTTCAGCATGCTGGGCTGTACTCAGAGCATGGTTATTTTAGGATTGCTCAGGCATATTGTGCTGCACGTAGCAATCATTTATTTTAAGATTTTTCATGCATCTCAGCTAACTAGAGATTATTCGTTTATCTAGAGAACAATCAAAACATTTTGTTATAGGAAGAAATGATGTGCATAAAAGTGTAATAAGAAGTCAAATTTGGGGTAGAATAATCAGA
This sequence comes from Liasis olivaceus, assembly GCA_030867105.1. Lineage (NCBI taxonomy): Eukaryota > Metazoa > Chordata > Lepidosauria > Squamata > Pythonidae > Liasis > Liasis olivaceus. The sequence continues at coordinate 93,562,723 of CM061349.1, read as the reverse complement.
GCATTAGCTGACATATTGTTCACAATTTGTAAGGGATGTAATAAATTAGTAAGATAAACAGTTAAGGATGCATGGTTCCCCAGCAGAGTTAATGGATGTTGCCCAAACTTTGCATACGTCAGATCTACACATCTTCACTGAATGCTGTGGTAAACATGGGGAAACAGCAATCGAAACTTTTTTTTTCTTCTAAGAATTAAGCATTAGAGAAATCAAGTACTATGTCTGAAGTTCATAACTGCCCATTCCATCCTCACAAAAACCTAGTGAAGTGATTTTTAGAGGGACGAGCAAGATTTAACAGGGACCTCCCCAAGCCAAGCCAAATTCAGCAAAAAGATATCCACAAGCACTCCCAGATACTTACCTTCCTAATTGGCCACGAGGCTCCTTTTCTTACTTGATTTTTTACAAATAACCTTTAATTAAAAAAAAAAAAAGGATATTGGCATGCAATTATGTTCCAGAATGTCGAAATAGCTTTAACTGATCAATTTAAATACTACTGTAATCAAAATTCTTAATAAAATTATATTTTTTAAAAATGATCAATTTAAAGAGGGCTTATCTAATGAACTGTGAGATAAACTAGCCTGGCAGGACACACCAAACAATTCTGAGATGATCTTTCAACATGGGACAAATGTTTGTAAAATCCCAGGATTAAAATGGGGAGCTGACCTATACAGATTGCCCCTGGCAAATGAAGTTTTGTTTCAAAATATCCCCACCCCACTTTTGCATTTGCCTTCTCTGTCACTGCACCTGCCCTGAGCTGAGCCTCCCTCCAGGGATCTGGATGACCTCAACCCTGTTGGTCTTTCATAAGGCTTTAAAGACCTGGGTGTTCCCACAGGCATTTGAGCCTGGAGGTTAAGCGAGTCCATCGGTTGGTTGGTTTCATTACTGAAGTAGTGATTCAAAGTGGAATGATTTTTTGACCCTGGTCCTACATTACATTACTGTTTTTCTAGTTACTGATTTTTACTAACTGTTTTTTTTTTATTATTTCACCCTCTACAGGCCATCTAGAGTCTCTTTAGTGAGATGGGCAGCTATATAAAATAAATAAAAAATCCCATCTCCTGTAGACATCTCTAATAATGATATCCATCTTTGTGATCAGAGTTTTGTAGACAACTGATTTTAAAAAAATTTTATTGTTACAAAATATGGATTTACAACTGCTGCAAGAAATGAATAGTATGTAATATATAGCAGGCCTAGAATGTATTAACAGGAGGAGAATATATGCCTATAAAGACAAAAAGATTTAGAAGTGACCAGATAGTTAACAAATTTTTTAAAAATTCCAATGGACTAAACCTAAGTTAATCATTGTTATTAACAGGAAATTCTATCTAGGAGAAACTACATCATCACCAGGGTGCATATAGGAAGGGGATGGAAAAGAACCAAGAAGATGCCGAAACCACCAATCGCCCTACGATTCAAGTCAGGCCAGTCTCTTTTAAGAGTCAGAGGATGGTACCATCATAACAGTGCAGAAAACCAGAGAACAATTAAGAAGTGGGTGTTCCTCCTCCCTTCCATTCTTTGAGTTGTATAGTAGCCTTGTGTCAATTGTATAACAGAATTGTAGCTTTTCTGTTTCACAAACTGGATTTCCCTTTTATAAGCAGTACTGCCTGCTTAATCCCAATAGTGCTAACCCGATCACAGTGTGCCAACTGTGGCAGCCGATGGGATTGGCAAGGGAAACCTGAGCTCAGGATGTATATTTTGAAGAGTGTGCTAAGGAATGCACAATAGGGAAAGGAAACACACAAAAAAAAACAATCTCTCTTTGGCAAGCAGGAACGGTGGAGAAAAGAGGCAAATGGAATCAAAAAAGGAGTTCAGGGTGCTGATGTATTAGGAAGTTTCCTCAGCATCTTCTTGCCTTATCCACCCTGGGAATCCCATAGGTCACAATAAGTACTCAGTCACAAACATCAAAGCATTAGATTCATCTATAAATGAAGTGCTGCCTGCTTATACAGTTAGGAGTGATCGAATCAATATGGGTTTGTTTTCATGGACCAAACATGACAGAAAGTATCTCCAATTTATTTCCCCCCCCCCCAAAAAAAAGGGTTAAAAATTGAGCTTTCTAAGAAAAGGAAAGGGGGAAAAATAAGTCTCGTTCTTTAAATGCAGGAGTTGAGGGAAATGTGATTTAATTTAATGATATTAGAGATTGACAAATAGATTAAATGTGTTTTCAAAAAAAGTCTTGTGTGGAATTTAAGATAAATACAGTAATTAAGATATAGTTAACATAGCAATCTAAAATTTCCTAGAAACTTAATGAGTTTTGAGCTGCTAAAGCTATGCTGAGCACAAGAGGTATAATAAGCATCATCTGACACAGAGCTCAAAATCATTTCAATTATCTCTTTCCCTTACGTTAGCTAGAAAAATAGTAAATAGTTGATTGGGAATGTGAGTCACAGTCAGCCAACATCAGTGGTCAATAGACAAAGACTAGGTCATACAGTAGAATGAACAGAGAGGTTCACGGTTGACCTTTGGATTGAAATATAGGCATTTTAAGCTCCAGTGGAATATATCTGAATAGGCTTTTTTTGTGAGTAAAATGCATTGAAGGTCAAGCTGAGGTCACAGCTGGCTTTGGGTTCACCAGAGCAAATCAGATCACCACCCTTTCTTTATTCATCCACTCTTCTAAGAAAGGACATTGAGACTATAAGGCAGCCCTCTAAAGCATCAGGCCTTCAGTTGTTTCAGATCAGGTTATCATTCCTGGCTGTCATTCTGACTTAGAGATGAGAGGAAATTATTTGGAACATCTTACACATTTTCTTGTATACTGTATTTTCCTAGAGTGTTCTGTAGCACTCCAAAATGGGACATGATATGAGGAAAAAGGTATCATAAAGAACAGTTAAAACCATATAAACATAGGCTTTGAAGATCTAGGAAGGAAACTGAAGATGTGTGGGACTCAGGTGAGTTTCTTCTCCAATCTTCCAGTCCATGAAAGACACCCAGGAAGGGGAGGAACAAAAACTGTGAGTGAATGACTGGCTATATGCAAATGATGGCAATAGGAGAGCTTTGGTTCCTAGGACTATAACTTGAATTATGTGGATGATGGACTGCTGCATCTCACAAGAACAGGGAAATATGTGTTTGGTCAAAGCATGACCAGACCTTCTGGGAGATGGGAATAGAAAACCCTGAAGAAAGGGTCTTAAATAAAGACTTGTGCACTGTAAAACCAGTGTTGCTGCAATGAGATCTATTACACCATTCCATGAAAAATCAGAAAATTCCTACAGTTCATATCTTTCATTGTCTATATACTAATGCTTGGAGTATGAAAAAAAAAACAAAATAAATCTGAATGCTTAGTGCAGGAAGGCAAATATGATTTAAAAGCTAAAACACAGTTTTAATTCCCATAGTTTTAATACAGCAACTGAAGAATAAATCTGTTTCAGCACAAACTTAAACAATAGAAAATAAGAGTTGCTCTGTATATTATATGCTTAGTAGAGCAGGAGAAAAAGTAGAAATCAAATAAATAATGATAATAATGAGAAGTATCCATACTTGCTCAAAAAACAACAACAACAACAACACCCACACAGAGATGAATGAACTTGGTGATGCTCTTGAAAGCATCTGGATTAAAATAACAAAAAGAAGTAATCAAAGAAGTACTGTCCAATCAAGAAGATGTAGGTGATGCCTTTCAAAAGCAAACTGCAGCTCTTCCAGAGAGGCACAAAGTAGTAGTAATGGCAGACTTTAATTACGCCAACAATTGCTGCAAGACATCACTTGGTGCTTGCTGGCAATTTTCTCCTTCAGAAGGTAGACGAGAGTAATCAGTAAAAGACTTTGCCAAGGAAGTAGACTAAGTAAAGCTGGAATTTTGATTTAAGGGAAACTAAATCTGGCCGTGGACTCCCCCAAAGTGGGTTTTTATAAGCTCAGAATAATGATGAATGGGATTCCAGAGCATGTCCTGAGAACAACTAAAAATTCCACTGATGTTGGTCAGACCTCACCCCAAGTACTGCCTGACTACTATGAGAGAGAAAGAAATAATTGCTGGGTCAGAGAAGGCTCAGATCTTCTGAAAATGTAGTGTAGTCTCTGCTGTACCTGGCCAAAACCACTTTCTTCAGGTACCAAATGCATTCAAGGGTTGAGGGATGATCCAGAATTCAAGGACACAGTTGGGTGTTCATAGCATGGTCAAGCAAGGCACAGAGTGTAGGTTTTCAGATGTAATTAATACTAGAAAAGCTAATAAGGAAAGTTCAAGGTAAGTGGGAGTTTCTGAAAAAGGAGATACTGAAAACACTATTGCTGACAGTTCCATAGAGGAACAAAAACTGAATCCAGCAGAAGAAGCCAGTGTGGCTACACAGAAAGTTGTGTGAAAATATGAAAATAAAAAATAATGCATAGGGGCAAAAAGGCACATGTCACCAAAGAAAAATTCAAAACTATCTTGATAAGTTAGAGAAATAGGCTGAAAATAGCAGAATGGAATATAACACTGACAAATGCCAAGTTCTTCACTTAGGAAAAAGAAATCAAATGCACAAGTATGGAATAAGTGTCACCTAGTTTGAAAATAGAACTTGAGAGAAGGATTTTGGAATAGTAGTTGATTATAAACTGATCCTATATCAGAACATAGATGTGGCTGCGAAAAAAGGCAAATGTACTTTTTGGCCTTATCAACAGAAGCATAATTTCCAAATTGTGGGGAAAATAGCTCCATTTCATTCTGTGTTGGTTAGACCTCACCCCAAGTACTGAGTTCAGTTTTGGGCACCAAAAAAAAATGAGGATGACTGGGGCATTAGAAAACTGAAAATTTTGTCCTATGAAGGGTGAATAGAGGAACTGGAAATATTCAGCCTTAAGAAGAGAACATTGAGGTGGGATATAGTAACACACTTCAAATACCTGAAAGGATGTTAATAGAAGGTCAGGACCTGGTGTTCCTCATCCCAGAGGGCAGGATACAGATGGCAGACCTGACTTTATGTTCACTAGAAGACTTGAGTGAGGAGGTCCAATGTCATTGGGAATCAGAGAGGAATCTCAAGCATCTCCTCAGCCTGCAGTGTGAGCACGTGAAAACTAAGAGGATGAGACTGGCACCACCCTAAGGAATTCAGAGTGTTTAGTTGCGATCGTTGGGGGTTAGAGATAGTCTGGTGAGATTCCGTCTAGTAGGTGTAAGCTAATAAAATAACTCCCCTTCATGGATCACTGCCTTGTCATGGCAAAGGGGCTTGCGTAACTCAGTGAAGCCATGAGCTATACCGTGCAGGGCCACCCAAGACAGACAGGTCATGACAGAGAGTTCTGACAAAATGTGGTCCACTGGAGAAGGAAATGGCAACCCACTCCAGTATCCTTGCCAAGAAAACCCCATGGACAATGTCAAAAGGCTAAAAGATATGACGCCAGAAGATGAGCCCCTCAGGTCGGAAGGTGTCCAATATGCTACTGGGGAAGAGCGGAGGGCAATTCCAAGTAGCTCCAGAAAGAGTGAAGCGGCTGGGCCAAAGCCGAAAGGACGTTCAGCTGTGGATGTATCTGGAAGCGAAAAGAAGGTCCGATGCTGTAAAGAACAATATTGTATAGGTACCTGGAATGTAAGATCTATGAACCAAGGCAAGCTGGATATGGTCAAACATGAGATGACAAGATTGAACATCGACATCTTGGGAATCAGCAAATTGAAATGGATGGGAATGGGTGAATTTAATTCAGATGACCATTATATCTACTACTGTAGGCAAGAAACCCTTAGAAGAAATGGAGTAGCACTCATAGTCAATAAGAGAGTGGGAAAGGCAGTAACGGGGTACAACCTCAAAAACGACAGAATGATCTCAGTGCGAATCCAAGGCAAACCATTCAACTTCACAGTAATCCAAGTCTATGCCCCAACCACTGATGCCGAAGAAGCTGAAGTTGACTGGTTCTATGAAGACCTACAACACCTTCTAGAACTAGCACCAAAAAAAGATGTCCTTTTCATCATAGGGGATTGGAATACTAAAGTAGGAAGTCACGGAGTAATCGGAATAACAGGCAAGTTTGGCCTTGGAGTACAAAATGAAGCAGGGCAAAGGCTAATAGAGTTCTGTCAAGAGAACAAGCTAGTCATAGCAAACACTCTTTTCCAACAACACAAGAGACGACTCTACACATGGACATCACCAGATGGTCAATACCGATACCAGATTGATTATATACTTTGCAGCCAAAGATGAAGAAGCCCTATACAGAAAGCAAAACAAGACCAGGAGCTGACTGTGGCTCAGATCATGAGCTTCTTACTGCAAAATTTAGGCTTAAATTGAAGAACGTAGGGAAAACCACTAGACCGCTCAGGTATGACTTAGATCATATTCCTTGTGAGTACACAGTGAAGGTGATGAATAGATTTAGGGGATTAGATTTGGTAGACAGAGTGCCTGAAGAACTGTGGATGGAGGTCTGTAACATTGTACAAGAGGCAGCAACTAAAACCATCCCAAAGAAAAAGAAATGCAAGAAAGCAAAATGGCTGTCTGATGAGGCTTTACAAATAGCTGTGGAAAGAAGGAATGCGAAAAGCAAGGGTGAAAGGGAAAGATATAAGCAACGGAATGCAGATTTCCAGAGAATAGCAAAGAGAGATAAGAAGGCCTTCTTAAATGAACAATGCAAAGAAATTGAGAAAAACAATAGAATGGGGAAGACTAGAGATCTCCTCAAGAAAATTGGAGATATCAAAGGAACATTTAGTGCAAAGATGGGCAAGATAAAGGACAAAAAAGGCAGGGACCTAAGAGAAGCAGAAGAGATTAAGAAGAGGTGGCAAGAATAAACAGAAGAACTATACAAGAAAGATCTTAATGTCCCTGGTGTCCATGCTGGTGTGGTCATGGACTTTAAGCCGGACATCCTAGAGAGTGAAGTCAAGTGGGCCTTAGGAAGCATTACTAACAACAAAGCTAGTGGAGATGACAGTATTCCAGCTGAGTTATTTAAAATACTAAAAGATGATGCTGTTAAAGTGCTGCACTCAATATGCCAGCAAGTTTGGAAAATGGAACAGTGGCCATGGGATTGGAAAAGATCAGTTTACATTCCAATTCCAAAGAAGGGCAATGCCAAAGAATGCTCAAACTATCGCACAATTGCACTCATTTCACATGCTAGCAAGGTTATGCTCAAAATCCTACAAGCTAGGCTTCAGCAGTATGTGAACCGAGAACTACCGGATGTACAAGCTGGGTTTCGAAGAGGCAGAGGAACTAGAGATCAAATTGTCAACATTCGCTGGATCATGGAGAAAGCACGAGAGTTTCAGAAGAACATCTACTTCTGCTTCATTGACTATGCAAAAGCCTTTGATTGTGTGGATCACAACAAACTGTGGCAAATTCTTAAAGAGAAGGGGGTACCAGAACATCTTACCTATCTCCTAAGAAATCTGTATGCGGGCCAAGAAGCAACAGTTAGAACCGGTCATGGAACAACTGATTGGTTCAAAATAGGGAAAGGAGTACGACAAGGCTGTATATTGTCACCCTGTTTATTTAACCTATATGCAGAGTACATCATGAGAAATGCCAAGCTGGAAGAATCACAAGCCGGAATTAAGATTGCAGGGAGAAACATCAACAACCTCAGATATGCAGAAGAAGAACTGGTAATGTTGCTGTTACTCCTAAACTGGAGAACCGCCTTTTCCCCCTTTAAAGAGTTCATAAGAACTATGGGAGAGGTTATTAACCTCCGGAAGAGGGAGAAGTTTCTTTGTGTGGGTATTGGGGGGGAGGGGAGAGGAGAGACTGGGGAATAAGATGTTAGTTAAGAGTTTTACCTTAAAGGACCAGTTAAGAAAGATTTCACAAACCTTATGGATAACCAGTTAAGGTTTACAGCTTTAAATGTTAAAGGGCTAGGATCAAACATTAAAAGGAAGAGGGTGGAAGCATCACTGCACAGAGATAGAGCAGATGTAATATTTTTACAAGAGACACATCAGGTGAAAGAGGGTGTAAATGAACTTTACATAAGATGATCAGCTGTTTATGAAAAGGCATATGGGACCTCCAAAGCAAGAGGAGTGGCGATTATAATATCAAAGAAATGTGGTTTTAATGTAATAAAGACAAAAAAGGATTCTATGGGCAGATATATAATGATACAGGGTGAACTGGGGGGAGAGGAATATCCTTTGGTAAATATTTATGCCCCCTATGTGAAACAGAGGCAGTTTTACGAGAAAGTGTTTAAAGACATGGAGGATTTCCAGAAGGGTTATATTGTAATGGCAGGAGATTTTAATATGGTGATGGATAAACAGAAAGACAAATCTAATCCTTCTGTAGATGAGTGCCATAATAAAATTACCGATTTAACCTGGATTATGAATAGAAATGAGTTGAAGGATGTTTGGAGAATAATACAAGCAGAAGAAAATAAATTTACTTTTTATTTGTTGGTGTCTAAGACCTACTCAAGAATACGTTACATTTTTATATCTAAAAATTTAATTCCTAAAGTAATAAATACTGAAATAGAGGTTATCAAGGTTATGGACCACGCTTTGGTCAATATGGATATTAAAATCAAGGAAGACTATAAAGAAGCTAAGAGGTGGAGGTTAGATACGAGGATTCTAAATTATAAGCATATTGTGGATAAAATTGGAAGAGAATGGCAAGGAATATGGGAAATTAATGATACAGGACAATGTACACAAGCGGTATGATGGGATACAATGAAAGCAGTAATGAGAGGAATTTGTATTAGAGAATCATATATATTGAAAAGGCAACAGGAAGAGGATGAGAAAAGATTGGAGGTGGAAATTAAAAAATTAGAGTGGAAATATATAAAAGACAGAGATAAAAGGATATTTGCACAATTACAAGCAAAGAGGAAGGAGTTGGAGAATAAAGATATGGAGAAGGTGCAGAGAAATTTGATATATTTGAAAAGGGAATTTTTTGAGTATAGTAATGAAAATTCTAAAATGCTGGCTAGGTCCGTACAATCAAAAAAGGTGAGGAACCCAATTGGAATGATTAAAAATAAAACAGGAAAAAACTGTAATTGGATGAAGGATAAAATAAGAGTCTTCCAAGACTTTTATCAGAAATTATATTCCTCAAGGGGTAAACCCATGGGGAAGATTAGAGAATATACTGGACAATAAAATTGCAGGATGATGATGGGGGGGGGGGGGGTGATGGAACAACTAGTATTGGATAAAGAAATTGAAGAAGCTATCAACAAATAAAAGGGGGGGAATCCCCAGGAGTGGATGGATTGGGACCGGAATATTACAAAATATTTAAACATTTATTGATACCCAAACTGAAGGTACTATATAATAGAGTAATAGAAGGAGACAAGATCCCATTATCATGGGAACAATCGTTAATTGTACTAATTCCAAAGACGGATAAATATTTAACAGATCCAGGATCATATAGACCAATTTTGTTAATAAATCAGGATGCTAAAATATTGACAGCAATAATGGTGAAAAGAATTAATACTTTTCTATTTAGATATATTAATAAGGAACAATGTGGTTTTATAGCAGGAAGGCAGATGTCAAATTTAACTGGATGAGTGTTGAACATAATAAATATAATAAATAAAAACAGACTGAAAGCAGGTCTGACAGCTTTGGACATATTTAAGGCCTTTGATTGTGTGGAATGGCCAGCTCTAAACATAATAATAGAAACCTGTGGATTTGGGGAAAGATTTAAATGATTGATAAATCAGTTATACTGACGAAATACTGCAATGGTTGTGGTGAATGATGGAAGGACAGATCAAATTTCACTAGCCCAAGGTACGAGGCAAGGTTGTCCACTTTCTCTGATTCTATTTACTTTAGTTATAGAAATTTTAGCCAATGTAATTAGAGAGGATGAAAGAATTAAAGGGATTAGGAACAAAAGGAAAATTAAAGTAAGCTTGTTTGCAGATGATACTTTATTAACTATTGAAACCCCTTGGAGTCATTGGAGGGAATAGAAGGACATTTGAGAGAATTTGGGGAAATGACGGGGCTACAAATAAATTGGTCCAAATCAGAAATGATCTTATTTAATTACAGTAAGAGGAGAGAGCAATGGTTTATGAGTAATAACAAAATAACTATTAAGTTAAAGAATTGGATAAAATATTTAGGAATAAATATAACAGCTAGATAATTTAGAAATAGAAAATTTTTATAAATTAAAACAAAAGATTAAAAAGAAGCTGGAGGATTATAGGAACATTAAATTATCATGTTTTGGTAGAATAACAATTATTAAAATGAAGATTTTACCTAGAATAAATACAGTGCTACTTACCCTCTTTTTGTGATCCTTGGAATATCTTCCAACCATGTTTGCTGAAAGGTTGTGGCACATTTTTCTTGATTTTTAGAGAGCAGTCATATAGGACATGTAATGTGAACCCCCAAATAGGCTTACCACAGTTGAAAAGACAATCAATGAACTCTTTCCCCAAACTGAAAATCCCAGCCCCAATCTCCAGTCTGAACTGGGCTACTTATGTGGGTTGGATATTTCCATGTCAGATTATCCCTATACCCGAAAACACAAGCATAAAAATATAGAAATTATTTCTATTGGTGCCAAAGGCTTTACTTTTGAATTGGGGGTTGAGATGTGCCCCACATTAGAGAAGGCAGTCCTCCAATGGAATGGCTTCAGGAAGCAGAGATTGGGGCTGGGATTTTCAGTTTGGGGAAAGAGTTCACTGTATGGCGCTGAGTGCTGGGCAACCACCAATTGTGCCAAACGCCCTCTACATGCCATGGAGATGTGTATGCTCCATTGGTCATTAGGTGTCTCCCTTCTAAACCATGTCAGCAACAATGCAGTCCAGCAGCAGATGGCTGTTGCACCAATAAATAATAATAATAATAATAATAATAATAATAATAATAATAATAATAATAAATGTAGGGGAAATGCTTACAGTGGTATGACCATGTCCTACAAGCAGCACCCCACACTGCCATCTGTACCACCTACCACTTTAACACCGATGGCAAACATCTGCACGGAAGACCAAAGCAGAGGTAGCAGGACGCAAATGATACAGACATGAAGATCACCCAGTAGGAACCAGTTCGATTGTATGAAATGGCATTTGTTGATCTGAAAAGTGGACCCTGCATCTGTTGGAAAATGCTGAGGAGGAGGAGGAGGAGGAGGAGACAAAAAAGGGGGTAAGAGAGGAGCAGGTTGTCTTCCCCTGATTTACAAGACAACTCTACTCTTACGTTGATTTTCAAATACAGTGGTATCTCAAGATACGAATTTAATCCGTTCCGTGACTCTGATCACAAGTCGAATTGGTCGCATCCTGAAGCACGTTTTCCCATAGGGTTCAATGTAAATACGGTTAATCCGTTCCACCCTCTGAATTTGGTCGCATCCTGAAGCAAATTTCCCCATAAGGTTCAATGTAAATACGGCTAATCCGCCCTCCGAATTTGGTCGCATCCTGAAGCACATGTCCCCATAACGTTCAATGTGTCAGCCGGCGTTGCAGGGCTAGGAAATTCCCCAGGCGCGCTTTAGTCAGCCCTAGCGCAGAAAAAGGAAGTGCTAATGAAATCTGAGAAAGGCTCCCGCGCGCACAGCCGGGAGCGGGAGCTTCCCCCCCACTCCCCGTGCTGATTCGTCTTAATTCCGCGCTCTTTCCTCTGTGCATAGCCCTTGGCGCGCGCGACAAAAGCACACTGAAAGCAATGGGGGGGAAGGCTTATGTCGCGCGCATGCACAGCCGGGAGCAGGAGCTTCCCCCCCCCCCCCGATTCCTCCGCGCTCTTTCCTTTCTCCATAGCGACAAAAGCACAGTGAAAGCAATCACCAGGCCAAGGGCTATGGCCAAGGGAAAGAGCAAATTTCCCCATAAGGTTCAATGTAAATATAAACAGTTCTGAAACATATGCATTTTATTTTTAAACCACAAAAACATGAAAAAAAGCACAGTATGAAGAGGGAGAATGGGGTGGGGAGGCAGTTATTGTTTGGAGGGAGAGTCCCCCTCCAAAGGGACTTCGGGGAGATCTCCTTCAGGGGTTTCCTCTCTTCTTTGCCTCTTAGCTGCAAAGCCTTATTCTTGCCACGCCCGCTCTGCATTTTCTTTGGAGCCATGCTGACAAGCACACCAAAAACCTTCCAAACGCCACAAAACACACCACAAGCCTCACCAAACGCCTCCTTGCTACCACGATCTCGCCCACAGGAAGCCGCGACCACATGGCAGCAGGGCAAATGGCTTTTCCTTTTCCTTTTTCCTTTCTCCATAGCAACAAAAGCACAGCGAAAGCAATATCAGTGCACAGGCACAGCAGGAGCGGGAGCTTCCCCCCCCCCCCCCCCCCGCGCGCGCTCAGATTTCATTAGCACTTCCTCTTTCTGCATTGCTTTCCTTGGGCTTTTGTCCTCCTGCTCAGATTTCATTAGCACTTCCTCTTGGAAGCTGCGACCACGTGGCAGCAGGGCAAATGGCCGCGGATCCGGTTCATAGCTTGAAGCGGAGTTCGCATGTTGAGGTAAATTTTTGCGGCTGGAGCTGGTCGTATCTTGAAATTTTCGTAAGATGGGGCGTTCATATCTTGAGGTACCACTGTACTGAATTCCTTCTACAAATTTTCTGGTCAAGAGATATTTCAAGCTGGTATTGTGTATTCTTTCACGTGGATGGCTGGGATTTGTTTGTGGCTACTTGTTTTGTAGAGGACAAAGTACAAGCAGTTAATGATGAACTGCATGAATGCTCATGCTCAGTTTTCAACGTCTGAATGAACTGTCTACCATATGGAACAAACCCAGAAAGGCTTAGTGCCCTCTTTGGCACGCCCCTAAAGCAAGTGACACATTCATAAATCCACTCACATTTTACATTTGTGCAGAGCAGAAAATAGAAATTAATCATAGGCTGAAAGTCTGAATGGGAAAATTGTGGGTCCAACGTCCCATCCCTCCATAGGGGAATTCATGAATGGACTGCTCATTTAAGGGGGGGGTGGACTTGTACAGAACATGATCTTCCCCCAGGAATTAACATGTGAATCTATCCTTTCTCAGTGTTTCTTGCAATCTGCAAAGGAGCCATTAGGTTCAGTCTATGATGATAAATACCAAGTAAGTCCAGCTATTAAATAAATAATCATTTCACCTGTTAAAACTAATATGTTCCATCCCCTTCAGCAAAAACAGAATCAAATTTCACCAGAGCTTCATTTATGCATTTTATATACTAACTTCAAAATAGGAAAAGCAATTTTTGTGTTTAGCATGTTTATCCTTTAATGAACATTTTAGACACAGATTCCAAATTATGTATTCATTGGAAAGATTAACTTTGATTAATGAATTCATGCTAAGGAACTGTGTTTAATTGGATTTCTCAAAGATGCTAAATGTGAATGCTTCTAGCACAACTCTCTATGTGGAAAAAAATTGTCTGTCTGTCATTCTACAGGAAATGTTATTGTTGACCTGTCTTTTCTGAAAATGAACTTTGTTCCTTTGCATTCAAAGTTCTCAATATTCTAGTTCTAATAATGTTTAAAGTTATCTGCCTAATCAGACTAATTAGCACTGGTGAACAGAGACATAATCATAATAGAATGCAAATGCCAGTTTTACAAAATGAAAGCGCCATATGTGCAGTAATTAGTGAACCAAAGGCACTTTTTATAAATCATATTTATTAGTTTGTAAACATATAAAACCCAAATGAAATGAAAGATACCATTAACAACACTGAAAGACAAATCTATGCATAGACCTACCCAAAGTTATGCATGCTGTCATGCTACATCTAAACTTCAGTGAGCAAATAAATATTTCTGCAAAATCTTTGGAGGCCATTTGAGGTTGGGCTGAATTTTCGAATATGATTCCCCCCTCCCCCCATTCAATCTTTGGGGAGGGGTCCATCATGATCTATGGAAAAAAAACCTTCTGATCATATGGGCTGTTGTTGTCTAGAGACCAGATGGTTCTAAATTAGGATATGTGGTTTGTGTCAGAATTGAAAAATGGAAGACTGATATATACTCTAATTGTGTGTAATTGAAAGTTAAGCCACAGCTGAAATGTAACATAGGCTGTGTTGTTCCATACACATCATTAGTGAGGGTACTCCACTTATTATCTATTTGCCATCTTTTGGAAGCTTAAAAAAAACCTTAACAGCGTGGATAATTCTGCTTTGTTTGTACTTTCTTTGAAGGCTTCCTTGAATCTTAGACCATATCACATGTTCCTGTGCACAGAAAGCTCATTGGTTGGGGAAAAAGATTTTACCCTAGGTTTTTTAGTACACAATCTTTCCATTGCAGATAGATTTTTTTTTTTACACAGGAGAACATTTTAATATAATCTCTGCTTGAATTATGAAGTAGGCCCCTCCTTATGCTGGCATTTAAACCAGACATAAATTCTCAATTATTTAGCATAAACCACAGAATCGTGGAGGTGGAAGGGACCATTTAGCCCATCAGGTCTAGGTCCTTATAAGTTCAAGGATGCAATTTAAAGCATCCCTGATAGATGGCTGTCCATCAGTACCTTGAACACATCCCTTGAATGGAAGCCCACCACCTCTCTGTGCAATGTGTTCCACCACTGAACTACTCTTTCTGTTTTCCAGAATCTGCTTTCCTGTAACTTAGAATATTAGTTCATGTTATACATTCTGGAATAATAGAGAACAAGATGCACTTTGGTGTGGCATACCTTCAGATAGTGGAATAATGCTGTCATATTCTCCCTCAGTCATCTTCTCTCAAGGTTAAATATATTTAGTTGCCTCGAATTTAGTTCCTGTGATTTGGAAACTATAATTCTACTGATTTAGCTTAAAACTGGCTTACAGCCACATAACACTTCTGCATCATGTTCAACTTATGATCAATTACAGTTCTAAGATATTTTTCACACATACTACTACTATCAAATCAGGGTATTCCTTATCTCCTGAATGGCTGATGATTGCTAGGGTGGGTCTTGAGAGCAGCTGATTGCCCATGATCAGTCATTTAAATGACAGCTTTCTACTGAGTAAGGAGAGACTGTAGAAATAATATAAGGCACCTAGATTCTAGAAGGTAAGCTCAGTAAGTTGGTGAAAAGGAAGAAGCACAGGTGTTTAACAGGGGATCCCATTTTTTTCCCTCTAAGTGAACAGTATATTGGTGACTAATTTGATAGCCTGAGAAGGGAGAAAGGAAAAATAAAAGCATTCTATTTGTAATGACTTAAGAATACAAATAGACAGAACTGTGCTGGTGTGGCCTAGAGAGCTAGTGGCAAATTTGTGTTTCTGACTGAAAACAACCTAACATATATTTACAGAAACTTGTAACTTGTACAAACTTGTAATGGTCCTTGGAAATAAAAAGGTCAGTGGATTGGAATAGACAGTGGCCATACTTTAACTGAAGAGAGAAGTTGAAGATTTATTGAATCAAAGGAAGGGGGCATTGAAACAGGAGCTGACAGAGGAAGTTACTCTCCATAAATAACACAGTCAATCAAAAGAACATTCCCAGTGGATGAGAAAGATAGCTCCAAGTAAGAGTTGTAGAAATATTTAGCATTGCTTAAATTCAGAAATAGTTTTCAGTCCTCACAGAAATAGCAGGCTCTGAGTTTTCAGGGGAAGAAAATGAGGAACTGTGGAACAAAAGACAGGAAGGCTGAGATGTGTTGCAGCCTGCTGGAAAATAAAGGAAAATCTTTGGTAGCTGGTCATTCACTATTGCAAAGGCCTAAAAGAAATGTATGCCAACAGGCCCAAAAGGCCCATAGAGTCAGGAATTATGCTGTCTGTCACAAGTATGGATCAGGGATATGATGCAACAACTTCCAAGACATATCAAATTCATCCCTTCCTGCTAACTCATGTGAAGATGAATGATATTGCAAAGAACAGCTAAAATTATATCATCATGGACTCTGAAGATCCTGGGGATCCAGGTGATATTCCTATCCATCCTTCAAGTCCATGGAAGTTAACCAGAAAGGGAAGGGAGACCACAGCATGACAGCTGGGTGACTGGCTACACAAATGGTGTTGCTGGGACAGTTTTGGATTCTGGGATCGTAGTCTGAATTATGTACATGATGACTGCTGCAATGGGATGAATTGGATTGGTAAAGAGGTATTAGGCAAAGATTGGCAAGCTTGGTCATTGAATCCTGTTGGTTCAATACTGAGGTTGACCTGTTGCCTAAGGACCTCAGATAATGGCCTGTGCACAGTATGAAGAAGAGCTCATGCTACTAAAATGGGATCTATTAAGCCACCTGGATACCTAAACAGGTATGAATACCTTCAGCATGCGCTGGAATGTTTCCTTTCTCTCTATTGCTTTTGTTCTTTTTGTGCAAATTCATTTATTATATTTCTAACAAATAAATTCCTGTTGTGGAAATCATCCTACTTTGTTATACCTATTAAATCATTTTTGCTTTTCCATAGTATGGGTTTAAGCCCATTATTTCCCATACTCTGAGCATGACCGTGGAGACAAGAGACAACAGAGGAATTAACTTTATACATTAATATGCATTGATGGTGTTTCAAGGACTGAAAAAACAGTCCAGAATTGTGCACACAGTGGGTATAGAAGCATCAAGATCAAGATGTTATGAACCTAACATCTTTCAGTTGTTAGGGTTAGGGTTAGGTATTCATTCCCTCTGGATCTTTTCAGAAGAATAGAAGAAAGCAGCTGGGCTAAGGAAGTAAATCTTGCAATGGTAGTAAACAGATCTTGGCAGGTATCAGCCTTACGTGGTAGCCCAGACAAGAAGCACACCCAGAAATACTAGCTCTAACTTTATTGTAAGGTTACATTAACAGAATCTTGCAAGCCTGGAAGTACATCTCTCCCCACCTCACCTTTACAGTCCAAGAAACTAGGGAGGGTCCCTTCTGAGTCATTTGCCATGCCCACATTCCTTCTGTGAGCTCAGCTGCCATTTGTCTGACTGTTGTCTAGTCTGAGGCTCTTTCACCTCTCTCCCAAGGTCATTCCCAGACACCATTACTTCAGTCTCCCCAGGTCTCTGTATAACAATCTGTAGTTGCCTAGGTTTTTCTTCAGCACTCCCTGCTCAGTGGCTGACCTGAGTTGGGGTGGACAGTGAAGTGAGCAGGCAGAGCAACAGAAAATATTTATTTGAGGTTGCTAAAACTGATGGGAATGGCAGAAAATGATAAACTGACTTCTTTATTAAAAGAAAAATCAAATAATTATTACCTTAAGGAATAGAAACCATTGATGGACTATTTGCAAAATGCAGGCGGGGCGAAGCTTACATGGGGATTTGAAGATTAGATTATAAATGTAATGGGATATGTTTTGACAAAGAATTATTCCTACTAAATGCATTAAAAACTAGCACCTATGACATTCTTATTATTCTTAAGACCAGAGATAGATTGGAAGCTATCTATTTTTCATGTCTTTTTTCTTTTCTTTACTTTATCTCACCTTTTCTTTTCCTTTTCCTTATAATTTGTATTTTTCATTTTTTTTCATTTCTAACTTTTAACTTTGTAATTTTACAATTTCAATAAAATATTATTAAAAAAAAGAAAATATTTATTTGAAACAACTAGACAAAACAAATGACTCCTAGTTCCTTTATAATTTAGTAGCAGAAGAAACCATTTTTTTGACCACACAGGATGGGCTGAAGCCTGCAGAATTGCCTTATGGTTCTCTGAAGCTACAATAAGCTGAATTGCAGTCAAATGTGATAGGTTATGTTTCTCCCTGTTAATTTAAGCTATCCCCTTGGTTATTGTAAAGCTTGCTAAGACAGTTTTGCATGTAGCTCTGTTCTACACAGTCAGGCAAAAACCTGAGTCAAGCAAGTTTTGCTGCAGACTGGTGAGGTGACATAACTGCATAGAATGCAATTTTCTCTATATAAAAAAATAAGATATGAAGAGTAATTAAATGTATCAATTAGAGCTGGGAACACAAATTATTTTATATTAGCCTGAAAACTTACTGGGGTGCTTTGTGGAGGGTACATAACGAAGACACAGAAGTCATTGTTTAGTTGTTCTGCATGTGGCATTTAGAATGTACCAAGTAATGTCCAGCTCATTTTATTCAGGTACATGTCACAGCCAAGAAACTAATACATTTTTTTAATGCTGTTTAATGTATTGATCAGTATAATTTTGAAAAAAAAGAGCTTTCAAGCCCTATTCATCCAGCTACAATGAAATTCATTGGGTAAAGTAACAATGTAGGATGTTCTTCAAAGAACTAATTCATGATATGCCTCACTCTAGGGCAACCACAGATGGTTCTCTAGGGTAGCAATTTCTAGGATAACAGTGTAACTAGCTGCCACCTGTTGATCCCAAATCCAGTAACTTTCCTTGCAACCAATATTAATTCAAAAGAAAGTTCATTTATTGAGAATAAGTGTACAGATCCAAAGTATTGCTAAGACTGAGCAAAAGCATGCCAAAAGCTGTTTTCTTACTTTCTCCCCCCTTACATCGCCCTTAGTTTCTCCCCCCCTTCATCGCCCTTAGTTCTTGGTCTTCTGATTCCCTTGCTGGTATGTCCTTGAGCATGCCAGAGCCTGTGATAAGGAGCCATCTGCTTTAAACGGTTTCTCATTCCTACTCCCCCCCCCCATCCTTTTACAATAGCAGAACCGCAGCATGTAAAAAGCCATTTTTTTAAACTAGCCATATAATAATCTATTATGAAATCTTGCAAGGATTCTGACATGCTGCCCCTCCACAAAAGAGGATGTCAGTCAGATGATTCCTCTTCTTCACTCTAAAAAAGAAAAAGCAAAGAAAAACATAATACAATAACCATTCTAATTGTTAAGGCTTTGTAGGATAAACATCATAAAATTTTTTAACTAAATGTGGAGCCTTTACATGTTTCTTGTCAACCCATTCAGCCATTGATTTGGGAAAATGTTTCCACTGAATTAAAAATTGAAACCCCGCCCCCCATGCTTTCTACTGTCCAGTATCTCTTTAAACTTCAAAATGTTGTTCTCCTTCAACCATCATTGGTTTAGGAGGTACTGGGGAGGGATGCCATTGAGATGACTCTTTATAGGGTTTAAGCAGGTCGCAGTGGAACACTGGATGGATTCTTTTAAAGGTAGCAGGCATCTGTAATCGTAGTGAAATTGGATCAATTACTTTATCTATAACAAAAGGCCCTATGAATCTTGGAGTAAGCTTTCTGGAAGGTTGTAATGATTTAAGATGCTTGGTAGATAAAAGAACCTTAGCTCCTACTTTCCAGTCTTTTTCTGGGGTTCTCTTAGCATCTGCAAATTTCTTGTACGTTGCTCTGGCCTCCTTCAATGACGCAGCAATCTGAGGCCACACTTGTGTCATTTGTTGGACCCATTCATCAACTGAAGTGACTTGAGTGGATTGTTTAGGTAGTTCTGGGATGGGTACAAAGTCCTGTCCTGTAGCTATTTTAAAAGGGGTGAGGCCAGTGCTTTGGTGCACTGCATTATTATAAGCTACTTCAGCAAATGGTAACAGTTCATCCCAATTGTCTTGTTGGTAGTTAATGAAGCATCTCAAATATTGTTCTAACACTGAGTTCACACGTTCACATGATCCCGCCGTCTGGGGTGGTACCCCGAACTCAAGCCTTGCAATGCTCCCAGTAGTTTTAGGAATGCCCTCCAGAACTTGGCAGTAAACTGGACCCCGCGATCTGAAATTATTTGTTCTGGGACACCATGAGCTCAGTAGATGTGTTGTATAAATAACTTAGCCAGTTTGGGGGCTGATGGAAGGCATTGGCATGCCACAAAATGTGCTTGTTTGGAAAAAAGGTCTGTAACTACCCAAATAACTGTCTTTTTGTTGCTTTCAGGCAGGTCTACAATAAAGTCCATGGAAATTTGCTTCCACGGAGTCCCAGGGTTTGCTACTGTCTGTAGAAGCCCCATTGGTTTGCCCCCTCTCCTTTTGGCCATTGCACACGTGGGGCATGTAGCTACATATTCCCCTACATCTTTTCTCATTGTTGGCCACCAAAATTGACGCCTGAGTAGTTGTAATGTTTTCACAAAACCAAAGTGCCCAGTTGTTCTGCTGTCGTGACTTCTTTGCAAGACCCACTTTCTAGCGTCTGCAGGGACATACAGCTTATCTTGCCACCACCATACCCCTTGTTTGTTCACTAGAAATTGGCTGTTGCTTTTAAACCAATCATCCTGAGCAATCTGAGCATTTAATTTTTTCAACAACTCTCCTTCTGGTTGTTCTTCACCCCTTTTTTTCTGAGCTCTAGTGACCACTCTTAGGGCTGCTTGGGTACATGGAATTACAGGAGCGACTATTTCCTCCCACTTGCTGTTGTGTTGAGGCAATTGAGACAGGGCATCTGCCAAAAAAAATTTTCCCCCAGGAATGTACTTCAGGGAGAAGTTAAAACGATGAAAATATTGTGCCCATCTCATTTGTTTGGGTGACAGCTTCCTCGGTGCAGTCAAAGCTTCTAGATTTTTGTGATCAGTCCAAATTTCAAAGGGATGGGGTGATCCCTCTAAGAAGTGTCTCCAGCAAACTAACGCCCAGCGCACTGCGAACGCTTCCTTTTCCCACACCAACCAGCGTCTCTGTTTCTGAAAATTTCCGGGATATGTACGCACATGGAAATAGCTCCCCCCCTGCCCCCTTCTGTAACAACACAGCTCCCACTGCCACATCTGAAGCGTCTGCCTGTATGACAAATGGCTGTTCTGGATCAGGGTGCTTTAAGATCGGTTCAGCCGTAAACAGATGCTTTAAACTTAGAAAAGCTTCCTGGCACTCCTTAGTCCAGGCCAACGGGGCTCCAGGTTTTGATGCCTTCGCTTTGTCCTTGCCCTTGGTTTTCAACAAATCGGTGAGTGGGAGTGCTACTTGGGCAAAGTTAGGTATGAATTGCCGATAGAAGTTAGCAAAGCCCAGGAAATCTTGAAGCTGACGGCTGGTTTTGGGAGCCTCCCAACCCAGGATGTCCCTCACCCTGACCGGGTCCATTTCAATTCCCTGATGCGAAATTCTATACCCCAAATAGTCAATTTGCTGTTTATGAAATTCACATTTGGAGAGCTTGGCATACAATTGAGCCTCCAATAGCTTTTTTAGTACCTTCCTGACCAATTGTACATGTTGCTCCATGGTCTCAGTGTAAATCAGGATATTGTCCAGATAAACCAACACCCCCTGGTATACATGCTCTTGTAACACCTCATTTATAAGTTGCATAAACACCCCCGCTGCTCCTTTTAATCCAAACGGCTTTATTTCATAACGGAAGCACCCCAGGGGCATGTTAAAGGCGGATTTCCATTGATCTCCTTCCCAGATTCGCACCCTGAAGTACGCCTCCCTTAAATCCAGCTTCGTGAAAATTTTCCCTTTGGATAAATGGGCCAACAGGTCTTTCATCAAGGGGAGTGGGTACCGGTTGTCAGCAGAAATGGCATTTAGCCCTCTATAATCTGTGCACAAATGTAGGGAGCCATCCTTCTTTTCTCTGAAAAGCACCAGTGCAGCAATTTGAGAATGTGTAGGTACAATAAAGCCCCTCTTTAGATTCTTATCAATGAACTCCCGCAATGCTTCCAACTCTTTGGGTGTCACTGGATACATTTTCTTCCTTGGAAATTTAGCCCCCGGCTCAATCTCTATGGCACAGTCACTGGCATGATGGGGGGGGGGGGTAGCTGATCTGACTCCCTTTCGCTAAACACCTCCTGCAGGTTGCGGTATTGCTTGGGAATCTGGGTTGCAGCCTCCACTGCCTTTTCCCCACTCACAGCGCCCATCTCTCCATCTGACAATGTTTCGGTAATTCCTTCAACTTCCACTCCCCCCTCCTTCGGGAAACGCAAGATCTTTTCCTCCCAGTTCACTTCTGGGTTCTTTCTTTTTAACCAGTTCATGCCCAGAAGCACTGGGTTGCATGCCATGGGAGTCACTAGGAATTTAATAGTCTCTCTAGGGTCCCCCATAGTTAGCTCAAGCTCTTCAGTACGATATTCCACCAGCCCTCCCCCCGCTGGGGATCCGTCCAGCTGGGTAAAAATCACAGGGGTTTTGAGTCTCTTTAAGCGCAGTCCCAAGCCCCGGGCAAGGGCGGGGTTAATCAGATTTCGGGAGCAGCCAGAGTCTATCAGCGCCCATATCTCTGCCCTCTGATTTGTCCTTACCACCCTTAGTTCCACCCAAATTTTAATGGGACTCACCCCCATCTCTTCGCTCTCCGAGTCCTCCCGTGAGCTGCTTTCTTTCTCTGGAAAAGCGGCCGCCTGTCGGAGAGAGAGCGGAGCTAACAACTTCCGGGTTTTGCCACTGCCGCATGTTGCCGCTCTAGCTCCCGTCTCGCTGCCTACTGCCGCTGACTCCTTCTTGCCGGGCTTCGAAGACTTCGGCCCCTTCCACTCCATCTTCTTGCCTCCTTGCTCCATCTTCGCTTTAGGGCATGCAGCGGCAAAGTGCCCCAGCTCCCCGCAGTTGAAACAGATGCGCTGGCTCCTGCTATTTTCTGGCGCGCCGGTCTTTGCCTTGGGCACCGCCTTCTTTGTGCCGGGTAAGGGCGGAAGTCGGGTTCTTGCTTCTATGGTGCGCCATTGCTCCTCCACTTCGCCGGCCATAGCGACCCATCCATTAAAGGTTTTGGGGAAACCCCGGCACACCACGCGCTGCAACAATTCGGGTTGCAAGCCTCTCTGGAAGAACTCAATCAGGAGCTCTTCAGGCACATGAGGCAGCCTTTGAGCCAACCCCCGAAATTCGTAGGCATACTCTGATACCGACTTGGACCCCTGCTTCAGCCTTTCCAGGTCGTGTTATGCTTTAAGCACCACGCACGGGTCTTCAAAGCGCATGCAGAGAGCCACCATGAAATCCTCTAATCTCCTTAAAGCCCAGTCCTTCGCCCTATGCAGGCCAACCACCCATTCTGCAGCCGTACCTTCAAAAAAACTGGACACATAGGAGGCCTTCTCCTCCTCGCTGCGAAACAGACCCCCATAGCCCTCCATGTAGATCCGAACCTGGGTGATAAAGCAAGCCAGCTGCTCAGCATCTCCCCCGAATTTCATGGAGAGGCCCCACTGCTGCATCGGGCTCTTCTTGGTTCTGCTAGGTGTGAGATCCTCCTCCTCCTCTCTGGAGGTCTCACCTTCAGCTGACTGCTCTGCCGCCTCCGTACCTCCCGGTGTGGCCGCTGACTGTTGCGTGGGAGGTGTAAATCCCCCTCCAAGGAGTTGATCCACCGCTGCCCTTAACACTTGCATATCATCGGATAGGGACCCCATCTGCCCTTCTAATTTCCCCATGCAATCTTTCATCTAAGGGCCCCGTCCCTTCGTTGCCGTTGCCTTCGGCCCAGCTCAGGCTTGGCACAATGATTGCACCAGCTCCTCCTGGGTTATCACCTTCACTTCCAATGGAGGAGGTCTCTCTTCTTCTTCCTCAATTACATCGTCAGCGTGGGTCCCAGTCAACGTGAGGCTTTGGACTCCCCACAGGGCAATCTCCCTGGTGGAAGTCTACACTGGGAGTCTTAGCAAAATGTAACTAGCTGCCACCTGTTGATCCCAAATGCAGTAACTTTCCTTGCAACCAATATTGATTCAAAAGAAAGTTCATTTATTGAGAATAAGTGTACAGATCCAAAGCATTACTAAGACTGAGCAAAAGCGCGCCAAAAGCTGATTTCTTACTTTCTCCCCCCCCCCCACATCGCCCTTAGTTTCTCCCCCCCTTCATCACCCTTAGTTCTTGGTCTTCTGATTCCCTTGCTGGTATGTCCTTGAGCATGCCAGAGCCTGTGATAAGGAGCCATCTGCTTTAAACAGTTTCTCATTCCTACTCCCCCCCCCCCATCCTTTTACAATAGCAGAACCGCAGCATGTAAAAAGCCATTTTTTTAAACTAGCCATATAATAATCTATTATGAAATCTTGTGAGGATTCTGACAAACAGGCTTAGTGCTGTAAGAGCAGAATGTGTAGTATAGTGATAAAATGTTGGGCTGGGAGTGAGGAAACCCAGTTCATGTCCACACTCAACCATGTTGCTCAATAGGTACTTTGGGTCATTTACGGTCTCAGCCCAACTGAACTTATTGAAGTTTTTTTTGAGGGCTATAAAATAAGAGATCAAGTAGAAGCATTGCTCTGAGCTCCTAGAAGAAAGTTGAAATATATGTTAAATAATCTGAGATAGCTCTCAAGGTGAAAGAAACTGCTCAGTCGCTTCCCTTAAATCATCTCACACAATCCAGATTGAAGTCACTATGTCACAAATATCAAGCAGATGCATTATTAAAAGCAGACACCATTGAGCAAATTGCCCCAGATCAAATAAGCCATGGCAAGGCAAATATACAACTCTGCCTACATTCTTGGGCTGCTCAGGAAATATGTGCCTGAAACATGGTGACAGTACTAAAAGGCCAATGGGAAACAAGATCCACATTTGCTAATCTGCCCATATTTCTTATTCTGACCAGCATTCAGAACAGAAGAGTATTGCTCCTGTTCCATCCTCCCAATGAGACAATACTGGAACCTGAAGGTTAGGAAGCTCAAAGCAGAATGGTTAGGTTGAAAAGACCAAGGGCATGATACCATCTAAGGAATGCATAGATTCCTGGTTACTACATTTTCCTCCCTCTCATCTCCTGTTGTTCATGTTTCCATATAGTTCAGAGGTAGGCAGTGAAGTACCTGTGAGCCTCAACATGTCTCGAAATACCTCCTTTGGTACCCATCAGACTTTCTGCCCCAGCCAACTTTCTCAAATAATATATTTCAAGAAACTAAATAGCAAGCTATGAACCAGCAACTAATATTTAATCAAAGAGTGTTTCATATCTAATCCAAGAGTGTAGGATTTCTGTTGGCTCTCTAATAATTCTGGGGAAGTACCAATTACATCATGCCAGAATGCTGGCATTTTTGAGGTCTGTTTTGTGATTGGGTCCTTGCAACTGGTGTTCAGCTAAGGAGGTTTTATGTGGCACTCAGTGATTGGCTGCAGGATTTCAATCAACTGAACTTAGGCAGTATAGAAAGAAAAGAGATCTGCTGCTAAATTTAGTTCAAATCTGCTCTGAACAAATGAGCAGCATCACTCATGAAGCATCAGCATATATTCATTGTCTCACATGGCATTACCCAGAAGTCATTTCATCAATAGCTTCAAAATGATTAATAGGAATATATTACTGTGATGGTAGTGAGTATCCTGGGAGGCTACTTTGCTTTCAAGTAAATAAATGTTAACAAAGTCCATTATGGTACCCATTTTAAAGCAAGAGTAGTCCAATACTTAGTGTGATCTGAATTATGATCTTCTTCCCACTCTAGGCAACAACAAGGTTGCTCATTGGCCAGATAGTGAGGAAGGTTTTTGAGAGGTTGGAGGTTTGGTTGGTTAATGGATTCTATCCAATTAATCGGCTCAGCCTGTCAAACTTATATTTTCTTCCCCTGTTATTTGGGTCACTTCCACTGCTCAAGTAGCTTGAAAGCAAAATGTCACGTGCTTCGGGTTCTTGTGGGGAGAGCTTTTCTGCTTCTACAAATACAGAACTGAAAGTCAGAACGGAAGAGATGGGAAACCAACACCACATCTTGGACTGTTAGTAAATAGAAAGGGAGGCAGATGGTGATTGGCTGGGGGCAGTTGCTGCATTGTGGGGCGGTGCCCCATTCATCTGAATGCCTCAGCTTTACTTGGTTGCAAACTCTTGGCTTCCACTGTGTTCAAACCGCTTTTGGGCTGTCAGACTCCCTGCCAAGAGAGGCTGTGGTAACTCTATCTTTGTTGCCTTTGACCAGCAGACAAATGCATCTTTATTCGGAAAAACAGCTGGTGTTAAAACTGACAGGGTGCAGTAGCAGCGTTTAATCTGGTGGGTGCTGTTATTTACTTATTGTCAGGTTTTTATTTGAGGCTTTTATTTTATTTTATGAGTTGCAGTGTTTTACTTATAATGTTATTTCCCCTGTGTTTTATTGTTAGCCTCTTGGAACTCTTTTTTAATGTGGAAAGGCATGATATAAAACAAACAGAGCAGTCAAAATGAGGAGTGGAACTCTCCAAAATTTGTGCAGATAATGGTAAAATCTCCCTTGTGACAAGCTTGACTTGGTGACTATGTGGACGTGACCATGTTGTCTTCTCAGCAGCAATATGAATGTGGGTTGCTACCCTCGTCTTCTGATTTTTCCCCCCAACTTCCCAGTCTGTGCTCTACCAAGGAAATCATTAACAACTTGTGGGATCATTCATATTTTAAGGCAGGGGTGGGTGTATGATACAAGCAGCTAGTGGTTTCCAACCTCTTTCTGATGCCTCCAGAGCCATCTTCCATTCCTCTGCAATAAATTTAACCCAAAAGCACCTTCAATCAGGAGAATGACTTTCCTTATTTTTATTTTCAAACTGGTGCACTGAATCTGTTAGGCTGAAAAAAAATTGGGCTGAAAATGCCAACCCTTTCTTGCCACATCATGCTTCTTCTTATGGCCCTTGAAGGCATTTTCTTTCAAAATCCAGATCCCTTCTCTCAACTTTTCTTCCCATCATTCAATTCCTGCACTTAACAATTATAGTGTGTATCATGCTTTTATCTATAAGAGAACAGAAATGTAACATTCTACCACCCACTTTCTGACTCTACAATTTTATAAATTAAATTCTGGATTGAACCTACATTTTAGGTTCATGAAACTTGATATCCATGAATAGGGGTCACTTCCAGCATGTTTCCATGTTTGGTAAAGAACAAATCAACTTTGCCCAAAATATAGCTCTTTAAGAACTGGAACTCCAGTCACAGGCTGCAAAATGTTCTAGTTCAGAGAAATATTTATTCTTTTAGTTATTTGCAACAGTTTTAGAAATTCAACACTGTTCTCATCCAGCTGATTTGGTAAAAACTGAAATGTCCATCAACAGTCTAATGTTGATTAGAGGGCAAAACCTTCTATTTTAATGAGAGAGAACTTCAGCAATCCATACATCTTAGCATCTCAGAGCAATGCAGCAAAATCAGTAGGCAGGTGGATATCCTCAAGTCTTCCAAGTTGTGTGTGTTTCCTGGAGTCCCACACAAAACATGCAGCCAATGGTGCCAATAAGCAATATATTTAGCCATTGTCTCCCTGGTTGCTGTTTCCACCACTTCCTTGTCCAGTCCTGTCCATAGATATTCAAGGCCTTTCCTCACTATTACATTACACTGTTTTGTACCCATCCTCGAGTCCACAGAAAATTATACCAACATGAAATCTACTGTTCCCATTACCAACCCTATCCAGCCTCCACTGCCTTTATCCCCAGTCACTATAGCTACCTGCCTTCCTCAAAAGTAATGGACAGGAAAGCTTAAGGTATTTTAAACACCTTAGGGTCGCCCTTTGATGATGTTAAAATAAGGAGGAAAACACTACATCAACCCTGACTTATCTAGGTATGATTTAAGCCTGTCTCACACTTGGGCTGGAGAAAAAGTGCTAACCATATCAAATGGACACAGCACACAAAACATGCTGCCAGGGCACATTTGTGCCATTGATTAGGTGGAACTGACCAACTCACACAGGACTCATTCACACAGCCTGCTTTCTGCAATGCAAAAGTTCCCCATTTATCTTTCCTGAGCACATGCCCTCAGAGTGGAGCTCCATCTTAGAGACAGCCTGCTGCCAAGGTAGGTGGCCCAAGCTATTTTGGCTCCCAAACATTCCCATGCAGAAACTCTGGTGTCCATAAGGGAGGTCAGCTGGGCTCCAATTGGCCTGCTGCAGGACTACCCCTCCCATCTGGCTGGAATGCTTCACACCTCCATGCTCACTTTTGCAGGAAAAACTGGACATCTCACTGGCACAACCTATTTTTGCCCTTTTTTTCCCCTTTGTTGTGGGACATGGGAATATGAACATTTTAGGACTGACCACAAGTCTATTAGGAAGTCATTATTCCCCGAGCACATGAAACCAAAGACCCTGCAGAGTCTGCACGGAGTCCTACCTCTGCAAAGAATGTTCCTCAGGGACCTGTTACTCACTAGTTTTCTGCTAACAGGGAGGGAAAGACGGTAGTAGAACCTTTCACCCTAAGGCAGTCTTGCTGAGATGGAAGCTGACTGAAGCCTGTCTCACCATCAACTTCGTTTATGTAACTTTAAGAGGCATAAGATCTGATACTTTTCACTTTCAGCTATAATGAGTGGCAGGTTGCATATGTCTGGGTCTAGCAGCAGCAGTCCTATCATTACAGGGTTTCTTAACTTCTTAAAAATTATCAATTTAATGTTTTGATAGGAGTAGAACAGAATCAGTTGATTTTTACTACTATACCTAAACAAAGAAGGAATATATAAGGCAGCTCCCATATCAGCAGTAGGATTATTGTTGTTCTTGATATTTCACTGTGTTTGTGCATTATAGAATCATGGCACCATGATGGTTGAGGTTTATTTATTTAATTATTTACTGAGAGTTGTATTCATCTCCAGTAGAAAATGATTCTGAGTGGCATGCAACTCCAAGATACAACATACAGATTAGAAGATGTAGAACAAACTAAAACAGCATATAGCACTGTGGGCAAACCAATAATAGTCAGTACAAACTTCCATTCTGTAAAAGGGACCAAAACTCTTATCACCCTCCCCCCCCACCCCCCCCCCACCCCACCCTGCAAAGAACTCTGGAAGATCCAGGTCTTGATGCATTCTGAAATTCTAGCAGAACACAACAGGGGCAGCAACAGAACACTCCCAGGGGGCTGGGAGCCAGCACAAGCTTTCTTTTTCAGAAAATGCCATTGGGGATAGAGGGTCATAAGCCATGTAGGGTTTACAGACGAGAACTGTGAGATATTGTGAAAAAAGTAGGAAGGGAATCGAAGGGAGAATAGACATAAACAATTCAGAGATAGGGGGTAAATCAGTTGGCAACTGATCTCATAATTAACAACTTAGCACAGGTAGCAAGAAACCTGGGAAGAAACATTTCAAATCCTTCAGAGAGACTCTGCCTTAATTAATGCACTATCAGTTAATTTATAGCAGTGTTTTTCAAACTTGGCAACTTTAAGATGTGTGGACTTCTAATCCCAGAATTCCCCAGCCAGCATGGGGAGTAGCTTTACAATTTCTGAAATTCTATACTAGACCCAAGCTAGCATTAAAAATACCTTACTGAAACCTGTGAAGTTCTTGCTTCCTTTATCTTGTCCAGACAGAGTTTGACATCAGCCAATGCCTTGTATTTTACTTTATTAAATACTTTTATTTAATCACTGTAATATATCTATTCTTTGATCATACTATCACTGATGTATATTCTATTTTGCTTGAGAAAGAGAGGGAGTGACTTCTATTGCACCCAGAAGCCAACTGGCAATAAGGGTAGCTCTTGAAGTACCAGCATCATATGGGCAAATTGAATTGCCTCCATAACTAGTTGAGTCTCTTCATCCTGGACTACTAGTAGCTTTTACGTTATCTCCAAGGTTAAACTCCCAACAGCAGCTAAGTCCAGTGCCATAAGTGACTCAAGTATAAAATCGTTTTACCCAGATTCTCTACTCATATTTACTCACATTTGGCTTATTTATTGACCTCTTTGCCTTGTGTCTTTGAGCAATAGCATGGGTTTGATATGCAACCGTTTTACAATGAAAATTGCAGGGGGCATGATTATGATGCAATGATGTCACCATATTTTTCAGTATTTTTTATCACTGAGGGGAAATGAAATAGGGGCATTAGACCAATTGGAGATTTAATGCATCTATTTTCATGTTCTTTTGCCCCCATGCAGCAGAAAAGCATGCTGCTGTTATCTGTCACTTTGTCACTCAATGTTAGTTGTCCAATCTGAGGGGATGCCAAGGGCACCAAAAAACAAAAGTCCAAGAGCCAAATGCAGCCTGATGGTTGTCCACCTATGCCATATAAGAACTCTTGCCTTTCTACAACTCTACAGCTTTCTTAATTGTCATTGGTCTGGTCTACTCTGTGAGGAAGGTGTATTGCTGGGATCTGTACTTCTCATCTTAAGTTCTTGATCTAGTAAACCAATCGACAAAGCAGGTGAGCTAAGCTTGCTACTGCTAGGAGCAAAGCGTCACTTAGCTACGTATTTCTAGAGTAACAGTTGTGAAATAGCATGCTATACTGTACGCCAACAGTTATTCAGCTCTACTTCTCTCAGTCATCATTTCAGTTACAGTTTCTGAACAGTTGAATTGGCACAATTTCAGTTCATTTTTGTAAGGCCTGCCATTGGATCACAATATAGCTGTAGGTATTAATGAGTTCAATTCACTGCTGGGTGCTGTTTAATTTGTGTAGGGTTTCTGACAAACATTGTCTCACAAAGAAACAAGAAACTCCTGAGAGGCCAAAGGAAGTCTCGATTTAATTCCAAAACCCCACAGCCTGAGCAGAGATCACTGTATCAAGTTCTATGCTTCAAGGTATGGTTTGCATGTGGCTAACTACAGGCTAGCAAAAAATTGCTAACTCTTCCTCTTGAAATCAAACCTTGTAACTAAGAAAATAAAACCCAATGAAACATTTTTTATTACCCATTACGAAGAAATACACTCCATGAAATGATACAGTGAAATTGCAGACAACTGGATTACCTGATCACTACTTATTATAATAAATACTTTGCTGTATTTTGTTTTGTGCTTTTCACTGAGAATCTAACTACAGAAATTGCCCCCCTCTCTTGCACTGGATAAAAATATAGGCAATAATCTTCCATCACTTATTTTTGAAAACACGCCATGTAGTCCAAATTTGAACAGCATGTCCATTCAGGTGAGTGGAATTTAAGGGCAATTCAGGCCTTCTTGCTACAAGAAATTTTTTTTTTAAATGATACTCATTTTACAGCAGCTGTGTACATATTCTGTAGGAATGTGTTTTTTCATGTCCCAGGCACAGGAGTGAACTTCTTCTCATTTGGATGATGCGATGAAGGCTACAATCCTGAACTGAACAGAACCACGGCTGAGAGGCCACAGGATTCATCTTCATCTTCAGGCAGAATACAGGATAAATCATCAGAACAATTAGCTAGAGGAGCAAAGATATACCTGCAAAATGGACAAAGTGGAATGGTGTTGTGAGTAAGACAGGAGAGAAGCAACATATGAAATCTGAGAGACAGAAACATGAACCACCTTCTCAGCTGTGGCACTCACCTTCTAGAATGCTCTCCAGGTTGAGTTTCATCATGGTTTATGCCTCTTTGCCCAAAATTTAATTCTGATGGAATAAGCTCTCAAGGTAGTGAACAGCATATAAATTCATCTCATTCAAACTTGGAACAAGACCATGATCAATTCTGCACCAAAGGCAACCAAAGTGGGCAACAATGGGCTGATAGCCTGCAGCCAACACTTTGGTTCCTTAATTCAAATTATGAAATATTGAGTTCCTCAATGCAGCTCAAGCAATTTTATCTGGTTTTGTCCTCCAGCCTTTCTAGAAATCATGCCCTGTTCCAAACAACTTCTGTAGCTGCCTGCTTTCTTTTTCCACACACCTTCATTGCTTTCTGCTATTCCTCTTCTAGGTCATTCATTCATTCATTCATTCATTCATTTTTCTACACCTGTCTGTTTTGCTCCTTTCTAGTAACTGAGCAGCCAGCTGGAGACCCTTAGAGGAACACTTCAGCCAATTCCAGGCAGAGATTTTCTGCCTCTGCTGTTCCACAGTGTCCTACCATTAACTAAGTTACACCACCACTGCAAAACTCCTTCATTTGTTGCTATGCAGCTTTGTTCTTACGATGTTCCACAAAGAAGCTTGTTCTAGTCAACAGGACCAACACATTACACGAAGTCTTGAGTGCACACTTTTTTTTCTCTTAGCATGTCACTATTATGAAGATTGTAAAAATACCTCTTTTTCTTCAAAGTTTTCTTTCTCTTCTGAAAAAAGTACCCTTCAACACTAAAACAAAGAACAAAAATTAAAAAGAGCATTTTCCATTTTTTTTCTGACAGTCTTCTTTATCTTTTATATGGGTATGGTCTATGTTAGCTTATGCTCAGCTCAGTGTGTGTGGCCAAATTGTCCTGAATTTCTTTTTACCATTAGAAGAAATAGTATGTGCATGTTGCATTTTGGGATAGTTGAGATTTAAGGGATAGGTTGCTACCCACACTGGAAAGTCATGTTTGAAGTAAACATGAAACTGTATCTGGTGTGTCTGCAGCATGCCAAGAGTTTGTCAAAATATTGCAACACAAACTCCATCCATTATATACTTGTATGCAATGTCACAACATAAATACAAAAGTGCAGAACTTGCATTGTGATGTCACAATATATGTACTGGCATTTTGGCTTCATTTTAGCTAACTGCAGAGACCTATGGAGGAATATAGAAAGATTTATCAACCAAGCACTAGCTATTCAATTTCTGTCAGTTGCCAGAGTCTCTCCAGTCATCTCCAGCAGCAGCAATGGAGTCTGGATCCAGAACTCCTCTTTACTGAACTAAGTTCTGTTTAAATGTCTGCTGCTTTGCTCCAGATGACAGGCTTCAACACACAAGTCCACTGGCAGCATTTCAACCTTGAACTCACCACCTTTTGCGACTCCCACATTTTGTTTTGATCTTAAAAGAAAAGTCTTTAAAGTGCAAGCTCAGAACACTCAAAAGAGCCATTTCAAGGCTGAAACCTTTCAAAATCAAAATGTTCTACCCATCCCTATGGCCAACTTTTACTGGCCATTCAGGACAAAATCAAGAAAATATTGTTCTCTTTGAAAGTGCTATAGTTTGGCGATAGTGCTGTTGGTGTGTGTGAAGAGGAGAAGAGGCAGTCTTTAACTATATTCAGTTCCTTATATTTCATCCTTGAAGCAGATTGTCATCATAACTGTTTTTAATAAGGAACACACCAGCAGTTCATACCCTCAGCAGCTTCAAGATTAAGAACCTCAATTTGGATAGGTACATTTATTTCTGGAAAACCAATGGTACTAGCAAAAATAGAACTGCTCCTTCATACCTGCTACAATGTGACCAGGCTTCTGCCTCCTATATTGTCTGCGTGCTACCTCCTATGTGGATAACCACCTGTATCAACTTTGAGTGAATTCCAGTTTTTGCTGCTACAAAAACCTTGTTTAGAGCAAGATGGCTTTTAAAAGGATGGAGATTACTCCATAGTACCTCTTTTGTTTCTTGAGCTTAAAAATGAATACTGAATAATTGTGAAGGTCAAGATGCACTGAGATGAACCCAACTCCTGATGACTATGCAATTTGCGTAGCAACATCATGCAGGTTTGGTGAGTTGGGACAGTGAATCTTTGAGCAATAGGATGGATTATGATGGTGGTTATTTCTGCTGCTCATCCATGATCTTTTACTTTTTATTTTTATGACTTCCCTTACCATTTTTATTGGTACAATTTTACTGTGACATCTGTAGCTGAAGGGTGACTAATTAGTACCTCAAATATACGATTTCTTAAAAATGTAATGAATTATTGTAACTTTGAACAATTTTCATTTACTCTAAGTTTTCTCACTATTCAACACTGAATAGTTTGTCTTCTCTTTTTTGGCTTCTGTTCCATAAATTGAGAGATATTATATATATTATTCAGTATTTAAAGTATCAAGGGGAAAAAAAACCCACCCAGCAATTATAAAAGACAAAAGATGTATCCTAAAAGCTGTTATTCCAAGGAGACAACAGATTGTTTTCTGATACTTTGCTTTTTCAAACCTTCACTCCACTTGAAATGCCTAGTTAAAAGATTAATTACCCAGTTTCTTCCAAACCCTGATAGGAACCCCTTCCAATTAAAATGCACCGTATGAGGTAGCAAGTTTCACAGGAGCATTCCTAGGGCTGGTGGCAGCAAACCCAGAAATAAAGAAGGAGAGAGGTCCATCCCCCCAAAGTTAGAGCACACCTCCACTGCATTTTTAGAGACACTTGTTTTTTCTTCTCACAGATCATGATTTCCATGGGTGCTACTGAGCTAACACTTGGGGCATTCAGCAACTGTGAGAAGTATGAATTAGCTCTCCCAGCCAACTTTAGGGTGCCTTGTGGGCCTACACAGCAGAGGAATGATTCATCATAACTTTGTGGTATGTGTACTATGTCTGCAGAGTACACATTTAAGAACACACATCTTTTTTACTTTACATCTTCTGCTTGTACTGTAGCAAATTCTGTCAAAGTCAGCAACCCAGTCTCTGAGCTAGTTAACTCAGTTATTCTGAGAGATATTAAGTAACACACCTGCCCTTCACTTCTTTTAATTGGTTCATCTTCCAGTGACTGGATGGGTACATCCATGTTGCTTTCAAGGCAACGATATGAAAGTGCTTTGCTACTGCTGTCTTCTGCAATTTTTTTTTTTTAAATGTCCTATGCTAATCTACAGCCCTGAGATTTCCTAGCACCCTACCATCCAAGTATTAACCATTTCTGACCTTGCTTAGATTTTTTTAAGTTCAGGCAAAATCTGCTAAATGCTCCTCACTTCAGGGACCAATAGAATTTACTGAAAATTATGCAAAATGTTAGTTGGGATGCACCCAAATTTCCTCACAGTCCAGAGGAAATTAGTGAACTTTCCACCAGGACCAGCCATATCATTAGTAAGACTGGAACATATGCCTCAGATGACAGACCAAGTGTTTCCACATGCTGATTTATTTTTTTAACCCCTTCTTTGGGGCTGCAATGTCTCTGTCAGTCTCACTGTGCTGTCTACGAACAAGTGCTCGTGTGATACAAATGTCCAAAATCTCAGATTCTTTGCCACTCTCAGAACACGTATGCATATTTTCCCTCCCTCCCAACAGTAAAAGATAAAACATGCGAGTGCGTTTGTTTTTCCATTGGAGAGATTTCCTGCCAATCTTCATCCCAGGTCCTAGCTAGCATTTAATTCAGCCCAGCTGGGGAAAAACCGTCAAATACATTTTTGCCACTTTCCCAGGTTTGTGTCATTGTGACACAATGCTTTCAGGATTTGCAGGGACAACAGGCTTCAGAGGGCTCACCAGAATAAGGCCACCTTTCAGGAGGCCCTCTGCAGGGCTGATCTTGTGCCACTATTGAACCCAAAGCTGTTGAAGAACCTCTGTGCCTTTTTGTGGTTCTTATTGTTGAAAGTTTCAAAAATTGGTGTTTCTTTGCAACTGCCTCCCTAGCAGCTGACCAGGAGGAATCTTTTGCAAACCACTAGGCAACTGTACACAAATGCATGTGCAGAAATCTATAGACTTGCAATGCATGGTGGGGAGGAAAATGTTGGAAATATGTTTGCCTCTCTTTTTGTGAAGGAAGGAGAAAAGACTGTTAATTCATAGAGCACTGTAAACCTTGGGGTGCTATCCTCTGTGGCCAGTCTTAATCAGAAAGTGAGAGCACTGAGCAGTTGGCCTTCTCTGCACACAGCTATTGGCTAACGTGATCTAAGCAATCGCTAGCTGAATGTGCATTTCTCCACAAACTCGAGGATCGTGAGCATATCAGACAACCATGCTGAAAGTTGGCTTCAGTGTTAGGAATTGTAAGGAAATGGAAAGGCTGGTATTGTATCAGACCTTAATAGGAACTGACAGAGAGATCTGGAGGAGAGTAGTGTTGCCTTGCCTTTCATCTAGCCTGTTCCTTTAAGTTGGGGCCTTGCCCCATTGCTAGCATTGAAGGGTTTGGTTTGGGCTCATGGAATGGAGGGGCAAAGCCATCTTACACTTTGCCTCAGACTGCAAAATGCTATGGACCTGCCCTCCGTCATGCTTGGTGGTTGGGTGTGGGTGCCCCATGTCCTTCTGTAAAGATCAAATTCAGGAAAGCAGTGGTGCACCAGCTAAACCAGAGCTAGAGAAAACATCCTCCTTTGATGCATGCCATTGTGCTGTTTTATGTCAGTTTGCATCAGCCAAGCTTACAGTTTAACTCTTTTCCACATGCATGAAAAGATTTGTCATTTCCCTGCATTTTCAGCAAAGGTAATATAATTCTGGGGGTTGGCAGGCACTGAAGCAAACTTCAGCTTTTAGCTTCACATTCCCAGTTGCCTGAATTTTTGGTGAGTAGTATCAGATGACTAAAGAAAATGAATGCTAATGAAACAGAAAGTGGGAAAAAGCTGCTATAATGGTGGAAAGTTGCTCGGCTAATAGAACTGGTGCCGAAAGAGGGAAGTGATACAGTTTCCCAATAGCTGTCAAAAATAAGTTGTTAAATATTTATGCCAGAAGCAGAAAAGAAAAAGAGAAGAGCGTAAGTCACAAGAAAGTCCTGGTTTGCTGACACACAGCACTGGCTCAGTAAGCCAGGATGCTGTGCAGCTTTCCCTGCACGTGATAGAGGCATTTTTGGCAGCAGTATGTGTGAACTGGTTTTACTGAAAAACACTGAGTGCAGCTGTGAAATTATATCTGCTGGTACATCTGGAACAGCTGATTGTTGGCTTTTGCAGTCGTTAGGGATTCATATGCATGTATGAACACTCCTTTGAGACATTATTATAGGCCAGGACCATGTTGTTTTATTTCCTTCAAAGCTACATTTAAAGAGAAACATACAGTTTAATGAGGACATGGAAGACATTTCCCTCATCTCTACCCTACTCAGGAATTCTTTGAAGTATAAAATGACTATAACAAATCCCCTTAAATGTTTCCATCCTTCCTCCTCTCCTCTCCTCTCCTTTCCTCTTCAGATATCTTTGAACAGATTCCTCTCTTTCATTTGAATCCCCCTCTTGAAGTAAATGTGTCTTCCTATTGAAACTAGAAATATGCCCCATGCTAGATATTCAGTTAGCTACCATGTACAAATTAAATGGTTAGGATGGGTGCCCATGGTTTCTGGATCAGTGAAACATTACTTCTGAAACACTGGGTTTCTGCCGTTCTTTCTGTCCAAATTCAGGGAAGGCGTTTCCTTAAGTTGACATGTCGCTTAGTCCTGCCTATAAACACAATGCATTCTGTAGAGACTCCTTTGGCTTTGCCACTGAATGACAGATGGAGGGCAAAACTCCAAACAATGGATAAAATAAGGATAAAGAAAGGCACCTGGAGTTAAGATGGCACTCAACACAATAAGTTATAGAGGGGAGTTGAGATTTTGTTTGTTTATTGGGATAGGGAACTGGTAAAGTAGTTGGTGTGGGGGTATGAAGGTAGACTGGTATTTGAGGATGAAGGAGAGGGAGGTAAAAAGTGAAAGAGGGTGGATCCCGAGGAATTAAGAGGAGTGAGATAGGCAAGAGAATGGGAGCAGGTTGAAGGAAATTGAGGTGGTCATGAAAACCAACCTAGAGGAACTGACATTGTCTAGATGGTAGTCTGGGTGGATTGGACTGATGAAAGCATCAGAGGTAGTGAGATGGGGGTGGAAGCAGAGAGTCACCATGGCTTTGGAGAGTGGGCTGGCTGTGCAGTGGTTATCTTAAGACACTGGGCAACTTATCAAACATAAATAAGAGCTCATGTTTAAGCCTACACTATAGCAGTAAGAGTTCACCAGTACCTCTCTGTCCATACTGTATTGCATTGGAAGATTGTCATCTGATGGTATTGTTTAGAGTGGCCCATTTCCTTTTGAGGAAGAATGGGCAGGAAGACTTGACTCTTAATGGGCAGAGCCTGACCTGGTGACTATGCAGTGTCTTGTAATACTATGTGGGCCTTTTGGGAGTAGGGGGGTTGTGGACAGTGTTCTCTAGCATGACTTCTGCTACCTATGGCTTTTATCCATGCTCTGTCTGACTCCATATACCTGGAGGGTTTGGGTGGCTGGTCCAGGAGGTAGTTAACATCTTTTGAAGGGAGAGGGTGATGCCAGTCACCTTGAAGGAAGCAGAAGTAATGACCTTTAATAGGAATTGGATGGTGATAGTGCATCCCCAAATACTATCTTTCAGCTGCATTTGGAAACATCAACAAATTTATAAATAGTGTTTGAGACTCCAGGTCCCATCCTCTGGTGCCATTTGGTTATACAATTTTTCTGGTTGCAATTCTTTGCTGTCCTTGCTTTATCTTCTACATGGCCTAATTCAAATAATCCATTTTTTTTCTGGATTCTGCCTTTCATCATTATTTCTCCGTTCTCAGTTATGTAACATTTATCAAGTAAATAGTAGATTTATACTTATTCAATAAACCTTCCTTTCTCTTTACAGAAATTAGAAGTTGTGGCTCATTTGTTCTTGCTTAGCTCTAGTTTCTTTCCGGCCTTTTCCTATACAAGGTTAAGTTGAGTCATCATCTTTGGAATGCAATCTAACAGGTTGCCTTCACTCTCTTTCCTAAGACAAGTTGAGCTGTAAATGACTTTCTTTTTCCTCCAGGCCATACAAGCAGATTCTAGACTGAGACTTTCATCCTCTCTCTCAGAATTATATAAATGAAGTCTTGCAAGTGATTTATCACAAAATTAATATCTGCTTCCTCTTTCATTTCTATGACATGTGCCATAGCTTGGTAACTTCTAGGCAACAGATTTAAAATGAAAGCAACTAGCATTTCTTCCTCTACAGGCACGCCTGGCCTTTCAAGGTGACTTGCAATACCTCATATTTGATTAATATGCAGATTGGGATTCCTTCACTCCTCCAGTTGCTTGTTGCATGGCTTTTTGAAAAGACGTACTTCAGACACTGTGGGTCTATTCTCATATAAGTCTGAAAGAGTTTCTCAGAGGTCTTTGGTCTGATCTAAACTCTTTTAAATGCACAATGATGGAGTCACTCACAGCCAGATAGATCATCCCAGGCTTTTTACTCCTGAACTGCTTCTGTGGATCTCTCCTTGTCCAACATAAAGCAGTTCTTTGAGACTTCAGAAGCATTTTCTTCTTCAGGAGCCATAAGAAAAATTCTGGTCCTTCTAGTATCTCCACAGGCTGAAATTTTCCTGACACATTTCTGAAAGTTGT
The DNA here is from genome assembly GCA_030867105.1 of Liasis olivaceus. Lineage (NCBI taxonomy): Eukaryota > Metazoa > Chordata > Lepidosauria > Squamata > Pythonidae > Liasis > Liasis olivaceus. Next base: position 93,523,670 of record CM061349.1, on the reverse strand, counting down.
CCACTTTCTTTTTTAATATTTCCTTTGGCTGACCAAGAGAGCTTTCTCTCTCCTTTATGTATCCTCTTTGCACTTTACTTCAATCACTGGAGCCCATAACTTTGAAGTCGAAGTTTTCTGTGTGTATATGTGAGGGTTCCTGGGAGAGACCTGAGCAATTATTGGCAAAGCAGTTATAGCTGTAACAGAAAGAAGGTTTATTTATAGGAATACATTATAAGGATAGGCAAAGCCTAGCACCAAGCTAGCTACATCCTACCAAGAAGAGATTCCAAGAGCAGGTATTTGGTACATGTGTGCCTAGAAAGAAAGGCAAAAGGAAGTTATCACAGATTAGCAATGATAGACAAAAAGTAGACAGAATGATAGACAAGAAGAGGACACAGAGTAAATATTTCACTCTCTATCTACACCCTACTGCCCTTTGTGGTCAGTGGGCCATTAAGAGTCAGTACCATTGGATTTGGACACCAGCATCACACAGATATATGATATGTGAAGCAGAATCTGATTTCAGAAAACAGGAATGTGCTAATTTTATGTGACTTTCCTTCCTGGTTCATAAAATGAGTTTTTGTACCATCAAGAAAAATTGGAATTCTTGCTATAAAATTTCATTTCCAGTGTGAAAAAGGCTTCAATTTCAAGTGTGGGATGTTCCTAAAGGGATTCTGTTTCATACTTCCAGTGCACTTACTGATCATTTTTGAAGAAGCTGGGGAAGAGAAATCTTTTGAGTGCTTGTATTCCGTTTACCTTAAAACACAGTCGCCCATCATTTCTTCTATAGTGATAACTGCAATGCTAGGATAGAGCTGAGATGCCATTTCTAGTGATAATTGTCTTGTATCAGCTGCCTGCCTTCCACCTTAGTGTCTGTCTTCACACTCAAAAACCAATTCACACAAGTGCTAGACTGTTCACTGGGAGCCAAAGGGCCATTTAACAAACACAAAATCTCAAACCAAGCACTGAAATTTTAATCCACACAGCCAGAATCCACACAGCTTATGTTTTCTCTGTATCTGGCACACAAAGAGTCTTAACAGAATGGAAAATATTCTCGTTAGGTGTTGATTTAATGTTTAATTTAGCCCTTGAAAATAGATGTGGTGTGCACCTTATAGCACTTTTATAATTCTCTGAGAGGTCTGCCAAGAAGTTAGCCAAGTCCACAATTCAGCAGAAACAAGGTCACTTTGAGATCAAAGAAACACAGACAGCTACCTGGATTCCTAAGAAAAGGTTCCTACCTTGATCCAAACCTTCAGAAAAAATAGACAATGACAAGCTGTATCTTTTAAAAGACAGGGTGCTAAAAATATTATGTGTCCAATAGCAATGGTTGCTGAGGGTTTATCCTAAGACCTGTCAAATTTCTTCTGACTTGAAATTGACCAAATGTTATCACCAATTGCACCACGTATGCAGAATACAAGGGAATGGAAAAATGTTGATTATCTTATTTAATGGAACTTATTTAATTTCAGGGTTGGAATCAACTGAGGGATTTTTTCTTCTCATGTGGGAGACCAAAACCAAACCAAACCAAAACATAACTACTAATTGAAGAGACTCAGGTCAATCTCTAGAATGGTAGTGGCCATCTCAGTTGCCAATAGCCACACTTCACCTTACTTTTGTGGCTCAGAGACACACTCTGAGCAAGCCATGATATAAAACTGGGTGAGACCAGTATATATAAACAAATGGATCAATGACATAAAGCTGAAAAGAGACAATTAAAAATTAAATCATTAAAAATATATATAAAAACCCTACCCCTCCACCCCCCAAAAGGTGTTTCACTCCACAACACACTCTCCACAAAATACTGTATTTCTGGTTTCAGAATGGGACTTTATAATGGCACTGTTGGACTGTGAAGTCTGGGTTGCCCATCCCTGCTCTAGGACTGTCAAAAAAGAAATGGTCTACAATCAGGGACCCTGTCAAAGATGAGCACAGGAGGAGGGTCATGCTTATCATTTGCAAAGAGCAAACTGAGGGAAATAGGCATTCTATGCCTTCAAAAGCTAATCCATGCTAAAAGTGGTGGCCATTTTCTCTAGGGAATGTATATTGTCCTGGAGCCATTGGCTGTGTGCTGGCTGCTGGATCCTTTCACTGGAAGGAGTAGCAAATGCCAATCCAGTTCTTCCAGTGTTTTTATTTATTAAATTCATGCCTTGCTCTTCTACCCAAACCAGCCAGTTTAATTTCTTTCAACAGCTTAATCACCCAAAGCCTGTCTGAATAAAAACATTGATGCCTGCCAGTGGAAAGACCACAGAGGGATGCTAGCCTGTCCTTCCTTGGCAAGGAATTCTAGATTCTGAGTGGCCTGATTGCAATGACACTATTTCTTCTAAGCTCCTCAAAAGAAGAAAATAGCATTCCTTTTCTCAATGCATCTTTCTGTCTCTTTCTTTTTAATTGTACTTGGCTGGATGTGGAAAAAAGTAGAGCTGGGATAAAATGGCCCCTTTAAATGTCCTGAGATATAAAGTTGCGATTTGGAGTTTGAAAGTTGAGCTCAGCATTCCAAACTGGGTGTTTAGACTCGGGTAACCTCTTGCCTGTTTGAGGTATGGCTACTCCTTGCTGGAAGTTCTTAGTACTCAGCATATTTCCATCTAGTTAGCAAGCATGGTCTAATAATAAATTCTGCTGCATGATTGCGTTAAGACTCTCCTCCTTCCTCAGATCAAATATGTAGATGGTGAGACTAGCAACAGTGGCACAAAGCTTTATCATGTGGAACTTTGGCACTAGAATCATGAGTTGCAAGAAAAATCTAAAATAGGCTGTTACAGGAAGGACTATGGGGAACCTTTCTACCTTTCTGAAAATCATGTGCTGGATGCAGATTTCTGCGGATCAACTGTATGTCCCATGAAAGCCAACTGAAGCCATTTTTTTCTAAATCCCAAGGCTGAGGAAAAAGAAATGCACAGATACAATTTTCTAAACACACAAAATATTGGAAAGATGATAAGTCATTTAAATGACCATCATTATAAGAAGCAAGCAACAGAAGGTAGGGGAATGAAGTAATTGAAAACTCACCTAAAGCAGCTATGGTGAAAAACCAGAAATGGACCCAACTGATCATTGATTGTTAAGAGCTCATTTTCAAGCCTACACAATAGTGGTAAGATCAGCAAAGCATCTGTTCTTCTCTCTGGTTATTGTGTCTGCAGATTCCCACTTGGTGGCCCTGTTCAGAGTTACCCAAATCTTTTAGGGAAAGATGGGTGGGACAAAACCCAGAGTGCGTGTGTTTCATGGCACATAAAGTTGCTCATATCTCCTCTGGACTGGATGCTAATAGGGCAGAGTCCATTGTGGTAAGTGAAGTGGGCTCTTGTGTTGTTCACTAGGATTCTTTTGAATTTGTTGAGTCTGAAGAAATGGATAAAGTGTTCTGTAGGATGAGCTCTGTCACCTGTGGGCTGGACCTATGTTGTTCCTGGCTCCTATAGACAGCCAGGCATGGGATAAGCAGTTTATCAAGGAAACCTACATTTCTTTGGGGGAGGATGTAGTGCTGCCTGCCTTAAAGGAGGTGGCTATACACTCTCTCTTGAAGAAACATCTATTGAACATGCAGTTTTTTACAGATTTTGTTGGGTCTCATGCCTTCTCCTTCTGGAGAAGGTTGTTGAGAAAGTAGTGATGATTCACCAAAGAAATGAATTATCTGGATCCTTGCCATTCAAGATTTAGGTCCCATCCTGGAATGGAAATGGCATTAGTTGCACTGGTTTATGACCTTCATCCAGATCTTACTAGGGGAGGGGGAAGAATGTATCTCTGTTGATGCTATTAGAGCTCTTAGCAGTATTGGATATTATCAACCATGATATTCTGCTGGACCAACTGCAAAGACAGGGAGTCAGGAGCACTGTGCGTGGGTGGCTCCACTCCTACCTGAGCTGGAGATTTCAGTCTATACTGATGGCAGGACAATGTTCAAAGCCTTAGTTGCATTAGTGTGGGATACATAGGAGTTGGTGCTCTCCCCTGTTATTTATCATCTCTATGAAGCTGCTGGGAGAGGTCATCCTACTTATTTGGAATAAGAAGTCATGCTGTTGACCCTCAGTGTACATTGCAACCCCAGGTTAAGCCAGGGGAAATGCTGCAGAAAGTTTGAACTAATGTCTGGATTGGGCAAAGAAGATTAAATTTAACCTTGCCAAGGCCAAGTTGCAATAAACACCTGGACAAGCCAAGAACAGTACTCCTGATAATTACTCTTGATGGAATCATGTTCATGCTCAGGTGGGCCTTTGCTCATATTTGGCTGGTGTGCCAGTTATGACTTTACCTGAACCAGGGTGCTGTACCATTGGTAATGACGTGTTTTGATGCTGTGGGGCAGTCTTTGGAGATAAGTTAACCCTACCACTGCAAGATGATACAAATAGCCTTCCAGGCCCAATTCAAAATGCTATTGATCACTTACAAAGCTCTTTGTGGTATGGGACTGAGATATGTAAGGCACCATTTTGTCAGGACTGAATATGCCTATCCAGTATGAAAATGTCATACTTGCTGGGAGTGCCACTTCCATGAATAGGGGGTATGTGGGCTAAATCAGAAATCTTTCGGTGGTGGCCCCAAGTTTTAGAACTCACTTCCCCAAAGATTCATGCAGCATCTTGGCATTTTGCAAAGCAGATAAAACAATTTTATTCCAATTTGCTTTTAATCCTACATCTTTAGTTGGTTAATGTTGTTTCTATATTTCTTTTGTTGCATGCCGTCCAGAATGTCTGTGGATGCAGCACAAAAGTGCAAATGAACAAACAATCAAGCAACAATAAAGATTGAACAGCCTTCAATAAAGCTGATAATCAAAGGCTTTCCTGAAAAGAAAGCTCTTCACAGTAATGAAAGGCAGACAGGGACGGGGTATAGCAGATCTCCTGAGATAAGGATTCCAGACTTTGAATGCAACCACTGACAAGGGATTAATTAACTGGCAGGAAATAGTTATTGAATTCCAGAGTCACATTCTATGCCACTATGAATAAACACTGTTCCTTTAACATACTGTATATTTCAGCTAAATAGAGTAAATCTTATTGATAATCTTTAATCTAGAAGAAATGTATTCCATGGCCACCAAAAAGTTCCCTCTTACTGTTAGAGGGTAAACTACTCTCTAATAGGCCCCATCCTACATCAGTTGTCCTATTTTGACTTTGTTGATAGCAGTGCTAGATATCTGGGAATTCATAGTTTCAGCAATGCGTTCAAGATTTTATTAGTTCAGACCATTATAGGAAATTATTGTGGCAGTTCCCTACCCCTATTTTGCAAAAGGTGTTACTCATGATGGTCCTATTTAGCTATCACAGATGGTCAATGCTGCCAGATATGGGTTTTGTATTTGACACTCACTGTCATGGAATGTCCACAAGAAAACATCTAAAAAGCAAAATGGGGTAGGAGGCAGGATAGCTGAAGATCTGGAATGGATGCAGAGATTATGTATATTTACGAAAGAGCCTGTTTGGTCTAATGGTTAAAGTGCTGCAACAGGAGCTAATCTGAGTTCTAGTCCTGCTTTAGGCATGTAGCTGGGCTAGTCACTGCCCTGAGAAGGAGGCAATAGCAAACCATTTTCAGAAATGCTGCCTAGAAGACTGCATGGACTTGTTCATATAGTCACAAGGAATCAACTTTGCCTGGAAGGCCAAAAAAATAAAAAAAAACTTACAAAAAAACAATGGAGGGCTTTCCCTGATGAGTGGCATCTGGGAAGGGGGGTATCAAAATAGACAAGCTGGTAGATATGACATTGTGATGCAAGCTTCACAGTGTGTGTGTATGTGTGCATGCAACATTGACACATATACAAAAAGGTAAGGGCTTGTGTTACAATGCCAAGTCCACCATTTTGCCCATTTTGACTGCTCCAGAGATGCTGCTGTCCCTGCTACACTATTTCCTCCAATCATATCAAGAGCAATGACTGGATCTGATTCATAATTCCTTTTAATCAGGGTTTGTTGAGTTAACCACAGCTGATTATGCTCACCTAACATGCTAAACCAAAACCAAACAAACCACCCTTGGGCTGAGAATGATATGAGAACCAAGTCAAAAAAAGATCAAATCAACCATGAGGGGGAAAAAATGGTTTAGGGGCAACAGTTTCATTTGGAAGGTTATCTATGAGCCCAGTTGTTGGCTCACCATGATTATTGACTTGCTCATAGGATGAAGAACTCTATGCCTTGTGCCTGAAGTCCTGATTTATTCTGTACTAAAGCAACTTCTAGCTTTCCATGATGAAGGGAACAATCCACCCAGTATTATTTCTCCACAGCTCTGATTCATTCTGGTGAGTTTAGCCCATGAGCAGGGCTCAGCAGATTGTGACCAAACTGCCATGCCTGAGCATGCAGGACATGAAAGAAGCCACTAGAAACCCCTGGGCTAGAGCAGAATTGTGATGGAAATTATTCAGTTATCTGTACTCCTGTTAAGGCATTTATAAATATCTACACTCCACAGGATGCTCATGCAATTTCTGATGGTTTACCAGACTAAAGCCATTTCTTCAACTGTAGGTTAAAGTTGCAAGTCCTTGATATCTATTAAAAGGCAGGGGAATGGGTTATGAAGGTCATTTTTCAATTGAACAGTTAACTGGCGGGCACAGGGGAAGGTGTTTTACCGGATGTCATGGCACAAATGTTGCAATCAAAGTATAGGTAAACACAACAACAACTCTCCTGCATCAACTTTATTACCAGATGGGCTATGAAAGAAAAACCCTGAGCTTAATAAGCTAACAAAAAATCAAGAAAGGGGAAGGTATTAAAACAGAGTACGGTAGCTTGCTAATTGGAATTTTGCAAATGCCTATTCAGTGAGAGAACTTCAAAATCATTTAGATTACTTAACTCTTACTGTGTCTCCAATAAGAACTGGGAGAGTTTTTTCCTGAAAAAAAATGTAACCTGAAATTGGATATTCATTAATGAACAATTAGATAGATAGATGATAGATAGACAGACAGACAGACAGACAGACAGACAGACAGACAAATGCTTCTCAGTCTCTCTCTCCCATATTTTCTTTTTGTTATACTACTAAATATCCACAGATGTTAGAAATACACTTCAGCATTTGATTGTGCAAATTGTCTACAACAGCACCTCTGTGTTTACAACAAATTCCATTGTAGGAAGGGAGGACTTTCCTTAAACCTCTTTTGTCCTAAGATTGAAACCATATGGGGAAAGATTTGACATATGTTTTTGTAAAATACTGTCCTCTACTGGATGGAATATGTTATGCCTCATTTTTGAAAATCTGATCCTGAGAGTAGTAAATCGAAGAAAATGTATTTTTATTAAGCAGAGCAGAGGTCCGTCTCTATCAAGTGAATTTCACTTTTGCAAAGTCCTAATTCAGTTTTTAAAAAACCCTTGAAAAGTGATTGCCAATTTAAACACAGTGCCAAGGACAGTCTGTTCCCAAAGTGTGTGATGAAATGTTTCCAACTCAGAAAAAGATGGCAGGGAGAGGGAATTGATTATTTGCATTCATTAATATAAATATATGCAAATGGAGGTTGTTTATTATTTAGGACCAAAGATTAGACTTTTCAAAGCTGGCAGGATGAAAGAGGAAAGGAAGATTGGAATTGAAACCAGTTTAAAAACATGACAGGTGTAAATCCAAATATGCCGTCCAACATACTCATACAGACACTTGCAAACCGAGCAATTAGTTTACAATTGAATGGTCAAGTTGAAAGCTTTGAGATCCAGTTTGGATCCCATTCAAAGTCTAGCTAACATTTCCAAGCTTTATGCTTAAAAGGGCTTAGGGCTTCCCCAGCACCTCACCATCTGGTCAAATCAGGGACTATTTACCTGTCTCCTTTCCAACATCGTATTAGTGATGTGGGGCCAGGAGTAGACAAGAAGACGCAACTCTTCGCAGAAGGGTACAGTATAAATCTGGCCATATCCATACACGAATAGCACTTAATTTTGCATGAGAATTGTCATGAAGCCCAGCCATTACATGTGATAAGGAATGAAGCTACCCAATATTTTGTATCCTTTTCTACGAAATTTATCCTGCTACTGAGACTCTGCAATATCCAACAAACACAGTGGAGTGGATTAAAGAGAGAGTAAAGAGTTAGCAAAAAGAGAGAGAGAACACAAAAGAGCTGGGAAGAGGCCCCCAGATTCATCACTGATCAGGGAACAGCAGAATTTGCAAGGCTGTCTAAACCCAGGAACAAATCACCTTTGCACCAAGATTAGTTTTAAGACAAAGATGTTTATAAGAGAATGTTCAGAAAAATCCAGGGCAAATGTTTTCAGTCTTCCAAAGGCTACAAAGGGAATGGCCAGTAAGTTCATGGCATCACTAGGATGGACAGGGCCAAAGCTTTGGATTCATTTTCTGGAGCTTTGAGGGGAGCTTAAGGCACCTGTTCTGTTGTTTCACCCCCTGAAATCACAAAAATGGTCCCTACCCACTCTAAGTATGCAGTGGAGCTACAAAAGGAATCTTGTGAATTCTGGGGCACAGGCTGCCCACCCTGTCACAGAATACCTGTAGCATACTTGGGGAATCAGGTGGATTCTTGAATGTTTGGGAGGAATTTCCAGAAGCCAGAGCCAGGTATCCTGTTGAGGGCCTTGTTGACCCATGGAAGTGGGAAAGAGAAGAGGCAATTGACAAATTGCACCATCTCTGGTGTTATGGAGCCCAGGCTTTCCCCTGCTTTTCTGGGAAAGTCCATGCAATGGAACAGATCAGCAGATCAAGAGAGTATCAGTGATGTAAAATTCATCATTAGGAGCAAACCAAACATGCCGTGATGCACTTATTGCACAGCTGTGAAAGCCGCAAAGATGGCTCACTTTGTGGCCTCCACTGCATCCTCAAGTAGCTATTCAGCAAGCTCATGAGGGTGGTGAAAAGCTATTGTCATCCGATACAGAAAAACCACAGCTGGAGCCTGCAAAGACTTGCTGTAGTAATTTGCAAGGCACTTTCAAAATATATTGCTAATATTCATGCTGACTTGAACACGACTTTTCACATACTGTATATCCTGAGGTATTTAGTACATCACTGGGTCCAATTGTATCAGATCACATTCAGTATATGAGGCCTGAGGATGTGGACAAATGTTTGTAGCTGTCTGGCCTTCCTCATGGTCTCTTGACCCCTGCCCATTGTGGCTCATTTGAGCTAGCCAAGCAGGGTTGAGTGGATAGGTTCAGGGAATGGTGAACATGACTTTGCATGATGGAATGATGCCACCAACCTTAAAAAAAGTAGTTGTCTGCCCACTCCTGAAAGAACCCTTCCTGGATCCAAAGCATTTTGCTAATTCCTGTCAGTCACAAACACCTGTTTTTGAGGCAAGGTACTTGAGAAAGGTGATATCTCCACAACTGCAGACATTCTTGGAAGGCACCAATTATCTCAACCTTTTTCAATATGGGTTCAGGCCTAGTTCTGAGACAGATTGCTGATGTTTCCCTCAATAAATGACCTCCAGGAAAAAGGAGTGCAGTTCTATGGATCCCGCTTGATTTCTCAGAGGCTTTTGATACCATCAACTATGGTATTCTCCTGGACCATCTGGGTGAGTTGGGGCACTGTGTTACAGTGGTTCCATTTCTACTTGCAGTGATAGATAGTATTGGATGACTATGAGTCCACATGACTCTCCTTCATGGCAGCTACTGTATATTGTGTGGTGCCACAAGACACTGTTTTGTCCTCAGGGGTTTTGCAGTTGGGTATCATCTGAATCAGGAAAGGCTGTGCACGTCCTGAACCAGTGTCTGTGTGCAGTCATGAGGAGGATTGAGGTCCAATAACCAGACTGAATCTCAGCAAGACAAAGATCTTGGGGAAAGGTGGGTTTAGGTTCAGGAAGTGGGGAATTTTCCTGTTCTTAATGGAGTTGCTGTCCACACCACAGGCACATACTTTGTAGGTGCTCCCAGAATCAACATTATCATTGGAAGTCCAAGTGACCTATATGGTTAGGACCACCTACTGCCAGTTTTGGTTGACACATCAACTATGCCATCTCCTGGACAGGGAGACCTTAGTTACAGTTATTTATGCACTAATAACCTAGCATTTATTGCAATATGCTTTATGCTGGGCTACCCTAGTGCTTGGTCCAGAAGCTGCAGATGGTGCTGAATGTGTCAACCAGATTTCTGAGTGGTGCACCTGGCTGGATACCTGTTATACCTTTGTTGGAGCAACTGAAGTAGCAGCCAATAAGATACCAAGCCAGTTTCCAGGTTTGGGTTATGAGATATATGTTGCTGCTACACAACCTGGGACCTGGATGTCTATCACATTGTGTTTGTCCTTATACACCTGGTTGGTCCCTTTGATCTTCAGGTCTTGTTCTATGCGCCAAGAGCCACTGAACTGCGGCTGCTCATAGCCAGGTCTTCTCTAGGATGACACCCATGCACTGATGTATTCTCCCCTTGAAATTTGCAAGACATTTGCTAAACATCCTTTAGTCACCTACTGAATGTTTAGAAACCTATTGAAAGTTTTCCTCTTCCTGCAGGCATTTCCACATCAATGTTGGAAGACTCCCTCCACAAACACAATTTTAAATACATGTCTCAATGAATATTGTTTTGTGTATTTTAGTATTTTTATTGCAAACCTCCTTGAGATGCTTCAGCATATGTAAATATATTCAACCAACAACTCTCCAAAAAATGCAATCCCCAAAGCCAAAGGTCTTACTGTGAATGAAATGTTCCAACTGGCCTCCCCCTCAACCATTAGCAGACAACAAAATAGTGCTGGATGGGGGTAATCCTACATGGAGCATCTTGATGTTGACAGATATAAACACAGTGGCCCCATTGCTACAGATGTACCCTTCAGGGTTTCAGGAGGATGTCTTCAAATGTGAGGTATGGGGAGAAAAGGCCAACTCAGTATGGTTTCCCTCCCCATTTGTATTTTGAGGCAAGTGGCTTTCAGAGTGCCAATACAGAGTGAGAAAGACTTTCCTCTGAAACATAGAAAAAAGGCAGACATAAAAAGAGCTGGGGGAAAAAACCCTCCTGGGCTTGGTTGAGGATCAGCCTGCAAATTCAAACAGGTGCATGGCTTGCTTTATAAACAAATGACAGAAGGCTTTTTAAAATGATTCGATTAGCTGTTTAAAGAACTGGGACTCATTCAGTATATATAGTAATCACATTGATAAAGAGTGAGAAAGGAGGCTAATATTCTGCCAGAAAGAATTGTGTGAGATAAAAGCCCATTAGTAGGACTGAGAAATGAAATAAAAGCAGATCTTCACCTCATGGTAAAAGTGAATGTTTTGAGCACTAAAGGTGCTGTTGAGGTGTCCTTTCAAATGTTCCTATTAATTTAAATTTAGCAGTTTTGAATACTAAGGGAATAAATGAGTGTCAATCAAATAATATTTCAAGGAAACAATTTAGAAGCCTCAGAATTTTCCTTCCTTCCTTCCTTCCTTCCTTCCTTCCTTCCTTCCTTCCTTCCTTCCTTCCTTCCTTCCTTCCTTCCTCAAAATATGTCTTCTTATGAGGATGACTTGCAAACAGTTACACTGACTCTGCCCATTGATTTCAATGAGCATAGGATTTGTCAGACACTTCTCCTTTGGCTCATCTCCGTAACTCTCCTAGGATAATTCTTTTAGCAACTTTCATCCAGGCCTGCAGGATGCTGCATTGGTGCAAATCTGTGGCTTAGGCTGGGGAATTCTGGGAGTTGAAGTCCACACATCTTAAAGTTGTCAAGGTTGAGAAACACTGCAATAAAGAATTCTGCTCAGGAGGCTTCCACCTTTCTTTGGGTTTAGTAGATATGGAGCCTGCCTTTTCACCAGATTAAAACCATGCAACTGAAGAGAACAAGAAGAGAAAGATGAAGAAAGAAGAGATGGAAATTAAGCAAAGGAAAAGAAGATACATTATTTAAAATGAACTCAAAGATAGAGTGCATACAGAAGTATTAGTTTTTTCAACATGGATGGAAGGGAGCAGCATAAAGTGCTGGGGCTCAGCCTCTTAATAGCAACAGTAAGACTGCATTGATACTAATCCACCTACATGTGAAGTACCAATAAGCTTCCCACTTTCCAGCATTCACTGTTTGAGTCAACCGCCCAGTCTGCCTAACTGTAGAATCAAAAGCAGTCAGAATCCCAGAAGCAGATAAGTGCATCTTCCTTGGACTGCCTCCCTTTCTCCATTCCTGACCCTGAACATTAGCATTTCCAGCCCTGATGATGGTGTGTAGCGAGGAGGAATAGTCTAGCTGAAGAAGCAGCAGTTGGATGACCTACACTCGATCTTTGAGGAAATCACTAATCCTTCACAAAATGCTTCAACATCAGACCACTGGAGGTGACATAGAGGAGATTTGTGGCCATGTTTTCTAGGATGTAATAACAAATGGCAATCTTAATAATCAAAATAGTGGTCACTTCCTTAGCAGAACCTTCCATTTTCTATGAACCAGTTTAAGCTTCCAGGCATCAATGCGAGGAAGGATGTGATGGAATGGAATTATGAAGGCCAGGCTCAGGGAGAAAAACATTTTCTTTCATCTCCTGAGGAGTGTGGGAGAGGATGAGACTGGCACCTCCCTGAGGAATTCACAATGTTGCGGCTGGCATTACTTGGGAGCTGGGGTTTCAGTCTGGGAAGATTCTTGCTAGAGGTTGTAGCTAATAAACATAGCTGGACTGAATTTACATGGTCTCTTGGAGTTCCTTGGGCTAGGCCTGACAAAGTATGACCTATGGGTCTCTTGAGACCTAAAGATACCCAAGAACGTGAAAAACATTGGGCAAATGTAAGAAGGTGCTAGAAGAAAAATGAAAGGAGCCATTCTATATGACATAGCTGTCTGCTGAGAATAAGTATGGGAGGCTAGATATCCCAGAACAGAAAATGGGATAAGGCTCTGCTCAGTTGCAAGTCTGCACAGTTCAGATTGAAATGTGTGTTTCTGTACTTTCCAAATTATATCAGCAAATGTTACTAAAGTTTATAAGTGTTAGTACTGTTTTTAAAGAACATTTAAAATACTTGTTATTCTCCCATACAGTCTCACAACAACCTTGTTAGAATGCTATAAATATTCTCATGTTACGTATTTATCACCCTGTTCCCTTTCAGAATAAACCAAAGAAATTAAAGGCATGAGATAAAAAAAGAAAAGGAAATATGGCTAAATCCAGTTTTTACAAATGTTCTTCACTACACCTCTCTGTTCCTGTCTATCCCTGCAAACTATCCTTGTCTCCACTACATCCTCATACCACTCACCCCTTTATTACTGAGGATCTCATTAACTCCATCCAGATTGGACTTTCTGGGTCTTCTGTTTCCTCTCGGCTCATTCCCTCTTCCTTCTAATATTTGTTTTGCAGTTTGATCCACACTCATTCTCTCTTTGTAACCAAACCACCTCAGTGTGCTTTTTTTGCACTTGTTCCTCTTGTTTGCATTCTATCCACAGTCGTTCAGTACCCATTCATTCTTGACTCTCTCTCTGTACATGCTTTTTAGTACCCTGTTCCCACTGCATTCAACTTGCTATAAGTTTCTTCTGACGTATCCAATGTTCATTTCCATGTAACAAAGTAGGCTGGAGCAGTTTTGCTTTTTCCACAGATATTCATTCCTCACAACAGACCATATGTACTACCTTTCTACCATTATTTGTATATCTTAACATTTGTTGATCCTTTTCCCAATCTTTAATAAACATTCTACAGTATACACAAGTTCTAATTGCTGTAGGGTTTTTTTTTACCTTTTATGAATAACTTAGAATTGTTCACTCCATTTTCCCATTCAAACATAATGATATTGATCTTTGATAGAATAATTTTCAAAATCATAGTTATTGTTGCATCTATCTATCTATCTATCTATCTATCTATCTATCTATCTATCATTCACTGCTAATAATATAGGTTCTCAGCCAACAACATGGTAGTATCTGCATGTAGACACATTCACGTCCCCATTGTCTTTATGATCCCCACAAATATTCTTTATACCTTTATCCATATATAAATAACATCACACATGCTTTCTTTAATCCATGGTCAGCGCTGAGCCATTTGCTAAGCATTCAGTTTATCCATAACTGCATAAAACATCCCGTAGTTCAAGTCTGTTAACTTTATCATATGCTTTCCCTAAATTAACAAATGTACAATAAACTGTCCCTCTTTCATTTATACATTTCTCATCAACCTGCTGAGGAGCAGAATTCTGGGCTGCACACTACCTGCCCAGCAAAGTTTCTTAGCATGTCATAGTAGCACATGAATTGGAAAGAAATTCTTTGACAGGCTATTTTTATGGGATATGAATATGGAAGGAGGGTGGGGAACTAGTCATGTTTAGAATGGGCCAACAACAACCAATAAGTCATGGTTATTTCAGTGGGTCTACTCTAAATATAACTAAGTCTGAATCCAATGTATTTAGTTATGAAAATATAGTGAGTATCTAATGAACAAAAAGACAAGGCTGAAGTTAATAAATATATCCCCAGGGAATCACAGAAGACACTACAGCTAGCAAGTTACAAATGAAACTTTGTCACAAAAGATGAAAAACATCAGAAAAGAAAGCTAGACAGAGGCTGTGCTTGCCAGCTTTCCTTTAAAGATGGGTCCAATCCTCGGATGGTATCTGCTGCCCTCTCAGTTTGCAGCCGTGGCTTTCTGGCTCATTGCTGGCTAACTGGTGATCATTCTTTCCAACCCTGACAAAAGTCACAATGCAGATGCAAGTTAGTCTGCCCACACTCCCTTTCTTGGGAACTGCCAGCTTGCTTTAGAGTATTAAAGCATTATATTGATTACTCCTTGATATTTGCAGGTCTACAAAACGTCCGAGGAGACTCACCAAAAGTTTTAGAGAGTTTTAATTTGTTGTACCCAGGCTCTTTTGATGGTCCCCACAGGCTACACATTTATGAAGAAGGGTAGCAACAATAAAAGCTTATTGTTTGCACTCAGCCAAACTTCATGGATTTTTTTTAAGGTATGACAAAAGAGAAAATGAGTTACACAGATTTTCAATAACTTGAACACCAATCTGGGCTGTCCAAAGGGAATTACTCCAGTGTTCGTTCTTTCTCTATTGTGGCATGGCTTTAAGGGTTTATCCTTGTAAATGACATCAGTAGTTACAGTGAACAGGACTAGAAAGCTCTGGAATTGCATCCCTCCTGCCTTCATTTGCAAAAGTGCTCCAAGGGACAAAATGAAAGGCAGCCAATGAAAATTTGCGTAGGTAGCTACAGAGTTCACATAGGAGATGGGTCCGTGTATGGTAAAGACAGTGCGAGTTTAAGGGTGGTGAGAGGCCTCTTCTTTCAAGGGAGATGATCAAAGAGGCATAATGGGATTTCATATGTTAGCTCTAACCTTTTAACCTGTTTTCAGTTAAAGCTACCTGGCATTTAAGGGATACTATGGGGAGTGGGGTGGGGTGGGGAATGGGGGCAAACGTTTGCACATTTGTGATGATATCATGAGGCAAATGATGCAGCTTACATATTTGCATCAGTGTTGGGCTGCAAGTACATAATGGTGGCTTTTGCGTGATGATGTCATCTTGTGCACGTTGTTATTTTGGCATCATTGCATTTTGCTGCAGATGCCACTGTAGAAAACAATTTCCTCGCATCTTCATTTTTAAAGAAACTAACCTAGCTTTCTAAGTTTTTCCTGCAGTAAGTCATGGATCAGAATGCAGTTGACTCAAATCAGACACTTCTCCAAGTGAAGGGAAGCAATCCCTAACTTTAAAAATGCTTCCAAATGCATTTTAATGGCTTTTAAAAAACAAAATGAAACTAGTTTAATAATAGGATAGTAGCCAAGACAAGGACTTTTGAAATTGAGAGCACTTTAAGTTTTAAAGTCAGCAGTTTGGCCTTTATCGCCATTAACTTACAAATGGGGCTTATAATGCTAAACGTTTATTCCTGGACATCCTTGGCAGAAGAGTCATGGGCATATAACATGTAGTAATAGTCAACACAAAAATGTCACCCCCTATCCTTAGTTTAATATAGTGTTTCTCAACCTTGGCAATGCTGGCTGGGGAGTTCTGGGAGTGGAAGTCCACACATCTTAAAGTTGTCAAGATTGAGAAACCCTGGTCTAAGTCCTTCAAGCTACCATTCCAGATTGGGTGGTGGAGGAGTCACGACTATTTCAGCAAGGAGCTCATTTTGTTTCTAAGTCTCAGAGGGAAGGCTTATAGGGGGAATATAGGCTCTGCTACTAGACACATTGACAAGCAAAGATGGCACATATGCAGTGATGTCATGGTTCAAACCCCACACTTTCAGATCTCCTTCCTAATATTAGTGTTTCCTTCCTAATGTTAATGTTAATGACCCAAATACATAAGATGTGAGGTTTGCATTGTGACCCTGTAACATCATCATCTTGTTCCCTCCCCACTCCACAACTCATGTCTATGAGTGGAAAATCATATAAATGAATTTATCTCTACCCCTTATCACTAGCATAGACTTTCACTGACACAACGCTTCTGAGAGTTGTTTCAAATCATGAGGTCAGACCAGTAGCTGAGCCTTTAAAAAAGGAAGTTCTATGGGATTTCTTTCAAGCAGATGATTTGCAAATACTAATTGCTAAAGCTTAGGCTTAATCTTCAACATATTTTTTTTCTCTCTCTACTAGTTAAGAATTCCCCCAAAGACTCTTTAACATGATTGCATAATGGGAAACTAATTGTTATTATTTTATAGATGGTAATGCTTCACCAGGGAGACCATTTTTTTTCAGGAGGACTAATATTACAGGTGAAACTCGAAAAATTAGAATATCGTGCAAATGTTCATTTATGTCAGTATGGCAACTCAAAAGGTGAAACCAATATATGAGATAGACGCATTACATGCAAAGCAAGATATGTCAAGCCTTACTTTGGTATAATTGTGATGATTATGGCATACAGCTTATGAAAACCCCAAATTCACAATCTCAGAAAATTAGAATATTACATGACATCAATAACACAAGGATTGGAAATAGAACAATATCGGACCTCTGCAAAGTATAAGCATGCATATGTACTCAGTACTTGGTTTGGGCCCCTTTTGCAGCAATGACTGCCGCAATGCAGTGTGGCATGGATGCTATCAGCCTGTGGCACTGCTGAGGTGTTATGGAAGACCAGGATGCTTCAATAGCGGCCTTCAGCTCCACTGCATTGTTCGATCTCATGTCCCTCATCTTTCTCTTGGCAATGCCCCATAGATTCTCTATGGGGTTCAGGGCAGGCGAGTTTGCTGGCCAATCAAGCACAGTAATCCCATGGTCATTGAACCAGGTTTTGGTACTTTTGGCAGTGTGGGCAGGTGCCAAGTCCTGCTGGAAAATGATGGTTTTCTGTACAACTGTCAGGTCAGCAGTCTTTCCCATGCTTATGACTCCTACTGAACCAGCCTAAGAGACCATTTAAAGGCTCAGGAACCCTTTGCAGGTGTTATGGATTCATTAGCTGATTAGAGGGGAACACTTTGAGCCTAGAATATTGAACCTTTTCACACTATTCTAATTTTCTGAGATTGTGAATTTGGGGTTTTCATAAGCTGTACGCCATAATCATCACCATTATACCAAAGTAAGGCTTGACATATCTCGCTTTGCATGTAATGTGTCTATCTCATATATTGGTTTCACCTTTTGAGTTGCCATGCTGACATAAATGAACATTTGCACAATATTCTAATTTTTCGAGTTTCACCTGTACATGGAGCCTAACACTTTTAATTCCTCAATTTAAGGACAAGGTGGGAGTTGTGTTGGAGAAAGACAATTGTATTTCCCCATCTCCAGCAAAATCATGAACAAGTTTAAAACTGTGCTTTTAAAATAATGAAAATTGGAGGGGAAAGAAATTTGGAGGCATCAAGGATGGACCCTCAGAAATAAAATACAGTAGCTTTTATTAAACTTGTTACGAGACCTTTCATGACCAATGTTCTCACTGTTCCCTTGTCACAAAGCTTCCAGATTGCAGTTTCACTTTAACCCAGACTCAGCTTTTCCTTCAGCAATCTAAGCCTCTATAAAATTGAAGGACATTTCCTTCCTATACCCATCTCTAATAACTCAGTATGATTGAAACTTTCAATCTGCATTCCTGATTTTGGTCATAATTGAAAGGAACGCATTAGCAGCAGGGGGAAAAAAATCCCACTTTTGCTTCATAAACTTTACCTTCATTGCCTCAGATTCTCAGCAGTTCTCAATATGTAAGTTTAATGGCGTGACCCTAACAAGAAATGATCAGCAAATGAAATGAGCCAGTGTGTAGCTGCTCCACACGGCTACAAGTGTCAGTGGCGGCCTGCCTGCCATTAATTTTATTGTAACTCATTTCTTCAGGTTGAGTACGGCACGATTTAATGTTCCCATTCCCTCATTCCTGTTCTGCATGACAAATTGTTTTAATAAACATAAACCGGGTAATAATAAAGTAATAATAAGCCTCGCACTCACCTTATATCACTGCAGTTAAATTCTCCCATAAGCCAACACAGGTTACACTGACAATTACACTCAAGCCGATCCACAGTCAGGCAACCACAATGGACAGATTTAATATAGTTTGTAAATATGATTAGTGTGCTGTCACATTATTGCAGCGTGGTATTTACATTACTCTCCAAGGTTATTCGCTACACCAAATCAACATTAAATAGTGTTCTTTTCTTTTGTTTCTTAAATCAACCATACTTTTCTTTGTGTATCACCCCGAAGTTAATGAAGAAAATAGTGCCGATTGTTAATGTTCAGGGGAATCAATCAATATTATGCTTTTTTTTAAAGGCATCGGTCTTTATGCTTGGACCTTTATTAGGAGATCTTTAAAACACACAGGATGTTCTCCCTATCGGGCATCCCCACCCAACACCCTGTTATATCAACACTCAGCTGCCTACAAGTCTCTCATGAAAAATGTTCAAATAATGAATGGCTGTTGTTTACAGAAGTAATTTCATGCTACATTTCCATTATTGCCTAGATTTGTTTAGCTTCTCAAGCTTTCCTCGTTTCCCTGCAATGAACTTTTTAACAAAATACAGCCAGCCTGGGCTGTTTACCCTGTTATGCTGATAATAGGAACCTTTCTCATTTTTGACAGATTGTAACAATTTCTAGCCATGTGCAAATGAGCATCTTAAACTCATTAAGGTCAATTAATCATTGCACAAGTGGGTTCCCCTCCCCCATAGTCCATCAATGAATGCATCCCCTAAATGAAGAAGGATACTAAAAAGGTTTGAATGTGGTTAAGATTTATTTATCCAATTCAAATCATTGTACTTCCAGTATTAGTAAAAATTGCCTCAGAATGACATTGGTCTGTTTCTCCAAATTGATCTAGTTGTGGCAGGCAGTGAATAATTATTCCCCAATGTTCTAAGAGCTTGTATGTCCAGGTAGCAGAAGAGAAATTACTGCATTGGTAGCAAATTCACCCTAGCTCAAAATCCACATCATTCATTGATGTGTGCATGCGTGCATGTGTGTTTGTGTGCATCTGTAAGTAAAGTTCTGCAAAAGTTTAGACTTTCAACATTTGTTGGACACAATATAATCATTATACATGGCAGCATCAACACATTCATTCATTTTGTCAGACTTAATAACAATACCGCAGAAGGACATATTCAAAATAATGCACATACAGCAGATCAGAAGAGAATTGTAATTCTTCAATTGAAGAGAAGCCTATTTTGTGTTTCAAGCCATTGGCATTTTCCTCTTTTTACTGTAGTGGTAAATAAATGTTGTGGCGTCACATGGGCTACTCTATTTCTATTAGCCAACTAAAAATATATGTATCTATTAAACATTGTTACTACTTAGAAGCAGTCCTTTCCAAATGCCGTGCTTGCAACTACCCTCTCACACATCTTCTGTGCATGTATAGTAACATTTATTGTGATATTAATATTTATATTAATGCTTTCCATTTTCTATTAAGAGGATCTCATCTTCACGCACTCAGATTGGACCCTGGCCTGCATAGGGGAATGAGACCTCTGCTCCAGGGCAAAGGCATGTGAACCTGGGTGTCAAGACACATAGCCTCCCCTACCCAGACAGCTTCTACATGCACGCCTAAGTACAGAGGCTAGAAGGTCTGCAGCTGATGGTCTTGAGAGAGGCCAGGTACAGAAGAGGGCCCCTGCTCCAATAAATCCAATGTTCAGATTTCAGGTGGAAAAAGTAATGAAGAAGAGGAGTGTATGGAACAAAACACATCAAAGGCATCTATTGGCACTTTAAAAATAACACTTAGAATCTTTTTAGAAGCCCTGGTTGTCAGGATAGTTAAACCTTTCCTGAGATAATTTGGCTACAGTGTCCATAGACCCCAGCCAGTGTGTTCATACTTTCTGAGAATGAGTCAAATAATATGATAATCATCACTGGAACCTATAGTCGCCTAATTTAGATAACAGCATTGCCTTGGGTGCCTTCAAAATCAACTCCAGCTAATTGGGGATCTGTAGAACATCAGAAGAGGCAACCCGCTAAAAGCAGGTTAAAAACAGAGTTCAAACTTTCTTCTACAAATAAAAAGATCCCTTCCATCCATGAAAGGACCATGATGTTCAATAGGTATTGAAATACCTATTTCAATATATTGTAATATGTAACCTGAAGACCATTCACATTTGTGTACTTCTTTCCTCTTCACTTTCCCTCTTTGTTGTGGAAGCACATGAAAAGCCATTTTGGGATCTGGAAAAGTGTCGGGACCCACCTGACCTGTAATTCCCAGATTAATATATAGATTATCTTAATTTGGTGTGTGTATTTGCGTATGTGTGATAATTATGAATTTTTTGGATGTTCTTGGAAAGACTATACAGTAGTGGCTTCCATAGTTCCAAAGCAACAGCTTTTGCTGGGGCCTTATTTTGGAAGAGCTGAACTGGGGAAAAGTCTAACTCATGTTTGATTTGGAAAACCAGTCTCTGTTTCTGGAGGGTAATCATCTACCTAGACCTGAGAATGTGGCAAAGATGGAACATTCCCATAAAACTAGAGTTAACGGACCATTACAGAAGAAAATGCAAAGCATTGTACTGGAGGCCCTCTGGGGTTCCTGATGTACCTTAATATGCTACAATACCTAAAAACATGTCTGCTCCACCCCACCATGGAAATCTATCCATGCAGAGAAATTTTGAGGTACCTGTTGGGGACTGTTGAAATACAGTGTTGAAATACAATTCACTTGATTTTTGTATTTTGTTTAGTTCCATATTTTTCTAGCATCTCTTTACTTTTCAAACCATCTTCTGGGTCCCAGCTTGCCTTTTGCCTTCTTTTTGAAAAAAGGATATGCCTGACGTAAAGGATGGCTCTTCTCTACCATTACAGCTATTCCCTATCATTTCTTCAGCTGGAGTTCTGAATGGTTTGAGTATTTTGATTTTTTTTTCTTCCCGCGTTTTTAAAAATGGTTTCATTTTTGTCCATTTCCTGTCGATCTGTTTGTAAGGTTCAGGCATACCTTATATTTTTCGTCTATTTCCAACCTGACGAACATTTCCATCTGACTGTTTCCATGTCCTACATACTGGATCCTGGATCAACTGTCTTCAGTTCAGAAACCAGCCGTAGGTTTTTGGTCCCTTGTTTGAGCTGAGGTGGATGTGGTACAGAACCCATGCACACATTCTCCCTCCTTTGCTATTCCTAATCTTTGAGCTACACAACTACACACTTTATGGTATAAACAATTCATTTATGGGCTATGCTGCATGATCTGAATCTGTTACCATTCTACTTCAGACCATGGCCCTTTTTCAACGTTATGAAAGAAGGGGAAAACAATCTCCCTCTCAATCTTCTCCATACCATGTATAGTTGTGTACATTTTTTTTCTATGCATTGCAGTTATAGAACAATAGAGAAAGCCCTTCATTTTCCAAATTGCAGAGGTAATTTGAAGCTTTCTGGGGGGAGGAGTGTCCCTTTTTAATTTAAGCCACTATCATCCAAAATAGTTTGGTATTGTCACAAATTTGACGCCTCACAGCTCATTCCTGTTAACTTCATGGATACCATAGACAAATCCTATTTTTTGGTGCCTCCACATCTCTAATTAACTTATCCAGGAAATTGTTAGTCTGTAAGAGATTGAACATATCTATCTATTCAAGTTTGTTCTGGAATGATTTGTGGCATATAAATTGTTTTATCTGCTGCTTGTATTTTAATTTTTTTATTTGCTACTCTTATTTTTATCTGATGTTTTTGAATGATTTATTGCTTTATAAACTTTTGCTGTTCTAGGATGGGATCTGCTGGCTACCTTAGTAAATATCTACAGGATTAGGTTATAATTTGAGTTTTAAAAAATCTGGTGGCCAAGGTGAAATTGAGGAACTGGCCTAGATTTGAAGCATTGAAAGAGTGTACATCAGAAGGCTCATTTTTATTTAGGGTATTTATACCAGTCTTCTAGTTCTATGAGGTAGGTTAAGGTCAGAGGGAAAGGCTGTCCCAAGGCCATCTAGAGAGTTTCATGGCTACATCAGAGATATGAGCTTGTGTCTTTTCAACTTATTTCAACACTGCAACTTAGTACACTACAAAACTTCACTATCTCTATGCCTTGGTGCAACCTAGAAAAACAAGGTTTGTGTTCCATTGTGAAATTACAAGTGTGATCTATTATTTCTGGCCAAATTTTGGAGAATGGAAGAATGAAAAAACCCCAGCAGAGGACCTTCTGTCCTAATGTCTTCAGAGAACTGGGGGGTGGGGTGGGGGGTGGGGAATCAAGTTTTTAGCATTTATATTCCCTGGCTATTTACTTGACTTATAAGACATATAGTGACTATTTATTTTAAAGATTAATTACAGACTCTCTCCATTTTTCATAATGAAGAAAACAGCAGGAGTAGAGAGATATAAGTGAAATAAATGGGAAGAAAGAAACAGGGAGTGGGGTGTTACTGAACACAAGATCACAGTACTTGAAACTTCCTACTGAGATCAGAAGAATTGCGAAACATACAGTGGTGGTACAATAGCTATTCATTAACTGCCTGTATCAGCGGGTCTAGAGATTAGAGCTTAATGCAATGGTGAAGTAAGTGTCCATATCACAGTAGCCATGGAGGAATAGCAAGATGTAATGAAACTGAATAGCTAGCCATTGAAAGTTGAAAAAATATATTGATTTTTCAGTGCTTGATCACCCAGGAGGCTTTATCAGGTATGAATACTTGGGAACCATCTGCTAACTCTGTAATAGCATTTTAGGATTTGTGACAGACACCAGGGGGAAAAAAATAAACTATATGTTTGAAAATAACACAGAGTGAAGCCAGCTTCTCTTATAATAAATCCCACTGCTGCCCATCTCTTTGCCACAATCCATGCTTTCATGAGCTCCAGATTAGATCCTTATTCTTTTAACGGCAAATATCAATGAGGCAGTATGCTTTAATTTCTCCTGCCATCTTTCAACTAGGATCTTCCTGGGGAAGTGGGCTGTTGTGCTAAAATCAAGAATACAGATATATCTAAGTTCCACTACTTAGCTTCCTATTCTCCTCCCATCTCTCCCCAACCCATCCAAACCTGGCGGACCCTACAGTTATTATATTTAATTGTGGAACTAGCTGTTGTAATTCCTCAACAATCATTTGTAGAACACGGACAATAACTGGCACACTATAACCCTCTTTGTGTTGCCTGACATACATAACACTCCTGGACATGATTGTTGTTCTCTCTACAAAAAAGCCATTGTTATTGAAATGTGCCTCTGTTCCCCTTGTTTTAATATGGAAGATGATTATGAAACCTCTTTGGGTACTATAAATCAGCTGAAAGATGTAATAACATGTTTCAACTGTTGGAATGGATGTTTGATTACAGCTCTGTGGCACCTTTTTCATCTCATTTCAAGTTTAATTTCTAATCCATTCTATGATTTAGAATATATATATATATATATAATCACACACATGCACACACAGAGAGTAGCAGCAAATATTCATTCATGTTTATTATTGAATAGGTAGGTCGGTTTTTTGGCATGCAAGTTGCATTTTAAATGATTTGGATAGGAAAATATTTCATCTATTATAGAACTGTATAACATAAGAAGCAAAGCTGTCACTGGAAATTATATTCAGAAAACATTCAGCTTTAGAACCTCCTATGTAATAAAGAAAAATACATTGCTGAAATGCTTAATTTTCAAAATCAGGAGGGAAGTGTGAGTTAGTTTGTTTTTCTTTTTCATATAAGCATCTTTCCTCCCTTCTGTTTTTCCCACTTAGTAATTTAGTAGGTTTCTCTGTTTTTTAATTAAATGGCATTTTGAATTAGTGATAATAAAAATGGTGACATATAAATGGTAGGAAAGTATTTTTCCCCTTATTAGACACTCCCAATGGCAGTATACAAAACAGCTTGAATGTCAATTGACACAATGACAGAAAAAAAGGGAAAGTGCCAACTAATCCTTTGGGGATAATGTCAAGACTCTCATTGCATTTTGTAATTTTCTTGCATTCCGAATAAAGTAGATTTTTCAAAAAATCATCATAATCATTTGAACATTATAAGTAAGATTTATACATTCTTATTCTCCTCATATTGTTTTATTCCAAGTCAAAATCAAGGTGGAAAAAACTTAGGATAGTTTTGTTCAAAAACAAAGTAGTTTTCTTTGAAAAAATTCACACAATTCAAAAGACAAAAAGAACTGCCATTTGTTGTCCAGGCATAAACCACACAGCCCTTTTTCTGTTAATTGGACAAGGTAATGCTCCATCCATTTTTTCACACCCACATTTCTGACTATTGAATTCTGTGACTTGTCACCATGAAGAGCTTTATTTCTCAAGGACTTCTGGGTTCTTAGCAGAGAATTTAATCTTGGTGTAGATAAGAGGGTAAAGGCTTATATGTGAGAATGTAAAAAGTTGCTGCTTTCCTTTCAGAAAATCTGAATGGAGATTTTCTTCAAAGAAATGATCCTATAGTCATTCCCCATCCCAACTGCCCTCTATGTGTACACAAATCCCATAGTATAGAACAGGTTCAACTTCAGTCCTTCGTCTTCTTATAAAGTTGTAGCAACCCTAAAGATTCAAAGATTCTGCCAAGTCAACCTCAACTCCCAGTGACCATGAGGTTTTCTTGGCAGCAATATGGAAGAGTGCGGCCATCATCCTCTTCCAGGATGTTTTTTCAACTTCCAATCTAGACTATGGCCCTAGGATTTCCTAGTGGTATCTGACCTGTCTTAACTTGTTTAAAATCAGCCAATGGTTGGTAGGTGCTACCAACTATTATGGCATTTAAATCTTTAAGGTATTAACTGAGTGTCATACAGTCCTACAGTGATTGCTAGGAGCTAGGGAGAAATGAGGTAAGACTTTGTGATACCCTTTGGACTGATCCCTGCAAGTTGCAATAATGATGGAGATTGTAATTCATGAAAGCTTATGCAGCAATAACTTGGTTGGTCTTTCAGCTGCCGCAAAATTCTTTGTTGATTTTTTGCAGCAAAAACATTAATATTTCTAGAAAGTGTTATAGATGTGTTATCCCAAGGTAGTCTACATATGTACAATAAACATAACATCAAAAAGAATCCAAACATCTAGGTCTTAAATATATAAATACCATTTTTCTCCCTTTACTTATTTCCACATGAATAGGTATTATTTCAAAGGTGAAAAGTCACATTCAAAATAGCATCTTTGTCTTCAGTCTACTCAGACACAATAAAAAATATTCCACTTTCCAGATTCTGGGGAAATGATGACCCCTTCAACTGGTATTTATTGGTTAACTCAATGCTCTCTGTTTTGACCTTTATTTAAAAGGCAGCCTGCCAACTGCTCAAACTCCTGCCAACTGCCAGAAGCTTAATTGTGGAGATTATGGTCTGTTTGTAACATAGATTATTAAAACACACTCGGACCTTTCACAGCCTTTCCCTCGATTCAGAAGTAGCATGTGTGCATTAGATAAAAAAAGATTATTCTCATTTCTCTCCTCGCTGTTTTTGGATCATATTCAGAGCATCTTTCATGAGCTCTGGAAAAAAAAGTGCTAAATTTACAACAGTGGCAGATGTAGAAAAACAAGGTAGTCATCCATAATAAGCCAAAAATATTAAGAGAGTTGAAAACATGGAATCACCAGTAAACTGAAGTATAATACATTCTCATACATTGGAGAATAATACAACATTCATGTTTCAATATAGAAAATCATAGACATGAGGTTCTGTTTCAAAATGTGCCTTATTTTTCAGAAGAGGATCGTCCCTCACTTTTAGATGCCGCTTCAGCACTCTTCTGAAAGAACAATACTGTAGCCGGTTCAAGAGCAACCTTAATATGGGTTGAGTGTTCTCACAGAAAAGTGGTAAAACTGTGGTTAAATGTGGTCTGGAAAACATGGCAGGCAGTAGAAGCCATGTGGTAAAGCAGGATCCCTCCTGTCACTGCACGCGCGCACACACACACAGTGCCTGTCAACTCTTTCAGGCTTGCTGACAGGGACTAGCAAGTAAACTGTAGGCTCCCTCCTTCTTCAGCCACTTCTCTGAGTGCTGACAGCCTGGGTCAGCTGCTAGGGCTGAGAAGGTGGATGGAGACTAGCAGCAATCTCTCCTACCCCATGGTAGTAAGGGTGACCCACCACTGTCCTGCTTTGCCAGACAGCCCAATGGATCAGCTCTCTCAGTACCAGATTTTGATAGGTGAACTAAGCCATCTGTTAAGAATGCATACCAATCACAGCAGTGTTGGGACAGAAGGATGATGTCCTACCTGGAGTTATTGTTAAGAAAGAGGAAAGGCAGCAAAACCAGAGGATTTAATGAATTGTTTTATTTAACTTGCTTTGTACTCCCTAAGTCAGGACACCACCATCTGTGACAAGCCAGAACCAAAGCTTTAGAGACAGTTTAGGGATTAGTAGTAGGGGCAGCAGATGGAGTGAGAGTGGGTGGAGAGAACTCTTAACTCAGCTTTGGACAAAGGCCCTTAGTTTGTTTCCCGATGAAATATCAAGAGGCACTAAAAACTATATAAATCAGTCTCCCCAAATTTGATGCATTCTAGATATGTTGATTACAATCCCCTTCATCTCCATCAAAATGGCAAATGGTTATGCTGCTGTCAGGAGGGGAGAGGAGTAATAATCCTACACATTTATAAAATATAAAAATGCAGGTATTTTTTGACATTCTTTTAATATCCCACGTAGCTCAATAATGTGACATACTTTTAAAATGCCCTCCATTGGCTACATCAACCTATTTTTGAATATCTAGCAGCGTTCACAAAAAATACTGACAATATTGTGATTGATTATATTATAGGATGTTATCCTTTTAAAGGCAATCTTGAGAGTGAGATTGTCCTTGGAAATCAGAAGGATGGATGCCAGCATATACAAAGTTAAGGATATGAAGGAGTGGGAAAACATGGCCGTAGCTTTAATAGAACCACCTGATCTGAGCTGGACAGCGGCAAAGAGATGAAGAAAACTCTTAATGTCTTGCTGCCATCTAGTGGGCATCTGGATTTTTTCAGCTCGGATCTGGTACCCTAGCGAAGCTCAGGCCTGATGATGAAAAAGGAGTGATTCAAGGTCCTGAAGTTTGGATGGACTACGCAGAGCATGTAACATAGTATCCAAAGAGACAACCTGAGATTGCCCCACAAGGTCAGCTCTCATTATAACCGTGGAAGTGGCTGGACAACCAGGTTTTGTCTGCCAGTGTGCACACCATCCATGTTGCATAAAGGCTAACACAGTGAAGCACTTCCCAGCTGCCAGATCCAGGGCAGATCCTCAGTTCAGTATTCTCTAAGGCAAGGTTTAGCATGTTGTCAGACATGGTTGTTGCCACTGTCTCCTTTGTAATTGATCAGACAGTCTACATTAATAGAGAATAAATTGAGTAAAAGTTAATCCCCAATAATTCCAGTGTGTTCTGCTATTTAGCCTTAATAACCTAATTAAACCCAACTG
Source organism: Liasis olivaceus (assembly GCA_030867105.1). NCBI lineage: Eukaryota > Metazoa > Chordata > Lepidosauria > Squamata > Pythonidae > Liasis > Liasis olivaceus. The sequence goes on along the minus strand of CM061349.1, from coordinate 93,495,532 downwards.
ATATGGGTGATTCCCCCACCCCCGTTAACTGCAAACCGAAAGAATATCCAAAAAGGAAGCATGGAGTAGATGAAAAATAATCGGATCAGCCAGAAGAAAAATTTCTCGCTCAGCAATAAGATCAGCATATGTCTTTGCTGCTCAATTAAAAGGTCTACGCTCCCTTTCCCCCCTCACCCCAGGCAGGTTTTGCTTGTGCTGAAACACCTGCCTGCTGCACATGTGCAATGCTACGTCCTTGTTTAAATTGGCCAGTAGGCTAATAAGTGTCTCCATTACTGAGTGATAAAAGCAACAGTCATTCCTTTCTAATGGGAAATGAGGCTTTCTACAGTTAGGGATTGGTGATCATTTTTTCCAAACAACTCAAATAATGGTTGCCATTACCAACCGTAGTAAGCACAACTTTCCTGGAATTGTTCCTCTCTAGAGGATAATGTATCTTGCCTAACCTGCAAAACTTGGTTGACTGTGGGATTAAACAAATGAGAGTACACACAGTATTTCACTGGAATGAAACTGCTTAGTGTGAATCATTGGTTGACTTGTCCATACTGACAGCAGAGGCATCTGGAGCAAGGCACAGTTTTGATCAACTGAAGGACAACTTAGGAAAAAAAAATAGAACAGATAGAAGTAGATAGCTGCTAACTTTTTTAAGATGAGGGTAGCAATCTTTGATGTCCCCTTTTTTCTCCATACCTCAGGAATTGTGTTGGTCCTGGTGGCCAGCCAGTAGCCAATAGGTTCTAAGATTCAAAGACGTTAGGCTCACACCAAGGTAAACACCAAAGAGATTTTATTGAGCATAGATTAAGAGAGTTTCAGAGGAAAAAAGGGTTAAATCCCTTAAGCTTGTCAGGAATCCCTGAAACGATAGCAGATGGACCCTGGGCCAGCCATCTGATACGTACCACCTTATGGCACCATATGACCAATATGGGACCACTTGCAAGTAGAAGGAGGCTTGTCAGACTGGCACCGCTTGGGCACTGAAGTAGGCACCGGAGGCCATTGGTGGGTATCTGGGTGGTGAGAGGGGCATTTTGCCTGTTGGGACTGTCTGACCAGTGTGCATCCTGTTGAGACATGCTGGCACTGAACAGCAGTGGTGCTGGTGGGAGCAACGGCATTGGAAACAGCTTGATGCCTATGCTAGAGGCAGACAGTGTGGCATATGGTCTGCAATCTCTGAATTCAACCCGGGACTTCGACAACTCCTGGATTGCCCCTTTGGGAGTGTTGGAGGGGGGAGACTGGCTGAATTGGGGAAGAGTAGCAGCAGAGGGGGGCTGCTGCCTGCAGACTGCCTTGGACTCTCTTCTTATGGAAGCCATCTTGTCTCCTTCCCTGTGGTTAGAGTCTGGAAAGGACAGCAGGACAACCATTTGGGGGCCAATTAAGTCCACTGTGCAGATGCTACGTGGTGGATGGATGGTTGATGGTTGGTGGGGGGGGGGGGTCTTCCCCTGGTAAGAATTGACTGCCCTGCTGGGTGAGAGCCGGGGGGTGGGGTGGAATTGGGTGGTTGGTGTGGTGATTGTGATTGGAGGCTACCCCTAGCCAGCCTAATGAGAGTGGCTGGTGTGTGTAGGCAGGCAGGGGGGAGCATTGATTGTGGATTGTAAAGGAGAGGTGGGTCTCAGAATTACCCTGAAGTGCTGAGAGCTTAGGCTAAAGTGCCTGGGAGCCTCAGTTTCTCTGCCCTTCTGGGGTGTGTGTTGATATGTTGGGATCCCCTGTTTTGGAAGCCGGAGGACATAGGGTGAGGGGTGTAGGAACATCATGGTGGTGACAGGTATGGGAAGATATGGCAGGAGACCGGGGCAGGCCACTCGCAGGGAAGGCAGGCCCGGTGTCTTTTATTGGTTCCACATTCCAGCCCCCAGGACTCGGCCCCATTTCCTTCAGAGGCCCTGGCTTTGGGCTGCTGCTGCTGCTGCTGCTAAATGCCAAGTCAGTGAGCCTGTAATAAGGCCTCTCTCATCTGTAATTTAATCACAGATGAGAAAGCTGACCTGGCATGTATCACTGGGACCTGGCTGGGTCCAGAGGGGGTGGTCCCCCTTTCGGAAATGTGCCCAGCCAGGTTCTGGGTGTGGCATCAACCAAGACTCCATTACAGAGGTGGGAGTATGGCAGGAGTCTCTTACAGAAAGCTCTTAGCTTCCAGGGGCCCAGCTCCACAAGTTACCGGATATGAGACACTGATCTATAAGCCGGGTTCTAGGGATCAGTTGGGATTGTTGCTTCCCTACCAGCCTTCCTGCTGTGTAGCAATCTCCCTGCCTGAGCTCCCCAACTTGGTCTTGGGGTTGGCAGTGGAGTTCCCAGGCTTACGGTCCTGGGGAATTTCAATCTGCCTTCCCTGGGGATGAGGTCTGAGGTGGCTCAAGAATTCATGGCCAACATCCCAAGTCATCCAGGACTTGACATGGGACAGTTGTCACACCCTGATCTGATTTTCTTGTCAGAGCAGTGGCAACATGATCTGGAATAGGGGGAGTCTTTGGTGTCTCCCCTGTCATGGTCAAATCACATCCTGGTGACCATGAGATTCTCTGGCATTGCTGCCTACTGCAGGGAGGCAGGACCTATTAGATTGGTCTGCCCCTGGCAACTGATGGACCCTGATGGGTTCCAGAGGGAGCTGGCAACCTTAGCCATTGCTTGGCATAAGAGGCTGGCTGAGGCCTTGGATTGGATCATTCCCAGGTGACCTCTCTCCTCTCATGGATCTTGCCCCATGGTTCCCAGAGGAGCTGAGAAAGATGAAATGAGAGAAGAGATGTCTAGAGAACCTGGAGGACAACAAGGGACAAACTCGACTGAACATGGGTAAGAGCTGCTATTAAGGCCCATCTTGTAGCAGTAAGGGCGGCAAAGCAGTAATACTTCTCCATCCTTATTGCATCCACAGATAGCCAACTGGCAGTCTTGTTTAAAGTGACTAGAGTCCTGCTCAGGTCCTGTCTGCAAAAGAGCTTCATCTAGCAGGACCCAGGTGGCGTGCCTTTTCTGCTATGGCCCCCAGCCTCTGAAATATCATTACTCCCAAGGTGAGGTTAGCCCCATCTCTGTTAGCCTTCTGGAAGGCCCTTAAAACATGGTTTTTTTCACCAGCCTTGGGGATCCCAGAGAGACCCTGCAAGATGGCTGTATGAGATTAAGTGATGTTTGTTCTCCCACTTTCTTGGGTTTTATCTGATTATTTTATATCTTTACTTTCTATGTTTATTTTATTTATTTTTTATTGTTTTTAGATTGTTATGGAGTTTTTAACTGTTGTTGTGTTGTACGCCGCTCAAAGTCACATGTTTGTGAGATGGCAGCTATATAAATAATAGTTTCCCAATTCTTCAGGTCTATGCCAAGGTTCACACTGTTGGGGTCTCTTGCTAAAACATGCATCGCAATATCATGACAGAACCTCAGTCTGATATCAAACACAAGTACCAAACTCATGTGGTTTGTATTGTGAGGTCATGATATATGTTTCTTCATTTATACTCCTCCCCCATGAAGATCTATACTTTGGTTCCACCCCTCTCAGTTCTGCTTATGCCTATGTTGGCTCTAGCCTCATTTTCTCTAATAAAATCACAAGGAGTGGCTCATAATGGATCTGGAAGCATCCGAAACTCATCCCAAGGAGCTCATATAATCATCATACAAGTGAATCCATATCCAGTTTTGGGGGCAATGAAGACCATGTTCTTAGAAGCAATGTCTGACTGTAGAAGCAATCTTTTGTTGGACTAACTTCTTTACATGTTGTTCAAGAGAAATTTCCTCAACTTCTTTCTGGCTTTTTCTACATCAATACAGGCATCTCTTTGGTCCCCCAAACAGAAGCAGAACACACCTTTCAATAGCATGTAAATTTGCTTCTGGAATTTCATTCAGGCCCATGCTAATCATAGAAGTTTTGATACAGTGTACAGACCAGCATACTTTGTTGTCAAGTCAACAGGTTTGTGAAAATATTCTTCCTTTAAACATTAGAAGAGGATATTTCTCTTCTTCAAGGTGAATAGAAGTTTGATGCACAGCCAGGTAATGAAAATGTTCTTCCAATCCAAATGTCAGCCCATGGTATTTACTCTTAGGCATATGCAGTTGAGTGAGCTGGCTGGTAACAATGTCAGGAAAGAAAACTACAAATAATTCACAGGCAAACAGAAGAATAGAGTCCAACTGGGGATCATGTTCTGAGTTCAACTGGAGATTGCAGTACCATTCTCTATGTTGACCAAAAGCAGTCAAGAGCCAGGATTTCAGCTTATGCTGAAGGCCATACACCCAGCTAGGACAGATAATGATAATAGAAACATAACTGTATTTAGGATGACAGGGACTGATGTAAAACATCCTGGCCTTGGCAGCTAGCAAACAATCATCTGATAGAATCTCACCCTGTGAATAGGATGTAATTCTCAAATAATTTTCTTTTGAGAAGGTCTGTTTCTTAGTAGAAAACCTGGCCTTTAAGCTTGGACTTTCAGTCCTTTGCATTCTCCAGCGCTGCTCTGTTCTGTGCTGTACTTTACACTTCTCTATTCCTGGTAAGAGGATCTAACCATACAAAGGCCAACCTATAGATCTAATTTTAAAAAGTCAGAACCCCTGCTTTCAGGCTCAAGCCTTCATAGAACCATCCGTTCTCTCTAGCATTCTAAGCCTGAGACTCATCCTTCTCCTCTAATGAGGATACATTTCTCATGACCACATAATTTGGCTGAAAATAGAGATATTATTTTAATTGTTTGTGCATTTAGTCATTCAACCATCAACAGTAAAGGAACAAGCAGTTAAGAAATACACCTCAGACATGAGTCAGTAGAGCAGCCATGAAGGCCCTGGAAAAGATACTCAGATGCTGTGATGTGTCTATACCTACAAAGATCAGAACTGTGTAAGCCATTATACACATCTGATATGTGACACTCTGTGGAAGTGAAAATTGGACTTTGAAGAAGAAAGATAGAAAAAATATTGACACTTTTGAAATCTGATGTTGGACAAAACTCCTGCCAAGAAAGTAAACCAATAGATCACTGAATAGATCAATCCAGAGTTCTCACTTGAGGTACTAGTGACCAGGCTCAAAGTACGTGACAACCTAGCTCTTTGGAGAAGTCTATAACATTGGGAGAGGTGGAAGGAAAATGAAGAGGAAGAGCAGCAGCAAGGTGGATGTATTCAGTTACGGTAATGATGGGTACACCATCAGAAGACCTGAAGGACCAAGTTAGAAGCAGATTGTCATGAACATCTATGTGATTGCTAAGAGGCAACACCAACTTGATGGCATATAATCAATCAATCAATTTTGTCAAAAATTATATAAAATTAGAATTATATGATTGTTTGAAGTTGTGTTCTTGATTAGTTTAGAACTGTGGTCATATGAACTATTTTTCATGGTGAAATTGTTTTGTGTTGTACCAGTACAAAACAAAAGCATTACTTTGATTATCAGTGCACACATGCAATACCAAATTTGCCAATGTTTTTAAAAACGGCATTATATACATTGTTTGAACTGTTACTGCAGAAATACAGTTTAATAGGTGTCACAGAGATCTGGTGGGATGATTCCTATGACTGGAGAACAGCAATTAAAGGATAGAATTTGTTCAAAAGAAATAGAATCAGTAGAAAGGGAGGAGGATTTGCTTATTATATGTTAAAAGTACAGTGTTTGCACCTGCTCAGAAAGCCTAAGTAAATGAACTTGGCAATATTCTAGACAGCATTTTAATTAAAATGAGTGGAGAAACAAATAAAAACAATGTTATTGGTGCTGTCTACTATGACCTCCCCACTGATATTTAACCACAACATAATCATCTCTTGAAAAGAGTAGTTTTTTCCCCTTATCCTCATGCCTTTGCTCTCCTCTTGTTCCCCAGCTCACTAATAAGACTACATAAGTTGTTGTACCCTGTCTTGGCACTAAAGTAGCATTTCCCTCCAGGTATGTGAAGTCTGTTGCACTTCACCATTCACTAGGTAGAGGTGAAATCAAGTAACCAGTAGTGAGAGTGGTCTGATAGGTGCTTATTGAGAGTTTCAGACAACTGTAAATCTCCCTTTTGGTTTCTGGCCAGCCTCTTCTGCTGTCATTCTGCATTTGTGCTGTTATTCTGCTTTTCTCTCCCTGAAGAGGTTGACCCAGAGGCAATAAAAGAAAAAGCATGTCTACTTGACATTTATTGTTGCCAAGAAAACTACATAAGTGCATGAAGTCACAAGGATTCAAATTTCTCTTGAAGGAGATTTCACATTTCATCTTAAATATATGCTATAGTATGGGAACTATATTATATGCTATAGAGTGGGAGCTGCTACTGTTTTGGTCTTCCTTTGGATTTGCACAAGAGCAGTAGAGCACAAACTGCATTCCTATTCGGCCTTGCTGCCATATGGATACAGTTTCACCAATGAAATGCCATTACAGGTGGGCCTCATTTAGTGACCACTCATTCAGCAACCATCTGAACTTGTGATGGCACTGAATGAGTGGTAATTATGACTGGTCCTCAAAATTCTGGCCATCACAGCATCCCCATGGTCATGTGATCACAATCTGGGTGCTTGGCAACTGGCCCAGATTTCTGACCATTACAACATGCTGCAGTCATGTGATTGCAATTTGTGACCTTCCCTGCTGACTTCCCAAAAGCAAAGTCAATGGAGAAACCAGCAGGAAGTCGGAAGTTGCAATCACGTGAGGTCATTGCTTAATGACCCATATGGTCCTCGCTTAATGATGGTAACCGGGGACTGCTAGAACTGCTGTTGCTAAGCAGTACAGTCATGTTATGTTGCACTTTATGACTACATCACTTAGTGATGGAAATTCTGGTCCCAATTACTGCCTTTAAGCAAAGGCTACCTGTACTTGTGGTACACAAGTACATGTGTACATGTATACACGTGTACAAGGGCTGACACATGTCCTTGTGGTCAATCACAAGGTGTCAGGCTCCTCTTGGCTGGCTAGGCAAGAAACTGTAAGAATAGATTTCCAAGGACACGAAAGGTCTGATAGGTAGATGGTTGTTTCTGTCCTTCTGGTGGAATCAGGCAGAGTGGGCATGCTCTGGGTCCCATCAATTGAGCAGTGTCAACTTCAGGACCCAGGAACCATGACTCCTCTGTCACAGCACCTCTCTACTAGAATGATATCCCTACATAAATCTGGATCACTCCTACTCTGATGACATTCAGGAAGCTATTAAAGACCTGACTATTCTCCCAGGCATTAGGGCAGAATGAAGATTGAATCCCTGCTGGATTGGAAGTTTGAGTATGTTGTTGAATATGTTGCTCTTTTTTGTCTTTTGTAATGTTTTACTTTTTAATTGCAAGCCACCCAGAGTTATTAGGAGTCTGGTGGGTTATAAAATGTATAAATAAATAAATAGTTCCAGGTTTTTTGAGGGATCCTCAATTTGTTCAACTTGTATTATGATAGAGGGGTAAAGGGGGAAGATGCATAAAACAGCATTGAGAATATATACCGAGTCCTAAATTATGGCTATTGTGCCATAATTGGAGGGTGTTTTTCACTTAGGGTTGATGAGGCTGAAGAGTGAGGCCAGCAAAGCCAAAAAAATCACATTAATCACTTGGCCTATCGTAAGTGTCACACACAAAAATCAGAACACCACCATTTGGCAATGACTTGGAACAGATACAGTAGAGGCAAGATAGGTATCAGCAATGGGAAATAGCAAATTTCATGCTAGGATTGTTTTCTGCTGTGTCAAGGATGGGTGGATACCATTTTAACTCAGCTTGGTCAAGAAAGTCAGAATAGCTATAATAATAAGGTGAAAGTGACCATGTAATCACTGGAATTCTTCATTGTAAGGGAAATCAAAGCTAAGTGCCATCAAATGCATTTCTCAGACATTCAGATAGTAGATTTTCATGAATTCAGAACAATAATAAATTAGCAGGAAAAGCTAAATGAAAAATGAAACTTTAAAATGGTGGCAGTTCCTAAGGAAGGAGACACTTAAAAGCACAATAGCAAATAATTTCAAAACAAAGACAAAGAAACTACACAAAAAGCTTCAAAAAGGCTAGCAAACAAAGAAGGGTACACATAAAAAGTAAAATGAGGAATGGGGACATCAAGGAAAATTACAAACAAGTACCCCAGAATTGTAGAGATGGTGTTAGAAAGAGCAAAGCTCCCAGTAATATGAGGTTAGTGCCAGATATTAAGAGTAACATAAAAGTCTTTCTATGTTTAAAATGCTAGGAAGAGAAAAGAATCAGTCTATCAGCTAATTGATGAAAACTGAAAAATGCTAACAAAGAAAACTATTATTTTGGCTTAGTCTTCCAGTTGACATGGTGATGTGCTGAATTTACAACTAAGATTGCTCCCAAGCTAAGTAGTAATTTCTTTATCTTTTGATTACTTTATTGCCTAATTGGTATATAGAAAACTTGTTATGCCTATAATATTGGTCAGCAATATTTCACATTAAATTGTCATGTGTCTGAAATTGAAAAGACAGAGAAAACAAAAGTCTTCACCCTTGCTTGAGGGAGAATAGCTTATTGTTGTGATCGCAGACCAACCAACAGTTTTGGCTGACTCTATCCTAAGTCCAAAATAAACTAAACTTCTTACCCTTTTAAAAGCTCTTTTTCATGGTACAGTGACTTTTAGAATGGCTGGATTTATGCAGACTCAAGCCTTAGTGGATAATTTCAATCAGAAGTTTGTGGAGAGTAAAGAGCCTTGAGTAAAGGGCCTTGAGGGAGATAGGGGAGAACTGTCACCAAAGAGATAAGAAGGTAAACATAGATTAAGTTGGGGTATGTAGAAAGTGTATGTAAATATCTCAGATAGACACTTCCCTAATTCACATGGTTATAAAAGAGAAAGGAAGAGGAGCACAATCAGACTTGCAAGTTTATGTTACAATAAATAAAAATAGTCTTTAGTCTTCCATGGAGTTTATTCATAGTCTGGTTGGTAAGGCTGACAAAATTTGAGGAGCTGAAATCGAGATTTGATACTTCAGAACAAAAAACAAACAAAAAACTAATGGCAGAGCTGAAAAGCCAGGTGTCTGACTCACGTAGAAAATAATTACTCTTCTTGAAAACTTGAAAATGTAGCAAATATTCAGTATAGATCTTCAGGATGAACTGACCTGCCTATGGGTCATTATTGCAGAAATTATTTGTATTTTCTAGACACTTCTTAGGCTGCTTAGCAAGATCTTCCTATACTGTAATGGACAGAGGGAATGGCCTTGACGGACAGGAGGAATAGCTGCTGCCAAGGCAATGGTCAGATAAAAGAGATCGGAGCCTCAGACAGGCCCCTCTCTAGTTTACACAGAGATAAAAAGGGGAAGGTTGAAGTGCATTCAGACTTGCAAGATTTATGTCAGCCCAAGAAGATATACCAGACCAGGAAACCAATGCCATGTAGATCGGTACTACTTTTATTGTAACAGTTGTAGTAACAGAATCTTGCAACCCTCCTGTCTCTATAATCTTAACCCATAAATATTATAGACTTGATGGGTGGGGGCAGGGGGAATTTGTTGCTTCACTCATTGCATCTTACAGCTCAGTGAAGTGGTTGTGTACAGGAATCTGTAATATTATCTAATGTCTGAAAATAATCCTGTTAGTTAGTTACCGAGTTTGTACATTAGTTGCTTGTTAATCCCTAAAATATACATTGCTTTTCTGAAAAAGTACATAGCAGGTTATCCCACTAAAAGATGGATCTTTGAAACGTGGGTAGAAAGAGCTGACATGGCCATGATTAACTTCAGCATGTATGAATCTTTACAATGCTCCTCTTCTATGCTGTTTTTAATGAAGTCTAAATAAGACAACAATTTCGGAAACTTGCCCATTTAAGAGCTGAGACCAAAATGTCGATTTGCTTATGACAACTTCCCTAAATGTAACGGCTTGAGTGCTTACAGGTACATAACACTGTGCTTGTTCTTATTGCACTTGCCGATGTATATGAAACAGACTAAATCAAGCTACCATGTAATTTTGTAAATGAGTTTTCCTCTTATAGTGAGGACCTGATGGTTTTAAAATTATAGAAGCCCATCCATCTGAAGCATGACGAACTGAACATCCAGAAAGTGGACTGTTCTGACATTTTTCCACAGCATCAGAGTGACACGAGGATAAAAACCTATTCAAATTTCCCAAGTCAAGTCACTCTTTCCCCCCAAAATTGCCACAGTGATTGATATAATTCTGAACTCAACTGGTAAGTGAATGGTGAAGGTTTCTCTTTTTCTTCTCTTTTTTAAAAGAAGTAAATTATAGCTTTTCTAGTATATAAAAGCTCAGTGCCACAAAATGTTATAAGTGTTCTTCTGTTCCTGCATCAGTAAGTCACCTTCCTTAATGAGATATCACACTGATGTCCCAGATCCATGTGATTATTATTGCTCTTAATTATTTATATTGCCCCATCAATGTACATGGTGTGTTACACGAGGGAATAAAACAGATCCCTGCTGAAAACGTATTTCTGAAAAAATGAGACAAAAGGCAGATTGTAAGACAGAAGGGAGGGGAATGAAATAAGCAAATAACTCTGCACCAAGGCACATTTTTAAAAATGAGTCCTGAAAATTTTCAGTGATGATCAGGATTTGATGTACTTATGAAGAGCTGGGTCAAGATGTTTGGAGACTAAGATTAAGCTGAGTTACAGTGGAACAGAGACCGGCTTTGGTGTCTCAGCATTCATCAGATGCTTCTTTTCTTGGTTTTATAAAAATTAGAAACACATTTTTAAAGCACACAAGCACTCATACACAGAGAAAGAGAGAATGTTCATAATTTCATGATGATATCTTTAATATTTGGGAATTCTGATATGAATTAATCTGATTCACATTGCCTAGAGTTACGTGTAGATATTCACTGCATTTCACTTTTCTCTGAATATTGTGGTCCAATGGACACACTAATATTGATTGGTTTGATTGACTGGTATTAATTGAATTGTGGCTTTTAAAATGTTTTTACTAATTGTAAACTGTTGTAGATTGCAAGATTCAGCAGTCTATACAAATGCACGAAGACTCACAGGCATGTAAATGCACATGTGTTCCTTGTATCTTGATTTCTAAATAAGTCTGAAAATAGTCAGAATGGCCACATAATTTTAAGCTGGACTGAGAAGAATTGGGAGGCAGAAGAATTAACTGCCTGATAGATCTCAGTGTCAAAATTATTACCTTAAGACTGAAGTAAAACTGGTGATTTGGTGTCTTCTATTAATCAGTTGAACTAATTTATTTATTTTACAACTCTGTTCTCATGCATGGTTACAGTAATTTTATTTCCAATTACTTTTCTTTTAGGACTGTCCAGCACAACCCAGTGCCATCCAGATGTAATACACAATACCAATAATGTAGATCAACATAGATGAAACACTAAAGTGGGTGGAAGGATGCATTTAACTATAAACTAGCAACCTGGTGCTCATGGAACTCTCCTGAATGAAATTTTGGTCAAATGTTGATGTTCTTATACAACCAGTCATGAGACGTCTGTGATCTTATGGAGAAGCCACAAGAGGTACTGTACAAAATCACTGACATGGTTTTGGCACGTTTGCAGCATATTTGTCCAACTATTACACCAACTGCATAACAGCATCCAGTGGAGCAGTTTTCCAACTCTTGTTTAAGACACAATTTCATTCTTACCATACCTGAAAAACATGATAGCTTCAGATTCATTAGGGTACTGTCAGATCTATTCTGTAACTTCAGAGAAGCTTGTAGTGTGCTTTCTTCCCCTACCATAATCAACTCTAAAGCACAGCTTTTCTTAATAGAAACTAAATGAGGGGTGGCCACAAGTCTGAAGGGGCAAGAATGAATATGAGAGAAATGTTCAGGGTGATAAACAACACATAAAAACACATTTTTCAAAAAGAAAATTGAAATACATAGAATGAAAAAGGAACAGCACAATGAAACAGTCAACATAAAATGAAATTAGAGGCTAACATCAAAACAGGCACTGAACAATGTAAAAAATCTAAAAAGAAATTACACAGCTTTTGAAAAGTCCTTAAAACATTATGCGGCAACCCTAATTCATAGACGTTTTACAGTCTGTAAGAATACAAAGGTACTTTAGCTGTCAGAGGAAAGTCAAGTTCTTAAAGTAGGAGACAAACCACACAGTGGAGGCAGAAAATATTCCACAACTGGGGTGCTGCAGCTAGGAAGGCCCTTGTGAGTTCCTCAGCAGCCCTTCCCATCTTCGCAATCTCCTTCTTCTGACCCTGACTGGGGCAGATGTGTAAGGCAGCAATGAGCACAGTGAGAGAAAAAAATGGTCAGAAGTGCCTCCTTTCATGCAAACTCACTGTTTCTTTTTACTAAGCGATCTCTCTAGATAGCGGCAAACTCACTTAACTATCACAAAAGCCAGAAGTTTGCATGTGTGAGACAAAAATAGCTTTTTTGCTGGGACAGGTGCAAGAGGAAAACAAAATGAAAAGCAAATTTAGGAGAATGGTGTAACTACAATCTGAAAGTGAATTCTAAGGTTCTGCAACTTGTTTCCTTCCACTTTTGTTTTGTTGCTTGTTTTTGGCTGGATCTGAGAAAAATCAGTCTGCATAGAATGAAAAGGAAAGATGATGCTTTAGCTTTTCTGATGGCCTTGCAAAAGCACCTCCAGATCTGTGGTTGGGGGACACCATCATCATCACCATCACCCCAACATAGTTGTTGGAGGTTGTGGAGGAGTGTCATTGCTGTTCATTTTCATAACTCCATCTGAATGGCATTTTGTGTAGCAATTGGTAATCAGAATAGAATAGGATACCATACATGTTTTTACTTGTTAGATTTATATCCCACTTTTCTTCCAGGAGTGCAAGGCAGCATACATTGCATTCACTCATCCAAGTTTTCCACACAGCTACCTTATGAGGTAGATTGGGCCGAGAGAAGTAGCTGGCCCAAAGTCAACCAATGAGCTACCAAGGGTGAGGGCGGACTCGAATCTAGGTTTCCCTTGCCCGAGTCCAGCATTTTAAGCACAGTCTTCATTGCAGAAGATGGAAGGGCAAGTGTACTGGATTCTGCTCTGGAACCCTGAACAAGGAGTTCTAGACTGTCATTAGTCTGACAATGTACTTAAGAGAAATGTCTAGCCTTCAAGATTTTAATACAATGGCTTGTGTGATCATGTGGCATCTCAACATCTTGCTTTCTGAGCACAGTGTCAAAACCAAGGGAGACCATCGTACTCCTCAAAGTTTGTCCATAAGGTATCAGCAGTTCTAAATGACTTAAGCTTGAAAAGAAAAAAGAACTTACTTCAATCTAGAGATGAATTCTTAAAATATAAGTGATGGCTAAGTAAAGGATTCTGCTTGTTATTCATTTTCCAATAATGTATTTAAATCAATATTTTTTCCAATCCCTCAAATGGACTAAAGTATTCCAGTAGGTTATCTCCTGGCAATAAAACAGCACCTAAATAAAATCTAGAACTATCTTTGTTCTATCTCTTTATAAATCCATGTTGGAAATGATCTTATACTTACCACCTCAAATTTGTTAAGATTTGCAGGAGATCCAGCATGGAGGAGAGGGCCTTTTTCTGCATTATTACTAGGCTATGGAATGGAATCCCTTGGAAGTTGTGCTTAATCTCTCAGCGTGTAGAAAATCTGTAAGGCATGTCTCTCTCACCAGATTTTTACTTGTTAGGTTTTAGTTTTAATTTTAATACTAACATTAGTGTTGGTATTTAGGGACTTTTGAAAAATTCTGTTAGCTGTCTTAAGTGCTATCTGAGCAGGAAGGCAGGCTACAGATTGAACAAACAGGTATATATTCAGAATTTTTGTCTGATGCATTGATTTTTCTACAATAAACAGACATAACTGGCTTTCATTGGTTAATGGGAATTGATCAGGAAAATAACAATAGCAAGAAAGGCACAATTCATTATACAAGCATGGAAAAATACTCTTAAAAAATATGAATCCCTTTTCTGATGAAAGATTACAAGGCTGATTTCCAAGATCAAAATCCTGTTGGGTGACACAACCAAATTCCTGCTAAGGTAGTAAGCACTGGTTACTCTCTTCCCCTTTGGGGGGAAAAAATGAAAGCATTTTCTTCGCCATCAAACCAATTGAGAATGATTTTTTTAATGCAAAAGAAAATGTTGGTACAGTATTAATATATTTCATCCATTTGCTCCTGATTCTGTTGATTGTGAGCCTCAACATGTGCATAAAGGAAGGGAAAAGCCAACAATTACACTGACAGTGGAAACCTGCTGCAGAAAGTGGTAGTTGATGCTTAGTTTGGCCTACTGCAACGTATGGTGCAATTTACTTATGGAGAAGCTCAAAGATAATGATATTAGGAACACAGGAGATGTAACATACTTCATGAAGAAGAAAAAAGTGAACTTTGTCCAAGAGTGCATTTTCAGTGGCAGGACCATCTTTATCATAATGTCCAATTCCACCAGATTTCCAATGATATGCAAAGGGGTTCTCTTGGTCCTATTGTTTTTCAATCCCAAATGCTCTTAAAGCCAGCTCTCCTCCAAACAAGAAGAAAAGAAAATCTGAATAGTCACTTGTTGGGGGGAAGCCAATGACATTTGATGGATAAATGGGTTCAGGATTCCAGCTCTTCTGAGACAAAGGAGAGCTGTTTCTAACATAATGCCCCTATTTCTGTTCATGAAATCTATGCCAACTGAAGAAGCTGGGTTTTACTTTTTCAAAATTGTATCTCTTTCTCTCTCTACCTCCTGCCTTTCCCTGCCCCCATATCCTAAAGAAAGACTCCCAAGTGCCTCAATTCAAATGGACTGAAAACAGAATCCATGGGGGGAGAGTTCCTGCAGAAGGCATTGTTGTCCGCGTTGACCTATTCGGCAGCAGTGACAGCATCCTGCCTTTGTCTTCGACTCTTCTAAACAAACTGATGACAGACTGGGTCCTGCCACAGAAATATCAAGAATTAAAGCAGTCACAGCAGGAGCAAGCAGCAGGGCCAGTGAATTTGCTGAAATGGGGAGAGCTGGTCAATAAAAGGGGGTGGGAGGCAGGATCAAAAGGAGTTAACTTACAATGAGCCAGGGGCTCAAAAAAGGTGCACTCAATTGCACAGGTCATAACTGACAAAAGGGGAGCATTCCCTGAATTGTCACCTTCTACACAGTAGGGGAAGAGGTGGGAGTAAGAGTAGGACAGAAAAGAGTTACTAGTGTGGTGCTTGGGATACATAAAGGAAGAATATGATTTCAGCCTAAGCAAAGCCCAGGAGGTGCTAGGCAAAGAATCATGAGAAATATGCATCTAAATAAAGGCAGGAACTGGTCTCTGAATGGTACTGCAACACTTCTTAAAATAGCATATCTAGCCAAGGATACTGCTGTTGTGCTGCGGACCTCCGGTATGGATGTGTGCATGGATGTTTATGTCTGCCATGGTACCCACTGTGTTACCAATTCCTGGTATATGGGGTGATGACAATCGATGACAATTTAGTGGTCTACATAAAGGAAAAAGTTGGGAATGGCGGCTTTAAGCAAGTAGTGAAGCAGTTTCAGCACTGCTCTCCATGGTTCTAACCCAAGGTCTATGATCAGATCCCTGAGTAAGAACTGGCACTTTGCAAATTTGCTTTGCGCCACCTGTACTCCAGGTGGCTTTTCTTGCCATGGATTGAGATGTCATCTCTCTGGAGCTCCAAATGCACTACACCATGCCACTTAGATCCTAGCAATAGCATGAGGCTAATCATAATTAGGAACTATCTCTGAGAGAAGCTAATATTTTAAATATTTCAGCTTGGAGGTGCTTCCCACACATTTAATTTTAACTTAATGCAAAATGAAAACAAAAGAAATCCATACCTGACAAAAGCAGTATTTTATCTTGGCATCATGCTTTCTCACTTATGGGCCATGATTAACATGTAGTACAGCCTTTGCATATATGTTCTTTAGCATCTGAATTCAGTATTCCAAAAGATATGGTTTCTACAATTCTAACATTTCCTTTCTTAAATATCTCTAACTGATCGCTTTTTTTCTCCATCCATGGAGAATACAAGTGAAAGATTGGATATTAGGTAGCAAATCTTTTCTTGTCAATGTATCAGCCTCTCAGTCAACCATAGGAAAGCTCAGAAAATAAAATGACTCAGGAACTGCCAAACAACCACCCTCTTTTCTAAAACAAAACTTTGTGAATTACTGTGTTGCACAGTTAAATGCAGGATTTGATACACTCTGCAAAAATACAGAGGACTTTCTTTCTTTTCATGGTATATTAAAGGTCGCACAATTATAATAAATTCTTGCTCCAGCAGCTCTAAGAGCAGTGAAAATCAGTCTCAAATTTCCAGTGAAGATTGAAGTCCCTACAGAGTTTTCAGCTTCTTCAGGAAATCAGAATCTCTTTCAAGCTGTGTTCACTTTAAAGATGTCCTGAATGCCCATCATGAAACTTTTGCTACTCTGTAGGCATGTACACACACACACACACATACACACACAGAGAGAGAGAGAGAGAGAGAGAGAGAAACTATTTTTGCAGCCTTTTCAATCAAACAGTGCTCTATATTTTATTGCTATATGAGACATTGTTATTCTTTTTTTTTTATATACTACCAGATATCAAAAAGTGACGGTACTCTTTTAAGGCAAGCAGACCAGTACAACTTTTTGTTACATATTGCTTGAAATTAAATATTGCTTGATATTGCCACCAAGAAAATTAGGTGAGTACCATATTAGAATCTTAGAGACACATTCATACTCTGATTTGATCCACAAACATGGAGTAGCTGGAGATTATGAGATAATAGTGTCATGATTTGGGGGGTTAAAGCAAGGATGGGGAATTGATGGCCCTCCAGAGGTTGCTGATCTATAATTCCAAGCTTGTCTCAATATTGGCCATGCTGTCTGTATTGGCTCAGCAGCTTCCAGAGCATCACAGGTTCCTCAACCTTGGGCTAAAGGGAAAATAAGACACAGCTATGGAGGCATTTTTCTGCTCTGAAGAGACACTCTAGTTTGCTGCTTCAACATGTTTGCTGCTTTTTCTTTCATACTTGTCATAGTCAGAAAGAGGAAGTTTATATAGTATATAAGGGACTAGTCACACAGAGAACAGTATGATCAAGAGTCATGATGGCCCTGGGACAAGAATAAAGTGGTAGCTAAGAGGCAAGGATTCCACCCAAAGCTGTGACTCAGGGTTTATGTAGTGTCAATCAGCTCTTCCAGAAGTTGGCCCTGCTTATTACTCAACTTTTCCTTTCAAAGTAAAATGCATCTTCCAAATGCAAAATGGACTGTCTTTCAGATGCCCAGTCTGGACAGCTTTGTGTGGGATTGGGTCTAGGACTGAAAACAAAGCAAATCAACCAAAGCCAACAATAGAGCTAACTCTGCATGGATGTCTGAAGTGTTTGGTTTTAGCTTGTAGAATCAGATGGAAACAAGCTGGGCTCATGGTCATTGAAAAACATGTTTATAGGCTTTAAACAAGAGTTGTTTAAGAGAGTTAAGTATTTACTCCCTTTAGTGCCCATAAGGGTTATAGCTGAATGCAGTCACTTACACTGTGTTATGATGTGGAAGGAGGAGGGATGGTGGATAGTTAGACTGGCAGGGAATCCATTTTTTAAAAAAATATTGTGCCTTTACTTTTTGATCTGGAGATACAGCCAGGAGACATAAAGAACAGGTCATTGGTATGGCTGGAAAGAGCAAAGTTGAGCTCTGTAAGCAAAATATTACACCTAAAAGCACAGCCAGGTAAGATATTTGAGAGAGAGAAAATATTTAATTTATTAATTGAAAAAACAGAACAATTGTCTGGGAAAGGATGTCTTTAAAGGAGGATGGTTTGAGGGGAACCTGGGAATGATGGAACTTCTAGATCAAATGCATCAAGTAAAATAAATTGGGATTATTTATTCTTATTCTTATTGTTGTTGTTGTTGTTGTTGTTATATTATTATTATTATTATTTGTATGACGCCTCACTCCCAATTATGAATACAAATTGGTTACAAATAAAAATGTTAAAAACAAGAAAAAAATACAACAATAGACAAAAATGAAGAGTAAAGGTGGCAAGGATGAAAAAAATGGATGGGAATGAAAAGAAACAAACCCACACAATCCAAAGGAGGTTTCACTCATCCTCACCCAACACCTGGGCAAAAAGCCAGGTCTTCAGGGCCCTTTGAAACACCCTTATGGTGGGGGCTATTCAAATCTTAGAGGGCTTAACTGATGGAACCCAAAGTGTGCCAACCCTGCCAGATCAAATTGGCTGGGCAGATACAATGAGAGACAGGCAGTCTCTCAAATTACCAGGCCCTAGGCCATGTAGATTATGATTATGGGACATCTGGGAGTGAACAATTGTTAAAGCTTGGTTGTCTTCAAAAATGATAAGACTTGTCAGAGCAGTGTCTCCCTAGTCTTTTTCAACCACTGTATCATATGGTGTCTATATTGGCTAACCCTGGTATGGAACTCATATGGAACTCCTTTCCATGAATTTATCTAATATTTCATACCTTGTAACACCCTGGAGACTGGGTGAAGAATGAACATATAAAACACTGTTTTGGATGTTGCACAAATCTGTGAATTTCCCCCTCTTCTTTGCAAAAGGAATCAAAAGCAGGGAGAAGTAATTGAAATATGCTAGACCAAGACACTGCAGATAATGTGGGCAAATGAGTGATGATTTTTGAAAAGAGAATTTACTACAGAAATTCAAAGTTTAGAAACAAACTTCAACCTCTGCCTCAAATATTACATGAGGACAAGATATAATCTTAGAGACATCTAGTTTTGTGGGCTCAAAAAAGGACTGTTAAAAATCAGGGGCTGATTACATTGCTTTCAAAGGCTTCAGAATGTTTTGTTAGGCTTTGATCCAAGGAGTGGAAATTTTTTTAAAAAAAGAAACAAAAGGTAATTCAAAGTCCAAATCACATATGTTGATTAGTATAATTGATTATGCAGAATTAAACGTCCCGTACTAACAGTAGCATCCACAGGGGAGTGGCCGGGTGGCATGCCAAAAGTTAAGAAAGCAATTGTGACTGTACAGTTGAAGCCCACTCCTTTGTACATGCATGTGACATTAACACTTGCACAAAAGGGGTGGGACTTTGATCATGCAGCCACAACGTCCATCTTGACATTTTTTACCCCACGTTGCAGATGTCACTGTATACTGAATTGTAAATCAGACCAGTTTATTTACTTTTCTATATTTTTAAGTTATCAACATGTAAAACATTGAGAAGCAAATACCCTTTAAGGATCATATGAGGAAAGCCCCTTTCCCAGATTTCAGAAGACTGTACCATAGGGGAAAAAAATGTCAGTGTATATACAGTTCAGTAGAATATTTACCAATATAAATGGCAGGGGATGAGGGACGACCCATTCTGTTTGGTTATGCATTATTCTGATAACATTCACTCCCACAAGATCCAAACAGTAGCTCTGCATTTTGCAGGAACATCTAAATGTCTTGGGTGAGTATATTCTGTTATTGAAAGATTACATTTTCCCAGCAGTAAGCTAGGACTTTTGCTTGCTGAGAAAATGTCCTTTGTTCAGCTAGCACGTCAATTACAGAAGTGAATTCCATCTCGGGTGTGATTGCCTAGGCACCCCAACAAACCAACCATTGCATGTGGAAGTTGTGATACAAAGCCATGCATTACTTCTGCATGCTATTTTAACACTAAAATCCAATTTTTAAGGCCACTCACTCTTTTGCTGGTCTGTAGTAGAAGCATGCATTTTAGCTTTGTGTCACTGAAATGTCACACCCTCAAGTAAGTCATGTCTCACTTACAGTCCAACATTTTTCAAAAAGATTCAGTTAAGAGTATAGATTGACTCTGTTGAGCTGTTTCCCTGCTAAAATGGAAGCATTGCCGTTAACAACTTTATTTAACAACGTTAGTGAAAAATCACTATATAGCAAACCATACTTTTCATGCCATTTCCCCAGCGTCTGGAACAACTAGCTATTTTGTTGCTGTTGTTAAAAAAAAAGGAACCAGAAATTTTAAAAAGTACTATTTGCAGATCACTTATAAATTGATCTGTAGATTATTTCTCAACAAAATTCATTCTCTGAAAGCTCGACCTTAAAGCATATCGTTCCTTCTTCTTATTTGATTATTCTTCATTGGAACACCAGCAGCCACTTATACAAAGAAATGTATGTGCTATTGTAGCAACAATTACAATTTAAAAATCAGGGACATTTTCATATCAAACCTTTTACACTAATTTTACTGCTGAGCATTTAATCAAGTACTGAGTACCTCTGAAGTGGTGGGTGGATACGTTTGCGCCGTAATTAGTATGGCAACGCCTCGTATATTAAAGTTGTACCCACTTTTGCACAGAATCAGGTAGACTCACTAGAGGTCTCTTCTTGATCTTGCCTCTTGGCTAATTGCACAAGGCAACATTTCCTCCCACCAGGTTCACCACCATCATCATCCCAAAAGATATTTAGTGACATTTGAAATTTGACATTAAAGTATTATTTTGAAAAATGGCGATAAAGGTATCGTTTGTTTGCATACAAGCTTTCTGGACTCTCAAGTCTCAGTGACAATTCTGCTTTAGTCACTTCAGCTATTACATGCCATTTCTGTGGAGCTGATTTTCATGATCAATTTCATTACCCATTTAGAATTGGAAGGCAAATGATTCAGCAGTAAACGGGTGGGGCAGAATCTGCAGTTCTAATGCTCTTCAGACTCAACTATAGTTTAAAGTATATACATACTTGTAGCCACAAGCTGTGCCTTTTAATATCTTGCAATAAGAAACAGACAGCTTCATATTGCAATCAGAATTATATGTGTTGGATTGTCCCTCAAGGGCCATTGTGGCTTGATGTTGCTTTCTTTTGCCTTTCGACATTTAAATTGTCTTTGCAGTCCCATGATTTTTTTCCCACTGCATTTATGAGGGAAAGAGGCCTTGCTGGAGATCTAATGAACATTGTGAATGGATGGCAGATGTCTGTGACCATTTCTGCCAGGGATGCTAAAATCCAGATCATTGTTCCTGCATCTGTGAATGGCATGGAAAAGCTGCATTGGCTAAAATGTCTGATCAATTCTGCTTTCTGTCTCACTCTCTAAAATCATGGGAAGCATCCCTTCTAATGAGCAGTTTGATATCTGGAGATGTTTCCTTCTTAAAGAATATGCAACTTGTACAGTTGGGTCAGCCATGAATTGATTGACATGGGCTTGGGGGATCTGTTTTCTGGAAAAAAAAAAAATTAGTATTCTAAAGTTCAGTTTGTCATACTCTCAGTAATATCATTAGGGTTTGCTAGCCATGGCAAACATAGTCCCCATGTTTTCTGACCTCATCAGTAAGTAGCAAAATGGGAACATGGGACATGGAATCATTGCTCCTTTTAGCTAAGACAGGAGGCTGAACTTCAGTTTATTTTTATTTATATTTATTTTATTTATAAAAATTTTCAACTGCCCATCTCCCCCCAAAGGGGGAACTCTGGGCGATTCACAACAAACATTAAAACATAAAATATATAAACACATAAAACCTTAATTTAAAACATTACTAAAAAGAAGAAGGAGAGACCAAGAGGATGAAAAATCTGAGGCTGAAGGCAGAAGGCCTCTATGGGGCTAGCCATCCCCATGCTTGAGGTATTCTCACCCCACCCCAGGCCAGGTGGCAGAACCAGGTCTTACCTTGCTGCTGCTAGATACGTTTAACGGAGAAAAAGAGGAACACAGTTAGGCTAGGCCTAAACTTGGGCTTAACTAAACTTTAAACTTAAAATTTGGGTTTAAGTTCTGATAGTTTTGGAAAAACTGGTAAAAGTATTATCCTGATCAATAATTTTGGTACTTCTCCTAAGGGGGAAAATAAGTCATCATTGTACCTTTATAATTTCTTCCTGGTTATTTTTAATTTTGTCTCATCATCTGTTATGACTAATCCTGTTCTACTTTCCTTAAAAAGTCCAGGTTGTCTCATTTGTTCATTATCTGGGAACAGAGATACTAACAACAGTTCAAAGAGGAATATTCCACAGCAAAATGGATCCTAAGAACAAGGTGATGATGCCCATCGCTGTAATGAGGTTTGCCGCATGGATGTGCCAAACTATGTGGGACAGCAGTTGAGAAGGGCAAATGTCACCAGCTCATACATCTAATACAGGAAGAAGAACCATCTTCTGGTTTATAAAAATATCAAAATTCTAGGCTCTATCCAGAATTACATTCAGTAAGAACTGGCTTTGCACTGAACCAAGGGAAGCAATAGAATGTGGAGGACAGTCACAGGCTCCTTCCTGCTAACATGTGTCACTAGGAGTATCACAAGCAGGTTCCACTTTACCTATTTCTTTTTGATGCGCTGCCTTTGTCATACTTCAGACTGCAGCTGAAAATTGTTTGTCTAGCAGTTCTGGTAGGTTTGATTCAATAACTCTTATAAGAGAGCAGGCAGGATATCAAGGCAGCTTTATTGCCTTTTGCTCTACTTACACTAGCAATTCTCCAGTGATACAATATTATGAAATGCCATAACTGGGCTTTGGTATCTATTGTATTGTAGTTGCATCTCCTCACCCTTGTCACAGCAAGGGGCCAGATGTTTCTAAAACATTAGCTAGTAGGAGATGGTTGGCTGATTCAGGATCAGAGGAGACAGGGCTGAGAGACTCAGTTATATTTTGACAGGCATGGGATGAGCTAGGAAGACATTGCTAACAGGAATATGAAGCATTTTGCTCTTGCTTCTGGACAAACATGGTTGCAGGCCTGTTAATGTTTTTAACCTCAGTCCTTAAAAGAGTAACCCCATGGTCTCTAGTGGAGCACCCCCTCTGGGACCATAGAACATGCCAGAGGTCAGAAATAAATGTTAATTCTCACATCAGGATAAAGACTGGTCTCCATCTTCCCATCACATGTAGTTAGGGGAGCGGGTTAAGAATAAAAGGAATGGCAGTGAATGGTGTGTTTGACTTCTCTGGTGCTGTTTTTTTTTTTTTTTTTTTTGCTAACAGCTTATTTGAAATCAAATTTGCCATGATCATGTGGCCCAATAGGATTTGCCTGTAAATCTATTACTTTAGAGCTAGGATGGACATTTTTGGGGGTAGCTATTAGTCATACTTCTTTTGTACTTTTGTGGGGAAGCGGGTGGCCAAGGCCACAGGGGGCATGGACATAAATTGATGGTATTATCAGAGAGAACATGGGTAGAAGGTTTGCTCTTTTTTCATTACTGGGGTCTTAACTATAATAGGCACATTAAACCTATGTTAGCATATGAATTTTCTTCAATATTTGCACCAAATCTGCAAGAAATCTTTCTTTCTTTCTTTCTTTCTTTCTTTCTTTCTTTCTTTCTTTCTTTCTTTCTTTCTTTCTTTCTTATTTATACAATCAGCTGCACAATTTTGGCTCAAAAAAGGGGACTGGGCGCAGCTCAAGAATCCCAAGTAACCTTTGTTTTAGAAGGAGCCTGTTGACTTGTTGAAGTTTTTTTTAAAAGTAAAAGGTACCAAAATTAGGATCTTTTCTCTGATAACAGAAACAAAGGGACAATGAAAATGTATTCATTTAAAAAAAAATGCTGTTCCATGCCACTGAGTCCATGGAACCCATTCTTATAAAGGTGGCTGAAGCAAAACAGATAAATAAAGATCAATTGTATGGGACTAACACATTTCGATGTTGGCTTTAGTGAATGGCACTAAATGTGAAAAGCTCGGAAATAAACTGAGCAACCTCTCCATCTCCATATTCACATATATTACCCCTCCACAGTTTCTAGGAATAATTGTGTCTCCTCCTCCTCCTCCATTTATGACTTAACTACAGAGTTAGTGTAAACCATCCAACTTGAAGGCATTATCGGTCTTTCAAAGATTTCTATCCTGTATTATTTTTTCAGGATTTATAAACAAAGATTTCTCTTTCTGGATATAAATTAAACATTGAAAAAAAAATAAAGAACAGGTTGAACATTCCACAGTCCTGTGAACTTTCCTGGTATAAAGGAAAGGTTGGATATCGCACAGTATGAATTTCTGGAAGAAAATCAACATTTTTCCCCACATAAAAATCTATCTGGGGTGTCCTTCTCTGGTTTGTTGCACTCTTATAACAGGATGGGCTTAAACATTCATTTTTTGGATTGCCACTTGCCCTTTCAGTTTGTCCCATCTAATTTGTTCCATCTAATTCTTGTTATTTTACTTCTGTTTATCTTTTGGTGGTTCATAAAAGACTTTGTTTGCAATTGTTCCTTCAGTAGATGAGCCTTAAATGACATTGGAAAATTGGTTTTATTTTTTCTTTTCAGAGAAGGTTAGTTTTTTTCTGTGTTGTTTAACTACTTTAATGTGTTTGATTTCTGTACTGAAAAGCATGCATGCATTTTCATGGTGTGATATTCATGGAACTCATCAATTTATGGCACACAGGCCTTCCCCCTCCCAAAAAACTGGTATTTAAAAGACAAATATCTTTCCATTCATATCATTTCATTTCTATAAGGAGTCCAACAAGAGCATCATTTTGGGGGAAAAAATCAATTGTTTCCCTTTCTCTCTCCCCCCACCCCCAGTTACGATATTTCTTAAACCAGCAAAAATTGAGAAGGATAGATAGGGATTTGTGATTAATGAAGAGTGGCATAAGGATTTTTGTTATTTATCTAGTTTCAGCTTTAGCTCAAAAAACACAAAATAGAAATAAAACAGTACTGGGGTGATTGTGGAACATCTGAAAGATGCAGCAGAGTCAGAAAGACTGACATCAAGCATGTTTTGCAGGCATCCAGTTTCTATACTTTCTCATGTCTCAAGGATGCTAGTAAAACTCTTTTAGTGTTTCTGCTTTTGGGAAAGAGAACTAGTACAGAGCACTGAATATTGGAACAGTCCTGCAATATTCTACTTTCCCTTCCCTAAAGCACAGTAACACAGGATGCCTTGTAAAACCACTATGAGTAGACACTATAGCTCTCAGTCATAGAAAAAAATCCATGCCTCAGCTCCCTCTCTCTCCTTGCCACTTTGCCATTTCCTCAATATAAACTAGGGAGAAATGCAGCAAATTTTGCAGATACAGGATCTTCATCTTCCTGCCTATCTGAACCACGTGCAAAACTTTAGGGCTTTCAGATATCGGCCTGACGTTATTTGAACATTTCCCAAACCTTTCTCAATCGGTGTGATTTGTTTCTAGACATGGGAATGGGTGGATCCCAATAAGCAAGTATAAATATACACTTTTCCTGAATATGCACACTTAGTATTGTAGAATTGTATTGTGAAATTCTGAAAAAGATGAAGAGAAAAGAAAATGTGCCTCCTGGATTAATTTAGGAAACATGAATTTGGTCAGTTCTAATAGCAGCATAATCCAAATGACAATCACTTCAATGCTTAACTGCAATCCACATTTTAGAGAAATAGTTTATAGATACTTGGCTTAACTACCTCTTCCCTCTTTCAATGCAGTTGCTAGACTTGATGACACTGCTTTGATACCAGCTCTGCAGACATCCATTAGAGCTGAAGCAGCAATGTACTATTTATGAACAGGGACAGTGCAATCATCACACTCTCTATTCTTCCCAAACAATGCAGCTATTTATCAAGTGATTAAACTGTAGTAACATACTCAGATTTTACTAGCCTATTTTCTCTCGGATCTTAAAAAGATTTTACTGCCTCAAGTTTGGCAGTGTGATTTCTAATAATTTTGATTTTATTACATTATCATATTTTTTAGATTTATCTCCATGTTTTGCATAAGATTCAAATTGTGGCTCGGTTTATAAAATAAGAAATATTTATCTTGGTCAAAAATCACATTAAGATAATTATCATGCCCTTTTGGCAGATAATTTTGTTTGCAACATATTGAAAATACTTGTTTTCTTCAACTACTCATTTTTGTTAAAGTAGCTGTATTTTTCCCATGTAATGGACGCATTCTCTCTCTCCCTCTCTCAGTCTCTTTTCACATTGTGCTTCCTACCTGCTTTTTTTTCTGGAAAAGCTTGCATGATTTCTCAGTTCAACAGTTCTGTATCAACACAGAACTGTCTATTTCTGCATAAAATACTTATTTTTATAGCCAGGCATAACCTGTGATCCAGCAAGTTTATAGAGCTACAAACTATGTATTTTCTTAACCCACTGTCAAGTGGCAAAACAAAAGGTGACTAGCATATATATCAAAAGGACTTAATTTGAACAAAGAGGCCATAAGCTATATCAATAATAACATGTTGCAGCCATTGCTAGAACCTATCAATTTCAAGAGTGGAAAAAGATGAAATTTCCTTTTTGAAATTCACCATAACTCAAGACTATGGAGGAATGGAGGAATGTGCAAAACTGAACAGTTTGAGGAATGGAACATGCCAGTGTGGGGATAGTTCAGCAATTTTCCAGCAGCAAATCCTCCAAACTGGAATCAGCTTAAGATGTTCCATGGGGCATGGCCATGAAACAGCTTAGTTCTTTCAAGACACTATGTCTGGAACACCTCAGACCACTTCTGGATTGAAGGATTTACTTCTGCTAAATAGCAAAAAAAGGAGGGAAAAAGGTCTAGAGGAAGTTCATTGTGTTCTAAAAGAAGAGAACATTGTAGAATGTTCCATTCCCAAAAGTGAGTTTTGTACAAAACTAGGGGGTACTATTCTGCCTGGGAACAGTCAGAGTCATGAGATATGAATGCAGTTCCAAACTCTGGACCTCTTCCATTACCAAAATGAAGATAACAGAATGAAGATAACAATGTTTTTAAAGTAATGTTTGATGGTGATGATGATGATGATGATGATGATTTTATCCCACCTTTATATATATATTATATATATATATTGGTCAATAGTACAGTACTTATTTTCAGTGTTATATAGGCCTAGCATATCTTCTTCCTGAACAGCTCCTCTTCTGTTCAACACAGTCCCTG
Organism: Liasis olivaceus; assembly: GCA_030867105.1. Lineage (NCBI taxonomy): Eukaryota > Metazoa > Chordata > Lepidosauria > Squamata > Pythonidae > Liasis > Liasis olivaceus. The sequence continues at coordinate 93,468,446 of CM061349.1, read as the reverse complement.
TATTTCCCCAAAATGCTGAAGAATGGAATTTAACAGTGGCATATTTTGGAGTCCACCTGAAAAGAAATGGGCTGTTTCACATGCTAAGAGCTTTTTTAAAAAACTGACTTTTAAGCTTCAGTCAACAACAACAAGAAGTTTGCAACAAGATATTATAGCACATATTCAGTTTCCAACAAGAATTTCCTGTTCAGGGTTCCTGCTGGACAGTTTTTTTTTGGGGGGGGGGGTAGGTAGGGGGAAGTTGCCTATTAGTTTTCAGAAACTATTGTATGCCTTGTTGTAGCATGGGATTCACCTAAGTACTCTAGTGTGCCCACCCGTGTTTCTCAGTAGCTCTTGGTGCTTGAAGAAGGAACAAGGAGGACTTTCAACAAACCGTAGTAATTTTCAGTGTTCTTGCTTACAGTTCCAGATAACCTACTATTTTCTATTCCAGAATCCTCCTCTCTAAGTCTGCCCCAGTTTTCACCCCAACAGACAGTCAGCTTTCCTTGCCAAATGAGCAGGCTTGTTGATTGTATGGGGTTCTTTTCCTAAACAGTTTCTACTCCTGCAAACATTGAGTTTGAGATTCTCCCATCTAATGCTACCTGTAAGGCTTAGATGGTGCTACTTTTTCAATACAAGGATTGGCATTAAAGGAAAGTATATGTGCTTTCATGAAATATCTATGCTCAGGAAAGAAATGTTGATTTTGTTTGGAACCCACATCTACAGCAACTCTTATTTATTATGAAAACAACATGAGGCATTAGGTCATGGGTGGCATTAGTAAGAAAGCCATAGTCTAGTTTAGCTCAGATATGTTCAGTGTATTTCTATTCTGTCATTTCTTCACAGATCTCAGTTGGTTAATATGAATCTTACTGAAAATATTGCTAGTGAATGAATAGTATTTGCAGTAGATTCTGTCTATCAATAGTATATTATGGAAAATTATTTTGGACCTGATGCATGTTCTTTAATGTTATTTTCTTACAAACTTGTCAGCAACTTTTCACGTTAATCGAGCTTTTCCTATGGAAGAAGTTGGGACCTTAATTCAAGCTACCTTATATTTGGGGGAGGGAAGGTTGATTTTGTGACATATTGCAAAAATCTCAAATATGTGGCTTTTAAAGACCAATAATGCTAGAGTATTATATTTTCAAAATACTCCCATGCTTTATATTGAACACAAAAATTAAATGTTACTTTACAAAGGGAGCATACACTTTAAAATATGCCTGTGTTATCTATCAATCTTCTACAACCTACGGCTACACTGCCGGGGATAATGGGAACTATAGTTCAAACTGGTCGGAAAAGACTGCCATCAATAATAGGGGATCTAAAGTCTTGATATTTAGAAAACGTTAGGGAATGATTTGTCACATTACTCAGTTTGGTTATTTCATTTTACATTTTCCACTGCGACTGGAAGACAGCAGGCTGTTTTCTCTCTTTCCAGTCCTGCAGTGGAAAGAAAAGAGCCAATCTGGTATAGTGGCGAAGGCACCAGGCTAGAAACCAGGAGACCGTGAATTCTAGTCCTGCCTTAGGCATGAAAGCTCCCTGGGTGACCTTGGGCCAGTCACTCTGTCTCAGCCCTAGGAAGAAGGCAATGGCAAACCACTCCTGAAATTTTGCCAAGAAAACTGCATGGACCTGTCCAGGCAGTCACCAGGAGTCAGCACACCGACTCAAAGGCAAGATACATATAGTGGAAAGAAAAGCTACATCTGTTGAATTTGTCTCTACCCCACTATTAAAGCCACAGGAGTTTCTTCAGGTTAGAAGCTGACCAGAAGTTGTTCTCCTTTCTGTAATAAGAGGTTAGCCGCCCTGCTCTTTATTTTACATGGCACAGCCTCATAGTTACACAAAAGAATGCATAGCGTTTTCCAGTAAATGCAGTAAATAACCCATGTCATCTATATATCTAAGCCTTTGCCAGGAGAAAAAAAAAATGTACAAACCCATCTAAAAACAAATCTTAAAGTGCTATAATAATACTCAAATGACATGTCTCTTAAGCTGTTTACAGCTGACAGACTAAGCAAAGTGCCTTCACAATGAAGGCGATGGAGCGACTTGACAGCCTTGCTTAGTTCATATCTGAAAGACTAAATAAAAGTCATAATTTCACCAGGTGCTGAATTCTGCCCTCTGAAAGGACATCCTGTTAAGAAAAGAACAATCCATGTGGTCCTCCTTCCCCCTTGTTGTCTTTGGGCCACTAAGTGATATACCTGGGGAAAAAAATGTCCCATAATTGTCTGTGAACACATATCATTTAGGAGAGCTGAGAAGAAAGAGAACCAAGTCACAATGACTGTAAGCGTTCACTCTCCATAATTTAAGGACACACGGGCAGCATGTGGTGGGCTGATCTCGATGGAAAGTACAAAGAACAAACAAAAAAGACATCTATATTCTCCTCAGAAGATAACAGGAGAGGCTTTTCAAAATATTGAGAATGAAAAGGAAGGGACCGTTTGGCAGAGAAAACACATAGTAACAATAGAAATAGGAAAATAGACTGTCCTTTCAAGTAATTTTAAAGGGAGAAACATGCATGGATGCTTTTTTACAAGTTTAAGAGAAAGGGGAGATGGAGGGAACTCATAAATCCTATTCAGGAGTTATGAAACCCATAATCTGAATTGCAGAAGAGAGCTGCCTTACACTGTTATTCCTGTCACTATCCTTAACAGCTGCCCCATGAGTTGGAAGGAAAATGTAACCTTTACCCCTCTGTCTTTGGAACCTGGAAAGCCATACAGGGTGGGGAACCTTTCAGTGGTCATGCACGACAGTGGACGTCGTGCTGAAGCAAACTGGCTAAGATCACATCACGCATATGAGCACATAGATTTTTCCATTTTTTCCTATTTTGGAGAGCAATGTGTTTTGGCTTTCCTCTGTAAAACCATGTTCAATCTGTTTTAGGGCCCAGGCTGTAGCTTTTTTGTATTTCTCCAAATACAAACCATGTAATCATTTTCAGCAACTTTCATTGAAGGCGATTCATGGGAGGACAACAATGGTATTCACAAAGTGCATACACTCTTATGGATGTAGGTTGCCCACTCCTGATGTCTATCCATCCATCCATCCATCAGGGATTTTTATTCCATAAAGATCCACATATAATTATGGTTGCTGTCATTATGAACATTATTACTGCTTCTGTGGGGTATTTCCTTCCATATCGGAAAACCTACAGTTGTTGGATTTCTGACCTTCTTATAATTGCAAAAAATGACCAGTATCTTGCGGGAGAAAAATTTAGCAGTTCTACAGGTTACAGCATTTCATAATTCCAAGGAAGATGAGGAATATTCAGAAAAAAATGCATATCTCTCTCTCCCTCTCTTTCTCTTCCACCTTGAAAATTCATCTATGAACATATCCCTGGATTTATTATTATGTACACGTAACCTTAGATTGAAACTAGCCCCTAGCTATTTTCAATACTAACTATTTAAAAGTTTAAATAGTTTTATTTCAACTTTTATACACCATGGGCTATGAAGTACTCCTGCCTTCAGGTAGCAAAATATTTGTCATTAAGTAAAACAAAACAGAGAAAAACTTCCTTTTCCTTGGATCCCCATTTGGAACTCTATTTGAAATGGAGGGAAGCTGGTTCACTTTGCAGTTTGCTTGGAGGAGTGGATAAGAGATGGGATATGGGAAGAACAGATCATTTGTTGTATTTTAAGAGAAGATGATAAGTCACTAAAATTGTTTCTACTTGTGATGAAGGGGGAAGTCATTTCTTTATGTTTCTTTTCTTTTTCTTTACTATATTCTTATTTTTTTTTCTTTTCTATTTTTCTTGCTATTTTTCTTTTTTTCCCCTTTTCTGCACCTTCTATTTTTTCTTTTTCATTTTCTTTTGTTTGTATTAGTTTTTACTGTTGTAACTGTAATTTTAATAAAATTACTATTTTTTAAAAAAAGAGTTAAAAATACAAAAGAAAAAGAAATATTACTATATTTCATCTACATCAGAAGCAAGTCACCATCTAGACCAGGGTTCCCCAAAGTGGTCAATATTGACTCCTCAAGGGTCATTACTGTTACTATTATTTGTATTATTATTTGTGGTACTACTACTTAAAGTAGTATTTATTAAATTATTTTCATCTAATAAATGTTTGGGGGTTATTGAACAATCTGAAACTTCATGAAAGGGTCAATGAGCTGAAGAATTTGGGGACCCCTGATCTAGACAGAAAGTTGGGCCACTGGTTGATAGCAACATGGAAGGATTGTTCAGAATCCGAAACGCTTGCAAAACTAACATGCTCACAGCAGTCTCCTCATTGTAGAATTGACAACATATGAAAAGAAGGCAAACTGGGTGACAAGGCTAAGGCAAGGGGGGTGGGTCTCCAAAGTACAGCCCATCCCCTTATGACATACTTCTTTCATGAAATGAACGTCTCCAGAGAACCAGACAATTCTACCTTACGGCCAAAGGACATTTGCTCCTTTATTTCCAACTGCTTTCCGACACCTTCTAACACTGCAGTTGTTTCTTTTCACTGCCAATAATATCAGTGAACACTTTCTGTTAGGGAGACCCTAAAGAACTTTCCTGAGTTTGTAACAGCTACTGGTGTATTTCTGAAGGCAGGGTCTTTTCATAGTACCTCACTTTGTCTCTGGGAATCTCTTAGCATTTGTCTGCTATGCAGCGAAACACAAAGGGCCCCGTTTCCATTCATTTCAAAGGAGAGCGCTAAGGACAGAGTGCTAAATGTATGTGCCAGATTAGGCTGTGATGAGGAAAAGATGGCTAAAAATGTAGAAGCAATCAAAATAATCCCTAAATACACAGGCAAATTTGCAACAAGGAAAAGTTGCCAATGTTGTGAAAGGAAATACACCCCAAGGAGCTGTCAAGCATATGGAAAGATTTGCATGGCATCGGAAGTCACTGTGCCAGAGCATGCAAAGCGAGGCTTCAAGAGGCCCCAAAGGCACTGTAACAATATTCTGGACATGGCCAGGAGAGGGGCAATTTATTCATAGGCCTGGCAACCCATGCCAGCTGCAAGCCAACCCTAAACCCAGCGGACCTGTGGTGCACTAAGCTCAATATGAGGGGCCTTTCAAGGAAGTTCAGCCCTGGTTATAGGAGGTGAGAATTTTGTCATTGCAGTCCTCAGATTGGAGACTTGGCTAAAGTGCATGCAAGGCTCTTTATCTAATTTTCCACCTTGATGCTGCAGCAATACCCAGACATCTGGCCAAACAGAGCTTCTTTGTCATGTGTCAGGATTTCATGAAAAGCCTTAGGAAAAGCAGTACATCTGCAATGATCCCCAGATGCCTGTACACGGTTGTGAATAGTCGCCCTTCACAGGTTTGTTAGCCTGAATGATTAACCAAGAAAAAATTCCAACTAAATTATGATGGACAGCTGTGTGCTTGGATCTCCAGGATAGCAGTTTTTATACAGTGCTCTACTCTACTTCATAGGACATCCCATAGGTATTTTCAAGCCTCCATCAATCCTTCTTATACAAGTAGTGAGAATGCATGGAAAGTGGGAATCCCTGAGTGCCAATGCTAAAAGGCTCTCCATACACAGAAGTAAGAGTCCTGTCCTGGCTGTAGATTTCCCCTCCTGGTTCAGAGATGTAACCAGGGGCCCTGCTGAGGATCAACCTCTAAAGGTTATCCAAATATGACAAGTTTAATATATTATTATTATTATTATTATTATGGTTGGTCACACAGCCAGATGTTTAGACTGGATTTGGCATTTTTATCCACCTATTGAGTCCTTCCCAAGGACCTGGGTTAGGCAGATGTTGTTGTTTGGTGGTGTTAAAGGTATTGTTGCAGGATGTAAGCTGTTCCAAGTAAAGCTGCCTTTTGCAATTGACTGATGGTGATTTTGTCAATTGCCGATGGTGTTCAAGTGGTGTTCCAGATGTTTTGGGATTGCACCCAAGGTGCCTATTACTACTGGTACTATCTTTGCTTTCTTTTGCCATGGTTGTTCTACTTCTATTTGCAGGTCTTTATATTTTGTGATTTTCTCCGATTCTTCCTCTTTTCTTCTGCTGTCTCCAGGTATTGCAATGTCCGCTATGAGACCTTTTTGTCATGTTCAAGTGGCCAAGGTTGAGAAACATTGCTATAGAGTATGTGTGAATCTTAGAAGTTGAATATGTGCTTAATACAGCAATATTACATGGGGAGTCCATGACAGAGAAACTACTTCCTAAGCCCTGTTGAGCTTGCTCCTTCCTTCCTTCCTTCCTTCCTTCCTTCCTTCCTTCCTTCCTTCCTTCCTTCCTTCCTTCCTTCCTTCCTTCCTTCCTCGCAAGGGAATTACCACCGAAATCTCCCCCTCCAGCTGTGGAATGGGGATCCATGGCATGTCAGGACCCTCATCCTCTTTGCCCATATAATTGCATTTGGCAAAATACATACAAGTTCTAAATGGGAAAGAACAGGACTGTATTTTCAGTCGAGTGATAGTTTTAAGCTATTATTGACTTTCATATTTGCCATGGACTGAAAGGCTGAGCATGCCCAATTATTTCAGTTCAAGTTCATTTGTTCTCTATGCCCAGATATAACATAAATATCCCATGAGAAAGGGTCGCCATTTCCTGACTTATCAAGTGAGCTGGGATTACTAGAAATAGTAATAGTGAAATTCTCCACATTTGTGATCTCTATGGTCTAGCCAGCAATTCTTCCCCTCATTTATTTAAACCGAACTTGACCTTGCAGTCTGATTCTCTCTGCCTTCTGGCTGAACACCCTTCTGCACAGGTAAACCAGGTGATTACGGATGGATAGCTCTTTCTTTTTCTTTAATGCTGGGATTAAGCAGGTGCAGCAAAGTTCTTGCTGCTTTGTCAGAAAAATGTTTTCCGAGTTTTTCAGTGTTCATTAGGAGGGCATTCATTTTAACACTTGGCACAACAGCATTTGATGACCTTCATGTGAGAGAAGGAATATGTAAACAGAGCTTCCAGTAGTTTGAGAAGGGGGAAAAAACTGCTTCCACGGAAGACCATTCATATTTGTGAGTTACAGCCAACTTCCCCAGTTCCTTAAAACAAATAATACTATGTAGTTTGCTAGTGCTCAAGTAAGGGCTAATGAAATAGAAGATATTCCCTTTTCTATTTCTGAAGAATCTTCGGATAACAAAAATGCAAGGCACTAGATCATGCTTGTAATATAACTTCAGTAAAAACAATACCATAGGCAGGACATAATTTTAACCTGATTTTAGGAAGATTTGGTTGACCGTTTGAGCCCTGCAACAAAGAAAAAATAAAATGGCAAACTGTCTGTACTGTTGCCAAGAAAATAGTCCCCTTATATAAAGACCATAACTAAACTTTAACTGACTCACCAGGTTCAACTCAAGAGCTTTAGCTTCCTGCAACAAAATTAATTCACCAATGTGTTCCTGTTCAGGATGTCAGCCAACCAATCCTGTACTTCCTCTAAGTTACTCTATTCCATTATCTTCCCTTCTTCCTATCCTACTCATATTAGAGTTGAAACAGATGTATTAGATCTAAATCTAAGTTACTACTCCTTGAAGTGGGAGGACCATATATTTTCAAGTACTGCAATTATAGTATTTCCAGTGTTAGTTATCATATAATAATCTATGTTGTTTCCTTTTATTATTACTTTTTAATACCTATATACATGCTATTCCTTTTTGGAATAAATAATGTTACGAAGAGCATAAAGAGTAAGAAATAGTCAAAGAAATTAATGGCATGGGACAACATAAAAAGAAGGAAACATAGCTCAATTAAATTTGCACCAGTCCCATTCATTATAACCTTCCATATCTTTTTATCCTAGTAAATCATCTATACTTCCTTCATGTTCATGTAGCATTCCATACATTGTTTTCTATTCTTGACATTTCACCCCTCTTTTTGAGGATCTCATCAACTCAATCCAATCACAATTTTCTTGGTCTTTCCTTTTCCTTCAAACCATTTGTATATTTGTTTTGCAATTTGATCCTTATTTATTCCCTTTATATGACCAAATTACTTCAATATACAGTACCTCTTGATATTGGTCACTTACTTTTGAATTTAACTCACATTCATTCAGCACTCATCCACTAATTCTTTCAATACCTGAATATAATCATATTACTCATGCTTTTAGATTCATATTCATTCCTTCACCATGTATATTTATGTATAGGTTTAGGATTAAAACATAATAATTGAAACAAACAGAACATTTTCTAAGCAGATACTCATCCAGCAGTCACCATTCTCATTTATTCTTGGGCCTCCAAATGGTTTAATATCTTTTCTTGTACTCTTATATCTCATTCTTGCCTGCCCCATCATGTCACCGAATAAAATATTTTTTGCCTTGCTTCATACTCATTCAGAAAGTTGCGCAATATTTTCCAAAACTCCTCTCTGGTTCTTCCATTATCATCATTCATTGGCGTATAACATGCAACTGTCACCAATCCTAGATTGTTCCCCTGGTGAGCTATTCTTTTACCACCTGCAGTTTTTCAGACTCATTAAAGCATACTCTTCTTTGTCCTTTGTTGAAGAAACTTCCTCAGGTCCTCTTTGTGGTCAAGTTACTGACTGGTGTTTCTGCTTCCTTTTTCATCTAAAACCCTTGACAAAGTCACCCTCTCACAACTGGTTTCTCATTTGTCCTCTAATGTCCTTCTTGGTCCAAATCAATCAGAATTCCAAGCAAACTGAGACAGCACTTTCTCAAATCTGGATATTTTGGTAGCAAAGTTCCAATGCTTTACATCAATGCTGATCCTTTTGGATTTGACAACAGCATGTGACACACTTGACCATTGGATATTGCTGTCTAGGTTATGGTCTTTGGGCATCACTGGCTGTGCATTTGATCGGTCTGAATCTATTTTGCCTTCTTAGTTTTTTAGCAGTGTTGCATGGCAGATTACAGTCCCAGAAATTTCCCCTTAAAGTTGATATCCCTCAGGGATCAGTCCTGGATTCTGTTTTATTTGCCTTTTATACCTGTCACTTTGGTGGCCTGATTCACAAGCAGAGTTTTCAATGTCATTGTTTTTCTTTCTCAATCAATTATGGTTTATTGTGGTCTTAGACCAGAATTCATATACACTCAATATACATAAAATATAACCATAAAAGAGATTGTGCCTGATAGTATTCTGATAAGTATATGTACTAGTCTGATACTATCAGGGGTCCTAGATGGTTGAGTGCAGTATTTTGCTTTGACATATGTCACCTTTGGTATCAACCAAAAATGTTAGATAGAAAATTCATCTAAGAGGTCAGGGATTTTCACTATTAGAGGCTGTAGTAGCCTTAGCTGAATAACAACGTAAATCTTCCATCACAAAAATATATGCTCTAGTATTTTGACTTCCCTAGATTCACATGGACAAAGCCTCTAAATGATCAGGAAACTATTAAATCTGCCCTCTAAGACTGCCAAAAGGAGAGCATTACAATGGGCTCTAGAAAAAGCTTAGAAATATTTAGAGTGGGTAAACAACTTCAGGTAATTTGCAGGAGAATATCTTGATCTTAGTCCAGTAGAACCTAGTGGTTTAGCTAAGTTCCCATTGTAATTTTATGTCCCCAACCTTATCTAAGCCAGACCTTATTGGTTTAGACCCAGGGAACAGTCTATATGTTTGTTTATAATACTTCCCCACCACTTGGATCTATACCTGTCCAGTGCTATTAGTGGAAACAGCCCACAGTTCCCATTGATCTTTTCCCAGGTGAACCATATTATTTGCCAGGTGTTGGCTTCCTAATCAGAGACCAGCTTCTACTCTCAGCACTACATTCAAAGCCCATCTGGGAATCTAAAAGAGGGATCTTAAAAAGTCAGTCTGTATGTTTTTATAGGTATCAAAATTGGAAAGGGAACCTAACTGCATGCCATGAAGGAGCTGAGCAACTGTTCTTACCACAAGATTAATGTTAACTATTAAGATGACAAAGATAATGTCAATCAGCATGCTCACTGAACTTATCATTGACGGCAAAGAAGTGAAGGTAGTAGTTTTGTTTCCTTGGGCTCAAGAATCATTAAAAATAGAGAGTTATTATTATGCTGATGATGCTCAAGTCTATTAATCTTTTGTGGCCCTGATGAGGACATCAGTTGTGATAAAACATCCCATTAGTGTTTCCTCTTGAATGTTCTCCAATCATCTTAAGCTGAATATGGATAACAAAGAGTTAGTCATGTTTCAGCCTGATTATCCTTCCCATCCTGTAATGCGTCTTCTCCCAATTGTCTCCAGACCACCCATTTTCTCTACTTGCAGCCTTGAGTTTTGCACTGATTTATTGATTCACTAATTTTTTATTTGGTGAATATTTGTAGTGTGATTAGAGCAGCTTATGGGTTCTTAGAATTTGTTAGAAATTCAGTGCAAGACACCAGTTCATGTTTTCCCCCTTTTATTAAGAAGCATATGTAAGTAAGAAGCACTAGTAGTTTCATTTTATTAATCTCACTTGGCAAGCAACTAATTGCATTGCATTCCACTGTGAATTCCTCCCTCCTTCCATACCTTAGATGATCAGTGATTTAAACTACAAGAACCTTTTTTTTTTCCTATACTAAAGTCAGCCTAGAACAACTCTAAGCATGCACATTTGCAGATTATGATGTGAGCTTCACTTATATGTGCATGACTCTATTTCTGCCCCTATCTGTTTCCTAAATTTAGAGTTAAGGAACAGCTTACAGAGGTTAGTAGCATTTTTCTCTCTCTCATTTAGTCTGACAGCTGGCTTTTGTCTGGCTGATAATACCTTTTCTCTTCTTGTTTTCCATCATCATCTTTGAGTTCTCTGCAAACAGTAGAGCGGGTCCTATGGTGTCTCCTCTTCTGGTCTTCAGTATGCTTCTCCAGATTATTCTTAACAACTCTCTTCAGCAAATTACTCTGGGATTGTCCTGGAACCAACAATGTTTCAGTTGTGTAAAGACTGCCCAATTGAACTCAGCTCACATTGGTTTTCTTATAGAAAAATAACCATTCTTCAACAGCCTGAGCTGTCTACCCCATTTTAATTGCTTGCCATTACCACCATTTCAGTTCCCCTCCCTTCCTCTTCCCAGAATCTTCTCTATTTTTTAAATCATTTTCTACTGGCAGCCCATCTGCAGCCCCTTCTTTTTTTCCTATAAGAACTATCTCTACTCTCCTTATCAGCAAAATTAGCACAAAGTGTTTGTGTTTCTGCACAGAGGCCTGAGACATGATCCATCAGCAGGAAGACATGGATCCAAGGATCTCTGATGGGGATGACTGTGGCTTTAGTGGTGCATATTTGAGTTGTTTCCCATCTTGAATTTTGCAATTGTTTCCTGACAGTTGTTTCCATCTACTAACCTTAGTTCAGAACAGTACTACTAAGGCTGTTCCCTTCCCTTCTCATATTTTGCTACAGCACAGGCCCCTCAATGGATCTCTGTTCACAACCCCCAGTGTCTCTCTGGCTTCCCTACAAGATTGCTTATTCCTTATAGTTCTCTAAGGGGGAACCTTCTTTCTTTTCCTCCCTTCCTCCAAGTTCTGGGCTTTCAGGGACTGCCCTGCAACTCTTGAATTGGTTCCCTCCTGTTCTCCCTCTTTGCCCAAGTTTGATAGCCTTGAAAAGGAATTTAAATACCTTTTTATCTGAGTAGTCAGTCAGTGTAGGGCCTAGTAATCCTACCCTACTCTCCTGAATTTTGGCATTTCCTAGGTTAATACCTCTTTTATTCTAATTAGGGGCGTATACATGCTCAGTCATATCACAGGATATTGTTTTGAATATTTATGTTTTCACTTGTTTTACAGGACTTTCTGGATTGTTTACTACTTTACTGGTTTATCTGTTAAGTGGAGAACTAATTTGATTGGATGGAATTTTACATTACCATGCTTTTTATTTGTACTGCACCTTGGTAAAAGCATTCATTCATTTATTCCATGGATTTTCTTTGTACATTCATTCTTAATTAAACCTACAAGTTCACATCCCCTCATGTATTCATCAACTCCCCTCCACAAAATCAGACTACTTCCATTCAGATCTATTACATCCTTCCTCTTTCTCTTAATTTCACAGACACTCAACATATCTAGTTTACTTTCATTCATTCATTTCATTTGCAAGTTCGTGTCCTTTACCATTTAATCTTTTGCTTTGCTATTGTAATCTTTCATTTCATTTTATTTATTTATTAAAAATATTAAAAATTTGAACTGCCCACTAACCAAAGCTCTCTGGGTTGTTTACAATAAAACACACTTAAAAATACAACCTGAATAAAAAGATATATGATAAAAATAAAATAAAATAATAAAATACCATATAAACTGGGCAGTAGCATGGCGCACATTTAAAACTAAAACAATATGCATTAAAAGCCCAGTAAAAAGCCTGGCAAAATAGAAAAGTCTTTGCCTGGTGCTGAAATGATGCTGGTATGAGTGCCAGTCAAGCCCCTCTGGGGAAGAATTTCCATAAATAGGGTGTAACCACAGAAAAAGCTCTCCCCCTTATAGAGACCCATCTCACCTCCTTTGGTGGGGAGACCTGGAGGAGGGCTTCGTTAGATTATCTTAAAGTCTGGGTAGGTATATATGGGAGAAGGCACTCCTTCAGGTAGTTTGCTCCTAAGCCATATCAAACTTTAAGATTCCTAGTTTAATACAGTGCTATCATTTGCTGATACTTTATTTTAGAAAGTAAAGTGAATGTGTCAGTAGACTGTACATATATCCTAGTGGAAGATAGTCTTTAGATTAGAGATCTGACATTGCATAGAATAGTGTGAGCACTTTGAATTGGGTCCAGAAATGAACTAGCAATAAATGCAGATGGCGAAGAATTGGCATAATATGCTCATATTGGTTCTCATGTCATGTGCAGTTATCATATAGCATCATACATAGTTATATTCATCACATGTCCCCATAGATATTGAACCTCAGTCTGCATAATGGCTTTGGTCAGCTGAGGCTTTGAAATAATGCCTTTTTTTTTTTTTTAATAAGGTAGAGAAGATGTACCTTGGATACCAGCCTTAGCTGTAACCATATTACTATATATGCAGCCTTCTCTGCTAATGGTAAGTACACTACTGGTCAGTTTGGGCACACTTTAGCTGGTATAATAAATGTACAGCCGAAGTGTGATCACACTACTCTATGCAATCTCCGATCTCTAATCTGAAGATTAACTTCCACTAGGACATATGTACGGTCCACTGACACACACTCACTGTATTTGGTAAAATAAAGTCTCAGCAGATGATAGCACTGTATTAAACTAGGACTCTAAGCAGGGCTGGGCCTGATCAGTACTTGGATAGGAGACTACCAGGAAATGCTAGAGTGGTACACTAGTATTGGAAGAAACCAATGGCAAATAACTTCCACATTGTTGCGCAGAGAACTGCGTGGATGCATTTATGTAGCAGACATCAGGAACTGACTTTGAGTCAAGGGCTTCTTCACCATTAAAGCAGAGTAAGTTCATTTTAAATATTAAACTATTACATATACACATATAAAATAATGTAGGTATGTTAAAACACAACTATATGCAAAAATAATATAATGCTATATATTCTCATCATATATTTATTTTCGGCAGGCTGAAAATAAATTTGCTAAATAAAATAAAATGCCATGAAGTACCATGGTGCTCCCTTTCTAACGGACCACAGTGCTTCATGGAAATTTATTTTACCTGTGCTTCAGTCATCCCAAGTGATTTTTGTGGTGATCATAAAATTTTGAGCCAGAATGTTGAAATGTCACAAGAATTTGCAGTGAGAATGTTGAAATCTCATGAGATGTGGTGATTTGTGCTATTTGGAACATTATTACAGGTGTTATTTTTGTTTTTGTTGCTACTGATTGAAAAAGTTGCCAATTCCTATTGTATGACATCCTCAGTATTGCAATATTACAAACCTGATAACATGAACCTCTTCATTCAAGCTTCCAGTTTTCTCAAACGATATTTTCTGCTGATCTATCTCTGGTTTTATTGTAATGATTGTATCTTTTCAAATTTTGCATGGTTAGCCTGCTTTTGTAAATGTTCTTCTGTAAGGAAATGACAATATTTCAAACAAGTAAATAATCATAATTAATCTGTGACCTCAAAGTAGCAGGAAAAACACCTGCCATAATACCTGTGTTTGGGTATGCATATGCCTGCAAGCAGGTACAGAAAGGATCTGTAGTTATATTAGCAGCTAGGCACAAGGCCTTACAGCTACCAAACACACACTTCAGGTCATAAACAGAGAAAATGAGAGAGAGAAGAAAATTCTCTTCCCTGAGAGCAGAGTTCAAACTCTTATGCTTTCTGTGAATCACAGAAATGGCGACAGGAAAAGTGAAGATAATAAACTATAGTCCGTGGCTCTTTAATCTGCTCTCTCAAGTCATTCCCTACATCCAGCATCATTGTGTTAGGTCCACCTATCTGCCCAATTCCAGGCTTTCCATTTTCAAAGCTACAGAAGGCTTAACTAAATAAGTACTGGAACAACCTTTGTGTGTGTGTGTGGTGGCTTAGCGTCAGTACTGAGTCCTGACAACTGCCTGGGCTACTCCCTGCAGTTTTCTTGGTAAGATTTCAGAAGTGGTTGGCCATTGCCTTCTTCTTCCTAGGGCTGAGAGAGAGGGTCTGGCCCGAGGTCACCCAGCTGGCTTTGTGCCTTGAGGAGGCACTAGAACTCACAGTCTCCCACTTTCTAGTCTGGTGCCTCTACACCAAAGTGGCTCTCCAAACAACTCTGGTGTGTATGACATTTTTCAGAATACTTGAAACCCATGAACATATTTTTGCAAAAGGCAAAAATCAGAAAAATCCCATGGAAATGTTTGGTTTCCAACTCTTCAAGTTTCAGGTGGCTTCTATTAACAAAGTTTCCAGTGATAGACGTGCAATGGAATGACAGTTGCAGAACCTCAACTGTGGTAAAATGGCTGAAATAGCCAGATAACATGGTAGAAAAGTGACACCAGGTTTGTTTTGGATGACATTTGGAGTATTCTTACATTACAACAACATGGTGACAACTATTTGAGAGACAACTGACTTTTTAAATGTGTACTACTCCATGTGGTTATATGAGTAATAAAAGGGTGATAAATTCTACAAGATTCTTGTATTTTGCTGGTAATTAAAATATTGCTAGTTTTATGAAGGAATTCTGGCACGTTGGTTCTCTTTGTTCATGTAGCTGTACCTTATATTTAGTTCAGGAATCCATTTTGTTTCAGAAAGAGCTACCAAGTCAGAGATTTGGAAGACTGTTAGGGCAAGAATGATGATCCAGAGGAACACAGAGGAGCAAAGGTTTGTTTGTTGATGCATCTTTTCCACTTCATAATTTGAGGCGGGTATATGCCTCCTTCATTGATTGAAGAGAATTGCTCCCAGAGAAATGCCAACACATAAATATGCCTGCTTGATGGCCAAATCACTACCCAGCTCACTAAGCTATTAGAGTACCTATAAATCAGGCAGGCAAAAATCTGGGTGGAAAAGTAGCACAGTCACGAAGAGTTTCTTGCTTCACCCTTTACGGTTTCATAAAATGGTACTGATTTATTTATCCCTTGTAACTGGCTTTGTTAAGTAGATTTAGCTCAATCAAGTGGCTGAGAAACTCTTTGATGTTTCTTTCATTTACTCAGGATGAAACTATTGATTCCTTTGTTATGTCCCATCTTAGGTTCAGCCTCAGAACTATTGAGTCTCAGGTGTTCTTTGGCTTGTATACTCTTTATCCTGAACTCTATAATTATTCTTGGGCAAGAGCATTCGTTTTGTTTTTGCTTTGCTTTGTTTTGTTTGTTTGTTTTTGCCAAGACACTCATGAGGTTCACATGGGCTCCAAGTCTCTTCCTTGTGATCTTTTCTTGCTATGATCTTCACTCAACTTTGTTGCCAAAACTAACTCCCAAGGCCAGAATTTTCAGCTTCTTTCATTGGGCTTCTCTCTCTCTCTCTCTTTCTCTCCCCGTTATATCATTTACAGATCCCTTTCTTTGCATATATAAAGAAAACGATTTACTTCTAGCCAAGTCCCCTTTCAGTCAAAAACCTGGCTGCATATGTGGTTGCTACATATGAATTGCTGGCTTTGAGAACAACTCTGTTGTGGCTGAAACTAATTCTAAAGCATTATACGATTCAGGAAACAGCACCTACATGGTTGTTATTGTTTCTTCTTCTTCTTCTTCTTCTTCTTCTTCTTCTTCTTCTTCTTCTTCTTCTTCTTCTTCTTCTTCTTCTTCTTCTTCTTCTTCTTCTTCTTCTTCGTCATCTTGCTGTTTATGCAATTAAAACATTTGATATAAGCAATTAACAGTAACACAAACTCTCATAAAATCAGCAATAAAACAATGGCAATACAATCATTTTAACAGAGTTCAGTTAAAGTGCAGGGTCAGGAATGCAGCAGGTAAGAAATGAAAGTGAGAGTGAGAGTGAGAGTGAGAGATGATTCTACAAATGGCCAGTTGAACAGGTTTGCCTTCTATTTTTTAAAACAATGGGAGTCAGTCATACTCCCTTCCTAGGGAGAGTTCTGTAGAAACAAGATGATGCCAATGAGAAGGGCCAGAGTCTATTTCTCACCAGTAGGACCACAAGCAGGATATCTCAAGCTGATCTTTACATACAGTCGGATGGAATTTAGAGACCCATGAAAATACACTAGGTAAATCATGTGCCTGATCTTCATCTTTTAGACATGAAACCTTAGAATGTTCTGAAATGTTAATCCCACCCACACACCCACTGCCATAAAAAGGATATTAAAATAACCTATTCAGAAATGGGCAAAAGTCAACAGGCAGAACACAAAAGGCTCTCATCTTCTCCAGTGTCTTAGGAAGCTGCGACAGCAAATGTCTCTCAGATTTACCATCAAATCTCTCTTAAAGTTCATTCAGAAGTTTTCCTGATTGTCACTATTTAGCTCTCCTGATGCTGCCACATAGGTGGTCTCCTCCAGGATCAGGGTTAATAGAACGTCAGTGCCCACCCCTGTCTCTGTGCTGCACAGGGTTCCTGCAACACAATGTGCCCTGACTAATTAATGGCAGAGCCCCCCCTCCCCACACGCACACACAGGCATGCACACACCATGGGCAGACCAAAGGGGGAGGGACTCTTTTTCAAAGTAATCACCCTGCCCTTCAATGAAGATTTTTCTCACTCTCTTTGAAAAAAAAAAGTTTTAATATACACACTAAATTAAGCTTGTGGGGGAGAGGGAAGGAGGGGGAACATTTCATCTTTAATCTATTTACTTCTGAATATTTAACATACAATTCTGGCACCAATCACGAGATTCAACTGGAAAATTACTCACTAATCTGTTTGCTTATTTGGAATAATTGGGTAGGCTGCCAAGGAAGAGGATTTCCTACCCTGTTTAATATCTCAGTTAGTAGTCCAATTTCAGCTTGGCGGCATAATTACTCTGACAGAGCTGTAGCCACAGGGCCTGTGAGTGGGGCTGCTTTTTAAACCGTAAATTATGGAGGATTAGCATTTATGAATTTTAAATCAGGGCTGTGGTGGGAGACACTAAAGCTGCTTAGAAATTGCAAAGCCCAGCATTCAGGCAAAAGCTATTAACGCTTTCCTATCTAGACCTCCCTCCCCACTCCACTTGATACTAATGATCAGAAATAAGGTGTTCCTAATTCTACCTTTGTTTGGAGGGTATTTGCGTATGAAATAACACCATACATTCTTGGACTTTAATTAGAACAGAGGACAGCAGCAGCCCTGGACTGAATGATAGTACCATGAAATCGGGATAACCAATTTACTCAACTTGTCGTCCAGGTTGGTTTCACCTATGTCGATTCATCAATCCATTCTATCTGATTTCTATATCCATTGCCAATCATCTAGCATTACAAAACTATAACCATGGTAAATTGAAAAAAATAGTAAGATGTCCATGTAGCTACTTAGCTAAACACACATTATGAACTTTATCCAGCATGTTGAAAACATCTTATCATAAAGTACTCGTTTTTAATATCTTACTATGAATAAGTATTTATATATTCATTTAATGAAGAAATGTATATTTTTGTATATACATTCACTCCCTCCCCACTGACCTTCAAGAAGCTCTTATAAACATGAATTATTCCAGAGTATTTTCACAATCTTGCTAACTTAATTTCTTATACCCGTTTTATTAGTCCGCTCTCTTTTATTTATTGCCACTTATGTTGGTATTCTACACAGTTGTTTAAACTGTCATGTTGTTGTATTTCTTGTAAGCTGAGAAACTATTGAATATGGTAGGGTATAAATCCAGTAAATAAATAATTAAATAAATTTGGAGCAAAGAACTCTAATGCAGCTTGGAGACATGTAATCTGAAGTTCTTTTGATTCACATAACTCAAAGGTATGCCAGTTTCCTTAAAAATGAAAGCCAACAGGAATCCTGACCCCCCCCCTTTTTTTTTAAAAAGAAATAAACACTTTTGAGCTCACGGGACTTGCTACAGGTTATAACAGGAAGGTTGCATCTGGCTAGCCCACAAGTTGTATGCAATCCCTTTTTTGGAGCCCCCATGAATGCACCATTTATTTGTTGGCAAATTCTCAGATTGGAATTTAATCAACTAGGATAATTTAGATTCACTGTGCACCCAAAATAGCATCTTCCATAAGAACAATTCAGGAAAAAAAAAACCCTGCAAAAACAGCCATATGCTCTTGGAACATGATGCTCTCCCACACCCGGGAGTCCCAGACCAGAAAAATACCATTAAAATGAAAATGTGCCCCATGTCTGCATAGACTACTTCTAGACTACTTCTCTCACTCACTCTTCTCTCTCTACACAGCTATCTGCATTGCAACCATCACCTCAGGTGAGGTGACTACACATAAGCAAAGGCAGCCCGCTAAATCTGTAATTGTTGCTTAGACAAAAGGATTTCTGTGGTGATAGCCTGGCAAAGTGAAGTATGCCTGCCTATGTTGTCTGAAGATCCAGGAGGTATCTTGCCTCCTTTATCCCAGGTCAACGCCCTTTCCTTGATTGTTTCTCAGTTTGTGTCACATCTTCCTGTGACTGAGAACCTATCATTTGGGTCCAAGGACGGTCAACATTTAAACACTGACCTATATTTTCGAAAACGCACACACCCGCACCCATGCTGCTGACAAGATGAGCTGTTGTTTGAACTCTGCCACACACCAGTGGCTCAGAACTAGATACAGTAGCTTGTGAGCTTCTGCTGCTGCCTCTGCCCATCGGGGCTCATGATGGGAGGAAATCCTTCCTTTGATGTGTGTATTATACTTCCTTTAAGGCCAGGGAGAGCAATGTGCGTGCACCAAATGTGCGAGGCCTGAAGAGAGAGATTTAAGAACATTCTGCAAATGCTGCACCGCTTTGAACGCAGGAAATGCTCCTCATGGGAGTGATTGTACAGTTTGGATGGTACAAAATGTGTATCCCAGTGAGAGATGTATACATTTCCCCTCTAGGCTGTGATTCAGTTTGATGCTTGTACTTTATGGAACTACTGGGGAGCAAAGTGGCCATTTCAAAATGGATAGTAAGAAGGATTTTTATATTACTGCTGGGGAGGGGGCTGGACAGGAAAGGGAGAGAGAGAGAAATAAGCAATTCCCAGAAAGAGTTGGCACGAGGGGCCAAGCTATATGTGCTAAATGCATCTTTAAATTTAACATACACATTAAAAAATGCAAATAGCAGCTTTGGGGAGAGAAGATCATTATTAAAATTGCAACAGGCATGGAGTGGATTTTAACCTTTACCTCCCAGGCTGCAGCCTAATGAAAATTGCTCCCTTAAAGCAGTTATTTGCATAAAAAGAAAAAACTCCAGTTGCACTCATTGGGAGTTTTCTTCAAGTACAAATAGCAGCTTCAGGGAATTATTTCTCTGAAGGGAAGAAAAGTTTGCTGCCATCCTAATCATGATCAGTTCCTGCTTCTCTGAAGCAGCTGCTACTTGCATTTTTAATGCAAGAATTCCAAATTATTTCTCTCAAGTGAGGCAACTTGAGGGGACCGAAAACAGTGGGGAAGCAGAGATAATGTATATGTTTAAGAAAGGTCCTCATTTATTATATAGATTATCAAAGACTTTCTAACCAATAGATGATGCCATAGCTTTTTGAGATTAAGTCAGTTTTCCCAAAGCTGTCTGGGAAAAAGTGAGGTTTAGTCTGGAGGTTACTCAGTTGATGGAAGCTGGATTAAATATTGGTTTGTGTTCAGCTCTGAAAAGGATGAAATGGGTATTTAAGTCCCTTTCTCTCTTTAAAGAACATCAGGTAGAACAAGCAAAGACCAGGGATTTGGGGGGGGTGGAGTGAGGGGGGGTTACAGGGAACCCAAGAGAAGCCAAAACCAGAACAAAAACAAAATTTTGTTTCAATTCATTTGCATATCAATTTAGTTAAAACTATTTACAATTAATATTAATATTTTCCAGCTTATTTTATTACAGTCACTTTAGACATAATTTCGTATCAACTTTTGGAGCAGTGACCTGCAGCCCTGTTACCTCAAACCATGTTCCTCTGTCATAGACAGTACTATTTTTTTATGGTTCCTACTTCATTCAGTGTCTCAATATAGTCTTGTTTGCATTTCTAATTAAAAACTAAAGGCTGTATTTCAGCGGGAGAAAGAGGTATTTTGTTACAATTTTACAGTGTGATCCTATGCAGTCAAAAAGAGCTACTTGACCTCTATAGAACTTATTCCCTTCTGACTGAAGGGAATTCTGTTTGAATGTATTTGATTCTGTTAGCTATTTGCTTCCTTGTTGCGCATATATTTGTTTTATGATAGAGTTTTTAACCAGAGTATTTGCTCCTATTAAAAAAGCAGAAGAAAGAGAGAGATGTGACTGCACATTAAGTAGAACTGTCAGTGAGGGCTATGATAATGAGCTCCCAAATGTCAAAAATTTACTGTTAACCCCCTGATAACATAACTGAATGAAGTAAGTGTTCTTGCATACAAGTTCAGGGACTTGAGGAACTTCTAAAAATGGTTGGGTGCAAACATGTCCAATTACTGTCCTTGGGATAATATGCGTCTTGCATTTCTTTATGCAAACAATGGCAAATGATAAGCTTAACCAATTTTCTGCCCTTGGAAGGCCTGAAAAGGAAAGCTGACCCAATTCAAATCATCATAAGAATGCTTATAAATCCTGAGCAGATTTCAATATTATTGGAAGACTGGGATCCTTTGGAAGTTCAGCTACAGTGAAATTTAGTAGAAAGTAAATATATGGAAATTCAGATTAAACACTGAGAATATTATTAGATTTCATTGTTGTTCCTATGTTAAGATTTTAATGTTGTTTTTGTTTTTTTAGCTCTGCAATATAAACTCATATTCCAGCAGGAATTAGAATACACAAATGGCACCTGTTATCAGGTATCATCCATTAAAGCTTTCCTAACTTTTTTACTTCAACTGAAGTAAAGTAGCAGAAAGGTAAGCCCTTTTTTGTCATGATGATATCAATAGTACTTAAAATAGATTTGGGTTGGCATATGCCCTAGAATTTAAGCTACATTTGACCATTATACATTCAGCCTATGACAGTCTGTGCTATCACAGCCTTGGCTCAGTCCTTTAAGAATGAAAATGTTGGGATGCAAAATGTATTTGCTAAAATACACCTTTTCTGATCATATTAGATGTCTAATTCTGAGTGCAAAGGGAAACGCCTGAACAAGAACTGCTAAATTCTCTCAACAAATGAGAAAAGGACCTAGGGGAGGCTCTGTATTCTTCAGTGTTTGGCTTTTTAAAATGAAGACATGATTGGGAAGAGACCATTTTCTTTGATCACATCACGGTAATGAGAGTTTCTTCATCCTTCCTTCAAGTATGAATTTATGAGGATTAGGTGAGCCATGGCCAGCCTACCTTTCGTCCCTATATCCCACCCCTGCCTTGGTACAGTGCATGAGGAGCTCATCACGTACACAGCCTTTACACCACTGTTCTTTGTGTGGAACACAGCAATTCTACATGTGATGATGGCACATATTTTTAAGCAATAGCTATCAGAGAGGAACCTGAGGAGGAGATATGAGTCTTTTGCTTCTGGCTGATGGCCACATGACCAGATCATATCTAGCTTCAGCCTCACCCTTACAGCAGCATTATAATAACTGAATGCCCATATGCAAGCTTACTTTTCCTTCCCACCTACAGTACTCCTGGCAAACCTTCCCATTTCTCTTGCAAAAAAACCCCAAAGATGTTATCCAAAATCAGGAAACTAGCTTACAGAGTTTAAATCTAACATTGCTAATGGATGGTTTTGCATTCTCTGTACTTCAGTGCTTTCAGTATTAATTGCCAAAACAAAGATCAACCTAATCTTATTATGAATTTTTATTGCTAGGCCCTAAATTCAGGTGGGGGAAAGAATAAAGAATGATACTCTAAATTTGTTTTGTCATTTTCAGCCAATTAGGAAGTTCTTGCTCAGAGAAATTAGATACATCTGGAAAAGGATCTTTTCTAGTTTTCTTTAGAATGCTGAATCAAATCCACAAAGCCTATGCGGATGTGTCAGCAGTATTAGTGAGCCAGGTGAAGATGCAGTCCTCAGGATCAATTAATTAAAATACATATATGAATGTATGAACGCTTTCCGCGTGACTAATTATAAATGGCTCAAAATCCTCCATGTTTTTTTAGCTTTGCTTTAAAGTGATCCAATAGCCTTATGCCCGTAGATTATAATTTACAAAAATAGACATAAAGGCAGGCAGCCAAAATGTAGGAAGAACTATTTTTATTCTGTTTTTCTCTTCCCTTGCTTTTTAATACTTAGAAACTAGGGAACTTGGGGTAATTATATAAATAAAACGTAGCCCCAGCCCCCCTGTTTGTGAATGTTAGTCTGCAGTCACTGCCAAATTCTCTATTGTCCATGCAAGATTTCTTGCATCGTTCTTTGGGGACTGTGCTTGAAGGGGTGATAAATGGGAGAATGCCCCTTCAAGAGTCCTTGCTGTTTTGTGATAACTCATTATCTTTCTTTCTTTACAAATAGCCCCATTAACACTCCAAAACTGAATGGAATCACAGAGGCTGAACAATCCCACCACCATTTGAGTAAAGCCAGAGGTATTGTTTTATGAATTACAAGGCTGCCAAAATTGATTTATTCAAGCAAAACCTTCAAAGCTGAGTCACAGATCTGTTTGGGTATGCACTGACTGCAAAAAGAAAATATTTCCTACACACATACAATAAGGACAATATAGCTTAGCTATCGTTTTACTGAATTATATTGTGTATGTGTGAGAGAGAATGTCTCTCTCCTTGGTATGGTTGAAAAGAATGCTGAAGCTCTCTCCTCCTTTCAGTTGCATTTAAAAAAAAAACAGTTAAACCATTTATAGGCAAATTTACAAAACAGGAGAGTGAATCAAGCTTTTTCAAAGACTTTGCAGCCTCAATAAAACCTTCTATATTCCTAAATTAAATGTCATTCCTAGTCAGATATTTCTAAACAAGACTACTATAATCCTCTCTGTTATGGGGCTATTTATTTTTGTCTGGGAAAAACTTCAAAACAGTTCATAGCAGATAATAAAAATAAAAATTAGCATTCCAATGAGAATTTTAAAAATATATACAAAATAATTACGTTTGCAGTTCTGCAGAGGAAAACTAAACCCGGTTACTTCAAGTATATATGTATACAAGTAGTCCTTGACTTATGACCACAATTGGGACCGGAATTTCCATTGCTAAGCAATGCGTTGTAAAGCGAGACATCACATGACCGCACTGCTTAGCGACAGCAATCCCCTTGACATTGTTAAGCTAATTTCACTGGTCATTAGCCGAGGACCCATCCCAATCCAAGCCATTCTGAACTTGGCCCCTTCCAGCCTTGAGCCTCAGTTAGGTAAGG
The DNA here is from genome assembly GCA_030867105.1 of Liasis olivaceus. Lineage (NCBI taxonomy): Eukaryota > Metazoa > Chordata > Lepidosauria > Squamata > Pythonidae > Liasis > Liasis olivaceus. The sequence continues at coordinate 93,444,450 of CM061349.1, read as the reverse complement.
GAGTGCCTCCAACCACATGTAGGAAACATTCACCAGAGAAGCTGGGTCTGAAAAGGCAACAGCAAAGGCAGTGAGGCGCTTCTGCTTCAGCCATAGAGGCTGAGTGCAGAAGAGGAAAGGTCAGTGTGGGGAACTGAGCGAGAAGGCAACTGGGCAAATGAATGCTTGCTGACACTTTCTGGGGCTTGCTGGGGCAGGCTGGGGAAGCTGAGGCTTCAGAGGTGGCTGCAGCTTTGTGCTGCACTGCAGCTCAGGGGCGTCTTGCACAGGGCACCAAGAAGCCTCTGAGCTGCAGCATAGCAAGCAGCCCCAGAGCCATACAGTTCTGGGGCTGCTTGCCACCCCACAAGACACGGTGCAGGGCACCCAAAAGGGCAGAGATGGGGGGTGAGAAAAATGGGTGGGGGAGTTGAAGCACTCCTGCAGTTGTAACTGCAGGCAGGTTGCCAATTTGATAACATGACCATGGGGGTGCTGCAACGGCCATAACTTTGGGGACCAGTCGTAAGTCCTTTTTCAGCACCGTCGTACCTTTGAACGGTCGCTGAATGAATGCTCATAAGTCAAGGGCTACCTGTTTGTGTGTGTGTGTGTGTGTGTGTGTGTGTGTGTGTAACCCACTCATTCATCATTTTTTCAAGCACATTTTTAAAAAGAATGATAAAATACTGTTGGGCAGAAACCGATAGTCATGAAAACCAATTTCTCCTTTAATGTTCTCCCTAAAAAGTCCACAGATAGCTAGCAGGTTTCTAGTGAATCATTTGGGCAAAAATAATTTGATGTTCTTTCCTATGACCTTGGTGTAACTTGGTCACATATCCTTCAATATCAGGAAACTATCCATATCCACCCATAAAATGTAGAACTCCCATCCATCAGAAGTACTGAAAGTCAGGACAACTGAAGGCCCCTTTAGATCAGCATTCTGCTGCCCGAATGGCCAACAAGAGACCTAATGGGATGTAAAGAAGCCAAACTTAAGCACGAAGATACCCACAAAGGGTATTATTAGGTGCATTGCCTTTGACATTGAAAAGAACATATAAAGAACATGATGAGTAGCCATGAACTGCCTCATCCTCCTTGAATAATTTTTAATCCTCTTTTTAAAAAGCTGTCCAGGGTGGAAGCCATCATGATGCTTCATTGGATCAAAGTTTAACTGCATGCTATATAACAATGTACTTTGGTCAGTCCTGAATCTTCTCACTCTTTACTTTCACCCAACATTCTCCCTATCATGCCTGCTTGTATGAATCCCTATCATGTTGCAATATATTGTTTTAAGCTGTTTTGAGTGTTTAGACATGCAGAAAAATTAATAATAAATAGTCCTGCATTTCCTCATTTTCCTCATCTTTTTTCTAAAGCTCCAAACACTTATTTGTTGGTTTTTCCCTTATGTTGCTTAAATCACTGGATCATTTTAGTTGCTGTTTCCTTGATTTCCCTGCCTCCTGCCTGAAAAAGGTATAGCTGGGGTGGCTTCATACTGGAAAGGCACAGAAGGCCCATGACTTGCATATCAAAAATCAAGGTCAGGCATCCAGTTAGCACAGAGGGCTCTTGAGACTGAGAGGCGCCCTGTAATAATGGTTTAATAGTGAACAGAAATGGGCCAAGTGGGCTGCTAATAGGATGGAAGGAGTGACTGGGATGAACAAACAATGCAGTGCACAGACTAAGAAAAGTTTCATTTCCAGGTCAGAAATCGGAACTATCGTGTAGATCCTGAGCAAAGAGGAATGTCTGTTTGTAGATCCTTTGGGGAACATATTTCAAGCAGTTTCCACTGAATTTCAATTCATGTTATAAGAATTCTGCCTAAAAGAGGTGGGGCTTGCAAACAAAACAGGGGAGGGACTCTATCCTTGGCAGGCCGTTACATTGGCTATAGTGCCCCTTTACATCGTGGAAAGGGGGGTCCTAGGCATGCATGGTAAACTGCTGAAGTGCACCATTAGCATTTGATTTCCCAGTTGCCTATATAAGGCTAATAAGCAGAGAAGGCCTATCGAGTGCACAGAGCTCCAGTATTGGTATGTTCTGCATGGCTCAACAGTTGGGGGGCCCAGGCAGCCTTTCCCCTTGTCACATACTAAGCAAAGCTGATGTTGCGATGCCTTTGCTATGCAAATAAGGCACTAAAACAGTCCTCAGATCTACTAAGGCAAAAAGCACACATCTATTGAATTGCAAAAGCTTGCTTACATGTGGCAGTTCAGATATATTATCCACTTCTTTTGGGGGGGGGGGGGGGCAGGCATTTTTCCTTATTTTTTTTCCCAAGCCTATGTAAGATGACTTGGGTATTTTCATACAATGCCCACCCTACAGCATTTCTCTCCATTATATATTTGCAAGCATAAACTGCAAACAATTTTCCCAATTTAGTTTTTAGGCCACAACACTCCACTATTTTAGGCTATTTTGGTATTCTGATCTCACTCCCCACTCAAGGACATGTTTTCAAAGTGTTAAGTTAATCATTGAAATGTTAGTTTGACTCATTTAAAGCCCCAGTGGCAGCTCTTTCCTGTCTTCACCAAAATGGTGGTAGTGGGGCAAACTCCTTTCAGTGGTACTTTAAGATTTATCTATATCTATATCCATATCTATAATTCTAGGCATTACTGTTCCTTGCACTCCCAATCTCCCTTAGACATGCAATAATTATTTGCATTTTCCGAAATTAAACAGCCAACTGTGGCTGAGGATTTAATTTCAGGTCCTAAGAAATTGTCTAACAACTCATTGATCTTCTGATTGCAGATATTTTATCTTCATATGTTCGGTTTGATCCATTTCAGAGATTTCAGTGGGAAGGATAAACTGATGCTTGAAAGTGAAATCAATGCAACTTAAAAATACTTAATTCATCTTATATATTCACATGTTCCACATGAGTATTGCGTATTCTCATTTATCATTAGATTCTGTCAAATTTTAAAATGCAGTGCACATAGATTTTAAACATATCTTTCAATAATGAGAAAAACATATATGCTTTTTTGTATGCAAATGTTTACGACTAGGCAATTTTACAGAAGAGACACTTATTTTACAGTAACTAATCCAAATGTAATTATTATACCATCTTCTTAAAACACATGGTTTTCCACAAAGTCTCAGATTATGCTAACTTTTGTTAATTTTTCCCTTTTTGCAATAGTGGACTCAGGCTGGTTATTTCATGGAGTTTCAGTCTAAAAGAAATCTTTTAGAGATTTCTTTAACATGGATTTCTTTTCTATTCCTATATGTAACTAATGCTGAGCCCAAAGTTTCCATGTATATATGTTCAGTTTAGGATCGGTTCTGTTCAAAATCAGGAGAGACAATTTGGATGTATCTGAAAATCTGGCAATTTCATTGATTTTTTATTTTTATTTTACTTTTATTTTTGTTTTAGGAGAAGTCAGTGGTGGTCTCAGTCTCTTTTAAAAAGAACCTGTTGATTTGTTTCACTTTGTTTTAGTTCTTTTGCTGCCGGCAATAATGGTAGAGTAACTGCTGGATGTCAGACAGCATCCTTCAAAGACTTGGAGTATCAGCGGTGTTAGCCACAAAAAATGTCATTGGCTGCTGCCACTGTTAAAAATATCATTTCCTTATTCTTTTATGGTAGACATAATCACTTTCAAAAGTATACTGACTTTAGTATTAGTGTTATTTAAATTTTTATCCTGCATTTCTGACTATAGGTAGTCCTCACTTACTGACCACAATTGGGTCCAGCAACTCTGTTGCTAAGCGGCGCAGTCATTCAGCTTGATGTCACATGATTGCGCCGACTTACAATGTCAGTTCTGTCAGTGGTTATTAAGCAAATCACCCATGGTCATTAAGCACAATGTAACATGACCACAACTTGCAACTTCCTGCCAGCTTCCTGGTTTACTTTGCTTGTTGGAAGCCAGCTATGAAGGTCGCAAATGGCAATCATGTGACTGCAGGATGCTGCAACCATCATAAATGAGTGCTGGTTGCCAAGCACCCAAATCGAGAACATGTGACTCTGGGGATGCTGCAATAACCGCAACTTTGAGGATCAGTCACAAGTCTCTATTTTCAGTGCCTTCATAAGTTTGAAAGGTCACTGAACGAGTGGTTGGTAAGCAAGGACTACCTGTATATGGCACTCAAGGTGGCAAACTAGGAACAGAAAAAACATAATAGATTTTTTTAATGGCTGTTAACTAATTCATATTGTAAAGGCCTGGCTAAAGAGACAAAAAGACTATGAGTGGAGCCTGTTGGGATCAGCTGGGACTGCTGCTTGCTTACCTACTTCCCTGCAAGGTAGCAATGACCCTGCTCAAGTGTCTTGACTCTGTAGCTAAATTGGTGGTGGAGTTCCCCAGGCTTAGAGTCCTGTGGGATTCCTATCTGCCTTCTCTGGGCCTGGAGACAGAGGTGGCTTGGGAGTTCACAGCCACCATGGCAACCATTGACCTTGTCCAAATTATTAAGAGTCCAACCCACAACAGAGATCACAGATTAGATCTGGTTTTGTCTCAAGACAGTGACATTGTAATATGGATTGGGGGACATTAACATCAGTCCCTTGCCATGGACAGATCACAACCTCTTGGCCCTGAAGTTCTCTGTGACCACCTACATGGCAGTGAGGTGGGGCCTATGATGGGTGACTGATGGATCCAACCGGCTTTCAGAAGGAACTTGGGGTTTTTCCTGAGGCCTTGGTCGCAGCTTGGAATGAGCATACGACAAGAGCCCTGGATTGGATTGCACTCCCTGTAGAGGAACAGGGAATGACCTTGAAGGACAAGAGAAAGAGCCACTACCAAGGCAACAATCAGACGAGCAGGGCTTGAGTCCTTTCCAAAAAACTAATTGAGAAAGCATCTCAGACAAACCCCTCCCTAATTCACACAAAGATAAAGAAAGGAAGGGGGAAGCACATTCAGATTTGCAAGATTCTCTAGAGCTGTTCCAATAGATCGATATAGCATTGGTTCCTTGGTCTGGTCTACCTTATAGGGCTGGCACTCTCTGGGATTGTGGACCCTGTGGAGCATCTTGACTTACTGAGGGGCTACAGGAGATGAAGCAACACAAGAGACACCTGGAGCACTGCTGGCAAAAGATGAAGAGCAAGGTGAGATCCTTTATTAGGACTTACGTAATAAAGGCAATAAGAGCAGCAAAACGAGCTCAGTTCTCTGCTCTTATTCCATCTGCAGGTAGCTGACTGGCAGCCCTGTTTAGGGTGACCAGGTCCCTTCTGGGTAAGGAGGGAAGAGGGGAGCCCTTGCAGGGGCCTTGTGAGGAATATTCTCAGCATCTGTCAGATAAAGTTGCTCAACACCGAGTTGGACACCGGCTGGGTAGGTGACTGGAAGGGAAGGGAAGGGAAGGGAAGGGAAGGGAAGGGAAGGGAAGGGAAGGGAAGGGAAGGGAAGGGAACGGAAGGGAACGGAACGGAAGGGAAGGGAAGGGAAGGGAAGGGAAGGGAAGGGAAGGGAAGGGAAGGGAAGGGACTTACCTGAAAATTCATCATTCATAGATTATTCCATATGTTGTTTCATACTAAACAAGTGGAAAATTAAAGATATAAAGTGGTATAAGCAGGCCAAATTTCTAAAAAGTCCTTTCATTAAGATCCCTGGCAAAGATGCATAAACATAGAAAGAGATTAGCTCTCTGTATCACTGACAGAGAATGGGCATCCTTCAATTCTGGAAGTATTTCTGCAATTGACAGTGTTCAGTGACCATTTCCTTTGTCCTCTTGTTAGTTTCCAGGCCATTTGCATGTAGTATAAAGGAACATAAGAATCTGCCCCCTCCCCCCCCCAAAAAACCTTCCAAATTAAAATAATATGTGAGATAATTACTATTTTTATTATAGTATGCTCAACTAAATTAATTTTAAAAAGATGGGTTATTAAGACTTACAACTTAATAATTATAACCATAATTTTAGAAGGAACAAAAAAAGAAAGAAAGAAGTAAAAGAGGAACATATATTCTAGCCGAAAGGGAGAGATTATGGCACAAGGCCACATCATATGAGCCAAAGTTATGTTTTGAGAACCACATCTTTGGACATTCCTTAAGGGTAGCTCCAAGTACACAGTGCATTGCAGAAGGAAGTCAGGATGTAACTATAGCATGGATAAATCTTGCCAGGATCAACCAACTTAGGAATGACTGCAGTTGGCAGACTAGACCTAATTGTGGAAACATGCTGTTTGCTGTCTCCACAGACGTCTGGAAGTTAAGGAGCACTACCAGAAAGCCAACTTGCCCTTTCCGTGTGTGTACATGACCCCCAATCTGAACAGTTGTATCCAAATCCCAGAGTTTTGTCTCCTTTTACCCAAGAGTACCTCCAGATCTTATGCTTTACACAGGCCTTGACTGATGGTGTTGAAAACTGCTGAGGCCAAATAGCTGAAGAGCAGAATAACACTATGTCTGAATTTTTAAAAAAAAATATTGGCCACCACCTAGGTTTACAAAACAACTAAGCTCCAGCCCAAAATTGTATAGCTCAAGCTTATTCAGAAGACCCTTCTCAGTAACCTCTTACCTTGTCAACGATCTTTGCCCAGTACTGTAGTCAGGCTCAATGTGACATCCTCATCATTATTAGAAGGGAAGTCTAATGGCATTCCTTTGCAAGGATGCCTCTGTCTGTGTCCACTTGGGGAAGCTGAATCAATTGCCCACTACCTTCTCCACTGCCCTTGTTTATTCTATCTAATGCAAGAACTTAATTAGGCTGTAGCTAATTAACTGCCATGAATTTGGGGGACAGTACAAACTGCGATGACGAAAAAATACCAAAATGTGCATCGCATGACATCATGATGCAGGCCCCAGCTATTCATACTCAGACATCAGCTGCATGGCTTCTGTTGTGACACTATGGCACATGTTCCATCATTTGTCTCCCCAAACCCCATTCGCAGATACCTGAGGTCATGAATATTTAGAAGAAAACCTTATCCTTAGCAGAGAAATCAGTAGTGGTCTGTCAGGAAGGTGGCCTAGTTTTCTTCAGTGGCCAGTGCCGTTTGTTGTATAGAACAATTTGGATGCCATTTTGTGGAGCTTCGATGTTACTCTTTTATTGCACAACGTAATGGGGTCACTGGCCATAACTACCTACTTTCTAAAACTGAGTTTTTTAAAATGCAACTAAACATTAATACTGAAAAGGAAAGGGCTGAGTTAAGTCTTCCTCAGATTTTCTAGAAAAAAATACATACAGTGAGAAAACTTGGAATAATGTCCAAACTAATCTAATGTCTTGGGGAAATATCACTCTGACCATCCATGCCACACTATATCTCCATGAATGCTCACCTGTGGGAGCAGCTGCAAGTGCTGAAGTACAAAGGGAAGCTATTTGGATTCTCCCCTTTCCATGTTCAGAATTAGGTGACTGAAGTCATTTCTCTGCTAGCAACTTAGAGCATCTTCCAGAGTCATCCAACCATTGTGTGTCAAAATAACAGTATTAAGGATAGGCTTTACATCACTTCAGCAATGGCTTGATGATGCTATGAAGATGCTGCGAGTCCCTAGTGAGGAGATGACCTGAGTGTGGTAGAATCTGAAAGTTGCATTTCTTTCAAACACTCCTGCAACTGAGTTATCTTTGGTGGATGCAAATTGCCTTATGAGGTTAAATGCCCTGAAAGGCACATAAATACCTATTAAGTCATAAAAACATAACTAAAACTTTTACCTATTTCCATGACTGAGTACAGAAGATTTTGGGAACTGTAGATTTCCCAAAGGAAAGGTCTGCCTCACTGTATGATATGTTTCAGCATAAGTTCTTGTAGTTACTCTAGTCCAGGGTTCCTCAACCTTGGCGACTTGAAGATGTGTGGACTTCAACTCCCAGAATTCTCCAGCCAGCATCTTCAAGTCGCCAAGGTTGAGGAACCCTGCTCTAGTCCATTGGCTCCATCCACCTGAGTTACACGAGAAACAAGGGATTTTACTTTCCCACTTGCTTCCACATTGCCAGAGATAATAGGATGATAGGATTGGAAGAGATCTGTGCAACAAGGATCATTATGACAGCATTCCAAACAGATGACCACTTTGCTTCCATTTAAAGACCTCCACTGAAGGAGAGCCTACCAACTCCCAAAGCAGTTTGTTCCACTGTTAAAGAGCTCTTATGGTTAAGAAGTTAGCCTGATATTCAGTTGGAATCTATTTCCTTACAATGTAAACCCATTATTTCTTAGCCAGTCTTCTGGAACAATTCTGAGCAATTCTGCCCATCTTCTACATGACAGTCCTTCAGATATTAGGAGACAGCTATCATGTTTCTCCACAGTTTTCTTTTCTCCAGGTTAAACATACCCATTGCCTCCAACCATTTATCCTGATTTGTTTTTCTTTCTAGGTCCTTTATCACTTTGATTGCTCTCCCCAGAATATGTTTCCTAAAATCAGCTAACCAAAAGTGGATACAATATTCTAGATAAGATTTGGCCAATGCCAAACAGAGAAGAACAATGACATCTTTGGATCTTGACACTATGCCTCTTTTGATGCAACCTAGAATTGCATTTGCTTTTTTGCAGCTGCATCATAGTCCAGAAGAAGAGGTAGCATAATATGGAAATAGCAGACACAGGCAAGAAGTGGGAAATACCTCTCCCACCAGGATTTTGCTCTAAGCTTGAAATTTGAAAAACTCACTTAAAGTGAGTTTCTGGGCTCCTGAAGTTTATTTTGGCTGAAGAGAACTTCATCAACATCATGATGCCTCCTTGCAAATGCAAGACATGTTTCAAGGACCATAAACTTATGCCATCCTGACTCCTTTCTGTGCAGCCCCATGAAACAGCCAGTGGAATGTTTTTATTCATAAACTACAAACCATCTCTTTTCTCCTTTATTTTTAATAAACACACCTAGGAATAAATAATCGGACCACACAATGTCAATCTAGTGTCTTATATTTGGATATCCTGCTGTCCACAAATAGAAACCACTGCCACTCCTCTTTTCTATAAAGACTAAAGCAGACAAAATACTGTATTCTAGTGGTTGACTTGGGGTATAGAAAGTCATTTGACTGGGGAACTGGTGCATTCAGTGTTATGTTCTAGACCTACTTGCTTGCTGGGTTGCTGTTTTTGTTTTTTTTTGGAATGAAATTTCTCTAAGCAAATGTAAAGGATTCCAATACAAAAGGCCAAATCCTATGGTGTCTCACCTGCCCACCTTCCCCTCCCCCCCCTCCGAATTTTTCTGTCCCACCCACTGTTCCCACTGAATTGTTATCTCTCAGTCTCTCAATCTCTAGCTATCTAAATTCCTAAAACCATGCAAGATCATTTTTCCACCAAGGAATGATTTTTTATATATATAAATTGACAATAAAAAGAAGACAATCAAAATTAGGTGTTCCTTTTTTGGAGATAGAGGAGGATCTTTATATCAAATCTACTGTGGTATCCCAGTATGTATTATGGAAATGTTTCCTTCTTTCCTTCCCAAAAAAACCTCACTTACAGGCTCAAAGAAACCATTCACTCCCTAGTCCTACATCCCAATACAAAGTACTCTAAACTAGTTTTTTCAAGAGGGGGGCATCAATATGAAAATGTGATGCTTTTCCATTATTTTTAAAATAATTTCTCTATTTCTTTTTCTTGGAGGGGGGGAGGATTTTGAATCTGCACTTCCCAAATGAGTTAGGTCTTTTAAGACAGCATCAAACCTCCTTTTCCTTGCTTTTCATGTCAGCCCAAATCCTGATAGTTATGAAGCATAAAAAGGGAGCTCAAAGTAAAATATAAATTACCATCCCCTTCAAACACAAGTAGAACTCTTATTAAGTCTCCAATGCTTGAATCACGTCCCATGCTTGTTCTTCAGACCTTTCTTCCTTTGTAAGGCATAAATGGACACATCTTATTGATTTTCTTTCAACCTGGATCACCTCGATTGCTGTGAATATGGCAGACAAATCCAACTCATTCTCCCACAGGGAATGATGAAGAATGCAGAAGAGAAGCTGGGGAGAGACTTCACTCAGTGGGATACCAAGAGTCATTACGCAAAAAAAACCTGAGTCTGCTTGCAATTCTTCTTTTTTTCTTTTCACCTCCTTCAAAAAACGTTTTAATATTGAGTGATCTTTCTTAAATGTTTTATGAACAGCATTTGGACTATGGGATCCACTGCTGAGAATGTTTTTTGTTTAAAGCAAGCTGTCTCAAAATAGATCAAGAGGGTTACCCACCTCAATATACTCCTTGATTAATAAATAGGTGAGCAGATCCCACTTTATTGGAAAATGTTAAGATCTCAGCCAACATTGTGTAAAGCTTAACATAAAAAAAAGTATCAACTTTTCCCTCTCTCCTAACTTATATACATAGCTGCACCTGAAGACACAGAAGGATGAGGACAATTGTGAGAAATAAAAAGAAATATAAAAGTAGAAGTCTTTTGTGAGTGTGGGCAGGCTTTTGACTGAACTGCAGGTAAGAGGAATTTGCTGCATCATTGAGTTATACTACTTCTTTAAATCAAGTGAGTTATTATAGTGAAGCCTTTAAAAATGTTGCAAGAAGACGGAGCACTCTCAGCTTTGTTCCCAAAAGAAATAGGAAAGACACAATTGAAATGCAGTGGGACATCAGATGAATTTGGACATATTCCACTGGTAATCTATTCTGAAAATGGTTATATTAAAGGGGAACTGCTCTGCAGCTGTAAATTGAAAACAAGATATGCAAGGGCTAATTTCAAAGTTCTTCTTCCTTGTTAAGTGAATTACCCAAAAAGATGGATTTAGCAGAGCTTGTTATGAAAAGAAAAATGGCTTTCTTTCACGTCACCCTCTACCAGGCTACATGTCCCAAGACTGCAATGAAATTAGTTTCTCTGACAATTCTTAGGGTGGATGCAAAGCTTTTAGTTTGTCAGCAATCAACAGATCCCACATCAATTTAACTTTCTTCAGTATTAAGAAGAAACCCAGAGGTTTCCTTGCTTTTTAAAAGAGACAGAAAAAGATTTAGAGTAAATTCAGTGGAAACTTGAATCTCTCTTCTCAGAGTAGTTTTATTTCTCCTATTTTGTGTGGAGATGATTTAGATTCTATCCTGTATTACCAAAGGCAGCAAAGAACAGGGCCTTCAGAGGATGTCCCAGCTAACAAGCAAGGGACACTTAGCTAGCTTCCACCTCAGTCAAATTAACAGACAACCTTACAAGCACCGCCATAGATCTATTTCCAATGTGAAAAGTTTTCTGATGTGTTTGCGAGCCCTCCTGCTCATTTGGCTGAATAGGGCCCTCACATGTCCTCCAAAGTCCTGTTGTGATGGGATCTGTCAGAGATCCACCACCCTTCACAAGTCAGAAGGCAGCTCTAGCTTCTCAATCCTACTTTCCCTCTGTAGGGTGGATACAGGTTCTTAGCTAAGGAACCAGGTGCAGGAACTGGTTCTTTAGCTGTTTCTGGCTGATAAATTTAAAAGAAGAAAAAACAAGATTTTATATGCACATCACAGAAGATGCAGTGCAAACATGTCTTTACCTAGCAAGGTCATCCAAGGAAGAATTGAAATTAACACCTGACTTCATGTATGAACTTTTGCAATAAATTTTGAAAACAGCAACAACAACAACAAACTCATTTGAAAATCTTATTGACACTGAGCACTCAGAGGAACAGCTGATGCTTTCTGAATGTTTTGGAGTATAATTTCCATCATCCCCAGCCAACAGGCCATCTGAGGCTGGCAAGAGTTGAATTCAAGCATATTTAATGACTCCTGCACACACACAAGAAGTTAACTGAAGCCATTTTCTGGTGTTCATCTGAACATGTGAGGGCTTAAAGGGACAACATAGTGGCAAAATAATACAAAGAGAACCCAGAATCTAGGAGTGGGGAGGATTCCACACCAAACGTTGAAAATATAATGTTATAGGTGCTGAGTGAGCCTTCTCGGAAGGGGCGGGGAACATTCCTGAAAAGGCCCTTTTATTTTTAGTTACCTCTTGGCCTCATCTGGCCAACTAATAATGGATCTGGCTAAGCAAACATTTAAGACAATCTGTCTCCAAGTCATGTGCTGTTTTGAAGGTTAAAACAAGCACTTTTAATTGAATGAGTTCTAGTTACAAACCACCTAGATCAGCAAAAACCCTTGAGTTGCCCTCCTACAACCCACACAGAGGGTCATGCTGCCTCTCATGAAACAGAGCAAGTCCTGATAGAACAAATAGGATAGTACTAAAGAAATGTTTTCCCTTCTAATTAGCCCTGATCAATCAATGCTCCTTTGTTAAAATACAAACCAATAACTTTGAAGGTCACGTTGAATGGCATGTGATAAACAGTCTTTGGCAATCATGGCTCCAGACCATTATCTCATAATGTGAACCACTTCTGTGATCTTCCAAGAAATGAGCCGCTCAACATCCAAGCTGACAAAGATAAGTCCCAAGAGTGGAGAAATGTTAATGGTCTTGGAACTGGAATCCATCCCTAAAGGTAGACCCTTTTTTGCAGCAGGCAGCCTTGCTAGTAGCAGCCAACAAAGTCTTCCTGGCCTTTCATCTCTCCCACTCACCCCTTCTATAATGCAGAGAGAGAAAGAAAATCTCCACCTGGAAAATGGAGGGGTCTCCATTTTCAGACCCCTCTTCATCAGTGGCTATGCAGACTGATGCATGACTACTGACCTTTTATTTGTATGCTGCTATTTTGTACTGCTCTTTATCAAGAAAATGATTGTTTTTAATACCTGTCCTATTTAAAATCTCATCTATTCAGCTCAGAATAATAATAATAAAAAAGACTTCTCACCGATGCCCATAGTAAAGTTTTCACAATTTCATCCTTCCAAATTCTCTCCCTGGTCCTCAGTCTTGACGGGCCAGATTAATCAATTCTGGTCACCAGACAAGAATCTTCAACCTTCTTTAAGCTTTAAACTTTGTAATATTTCCCCCTTTCTGGACACACTGTGCCTATGAAGAAGTATGCACACTATTTGAAGCCAAGGCCACTTTTGTATTTCAAGCTTTCAAGCAGCATGAAAAGCTCAATGGAAGTAGTTATGGCACATAAAAACTTTCAATAGCATGGTCTCTAGTGGGAGAATGGACTACTTGGACTTTGCTACAAAGGATTTAGGTTGGGGAAGGGAGGGATAGATCACACTTGTGGTAGACACCATCTTGAGCTCTATGTGTGCAAGGCTGGTTTCAAACATTTTATCATATCATTTGGGAGTCCCCTTCCTGAATGTTGAGACAACATTGTTAAATATGCAAGTAAAAGTTGGGTCCTGGTAATTCTATATTTTCTTGAATTTGTCACACAAAGGTACTATCAAGCATCATTCTCCAGTTTGCTAAGTCAAATGCTGGGGGCTTAGCAACTGATATGTCTTAGGTGAGGGTTGACACCAACAAATGGAGCACTGCATCTGCATGAAACTGGTCAGCATTACCCAGGAGCTGCTTTCCCTTTCCTGCTAACCACCCAGTAGGGATAAGGGTAGCCCAGTAGTGGCACCAAGCAAAGGGCTAATGTACTGACTAGTGGCAGTAAGTATAAGATAAGCATAATATCTTAGATGGAAGTTCAAGCCAATATATACATTAAGGCTGGAGCTCTGCTTGATGCCATAGCCTAATTAGTAACAGTCATCAACAGGAAAGGGTACTGAGAAGAAATACTGTACCATTGTACCCTTATGATATGATTGTGGTTGATGTACGATAGTTACTGAAACATACAAAACCATTTTTTTAAACTTTGAAATAGCAGTTGTACTAAAAATGTTCGCTTCCCAAGACGTTACACAATTTTCAGTGTAATTGTGTTTTTTTCCCCCAGAAAGAATTATTTGTATTGTTCCTTAGCTACTATTTGTTTGCACAATTTAGAGTAACTTTCTCTGATCTGTTTTTTTCTAAGGAATATGCTGACTGAGGTTGATGAGAGTCATGATCCAAATTATCTAAAAGGCTCCAGGTCAGGGAAGGTTGATTTAGCTGGTTTTTGTCGGGGAAGAAAATGTATATGGGAGAGAGAGCATGATTTCTTTATGACTTAGAGGAAATCAAGGGAAAGTCCTGCCCTAATTATCTTACTTGAAGCTAACTTTGCCTGTTAGTTACTTGCCTGCTTGAACCCCCGTGCACAAATTTTGGACTGCCCACTGATTCTGCTTTGAGTCTTGATGCTTTTGTGTTCCTGACCTGGTTATTAACTATTCTGGCAATTCATGCCTTATAACAGGATACTTAGCTATGATTGACTAGTCTTGTTAATTTGAACAGATGTACTCTGAGCATGACTAAGCTTGGATGCAATCCAATATATATAAAGTAGAGTCCGGAGTCAGTTATGTTTAACTATATCTTGAGAAGTTACAGGTTTCAGAAAGGACAAAACATAGGAAATATGATCATGGCAATTACTTTGACTTCATGCCCTTGCCCACCTAGGGTCACTTCTGCTTGCCTCCTATTTATACATCTGTCAATAATATGTCAAGCATCACTATTATTATTATTAATATTATTTATTTACTTATTTACAATGGAAGAAGCACAGATAAATTCTACAAGCAAACTTCCCTAACTGCCATTTCAAAGAGTTGTCAAGAATGACATAAATGTTAACAGTTTGTGCATCATTAACATCCCTTTATTCTCCTCAGTAGCTTGTTGAGCCTTCTGTTTCCTTTTACATTCCTTATACATATTGCAATTAATTAACAACCAATTGATTTAACATTCAAATTGCTCCAAAGATCTGAATTCCAGACCACCACTTACTCAGTTCTTATTCCCTAGGGTAATTCTAAGAATGTGCAGATTAATCCAATCTGTGTCATATGAATTTACTTACTGTTCCATTCATCATTTTTTAATGTTTTAAAAAATCTGAATGGAATTCACTGCCATAGACAATCCGCTCCACCCCCTAATTTATTTCCATAATATGTGCTATCTTGTACATGTAGGGTGATCCAAGAACAATGGATGCTAACAGGTTCTGTGGTCTGAAAACCCATAAATGCATTACTACTGTCCATACTGAGAATGAGTCCATATTAGTGAATCATTCCATTTCTTTCTCTGAAAAAAACATAAATGGCAGATTTCTTGTGTATACCTAGAAAACACTACGCAGCTCTTTTTCTTGTTACAGTTCTCAGGTATTGATAGTTTGTGTGCTTTGCTCCATCACTGAATTCTCTGCTATTGAATGTATCAGTTTAGCTCCAAACAAGTATTAATATATTCCAGATCATATTCATATTCCTTTCACTAATTGTTGCATTTAAATTTATCTTCAGTTAGCATTTTGACATCTCATATACTTAAACTCTGTAGGTTACAAATCTGTCTAAAAGCAGACTCTTAACAGGAATTTTTCTATAGAAGACAAGTGTGGTAATGTAGGTGGGAGGAAAGGACTAATATCTGATAAAATCTGCTTGAAATGATTTTTTCCCTCATGTCAGGAACCTACAGCTCTAAATCTTTTTAACATGTATATTATTATTTTCATATTACAAACATAACTAAAAATAACTAGACAGAAACATGGGACATCAAAGTTTCAGCAGTAAAATATGTCCCTATCTAAACAAGAGCTAGCATCCAAAAAAAAAAACTTATATTAAATATTGAACCTGCTTTCTCTGGATTCCAAAAGAAGGAACTGTATAAATTATTTGTGCAAAAATAGCACCATGACCAAATATACAGCTTAGATCTCTACTAAAAAATTCCAAAAATTAAACAAAAAAAGCCATTTTTAAAGGTGATAGGGCTCAGAGGGATTTATTAATGCACATCTTTCAGAGATATTCTTCCTGGTACAATGCAAGCATTCTGTTAGCAAGGACTTCCAAATTATATTTAATTGGACAATTATTCAAAGTGAAAAACCCTACACAGTAAACTAAGAAGGTCCTTAATAAACACCTTGTCTCTTCAAGAAAAACAGAGAAGTCATTTGCTGACCCAAGAGGCACAATTTTGTCTTTGGTAAATTTATTTTAAAGTAATTGCCGACTTCGGGAGTAACAATTTTTAAAGAAAAACTTGGTTCTCCCTGGCAGAATAATAAATTGCCTTCTGCCCTGTATGAAGGCCTAATCACATTAGAAAGATGTACATTTAGTTGGTGGAGGCAAAGAGGGACTGTATTTCACCTGATCCACAAGCCCAATAAAACTCATTAAGTGACATATCGCTTTCTCCTTTCTCTACATCACCACTGAATTAGGGAGGGAAGGCCAGTGGTAATTTACAGGCTAGTTTTACATCTCTGTCTCTCTGTCCCTCAGAATGAAAAGAGCAAGAGAATCCTTCCCCATGTCTGTTTATAGTCATTTGCAGAGTCCCAAAATAATGTATGGTGATTAACCCCAGGAGGAACCACGAGACAAGAGATTTTAAACTGGGCCCTGTGGAACCACATCTGAATTCAAGATAAACCAAGGTCAGGTTGATGGGAAAAAATCCTCAGTTTTTCATTGGCAAACTGGAGGTATATAAGGACCCCCTTCCACCTCCAGGACATAAGGATCATTGTCCCTTTACATAGTTAAGATTCATAGATCTTTTCTCAGAGATAGTGCTACTGTTCATTCAGTGAATGTACATAGGAAACAGCGTCTGTATCTCCAACCAGTGTGGCATTCAGTGAACACCTGAACCAGGTCCCTCCACTTTAAAATGTACACATGGTGGGCTTTGTTGACCTAATGAATAACCCTGAGACATAAACCATTAGAGACAGCAAACAGCCAATGTCAGCATACTGGCACATCTGGTTTCTGAGTTCCTGAAGAAAATGTTTCTCTACTTCTTCCAGCCCCTCCCCATTGCCTCTACTCCAAACACTGAATCAAGCATGTACGGTATTGGGTCTCTTAAAATCTAGATCATCTTCAAGCCCTACTGATTCATCTGATGTGGATCAGCTTCTGGAATATGGCCTACGTATTTCAGTCCCTCTTTGGCACCTGGGGAATGTAAGGGTGGAGAATTAAAGCTGTATCTTTACAAACACTGGTTAAATAAGTTCATTTTAGAAAGTTAAAAAAACTCATTTCAGCCAGCTTTTGCTTAGGCCAGCATGAATGTTCAGATGCACTTAAGTCTTTGGTTGCATCACTTGTCATCTAGTAGATCCCTCCAAAATACCTTGCTTTGTTCTCATTCTGAGATTGCTTCCATCTTCCTTGATACCTTAGGTATGTTTTCTTTAGATTTTTTAATAAATATCCTCTCCTTTCACATTTTCAAAGAGCCATACATTCTAATTAGCAGTACTTTTACCTTTTAATGCATGTGTATCAGAAGGGGTTGTCTAAGAGATTAATGTTATGCTTTACTCATTGCTCCATTTTATATCACTCTACTTAAGGTTTGAGAATTGTCCTTAGTTACAGGGAAATCTACCATCGATTTCATGAAAATGGAAATGCGTGATCCATCAGGCAGATATTGTCATAGCATAGAAAGACAGCAATAAAAAGAATCAATCTGTGTCTATTTTCTTCATTCAAACATTTGCAAATAGAAGTATTTGGTGGGAAAAATGCATTTAAAAGTATACATGCAGAACACCTTACTGAACGTTTTTATGCATATGCTTACCTAGAAGCAAATATTATGAGACAGTTGAATAAAAAAAAAAAAACTATGCTGGAAAACTGAATTAGAAAATTATATATATATTGAGAAATATACAGATTTTAATATATTATGTCAAAGAGTCACAAAAATGTGAAATAACTTATTTACACCAACATATATATTCCAGTAAAAATTGTTTTTAGTGTTTTTCAACCTAAATGAGAATATGATAAGGTTCTGCTACCCAGGAGATCAATTCCAGACTTCTCCCCAGTTTGTTACTTTTTTATTTATAGATTGGATTTACAAGAACTCTGTAGCTCAATTTAGACCAGGCAACTCTTTAGTTGTTCTTAGTGGCATTTAAATCTGCACCATCTTTTATAATCCGAGATGAGTTGGGGAGGGAACACAACACTAGTCATCAGTCATCATGTAGTAGGGCTGTGCAAAAGTTTAAATGGGTGCATACGTTAAATGAATCTTCACCTGCATCAAAGCAGATTTAGGAATTGAAGCAGGGGCTCACTTCAAAGCAGCAAATTGAATCAAGTGGTTTGAAAGTGTTTTGTAGCCATTCAGATTGCATTGCAGGTCCAGAGGCTGCTTCTGGAATGCTAGAAACAATATAACATGTTGATACTTCCTTTCACATGTGGAGATGTAGAGGAGAATTGAGTCGTGCAATGGGCTGTCGGGTACTAACATGAATATCCCACCAATGAGTTTTATCAATGCATTAGAGCAACTTTGGGGTGGCAAGGCTAACTTTCATTTTCTCAACTTTCACCTCCTTTAATGTGGCCAGTCACAAGCTTCAGCTGGTTATTTGTTGTGCTAAACAAACACCTCTGGGCTGGTCTTCCCAACACAACTGGGAGCTTACCTCAGTGGTCAACACCTGGAAAATGGGCCAAAGGATGACTTCTCTGGAGCACACTCTTAGGTCAATCCTTACTTTAAATTGGCATGATTAGGGCAGATTTAAGTCACTCAGCAATGAAAATAGGTGCCGAGCTAATATTTATTGTCTGGCCCAAATGTTTACTTTTGGCATTGCATCCCGCTGGGCCAGCCTACTTCTGCTGACTCTGCTAACTAATCAACATACAATACTGTCAGCAAGTCACAACTCTGATACAAGTGAGCCAAGCTTTGCCAATGTGCTCTAGCCTGCCTTAACACCTCATCTCAGTTAGTGATGAGGGAATGTTTTCCAGGAGCCAGCAACCTTGCCAAACATCAGTGCCAACCCCACAAACCCTGAGCAATCAAAGGTAAGTCAGTGGTCATTCTTCGGAGGCCAGGCTTCCCATTGTGCCCTGCCTAGCCTGGCCTCCTATTAAAGTAGCAATGAATGAATCCTTCTCAAGAGAAGCCCAGCTTGCTGAACAACTGGGCCAAGCCACCTTTTGGGGGGTGTGGGACTTCAAATCAGTCTTGACTCCTGGTGACTGCCTGGATGAGTCCCTGCAGTTTTCTTTCTAGGGTTGAGAGGGAGTGACTGGCCCAAAAACACCCCACTGGCTTTATGCCGAAGGCAGGACTAAAACCCACAGTCTCTTGGTTTCGAGCTTGGTGCCTTTAACCACTATACCTGGCACCCCCCAAAATGCAGCAATCAGAGGCAACAAAGCTATTTCACCCCACAAGATCACCTATCTTATTGCTAATGTTTTATATCATATCTTCACCACCCAGAGTTTTGTAAGACAGATGGGCAACCTTATACATTTGATTAATAAAATAAATAACAAATAACAAATAAACTGGGCATTCTTCAGTGTCATGTAAAGCCTGGTATCTCAGAAAAACAAACTGAAAAATAAGAGCTTATTTTTTAAACAGTTTTTGAACACTTTTAATTTTGTCTGGATTCAATATAACCTTTTTGCTGAATAATTTGGAGGCAGCTGTGTTGTACTTCCTCAGTTCTGTTATCTCTGCCTTAAAAGAGGTGTGGAGAGAATATTTCAAAAATATATTGTGGCAAAATCCTTAAACGTATCCAGCTGAAACTTGGGAAGGTTAACGTCCTGTAAATTTTCTATTATCACTGCTATTTTTATCTCATTCTGCTAAAAAAATGAAACTTCTTGAGGTGTTTGGATGCTTTCCCATTATACCCTATAAACGATGTTCTTTTTTTTTTTTCCAAATTAAAACTCAGATCTCAACGTGGTTCAAATCAAAGCAGTTTGTCCCTGAATTTTGAATCACGGATTTGAATCAAACTATGCTTTCTTGGAATATCACATTCAAAGTGAACCAGGGCTAATTTACATATGCGTGTTATATAATATTTTCCCTTTGTGTTGCACAAATTTTCCACTTTATGTTAAAACAAAATAGCATGTTTATTTTAAAACAAAGTTGCTTGAGATATCACAGCCCTAGGTTAGCTTATGGCAAGGGAAGGCAAACTGGAAATTGAGCTGTTTTTGCATTCTCAGAGGCCGCCAAAGCCACATTGCAGAAATTTGGCAGCAAATCTCCCCAAAAGAGGCATGATTTCCCACTGATTTGGGATGGGAAAGCAAATCAGAATAGCCATGTTAAGCCTTCAAAAGACTGAGCATAGTTAAAAATCAAGGATAATCTCTTCAATATCCCCACAAAACACTCCCCAAACCCCAGTTGCTTCCACCTGCATAACATCATAATGTCATTGCCACTCACTGCTGAAAAGGAGGAGGAGAGGAAGGAGAAGGAGAAGCCTCCACTCAGCTCCCAAAACAAATTTCCAACCATGTCTCTAAGGCTTCAATATGTTCTTTAAAAAGTTCCTTGCAGGAGCCTGTTTTCACTCTGGGTCATTGTCATTTTTCCCTTCAATTGCTCTTTATCAGTGCTGATGTAGTAAGTTAAATATGCAAGGCCATGGGGGGGTGAGGGGTGGGGGGGGGTGTATTTGTATTCTTTACCTTTAAAAACATGTTGGGTCCAGTATCTTCATTATTACTTATAAGCCAGTATGAGAAAAAATAAATAAATAAAGGCAGGGATAATATGTGGCTAGTTTTAATTCACTGACTTTTAATACAAATCAACGTACGTCACATAATCCAGCTTTAAATGCATGTCTTAGTTTGCAATTTGAATTAATTTTCCCAGGAACATTCTGGCTGTTTCTCTTCTCCAAGGACTTCCTAGGCTGGGCACCTCTAGAGTATCTATACTATAACCTAAAACAAACATTCATCAAGATGAAATCTCTGTACCCATTCCAAGCATAACTCTTGTTCTGAAGGTTATGATAACTGTTGAATAGGGAGGAGATGTTCTAATAATATGCATGGGGGGGGGGAACCCTTCCATTTTAGATGTTTTCATTACTAACACTGACAAATCTTATGGGGAAAGTGCTCCTAAGAGTAATGAAGAGTTGAAGAGCACATCTCAGCCGCTGGGATTATCTTTCCCGTTCTCCTCCTCTATTGCTCTGAGCCACGTGGTTTCCAAATTTCTGCCTGCATTGAGCAGATCTAAAGACCAGCCTACACAATTATACATTCACATAGGTTGTAATAAATCAACAACAGCCAAACTCTGACAAGGTGATGGCTGTTGACAGATAAAAACGATACACGTCTGTGCTTAACACTTCAAAAACAAACAGAAGCTTTTATCAGATGTTTTGCTTTTAATCAAAAAATTGCCTCCTTCAGCATGGGCTCACCTAATTTCACAAAGAATTGCTCCTTCACAAAGAATTCTTGCCACATAAAGTTCCCCGCCTTATTTACAGCTGAGCAGCATACAAAACAAGGTGTCAGGCAACAATGGAGGCAAGACAAGGGTTCCATTCGCTTCAGTAGTAGATCTATCCATAAACTGGTATTTTATGGTGTTTTAGTATTCCAGAAGAAAAGGATTAGTGAAACACAAGTACAAATTATTTGGGTATCTCTCATGGAAAATCCAAAATCTCCTTACAATGAATTAATATAAGGTACAATCCACCAACCAGTTCCCCAATGCAAATCCAGTTGAACGATTAGGAACTGTGAAAAAGCCCGTGCAACAGACATTCTGCAAATGTAAAATAGAGAGTTTAGCAGCAAGGTCACCATAATGTGAGGAAAAGTACCGTAGTCTCCTAAAGGGATGGGTTTGGATGCCATTAAGAACAACAGAGTAGGGAAAAAGCAGATCAGACTCATAGAGCATGGATCCACTTTTGGGATGCTCTTTGGTTCAGTGTAGACCTGCCTCTCAAATCATCATGCTTAGATTTTGGGATGCTTCTAAAATTATCTTTATTGCACAGTCAGCCAGTTGTTTAGACTGGATTTGGCATTTTTATCCACCTATTGAGTCCTTCCCAAGGACCTGGGATAGGCAGATGTTGTTGTTTGATGGTGTTAAAGGTATCACTGCAGGATGTAAGCCGTTCCAAGTAAAGCTGGCTTTTGCAATTGACTGATGATGATTTTGTCAATGCCGATGGTCTTCACGTAGTGCTCCAGATGTTTTGGGATTGCACCCAAGGCGCCTATTACTATTGGTACTATCTTTGCTTTCTTTTGTCATACTCATACTATTTTTATTTGCAGGTCTTTGTATTTTGTCATTTTCTCCCGTTCTTTCTCTTCTATTCTGCTGTCTCCAGGTATTGCAACGTCCACTATCCAGACTTTTTTGTCTTTCTTCTCAACAGTTGTTAAGTCTGGGTTGTTGTGTGGCAGGTGTTTATTTGTTTGTTTGAATTCCAAAGTCCCAGAGCACTTTAGCATCTTCATTTTCTATCCCTTTGTCTGTTTTGTGGTCCCACCAGTTCTTACTTGCAGGAGTCTTACAAGGAATACTTGTGAGAGTCAGGAACAGGGGAGTCAAGAATTTACTCTCGTCGCCCGAGCAATGCGGTACTGATAAGAGGATGAGACTGAACCCTCCCTAAAGAATGCAAGGGAGGTTGGGAGGGTGATCCTGGAATTGGCTCTCACTCTGAGAAGATTTCTGTAACGGGACTGAAGCCAATAAACCATGCTGAATTGAATCTGTACTGTCTCCTGGAGTTTCCTGGGCTAATCCTGACAGTATTTCTCGCAAATATTCCAATGCACCATTGTTGATACTTTGTCATGTCATTGTTTGTAGTCAGTCTGTACGATCTTCTTGCAGCAACTGACTAGGTGGTCCACTGTTTCTTCCACTTCTTTGCAGAGGTGGCATTTGCTGTCTGTTGCTGTCTTCTCGATTCTGGCTTTGTATGCATTTGTTCTTAAGGCTTGGTCTTTTGCAGCCATAATTAGCTCCTCTGTCTCTTTCTTCAACTTTCCTGCTGTTAATCATTGCCAGGTCTTGTTATCTGCTTTGCTTGCTAGTTGTGTGTGTCTGTGTGTGTGTATTGGCCATGTAATACTTTGCCTTGCCATTTTTCTTTTCTATTCTTCATTTGGTCTTTCCTGTTGGCCAGTTTGGTCTCTTGGGTCTTCAATAAGCCTTCATGGTGTACTAGCTTCAGTGCATCTTCTTCACTGTCCTTCAGATAGATATTCTTCCAATGCCCTTTTTTCTTCTTTAACTGTCTGGTGCACTTGTAACATTCCACACCCACCTATGCTCCTTGGTAAGTAGAGTCTATCAACGTTGCTGCATGGATGAAGGGCATGATTCATTGTCATTATTTTTCTGGTCTTCCTATCCAGGTCTTCTAGTTCTGCTTGAGTCCAGTCCACTCTTCCAGTTGTATATCTAATGACTGGAATTGCCCAGGTGTTAATTGTCTTGATGGCATTTCCTCCACTGACTTTGGACTTTAAGATCTTCTTCACTCTCATGATGTATTCGCTACCAACCTTCTTCTTGACTTATTACTATTGTTGTTGTTGTTGTTGTTGTTGTTGTTATTGAAGTATCTCCTGCTGAAGACACATTATGCCTAGGACCTGGAGTTGGCTCCCACTTAAGTTGAATTCAGGTCACAGAAACATTCTTAATATAAGCCTCACAAGTAAGTCGTTGCTGGATTGTCGTGTTGTAATATTTAGGCAGAGTATCTCCTCTTCCTTTCCCCTAGGAAATTTTATTAGGTAGCAATTTTCAGTGTTGGATCTGGTACGATTGGGCATGTTTTGCTCTTATTTTCTTAATCTATCATTCCTCCCATACTTATGAAGTGTAATTCAAATTCCCAAATTCATGGACCTTCTCCAAAAATAGAGCACTACATAAGCAGTTTCCAGACTTGGATTTCTCATTATAAAACGAAATCCAGGTCTTCAGACAGACTTGCTCCATTTTCTCCTCTGTAATGTTGAAGAGGTCATTAATTAGGGACAATCTAGATAGAAAATTAGGCTGTATTATGATAAATGCCACTCACTTACTTGACCAATTTATAGAATCAGTCATTGAGAGTTCAAAGCATGCCCTTCCCCACGTAATGTGTAGTGTTCTGGAGATAACAGATGTGATATGCTGCAGTTATTACTGCAGTGTATTTTCTGCTCACCTGAGATCTTTAGGCCCTTTAAGATTATTAAGCTCAAGATAGGGTAGTGGATGTGTTGCATGTACAAATATTAATGGTTGAGCAAATATTTTGCTAATGACTACAGTTCTGATGTTGCAATCTTGGGAAAATAAATGTTTAGAACTCACCATGAATTTCATAAAAATCTGCTTCTGAGTAAATAGTTTTCGAAGGTATGTGTGTGTTTCTTTTAAGGTTTGATTTTAGAAGAGGAAGGTAATCTTGACATAAAACAATATTGTCCATACTGTTAGAAATACTATTTTTTTTTTCAAATTTTAGATTAAAAACAAAAACATAGTGAGACAGATGAATCCCCTCTTGGCCACATTCTTTATTTGAGAATGTCCATGAAAAAAATGTTTAAAAATATTAAATGAGTAAAATATATGTGTCAGATCTAGGTTCAGCTTGATTTTCCTAAGAATCAGAGTGGTAGAGTGAAAAAAGCAACAGATGTAGATCAAGGGAAAGTCTCTAATCCAACCTCAGTCATGAAATAATAAGTAGCCTTGAATAAGCCAGCTATCTCAGTCTAATCTATCTTATTGGGTTGCTGTGAGGATGAAATGGGATAACCAGATGTGCATCACTCAGTGGGATCAAATATGAAAATTACTTGATAGATCAGTTGAAGGTAGGAAGCATTTTGGGAAACGTATTAAATGACGAAGCACCTTATGATTACATAATGGCACAATAAGAACTCCAATACTATTTATCAGATTTGTGGTCCAGTGTGAACAAAAACCTCTTTAAAAATATTAATGAATTAATAACAAGAAAGAATAGCTCACGGTTAATAGTCTTTTGGGCTTTATATCATTTCAGACTTCTTTCTCCCTCTATCGTCTTGGCATGTCAGTATGAGAACAGGCTTTCAGAGAGTCATTTGTTCCAGCAAACAGAAAAACAAAACCTTAAATTTAAAAAAAAATCAAGCAATTGTTTCCTTTCGAGGAAACTGAGTGGATGAGGTATTTATGAACAGTTGAAGTTAGCCATGTTATATGGGGAATTTTGATAAGTTCCTTGCATTTTAATAACCTTTTTATTCCAGATCTGAGTTGAATCGAAAGAGATCTGAATAAACAGAAAGTTTGTTTGTTTGTTTGTTTATTTAGAGAATTTATATAGCTGTCCATCTTATGTATTTAACTTCCTGTATCAATGCCTCATAAATGAACAACAGAGTATGTGTATGTTTGTATGTGTTCATTTTAGGATTGTGCAGTTTTCCTGACACACTTTGTAGACCAAACTGAATGCTCTAGAAATAGTCTGAACCACAGTAGAGCCTCCAGCAGTAGCCTATGGTGTTTTTTCCCTACTTCTGAACTGTGATTCAGATAAAAATGAAAGTTTGTTCTTGTTGCAAGGATTCTTCATGGAGCGTTGAAAATACATACAACTTCAAAGTGTGTTTATTTTTTTTTCTCTATTATTTAACTGAAAAAATGATCAGGGTCCAACCATAGCCATGTATGCATGGCCCTTTTCCTAGGCAGCCAACAGCCCTAAATTTCTTTAGAGGAACACTGTACAGATGTCAAGCAGCTTTCACACACAACCATGCGGATCTACTAGCCTAAACCTCTGGAAAAACTAGTCATCTGTGTAACAAGAAAGGAATGGTTGACATTCTTCTGAAGCCTCATTTGCAATTATAAACCCACTTCTTCACTCACAGTGAAATCACTATTCTGAGGAGTGCAGTGTGGTTGAGGGGATATAAAGATCCACAAAAGTCTTTTTGATGCTTCTGTTATCTGTGATGGGCCATTCACGCCACTTAAATCATCAGCTGAGGTTCGCTCATACCCCAGTGATAAAAATACATATATAAAGCAGGCCTGTCACTGATCAGGTATAATGATTGTAAAATATTGAAAACAATACTATGAAAAGGGCATATTGCAGTTCATCTTGAATCTAAACAAACATTTAATCATATTTGGTGCTAAATCTTGCTGAACTCCAAATTTTCATGCCATTTGAATATCCAGAAATCCAGACAATAATTCATTTCAATGGGGACTTAAGTCACATCCTTTCCATGTAGAAGGCTCTAGGCTTTGGAGCTTTATCTTGAAGAAAAGCTGGTTCCATTGCAAAATGTGCACCGGCATAAGATAAAAATGACTTTAGGTGACTGCTTACAATAATTTTAAAAAGCAATACATTTGTCCACCTGAAATCACTGGCAGGACAGAAAGAGGCTGTGTGTGTGTGTGTGTGTGTGTGTGTGTATCGATATTATATTGGTAGAATAAATGCAGCATGAAAACTGGATAAGGCTCTGCTAGCAAGGGTTCTGTATGCATGCTACATTGGTTCTATCACTGTGAATCAAAGCGTTCCATAATTCCACCACCTCCCTGAGGGGCAGGAGCAAACATTAAAAGATATAATAGGAACAGGCCAATTACCTATCCTAGATGACAAAAACATTTGAGGCTATCCTGTTACTACGATTGATGAATACCATGTTATCAGCAAGATTTGGTGGTTTTACATCTCTTTATCCACTTCCTTTTAAATCCATTTTTAAAGCCACCTGATTTCATCATATTAGTGGGCAAAGATTGATCTAATTATCTTGGCATTGATGCTACCATATCACGTAATGGCCTGTCAGTAAGATACAACATTTTTATAACCTAGAAAAAGTGAGAATATATCCATGAAGAAATATATGGGAAACAGTTGAAGGACGGATTCTGTAAAAATGGCAGACCTCGGCCTTTCCTGGCTTCCCCATTACGAATATATATACCTCACCAGTGTAGAGAAAATCTGAAAACAAATAGGCAGCTCTATGAAAGCATCAAAATACTTTGCTCTGACAACTCCAATACTTCATGCATTGTTTAGGTAATATTTGAAGTTCCAGATGGTCTCAAAACAGAGTTGATGCCACATCAAGGGAGAGCACTCTAATGGAGACCCTTCCCAGATATCCCAGGATGTTTTCATTGACTTGAGTGTGGCAAGACAAAGCCTCATTGCAGCCATTGGTCCAACACAAAATTTAGATGTTAACAGAGTTCTTTGTCCAATTGCTGGTGGTAGAACTATATTTTCTTGAGATTCCACTGCAATTAAAGAAAAGAGAAAAAATACATTGGAGCATAGAGAGAACTTAACATTTGATTGATAAAAGCTTTCTGTTGCCCACACCCTGACATTCATTTTGTTATGTGCAAGAAAGGTTCAAAATGACGATTTCACCTACATTCAACTTGGGAAAATCTTCATTTGGTCAGCTGTGCATCATAAATGAGGAGCAACCTGGGTCTGGGATGATCAGCTTTTCAGTGGCCAGACTAGGACCAGCAACACTTCTGAGCTGCTCTGTGCTATCTCTGCCAGTCACCCAGATCACAAATTTTCATTTGTAAATGGCTTTAAAAATGTTTCCTGTCTTGGGAATCTTTCCCACTTTTAAAAAAGAGGAGAAGAAGGAGAAGATGACTTATCAAAATGAGAAAATGCTTAATGGGGAAAGTTCCTACTGCCAGCTAATCTGAAAAACAAAATGGGATGTTTGCAGACTAAATGGTACCTTGTGTTGAGCCTGCGAATCTATTTACTTGTGTAAATATAAAATGCTACATATGAAAGGAAGGTACTTTGTGGTCTCCAGGAGGGATTGGAAAGCATCTATCATCTCTACTGAATCAGTGCAGGATGAATCCACGGGCATGGTCCTCCTTTGCACATTGCACATCATCTATCCATCAGGGAGGAACACAAAACAAGGAGGGATGGAATTTGCATCTTTCTCTTTGATGGGAAGGAGGAGATTCTTAGCAGAGCACAATCAGTCAAAAGCAAGGAAAGTGGAATTTAACAGAAAGATGTGAAATATGTCTTTCTTTGTTTCTTTGTTTGTTTATAGGACTTATATGGCTGCCTATCTCATAAAATGATTCTAGGCAACTAACAACAATCCATAAAACATAGTTAAAAACAAAGGTGCCCTTCCCCCCAGGTGTCAGATCAAACATCCTCACACTCAACCCCCATCCTACACCAATGCCTGATCTTCGCAGCCCTCAGAGGGCTAAAAGGGTAGGGATCCCTCTGATCTCAGGTGGGAGGCTGTTCCAAAAGGTTGGGGCAGCCACTGAAAAGGCTCACCTCCGAGGTCCCAACAGATGGCAACATTGAAGGGAAGGGACCTGGAGCACACCCACCCTGTCTAACCTAGTAGGATGGGAGAGGAGTAACTTGACCCTGTACCATGTAGGGCTTTAAAGGTGATAACCATTACCTTGAATTGCACCCAGAAAGCAACTGGAAGGCAGTGCAGCTCACACAGCAGTGATGTTATTTGGGTGAACCACAGGGCACCCAAAACCACACATGCTTCTGCATTCTGGACCAGTTGCAGCTTCCAGATGGTCTTCAAGGCAGCCCCAGGTAGAGCACATTGCAGTACTCCAAGCGGGAGGTGACTAAGGCATGGGTGACTGTGAGCAAGGCCTCCTGGTCCAGGAATGGGTGCAATTGGTACACAAGATGGATTTGTGGAAAGGCCCCCCTGGCCACAGCTGCCACCTGCTCTTCCAGCAGGAGTTGTGAGTCCAAGAGGACCCCAGATTGCACACCAGATTTGTATGGAGGAGTGTTACCCCATTCAGAGTCAGAGATGTCAACTCACCTGACCTGGGGGGGCGGGGGGGTCAAAAACCCACAACCATTCCGTCTTACTAGGGTTGAGTTGCAGCCAGTTTCTCCCCATGCAGGCCCTTACAGCCTACAGGCACTGAGCCAGCACCTGAACAGCATAACTTGCCTGGCATGGGATAGAGATATATAATTGGGTATCAGCATACCATACTTGTCCATTCACATGCTTTTATGGCTCAGGGTTGCTGGCAGAATATACATGGTCATATTTGAAGGCTGAACTCCCCTTGTCTACCATTTTTCAGCTCTATGACAAGGGTCAAGCACATCTTCCAGGGTTCCTGCAGAACAATGCACATAGAGATATTCCCAGTAGGGCAATGTATGTCACATCCACATGGCTTACATAACAAATTAGATTTTAAATGGCATGTATGGCTATTCCACTTGTGGAGGGAGGGGGAGAGCTTATAGGCTCCCACCACTTAGCTTTTAGATTCCTATCACTTAGAAAGCCAGTCCTCCTCTCCTTACTCCTGTGCACAGCAGAAGCATTTTTCATTCATGGACAGAGGAGGTAGCAGATAGCACCCTGATGAATGGTCTTAATCCGTCAAGTACAAAATGGCCTTATTCACACATACATGTCTATCCTAGTGGATCCCTGCATTGGCCATGGACTTAGATGAGATGATTTCTAAGTTCCCTCCCTTCATCCTTCATATCCTATGCATCCATGGTTTGGTTCTGAAAAGGACTCAACGTGTTTAAGGAAGATCAATCTGTCAAAGGCTGTTAGATTGGATGGTTATTTCCTATTTCCTGAATCTCAGGCACTTGCCATAAATAACAGGACCCAGGGAGCAATATGCTTGTGAGCTTCCTTAATTTATGATTGGCCACTTGGTGACACCAAAGGCTGGGCTAGATGGGCTGTTGGCCTGATACATTCTAATTCTATGGCAGCATAGCTGAAAAGATTGACTATTTATTTATTAACAGCATTTTAATGGACAGAAGCAGATTTTTTTAGAGAAAAGATATAAGAGTCAGCATTTGCATGCAGTGCTGAACACAACACAATGCAACAATCAAATGCAACAGTTCACATGCTACGGCATCAAAAAAGAATGAAGTATGTGATGATTATATGGGATGATAATGGCTTGCCAAAATACTATAATGGCTTACCAAATACTATACAGCATCCTGAGAGAAGAAATAACCAGGAGCTTGTTAAGATGTTTAGGATGCAGTCCTATCATCCCTGGGATGATATCTGAGGGACCATAACGTTTTTCAATTCCCCTTCCCTTGAGGTTGGAGGGAGAGCACCAATCTCAGAGGATAGATCTGACCTCAGATTTCCTTTGCCCCAACTACAGCAGAAATATCAACAGGCCTTACCTTCTAGTCTCAGAACTCAGAGGCCAAGAAAGCAGGAAGGAACGCATTCATGACATATGCAAATGGAGAGGTGCAATGGATCTTCAAGATACTTAAGAGGGGGATTTACACAATGGGTCTAAAAAGATAATACTTTCCATAATTTGCAACAGGAGTGAAATAGATTGTAATCCCTGTAAGAAATAGAGGGCAATGTAGCTCTTCTTTTCCATCTTGCTGGCTTGAGCCCCACAAGCTTTTCAATTCTGATGTCGGGAATCTTCAACCAAAGGAGCTGGATTGCTATGTCCACACGCCATCATATGTAGTTGCATGCATCTTGGTGGGACTTGGGGCCTATGAACTTTCATTGTGGTTAAAGATAGATTTGATTGATTGATTGGTTGATTTTATTATATATATACACTGCTGGATTCAACAAAAATGACTCCCAGCTGCATTGCTCATCCTTGACCCAATTGTGGAGAAAATAATGATTCAGAAATAAGAAACTCATCAGAGACAGAGTTTGGCTTTGGCTCTGAATTTATTCCATTTCTTGCATATTAACTTTGTTTTCAGGGCTGCAAGGTGGCACTACTTCTTTGTCATGGCCAGAAGTGGCACTTTCTGATCTACAGCTCTGAGCCATTAAAGTATATAATGATATCATTGTTTGTACTCGGTTTATATTACTATCAGTAAGCCTGCAATTGTAAATTTCCAAATGTATTGCAACTTCCCCAAAGTGGATCACCCTTAAGGTTCTATGCCTCTGAAAATGCAAAAAAAAAAAAAAAAAACCCAAACAAACAAACAAATCTGCTTGATACAATTTATTTGTCCTAAATTAAACCAGGATGGCATGATAACTGGCTATTTAACAAATAACAGTGTTTTTTTCTTCCTGAAAAATACATTACATGAAGCTATTTTCAAGAGACCAGTTCTTGACAAATAATTGTGACTCTGGTCACATTCTCATGAAAACCAAATTGTGCAGAAGGCAAAGAGATAATAGATTTGCATTTTGGAAAGCTGAATGTTGTGTATAAATTTGACTGCTAAAGAGTGTCATATTTAAATTATAAAATGTATGAAACTTGGCATGCACATTCAGGCCATATTTCAGAGTTTCATGTTTTAAAGACACTTGTTTCCTTTCCAGAAGACATTCATTGCAATCAGTGTTAAGCCATTCTCCTTATTAAAGACATATGCAATACATTTTGGGACAGACGTGGATGCTTCAGTGAGCAAAATTAAGTTTCTATTTCTGCAAGATCATATTGGTCCATGGACCTACTCACTGTGATCATTAGCATGCTGAGTTCTGAGCTAGCATTAAAATCTTTTAAAACTGACAGTCAATAAAATTATGGGAGATTTAGCCAAAGCCCCTAAAATTACTACAATTATATAATATTTACCAATTTCTAGTAAGAATGGTGCTCATCACAAGCATTATTCAACAGAAATACTGGTTTGTCCCTTTCTTGCTTAAATGGAATAAAAACTAAATAACTAATCCAGGCAGTCACCAAGAATCAGCACTGCCTTGGAACCTCCCCCCACCCCAGTTCCCTTCGGAGTGGGAAAAACAGTCTGAGCGCTGGCCAGCAATGGATCTTTATCAGTCCTGACCATGCCCACTCCCCGTTAAGCAGCAGTGCCTCCCTAATGGATAGCAAGATGGATAATCAGGCATAGGTTTCAGAACTAAGGAGGAATTGGGGTGAGGGGTATCCTCACAGTTGGGCACTGAAGAACACTTTTATTCACTGGCTTCATGTTGCCCTGGATGGGGAGCTCTGGAGGAGGTAGATGATGGATTGGTGTCAACCTCCTCCATCTATTTAGCCAGCAGCCAAACACAGCAGAGAGTAGAAGGTACAATGGCATCTGCACAATGAAACCATTTAAATGATTACTCTTAAAGCTGGTGGCATGCGGAATACCAAACGGTAGGTAGATCTCACAGAAGACTTGATGTCTAAGGGCTTTACAGACATGATGTCATGGGACTAAATGGACAGGGCCTGCTCACACTTTTCCAGGTCCGTTGTCAAACAGTGAAGAGGTGCTCGGAGCAAAATTGCAGTAATTGTTTAGAAACTGACAGCAGGAAGAACATCCCAAAAAACTAGGCCCATAATGATAGGTTGTTTGCAGGAAGCTAATTTGTTAATCATTACAAAGTTGTTAAAATTAATAAAACCCAATTCAAGTCCCCCACCTTCATGAGCTCAAACACTGTGTCCAATATCTGACATATTGTAAGAAAGACATAGTGCTGATTCTCCTTTGACTGAAAGTCATATTGAATAAGGAGATGGACATGCATTTAACTAAGATGCCCAGAGATTTGTGACTTCCATTTTGTGATTTATCCCTGAATCTTAAAAGTTAACTTTGTTTTGTGGCTTTCTAGAATTAAAATTCAGCATTCTTGGCACAGATTTTCTCTGTGCATTTTCAAATTCTGAGAGAGCTCAAGTTTGAATTAGAGCTGATATGCAGATGTTGTTCATTACTAAGACATACCATGTGTGCCCTGAAGAAAGTTCAAAAGATACTGAAATATAGAAGCATCTTTATCGACATCTGCTCCAGAATAATGATTGGATCTCAAATGAGTTGTAGAATCCAGAGGTGGGAATTAGATAAGATTTGTAATTGTTCTGATAATTTTGTGACATGGTCCTATCTGATAAGTTCTATCATGAAAAATCAATTCTTCAGTCATCTTATTCATACAGATGATGCTAGAAATTTAATGAATGGGCAACAGCTACATGTGGAAGATGCAAAACTTTCTATAGCAATGCTACGAGGTCAAGACCAGAGCTCCTGAAACTGTGGAAGGATAAGAGCTTGAGAGAAATCAGATAGGTGCTTAGCTGTTGCGATTTCTCCTTCCTTTCAGGTGGGGAAAACACTGAGTACTGCTAAGAAACCAATATATATCAGATGAACAATGTATCCTATGTGGCATGTAGAAGGATGAATCTGCCTGATGTAGAAAAAGGAATGGCCTACAGGCACTCCTTCCCCCATTGTCCAAGTGGCCAACCTGTTGATACTGATGGCATTGGCAAGATCTAAGGAGCAGTTGCACCCCAGAAGAGACAGAGAAGGGAGAGAGTTTTTCCTTCATTTGGAGCTGAAGTGAACAGGATGCACTGTTTCTTCACTTCTGCTACTGGAGAGAGCTGAAGATTTTCCAACTGAGCTGAAGGGCGGAACAAAGCTACAAGCTGAGCAATGGAAGAGCCAAAGAGAGAACTAGAGAGAAAGGAAGCTCTGCAGCTGCAGCAACAAAAACAATGGAGAAAAAGGCAGCGCCAAGGCAGTGGACCAGTAAGAGAAAAAGGCAAGAAGCCCAGTGGCAGTGGACCAGTAAGACCTAGGATAGGCCAGTAATAGCAAGCCCCCAGAGTGGCCCATCATTGGAGTTGGCAGGAGAGACCACCAAAGAGTATCTACAGTGGCCAATTGAATGGGGATTGTGTGACCTACAAAAGAGCAACCAGAGACTGAGGCCTATGAAGGAGGCCCAGTAGCATCAACCTATTGAAGAGGCCACAGCAGTGCCAACCCAGTGAAAAGGTTCAGTGGTAGAAAGCAAGCACCAACTGCAAATCAGGCTAACACTGACCTGAGCAGCTTTCTGGTAAAGCTTGGAGGGAGACCACAGTTGGAGAGATCTCTGGGGTACCCAGTTAGTTCCAAAAAGGACACCTGTAGACCTCATCCATCAACTTCTAACTTGATAGAATCAAATAGACTGCAATTCACTGCCACTGAGAAGAAAAGGATTAGGCTGGGTGTAGTGGAATTCTAGGGAGGTAGCTTGGGAGAAAGAAAAATGCTACCTGATTTTATCCAACCTGCTAATCAAAGACTGATTCTGTCAGTCAATTGGCCCATATTTGATACAATTAAAAACAAACCCTCAATGTGGCAAAACCAGAGGGCAGGGTGGTATTGATCAAGGAAATTATAATGGTCATTAAGTCTAAAGGAGTAGCTCATAGCATTTCAAGTCTGGAATCAAAATCAGTCTCTGATTTCAAGTGCAGAGTTGGCCATTTTAATGTATGCTTCTCTAGCGAATACTCCAACACATCTGGACCTGAGTACCTGGTAAGGAACAGTCTACTTTCAGTATAAAGCTGTTCTGTTCTCGGCCACATCTCTCACAACCACAGTAATCTGCTGTGATGATACTAATCTTGCATCAAGTCAAAAATATTTGCCTGCAATCCTGAAAACAGCAGATGGTGGCAAAGTATCAGGTTAGTTTGAGTTTTATATAACCACTTGGCCAGATCTTTTTTTAAAAAAAAATTCTTTTAAATATTCATACTCCTTGGTGTTCAAATGATACACATCCTAGTTATTTTTCTTCTTAGAGAGCTAGGTTAGTGAGATAGCAAGTCTCTCATCTTCTTTTTTTTCTTTTACTTCTGACATGGAGCTGCCTGGCCAGTTACTTGTTGCACAAATCAAGTGAAGTGTTCCCTGCAGTTTTCTCTACTAGATGGAGATAATCTATTGCTACAAGAAATAAACTGCCTGCAGACAGCTCTAGGCCTGAAGTAGCATCAACCTACCTCCAAAAATTAGTAGCAAAATCTCCAACTGCTTCCAAAGCTTCAAAGTACTTTTCCACTTTCTTTGTTCAGATTAACAGTTCCTCCATTTCTAAGTCTCTTAGCCCACATGTAACACCCAGAAAGAGCAACCAAATAAGAAGCCTCACCTCAGCCTGTAGATGGGTTTCTTTGAAATTACAATTCTGAACAAAGAGGGTGCAAAATATATACAAATGTGCCTAAGGAAGGAGCAATATCATCCCTGTGGTCTTTGTCTCAAAACACCAATGTGCTTGTTGCTCATAAACTCAATGGCTCTACTTTTAAGAATAGTTAGAATAGTTGTTACATTTGTCTTCTCTTACAGACAGATCTGCCTTGACCCCAAAAGAAGATAACCCTGAATTTAAGATGACCCCTTCCAAAAGGAAAATAAATAGAAAGAACATTCTAAGCGCAGATAGAAGTCATGTTCAAAATTCAACTTCCCCACCTGTCAACTTCATTTATACTTCTGGGCATGATGTCTACAACTCAAAGATCCTTTTAAGCAATTCTGTTTTAATAATTTCCTAAAGCATAACACAGTGGAAAATACATAGAAGCAATAACTTTATTAGACCAAATAAAGTTATAAAAATGGTTTTTGAGTTTTAAGAACTCTTCTTCAGCCAAGTTGCTTAGGAAAAAAGGAAGGAGGGAGAAAAATGAGACTGATCTTGCGGCCACATCTGTATATGTTATACTGCCAGATGGAGTGATGGGAAAAAAGAAGCAAGTAAATATGCACAAATTCTCCATTCTGGAGAACAGACATTTCAACTGTTAATACTGTGTCCATTCTATCTGAGATATGCAAATAGGATAAAGCTTTGGAAAACTATTATGGAAATCTACCACCACCCTGTACTTCAAGTCTTTCTGAAGGATCTCTGTCACTCCAACCCTCTTTTTTCCTAACCGATAGGCTTGAAGAGGAGTTTTTGATATTTGAAAGCTTGCAACAGCTCCTCCATTCTTTTGGAGCCCACTGTGCCATTTTCCTCTCTACCTTTTCCCTCCAACTGCCTGATGACCCTGAAGGGGAAGGAGATAGATAATAAAAAACAGGTTGTTGTCTTTTCCTTGGTGTAAGAGGAGTCAATAAAGGGCACTGCTTATGTTAGAAGGTCCTAGTATCAGTAGAAAGGGCAGGCTTGGAACCTCCTTAGAAAAGTAGAATTTAGAGGCACCAGGTCAGCCCATGGTAAAGTCACCCCATGTTGTTATGAGATACTATTTCAGCTGTAAAGGTCATATTTCAATTTACATTGCCTTTTGTAATTCTTATGTATCATTTCAGATGGTACATAACCTATAACTTTGTGGGCTTTGAAGCTCTTCTGTATTCCTTTGGCAAGAAGCTCAGTGATTACTATAGTTGTGGTGCCAGTAAAAGACACTTTGTTACATCTATCTCCTTAAGTGGGTTTTTTTCCCACATGTATAACTCCAGTCAGTCTACAAAGTGTTACTACTATGGATTTTGGATACTGCTCCTGTGGGAGTTTTACTTAATTTGGTAAAAAAAAGAGTTCCAGTCTCCTTGTATGTTTTGAGGGCAGAGCGGGAAATCACACTTGTCCTTTCTCTCCATCTACTTACTTACTTCTTTAAAAAAAAATGTTGCTACTCAGCTGTAAGAATTATGGGGAAAAAATTGAAACATGTATGATAGACACAGACATTTGTTGAACCGTAATATATACACCTGAAAGGGTGCTCAATGAACAATAGTATTGTCACTGATGTTTATAATACATGCATCATGACATGCAAGTGTCCATCTCAATATGATCAGGTGTGTTATCTTGTAACAGGCACTTCCCACTCAGGTGCTCCAGTGATTCCTTCTTCCTCGGCCTCTTTCCAGGTGACTGGAACTATGGTATATAGTCTTTTCTCAAGATGGCTATGTCCTTAGTAAAAGTTTAAGACAACCTGGAAACTTTGTTTCCAACTTTTTGCACCTAACATAATGCCGAGCAAAGAGTCCTGAACAAGTAGTTTCCAGGGTGCCCACATTGCCACTAAGATAATTACATTTCCCAGGGTTCCTGTCACCTTAATGCTGTGGTTGCTGTCTTTGAGTTTCTAAGGAGAAATGCTTCACAAATAGGACTTTGGTGAGACCACTCTTTCATTACCCCTGCTATCACAAGAGCTGTAGAATAGGAAGGGCAAAGGATACGCCAGAGGCTGAATTTCAGAGCAAGGCTTGAAGAATAGGGGGGGAAATGCATTGTTCAATTTAGATCAATTTGTTGAGAGCAATTCTAAACCAAAGAGAAGCTGCCTATTTCTAGACAATAAAACATTCAACAAGCATT
Organism: Liasis olivaceus; assembly: GCA_030867105.1. Lineage (NCBI taxonomy): Eukaryota > Metazoa > Chordata > Lepidosauria > Squamata > Pythonidae > Liasis > Liasis olivaceus. The sequence goes on along the minus strand of CM061349.1, from coordinate 93,407,345 downwards.
GGAAATGTCAAAGTATAAATAGATGATAACGCATTTTGCTCAGTAGATGATCTTGGGCTGTCTAACTTCCCAAACAGTTTTGAGGGCAGAATGGGAAATCTTTTGTGCACTAAGCTATTTAATGGGAAAATGGGGCACAAATGTTAAGAACAGTAGTCATGATAATGTAGTAGTAGTAGTGATAGCAATACAAGAAAACTGTTGATAATTTTCCCTCACTGGTTTTTATGGGACACATCAGCTAATCAGGAATTAAGAAACTTCTTGTTTATGCTGGGACACTGAAATATAAGAAAGGGACTTGTCGAGACTTCTATAATACTATTTTTATGCAGAGTAATTTAGGAATAAAACCAATTGTAATGTTAGGGAGGAAATAAAAATGTGTTTATGGAGGCTCAGGTATAAAAAAGTGATGATCAAACTCTGTTATATTGCAAAATATAAGTCAAATGAAATAAAATTATACGCACAGAGAGAGATAGGTATAGGCATAGGAGAGAAAGAAAGAAAGAAATGGCTGTTCGGTGTTTTGGATTTAATTCCAAAGAAGCACTTCAGAATACAGAGGAGTGCAGATTCAGTATCTGTCCATGACTCATTAAAGCAGAACTGCTTCCAAGACCTCATGACTGGAAGCAGATGCAGCTGCTTTAATGAGCCCCAGAGAGATTCTGTATTCATGCTCCCACATGTTCTAAAGCATCTCTTCTGAATCAAACCTGAAGCACAGTGCAGCTCAACAAAATTAGAAGGCTCTAGAAAGTAGCAATACTGCTATCTCAAATACCACAAGTCTGCACTGATAGGCATTTTGGTCAAGCCATTCAGAAAAATCCAAGCAGTTTAAAAATAATTTAGGAATAAAACTAATTGTCATGTTAGGGAGGAAATAAAAGACCATTTTGTAAACACTATGAGACTGTTTTGAAATTGCTGGAGTCAATTTCTTCCTCTTCCTTGCAGAAATTAAAAAGGGCAGGGGGATTTTGAAACCTGATTTGCTGAGCGACATGCATTACACTGATGAAGAAAATCCTACTTCACATAAGAAAGTGAGTACAGAAATGTTACTAAGTCTGATAATAATAATAAAGCTCTCTCCTGTTCACAAGGAAAGGCAGATGGGGAATCTATATGGCAAGTCTTAGATTATTAAATGTACTAAATTCTAGCACTATATAGAGAGAGCAAAGAACAGCATTTATAAAATTCTTATAAAATGTATAATAATATAAATTCTTATTTCAAAAATCCCTTTCACCAAGTCTTAAGAAGAAATGTTCTTTAAATTCTTATTAGTTATTTTTTTTGCTTTTGCAATCATTTGATTTTTATTATGACCAATTACGAAAAGAGATGTTTCTTTACAAGGCAAATTTATCAAGAATTCAAATAAACCCTTTTGAGCATGCTTCCTGCATAAACTGATCATGAATAAACATATTTCTATGGCTCCAAGAACAGGAGCCTCTAGTGCCTTCTCCCTCATTTACAGCATTATCCAATCAGGAACAAGGAAATGGTTAGGCCAAGTTTGCTGAGTGAAACATAAATCATAAACATCTTTGCCAGAAGAGGTTTCTTTTATGAAAACAATTGCTCCTAAAGAGTTTATTTTTCATTTTAATAAATTTCCTTTCTGGAAAAAAAATATAAAATATTCTGCTCATAACCTGAAGAAAGCCTGTAGTTCAGCTACAGATGCAAGGATTTATATTTTCAAGTGCTATTTAAGAAACATGTTAGGTGCTAACTAGATGCAGAAAGAAAAAAAATCCACTTTACAGCCAATGGATTTTTGTTGCTTATTTGTTTGAAAATGGATGAGTTCTCAAGGATTAGATCTGTCCAAATCAAATAACAGAGCACAGGTGAAATTTTAAAGCTACTTTCTCTGCAGGAAATGAGATCTTATTCTTCACGACCAGCAGGAGACCATTTTAAAGAATAGAAAGAACATTCAACTGATGTTGAGAAAGGACTGTTAGAATGGTTTATTCTATTTCAGAAATGATTGTGCTTCTTCTTTTAGGTATATCTTTCTGAAATCCATAAAGACTGCTCCAATGTGGAAAGAATAGAAGGATATCATCCACTGTTCATTGGAATATCAGTCATATATCAAACTCTACATCAGGATTAGGAAAACCTGAGGACCTGACCCATGAACCCATTTTTCTTCAGGAATGAAGACATACTAAATATTCAGAAGGTTAGATATGGCATTTAGGAGGCCTGTCTAGATAATCATGTTTGGATGCAGCCATTACTCATCTTTCTTCAGTAATGTAATGTAGTAATGTAGCTCTTATCCAGATATTCCTGGAGATTCATTAATGTTCTCCCACTATTCTCTTATACTTGGTCAATCCTGTCAACTGCAACCAATATCGATGATCCTATCTCTCAGGGCTACATATGATTCCATGTATTCTTACAGAGGAAGTTTAATGAGAAATGTTTCATCATTTTGGGCTGCATTGGTTACCAGTGTCCTTCCAGGTGCAATTCAAGGTGCTGGTTGTCACCTTTGAAGCCTTTTCCCAGTTGTTTCTACCCATCTGATCTGGTTCAGCAGGATGGACATGCTTTGGGTCCCGTCAGCCAAGGAATGCCAGTTGGTGGGACCCAGGAGGCATGCCTTTCCTGCCATAGCAGCTGCCCTATGGAACATCCTCCCTCTGGAGATCAGGATGGCCCCAACCCTGCTGGTCTTTCCTAAGGCCCTGAAGACCTGGTTCTGTGTCCAGGCTTGGGGTCCCAAGTGTGTGAAGGGTCCCATCTCCTGGTGGCGCTAACAACCATTGATTGTGACATCTTCCTTGGCTGCTTGTGTATTTTAATTTTTGTATTTATTATGGAAATATGTTTCTAATTTATTTTAAGATTGTTTGCTGCCCAGAGTCACTTGTTGAGATGGGCAGCCATATAAATTGAATGAATGAATGAATGAATGAATGAATGAATGAATGTTTTCCTGCCACTTCTATAGCTAGTCGTGTCCAAATTATACCAATATGGAAGACAAATTCAATACAACATTCAGAGATATTTTTAGAATTACTGTATATATGCCATGTGATTGTGGCAAAGAAATTCCTGTTGCCTCTGTGCCTAAGCTATCCAGTGAATCTACTAATTAGTTGCTTCCAACATTTCTTCCAGCTTCAATGACACAGTTAGATCAGAATTAGTCAGCATCTATATGTTATGGGAGACTCCACCTGGAACAGGCTGAGGTATGAGGTTCGTCATGTATGTGTTTGTCTTTGATCTTTTGGCTAATAAAATCTACAACAAGCAAAAAGTTTACTCAGAGATAAAAACAGTAGAAAATATAAACAGAATGGTAAAAATGCAGTCTTTCTTCTCTGTGCAGCTCAGGATGAATCAAAAACAGCAAAAGTAGCCAGCTATGTGAGTGCCCCTGTTCAAATTGTTGCAAGCAGGACTGAAATGAGCACAGGTTATCTTCAGTGTATTTTTTATTTTGTTGCAATTGTTCCAACCCTTGTCTACCTGCTCCTTCTGCTGCCAAAAACAGACTCCTGTTGGGGAAATGAGACCAGGCTATGGGAGAGAGTGTCCTAGAAATATTGCTTCTTTCTCATTAGTCCTTCCTTATTTTCCATTCCTTTCTTGTGGTTCTTTTGGCATGTTCTCATATGTCCTTTGCTTTTTTTTACTGTTTCACTTTTGCCTGTTTCCTTGGTGCAGAATGTATTTAATGTATGAATGTATGGTTTAGTTGCACTAATGTTTTAACGTCCTATTGGCAATCATCCTTCTGGAAAATCGCATAATGTGTGAAAAAGTTAATGTCAAAGACTTGAAATCTTCCATTTTACTTGTTCAATAAGCTCCAAATTATTGTCATCACATATTAAGTATTTCTGCTTAAAACTAGTACAGAGTAGAAATCTATGCACAATAATACCTGCCAGATTGAAGTTACATTATCTGTAGATAAATGTGGCGTATAATATGTGTCATTCAGTGTATGAATGATTTCTCCCATTCAGCATTCTCACCCACTTGTCATATAAACCATATACATTGCCTGATTAAATAATTCCAAACCTATAAATTGCTGGCTATGGGAATTACATGCCATTCAAAACAATATCAAAAACAACTTTCTTTATCAAACACTATTCCAATGACCTTTCCTTCTAACTTTCCTGCATGTTTTTAGTTAACAGCACAGGGGTGGGGGTGGGGGGAGAAGAAGAAAGAAAAACAGGGGAAAAAAACATTTTAATGCTATGTTTTCAACCCTGCAAAGTCAAACTAATGGATGACAATCCATCAAAATCAGCAAGATAATAGAAAAGCATATTCTGATTCCAGAAATGTTGTCTGATCCTACATGATGGAGTAAGAAACAATACAAATATCTGATTCGCTGGAGCAAAATTGACCTTAAAAAGATGATAAGAGAGCTGAACTAAGAGAAAGGACATGAAATTTAAATAGGATAAGAATATATGCAAGAGAGAAAGACATTCTTAGAAACAAAGAGAGTAGTGGATGTTCAAAACAAAGTAAAACTCTGTGCTTAATGAAAACTCAACAATAAACACATCTCATTTCAACAAACACAGAGAAGAATTAGGTTTGTGTTACAGTGTTTAAATTAACATTGAAATGTACTCCTAAAGCATTTTGGATACATTGATAGAAGAATTTATGAAAGCAGCATACATTAATATGGAGTGCAGATGTTCTTCAATACAGTTTAGGTCCCCCACTTTTACAAAATTTTAAGAACTTATTTAAGAATTCTTATAGCACACCTTATCGTTGATTTCATGATAACATGGGTTCTGAAAAACATGTGTCTTTCTGACCTACTGCTGCTTTTTTTAGACAAATTGGAAAAACCAAGCCAGGAAAAAATATTTTTCAACATTTGTAATTAATAATGTAATTATCCATTCCATTCTACCTAATTTTCACATTCCTTTCAGGACATCTGTCTATCATTTTGAATTTCGACTCCTACGTTCTTTGCCAATGACCATGCTGGTGGGACTGATGGAACATGAATTTCAAAACTACCCTGGTCTATTAGACATTATTGACATTCAAATGCTCTACACTTCCCTTGCTAGAGGAAGTTGTAGAAAAGTGTCTAAAGGCTGAGACGGCTGGGGTCCAATTAAACAATTATGAACTGACATCCAAATTCAAGAGGGTTTGGACTTCAGCTTGTAATTGTTCACCATTTTCTGAACTCTTGAGGTAAAAATGCTGACCATCTCTGACCATTATAAACTGTCCTTTGCAGGGACAGGAGGGGGGAAGCATAGACAATTCAGTAACCACGCATATAAACAGGCTTGAGATTAAGTCTGGCAATCTGTATCTAAAAATTGTATTATGAACATTCTTGAAGGAAAGTTCCATCAGACATTGGATGGTTCATCAGTGCATTTTCCACCATAAACCATTTTGTTTTCATCCTTTTGTCCACTGATTTCAGTGCATATACATCACACACATTCAGTGCTAGAGAAGGCTTGAATGGACCATCCTAAGTTTCTAGAGTTGAAAGACCAGTGGATAGAAATGTGGGGTATAATTTGAAATAATAAATAACACGCAATTCTCATAAAATCCCAAAGGCTTCCTGGTGGTAGGATTTATTTTAGGACTGTGCAGCACTCGCACTCTAGATTTGAAGAGGAATCGTGCTGGGAAGCATGTTTGAGTGTGCACATTGCACCTGTTGGCCTTGCCCTCAAGAAGCCACATCTTTTCCTGGGCTTCTGAGGTGCCAGGTGCACAATCCCAGGAAATGTTGCATTGGATCTAAGGACAGGCCAGTTTTTATCCCCTTCAGATCTGGATTGCTTCACAGCCCTCTTAAATTTCAAACAGTTTCAAAATACTATCTATAAAACTGAACATATTGCTAATTTTAAATTTATTCACTAGAAGAGTCTTCTCATTCTTCTGAGAAGCGGTAATGGAAAAGAAGTAAGGCAGGAAAACCAAAGAGATCCTCCTATTGTTTTAATACCAGTTACAATCATTCCTAACTAAATGTTTCAAATTCTTTCTTTTCTAAAACCATATTGCGTTAAGGGCTTTGTCTACAAAAATTGCCTACTAACAGTTTAAACGTTTAGTATTATTTATCTTGCTTATTATTATAGGACCAGTAGGCACTTCACATAATTCAATTTAGCCAAAGAAAGAGGGAATACAATTACCCTTTTTCCTCCAAGTTTTCTTTCCAAGCTACTGAAACTAGCTATAGAACTCTTCTGAATGGAGGTTATAAGAGCCAAAGAAATATAGCAACTGCCAAGTGAAATTCCAGGGACTGCCATTTATAGAAGGATGGAACAATGGGAAGTTGTGTTTCAATCACTTGCAAAGCTAAGTCACTGTTTGGCTCTGACACATTTCTGGCAAGAATGCGCTCCAGTGGCTGGAGCTGAGAATGACCTGCGTCCATGTTCCCACGAGCATCTCCCTTTCCCTAGCTGTTCTCCAGAAATAAAGAAGATACAACTGTGAACAGAAAAACAGTTGTGGAAAAAGAGGAACCAGGGAAGTTTCAGTAGTGAAGCTCTGCCCTCCAGAACACCTGTCAGGTAACATCCCTTTTATATCGCCTTGGTAGAATTGTACTGATCTGAAATTAGTGGAGTACTATTGAGGTTTTGTCATTACATTTATTTAATTCATTTAACCCTCTGGAAAAATCAGTCTCTCCATGGCATGTACAGTTAGGGTTATCAGATTAAAAACAGTTGTTTTCTCCTTGCCACCATAGAGCTTCATATGAGGAAGAAAGTGTAAAATATACAAATCAGATACAGAATTTGCACAGAAATGCCCTCTTTGTCAGATCTAGTGGGGCAAGCAGAAACAATGGAACACAAGTATTCCTGCAAATAGTCTGGCTGACTTATGCCATGTAGGGCTTGAATTGCACCTGAAAGCTACTGGCAGCCAGTGCAGTTCACAAAGTGTTATATGAGCGTAACATGAAACACTAAAAGCTGCCTGTGCCATTACATTCTGGAACAGCTGCACTTTCCAAATGCCCAGGCTCAATCAGTCTCCCTCACCCCAACATCTCCTGGAACCAGCCCCAGAGAAAGGAGGAGAACCACCCCACCTCCCAATTCTCTAAGCCTGCCCAGAAGGATACCATGATCAGTTCAAAATGTAACAGCAAAGACAGCTCACTTTTTCACGATCGTCACATCTGCACACAACTGCCCAGTGGACATGTTCTTGGTTGTAAAGGATGTTCCATATTTGAACCCTTAGGCTGGGGTATCAGATCTTCATGAGCACCCTGTGAATTGTTTGCAAACCAAAACACTTTACAGATCAAACATGGGCAATGCTCATACTGGACTTGTACAGAGTTTCCTTTCAAAATAAAGTCAAGGCATTTTCAGTGGGCCTCTTTTGTTCCCTATATTTAAACAGATTTCAGTTGCTGTGAATTTGGCAGTGCTGAATCTTTGTAGTTGGGAAGGATATTCAAAACATGTTATCTATATGTTTGTTGCCCATTTGAGCTAATTATATCTGGCTATGATAGAAAAAGCAGAGATCCAGGGTAAAGCTATATACAACGCAATCTCTATTCGAGTTTTATTTTAGAAGTAATTTTAAGATCATAATTCCTGTTACCAACAAAATGATCATAATTCTATTTTATAATTGTCATGTTATATAATCCTGTTTTAAAGCCACCTTAGGAACCACATGCTCAAAAAATAGGGGAGATGCATAGACCGATAGAATAAATAGCTCATAAGATCAAGCTGTAAATAGATGTTGCTGGGCTGAAATATCATCTTTGTTGTATTGACTTTCTTTTGGTATGTATTCTGTGTATGCAAGATAGAAATGGAGTTTAAGAGTTTAGTTCAGAAAAATGTCCTTGAATTGCAAAGTGCTTGACTCTGCCTACCAAACAGTTATCTCAGCTGGCAGAGTAATTGAACAGTGGCCATTTTCATTCATTCCATTTATTTTGACTTTTTGGTTATTGTAAGATCCTCTTTTCCCAATAAACAATCTAAGAAAATCCATAAAAATAATCACAGACTTATAAAACAGTAAAATTACTCCAGCAAATTAAACTTTTAACAATACACAAATTAAAGTTTCAAAAACATTTATGACAACAAGTTTGCCAAGTGCAAAGAATCCTGCTGTATTACATACAAGAAGGACAGATATGTTTATGGGATGTAGCAAAACAGCAAAACATCCTGTGCTACTTCAAAGGCAATATATCTATGCCACAATATACAAGGTAGCATTAAGTTGCCCCAGTATTTCCTATTACTTGCATTGCACTATTATTTGGTTTTATCCTGGAGGAAAATGGAAGTCAAAATCCAAAGGGTGATGTAGAAGTTAAGTTGCTGGACAAGGAGCAAGAAGACAAGGTTCAAGTCCACTCCCAGCCATGGAAACTCTCTGGGTGACTTTGGGGCCAATCATCCCCATTCTCTCTCAACCCTACTTGCCTTGTGGGGTTGCTGCTGGGGAGAATAAAATAGAGATCCCCAAGAAGTCCACCTTTATCACCTGGGGAAAAGACAGCATAGAAGTTTAACAAAATTAAATACCTGCTTGAAATAGGTATTTAACAATCTTCCTCTCCTTTTTAAAACAGCTTGTACATTTCTAATTGTTAAGAGAATCCAAAATCTACTTTAAAATAACCTCACTATACTACATCAAGTGACAATATCCTTTTAAAAAAAAAACCAAATGTCTCCCTAATTTGAATAGCAATTTTCAAGTTTCTAGAGTATTAAAGAATCCCAATTTTCCACCTTTCCTGTGAAACTTGGCCTGTGGATATGTATAAATGGCTAAATAATGACAAGAGTTTCTGTGACATCCAAGTAATGTCACAGTTATGGCAATAAAGCCACATCAAAGTCCTGGAGCTTGGCAACATCTTTTGAGCCACATATCTGTCACAATAGATAATGGTCCATTTGTAGTCGTAGCACATCACTCACATTTCACATTCATCCTGCACTGCAGTCATTTCCTGGGGAGATCACAGTCATGCTGGAGTATTATTACTACTTCATAGTAAAATGACACTCACATCATCTTTTTAGGACTGTTTTATTTTTATAGTAAACCAAGTGGCTGAATGAAAGACTACCTGTATATTTTGCAGCACTTACTTTTCAAAAAGTCAAAATTTTAGAAATGAATCTGAACTTTTTGTCAGCTAAAAAAAGCTTTTGTTGCTGGACAGATTTTCAAGGAAATACACAAAAGAAAAAGATTAACTTTCTTTAGAAAGGAAAAGTAGGCCAGACCATACAATTCAGTAACATTATTTGTATTTATTTCAAGTGCAGAACGATCACAACCAAATCCCAAAGGAAAAATATGCTGCTGCCACTTAGGTGAGCAAGAAATCTTCCATGAAATTAGCGACCCTTATGAAGAGAGACGTCTACTGGTTGCCCCAATCATAGACATCTTTGGAGAGAAGAAGATCTTACAATCTAAAGAGGTCTTCATGATTCATTTTACCACATTGTTGCCCAACCTCTCAGGCTGAGCAGCTGGGGAACCATGTTTTATTATTTACATTAGCTAGCTCACCTGTCCTAACGACTAACAATAACTAATTTCTTCTATGGAGAAAAAAATGATGAGCTATTTCTTGTGTTTCTACCTCAGTCCCCAATAATCATCTCTTGAGTTCAGAAAGGAGCATCGTACTTTTTTGTACACTTCTTCCTTTTGAACACAACTCTCTCAGAATATTGGTCTAAAATCTGGCAACAGTTTTCTCACTACAGAGGCTATTATTACTAAAACTGCATTATATTCAGTCTCCAAACAACAAAGTTATTATCATTATTTCAATATATAAAAAATCAGGAAGGTCCAGCTTTCTGTAAATTCCATCTCATTTTGCTGTAACCAAAAAAGTGACAGCTATTTTTCTATACGTGATTATGAAGAATATAACACTGTTTTTCCAAATGTCACTCCGGATGTAGCATCAGGTTAGAATCAATTACCTTCAGAGTGACTTGAATTGAACTTTTGGAGGTCTGGATGAGGTCCAAATTTGGATTGGATTATTTTGGACCACATCTTTTTTCTTTAATTAGGTTTATAAGATACTCCAACCAAAAGCAACTCTGAGTGACACTAGGAATCTAATCCATTCCACACCTTCTAAACAAAAGACAATTTCTATGGCTAGAGGAACAGATCATACCCTGGAGTCCTTGGTGCTCTCTGAACTTGGTTGTTTGCTTGCAGATGTTTCATAATCTGACTAGGTAACATCATCAGTACCATTTCAGCCCCCAAGGCCTGATGAAATAGCCATAGGCCATTTTGATGGACTTCCTAAAAATCAGGAGGGATGGGGCCATTTGGATATCTAGGGGAATGCTGTTCAATAAAAGGGGGTGGCAATTGAGAAAACCCACTACATGAACCCAGAAAATAACAGTCATGGGGCAAAAAATCATGGACCAAGCCCATCCTGATCTTACTGGGGAGGCAAAAACTATTGAAGATAACCATATACTTCCTTAAGAAATCTAAGAAACAAACCCAGAAGTTTCACTAAAAACTTGGGAGGAAATTTTGCAAAATGATATTTGCATATAAAAAATTGTCAGCTCAATGAGATCAGGAAACCAATTCCACAGGAAGACTAGAAATCTGATTTATTGAGATAGGATATAGTAATAGAATTTTGCAAGTTTGTTTGTGTTTTACCTTCCCTCCCCCTTATGCCTCATTGAGTCAGGGAAGAGCTAGCCTGAGTCTCTTTCTAATAGCACAGGTAGGTCTCAATTAGTGCGGTTAATGAATCCCATGAAACGGTTGCATTATTCAAATTTGCACTATTCAAAGTGATATTTCCATGGAAAATATGGTAATTGGTTCCAGCTTAAATAGGCAATGAAAAATTTTAAACATACATTTTTATATGTATATTAATGAAATATTACAGTAAAGGATAAAAAGAATATACTTATAATTTAAATTTATGGTTAACAAAGTCACAGAGTAGTTTTAGAAAGCAAAATAAAAACAAAACAGTTCTACCATAGAATCAGGCATTCCAAAATCTCATCCTATTTTGGCATCGCTATGACCATATTCATGTTGTTCAATTACATCAATTTTTTGCTGTAATGTAATAATAAGCCTTTTCTTTTTTTAAACTTGTACTGTTCTCCTCTGACAGAATCTTCCTCTTCTCCATTTTGCACACATGAAGATTAGCTGTGTCTAAAACCACAACGACAACTGTGTATGCACTAGCTTGAATTGCACACATGCTAGCCTCGCACTAACTGAATTTTGGGTTGCATTAAATGCAACCTGGTATCAAGGTACAATGTGCACTAATCACGACTTACCTGTATCTCTTTTTACAAGGCTTAAGAAATGCTTCTGCCCTTGTTGTTTCTGTAACAGCGTCTGAATTTTCCCTTCAAGGCCATCTCCATGGTGCTCTACAAAAAGTTTAATTTAGGACCAATATCTTCTGCTCAACCCAGAGCCGGAGTAGTGTAGTGGTTCAAGCACTGGACTAGAAGTGGGGAAACAACTAGGACAGGTTCTAGTCCTCCCTTAGGCATGGAAATCAGCTAGGTGACCTTGGGCCAGTCACTCTCTCCAAGCCCTAAGTTGTCAGGCTGTGCAACAACTCAGCTGAAGAATAAAATCCCTCACTGCATCATGCACCGATAACTTGTGAACTAGGTAAGTTCACTGTGTGAACTAGGTAAGCCCAATGCAAAACCAGTGGATCCTAGCACAAAGCAGGAAAAATGCTAAGTAAAACAATTATTGCATCCAAAGATGCGATTCACTTGTTTTTTTTTCCTATTACTTGCCATTTACAAAAGCATCTGCTTCATGTAATTAAAGCAGAAATCTCACATGCTGCTTCAGAATCAGGATTCGCTTCTTATGTGTACTGAGGCTTCCTGTATGCCAAACATTTATCCCCATTGTTAACATTTTCCATATACATTGATCCAATTTTGAGGCAAGATTCTTGCCTGATATGTTAATAGTCACTGTTTCCATGTCCACTTCACATGTGCTTTATAAGACATTTATTTTCTTTTTGAAGAAATGATAGAGAATAAAACTAATATTTGTAAAATTAAAAGAAGCTCCTTTAATTCAAATAGACCTTGGCTGACAGAATACTGGGGCTGCTATCATTTATAGATCCAAATAATACAGTACACAATCAATGAGGAATAAATCCCACTGAATTTAGTATTGCTTAAAAATCATAGAAAATCAATAATGACATCATCATCCATGACAGATTATGCAGTTGCTGGTGGCACACCCTGTTATCTTCTCCAGGCAGGGTGCAGTTGGTGGGGCTTATTTCTGAATAAACACACATAAATCATGAAATAAGATACAGCAGGTATCAATGTATCAGTGCTTTTTCTGAGAGTTAGTTCTTCGACTGATGGGAATAACAGTTATTACAGTCATCAAAGCAGCAGATTTCACCTCCTTCACAGAACAGCTCTCTGCATAGAAAAGGAGGGGGAAAAATGAATAAGAGTTTTGTCACCCTAAACTGTCTATATATAGGTGTCTCATTTGAAAGTAGAGTACTCATTGGAATTCTTGTGCTGTAACCTTAACTTCTAATAAATGCTATTAATCTGAGCTCTGCTCTTAGTTCTTGTTCTTTAGATTAACAATTTCCAGTCTAGACTGCAAGGAAGGAAGTCGGACATTTTCATTAGTTGCTAGAGAAACCTATAGCAGGAATGTGGAGAATGTAAACAGACAAGTTCAATTTACAAATCAATGCAGGAAATGAAAATCCGGATTACTGTTATACAGTGGGAAACATGGGAAGAGAGGATGCTGGATTTGAATCCAAGATAGATGTCATTTTGGGAAACCACTTTAATTATTAGTAATTGTCTACTTTTGGTAATGGCTACCTTCTTAAGTTACAGAAAAGATTTAATCCTAGCCACATCATGTTGTGTCTTTGGAAAGCTTCAGCCAAGTTTATGCCTGCCCTGAAAGAGCCTGACACCTTTGAAAAGATAGACTATGGAATCCATGAATTGTGACTTCCTTCAAAAAAGACATACAATAAGAATAATTAATGGCAAAGACATAGTTTAACAGCATATTTCAATTCAGCATTTATACCTGCCTACTTATATCTACAGTTTCCAAATGAAGAATAAAGTTTTAAGACTACAGTTCTATAGAAAATAACATGCTTATAGTTCCTGTTGATTTCAGTGGGACATAGACTGCATTAATAAATCAAAATGTAGGTGAGTACCTCAATGTATCTGAAAATAGCAGAACTGTTATTGATGGAAATTATAAGGAATATAAGTCTCTTAGTTATTTGGATGAGAAGCTTTTGCCCATGAACAACCTCTGCTGAACAGAGTGGAAGTTGTTCCTCAGTAAACATGGATAGAATTGTTCTGAAAAGGTTTTTTTTGAAAAAAAAAATCAAAATAAAGATCCTACAAATGTTGTTATATTCCTTTGCTTTATTTGTCAGATTTCCCACTTCGTCTCATCAAAGAGTAAAGGTTAATAGGTCATTGTGAAATTAAAGGAAATGAAATATGACTAAGAAGAAAAAGTAAATGAAAATATTTTTTAAGGATCTATTTTACTTTTCAATCCCACATCAGTGAAAATACTTTATCATATCTGCTTCACAGTACAAAAAATCCCGTTGACTTAAGATACTATTCAAGACTCAAGGACTTCGGCAATACTCAGGCAATCCCAGTGAAGTCAATTATTAGATAAATTGGACACAGTTCATAGTATTAGTAGTTTATTATAGCACCTTGAAGATGCTCCTGTATGTTAATATCCTTTTTACCAGCAGCACCTTGGAAGATATTATTATTTATGTATGAATATGGTTTTTGTTGTATTTTTATTGTATTTTAATTAATATTTATTTTTGCTTTTACTGTAAACCACCCAAAGTCACTTCCTAGTGAGATGGGCGGTGACCAAATTTGAAATATTAAATAAATAAATAAATAAATAATTTTCTTGATCTGCTTCCTTGCTCTTTTCACAAAATCTCCTTTTTGACATCCACAGCTCTCTTCATCCATTCATTGATTGATTATGTGCCATCAAGATGATGTTGACTCTTAGTGACCACATAGATAGATTTTCTCCATTATTATCTGTCCCTAACCTGGTCCTTCAGGTCTTCCAATCATGTACCCATTGCCACGTAACTGAGTCTCTCCATTCCTTCCCATACATAACTTTTTATCCAGCCATAACAAACTATCATCTATAAGTGGATTCATTCATACTGCTAATTTGGTAGTTACAGCATACTGAAAACTACTTGAAACTGAATTGTCACCAATGTACCAATATCATCAATGCCAATATTTTCTGTATCTACAAAATCTGTACAAAATCTATTTCCACTGGGATTTCTGACTTCTTATATAGGAAGTGCTTGTATTATATTTTTATTTCTTTTTCATCAACTACATTGTTAATAGTAGTTTAGAAATGAAATGTAAACTACAGAAAACCACCTACAATAAAGCAGAACACGATTTTAAGATTACCACCTAGAAATTTAAGTTTAACATCACCATATTGAATTGGAATGAAAAATAAATACATTTCACAGCTGTTGTGTTGTGAATCTACTGAACTTTCCAAGAACTTTGAAAATTAGGTGCCACCAAGTCAGACCCAATTGCTGACATCAATATGGGCAAATACCCTCTACCTCAACCTGTCACTTATGACAATCCACAGCTCTTTCAGAAATATTACAGTGGATTCTTGATCCTGACCATCCACCTTATTTTTTGTCTTCTCTTTCTTCTACTTCTCTCACTCTTTGTCACTTTTTCTAATCCATCATTCACTCAAATCACATGCCCAGAACTCCCTAATCATTACCTCAAGGGAGTTGTTATTTCTCTCAGGACCAATTGATTGGTTCTTGCAGTCCATGGTACTTTTAGTAACTATCTCCAAATTCATAATTCAAAGGCATATACTGTATCTTTTCTCTCTCTCTCACTCTTTTCTAATTTCCAACTTCCATGGCTGTACCTTACAAGTGGAAAAATGTTTATTTTAACTATCCTGATCATTGTTACCATAAAAAGATCATTATCTTTCACGATCTTATGTAAAATTGTGACTGCCTTCCTCTCTAGAATTAATCTCTTCTTCTACTTCTCCAGCACCTGGTCATTCTTTATCTCTTGTTGAACCTCACCTCCACTTCTTTGCCATGACCTGGGAATTTGCTAAGCATGGTAGTTGACATTACTTTTGTCTTCTTAATATTTAACAATAATCCAGGGGTTTTTTTTTCATTTTTTACTTTTGTAATGAATTATTCTGACTCTTTTTACTGTCAGCTAACAAGATAATGTTGTCTGCATATATCAAATTGTTAAGGTTTCATCTCCAATTTTTATTCTAGCTGTCATGTCATCTAATCCTGACATTCATTCATATTCACTGTGGAAGTTAAGCTGATATGGGGACCATATGAGTCCTTGTCTCATTCCAGTTCCTGTTCTGAATCACTCTGTTTCTCCAAACTCAATTCTTACAGTAGCTTTTGGTTCATTGTAAAGGTTCCTCAAAATAATCAGTTGCTCAAGCATGCACATTAGTCTCAATATGCAGTTTTCATCTAGTTACCTCATCACTTGCTTCTGAAAATTTGGTGGTCTTTCCAAGTAGCTAGAGAAGTCTCTTACAACTTGGGAGAGTATATGTATCAAAATATTTGAGCCATGTCCATTAAGTTTTCTTGACGACAATACAGATGTGGTTTGCTATTGTTTACTTCCAGGTTTGATTTGGAATGTGTGGGTTGGCTTCCTTCATGCCTGCAGAGCCCTATTCTGTTGCCCCATTTGTAGATTCCTCTCAGCTTCACCCTCCCATTTTAACCTTACTAGCAATAGTGACCCCATCAGGAGCTCCCATTCCAGCTGCCATTATTCTCAAGATCACTGGAACTATTGTATCCTCATATCATGTCAAGGAGGCAATTTCTTGAGAAGGTTTTTTAAAAAAAAACAAAACACTACAGTTATCAGTCTAGGTTGCTACAAGAAAATGGGTATGGGTAGTTTACTGGTATTGCTTTATTATAATTGATTTCTTTATACCTTACCATATTCCCGCACTGCTATGCACCATTTAGGGGCCATCTTGGCTAATTTAATTCTGTGACATTTTAATCCCACGCACATCTGGTAAGCCTAGTGAGTATGCAGTCTGAACCTAATGAGAAAATAAGTAACAGTAAAAGAATAATACTGTTGCTGTTGTTCACCATGTCTAGGTTAAGAACTGACTGGATTCACTTTAGGCCAGTAAATCCACAGCACTTAAAATTTTGAGCCTATGAACTTTAGTATAATAATATTTTACCCATAACTGAGTAAGCAATCCTTTTAAATGTTATTCATCTTTCATCAAACCTGGATTTCTATACAAAATGTTTTAAAAAATGATATTCCTATTACATCCTACAAGGGAAAAGGAACACATCATTTGTCATAATCAGGAAAAATGTTTTATCCCTCTAGAAGTGCATTTATCTCCTCCAAAACTAGAAGCTATAAAAAAGCTTGCCAGGTTTTTAATGTGGCGGGATGGACCTCCATGCCTCAGAGCAGCAGCATCAGGTGGAATCTTAGCAAAAGGACAAATCAAGAATAGGCTGGGCAGAAGACCAGTATTTTCATCCACATTTAATTGATACCTTTCAGGACAGCAAGCCCCAGCACGGCCCTCATCTTCAACCTTCAGTGGAAGCAGCCAAACAAAACTGTACCGTAGCAGATGTAATAGGTTATATCCAAGCTTACAACAGTCCCATTCAGATTGGAGTCAAGTCATTATAATTACAGGAAGTCCCATTGATTTCACTGCCTCTACAACTCCAACCGTTGCATTGGCTATCATTTTCATTTAGAGAGTTAAAAAGGCCAGAAAAATTAACTGCAATCAGGGAATTCAGCTGCTTTGCCATTCCAGGTAACTCAGGTTGATAGTGAAGCAATCAATATGTCCAGGGTGACTCCTGCTTCTAAACTGCCAATCCTAGCAGGAGGTTATAAAAATGTTGGCAATATTGATTCCTACCACTGCAAATAAGAAGAAAAAAGATACAACGCCAGATTCTGATTTCTAGCTTCAATCCTCCCCCTCCCCATAAAAATCCCCAAAGTATTAGCCATTTGGTTGAAATAACAAAATTAAGCGATGTTTTGTGATGATTTCCAAATTACCAAGTAAGAAATGTTATAATTACCCTTATATCACAGAATTTCTTTTACCCTACCAGCTACTGACAGCTTTCTAATGCAATTACATTAAGGGGCTCTTTGAAGTGTGTGAGGCACTTTTTAACTAGCTCCTTGGAGCATTGTTAGATATCATTGCTTACTACCTGTGGGAGCCACTGCACTGTTAATAGCACTTCCCATTTTACTTCTGATCAGTCATATACAGGGCTTGAAAGAAGCACTGGAAATATGTGAAACAAACTCTGCCTTCCAGGATTCACCAACAAAGCTGTCCTTTACAGCCACACATTCAGAGCTGAGGACTTCTCATTAATGGAGAAAAAAGTTGTCAGCTCCTCATCAGTCTCAGTTGGTTACACGATTCTTTAAGGTGGGTTATTATTCTGATCTCATGGCCCTGTGGTCCCTCAGTATATTGCTGAATTCTAACAAATATGGCCAATACTTAGCAGTGACCACTGGAAGGTGGAAGATGCAGTCCATAAACATTTAGAAGACCACTGACTCTCCATCCTTTGTTAAGTATGTGGTTTATTCTAAATTCATATTCCAGGCAATTCCTGATGAATTTTCATACAGAATCTGGATTATATCTTCACATTCCTGCCCTTCTTCATCCCACTAGTCTACTTATTACCTCCTTTTTATCACAGAGTTCCAGGGTGGTAAAGAAGCTGAGCTTACAGACTAAGAATGTGCAGGATCAAATCTCATTTTTGCAGTTGCAAGATTGCTTGAATTTGGCCACTATCTTGTAACTACATTGACTCCATTCCCCCCCCCCCACACACACACACATACACATATATAGCTAAAACAAGGTTATATTAACAATCAACAATGTTATAGAGTTGCTGTAAAAATGTGAAGTTCTTGGAATATCCTGAAGTGCATTTTAATTCATTGGATTATAAATACTCTGCATTATTTCTATTATCTATTGTACCTGTCATAATTTTAGCACTAAACAAGTGCTAAATTTTCCCAGTTACAGCCATTTACATTTATCATAGCTATGGACTGCCTGAATGCATGAAACTCTTACCATGGATTGACCTTAAATCATTCCAATTCTCTTTCAACATCACCACTACTGGGAGTGGTAAGGTGCTTAGTTTTATACTTTTGACAGCAACTATGGGGAAAATTACACATAGCATATTATATCACTTGATTATGTCAATCTCCCTGCAAGTATTCCTGCCCATTTCTAGGATTTTATTTTACTTTTTCAAAAAATCATATATAGATTGCTTATTATCCACAAAGGAACACAGGGCATTAAGTATTATTAATTATCAAAATACAAAATAAAAGACCTAACATTATCTGATCACCAAATAAAAGAATCAATTAAAATTCTATTTCAAATATTTGAGCCAAATGGAATGTTTTCATGTAAGGACAAGGAAAATGTAAGGCTGGTGCCAACCTTACCACACTGGGAGGGCATTGCAACATGAGGATATCACCAAGGAGAAAGTTCTTTCTTTCATGAACCCATTGAAACCTGTGTTTCTCAGAAGAGAATGCATGCCTTATCACTACAGAGGAAGATGCAACCTGGGGGAGGTGTATATAACATTATTTTAAAAGAGAAAACAAACTAAAACAAACCAATAAGGGTTGTCAGATACTGCCTTGACTAATCTCTTCCACGCCATGGTAAAGCATTTTCCATTTTATTTTAAAGGGGATTTTTAATTGCTTCTATTTTGTTAGTTTTGTTGCCTTTCAATTTTATTTCTATAAGTATTATGTAGTATGGCTTTGCTAGTGGTATTCTTTATTATCATACACCATCTGGAATCCATCAGGATTAAGAGAAGATTGACTATAAATTAAAATAAATGAAATATGAAGAAATGTAACCTTTCTAACCAATGACACAGTAAATCAGCTTTTTTCTGGTGAGGAGCTGTACATTTTTTTAATGGGTCTCCAAGGGTTTTAGGGGGTGTAGAAACATAATAATGGAACATTGTGGGGGGGGGGGATTCAAGTCTGAAATGCATAGCTTAAGTGTGAGGTAAGTAACATTTTAATGGGCAAGACCCTCATTTTAGAATTTTGAGAGGCAGAAGGCCACAAAGTGGGTGGAAAACATGAACAATATGGGAAGAGTAGGGTTTGGGGAGAAAACATTAAGAATATTATGTGTCTTCTTTGCTTTTTAACTGTTATATCTATTTAGGTCTTATGTAATGGTTTTATCGGTTTTCACTTCAACATGGCAAAAATATATATGCAATTGGTTTTCACCAATCACAGTCAGAGGGGATTATAAAGGTTGAAAAGGGGGGGCTAAGAACAGCATATAGCCCTGGGGCTACAGATTGCCCACTCCGACCTTGTTTACCCCACATGTGGAAAAACAACACCATGTTTTCAGGATGTTTGGGCAATGTTTGTTGTAATTGAAATGTTCTTATCCTTCATAATCACATCTAAATTTATTATTGCCTGCCTCTTTTGTATTAATTTCTTTACAAAACTATCACCTTCGTTTCTTAGGAAGTCACTAAGCATTGTGTTTGAGATTACCTTTGCATCCTTAACATTTAACATTAACCCAGAATGTTCACTTTCCATTTCCATTTCCATAATGAGGTCTTCAGAATCTTCTTTACTTTCAGTTAACAAAATGGTGTTATCTGCACATCTCAGATTGTTACTATTTTGATCTCCAGTTTTGATTCCAGCTATCATCTGTTCCAAACCTGCCATTCTTATCATGTATTCACTCTACACATTAAGCAAATTTGGGGGCAATACGAATCTCTGCCTCACTTACTTCCCTATTCTGAACCATCCTGTTTCTCCAAATTTTGCTCGTATACTAGCTTTCCATTTACTTTAAGGAATCTTCAGAAGAATACTGTAATTTGGTGTTCCAGTAGCCCAGTAACTTTAATATGTTTTATATTCTGGCATAACCTACATAGCCAAATGCCTTGTTATAGTCAATAAAGCAAAAGTAAATGTCCTTCTTGAATTGTCTTGCTCTCTCCATTATCCATATTATATTTCCTATTTGATCTCTCTATATATACCTTTCCTGAAACCTGTCTGTTCTTTTGGCATTTCTCTCCATGTATTATTCTAGTCTTGTTTTTATTTTATTACAAGTAGTCCTCGTTTAGTGACTGCCTCAGTGACCGTTCACAGTTACAGCAGTGATGAAAAAATATCTTTGCAACCAATCCTCACGTTTACAACCTTCACAAGTCTGTAAAGCAAAGGAAAGCTGAAGATCATAAGCACAGTCATGGTTTCACTTAGCGACTACTTTGCTTAATGACCAAGTTGCCTGTCCCAATTGTGGTCACTAAAGGAGGACTATCTGTATCCTAAACTAAACATAATCAAACAACCCTACCTTTCCTGCCAATTTCATCCTATTCTACTGAAAAGCAACTATTGGTATTTTTTCTAAGAAAGAACAGATATCCAGATCTGGATATCAAACCAAATTGGACTACATAGGAAGTGACTCAGAATGGATTGAGGCATTATCTCTGTGGCTTCACATTGGGCACCTGAATTAGTCTGGCTAGTCTCTGCACACCTAACACACCCAACATAAAAGGGACACAGTAAGATAAACAAAAAAGATAAATGATACCAAAGATACTCTAACACAGTGTTTCTTAAAGTATGGTCTAAGGACCCCTGGGGTCCCCCCAAGACCTCTCAGGGGTCTGCAAGATCAAAATTATTTGCCAGATATTGAAGATATTGGCAAAAATTTAAAACAATATTACCCTTCTAGTTATTTTTTATTTGTTAAAAAAAGGGTTTTTTCATGAAAAATATTTTATTTATGTTAATATCTAATAGGCTTAATATTGTTATTTTTACATGATTCAAAAAATATGCTATGAATGCATCAGTTTTAATTTTTAATACGGTAAATATTGATAAATATAACCCATACAAACGAAAGCTCTTGAGGTCTTCATAATTTTTAAAAGCGGGAAGGGGTCCTGAGAGCAAAAAGTTTAAGAAACATTGCTCTAACAATGTATTGTCGAAGGCTTTCACGGCCGGCAAACGAAGGCTGGTGTGGATCTTCCGGGTTGTGTGGCCGTGGTCTGGAAGTTCTGTTTCCTAACGTTTCGCCAGCATCTGTGACCGGCATCTTCAGAGAACAGGAGCACAGGCAGGAGCAGAACTGCTCCTGCCTGTGCTCCTGTACTCTGAAGATGCCGGTCACAGATGCTGGCGAAACGTTAGGAAACAGAACTTCCAGACCACGGCCACACAACCTGGAAGATCCACACCAGCCATTGCTCTAACACATTTGTAAAAGAACTAAGGAGAGAACATGATTCAAAGTAAAACGTAATTTAACAACTAAACCCAACACTAATGAATGAAATCTAATGAATTCTAAATGAATTATCAAGGTATGAAAGTGTGGGTTGCTCTTAGAAAAGAAGGCATTTTATTAAAAGAATTTAGAAGTTGGAGTAAGGGCTCATTGAAAAAAAAAATTGGGGAAAAGAAAGATAATGAACCAGAAAGACAGGGATATAAATATCCATGCAGTTTTCTTGGCAGCATTTTCAGAAGTAGTTTGCCATTGCCTCCTTCTTCCTAGAGCTGAGAGAGAGTGACTGGCCCAAGGTCACCCAGCTGGCTTTGTGGTTAAAGCAGGACTACAGCTCTTAGTTTCTTTAACCACTACACCAAACTGGCTCTCAATGAGAGGGAGAGGGAGAGGGAGAGGGAGAGGGAGAGGGAGAGGGAGAGGGAGAGATCCACTCTCATTTCTGTAACACCACTGGCAAGTTCTTTAAATATAACTACTCAGTTGAGGAATCAGTAATAAAGTGCAACATGTAACAAAATATTAAGACTCACCATCCCACCTATAAAGCACTGATTGAGGAGTCACTATCCTGTGATTTCAAAGCAGGTACATCAGTCACTCAAGTTCTCTGCCAGTCTCTCTCAGCATATCCTGATATTTTCCAACCAAGTTGGTTTTCTTTTGTTTTCAGAAATAGTTTCCTGCAGTCTTTTGAAGCTCAGAAGCTTCAGAAAAGTCTCAGTTCAGCTCTATTTGCTTCCAAGTGAATCTCACTTTGGCATGGGGAGCAAGAAAATCCTTAAGAAGCCACCTAAGGTGGCTCAGGAATCAGCAGAAACTGTTGTACATTTCTGCTTAGAAGTGCTAAATCTCTAATGAAGTATGTCCCATATTTCCAGTTCAGACTTTAATAATTGGGTCAGCACTGAGATTAAACACATTGGTCAACAATTTCCCTAATAAACAACTAAGAAAATTCATAGTCACTTTTCTATCCTTCATTCTATGACATTCTTCATGATTCCTCCTATTCTGTGTTGTCGCCTCACATTTCATTATCTGTCTTCACAAATGTCTCACAGATAGAGGTAACATAAGCTTGGGCAGCTAATCTGATGACCTTCATTTTCCTGAACTAATAATTGGTTGCTAGCAAAACTCACCAAAATTCTGTGAAATACTGATGAAAAACCATGCAGAAATTAATTATGGCTATTCCTTCATGTCAAGAATTCATGCGGGAATAAGGAAAATGGACTGGATTTAAATGAAATTCGTCATACGTTGGTCATGACTAACTTTTCATATTGAGGGATCTAATGTATGTATGATATAATCCTATGCCAATTTACTTGAATTAAAGCTTCATTGGTAATCAGGCTTTCTTCTGGGTAAATATACATTGTTTGCAATTTGGCCTCAGTCCAAAGATCCTGAATTCACAACACTGAACCCATTCTTACAAGAGACTGTATTTAAATCTGAAATGTCATGGTGAATGCTTATGTCTCTCACATCTGGCTAGCGATATATTTAACGCTGCAGTCACATGGTTATTTTTATTTGTCAATTATTCCCATTGGCTTTGATCTAATTTGCTCCTAAGTAAATATGAGTAAGATTAGCTTACTCATCCAGAGCAATCCAGAAAGCAAGCTGTCTTCACAGCTACAAGACCTAAAGTAACACTAACATGTACAGAAAGTAATTGGAACGTCCTGTTCTGGAGAAAGGACTCACTATTACTTTTGTGATTAAGTTGTCCATAAAGGTGATATATAAACCATCTATTTTCTCCAGTTATCCGTGCAAAGCCACCCTTTGCTTTTCAAGAAGTTAAAAGTGCAGCTTCATTGTTTTTATCCAGCAGACCAAAGACAGCAGACAATCCATATGGAACAAAAGAAAATGTGGCCTTGGGTTATACATTGAGTAGTTCTGCAGTAAATCTTATTTATTTCCTCCAAGTCTTCAATAGCTAATGCTCTTATGTATTCATTATCAGCTACATGTCAAGTAATGTGGTAACTTGACAAGGTTCTATTCCAGCAGTTTAGCGGGACATATAATACGTATGCTTGTTGATAAGAAAACATCCAGAAGGTCATATCATCTTTTGTATTCCCTATCTCTCAGAGCAACAGCAATTCAGTTTCCAGAAAAGAAAAATGTTGAAACATCTCCAGAAAGTTGAGGGCAAATACACTGAATTGGACTGACATGCTAACTAATCATCATTCCATTTATTATCATGCAGTAGCAAGTACCAATTGATACAAAACCAAAACAGCACCTTTCTTGTAGTAGAGAATTTTCAAATTGAATCTTCAAATCTAATCTAATCTCTGGAGCAACTCAAAAAATCAAATAGAATTAGGTGATTTTGAATTCATTCAGAGATATGCAAAAGCAGTTCTGATTTTTAGCAGACTTTCAGGTGCTTTTCAGCTTTATTGTGTCCAAACATAGGTAACTTTCCTTCTATATGTGGCAAAGCCGAACAGGGAGCTGAGTGAGTTCTCTGATATTGACATGACAAGGTAGCCAGTGAATGTTATCAACTCTGACCTATCAGAACATTTGTTCATCCTCGAGGGCAGCAGGAGAATATATCAATGATACTCTGCTGTCTATGTCTCACCCTTCTGCAGCAATTTTTTTAGCCAAGTTTACTTGGATGTGGGGGAGAAAGAGTGATTTCGTTTCATTCTATTACTCTGCATCAGAGTAAGATACTCTGTATCTGGTTTGTTTTTCTTGGGAATGAAATCCATACTTTTTTATTCTTTCCCAACAGAAATGGACCTTGGTTCTTCTAGCTCTCACAGGCAGTGAGGCGAGTAAAAGTTCCCCACATTAAATCTGCCCTTCCTTAGCAGCTGAGACAGGCCACCTTGAAGAATTGGAGACGATTAGCAGAGATAGGGTTGAAGATCCTCAAACCAAGTTAAGTGACCTAGCTAATATGAGAAATTATGGTATTATATAACCAATCCTTCAAGAAGTAGTTGCTCCAGAGTATACTATCACTTATCCCCTTCAGTCAAACAACAATGCTCTTTCTGTACATGTGTACAAGGAGCACTTGACACACAATCCTCTACTACATATCTTGTATGTTGAACAGCAGGCATGGGGATCATCATGACCTTTCCCTCACAGATCTTTGGTTAGGGAGTGTTGGAATCCTTAATAGAAGCAATAAATGGACATTTCTGTATACTTATTGGACTTTTATGGTGATCAATAAAAGCCCCAAGATGGTGAAGACCCCTTGCTTCTCCTCTGGGTTGCTGCTGAGAGGGGCATATACACCCCACTCCTGGTGGCCAAAAAGAAGCTCCATTTCCATCCTTCTATCACTTTGCTTATTTCTGAGTCACCTCTCCTCTTTCATTTCAGGGAGAGAAGACTCTCCCCTGCTTCCTTTTTCCTAAATTCCTTTCTTTCTAAGCTCCACTTTAGCTCTGAGAGTTAGGGTCTCAGAGGAGGAGAAAGAGGAGTTAGGCTCTTTCTCAGTTTTTATCTCTCTTTATGGCTCCTACTATTGATTGCAACAGTTCAGTGAATTGGTATGTGTGTCACTTCCTGCTTCTATGCCCCACCCAGCTTATCTCTGCCAAAGCTTGCCTCCTCAGCTAATGCAGTTGCTCAACCTGGAGAGCTTCTGCAGTGGCACAACTATTCCAGCCAACCTATCAGCGGCACCTATCTGAAACAACATTAGGAGAACAAAACCCTCCCAGAAAGGCAACCCTCCTAACTTCTAATATAGATCAATGCCAGCAAGTCACATCACAGGCATTTGCTGAGGCTTCTTGTTCATTGTTCTGCAAATGGCTCTCATCAAGCCTAAAGAAGAAAAGCTAAGCCTGGCAGCCAGGAAAGCAAGCGGTGAGAAGTATGGAAAGGTAGATTCTCACACCTTTAAAATCTTGGTTTTGGAAATCCTGGGAACTGCCCCACTCAAGGACTTGCCATTTAGCATCCTTCCACATCATTTCCAGAAGAGGATAACCATCCCTGCTTTTTCCATCCCATTTCATTAAAAAAAAAAAATGCTTCCCCAGTTTGGGTTTGTAGTCCAACCTTTTACCGGATTGCATCCCAAAACCAAAATGGCCCAAAATGCTGACCTGCATGAGTTATTATCACACAAATATTGTGGTTACATATTAGCATCATGAAAACTGATGCAAGCAGTTGCATAATGATTTTCTCAAACCTGTGTCATCATTTCCCCTCTCTTCCCCGAAGATGCCTATGCCCAAATCTGCTCAAAGCAAATCATGTTGCATTTTTATCTTCAGTCTTAACTCTCAAATTCAGATTGAATATTGCCATTTTTGAATCAGGAGATCAAACTGAATCTTGGCTGATTCATGTGCCTGTATTACTGACTCAGCTGTTTCCCTGTATTCTCTGAAATGGGAGATACTAGTCCTTTTGCCTTTTTGAGGGCTACTCTTATATACAAGATCTTAAGGAAAGTTTGGAAAAAGGACCTGCTCCCCAATTGTGCATCATGTTTCATCAGCACTTTGATCATCTGTTGTTCATAAGCATACATAGAGATAGTTTATCTACCTTTAAAATATAGTATAGGAGACTTGCATCCTTCCTTAGCCTACAGAGTTGGAGATACGGATCCCATAGTCACAGAGTCCTTTTGAAGGGCTCCTAAGTTTCAATAAATAAATAAATGGAGCCCACGCATGCTCATATAGCATGTTCATCTCTGTGTAAGAAAAGGAGGACTTTACCAGTTGCTACCATCCAAACAGACATCGTATTGGTGCATCATTCTACAATCACGTCTGTGCAGTCTGATCAGTATGGAGAATTATGTATACTTCAGAGAAATGTGGTTGACACCAGCTTTGATGTGATTGTTTTGTCTTTCTTTCTTATTCCTTCAGAATGTATTGTCCTGACTCAATCATGGTTCTTATTTTTCCAATCCATTTATTTCTGAGTATTAATGCTGAACTCTCCCAGCAGCTTGCATGAGTCTGGGATGCAAGAGAAAAACGTGCATGTTGTTTTTGAAGTATACTAGATAAAATGTTACCTTTAGATGAACTTGACTAGAAACAATGACTTGATTGTAAATCTGGATCACAGCTGGAAGCCACGAGCTAAATAGCAAAGCAGATAATGGAAGAAAAGGGGAAAAATAGCACTGTTAGGCAAATCAAAGTCTTGTAATTTACATAACACCTGCTCATGCTTAAATTGTCTGAAAGACTATTATTTTAAATCCAGGCAAGTGCTGAAACTCAGTTTGTTAATGCTCAGATATGCTTGTTTCACTGTTTTTATCATTATTATTATTTTCCTTCACTCAGGAAGCTGCTGAGATCAGAATCAACTAATTAAGCAGTCCCTCAGCTGTTTTGCCTGAAGGAGTTTTCCTCATGAGAGGGTGAAAAAAGATTGGTCTCCAAGAAATTTATAACAGGCAAACCTTCTCTCTCCCACACCCCATGTGAAATAATGGCCACTATTCTATTTTTCATTAGAAATCAGGTTATCAGAGCTCAGGGCGCTTCCATTACAGTTTGTTCACAGGCAAGCATCTAATTACTCAGATATTCTTCTAGGTTTAGATGAGCACAGTGCTCAACAAATGGCAGGTGATTCAAAGTAAAGAAACATCTTGACAAAGTCACTGACTTGCCAGAATCCATGCCAGACGTATCATGGTCTTCTTCAAGCTACCAAACCTATCTGAAGGCAAGGCTTTGTTCAGTCATACTGAGAGGCAGCGGAGAAGAAATACACAATTGATTCCAGAAATAAAGGTTGCTTGAAGAGGCCTCACCTCTTAGCACGCTTTCTTCTTTCCAGAAGCTTATGCCAGATCTGCTGCAGGCACTGATGCTCCATCAAGGCAATTCCAGAAAGTTTAGGTTGAGAATGTGAAGAAAGGCGAGCATCAACTCATTTCATATACACTTGCTACCTATGAGCAGATTGTCTATAGACGTAGACTTTGTATGGGCAAATATAATGAAATATGGGACTCATCTATACAAAATACACTGGGTTAAAAAAAAACAGGATACTCATATAACTCTATTAGAAATATATATGTACTTGAATAATATTTGTATTAGATAAGCATATAGAGAATTGGAACTGTGTACTATTGTAATGATATATTAACTTTTTTGTTGAACTTTTTCACTTTTAGGTAAAAGCACTTTTAGGTATTTTTTTCCTTTTTGTAATAAAAAATAAATAATACATTTTTTAAAAAACTCATTATATATGTACATATATATGTATGTTTGTGTGTGTGTGTATTATTTATTATTTTATTGTATATATATATATTTATACAGTATCTTAGCTGTTCCTAGCACTGCAGTCTTCTGCACAGAGAGCTCTGATGTTGTTCCTGGGATCTGTTAGAGCCACTCTCCCAGCTTAGGAGTCACAGCCCCGAATGCTCCTACCACCACTGGGACCACTTTGGCCTTTACTTTCCACATCCTCTCTAGTTCTTCCTTCAGGCCCTGGTACTTCTCCAGCTTCTCATACTCCTTCTTCCTGATGTTGCTGTCACTTGGCACTGCTACATCTATCACTACCACTGTCTTCTGGTCTTTGTCTACTACCACGATGTCTGGTTGATTGGCCAGTACCTGCCTGTCCTTCTGGATGTGGAAGTCCCACAGGATCTTAGCCTTGTTATTCTCCATGACCTTCTGTGGAATCTCCCATCTGGATTTGGGAGGGTCTAGCCCTTCAGTCTTAAAGGAAATCAACTCTGATTGCTCATTGGAAGGATTGATAATGAAGCTCAAGCTCAGATACTTTGGTCACCTAATGCGAAGAGAGGACTCTTTGGAAAAGACCCTGATGCTGGGAAAGATGGAAGGCAAAAGGAGAAGAGGACGGCAGAGGATGAGATGGCTAGATAGCATCACTGAAGCAATGAGCATGAAATTGAGCAAACTCAGGGAGGCAGTGAAAGATAGGAAGGCCTGGCGCAATATGGTTCATGGGGTCACGAAGAGTCGGACACGATTTAACGACTGAACAACAACAACAACAACAGCCCATACACTGTGCAGATGTTCCTGTACACAGTGCCAGCTACTTGGTTGTGTCATTCAGTGTATGCTGTTCCTGCCTGCATCTTACACCCTGCCATTATACGTTGGACTGTCTCTGAGGCCCCTCTGCACAGTCTGCACCTTGGATCCTGTCTAGTGTGGTAGACCCTTGCTTCTATGGATCTGGTGTTTAGTGCCTGTTCTCATGCTGCTATGATCACTGCCTCAGTGCTGTCTTTTAGTCCAGCCCTTTCCAGCCACTGGTAGGATTTCCCAATGTCAGCAACCTCAGTTATCTGTCGATGGTACATCCCATGCAGGGGCTTGTCTTGTCATGGTACTTCCTTCATGAACTTCCTCCCATGTCTGCTGCTGCCTCAGGCATTCTCTCAGTGGCTCGTCTTTGGGTGCCATCTTAGCAATATACTCCTGGATGCTCTGGGTTTCATCCAGGACAGTGACTTTGACACTCATCAGACCCCGCTGTGGAATCAAAACGCAGGACATAAACGCAAAATAATCAAGGCTTCACTGCAGTGTTTATTAGACAGTATGCACTGGAGGGGGACCTCACCAAAGGTTAGTGGGAGACACTCCCCTGTAGGCAAAATGGATGCCCTGATATTTATACAGTTCTACAAGAAGGGGAAGGGAAAAAGAACGTATAAGCATACATATTCATACGATGATGCAGGAATACCACCTAAATGAGCAATACTTCTCAAGTTACTTTCTGCCCCTTTGTTATCTGCTATCTACAAGGACAACTGCTATCTACTAGGAAGAAGAAAAGAAACTAATTAGTTCAAGGTGCCAAATGCCAGGAAGAAGGCATCCTCCCTTAAGTTATTATGGGGATGTTTGTGATAAGGAGTTTACAATCAGCTTAGTTCACACCAGCTTCAAAGGTACCAGCTTCAAAGGTGCTGCACATTCCTTCATGTTTCAATTTTATTAAGGCGATCCCATTCATCTGAGGCCTCTAAAAACTTGCCTCTTTCACCCAAAAACTTGCTTCTTTCACCCAGAGGTATGTTTTCCTCATACCTCCCACCTTCTTTGTGGCTGGTGTACAATCTCTGAGTGTTGGACTTGGGGTGGAAACCGCCATACATTGTGAGGAGCTTCCAGGTCTTCACATTGGCAGCCTCCATGTCCTCCTTTGGCCAGCTCACTATATCGGCAGGGTATCTGATGACTGGCAGGGCATACATGTTGATGGCGTGGATCTTGTTCTTCCCATTGAGCTGGTTCTTCAGGACCTGTCTTATCCTTTGGTGGTACTTAGATATTGCTGTCTTCCTTGCCTCCTCATTGTAGTTCCCATGCGACTGTGAGATACCAAGGTACTTGTAGCTGGTCTCTGTGTTGGCTACGTGGCCCACTGGTATTTTCACCTCATCGGTCTTAACTATCTTCCCTCTTTTTAATACCATCTGGCCACACTTCTCCAGTTCGAATAACATCCCAATGTCATCACTGTAGATGCAAGTCAGGTGGATCACTGAGTTGATGTCTCGTTCACTCTTAGGATACAACTTGATGTCATCCGTGTAGAAGAGGTGGCTGATGGTGATTCCACTCTTGAACTTGTACCCATATCCAGCCCTTGTGATTATCTGGCCAAGGGGGTTTAAGCCTATGCAGAACAGCAGCAGGGACAGTGCATCACCTTGGCATATGCCGCACTTGATGGCCACTTGTGCAAGCTGTCTTGAGTTGACTTCCAGTGCTGTCTTCCATGGTCCCATTGAGTTCTTGAAGAAGAAGGTCCTTAGTGTCCTATTGACTTTGTATAGCACCAGGCATTCACAGATCCATGTGTGCGGCACTGAGTTGTAGGTTTTCCTGTAGTCAATCCAGGCTGTGCTCAGATTGGTCTGCCTAGACCTTGAGTCTTGGGCAACTGCTCTATCTACATGAGCAACTGGTGTTTTGAGCCTCTGGTGTTGTTCCCCATGCCCTTCTGAGCTGTGCTTATATGCTGACCCATATGGTCTTATAGCTTGGTGGCTATGATTCCTGATAGGACTTTCCATGTTGTGGGGAGGCAGGTTATTGGCCGGTAGTTAGATGGTGCTGTTCCCTTGTGAGGGTCTTTCATGGTCAGCACTGTTCTTCCTTGTGTTAGCCAGTTTGGGTGGGAGCCTGCTGCTAGCAGTTGGTTCATCTGTGCTGCTAGATGTTCATGCACTGCTGTTAATTTCTTTAGTCAGTAGGTGTGGATCATGTCCGGGCCAGATGCTGTCCAGCTCTTCATGTTCTTGACCTGCTGTTGGATGTCTGCTACTGTGACGGTGACTGGTTCCTGTTCTGGGAGATTGCTGTGGTCTGCTTTCAGCTCCTGCAGCCACTTTGCACTGGTGTTACATGTCTTCTCTTCCTCCCATATGTTCTTCCAGTACTGTTCAGTTTCTGCTGCTGGTGGCTCTGCTGTTACTGTGTGGTTGCACTGCAGTTGGGAATACACCTTGGATGGTTCTTTGGAGAAAAGGGCATTTATCTTCTTGGCCTCTGCTTCTCTAGTGTATCTCCTTAGCCTGGCAGCCAGTGCTATGAGCCTTTGTTTAGGGCTTCAGATGGAGTCAGGCCCATGTATTTTTTCAGTAGCCGTGTCTTATCCTTAATTTCCACACTCTTCTGTAGTTCCATCAGCTGGCTAACTTCTCTCCAAGTTGCCTTGATCTTAGCCTCCAACCTCATTTTCTGGGGGCAGAGGGATGTACTGCTGTTCTTCTTGATCATGTAGCCTAGCATTTCCAGGATTAAAGTGGCCATAGTCTATACCAGTTCATTGCTTTGAGTTATGGTGGTAGTAGGGATTGTCTGGAGGGCTCTATTGGCATCTTCTAGCATACTGTCTGATAGTACTTCTCCACTGAGCCTTGGTAATTGGTCTTGAGGGTTGAATGTAGCTAGTTTATCCTTGATCTTATGCCTCATATCAGCTGCCGTGCTCTGTAATGGAGGGGGTGACAGTGACGTTCCAGCTTCAGCTTTGGCTGCACATCCAGTTGTTCTTCCAGGTCCGCTTGAGTCCAGGTTGTAATGTGGAGTTGGTCTATCTCAAGTTGTGAGAGCAGCTTCCTCTTCACTATGTTGCAGCATTGGGTAACTAATTGTTTCTCAGTTAGTGTGGATGTAGGTTTTCTGTCCATCCATAATTCCCTCATACGTTTCATATATCCCCTCTCATTAGGTCCTCTGTTGTAGTAGCATTCCATCAATTCCAGGTTCTCTTGTCTCCTCCATGTATGGTTTGTTCCAGTAGCCCACTTATCATCAGATTGTCCTGGTTCCCCAACATCTGACTTGGACCTTGTTATTCTGGGCAATGTCTGAGCCAGCATGACTCTCTTAGTTTGTGTCACCCTCATATTTGAGGTAGGCAGGTGAAGTGTTAGGGGGTCTTTGCCCAAGGACCCCTACTGTTAAGGTAGGTACCAGCCAGGATTTGAACCCCGGTCTCCTGCATTAAAGGCGGTGCTCTAACTACTATGCTATCCAGCCACTATTGGATATATGATATATTTTATATTTATATATATATTTTTGATTATGTGTCAAGTCATTTTCGACTCCATATTTGATACAAATATTCTGTGACTGATCTCTGGGAAGGAAGCAAATTGGATACTGTAGTGAGATATATTTCATTGATCCTTCCTGCTACGTCTTGGAGTTATTCTTGCCAGCTAATGGCTGCCCAGTGCTCTCCAGTGTCCCAGTCTTGGAGATTTCTATTTCTCCAAGAGGGCTTGAGGCCCTCCATTGGCACTGGTAATTCCATAATCTCTATGTCTTTCGTATGTCCCAATCATATTCAGCTCCAGGGTCATAACATCAGCATGTATTCTATGCCCCAGAACAGCTATAAAACACAGGATCAGATTGTGAAAAGAAAATGTTTCAAACGCTGCTCTTAAGTGCTTAAGTCCAAGCTTGTCTAGTAACAAACCATCAGTAAGCATACAAAATCTTAGCAGAGAATTGGTTCACAAGTTCACATGGTCATAGCACCTGCCCTATGGAACACCACCACCCTGGACATTTAGATGGCCCTGACACTGTTAGCCTTTTACGAGGCACCGAAGACCTGCAGGAAAGGCTGTTTCTCCAAGCATTTGGGTCAGGTGGATAGATGAGCTGTGTTGTTGTACGAGCACTTTTTTTCCCTTTTTCTGTGAGTTGGGTTATTGTTGTCCTTGGGCGCCAAGGGTTATATGTTATAGGTTTCTATGTTTTTAATCCTTTATTTATACATTTATAAATAAACGTATTTATATGGGTTATATGTTATAGGGTTATATGTTATAGGTTTCTATGTTTTTAATCCTTTATTTATACATTTATAAACAAACGTATTTATAAATTTAAATAAAGGTTGTGAGCATTTAGTAGTTTAATGGAGAAATGGACCAGGAACCTTGAGACTATTTAATATTACCATCCAATAAACCACCCAGAGTAAGCTGTATAAGATGGGCAGCTATATAAATCAAATAAACAAACATATTTATAAATTTAAATAAAGGTTGAATTCCATGGCCCAAGTTTATCTCGCTTGTACTACTGCCAAATTCCATTGTCAACAGAATGAATAAATTCCATGCTACATTCAAAGTCCAAGTTTTCACTTTTTAAACTACTGATGCCAATATAATTACACTAAATTTAGGTATATGTTTAAGGTTGTGAGCATTTAGTAGTTTAATGGAGAAATGGACCAGGAACCTTGAGACTATTTAATATTACAATCCAATAGTTATTTTGTCTACATACTGGTCTAAAATGCAGTGGCATGTGTAGTTTGGGGCACCCCATGGTTTGCCCATGTTACAGCACTGCTGTGGGAGCTGTTCTGGTTTCCAGTTTCTTTCCAGGTGCAATTTAAAGTGCTGGTTATCACCTTTAAAGCCCTAAAGTGCAGGACTGCCTCTCCCTGAGGATATCTGCCCAATCCACTAGGGTTTGGGTGGGTGTGCTCCAGGTCCCTTCCCCCAAATGTTGCAACCTAGTGGGACCTAGGCAGCGGGCCTTCTCAGCAGCGGACCTTGCCTTTGGGACTACCCTTCCCCCTGAGATCTGGCAGGACCCCACCTCACGGCCTTCTGAAAAGTGGTAAAGACCTGGCTTTTCCCTCAAGCCTTGGGCTCACGTGAAGCTCTACAGCTGGTATACATATGTGTGTGTGTGCTGTGTTTCAGATCCTGGGCACATCTGTTTTGCTTTGAGTTTTTAATGCTTATTGTTTTTATTCCTTTTTTACTGTTGTATGTCATCTAGGGTTATGTGAGATAAGATGGGAGGCTATACAAATATTTTAAATAGAAAAATAAGTACATTGATTTCACTGCTCTTACTTCCAGGTGATATAGGATTACATCCCAAAACTCCATACCAAATTTCCCTACAATATAACATTTTCTCAAAAAGGAAGGAAAAAGTGATCATTAGAGTGTGAAGAGAGCCATGAGGAATTATTTACTTGCAATTTATAATGGGCTCAAAATAAGAAAGGCCTTGATGATAAAGTTCAATATATTTAGATGGCCAGAGGAACATATACCCTCCAGACAGGAAGATCACTAGAACGTCTGCAGGGATGAGACAAAAAATGAATATAAACTAATTTATTTTTTAAAAAAAATCTCAGGAGGAATGGAACCCATTGTAATACCTGGGTTTAAAGAGCCATGCCATGTGTGTCAATACACCCACATGTAACAAAGACCTAGGTGGCTCTTTTTTCCCATACATGAATCTGACGAGGATAAAAATATTCACTTCAGAAGAAGGCTCTGTAGAAAAATAATGGCTATATAAAGCTGTCATTTCCATTTTCTCCCTTTTCCAGTGCCAGTTGCCCCTCTGATGAAAGCATTTTGGAAGGGAGGGGATGTTTTGTTTCCAATATCTCTATTAATGTGTTGTTTTGCTGTTGAATATTTTATTTATATTTATTTATTATATTTCAATCCATTCGAGGACAGGAATTAATTTAAGAGCCTTCCTAGAATCTGTATCATGGGCAATATTTTTGTGCTTGGGCTTGTAGTGGCATTTGAGAGGCATTTTAAGGGGTGCACTCAGAAAGAGACTATGGACAGAACCAAGAATTGTGCTAGAGCCAAGTTTAAAAAAGAATGAAGCTAGATCAAATGCTAATTTTGACTGCATTACAGCTAAATGTAATACTCTCAAAGGCCTCTTAAATTGCCAGGAAATGACCACTAAATTTTGACAGCAACTCAGGAGGAGGAATAGTCTGGGGATCATGGGACAGTGCGAGCATGCAAGCACTTCTGATCAACAGAAACATGAGTTTCCAAAGATGGTGTCCAGCAGCTCCCTTCAACAGCAGCCATAAACATTGCAATACAACTTCCATTATGCCAGTCATCAAGGTCGCTGGACATGCTATCTGTAGATGACAAGAGTTATAGTACCACAGATGCACCCTGTTGGGGAAGACTAATCTATATTAATTTATGATGAATCCTTTAACTGAATAGACATCAGCATGTATATTATCCATTTAATCCAAAATAATACTATCTCCAACTAACTTACTAGCAGATAAAAGTTCTTCAGCAAAGGAGCAAAGGCATAGGATTGCCTTCATCCTGATTTAGTTCTTTATGATATCCTATGCAGGCAATCATATAAGGAGGCTGTTCAAAGTGAGTTATTTCATTGAGTTCCAAAGACACAGTTGACTTCAGATGCACAATTCTAAAGGCAGAAGGAACAAGAATAATCTGAACATTGTCCTGAAAATGCTCCTCTGGGGTACCCTTTGCCCTCTTTAGAGCTCTGTCATTAGATAAAAGAAAGTCAATAGCTCCAAAGGTAATTTGAGGAGGAGAGGAGAATCTCAGGTAGACTTTGTCCCAAAGCACATCTCAAATCACTCACCATATTGGGTTGAGCTATTGCAGATAGAAGTGGAAAATTGAGCCCTTAAATAGCTGTTTGTGTGTATTTGTGTCGAGTTCTGTGTATTCCAGAGAATATCAAGTGTGAGGCTTTATGAAAGCATGAATTAAGAACCTCAGGGAGCAGAAGAAATATTGATTTTGCACAGTATGTTGCTCAGTCAAGGAAAGCACCGAGATAATCAGCAAAAGTTAGCAGCTTGAGATTGTACATGCAACCCAACCCAATCATATTTCACTTCCAAGGTTGGCACTTTAAAAAAAGCACTTAATTGGATGTCTTGTCTTTCTATATTGTTGAAGTAATGAGGATGGAAAAATGCAGTGCTGAACCCTTTCAAAATGCTTTGCAAGAACAGCACAAACACATTTCTCTAGGTACCAAAACCATTTCACTGTTGCCTAATCTCATGGACAGGTCAGTTTTTTATGAAAACACCATAGGGCAGAGGAGTATATTGAGCTGTTGGCCATGCCCTTGATCCCTATACATTCATCTCAATTGCTGTATCATGCCAACATATGTTGAAACAGTATGTATATAAGGTCTACATGGTGCTCACTTAAAAAGGACATTAGATCCCTTTAAATCTTTGAAACTTTTCATGGACCAGATTCCTTTTGCCTTTTGTTAATCCGTTTTTATCTCTGGAGGTGGGGAGATTACTTTGGAAGCCATGACAGATAGTAGATGCCTCTCCTTTGAAGATAAGAAAGATTCAGGTAGCCTTTACTCCTTCCCCATGACTTTTTACATTAAAGATGTTACTAGCAGAATGAGAATGATTGCCCCAATATCAATTTCTATCATGAAAGTTAGAATTCAGACCCCATGATTCTTGGCAATGTCTTCATCACCTTTCAAAGTCTCTCCTTGCCTGCAGCACTGTCTGAGCCCCCAAAGTAAGCCTTTTTCTCTTTAGGCTTAGGGTTCACAAAAATGGAATTGAGCCAGGTACCAGTTCAGGGTGGGTTTTGTCCATCCCATCCCAATTTGGAAACAGAAACACTCATGTGGGCAAGCACTTCTACTATGAACGCTCACCTCATCTGTGGGCCAGGCATACAATTTGTAATCATGTAAATTCAATTTAGGAGGTCAGATTAATGGATCTCTAATGAGGCAAGGGGCAAAACATGACAACCTAATATTGACCATATATATATTCATTCATTCATTCACCCAACAGTTGCACATGGCTAATGTTTTCTTTTTTTCCTTTTCTTTCACAGAAGTGTTTCATCTGATAAACATATCATCCAGGTTAAGGGCCAATATCACTGATCTCATTGCAAATCACTAGGAAGGTATATATAAGAGTAGAGTGGAATCTGGATCCAGTCTTTTGCTCAGTTATTGGAGAGAACAGTACACTGATTTTCAGGAGAGTAGCCATTGAATAAGCACAGATTGAGGTAAACTGCCAGCTGAAATAAATCATGTTGCTTTGAAGTTTCATTCATAAGGGGTTTCTCTTCCTTGTTCTGCCCTGAGCATCCCATATAGGTATACCCATGCTCAAAGATCTCATGGGGCCTACATTTGTACTTCCCAGATACACACACACACACACACACACACACACTAAATTAAAAATACACATTGCAACAGAATGGAATTCCTTATGAATGCAAATGAAAATAATATCCACCTGAGTCTGAGTGATCTATGAATCCCTTCAGCAAATTGCTTCTCAATCAGTGGAATATGTACTACAGGTAGGATTCAGAAGGGTCTGTGTGGGACACAGTGAATCACTGAAATGTTAAGTCTTTAAAACTTGCCTTAAATAGTAAATATAATTGCAGAATGTAACTTCTTGGAAAAAGTAGCTTTTTACTTCCGTTGCAGTAGGATCTAGAATCTTTGACAGAGTGTTTGGTTGCTCTTAAGATACAAAAATTGAGAACAGCTGCATTAACAGTGGGCAACAGAGACAGACTGACATCAGCAACATCACAATGATGTGACACAAATCCTACCCCTTTTCTATAGGTAGCAGCAGGTAGCAGCACCTGGCCAACTTGCCTGACAGGTAGTCAGGGTTGTTTTTAATTAATACTTTAATGGGAGACTACCAGAAATCCCATGGCTGTTGGTTAGACCAGAAAGTACATGTCCATATATGTGTGTGTATGTGCACATATACAGAATATATCAGAAGAAGGTGGCAATAGCAAACCACTTTTGTACTGTTGCCAAGAAAACTATATGGGTGTGATTTTATGCAGTCACCAAGAACTAAGCTAAACTTAAAGGAAATGTAACCTTGTCCTTTAATAAGTATTATGAAAATAAGAAAGTTAGCATTCAGAAACAGAAAGCAGTTTTCAAAATACTCAGGTAATAATGAACAACTTGTTCATATTTAAAGCAATATTTTTTTACATGTCAAGAAAATCAGTTTCTAAATTCAGTACAACCCAGCCAAAGCACTCTTAAAATTCTTTAATTTCAATGGGAGAGTGAAGCGTGTGCTTAAGTGCCCCCCATTAAAATCAGTGGGACACCAGAGTGCTTCACTTTACTGGATCATGCCCCTACTTTTAATTGAGGTCCACACTTTCAGAATTAGGTAGGGGGACATAATAAAAACTGGATAACTACACACACACACACACACACACACACACTTGTGTGTCATCTCACGGATCAATAGGCTGTTCACAAATCCAGCCCGGTATGATTGCAAAGATCTGAGCAGGCTCACCTTATTATTGTACTATAGTTCATTTAATGCTACAACTATAGTTCATTTAATGCTGTGCTGGCTCCTCTTGCATTTTCCTCATATAAAAGTTAAGTAGCCACTACAAAAATGAATCATCTAAACTCCAGGTAAAAGCCATCACAGTATGAAAGTAGAGCTCATGCTGTGAAAATGATATCAAACGTTATATAAAAAGAGCTATCCTATTGAAAGTGCTGGTGGCTTGTAGTTTACCTCCTGTTAGCGGTTCTATCGGTATTGATTTCAAAAACCTGTTTGGACAGCTAAGCTCAGAATTTTTATGAAAGCATTTGTAGAGTGCAAGCTGTAAGCATCTTTCCATGAGTGCAGAAGCAATATCACTTCATCACTTGTTGAGTCTTCTTTCCAATATCTGTACATGAAATAGTAACCACACCATACACAAAGTCATGGAGCAAGAATAAAGATCTGAAATTGTTGTACTTTGGGTTTTGAGAAGTTTCAGTCAGTTCTGAATAGCATGAATGAAACAAGGGAGGTTGTCAATGACCCCAACATTTTCTCAAGGCTTTTTCTGAAAAAGATGCTACATTGTGCTTCCCAAGATACAGGAACGGGACTGAAGGAAACCCATAGCATCAAAACTCAGATGAAGAAAACAAAACAAGCAATAACTTGCTCTTTGACGGCTCACAGCTGAGATCTTATCCAATTCAGGGCCCAGAGGAGAGATGGGGGAAACCCAGAATTATTATAGAAACTATTTTATTGTTGCATTGTTTTTTTCTGTGTGTGTGTTTTGTTTTGTTGTTTTACTTGTGAAGTGTCCAGAGTTGCTGGGAGTCAGGCAGGGTACAAATTTAATAAATAAATAAATTCCGTTTCAATGCAGCCAAGGAAAAAGCCGTTGCAACACTCACTCAAAGTCATTATATAAACATGTCAAAAAGTGAAGTTAGGTGTTGTGATGGTCAATAAAGCCACTTGCTTTTAGAACACAGAAAAGAGATCATGATAGCAATACAATGTTTGTTTCTGAGGGTAAAAACAGTTATGTACTGGGCCTGGTGTAATAGTACAATAAAAGTATAACAACCGTTGTCTTTGGCAAATTAACTTTGAGTATTTATCAACATATACAAAACTTTTCAATTCACATTTTGTATCTGAACTAAGGGTCCTAGGATTTTATAAGCTCCTAATTTAGATTATTGGTGACAATTCCATAGTTCCCTAGCAACATATGTAATCTGAATAAATGGATCCCTGAGCTTCTGAGCTATCTCAATGGTTGAGATGCTACAGAAATGATACAAATACATGACGTTTGGGCGTACTATCTACAGTCCTTTCCTGGAACTGAGAAAATGAAGACAGAGCAGGATTGTAGAAAGAGTTTTGTTTGTTTGTTTGGGCTTTCAATTATAGTCATGTTGTGATGGTCATTCACTGTGAACTTTCTTTAACAGAGTTGTAGGACCAGTACAAGTGCTTCCTTAGTTAGTGCTCAATTGCCCATCATGCAGAGCCAGAACTGCATCTGTCTAGCCCTCAAAGAACATAATGTCTGATCCTGTCCTCTTTATACAAGAGTCAGTCATGTACATCATACACATCAGTCAGGTTGCAACCTGAAATTACTGCCTCTCTGATCAAAAAGTGCATTCAAACCTTGAGTCTTCTAATTTAT
The DNA here is from genome assembly GCA_030867105.1 of Liasis olivaceus. Classification (NCBI taxonomy): domain Eukaryota; kingdom Metazoa; phylum Chordata; class Lepidosauria; order Squamata; family Pythonidae; genus Liasis; species Liasis olivaceus. The sequence goes on along the minus strand of CM061349.1, from coordinate 93,367,300 downwards.
TACCAGCTTGCAAAATCAATTAAGCCTCAAATATCTCTTTTTTAAATTTTCGCATACTGAGCCATCGGTACACAAGGCCACTTAATTCTGCATGAAAACCACATAACCATTCACATTTATGGAGCCAGGAAAACATTCCTGAAGTCATGATAGAAAATTCACCCAAAATGGCCTCAGACAGAGAATTGCCTGGAACCCTAATCGTTTCTGAGACCTGCGTGCTGCATTTTCCGGAATTTGTTTTCAAAAGCTGGGCAGGGAGACAACAAACGCAGCACAGCACCTGCTACATCGATAACAGGAACTGCGGCCACATTTAGGATGTTGTCATTGCAGGGGAAGGAGGCGGAGTTTCATAGATCACACGTCACAAGCACATGCTGCAGGCAAGAGAAGCAGAAAGCCAAAGTGCTATTTCAGATTGCTTTGCTTACATCCAATAACTCCAGGCACGGCCCCATGGTTATGCGGGAATGCAGGCTTAAAAATAAATGGTATGGTTATTCACAGCTGCACACCATATAGATAAAACGTGAAAACACAGCTTTAAAAATCATAGATTCCCTGCCTATAAATCCCTGCCTTATCTTTCCCAGGGCAAAGGAGAGGGAAATGTTGCAAAACGAATTCTACAGCCCTGAAGTCACTTCTACCAGTGGGACTTGTAACACTGTGAGATTGGAACTCCCACATTTCAGTTGTGCACAGAAACTGTGATCAATAATATAACGGTCTGAAGGAAACAGAATCTTACAGTACCATAGAAAACTACTACCATATATCTGGAAGCTATAAAGGTAAGCACTGTTTGGAATTATTAGAAAAAGCCTGAAAGTAAAAAAATGTAATACACATTGTTACACAGACACACACACCCACGTATATACAGGTAGTCCCTGGGTTAAGAACACCTGGTTTATGGATGACCATAGTTAAGAACAGAGCCTATTTTAGCAAAATTTGAGTTAAATAAACAATGATTTGAGTTCATTACACAATAATACTGATTCAGCTTACATACAAATTTGACTTAAGGACAGACCTTGGGAATGGAACTCGTTCTTAAACTGGGGACTACCTGTGTGTGTGTACATAATTTTAAAGTACAGTTTTGGTTATTTCAAAAATAATATAGAGCTAGAAAAATGTATCAAGAAAGAGAATAAATCAAGAAGTATGTACAGTATTGAACCTACAATCTTATGTACAGTATTCCTGCTATCTCCTATCTAATCACTTGGCTGCTGCTTCCAGTTGTGATATTAGGAGCAGCAATTGGTTCCTCTCTCCCATCACCCCAATTTCTTTCTCTAGTACCTGGTCCACAAGTATTCTTGGAAAAATGTAATTTCACCAAGAGCTTTCACATCTGCATTATTTAGGTTACCTGGCAACAGAAAAACATACTGAACTACTGGTATTTTCTTAGCAAAAAAAAGAGAGAGAGAGAGAAAGGGAGAGATAAACCAAATTCTCATACACCCTTCTGTGGGATAAGTCAAGATGTTGAGACTCACGTTTGATCAGTGAAATAGAGCCACCCACTTTCATATAAACATGGCCACGTGGCCTCTAATAAGCTTGCTTCTGGTCTGTTAGGCTTTGGGCCAAAATAGCTTCCCATCCCTGCGCTAGAAAATATATCCTTTCCAAACCCATTCTTGTCAAGCAGATTTCCTTCTTCCATGGAGGCTTTAGCCTCCAACTGCTTCTCCAAATTTCATTGGTTTGTACCAGGATACTTCATACCTTCTTTGATCACACTGCATTTTGAGTGTTAGAGTCCATACAATAAAATTAAGCATGGAAATATCCTGCACTTGAATAACAGATCTGGATAAGCAGGAGTTTCCATAATCTCTCATGCCAAACAGATCTTCAATGCAAAACTTTCTTCACCACTTCCCAGCTAGAGTTTAGAACATCACTATCCATATTCTGTTGGTTGAAAAATTTATAGGGATGTGCCTTCTTAATTTCTTTGCTCACTTTCTGGTTAGCCTTCGTTAAAGAAAATGTTCTCAATGTTCCATTTGTGGAAAATGCTAAAATAAAATTATTGTTGGCAAGATTTATGGAAAAGGGAATTGGGAAAAATTTAGAACAAATTAGGCAGAATTGGGATAGCCAGGCTTGGGTGGGATGTATTCCATAAACACTGATGGACTTCCAATTATGTATGAAGAATTTTGACTGTTTCTAAAAAAAAATCATTAGATGATTAAAGAAGATTGGTGTAAGAGAACGCTCAGAGGCAGAGAAGGGAAAGGGAGTATTTCACAAGATGACAAACGAAGAGTAGATGGATATTTCAGTCTTATCTGGTAAAAGAGCTGTTGCCCTTCAGTTAACCAAAGGAAGGAAAAGAAATCTGAACAATTCACAGAGAACTTGCCTTAATGAATTCAATAATAAATGAGAGCTGGAGTTCGGCTTATTCACTTTCCAAGATTCTATATCCCAGCCCTTTTTGTCTTGCTATCAAACCTGAAAAATGAAACTCCATGCTTCCTTGGCCATGCATTGCTATTAAGGAATTGTCAACATAAATAGTTAACAGTCTCTTGTCCAAACACACCTCGCACCTCCAGTAGAGCAAGGCTGTGAGCATGCTGGGCTTCTCTGTCTTTGTCATCTTCAGCTGAGAAAGTTGAGAGTTGTATTTTCTCTTCTGAAATGTCCTCCCAAAGGAGACTCACTTGGGATCCAAGTCTGATGACTTTTCACCATCAGAAGCCTCCTTCATTTTCTCAGGATTTTTAGCAACTTAGATTGTTCTATTTTATCTCGTGTCTCTCTGCCATTCATATGTTATCATTGGTTGTTTGTTTCTATTTTTACTTTTGTCTGTTATTATTGGTTTTAATTGAAGGCCAACAAACTGCATGGAATGAAGTTTAAGAACCATATTTGCTGGTCATAAACTGGCAATCCACAAACCCACCATTAAAAAAAAAATCCTATTGATATTGAAAACCCAGTATAGCAGCTGCATTTCTATACTATCATCTTATAGGTATTGCTGTAATTGTTTTTGGGCCAAGTCTTACATGGACCCGATCAGTTGCATTAGTTCTTCCCAATCACTTAACCCCTGTAAGAATTCAAGGCGATAAACAATTTTGTCAGGCCATTGTAATCAACCAGGCTAAATGTGTGTCACACACTATAAGACCTCCATTGCTGATAGCTGATGCAGTTGGCTAGTTGTAAAACCACTGAAAAACAGAATTTCCTCAAATCTATACATTCCAATGTGTAACTATAGAGCACTAATCATGAAGAGTCCAAAATTGAAAAACGTATATGTACGAAAAAGCAAATACCTCCATAGATTTCCCACTGAGGAATCCCAAGTTCATTCCATGTCAAAGAATATGACTTTTAACTCCAGTGATCATTATTCAACCATTTATTTATTTTTAGTGGCTTTTTAAACAAGACAGGAAATGCTGTGACACTCGCCTGCTGATCTCACTGGTGTACTGCTGTTTAAAAAAAAAAGCTACTTTTGATCCGCTTGATTTCAGCTGAGTTATTTCCAAATCCACATCTTGAAGTAATCATTTCTCAATGGAGCTTTGTAAACTTTTCAACTCCTAGAAAGTCACTCGTGCTGTTTAGCAAGGTCAGGCTATAATGAGCAACAACTGCTTTATTTGCGATCTGTGGCTCTGAGGGATTAATTGTCCCTATTCGGACTCGTCCGCAATCTCAGGCCGAATTGTCAAAATGATCCATCGCTTTTGTCCCCAGGCCCATGGTTTCATTATTAAGGTGCGTTCTAATCAATAGTAGCATTTTTAACATTTTGCCCCTTACTTTTTATCAATCCTTATTATCTAATGACCAATACTAAAGTGGGTGCAAGGTTGTGTTGTTGTTGTTTTTTCCAGAAATGCCACTGACAGATTACATCAGGCACTCACATGCATTTGTAATTGTACTTGATTACCATTAAAAGAGCTGAATGGGAACAAAGGGGGGAAAGGCAAGATAACAGCACTTTGTTATTGTGCTTGTTGTTCCATTTCTTTGAAGGCATCTCATTAGCAATGTTTACCTTTGAAATCAAATCACAAACCTAAAGTCTTTTTTTCCCAAATTAAGCACTTGAACATCTTCATCTCAGATACAACAAAACAGTCAGATCTGAAAATCTCAAATGAGGTCTACTAAGCATTCTCCAGCTTAATGGTAGCTTGCTCAGTAGGGCCTGCCTTTGAGTCTACATAGACCTGTCCATGCAAATGCAGGCCCTATCAAAGTATGGGGCATGCAGTGATTTTTAAAGGAGGAAAGGGTAGGAATGGTATGTTGAATCATCCTCGGGGGGGGGGGGGGGGGCGGTTCTCCTGGATCTGCCATTCTAGCTATCGGAGTACTTCTGGACTTGAAGGAGACTTCCCCCAGCAAATTTTCACCCATAAGCCTCATAGAAGTGGAAGTGGCTTATGCTGAATTATGTCCATATGGTATATTTCTGTCCTCCAAAACAAAGCACAAGGCTCAAATGTTATCAAAAGTTGCTGAAGTCCTCCACATAAGAAATTAGAAGGACCTAGCCTTCACTCATTTGGGGATTAATAAGTCCTCTTAGTTACTTTGAAATCCTGCTCTCTATTGGTGTTTCTACTGAGAGTATTAATCAGACTCATGCTACCAGAACAGTCTTTTGTGCTTGATCATGTAAACTGGATTTAATAATACTGAGGCATACCACCAACTGTTCCAGTGCTGTTTCTTGCCCTTGGGGCCCAAGAAAATCATCAGAGTTGCCACCAGTGAATGTAAGAAACAAGAAAGATGTTCATTATTATTGAGCAATATACTACTTATTTTTGATTGGCATACAGGGAGTTGTCTGATGTGGGATTCCTACCACATTCTTTTTAATTAGAGACCTGAATTGTGGCACTAAGAAATTAAAAAGCCAAAAATGGATGCAAGACTGAAAGAAAGCTATGCTGTAAATATTTGCTTGTCTCACTTAAAGATAATTAACTGAAACAACCATGACAATCATTCACGGCTATTGCATAGCCCTTCTCAAATTAGCTTGAAAGAAGCCAAAGCCAAATTGTTCATTAATTTATATCCCAGTGGTTTCATATAGAGGGGAATGCATACGCACTGCATATGTGAATGTGAGAGTTTCTGGATAAGCTCTAGAACGCACCTGGACAGCATATGGACAGCTGTATGTCATGTCTGGGACTCTGTCGGATAGTTGACAATCATGTAACACCTGTGTTTTCAGTCCCAAGCTGCCAGCAAAACCAAATGAGTATTCAAACCCCTTCTAGATTTCCAGACATTTGGTTGGAAGGTCTCTTAGGCATGCTGAGACCACATTGCTCTAGACTAGATTGATCACTCAAGAAACTGAGTCCACACATTTTGCATCAACTGAACCTTCTCGTCACTATGAAAGGTAGCACCTGCTGGAAGTTCCAAGTATAACCATTGTTCTGGCATTGAACTAGGTGTGAACTTGCCCCTCTTCTACCTTTTGGAGAATCAAGTGAGGGGCTGGTATACTTTGGGCCAATTCAGTAGCTTTGGGGTACTGTGTATGTGTGAGTGGAACTGGAAGCTTGACAAAATCATCTCCTTGCAGTGAATTAAGTGCACCTTAATTCACTTTCACTCAGCAGCAGAGCTAGCAGGTTGCAGGGTCAAGGGTGAAGTGGGGACTTCCTGCGGTGTTCTGATGACTGTGGATGCAATTTTTATTCATTTACTCTGCACCATCCTGACTGGAGAGTGGCTCATTTTGGCAGCTTAGTGCTTGGGTCACCTGGTAGGTAAAGGTACTATGAAAGAGATTAATTATCTTTCAAGATGAAAGGCAGTCTTTGGGCATGATGAATTTTGAGCAAACCCCAACCAGGGTTGGAAGGAGGGAGGGAGAGAGGACAGGCAAGGTCCATTTGGGTTATTAGATTATTTGGGGCTTTGAGCAAGAGGAAGATGGAAGCCTCACCATTATCAGTTGGTTAATCCTCTCTTAATGAATAAAGTTGTGGTCTTCAGTTCCAAATGGGGAGGCTATAATCAGATTGCATCAGCCTAATATGACTAGTACCAGAGATTAGTACAGAGCAAATTACACTGTGATATTAAGATCTAATAGTCACATTCAACAATATGTTCGTGACTGTATCTCTTATATATAGGGAGAACTTCAAATGTATGCATTAAAAGCTAGACTCTCAAAAAACTTTCTTTCTATATTTGTGCCATCACGTCCTTAGAGCTAGCAGCAGTTCTGCTGGGTTCTCCAGTGTACTTTATTTTTTTTTTAGATTTGTTATCCGCCTTTATTATTTTTATAAATAACTCAACGCAGTGAACTTACCTAGTACTCCTTCTTCCTCCTATTTTCCCCACAACAACAACCCTGTGAGGTGGGTTGGGGTGAGAGAGAGTGACTGACCCAAAGTCACCCAGCCAGTTTTCATGCCTAAGGCGGGACTACAACTCACAGTCTCCTGGTTTCTAGCCTGGTGCCTTAACCGCTAAACCAGACTGGCTCTCCATTTATCTATGAGCACCTAGATGTATAGACTGCGACTCCCAGAAATCTCCACAATCCATACATCTGGGAATCCTACTCCACCAGGCTAGAGGACAAACTGGCTCTCCATTTTATCTATTCACACCCACTAATATTATTATAATGGAAGACATGCCCCTGGGGAATCCTATTTTAAAAAAAAAAGCTTGGTAGACTACTATGTGGTAGTCTTTGAAACAAACAGTAACACCATTTGGGATGAATATAAAAGGGGTGCTACTGAGGATTTTTTCATTTCTAACCTAGAGGCCAATGCAAATTGTGTATGATCAGAATGAGGACTGGAGAAAAAGGGCACCAATCAGTCTCAATGGTATTTCATGCATCTTGTAAAAATTCTGATTCTTCTTGTGGCTTTCCAAGCATGGTATAATTAAAAATGGTGTGCTTGAGATCACACAAATTCACAGCTTGTACTTGTGTACTGTTTTCCATTACGGATTGATCAGAAATTTGCCTGACATTCACAGAATAGTCCAACTGCTTGCTGTTTAAATGCATCTCTCAATTCTCCCGCCACCCCCTTTTCCTGACATGTATTCTTCATTATTTTTCATGTTTTAAGAGGCTTCAGAAATGGTACATTGTCTATACTGGCAAGCTGAACATACCAAGGGATTTATTTGCACTCAGAACATAGAAAAGTTACTTTTCCAAAGTCATCAAGCTGTTACTCTTTAGGAAAAAAAAAGTTTGTGAGAAATGGACAGTGTCTAGCTTTAATGGAATCTAAAAACATTTTTAGCTTGCTGGCATAAGCCAGATGCCAATGTACAGTATATATCCTTGAAATAAAGAATCCATATAGAGAAGTTATATTTTCAACCCCAGGTCACTGTTTCTTCTTCATAACACTCAAAGAAATTCTTGGAATGTCTTATAAATCTCATTTCACTGATATGTGTTTAAATATATCTCTAAACTTGAGTTTGGGAGGAGGAAAAATCTGGCATGTGCAGTGCTAAAATTTTGTGTATCATTAGGGCTACAGTCATGTTGCTACATGATCTACCCATGTGCTTGCTTTTGCCCCTTGATAATATCTGCACAATTTCCATCTATAAATAAACAAATCGCAGCAATAACATCAAAAAACATCTACAGCCTCTCCATTAAGGAAAATTGACCTTTGTTGTTCAGTCGTTAAGTCGTGTCCGACTCTTCGTGACCCCATGAACTATATTGCGCCAGGCCTTCCTATCTTTCACTGCCTCCCTGAGTTTGCTCAATTTCATGCTCATTGCTTCAGTGATGCTATCTAGCCATCTCATCCTCTGCTGTCCTCTTCTCCTTTTGCCTTCCATCTTTCCCAGCATCAGGGTCTTTTCCAAAGAGTCCTCTCTTCGCATTAGGTGACCAAAGTATCTGAGCTTGAGCTTCATTATCAATCCTTCCAATGAGCAATCAGAGTTGATTTCCTTTAAGATTGACTGGTTTGACCTCCTAGCAGTCCAGGGGACTCTTAAGAGTCTTCTCCAGCACCACAGTTCAAAGGCATCAATTCTTCGGCGTTCAGCCTTCTTTATGGTCCAGCTGTCACAGCCATACATTACTACTGGAAAAACCATAGCTTTGACTATGCGGATCTTTGTCGGCAAGGTGACGTCTCTGCTTTTTAATATGCTATCTAGGTTTGCCATAGCTTTCCTCCCAAGGAGCAAGCGTCTTTTAATTTCATGGCTGCAGTCTCCGTCTGCAGTGATCTTGGAGCCCAAATAAATGAAGTCTGTTACTGCTTCCATTTCTACCCCTTCTATTTGCCAGGGATTGATGGGTCCAGATGCCATGATCTTAATTTTTTTAATGTTGAGTTTCAAGCCAGCTTTCGCACTCTCCTCTTTCACCCTCATCAAGAGGCTCTTTAGTTCTTCTTCACTTTCTGCCATTAGGGTGGTATCGTCTGCATATCTGAGGTTATTGATATTTCTCCCTGCAATCTTCATTCTGGCTTGTGATTCTTCCAGCCTGGCATGTCTCATGATGTACTCTGCATATAGGTTAAATAAGCAGGGTGACAGTATACAGCCTTGTCGTACTCCTTTCCCTATTTTGAACCAATCGGTTGTTCCATGACCGGTTCTAAGTGTTGCTTCTTGGCCCGCATACAGATTTCTCAGGAGACAGGTAAGGTGGTCTGGTATCCCCATCTCTTTAAGAATTTGCCACAGTTTGTTGTGATCCACACAATCAAAGGCTTTTGCATAGTCAATGAAGCAGAAGTAGATGCTTTTCTGGAACTCTCGTGCTTTCTCCATGATCCAGCGAATGTAGGCAATTTGATCCCTAGTTCCTCTGCCTCTTCGAAACCCAGCTTGTACATCCGGTAGTTCTCGGTTCACGTACTGCTGAAGCCTAGCTTGTAGGATTTTGAGCATAACCTTGCTAGCATGTGAAATGAGTGCAATTGTGCAATAGTTTGAGCATTCTTTGGCATTGCCCTTCTTTGGAATTGGAACGTAAACTGACCTTTTCCAATCCCGTGGCCACTGTTGCGTTTTCCAAACTTGCTGGCATATTGAGTGCAGCACTTTAACAGCATCGTCTTTTAGTATTTTAAATAACTCAGCTAGAATACTGTCATCTCCACTAGCTTTGTTGTTAGCAATGCTTCCTAAGGCCCACTTGACTTCACTCTCTAGGATGTCTGGCTCAGGGTCAGTGACCACACCAGCATGGACATCAGGGACATTAAGATCTTTCTTGTATAGTTCTTCTGTGTATTCTTGCCACCTCTTCTTAATCTCTTCTGCTTCTGTTAGGTCCCTGCCTTTTTTGTCCTTTATCATGCCCCTCTTTGCACTAAACGTTCCTTTGATATCTCCAATTTTCTTGAAGAGATCTCTAGTCTTCCCCATTCTATTGTTTTCTTCAATTTCTTTGCATTGTTCATTTAAGAAGGCCTTCTTATCTCTCCTTGCTATTCTCTGGAAATCTGCATTCAGTTGCTTATATCTTTCCCTTTCACCCTTGCTTTTCGCATTCCTTCTTTCCACAGCTATTTGTAAAGCCTCATCAGACAGCCATTTTGCTTTCTTGCATTTCTTTTTCTTTGGGATGGTTTTAGTTGCTGCCTCTTGTACAATGTTACAGACCTCCGTCCATAGTTCTTCAGGCACTCTGTCTACCAAATCTAATCCTCTAAATCTATTCATCACCTTCACTGTGTACTCACATGGAATATGATCTAAGTCATACCTGAGTGGCTGACAGTCAGCTCCTGGTCTTGTTTTTGCCATCTGTATAGAGCTTCTCCATCTTTGGCTGCAAAGTATGTAATCAATCTGGTTTCGGTATTGACCATCTGGTGATGTCCATGTGTAGAGTCGTCTCTTGTGTTGTTGGAAAAGAGTGTTTGCTATGACTAGCTTGTTCTCTTGACAGAACTCTATTAGCCTTTGCCCTGCTTCATTTTGTACTCCAAGGCCAAACTTGCCTGTTATTCCGATTACTCCTTGACTTCCTACTTTAGCATTCCAATCCCCTATGATGAAAAGGACATCTTTTTTTGGTGCTAGTTCTAGAAGGTGTTGTAGGTCTGCATAGAACCGGTCAACTTCAGCTTCTTCCACATCAGTGGTTGGGGCATAGACTTGGATTACCGTGATGTTGAATGGTTTTCCTTGGATACGCACTGAGATCATTCTGTCGTTTTTGAGGTTGTACCCCATTACTGCCTTTCCCACTCTCTTATTGACTATGAGTGCAACTCCATTTCTTCTAAGGGTTTCTTGCCCACAGTAGAAGATATAATGGTCACCTGAATTAAATTCACCCATTCCCGTCCATTTCAATTCACTGATTCCCAAGATGTCGATGTTCAATCTTGTCATCTCATGTTTGACCACATCCAGCTTGCCTTGGTTCATGGATCTTACATTCCACGTACCTATACAATATTGTTCTTTACAGCATCGGACCTTCTTTTCGCTTTCAGATACATCCACAGCTGAACGTCCTTTCAGCTTTGGCCCAGCCGCTTTACTCTTTCTGGAGCTACTTGGAATTGCCCTCCGCTCTTCCCCAGTAGCATATTGGACACCTTCCAACCTGAGGGGCTCATCTTCCGGCGTCATATCTTTTTTTGTTGTTGTTCAGTCGTTAAGTCGTGTCCGACTCTTCGTGACCCCATGAAGTCTATGAACCATATTGCGCCAGTCCTTCCTATCTTTCACTGCCTCCCTGAGTTTGCTCAATTTCATGCTCAGTCATATCTTTTAGCCTTTTAACATTGTCCATGGGGTTTTCTTGGCAAGGATACTGGAGTGGTTTGCCATTTCCTTCTCCAGTGGACCACATTTTGTCAGAACTCTCTGTCATGACCTGTCCGTCTTGGGTGGCCCTGCACGGTATAGCTCATGGCTTCACTGAGTCACACAAGCCCCTTTGCCACGACAAGGCAGTGATCCCTGAAGGGGAAAATTGACCTAAGGTAATTCAAATCTCAGGGAAGAAGCATAAAATTATATTTTGATAAATCTTTCTTAAAATATTCTTTATGAGCAGTGATGAAACTGAAGGACGAGTCAGCTTTCAGATAATAATAATAATAGTAATAATAATGATAGTAATAATATTAATGATAGTAATATAAAAACACTCCTATCAGCTTGAATTTTCCCCATTGCAAATCATGTTGCTTCAGTCACTTATCATCAGAACAAAGTTTCATTTTATAAAACCTTACAAAAAGCAATGCATTTTCAACACAGGCATACATACTATTGTTACCACAAATGAAAGGGGGTATCATTCAGTTTGTGTACACTTCAACCAAACGTGAAATAGAAAATCACATATTTGGGCATTAAACTCTTGCTCATGGACAAACTATGTGTCTGTTCTGCTCAAAGAAAAGAGCACCAATTATTCAAACGCATCTTCACTTGTCTTAGACAGATGTTTTCCCCCTGGACAATTAGTGGTATGTGCTGAAAGAGATCCATTCAATTATTATTTTGAGGATAATGATCCATTAAGAGCAATGGCTAACATTAATGATGCATCCAATGAGTGCTCTAACTCTAAGGCTAAGTAAACCCCCAGATCGAATCTTGTAATCCGTTAGCCTTCAGCATTTAGCCTAAATGATCATCTTTGTTTGTGTGTCTCTACCTCTACCTCTACCTCTACCTCTACCTCTACCTCTATCTCATCGCCATCTCTATCTCTACCTCATTTTTAACCTCTCCATTATCAGGTATTGTTCCATTACATATACCATAAATCTTTTCTATGTACTGGTTATTCTGTGAAATGATGTAATCAGAAAACTCCATCTTTACCAAGCTAATGTCAAGACACGATTCTGAAGACAGGAATGTATTTTATGAATAGATCATGCTTTAAATAATTCCTTTTGAATTAAACAGCATATGCATTATTTTCTTATTCAAATTAAATGGCATACACATTGTTTTCTTATTTGAAAATAATCTGGAAAATGTTTGCTGAATACATCTTTAAAATATATACAAGGAAACTAAGTGGGTTTACTCTAGTCCTAAGAAGAGCTCAAAAACCACATTTTTGGTTTCTGACACCAAAATCACCATAAACTGCATGTCCAATTCATTAATCACATTTGGATAGTCTAACAAACGTTGTTTTGTAAAATATTCACGAAACTAGGTTTCCACGAGTTCATGCCCCCTCCCTTCTCACTCTGTTCATTTTGGAGGAAACACTTGGAACTTCTCCTTTTGATTATCACATTTTGTCACAATGTATAAATCTTAACTAGGATTAATTTAAATAAGTAAGATTTATTAACTGTCATATGAAGTGGGCTTATTTGAAGCTAATAAACCATCTTGTAAATATAAGGTTGTGCAAGAAAGTGTCTATATTGTTAATAAATAAAATATTACGTACAGTAACTATATGTTTAATACAGTTGTGAAAAACACTACAGTTGCCTATGAAAATCTCTTGTGGTTTTGCACACTTTTAATCATCATCAAAATCTAAGAGCATAAGCTATGAAATAATTTCACTTGATTTATCACATATTGCCAAATGCCTCAGTATGAGCATAGGCACCTTGTTGAGACAGTGAATAATGTGTAAGATAATCAACAAACGGTTCCACTCGTTGTTTGGCGAACAAGATGTGTTTCTTTTTTGTTCCCCTCAAAAAATAAATGAGTATGCCCTTAACAAACAACAAGTTCCAATTAAAATTTGATTCCACATATTAAACTCAAGTTGATTAACCCTGTTCAGGAGTTATAGCCCAATTAAAACCAGTGATCTGACTAGATGAATCAAGGCTTTCTCTGTCTCCTTAAATAAACTTTATAAGTCTGTGCATCTCTAAAGAAATCTATTATCCTTTTCTGTATTCTATCAAGCTTTATTTTCTTTTTCTAAATTAAGATACTAATTCAGAATGGTCCATGTTCCATGTAGTTAGGTACTGATTATCTATCATCTATCTAACATCTGTCTGTCTTTCATCTATCTATCTATCTATCCATCCATCCATCCATCCATCCATCCATCCATCTGCCCGTCCATCCATTCATCCACCCACAAAAAACTCCTTATGCTGTCTATGCCAGGTCCTGACAAACTTGTCAAAGGTCCTCACATCAGCACGGGTCATCAGTGGCAGGGTAAACGTACCAACCCATATGTTTCACAAGAGGGAAGTCCTTTTCATCTAAGACACAATCAGCTGCAACCATAAATTAATGTACCTTCACAGCACAATTCTAGACCTGTCTATGCAGAATCTCCATTTAATTTAGCTTTCTCCTATACTTAAATGGATCTACTAAGCATCAGTCAGGAGGTTCATATCAAATGCACCTCTACATTGAAGATTTTATTCTATTCTACTGTAGAGAGTATTACACTATTATATTATAATGTAATATATTTTGTGGCACTTAGATTTTAAATAAATCCAGCTTCTGTGCACTATAAGCATGACTTAAGTGCTTGTACATGCAAAAGAAAGTGCAGTCATTTACTCTGTCAATAATATTAGCTGTAGTTATGTTTTTTAACAGCTTATAATATCATAGAAAGCTAAATTTATACTCTGGTTTCCTATTAAACAAAGTCACGCAATGCCAGAAAGTCTGCCATGCAAGATCAATGCCAGATAAAAGAAATAACAATAGTATTACAAATGCACAATTCATGATATTAAATAACTTTTTCCATGCAGCCTACCTGGTTTTGTTTGCAGCTTTTAATACACTAGTGGCTACTTATGCAAAAAAAAAAAGAGAGAGAGAGGGGGGTACTAATTAAATTTGTTTATGTATGTTATCATGTGGAGCACTCATTTCCCGACATCAAGCTATGAATCATTAAATAACCGCTAAATTGGTCTCTGGAGACCGATCATGCCTTAGAGTTGGGCGAGTCCCTACCCCGCCAAAGCCAGGTGTGCTCTGTAGTGAACTGCTTTAAAGGCCCTGATTTGGTTAGGCTTCACACTGTGAAGTGAGAGGTAGGAAATCATGAAAACACTGACAGGCCTCCCATCAGAGTTACTCCTCAGTTTGATTAATGAGGGCATTTGAAAGACAATTAGCAAAAGCAGGTTTGGCTGAAACTAGCTTATCAATCAGACCCCCTCTATTCAAAGCACTGAAGCCTTTTCTTTAGCAAAGAATGGCACCGGTGGGCCCCAACCACAGACTTTTCCACTGCATTTTCAAAGAAAGCAGCACAGCATTGCAGACCCCACTAGCGAAAAAATAATGCTTCTGTAAAACCTCAAGCTCTCAACAACTGCCAGATCAGAGATGCCACAGATATACCTGCAGATGTTAAAACATGGTGTTTAATTACCAGGAGATTACACCAGGTGTTAAAAAGTCTATTAAAAAAAAAAAACTCAAAGGGCCTACAGCATTCAATACAGTAGGAAGTCCACAATAGCTGAGGACGGGCACAGACCAATGAGGGGTACACATGAAAGTCATGCCAAGACAAAGTCCAGAGAGTTGGTTCTTGGGGTGCTCTCCCAGATGTGTAGAGTGCAACTCCCAGAAATCTCCACAATCCATATATGTGGGGATTCTACTGTAGCAGGCTAGAGGGCACAAGGTTCTAGAAGGTGAGCTCTATCTAGGATCAATTTCTGTAGGAGCATCGTTCTATGTTCTTGATTCCCCTTTCTCCCTCCAGGGATAATCTTTAAGCTTCCCTCTTTATGTCCACTGTATGAAGGTGTCTTTACACCCCTCTTCACACATTCACAAGAATAATGTGTCAAGGCAATGGTGGTGCAGTCTGTGTCAAAACCCACATAACTGGCAAAGAAGTGAGGACAACACAGATTTCAGAAAGGCATCTTTAATACTAGTCAGGGGTAAAAAAAAAAAAAATCTTTAAAACTGTAAGAATAAATTCTCAGGGCCCAGGCAGACTCATAGTGAGTCAATTAAGACAGAGACTTTTTGAAACACTTCCTCCCCACGGCCCCCACATCTGAGCTATGTTGTCTCTTCTCCTCTTCCCCACCTGCTTTCTACAATCTCTCACAGTCCAGCCTCATGCCTTCCATTTTTGAAGTTTTTACATTGATGGGAAAGGTAGGGAGCAAGGGCATAACTGTATTATGTTATCCCTTTAACACAGAGTTCTTGTTCTTATGGAGGACTGTCATCACAACCTCATTACAGAGGGAGACTGGAATGAAGGAGATGGGACTGGAGTATGTGGCCCTGTCACCCTCCACATGTAATGTACCATTTTCATTAGTTAATGCCACACCCTTTTCTTTCTACCACCAGGGATTTAAAAATTCAGCATTGCACCCCATCCAGTAGTATGTTTAATCTAAGATAATTAAAGTGACTCTGAGTTTGGGATAGCCTTCCATACCTTCTCTTGAAGAAAACACTAAAATCTTAAACCTAAACCCAAATAACTCAGATATGCTTTGAAATCAATGCAACCTGCATTTGAGTAGAAATGTATACAAATATGATGTGAATATGATTCTGAATCAGCCATGGTGGATACATTTTTGCATCTGTAGGAAAAAAAATACTGGGGAGAGCATTACAATCCCTGAAGTTTGGCTATAAGGTGTTGGATGGATGGATGGATGGATGGATGGATGGATGGATGGATGGATAATGTTGCATCAAGTTGTTTTTGACTCCTAGCAACCACATGGATAGATTTTCTCCATGACGATCTGTCCCTAACCTGGTTTTTCAGGTCTTCCAACACTGCACCCATCACCACTGTAACTGAGTCCATCCACCTTACTGCTGGTCATCCTCTTCTTCTCTTTCCTTCCACCTTTCCCAGCATTAGAACCTTTTCCAGAGAGCTGGGTCTTTGCATAAAGTGTCCAAAGTAGGATAATTGAAGCCTGGTTATATAAGGTGGTGGGCTTCTAAATCGTATTAAGAAAAATAGATGTTGTGATTAGGACATATTTTCTCATTTCCTAACAAAGAGTATAAATAAATAATTATGACAAGCTGCAGAGACACTTCTGAGCAAGTAGGTATCGCCTATGATTTCAGGATAATTCTGCAGGTCTCAGCTATTATTAGCTGCTTTCTCTCCATTTAGGCAATGGAGATATTCTTCTAGTCAGAAGTTTGATTTTTCTCTACCAGAAGAGGTTGCTTTTGATTTCCTAGTGCAAGGAAAGCAACAATAAGTCTTTTCTTCTCACTCAAGCAAACATTGAGCCTGGCCCTTGTCCATCACCTCCAGCAAATCCCATTTAGCTTATTGACAATGCCATTCTTTCCCCCCCCCCCCCCCCTATCTAGTTAGCAACCAATACATATGAGCCAATTGGGGCCATAATACCAAGGACTTATGTCATGTTTTTAGGGTAGAAATAAAATAAAATTACACTGCCTTCCTGCACAAAATGCTAGGAAGTGCCTCAATCCTTTTCTGACACTGACTATGGAAACGGTTTCCTTTTTCCATCCCTTCCTCGAGTGATGCCACTGGATTATTAATACCATTTTCTTTTAATATCTGTCTTGATCCATTCTTGAAACAGCTGGCAACCTTTCCTGAATTCCTTTGGTTTCAATCCAGTTACATCTATCACCTATTAGGAATCAATATTCTTATCTTATCAAAATACAAATGACTTTGGATTTAAAAAATTAAAGTTCTGTCCACCAGAACTGATATCTCTACTAGTTTTGAAAAAAAAATTGCACAACTTTTAAACTGGAATATTGTGGCTTGTTTAAACAACATTACAGAATGTGTGAGAAGTGGAAAGATTCACAACTTCTAGGAGCCCTCTAGAAACATGATTTGTTTGAAGCGTTTATAGATCATTCATAGTTCTGAAACTCTTTCTGTAATAGAACACTCTTTAAGAGCAGAATTCACTTTTATACATGGATATTAATGGTGTCCTGCCTTGTTTTCTAGTTTATATCTGATAATTAAAACAGTTCAGATAGCTAGTTACTTATAGTATGTTCACGACCACCATCACCATCAGCACCCTCCCTTGGCATTTCTACTCCTTTTGGCTGCAATGCCTTTGCATGTCAGTATGAAAAGAGTTGTTGTATTAACCAAAGAAAAAGTGTACCAATATCTTTTCTTTCTATTTAATAAAGGACTGGTTCATCCTAATGCTATTTTCACCACCTTTTTTGATACACAATATGAACTGGCTTTCTGCTTGCTGGGAAGACTTAATGTTCATTTAAAGGCATGGCTCTGAGTCTGATGGAGTACAAGGAATACATCAGTGCTGGAATGTATAATATCACATTCATAAGACGGAGAATGGCCTGCCATTGAGGAACTTGACATCAGTGATGGCTGTTTTGCATGGAACTCTCATCCTTCACATTGTAGATATGGCTTGGGTCCAGCAATTTAATGATCATTTAACTGATTTCCATAAATTAGTAGATAAATAGATAAATATAGTTCTGATCACAAGATGCAGGTAAAATGACCTTGCTTCCATCTTCATTTTGCAGAAGAAAGGCACACTCAGCCTACAACAGATGGCTTTCACCTGGATGAGAAAGTGACAGAAGAAGCATCTTGGCTAATGTTCCATTAAATATAATACAGGAATCCCTCTTAGATTTCTTCCATGTGAGTTAACTTTTTCTTGGCAATTTGCTCACCAAGTAAAACATCATAGAAAGAAAAGGAAATTTGTTGACGTCCCTCTCTGACTATGATTTCTTATGTCAACTAGAAAGCCAAAAAAAGGCTCTGTATGAAAACTAAATACGGGTAGTCCCCGGGTTAAGAACACCTGGTTTACGGATGACCCATAGTTAAGAACGGAGACTATTGTAGCAAAATTCGAGTTAAATACAATAATACTGTTCCAGCTTACATACAAATTCGACTTAAGGATAGACCTTGGGAACAGAATTCATTCTTAAACTGGGGACTACCTGTACTCTGGTTGGCATAAATTCAAATTGGCTGTCCCACACACACTTATAGCATGAAATTACAATGTCTTGAATAAGGATTAATCATCCTAATAGGCTAATTATTGTCATTGAAATACTGATAATTTAACTATTGCTGCATTACCCCAAATGTGGAGATCAAAACATATTCACCTGAAAAACTGTATACAGAGAAACTGGCAGGGGTGGGGGAGGCAACCTCTTTGTTCAAAGTTACTGTGGTTGGTTGATTATAAAAGCCTTTAAAGTTTTCACCATTTTTCTAAAACCTGAACAAACGAATTCATTCTCCAGCACTCAGCTAGTAACACATAATAACAAAGGCTTCTAAACTGTGTATGATACAGTCGTCCTTGATTTGAATCTTTTTGGAGGTCAACTAAAATTGATACAGGAAATTCAACTAGAGTTGGCCCAGAAAAAAAAAAAAAAAGATGAGTACCCAAAACCAGTGCTGTGTTAGAAAGTGAATCAAGAGGAGCACAGTCCTAGGGCTTTTTTTTTTTTTTAACAAGAAAGTTGGACCCATCTTCAAAATGCCACAGTAATTGTCAGAATCTCCTTCCCGTATCAAGGGACTGAAGGAAAATTAGTTGTTTGTGAACTGAGATAATTAGGAAAATCATAAAGAGAGACTGGATATTTTTCTTTGATGGAGTGCCAACTTTATTTTAGCTGTCTAAATTATGACAGTTCTTCGCAAGATTTACATTTGTAATCAAAAGCTAAAAATTACTGTTTAGCTGGCCGAAGATGTGTGAGTTCATGTATGTATGTGTATCATGATAAGTTCCTATACTTCAAATGGACTTCAAAGTCCACTAAAGGTAGCCATTATTGCCATCAATTTTTATCGGGATTTCAGCAATGGGGAAAAAGAGATTACCTGTATTCTAATATACACAGTCTCCTCTCAACTGAACTCTAAAGCTTCTCTTTCTCAGTATGGGTGTATTATATTTTGTCTTTTGCAAAATGATCTTATCCATATCTCTAAAAAATTAGTAGACTGAAATTTGCAAATCCGCATTTTGAGACTACAAAAAAAAAATCCATTGATTAATTTAGAAATGTAATGGAGGAGAATTCTGAGTAAAATGTGCAAAATTAATACAACCCAGAAACAGACAAATAAGAAAACAACACATTCAAGAGAAAATATTATAATCAGAAAAAGACTATAGGAGAAAAGGATTAATTTCCTATTTCTCTACTACCACAGATCTGATCTAAATATATTTCCCTATTCACACCTATCTTGGATCTGAAATATTTATCGTATTTTGCAAAAAAAATCTATAATTTTATGCAGCTTCCATTTGTTCCAATGAGACTTCACCAAGGATTATTCCCAGCACATCATGCCCATATGGTGTGCTTCATTGTTTATGCCCACAAATAAATAGATCATCATAGTATTTACAGATAGTATAAAACCCAAGGATTACCACTTGATTCCTATGATATTAAGGAACTTTAATTGGCCAGCACAGATCCACCACAGCAGATTCCACACAATAGATCCAATACAATAGACAAAAAAAAACATGTATCAACTCAAACACACTTTTCAGGGTGGCTATGGTTTACACAGTCAACTACCAGTAATTTACCAGAGGCCAGTTGGGTGTAAAGAAGTTAAATAATTGATCTCTATATGTGCCTTACATGCTGTAACTTTGAGAGGTTCTCGACAAAGAGCAATATCCCCTGAGTTATTGTCCCCATCATGCTGATAAGCTCACTTTTAACAGCAGTAACGCTTAAATACTTAGGGTCTTTTCCCATGGCCAAATTGTGTGTGCTACTGACATTTCCCATTAGAATGTGACCCTGGGAATAATGCTGGATTTGAGAACCTTTGCTTCTGCTTTTCCCTTCACATGACCAAAAGTCCCTTTCTTATCTTTAGGTAGGGAAAGGGAGAGCTGTAGGCAGTTCTAAAATGCCTTCAACAGACACACATCTCCTTTAGCAACAAATGCAGGAATGATCTCATATTCCAAGGAAAGGCTGATGTTCCACAGCCATCTCCCGGTTTTTCTACTATTTCAAAACCAATTGTTATAAAGATAACATAAAAATTAATTAAACTAAATACGTTCCATTTACAAGATAGACATACCATGCTTAAATATTTTTAAAGCGTCAGTTGAATCAAGCCCATTTCACCCACTGGGAAAAATAACACAATGTAACTGTGGCTGTGAGTTCTTCCCCCCACCCGCTGACGAAGATGTTTGAAGCAGGGATATACTTGTGTTTGTTTTAGCTAACTATGTATGATGGACAACAAAGCTCATATATCTCTAGTTCAATTTTAGTCATAATATCTTAGAGAAGGAGTAGAAACATTTCAAATGCATGTACTCCCATTTAATGCTCCTCATTTCTGACATGGG
Source organism: Liasis olivaceus (assembly GCA_030867105.1). Classification (NCBI taxonomy): domain Eukaryota; kingdom Metazoa; phylum Chordata; class Lepidosauria; order Squamata; family Pythonidae; genus Liasis; species Liasis olivaceus. The sequence continues at coordinate 93,346,916 of CM061349.1, read as the reverse complement.
GAAGAAAAACTTCTTTTCAATGACTTGTCAGTCATTCTAAAATCTCTTTATATGATATGAGGTAGGTGACACATGGGCCATAGAGTACATATGAAGCAAATTTGTTTCTACTCAAAAGTGAACAGAAAATGTAATAGCAATATCCCTGGTTTCACAAGACTGACAATTGAGAAAGCCAATTAGATTCTGGAATGTGTGTCTGTTATTCTGTTTTACTCTCACTGGTGTTTCTTTCCCATTAACTACACACTCTGTTCTCTTTCCTGCTCCCTTTTTGTCTTACAGTCATCAACACACAGAGAAGGCAACTTTTGCTACCTTGCTGAGAAAACTAAAGTAAAGGCTTAGGTAGTACTGTATTTATACAAAATATTACTTGGAAATTCTGCTAAAATAAGCTCAAGATGCATCGTTAATTTTTTCTGAAACATAACTGCACCTAAACCAATGACTCTTAATGCTAGTTATTCAACTGATCATTTTTATTGTCTAGCATAAGAATAAGCCTGACTGACCAAACTTTGGCTAAACCCAAATGCTTACAGTTGCAGATTACAACCATCAAGCATAATCATGCAATATTTTACCTCATCAGTGAGATGCAAATACATTCAATCATTTAACCAATTTGAAAAAAAGAAAAAAGTATTCTTTTAAATTTATGAATTTAGATATAAAGATACTTCTTTTTTAAAGAGTCAGATCTTTAAAGCTATTTTTAAAAAAATCCAATCTATCAGAATTAGAAATGATGCCATCCTTTTATGAGTAATAAAGGAGGTTGTATCTATCAAATAGACCTACATTTTTCAACCTGCATTGTTTTATAACAACCATGTGCAATATATCAATCATCTATCATCTACCTATCTACTTATTTGCTTGTCTTTCCATAGACCAGAAAATGGTTGAGAAAAACTTCAGTGTTTGAGTCCATGAAACAGTGATCATCCAGGTAGAAAATTCTGACAAGCTAAGTACCACAGACATTACAACATTGCTTGCTGTAAGCAAATTAAAATATTCAGGATGAAGTGACTTTTCTACAGAAGTTACTTCACAGAAATAATGGACAATTTCTAAACATTTCTTACATCCTGAATAAGTTCAGTCTGTAACTGGCTTTACGGAGAAACATATACATATCTTTTGACTGCAGCCAGAATTTTAACTGAAAATAGAAACTGCCTATTGAGTGCAGTTTTGTTTCCATTTGGCACAGAACAGCAATCCTATAGTGGTGAGATTAGTAATATCTACAATACAGGATCATATTTTGCATTTATTTCAGCAAGGGGGAACTCTGAAATGGAAAGCCAAGAAGATAATGATTTTTCCAGATCTTCCTTCCACAAGAAACTCACAAGTAATATTTGTCTGAGAGCAAAAGAGCAAAAGGGGTTACACTTTTTTTCCTGATTCTTTTTCCCCCTAATTCCTGAATCAGGCATGAAGACGTTTTCTGATCCAGAGGCTGCAGAAAAGTATATGGATCAAGAAACAAGGAAATAGCAGATTTTTATCTCCATTTTTTTCCTTTTTTTTTTTTTTTAATGGGTAGTTGGGCCATCTTGACTTAGGAGAAAGTACGTGTTTTGTATTCAGTTTTTGTTTTTTAGTTTATTTCCTAGTTTTTACTCTGTCCCTTTTGTGTGTGATTTTTAAATCTTTTTTCGCTTTATTACATTTTTTTTCTGGTTTTCTTTCTATATTTCTAAGTTTATCTCAGTTAAATGGAAACATCTCTTCTCATTTCTTCATTTGTTTGTTTGTTTTGACTCACAGAAATATTGCTATTTTGCCATTTTTATGTCACCTTTAGTGGCCTTGTGGAACGTTAAGTGCCTTTAGATAACCTAAGAGAAGACAGTCTGAAAGGGTTCCCCCTCTTTTTTTCTTTTTTCTTTTTTTTTTTTGCTGAGGGGTGAGTACAAGAAAGTCATATTCTTCCATATGAGAAAGATTTTTTATTTAAAAGTTGTGTCAAGTATATACAAGTGGAAATTCAAAATCTGCCAGGGGAGTAGATCTAACATTATTAATTATATATTCTAAAAATCATATTGTATTTATTATTTACAATGGTCCTATTAAAGGCCATCCAGAAACTTTACATAGGTGTTTTTAATATCTTTTTAGCTTTACTGTGGATTAGATAATGGATCAGCCTGGAGATTTTAATCAAATTTTGGATCCAATGCTAGATCATTATTTAATTGTTGTACATGGAAAGTATTATAAGGTATATGTTGGAGTTTGATTTAGTATACACTATGGTGACTTTTAAATCCTACAAAGCAAGAACACTTCTTTTTTTCAACTCTACATCAGGTTTATTCCTAACCTATTTCTTTTGCCTACCTTTTGCCACAGGATGTCTAGATGCCTTTTTTGAGCAAGAGGCTTGTTTCCAACTGCCAGCTCTTCTGTCAAGTTGTTTCTCACTGTGTGAGAACTAACTTTCATATTTCACTAGAAATGTAAAATGATGGGGGAAAAAACCTTACATATATTGTATAAGCTTGCCCTATTACTGGACCATTTTCATTCAGTACTCTTAAGTTGGTCCATATGGCAAATGTAAGAAGATATAAAGATGCAAATATGAACTACAGAGTCCATTAGAATTGGGTGGCTAATAAGTTTTAATAAATAAATAATCAAATACCTGAGAGCCAGTTCAGTGTAGAAGTTAAGGCACTGGACTAGAAACTGGGAGACTGTGAGTTCTACTCCTGCCTTAGGCAAAAAGCCAGCTGGGTAACCTTGGGCCAGTCACTTTCTTTCAGCCTGGGGAGGAAGGCAGTGGCAAACTACTTCTGAAAAGCCTTGCCAAGAAAACTGCAGGGACTAGTCCAGGCAGTCACACAGGAGTCAAAAACTGACTCGAAGGCCAAAATTTGGAGTTTGTGTATATATGTATTCATTGAGCATGAGGTATATAACAAAATATCATCCTCTTACAATTAAAAAAAAAATGGGACAGCCAGATTTACAACTTTGGATTGAAGACATATGTTCATTCACTCATTACCTTTGAACTGGCTTTCTATCAATGAAATGGAAGGCCTGATGTATTTATGTTATTTGCACAAAATTTTACATCCACCTACCATAATCAAACAAAATACAAAAATTCACCAAAAAAAAAAATCACACCAGGATAAAAACAAAGACTTACTAGCTAGCTGGCTAACACTTTTCATTATGTACCATCAGGTTGGTAACTACAGGTAGATTTTCTCCTGGAGGAAGCCCTCAAACTATTAGCGCTCAAGCGTCTTGCAGACAACAAGGTCTTCCATGCTTTCCTGAAGGCCAGGAGATTAGGGACATTCTGTACCTCAGAGGCAAGATGTTGTCAACAAAAAATGTGTTATTGGGCCCCTACCTCCTTCTCCTCACAGGCTGAGGAGACCTGCAACATACCTTCTCTACATGAATGCATGATGTGAGCCAAATCATGGTGGGAGATATGGTCTTATAAATATCCAGGAGCTGAGACGTGTAGGACTTTTAAGGTTATTTTGCATTGGACCTATAAGCAGATCATCAGCACAGCAACTGTATCATGGCTTTTACAAGCCTAAACCAGATAAACCCCCAGATAGCAGATGTGTCACTACACTTTGTACTAACTGAAGGTTCTGGGTTGTCTTCAAAAGCAGCCCCATGTAGAAAGTTTTGCAGAGACTGATCAGTACTTTTCCATGTGGTTAATTCTAATGCTGCATTTTAAAATGGAGCTGTTTGTTATAATCTCTTATGCTTGTTTTGTTTCCTTTTTTAAAAGATATTTTTCCTTTTTTATATTTTGAGAGTCGAGTTTCCATCAACTTCCCTCTCTTTAGGCAGAATGGGAGGGCCAAATATTGAGAACAAAGTCCATTGTAGAGGTCCCCTTTTTATTAGTACTTCCTATGTCACCATTGTTGGTCCGATATAAATAAACCAGATGACAATATTTATTTGTTTATTTGTTCAATTTGATGCCACCCAACTCCAAACAACTCTGGGTGGCCCACAACATCCCAAACAATCTAAAAACAATTTAACAGAAACAACAAACAGCAAAACCAGATTAGAACAAAGAAAAAGAAAGAAGAGCAACATGGTGAATCCCACAAGCCCCAAAACATCCCACCAACATCCAACATCTAGTGAAGGGGGCACCAACCATCCTAGCCCAAAGCTTGGGAGAACACCTATGGAAATACCAGCTGGGTGGGAGCCATCCAGATATCTGTGATGGAATGGAATTATGAAGGCCACGCTCAGGGAGGGAAACATCCTCTTTCGTCTCCTGAGGAGTGAGGAAGAAATAAGAGGATGAGGCTGGCACCTCCCTGAGGAATTCACTCTGTTTTCACTGGCTGACTGTGGGAACTAAGTTTCAGTCTGGGAAGATTCTTGCTAGAGGTCGTAGCTAATCAACATTGCAGAACTGAACCTGCATGGTCTCCTGGAGTTCCTTGGGCTAGGCCTGACATCAATCTTCCCAGAGTGAAACTTAGTTCCCACAGTCAGCCAGTGAAAACAGAGTGAATTCCTCAGGGAGGTGCCAGCCTCATCCTCTTATCTCTTCCTCGCTCCTCAGGAGATGAAAGAGGATGTTTCCCTCCCTGAGTGTGGCCTTCATAATTCCATTCCATCACAATATCAGAGGGAACCTCATGCCAGAGGGCAGGCATTGCAACAGAGATGTGCTTCTGGGGCCTGATAGATGGTATTGTTTAATTGAAGGAACCTGGAGTGCTCCAACTCTGCTAGCTCAAATCGGCTGAGCTGACACCACAGGAGATAGATGGTGATCCCTCAAATAACTGGACCTTATGGTAAAGATGGATCATAAGGGGAGCAATTTTTAGATGTTTCTCACCTTAAGGCAAGAAATCATATTGCCAGTTTTCAGCAACCATGAAGTTCACCTTGATAGTTGGAAGGAGCAACAGGGAGGAAGATAATAAAATGGAGTCAGGGTTGTACGTAGCTGTAGAGGTACAGATTGTCCATTTGATCTATCAGACTCTTCTCGTAATACTGGAACTATGTTAGGCTATCCACTTTTTTCTTTCCTTATATCTACAATAAGAGTTCCAATTTTAACTAAGCAAAAAGTAATACACAAAATCTACATTAATGTTCTTCAAGATTTGGAATTATGGGACTTGGTATCTTGTCAAAATATGTGTTAACATTGGCTCTAGTTACAATGAATATGAAAATATTCTCAAAAAGTTTTGATATCTTCACCAGGAATTTTGTTTTCAAGAAATATTCTCTAGGACTTAGTAAACAGCAATTTTAAAGTAATAAGTCTTTAAAGTAAGAGACTTGCCTTTAAAATTTGCCATAGGCAACAACACTATTACGTTCATTCTCCTTCAGAGAGACTTCAAAGTATTCTTGATTCTAATCTGCATGGAGTTTCTATGTCAGGTTACATACCCAAAGTTGCTATTTGCATAACGCAGCTTGTAGCTTTTATCCTTAGGTACTGGAGGCTGCTTGGAATACTCCGATATGGACAGGTCCAAAATTAATGATTTTGCTTCAGGTCTTATAGATCCCCTCCCTAGACAAGGTTGACCATGATGAATGAACACTTTCTGTAGACGGTTTGATGTAAAACTTGACAAATGTTTATATATGTGTTTTGACAGACACCTTGTGCATTTTTTTAAATAATAGAATATATCAATGTCTATGTGAGAATTGCCTTGGAGAGGTCAATTTAAACTAGCAGAAAAGTATTTCACCCAAACAGTCTGTGTTGCAATTATATGTAATGCTATTCCACAGTCATATTCCTATTTCTGTGAGGGGTCTCTGTAAAAACTGTTAAGACTTGCAACAGATGAAGAAATTGGCAAAGATATGTGAGAATTTTGCTTTTGCTTGTGTTACCTGAACATTGGAGAAGCTGATGGAGATAGATGGGAACTCGAGTCCAAAATATAGGGTATTTTAATCCTGTCACTTAATTATTTGGATTCATTCATATGCAGGAGAGTAGAGGGCACCTTCTCAAGCAAAACAGAAGGCCTTCTGTTTCTACAATGGCACCTTCTCCCATCTACTAGAAAGTGAAAAATGCGTGGCCTTCTAGAGATTACTGAACTTCAATTTCCAACAGCACCAATAAACACAGTCCATGTGAGGAATGCTGAAACTACTTCAGCAACATTAAGTGGGGGTCAGCCCTTCAAGGTAGTCTAGACAAGAAGCCCAAACCAGGAGTACTAACACTACCTTTATTGTAAGGTTACAGTAACAGAATCTTGCAAGTCTGAAAGCATTTCTCCCCTTCTTTCCAGAAAACTAGGGAGGGTCCCTTCTGAGGCACTTTCCATGGCCCTTTTCCTTCTGTGGGCTGAGATACATTTTGCATGATGGTTGTCTAGGCTGCAGCTCTTCCTCCTGTCTTCCAAGATCATTCCCACATACCATTACAGTGGAGCAGAGTTTCCCATTCTTGCTCTAGAGAGAACAACTGTATGAAAATGTTGTGAACATGGTTTTTGCCCTGTTCAGACAATATAAGTATAGTGGATATACTGGCCCTGGGCTAACTGGCTGTCAGATTTCCTAATCTAGATGAATAATAAAATGCAGGGACAGTCTTGATGAGGCCTTGCCATAGCCTAGTACTTGAATATAATTTATTAGCCATACACTAATTTCATGGGTTTCACCTAGCTTCATGAGGACAAAACTTTTTTGTAAGAATGCTGAACAGTCTCAAATAGGAAAACCAAAACCACAGTGTACAATCTCCAGGAAATCTGCAGTGATCTGTCTATTAGCAGTCACTCAGTGACACGCTGTGGTGGAGTTCCTCAGTGAATGGAATGGAATCGCATAAGTAATATGCGAATTCCATATTGAGTTTATTCTGCAAATCTACAGAGGCAGGAGAAAGGTCAGTCTTGTCTAAAAGTAGTAAGAACTAAATTCAGCCATCCCCATTTTATTAAAATAAATTTGTACAACCCCCCCCCACCCTAATACAACCTTATGAAATAGAAGGTGTGACTTGCAGAAGACAGTGCTTTACAATATTTTGCCTCTTTCTCTATTTCCTGTGCCAGTATGCTAGAGATGTTTAATTTAAAAGCCTTTTCATATATCACAAAGCAAACTAACATAAAATCAGAGAAAAGATTTATCACTGACCCTGCACTGATGTAAGAACCTTACCCATTATGTAGAGTATATCATAGAAGCACGAGAATAAAATATTGACTCTGGAGCACCAGAGATTAGTATCTATGGGCCAATCTGGTAAAACCATGGGATATGGAAGACCGTGACTTGAAATGTAAGAGAAAGGAAATGGTAGAGAGCATGAATTAACAAATCAATCCATGACATTTTAAAAAATAGAAATGCTATATGTTTGTGCAACTAAGAGAAAGGAGAAGAATGCAATGGAGCCAAATAGCAGCAGCAACAACAATAACAATAACAATCTAGTTCATCTAGGTGATTTGATGAATACATGCATAGAAGTGAAGGTGAGTTTAATTCTGAATGAAAAGGCTAAAATATATGTCAGAAAGTACAAAGTGGCATCATCTAGACTGTTATGTGTTTGTGTCTGTTATGCTTCAATGAATGACACTAATAAAAAAATGGACGAATTTTCAGAAAAATTGGGAAGCATTCTGAATTCATATGATCTGAGGGGAAGTTAGTTTAGGTACATGAATGGATTATATTTTTGAATAAGATAAAAAATACAGAGAAGGTGATTGAGAGTCAATAATAAGGGAGAATGGTAATTCTTTAATGAGTATCTCTTTAGAAAAAGGTCTATTTTGAATGCGTAGTTTAAGCATTAACACATGCAAAGAAAGAAATCTCAAAGGATGATTGATTTGAATGTTCATGATGAAAGATGGAGAAATTAGTGAAAGAGACAAGGGAGATGACTGATTTTAGTGTGGGACGAAGCTTTGAGGGGTGGGATAGTATCAAGGGTGGATGATCTTGGGGGGGAAAAGAGACATGGAAGAAAAGGAAGAAAATGAAAGAAACCAGAGTGAAGGTAGAAACTCTTCTGGAAGAAAAAGATCAGTCTCCCAACAGAATGAATGGAAAGTACACATAAGGAAAATGATGTGGAAGTTGTCTGGGACAAAGTAAAAAGAACCTTCCAAAGCGGCACAGAAATATGTAGAATTACACCAATGGGAAGTATGAGAGGTGATGCTTGGTAGAATGAGGAACTGAAAGAGGCTGTGCATGAAGGGAAAAATGCATATAAGAGAATGATTGTGGCAAAAAATGAGGACAAGAGAAAGACAGTAAATAATGAGTATATGGTTCCAAAGAATGTAGTCAAAGAGAGCAAGGAACCATTAAAAATAAAAGAGGCAGAGAAAATGCAGAGCAATATTGATGGAAATCAAAAATTGTTTTGGAAGTAGCTGAAAAGAATTAACAGCCATGATTGGAAAAAGAGTTAAGAGAATGCTGGAAGGAGTATTTTGGAGATCTGAATGGAATGGTAATGTCATACTGAAGGATGGCGTTGAATTAGTGGTATAGATGTTAGTGTCCAAGGAAAAGGGATGAAAAGGAAATTATAAATTCTGTGAGAACATTAAAAATGGTAAAGCTGTACAGATGTAGGTGGTATAACTGGAAAAAAGTTAATATATGGAGTGGTTGGATGACTTGCTCATTGTGAGTATGAAAACTCTGTGCATCTGTGTCTGATGACTGGAAGAATACCACTATTGTTTCTCTAGGCAAAGAGAATGTTAACACAGTGAATTCAAAAAGAATAGTGGGATTAGTCTGTTACATGTGCCTGGAAGGCAATTGACCAAACTTACAAAGAGGTGAGTATGAGCAAAATTTGGAAAGTGCAATGTGACATTACGCTGGGCAGAGGATATGAGCAGTTTTTTGCTCTTTAGCAGGTCCAGTAGAAATCCAAGAATGAATGTAAGAAAGAAAGATCATTGAATATTTGTTGATTTAGGGAAAGTATATGATAAAGTAAATAGGCTTAAAATACATAACATTTGCATAGATATGGAACTGAAGGTTGCTTTCTGAATGTGAAAAGAGTGCTATATAGTGAAAGTAAAGCTTTTATGAGACTTAACTGATGCTTAGTGGTGGCTCAGCATTGAACAGGGACTAAAATAAGGAAGTGTCATGTCCCCTTGGCTGTTTAATGTATTTATGGATAAATGTTAAAGACATTAGAAGTGTCTAAGTTCAGGGCATGAATGTGTGTTTGAATGAAGCTGATACTGTGTCATTGGATGAGAATCCAAATGATTTACGGTGAACGTTGGACAGATGGAAAGATGCAATAAGAAGGATGGCTTTGAAAATTAATGTATCAAAGTCCAAGACAGTTGTGTTTGGCCGGGAAAATTATTTTAAGTTTTCCTTAAATGGTAAAAAATGAAAGCAAGTAGATGCATTTTTGACACAATGGATGGAAACATTTTAAGATCTGCAAATACTGGTTAAAAGAAGTATGTTGCAATGAATTAATGTTTGTCAAAAGTCCTGGAAAGATCTATGAATAACAGCATGCTTCTGCCAATTTGTTCTATGGAAGTGAGAGGTGGATGTGTCAGGAGAAACATAAAAGAAGTTGAATGTACTTAAGAAGTGAGTATGGTAAACAAGAAGAGACAGGAACAAGACTAAATGAATGCTAAATAAATGCAGCTTGATTACAAATATGACTGACCAGTGCAAAGTAAGTTCATTAAGGTGGTTTGGTGATATAGAAGCAATGAATGGGGATTACATTTTAAACAAATACATGATGGAAGAATTAATAGATTGAGAGAAAGTGGAGGACCAAAAAGTTATGAATGGACGGAATTGATGAAATCCTCAAAAAGAGAGAAATGAGAATCAAATGCAATGAACAGGTTAATTGTAGATGAAGGATGGTTGGCAAATATAGAAAGGTAAGGAGAGGTATAATGAATGGTATTGGTATAAACTAGATTTAGTTAGATTACTTTCTCTTTTGACTTATCTTCCAGTTTCTTTCACTTACTACTTATTCTTTTTCTGTTCTTTGCATATATTGCTTAATTTTAAAGGGAACAGTATGGTGGGTATGAATGTCCAGCAGAGAAGGACTTCAGGACAGAAGAAAGAAAAGAAATGTTACCAACTCAATCAATTTACTATACTTTACAATAACATAAAATAATTCATATGGTCATCTAAAGAAAAGGGGAAAGGAACAATAAGATTATTAAGCTCAAGAAGGGAGGAAAGTTGTAAGAAAGGTAGGAGAACTATAAAAATCCAAAAACTTCAGAGACTGCTTTAAAGCATCTGTTTATTGCTTTTAAAACCTTTGCTTTTCAGATTCTCATTTAAATATTTCTAGTGTAAAAAAGTGCAACACAGAGCAGACACTTTGAACAAAATATTCAACACCACTGCACAGAAGAAAAAGTAGGTGCTAGAATTCTCCTTTGCTTATCCCCCAGTATACAGCACAGAATATCAGAGTTATACTGACAATGGATATATACAAAATCATTTCTTGTAGGAAAAGATTCAAGCTTCTTCTGATTTTAGTTTTAGTCACTGCTTTCTCTATTCATAAACATTTAGGAGTATATTTCTGTATGTAATAGAATATAGATATAAAACGACACCAGTTAAATCATAATTACATGGCAAAATGTGATTTCCTTATTTTTGCATTACATGTCTAACAAAGCTACACATGAGAATGGATTGAGACCATTGGAGTGGCTAAATAAAAGAACCCAGGAACAAATATAGTAGCAAATTATACTTCCTCCCACTCATTTCCCCATTCCTAAATAATCTAAACATCTACTGGAGGATTATAGTTATATCTGAAGCTTAAGTGCCTTAAGTGGTTTAAAAAAAGAGAATGTAAGGGAGAGATGAAGAAAGACTTGGCAAGGAGGTGGGAAGTCAAGAGAGAAGAGACAGATTAGGCCTGCCCATATCTGAACTGACAAAAATCTAATTTTTCAAGCCTCCAATATGATCACTCTCCTTTTTACTATTGGATTTGCAAAGGTTTATATCATATATGATTTCCACCACTTACCTGAGCCACTAAAACAGGGTACACAACACATGGCCTCAGATTTACACATGGCCCTGAAAGGTTTTGGGTGCTCCACACGCAGAGAATCCTGTGGCGAGGTGGTCAAAAAAGTCAAGATGGTGCCCACAACTGTGCAATCAAAGCCCTGCCCCCCTTTTAATGTGCATTGCAATGTACATCAGAAAGGGGCAGGGCTTCAGTTACATGATGGTGGGTGCCATCTTGATTTTTTTTACCTCCTTGTGGACCACCTTGACCACACAGTTACTGCCAATGATCATTTTCAAAGTGACCAAAGAGGTAAAATATTAAATACAGGAGAAATAATTATATGAACCATGTTTTTCAAATTTGTCCTCAATGTAATATTTAATGTGTATTTAATGAAATCAGCCATTTGTCCTTGCCCTGCTTACTTTTTGGCCTGGGGCCTTTGATTTGCTTCATAAATGTCAAGTATGACTTTTTGTGTGAAAAAGATAATATTTTAGTTAACTTAAAAAAAATTAATTCACACCCACATTATTTTTCAGATCTGGTGTAATGAACAATGAGAAAAAATCCAACCGCTTTTAAATCTATGTAAATATTGTCATGTTAGGGAAAATTCTTAGCATACATTCAGAAGAAGCTGTTATTTTTAATGCTAATTAATGTACCATAAAATATGTACCTGTTACTGCAGGTTATATAGTACTGATTATGGGAATATATCCCAACTCCTAGATGCATGCCCACACATGGACACCCACACACCTCTGCTGCTCCACCATTCCTGATACTTTTGAACTTAGGTCTGTAACAACATGCTTATGTAGCAAAACATGAAAATCCCTAAAAACAAATGTAATTCAATATTTCCCTAAAGTTGTGCTGTGAGAGATTCTTACCTAGTGGAGCACACCATTTTGCCAGAAAGTAAATCAGCACCCACTTCACTGACACCCATATCTTAATTTCTTCATCTTTACTCATGCTGGGCTTCTCCTTATTTTGTTTAGGTCACACCTTAATTTGGTGCCCTCCAATTTCCAGACTCAACCACTGACAACTCTTAACTGGGAATTATGGAAGTTGAGTTTCATCACATCTGGAAGGCATGATTTGGACTTGGGGACCATCTGAAGCCTCAGACCTAGTAGTAGAATTGGCCCAAATTAAATTAAGTTGGATTTTATATGAGAGTTCCTGTATGGACCATTATTTTTATTTTGTATTTTTATAATTTTTGCATACACTGATCCCTGCCTGTGCACACCCACACCCATGCACACACTTTTCAGGTCCCTAAGTTGGAGAAACAATTTCCACTACTCAGCATGCAGGCTTTATATTGGAAGAAGCAAAGCTTTATTTCTCTGACAAAGCTGTTCATGAGATATATGTGCTAGACCTACAGCAAAGAAGAATTGGACAAAGACTCTCTGAAGCTAATTGTCTGCAGTGAACCTCTTCCACAATATGGTTTGTTTTTATAACCTCTTAGTTTTCAGTAGACTCCAGTCACGGTTGTGACAGCCCAAAGAAATTGAACTTTCTACATCGTTCTCCCTAATACAGGCTGCCACTTAGTCCTATTGTTATTAGAATAATTTGCTCCCAAGTTCTGCAATGAACTCTGTGCCCAAGTAATTAAAGCTCTCAAAGTTTCTAGTCCTTTGTTTAAAGAATTCGTCCTTGTGCTCTCTATGCCCCATCAGCTACCTAATTAGCAGAGCCTTTGCGTGATTAAAAATTCTCATAGAGATTCTGCTGGATATTTGCCACTCTTAATGAGTGTTTGTGGACAGCTGGGAGCGGGAGTTGGCTCCCCCCTCCCAGGACCTCCAATGAATTCGGCAGACCTCTGCCAGGGCCCAGGAGTGAAAGCTGTCATTTTAGTAATGTGGATGAAAATTGGTCAAAAGCACTGTGGTCCTTGAGGAATGAAAGGCCTTGAAATATAAATGAAGATGAATATTCATATTTGGTTCAATCAGAGCCAACTATTAATATACATGTCTGTCAGTAAGAAAAGTCAAACTTATTCCTTGTGCTTGGCATAATTTTGCTCTTGATTCACAATTATTCTGTAGTTCTTCCTCTTGCTTTCACAACCTGTTGGCTAACTTGAGCTCTTGCAAGGAAATTCAAAGGGAAAAGTCATTTCAACCAAGCCAATAAATATCTTTCAGTGTGTTGAGTTAATCTATTCTCTCTTAAAAGCTACCTGGATCTTCACGAAAAATTCTTAGTACCAAAATTCAGGTTTTCCAGGCTTTACACATCATGAAATACAAGTAAATAAAAGTTGTTGTTTTTTTTAATGATCCATCATATGGCCAGGTAGGAGTTAAACAGGTCAAGGCTTCTTCACTCTTCAAACATCTTGATTTTTTACCTATTTTGTTTTTCCACTTTGACCATTTTTGTGCACAACATTGCAACTGTGAAAAATGTGTCTTTGCATTATTTAAATGTAACAGAAAGTAGAAATGTTTAAGGAAATGGCCAAAGCAAAACTTGTGGTCAGTTTTAGTGGATCACATCATTTAGCATCTACCTGGAAATTGCTGGGCTTCTGAGCAACATTGTCCCTCTGTCTTCATCAACAACTTATATTGTGGGCATATGGTCCTAAAATCTTTTTCTATATCTGTCATCCAAATGACTAGAATTCAGTGGCAGAATGAGTATTTTCTACTTTCTGTTTCATACAAATTTCAGCCGTGTACAGTGTAAAAGGCCTTAAAAGTACTTTATTTGTATCAGTTGAAAAACCCATTAAATTGCTTTCCTTTTGCATACAAGGAAATGTTATGATATATACCACTGCTTCCACTTTATAAATGCCTTTTGAAAATTAACGTAAGATAGGACTTGCTGAAATCACTCAACAAAAGCCAATGCATTTCAAATATTCAGAAAAGACACAAGATATAGAATTCCTGGGAGTTAAATTGCTCAATATGGGTAGGGTCACACAGTTCTAATTTTTCTGTGGAAATCTATGATAGTTGTTTAAAATTTTATTTTAGCTTGTTGCATTTATATTCTATATTTCCCAGAAAATATATATGGTTTTCCCCTAACTTCGCTTTACCCTTCCAAAAACTCTGTGAATAAATTTAGGCCAAGTATCATCCAGTTAGGTTCATGACTTAGAGAAGATTGAACTTGGTCCTCCTTAGATCTAGCCATGTAGATCTAGCCATTAAAGTTTTCAGATCAGTGTGCAAAAAATGTCAATGGATGTGTGACTGTGTTTCATATAATTTATACAAGATGTGGAGAAAAGGGATGAACCAAAAAAAGTGTTTGCTTCTTCTAAGATCCCAGTCATTGGCAAGAGACTGAACAAAGGGGACTAGTTCTAATAGCTTGCTTTATTTTATTTATACAATTTATAGGCTGCCCAACTCCCAACAACGTTGGGTGGATTACAGTTAAAAGTGAAAAATATAAACACAAAAAAGAGTCACAAACAGTTCCAGAAACACCCTGTAAGCAAAGAAAAGCCATCCAGCAAGGGCTGAACTTTATTTTGCCATAAGGTCTGGGGGGATAACAAGATCTTTAATAGTTTCCTGAACATCATCAGGGTGGGAGCCATCCAGATCTCTGGGGGGATCTCATTCCAGAGGGCAGGTGCCTCAACAGAGAAGGCACCTTGCTGGATCCCACAAGAGTATATTGTTTGATCTATGGGACATGAAATGGGCCCACTCTGCCTGATCTCACTGGAAGGGCAGAAACCACCAGAGACAGGCAGGCCCTCAAATAACGGGCCCCTATGGCATGAACGGCTTTATGGGTAATAACTAGCACCTTGAATCACACCGAGAAGCCAGCTGGTAACCAGTGCAGCTCACAGAGCAGGGGCGTTACACAAGTATAACGAGGCATGCCCAACACTACCCATGACACTGCATTCTAGACCAGCTGTAGCTTCCAAGCTGTCCTCAAGGGCAGTCCCATGTAGAGCACATTACAGTAATCCATCGGTGAGGTGACTAGGGCTTGAGTGATTGTCTCTAATGGGCTGTGAGAATAATCCTGGGAGACAAGAAGAAGAGCCACAACCAGAACAATGGTCGGACAAGAGTTATCTCAGCCCACAGAAGGAATGGGGATGGAGAAAGCATCTCAGAAGGGGTCTCCCCTCCCTAGTTCTTTGGAAAGTAAAGGCAAGGGAGGGGAGAAGCGCTTTCAGACATGTTTCAGATTCTGTTACTGTAAACTTACTTACAATAAAAGTACTGTTAGTACTCATGGTTTGGGTTTCTTGTCTGGAGTAGCTCAAAGAGCTGACACTATCTTGGTGTCCGGTGCAAAGACCTTCTTAACCACAGCTGCCACCTGCTCTCCAGTTCAACAGTCTATACGTTTTAATGACCTCGGGTTAGTCTAAAAAATATATTACCTCACTAAGGATTCTGAACTTCTTCTTATAACCAATAGTTTTGTTTTTCATGTAATCAGGACAATTCATCACCCAGATCCTACATGGAAAAAGATTCTACACCCCTAAAGCTAAGGTTTCGTTTTCAGCTAATAGATGAAAC
Source organism: Liasis olivaceus (assembly GCA_030867105.1). Classification (NCBI taxonomy): domain Eukaryota; kingdom Metazoa; phylum Chordata; class Lepidosauria; order Squamata; family Pythonidae; genus Liasis; species Liasis olivaceus. The sequence continues at coordinate 93,331,289 of CM061349.1, read as the reverse complement.
CTCTACTGACTTTTCTGGTACACCGTACACCAAAAATCATTTAAAATTATTTCTGGTTTAAAACTTCCTTTCTCAAACTGCTGGCTTAGATGCACCCAGGGGGGTTCAGCATTGCTTCAGGTGGGCCTCAGAATCATTCTTTCAACTTAATTCCACTTGCATGGTTGTAGCTCAACATTATAGAATTAGAAATAATGAGAAAGGTTAATATTTTAGCAAATTTATAATGAAAGACTTGTCAAAATAAATTTTCCCTTCATAAAACCAGCAAATAAGTATTCTGTGCTTTGGTTCTATCTGGCACCATTTTGAGATACCTGGCCTCAGTGATTTTCAGTCTTTTCAAGAGTTAAGGGAGTGAGTGGCATGCCACTTTTCTACATAAATAAAATAACAAATCAATACATATTTAAATTATTTTGCTAGTGGCTTTACTGCCAGACATAATGGTTCTGCGCTACCTCCCAGAAGAACATCTTTATTACAGTCCAGGACCATACAAAATGCAAGCATACAGCAGAAAGGTATAATCAATGTATTTAGAACACATACAACAATGTCCCTCAGAGTATACAGTAACATGGAACTGGACTAACAAGCAGGGGAATACTAAATAGCATACTATTTGGCTGACTACATCAAATGGTACATTTATTTATATGACATACATTAATAATGGTCAGACTCCTGGATCAATATTGGCCTAACTCTCCAGGCAACAGCACAGAATTTTGCACATTGAGAGGAACTGATCTTTTCATATCTGCCAGAAGCGAATGGATATAAAATTAAATAGATTTACCTGGTTTATTCACTTAAAAGCGGGGGGGTGGGGGGAATGAGAGCACACAATATTTCAGGCTTCTTAGCTCAAACTCAGAAAAAGCTTCCCAGATACTCAGCATGACATGGCTAGATAAGTACCTAATAAGTTATATTAGGATGAAGCTACTTTAAGCAATTGATTGCACTCTGTCAACCCAGTAGACACTTATTATATTTTTCCTTTAATTACAGCGCTTCTTTCTCCCATCTTTCTAATAGCTTAATAAACACTTTTTCCTTGAACTTCTCAGGCTAAGCCACAGTTGGTTGTTGACATCACTGATATTCCTGCCCTGAGAAATTCTAGCTTCCTGTGTAACTACCCAGTATGGCAGAATGAATAATGCAAGAAGGCATTACGCATTATTTCAGCTCCTCCATTTCACATGGTCAAAGTCACTCCCTGAGGAAAACGTTATAAAATTTACTCTCTGAGAATTGTTCCTCAACCTTTTGGCTTCCAACTACCACAATCTGGGAAAAATGAATACCTCATACTTTTCTTTGAGGCTTTCCATTGGCAACTGAATGGCTGCTGTAAGAACAAACTAGCCACTAGAAGTTTTACTTTATTTTATTTATTCAATTTGTATGGCCGCCCATCTCACCAAATGACTCTGGGTACCAAACAAAATTAAAAAATAAAAATAAAAACAATTGCAATAATACAAAAATTAAAATATATAGTGCCAAGAATAAATCACATATCATAATTGCTAACTTAGCCAAGAAATGGGTCCCTGCACACACTTGGGGCTCCAGGCCGAGGCACGGTTTGTCTAAAGTTTGTCTAAAATGGGTAGGATACAAGTGCTGTATAAAACAAAAATCAGGACTAAATGGAGTCTGAGTCTGATTCAGCACTGTTCTTTTATATTCTTAGTGTGAAAGTTCCTAATTTAGACTATTCAAGATTCTGGAGTGGAAAAGCAACTGCTGCGAGGAAACATTCAGACGTGCAGTCTGAGGCATTCAAAGTTGTACAATCTTGATATGACTATATGACATGTATTACATCTTATTGTTTCCACCATTTCTGAATGCTCTAAATTGAGAGAACCAAAGAAAATATCTTCCACCCACAATTCCAATTCTGAATCAGACTGGATTCATAAATGACACCAAACCATGATTGGTTTGTGATTTGCTGAATGAAACACAATTGTAGATTGAAGAAAACAGACCATGTAAATCCATAACCCCATGATTTATAAACTTCAATATCTCAGTTCCTACACCACACTAAGCTAAAACAAAACATATATCACTCAGTGTTTTGTGTGGGTGCCTGCTAAATCTTTCCCTGGCTTCACTTCCTTATATGACACTGAAGGCATTACTTAAGGCTTTTAACCTTTTAAATTTGTCAGAGAAAGAACTAAAAACTAATGTGACTTTTTTTTTATCCTCCATTCCTAGAGAACATGTATTAAAATTTTATATAATTCACTGCATAAATAATTAGTGCTTTTTTGTCAGAATCACCGAATGGAAAAGACATATTCTGGAATTAGCCCTTTTCTGTTCTTCTGCTCCAAAGAACTATTTCAATCAGTTGGAATCGAATGCTGATACATTCACTTGCTTCTTATTTTTAACTAAAAAAGAAAAGTTGTAGTTCAATGAGGGAATTTCACATCAGAAAGTTCCAGATTCAGTCCCTGCTATCTCTAGGTAGGTTTGGGAGAATCTGGTCAGAGATCCTAGAGAAAATTTCTGCTGACAGCAGAAACATTACTGAATTAGGCAGACCAACAGTCTGACAGATCCTTATGTTTCCAGTCCTCTCTGCTTAAACAGTCATAAGGAGAAACACTTTCTTTTTTCAACATCAACTCTCTTAGGATCCCTCCACATACCCCGCAGGGCTTCCAGTAGTCTTCACACACTTCAGAAGTTAATCAGCTTGGCTACTGCTCCAGAGGAAGTACAGCCAAGACAGATTTCTTGAAACTCTGTAACTGTCTTGTTCTGCCTACCAACTTTTAGCTTTTCTTCTCCCCTCCTGAGAAGTCACCATAATGCCTTACTGACCTTCCTCTTTCACTTTCTGATTACTCTGAGAGGTAGCTTCACTGATCCCTAGAAGAGTGGTCCACTGCAATCTTTACAAAAGATTACTTTTTGTTTTACTTCTTAAAATTTGCCTTGATACATTTACAGGTGAGGTAAGAACAAGAAGGTGGGGGAGGGCAAGTATCGGCCAGCTAGTAGGTAAGCAAGTAGCTTTATTACGGTTTTAGACCAGTGTGTAGACACAAGACTAGCTATTATTTTTAGCACCCTGACATTGGGCAGCCAAGGAGAGAAGGAGAAGAACCTGCAGAGCACAGGAGTATGAAAATGCTGTTGGAGGTTTGAGAGGAGCAAGGCCCATAGCTGTATGGATTGGGCCCTCACTCTTGCCATTAAGTTGATTATTTCCTTTTTTTAGAGTGTGCTGTTTCTTGTAAATAGGCCAAATGCTTCCAATCACAGTGGTGTTCTTATGATTGAGGAGAAACTTGTAAATGTTCAAGTTTGACTTTCTGTGGAAGCAGCTTTAATTCAGAAAAGAAATTAGATCAGCTGCTATCAATGGCAGGTTGAAAAATGAAGTGGAAAAACTTGGGACAGGTGTGGGAGCATATTAGTGAGGCAATTAGGTTTGGCAATAATGATTTATCATTTGTAGTAAGGTCACATCTTAGAAATCTGTGCCCCCGCAACATTTAAAGACATGCTAAATCAAAAACTTCAGACTCAAGAGAAGCAAAATATTTAGAGCATTATAGCTCACACAGATTTCTCTAACATTAGACAATACTTATAAAGATGATATTAGTATTTATATCCGTTTCCATTTATACAGCACTTTCTGGGTCTTAAAATAACTTCATGCACCTTATCTCTTTACTAAAAATTGACAAAGATCAGTTTTCATATTGTTAAGTCAGAATTTGAAGTTGAGAGAATATTGACCTAAGTCTATGTATTGAATTCACTGTCATGCATCCCACAACCAGTATCCCATCACAGGAAAGTATTTCTCTTGTAGCTTGTGGCCAAACTTTGCCACTAGATGTAACCAAAGTAGGACCCCCACAATATCCTGAGATCTGACTATATATATATATGTGGGAAGAAGAGAACATATCTTTCCTTGGTGTTACCGCTGCAGTCAGCTGAACAGTTCTCAATCCCAAGTCTGTGTGTAGTTTTAAAACAAGTGCCAGAAGATCAATTATAGGTCTTAGGACAACAAGCATGCTTTGGCCCTAAGACAGCTAGGATTGGGGGTTGGGGTGTTCTCTTGACACCAAATGTGGATATTTTATTGAATTGACATTGATTCTCCCAAGGGGGAAGAATTTCCAAGCAGCAACAGGAAAACCACTGGCACAATAAGAGAGGAAACAAAAATATGTAAAAGTAAGGCAGGAGGTGGGAAGAATACATGGAAGCCTTGGTAGTAAAGAAATACAAATAAAAAGGAGATATTATTTGTCTAGGAATTGCACAAGCCCAAATATTCCACTAAAACTGTTCATAATTGTCGGACAATCAACTGCTGTTAGTGGAAAGTAAACCTTTTGAGACTTCTTTTCAAACAATTGAAGTCCTTAGAATTTGGAAATTATTGCTTTTCTATTGTTACTAGCAGAATGGCTGGTATTCAGGTACGTGGTTTTGTTTTTTAGTTCACTCATTAAGTGTACATAAAACCAGCTTCTTGCACCTGTTTCAGAGATAGAAATGTTATACTTTGCATAAGGTCCTTTAATTTTTCCAGTTCTGGGGAAATGACTAGAACTACAAGTTTCCAATTTTTTAGTGGAAAATGGATATGCAGTGCCTGATTTCTGCTAGGTAGGTAACACATACCACCCCATGTTCCAGCTGGTATATGGAGTTTTCTCAATATTCTGGGACAGAAACATTTTTGACTCAGTCAGTTTTTATATTTCCAACAATGAGTCAGAATTGCTTGGTTTGTCCACAAAGCCTTGGAAGAGTCTTTCAAGCAATCCAATGCAACCTTTGTACCAAATAGGATTCTATTGTAAGTCTGCAGACTTCCCAAGGATTCTGTCCAGAAATAGATCTTGATGCCATCATAGCTTAAACACCAGCTACATTTTTCCTCCAAACCTCTATTTTTTATTTCTGAATGTGCAACTATTTGCCTAATGCATTGTTCATGGAAATTTTATAGATCTTAAGTTGAGCTCATAGTTTTGCCCTAACATGGATTTTTTGTTTATTCCACCGTTCATGAATAAGATTGCTTTAATTTTTCAGTACGAAAAAAAAATCCTGCAGTGGACAGAGGGGAACCTCAAGCCATTTCATACATGCCAAAGAGAGGTTTCTGAGTCTACAGCATAAGCTTAAGAATTCTGGAATCTAATGTGATATCAGAATTAATCAGCATTAACAAGGATGCACTAACATGTAGGGATCTGCTGGGATCTGCTTGATGAGACCTTTCTCCTTTCAAAGGTGTGGCCACCTGCCTCATGGAGGCAAACATTCCAAGTCCTTGAAGGTCAAGATGGGGCTCAGCTGCTTAGATCGATCACTTTGCTTTGTCATCAGCTTGAGCAGAAGCCTGTTCTCCAGCAAAGCCCAGTGGCTCACCCACTTTGATGCTTAGAAGATAGTGCCACTTCACTTGGCAATTTTGCTTCAAAGTGAGGCAATGCTTAAAGCTTTGATGATGTCAAGCACGCCTTGAAAGATCTACACAAAGATGCCCAGAGAAGAAAGAAAAAGTATTTGCCACTGAAGTGCTACAGTCTTATTCCCTTGCCAATTTGTAGACCAAGTGTATCTACAATGTTGGAGGCATTGATTTTGAGATCCAGTGTGGTTAAACCCATCAATCTAGTGAAGAACTGCACAGATCTTTTCAGACCACCTCATGATTTTGGCTGCTTGGCAGAGCATTCAGGTGACCTCTTCTCCCTGTCCTCAACTACAGACCCATCACAATAAGGCATAATGTTTGCATTAGCACTTATCTATTCTTTCTTATCAATATTTGCTTTTAAACCTGTTATAAAACAAAGGTTTCGCGTGGTAAAAATCTGAGTTTTGGTGGGTTGTTTCTTTTTCTCTCTTTAGAATAAGGTTACATCTCAGGCATTGGAAAGTAGTGCAGCTCCCTTCATGAAGTTTTTAACTAGAAAAATAGTATGCCTATTTCTTTGTAATACACCTCTGGGCTTTTTTATTATGACTTCATTTCCCCTTATAATATTGGAACGTCTCTGTAATTGTAAAAGTGTAATAGAATCTAATAGAATTTCATTTGGAACTCTGAATGCTCTATGCCATCTCTGCTCATTCTGAGTAAAATAATGATTTTTAATGTCCACACATGGCTTCCCATGACCTTATTCAATCTTTGGGTTGATCAGGAAATATATTGATTCAATTACATACCGATGACAAATGAACTAAAAGAAAGAGGGAAAAAAAAGGTCAGCATATATTTGAACATGTAAATCTTAGCCATGTTTTTTGGGTTTGTCCCCCCCCCCCCAAAAAAAGTCATTTCAAAATGCCATTTGTGGCTAATAGTATGGAGTTTCTATCTGTGAGAAGCAAGGAAATCATTAAAGTGCACAGAACATTTTCTGCTATGCTTTTATCATTATAAAATCCTCTCTCCTTTAGAGGGTTAGAGGGAATGACCTCCACTGGTGGTGAGGGGGAGACACCCTCTCTTTGCCATTTTAGGGAACTTTTAGTTCATATATATATCAGGAGTTTTACACCATTTCTAACCCCATTTTTCTCTTCACCTTTTATTTTTATATTCCCCAAATAAGGTATTTACCACACTGGACAGTAATCCTACCCCCATATTATCTGCCTCTTCTTCTGCCTTCATCACCTACCTCAATCATATAAAATGCCAAACTGTGTGGCTTGGACTCAGTAGAGTTATTTCCAATTTAATAAGGGATAAGTATCCATTTGTAGAGTTGTAGTATTTGACAGCAGCCCAGGCTAAAAACTCTTGAATGTCGACTGAAAACTTCACCTCTGCTCTGTGAAGCTGGGTTATGAACCTTAGATAAAAAAAAACTTTAATTGCTTAGAAGAAGTAAGACGTGAACAGAAATCAAACAGTCATCTTAGCATGGAAGCAGTTACTGCCTCCCATAGCTTATTCGAAAGAAATGCAGATTTTTGTGAGCTACTCAAGCTACTTCCCTTCGTTCTGTTGTCTAGTTGCCTTTGCTGATTAATTTTTCTTTGAAATGCAGACTTCAGAGTGACAGCTAGGTCATATTCGGATTATACATGGCACACTGGGGTTAGCTGTTTCTACTCTATACCTGTGCAGGGAAAAAAAGTGTCCAGATGATTGCTCATTATGCCATGTCTAGGAAGAACAGAGGAACGCACAGAAGGCTGGATCTTTGGCTAGAAAGCAGCTCAGCAAACAAATAAACCATCTCCTTGTACAGTCCCATTTTTTCTGTATTAAAGTATACAATCAAGATCTCACACCCTTATACAGCTCTGTCTAAATAAAGCCCATGGGATTCAGCGGGGCTTGCTTTCAGGTAAGCAGTTTTAGGAAATCTATGGAGATATCTCAGCTACTCTGAACTTAAAAATTAGCAGGGCAGGTAGTAAGATGTCAGGGTTCCAGTCTCCACAGAATTCATCCAGTAAGAGCGCAGAATATGTAAAAAGATCTATGAAAGGTGGCAGTAAAAAAGTAATAATTACATGGAAATTGGCCGGGGAAGATGGTGGAAGTTTAGACAGGAGGGAGCAAGCACCCAAGGATTCTACTGTAAGAATCAAGGAGAAGTCAGGTCAGAAGTTAGAAAGAAAAAGAGGGTCCAGAGCAGTTAGGAGTGCAGGAAAAGGTCTTGGTTGGAATAACAAAACAAGCAACCCAAACTGATGGCACACAATTATTCAGTCAACCTGGGAAATGTTTCAAAACTTTGAATTAGAAGAGAAATCTTCTGCTAGAATTCAACCTCAGTGGAGTCATTTTATATCTTGGTGGCTACATTTTAAACTTCAAAAGCATGCTCTAATTTCTTCCAAAAAATGGTTACCCTGGTCAGTTGGTCACTACCAACACCCACATACATTCTTTTGTCTGTTCTAAATCTTCTTCCTGTCAGCTTCATGGGCTGGCCCCTGGACCTAATATTTTGAGCACCGGAGAAGAACTACAGTTTCTCCATGCCTTGTATGATTTGATACAACCTGACTGTGTTACCCCTCAATTGTCTGTTTGTTTGTTTTTATTTTTGTTTTGTTTTTGTTTTTTTTGAAGCTAAAGTATATTAGAGAGAACCAGTTTGGTGTAGTGGTTAAGGCACTGGACTAAATACAGGGAGACCGTGAGTTCTAGTCCCACGTTGGCCACAAAGCCAGCTGAGTGACCTTGGGCCAGCCACTCTCTCTCAGCCCAAGGAAGGAGGCAATGGCAACCCACTTCTGAAATCTTGCCAAGAAAACTGCGGGGACTTGTCCAGGCAGTCGCCAGGAGTCAAGACTGCCTCGAAGGCACACACACACACACACACACACACACACACACACAAAAGACTCCTAAACATTCTCATCTTTTCTCATAAGGAAGGTGTGGAAATCCCCCAATAATGTTGGTTGCTCTCTTCTGCACTTTTTCCCAGGTCTATTTTTTTTTTTCCAAATATGACAACTAAAATTGTACATAGTATTTCAGATGTGAATATATTGTCGAGTTCTATGACAGCATTACAAACTTGGCTGTTTTACTTTTAACAGCTTTCCAAAAAAATCAAAGGATGGGTTTTTCAAAACTGCTGAACTCTACACAACTTGTTTCTTGGGCCAAGATCTTTTTCCAGGTTATTTTTAGGTAGTTCGATGTATATCTGAAGTTGGGAGCAGGTGAGTTGCCTCTGCATGTATCATTTTACACTTATTTACACTGAACCACATTTAGTTGGCCATTCACCCAGTTTAAAGAAAATTACCTATTTAGTCCTACTCCTTACTCTCTGGGTTTTTTTTAAACTAGCAATCCAAAAAAGGACAAATCCTTTTATCCCATGATCACTATGTTATCTTAAGAGCCTTTGATGAGGCACTCTATCCCGGACTTTTAAAAAGTCCGAGCACACAATAGCAACAGGATCACCTCCACCCATGTGCCTGCTAACACAAAAACCCAAGGTTGGTGAGATTGGACCATGGGCATTCATTGGGAAGGCATATGATAGAACAAGCCTGACAGTGTCATTACACAAATGCTGCAATTGATGTACATGCATCGTTCATCAGAACGCAAGTGTGTAATAGCAGCATCAGCATGATGGCATCACCACGTGTGCCTCATCATTTTGGCATCATTCCTACCTGTGCTGTTGGATAGGATTACCTTAGCAGGATCCATGTGGATTTTCCTTCTGCAAGATTTGTACCTCTATATGGTTAATTACTTTTTTTTTAATTGCTCTTTCTACCACCTTGCTTGGAACATGTATAACTTGTGCCAATAATTTCCAAGATTTTCACTAGTCCCTTTTTCAAAATGGGTATCATGTTAGCTAACTTCCAGTCCTCTGGCACTAAGCCCAATTTGAGGGATAAGTCACACATTTTTGCTAGGAGGTCAGCAATTTCACACTTTAAGAATTGTCAGTGATTTGTTTCTATGTAATCTCTCAAGATGGCCTGGAATATCTTATTTTGTTACTTCATTTGGATTACTTCCTTTCCTGAGAAAGTCAATGCAGGCTCAGTCCTCTGTCCTACAGTACATCCTCTGTAGTAAATATGGCAGCAAAGAGTTCATTCAGTTTCTCTGTAATAACAATATCCTTCCTGAACATCATGTATACTTTTTTGCCATTCCAACCACTTCCTGGTCTGGTTTTTGCTTTGAACATATTGAAGAGGTTCTTATTGTTTCCCCTTTTTTCTTTTCTTTTTCTTTTTGTTATATCCTGCTCGATGTTATGCTGCTGCTATTGTTGTTGTTATCCTCTTTTATTATCAGCTTACACATTTTCTACCAGAGTTTGTGCTTTTTTAAAATTTACCTTATTAGGACTGACTTTCCTTCTTAATTTTCACAGCTTCCTGGACACTATTAGAAAGCCATGCTGGGTTCTTTCTGGACTCAGTTAACTCAGTGTTCCAACTGAGCTTCAGCTTTTGGTGTAAAATAGCCTCCAGGTGTTATGGACAGATCTGGCCCTCTTATTTTTCCTTTCAGTCTCTTTTCTACCTCCATCCTTATTTTTTAGCATGTTCCCCTTTCTATGAAGAAATGTGACTACACTGGGCTTGCTAACAACTCCCCATTTCTATGTGTGTTGAATAGCATAGCATTAGGGATATTGTTTCCTATGGGCTTCACAGCACTTACGTGTCACACTAGACCATATCACCAACTAGGATTCAGTATAGGGTAGCCTTACCTCTAGTTGGTTCCAAAATCACAGGGCACCTGCATTCAGAGTATCTAGAAATTCACTGACTTCGTCCTGGCTTGAGCATGAACGTACATAGTTTTTTTATTACAAGAATGTGTCATGTGCACATCTCTTTAATTTCATTTCACCGTCTCAAGCACACCTTCTGCATTTTGATCAACTGGGCAATAACCTATTGGGAGTTCTCATTTACCTATGTGGCCAGATCTTGCCACCCATAGGAATCCATGCTTGGAAGGAAGCACATATCAGATGAAGCATGCCTGAAGTCCTACAGGCTTTGGCCCCTGCCAAACAGAAAAGTCAGTTTTGCTTCAGTCCCTTGGATATAAATGGTACCTAGATTTAAATATAAATCATGTTACTACAGCTTGACTAACTTTCTCTGAATTCGGCTCATTAGGCTACGGTGTTACTGGAGAGCATCCAGCGTCGACAACTGGCTTTTCGCTCTTTCCCATCTTTCTCCTTGCCCCTGCCCCTCTTTAGCAAAGTCTGTACGGACCTGCTAGCAGGTATCCCCAGCTCTCCAGAACTGGATGGGTGGATCTACAGGGAAAGAAGAATCTGCTTCACTAGTGGAAGGTTTTCCATTAGGGCTCACAGATTGCACTGACTATTTCTGCTTGAAATGGTAAGTGGCATACACATTAATTAAAACTTGGATTAGATCCAAAGATAGTAGGATACAGTTGCAACAGCAGAGTTAGTCAATGGTTGCTGTTAATCCTTATTAACAATCATGCCAAATATGTTAATTTTAATTGGAAGGATGCAAGGAGAAAGCACAGTGAATCAATAGGAATTTAAGCGTTAAGAATTAATTACCTATATATTCTACAGTAAAGCCATTTTAAAACCTAACATTTTTTTTTCTTTATAAAACTACAATAACCAGGCTGACTACATTCTAGTCAAACTGTCCTGATATTTAATGAGATTCTAGAATAACCACAGAACTAACTTCTGCCCAGTTTTGGCAAATGTGTTAGCCATAATCTTTCCTGTATTGGGACCTCTTTTTTCAATTATCCATGCCTCATACCTTTGAAGTTACTGCAGTGCAATTTGGACAGAGCTATGATTTAATATAGAATCTGCAGCTGGTGCAACATATTAGTGACCATGTTTTTAAGTGGGATAGCAAACAACCAGGTCAAATTCAAGGTAACTACACTATTGACCTGTATGTATTAAGGCGAATGACACCTTAAAAAGTTTAAGATTCATAAGTTTAAAAGTATGCTTCCACTAGTACCAACTAAACTAAGTGTTGAGGAAGGCCAGATCACATCTATGATCCCACATATACGTATGGATTACAGTCATTCCTATCACATATTAGGAATTTCAGGGACCATCATATTTTCAGGGTATGGTCCTGAAAATTTCCCAGACCCCAACAAGTTTTCTTTGAACTGCTTCATGTTTTCTTTGAACAGGTCTGTTGTCTTTATTTATCTTTTTTTCCTGGACATGCTCATTTGATGCTCATTTTGTAAGTGAAAATTTCTCTTCCTCCTTTGGCTGGATTCATTTATCTTTTTGCAGCCAACAAAGAGCAAATGTAAATGGTAAATTAACACTTTAACCCACTGCATATTAGAGCTGGCTCCTCCCTTTGCATTTAGGTCCTTGAGAGTTTATCATTTGCCTGAGCAATAGCTAAGAGCAGATAGATGTGTAGAGAAGCCTAGCTAAGTCTGATGTGTGCATCGTGAGACACAAATTATCAAGGCTATGCAGCACTTTGAATGGGAAGAGGGAAAGGTGCTCTGGAGTGTGTGCTCCCATAGCATCTACTGGCAACTGCATCTTTTCCCAAGATAAAAAGGTAATCTGTTACGTCAAACATGACTCCTAGTCTATGTAACGTTCTTGGTAGTAATAGGGAAGGGACTTGCCACGGCCTACATCTGGCATTTTTTTTTCCAACTCTCCAGTCTTGCCTACCAACCACAGATTTCCTGGTGGTCTCCCACCCCAGTACTAATCAGGTCAGGTTTTGTGTAGTTTTTTGAGGATTGGCCAAGTAAGCTAGATGCTGCCACCTGCTATAGTATTACCCCAGAACCAGAATATTATTTTTCATCATGCCAGTTGTTAGAGATATAACAATTAACCATCTTGATTACCAATTTGGTTGTCACCAGAGGGCAAAGAAGTGGGTTCTGGTTTGATCCTCAAAGTTCTCACATAGGTGTTCTTGGATGAGAGTTACCATCACACCTAGCTATTGGCAACGCAGCTCAAGGTGATGTGAACTGGAGTCCAACAGTATTTCCTAACATTGATACAAAGTCAGGGTTTCTCAGGGATCATCTTCCAGATATGGCAGGTGGGTGGGAAGGATCTGGCTTTCTTAGTTATGGCAGTGCAGTGGTGAATAACTGCTCTGTTATGACTGACCTGGCATTTGGCCATGCTCTTAAATCACCACTGGGTTTCATTTATAGAACATTTGGGAGAGGACCTGCTTGAACTACTGTATATTTCCAGTATAATTCTGCTAGTTTGCGATGGCCTCAGTGGTGCTGTATTCCTCCCTAATTTTTGCTTAATTGTGTTTTAGTTATGCAATATTGATTTGGCTTCTTAACTGCTGGGGAGAAGATGGACCTTTTAACATAGAAAAATGAGGCATTCAATAAATAAATTACATAATTTAACTCTGCCTCATATTTTTATTTTGCTTTTAGTGTGTGGGAAGGATTGGCAAATTTCACACAGTTGTATCTCTTAGTGATGCTTAAACAATTAAAATGTTTGTGTTTGATTAAAGAATGCAGCCATAAAATTGATGGAGTGCACATATGTTTGCTTATGTCCTGGAATATTCTTATGGTCACTTTATATATCATCTAAAGGAGTGAGTCTGCTGCAGTAAAAATGAGCCCTATTTACTGTTATGTATGTTTTTTTTAATTACCAAATAGCCCCCACTCTCTAGGCAGTGCATAAATCCTTTAAAAATATAGCATTCTTACTATGTCTGATAAAATCAGTAGCAGTCATAATAAATAAAACATAATTTCATAATAAAAAGAGCAGCAGATGGAACAGTGTAATTTTCCATAAGTACTAAAACCAGCACCTTAAACATTTATTTATCTGTTTGTTTGTTTATAGGGTTTTTGTGTGTCCACCTGCAGTCCTTCTCTTACCAACCCTTTTTTATATATAATTTTTATTAAAGAATTTTTTAACAAAGTAAAAACCATAAGAGAAAATAGATAATAAAGAAGAATAGTAAATAGTGAAAAAATAAAAAAGTGGAAAAGGAAAAGGAAAAGAAATATTATAAAAAAGCAGCCTCCAATCTTCTTGACAGCGGTTATAGATGTTTTTACTTTGCCCTCTTTCTCTAAAGTTACATCATAATTTCCTTCTTCCCATAAGCTACCCTTTCTAATCTTCAAACCCATAAATCACAAGTTCATTTTTCTCTTTTTCAGCAAAAAGTCCATAAGGGGTTTCCAGTCACTAATAAATGTGGTTGTTGATCTTTCTCTAATCAAACAGGTTAATTTTGCCGCCTCTGCTAGTTCCGTCATCTTCACCAACCATTCCTCCATTGTGGGTATTTCAGAATCTTTCCATTTTTGCACATATAATAGTCTTGCAGCAGTAATCATATATAAAAATAATTTCCCATGGCTCTTTTCTAATTGATTGTCCATTAATCCCAGCAAGAAAAATTCTGGTTTCAGTTGAATGTTGATCTTTAAAATTCTTTGTATCATTTTCTGTATTTGAACCCAGAAATTTCTGGCTTTTTTACAAGTCCACCAGGCATGATAAAATGACCCTTCATGTTGTCCACATTTCCAACATAAATTTGAAGTACCTTTATACATTCTAGACAATTTTTCTGGAATCATATATCAGTCGTACATCACTTCTCTGAACAACCCTGACAGTATATACCAAACAGTAACTGAAGAAATCCATTCCAATCGTTGTGTAATTGTAGTTGAATTCAGTTGAGAGAACTTTCTGATAGAGTACACCAATTTGAACCAATTTATTTCATGATAATCAGCCATTCTCACAATAAGCAATGAGGAGGAGCCATATTGAGGCAGGATCTTTACTTGATCAAATGAAGTTCTACCAAATAATTGTGATAGTTTTTCAAATCTTGAAGGCCTCATAAGTGGGCAGAGAGACGCCAGAAGAAATGGGAACATGCAGACCTTCTCTCTCACCATGGTAACTAGGTGAGTGAATAGGGTTTATTTCTGGGATTAAATGTAACAACTCTAAACAATCTAGCACTTTTTTAAAAGATATGCACTGTGAAAATTTATCCTTAAGCAAAATTTTAGAAAACAAACTACACCAGAAACTCAGATAATTGTCAGATAAATTTTCACATCACCTTCCCTCTTAAAAGAATCCTGCTGGAGGGTTGATGATGCCTCTGCTCTGGTGTAATCTCTGTTCAGAACATGAGCTCTAAGTGCGTAATTCATAACCAGCCATCAGGCTAATGCTTTTTATTTACTACTCAAAGTCCACTCTACACCTGTTGCAAAGATGCTCATAATCCTAAAAATGTAATGGTTTCTAAGTGAAACTGCTCTTTAATGAGTTCCCAGAGGACCCACCCAAGGCTTTTATATGATTTCCCTCCTCATTTGATGTTCTAATCTCTGCCAAACGATCAATTTTTTTCTTTAAAACATTGACTAGCAGTCACAATAATTCCACACATATCCTCTTCACACTAAACTCAAAACGGTGGTTTTTCTTGTTGATAGTAATCTTTATTCTCTCTCTCCGAGCCCAGACTAAGAGAAAATAATTCCAGAACAGATCTCAGAATAGCACATATCAAAGTATTGGGAGCTTTGTGGGAATAGCTGCAAGACACTGAGTAACGCAAGCTAAGAGTAGATACGGGGGAAGGGAGCTTCAGTCAAAAGAGTCAAGATGGCAGGCACAACAGCATTGCACATGAAAAATGGGCTGAGCTTTCACTGCACTGCTGTGGCTGCCATCTTGACTCTTTTGACTATACCCTACAACATCCCCGGAAGGAAGGCAGGATGACTTGGGGAAAAGTCTGTGAGATTAGCGGAGACAGGCTTTCTAAGCATTCTAGGTGCACACGGTAGGGAGATTCTGGCTTTGTTCACCCGAGGGAATGAAAAAAGTAAATCTCCCTTATCCGAGCAGGGAGATTCCTCTAAGGGCCTTTTTCTGTTTTACACACAGAGAGACATACACACAAATACTCAAGATATTTGTAAAGAAAAATCTGACACCTACCTGCAGGCTAGGTATTAGAGATGTGCAAAACATTCTGACTTCAAAAAAGGCCCAAAACAACTGCTCTGTGTGTGTGTGTGTGTGTGTGTGTGTGTGCGCGCGCGAAGTATAAAACAAACCACATACATTTTCAGAGTTTTGTTTCAACCTTGGAACAAATCACATTGTGAAGCAAAACTTGGCTTCGCTAAAAGGCATTGTCTCGAGGGTTCCCACCATAACTGAACTGTTGTTTGGTGACCTGTGATTGGGGCTGCATTTCTTCTTGCTGTTTTCCAGCCTAGCGCACGGGCAGACAAAATAAGACGACTCCCAGCTTTTCTGCACCTTTTGCTATAGGGAAGCTAGAGTTCGTGCAGGTGGATTCAGATGTGTTGTGCTGTGCTTCATCTTGCAGATAGGTGGAGCTGAGTATGCGTGTGGCAGTTTGCTGCACACACTTGTTGCTAATGCCACTGAGCTTGCACACAGACCATTATTGATTTGGTTTACTGGTTGAACAGCGTTGTGCTTGTGCATTCTCGGGTCTTTTTGTTGCAACGTTAGTGCTATTCATGCATTTATGAAGCAGAAGCAGCCTGCCACCCCCCACCCCCTTTTTTTGCAGCCACCCGACTCGTTGCAACCAAAATCATCAGCTGCTTTTGCTTGGCTTACGTCTGACAGGCAGGTTGCAAGCAAGCACCTAAATAAACAAAGAAATAAATACATCTAGAAAATTATTTTTTAAAAAAATCAAAATGTTGCAAAACCTCCTGTGGGAGATGAATTAATTGAAAGGAATGTTTAGGTGTTCTTTTTTTCCTATAATCTGTCAGCTAAACAATCCAGAATTTGCTTATATTGACTGGAAATCCTGTTTATTTTTTTCATTGAGGGCAATGCTGTTTGGGTTTTTTGGGGGGGGGGGGGATAAATTTTACTCTAAACAGATTTTTCAGTTGGTGATAGCAGAGGTATGTCCATTGTTGCCTATGGGAATTTATTCTACCTTTTTTCAAAGTTTAAAAAAATCATGCCCTTGGCCAAATTTTCAGCCATTGGAATGGTAGGTAGTGCTCAGTATGGATTACCATCCCAATTACTCTCTTGACCCTATGGTGAAAAATGAAAGAGCACCAGCAGGTCCAACTTTCCCATTGCTTCCATTTGAGAGAACATTTGAAACATTGTTTCAAGTTTCTTCTGATTAAATAAAACCATCTCAAAATATGTTGACAAATGTTCTCAGCTCAAAACACATTCCCAGTTTTGTGTGTACTAAATATTGTTTAATTATTCCGTGCTGAAATGCTACTGCATTATCAGAGGTATACTTAACATATGCATTAATTTTACTGGCGTGTTCTTAATCCATACTTTTTTTTTTTAACATTTAAGTTATCATTTTGTATCTACCTTCTATTTTACTGTAGTTAGCTGCCCTCAGTTGATTCACAATAAACAAATGGAAGACAAATTCAATAAGAGATAAAATGGAGCAAAATCACTGTGAGATGGAGGAGCTGTTTAAGGAATACCAAAAAGTAAACAGCTTGGAAAAGAGGAGAAAAAACAGGCTCTTCACTAAGTTCAAATCAAATAATTTTTTTCAAAAGATAGCCATTGATTATTGGTGTAGTCTAGGACATTCCAGTTTAAATGTAATGTTTTGATCTTTGGGAACCAGCCCAGTAACACACATTTAATTCTTCAATGGATAGTTCTTCCTAGCTCTTTATCACTAATTTTGTAGCTTCCCGTACTATCCTCTTTAATTTAGGAAGGTTAGGGTCATTGCAGGTGATAGACACAATCCTGCCTGCACAAGTAATTCAGCCGCTGACACTTCTAACCATTGTTCCTCCCTCTTCACTATCTGCATGTTTTCGAGGACCTATGTGTGATATATCATTTGGGAAAGCACCTCTCTCTCTCTATTTTCAAGAACAACTTAGTTCCAGATATTGCTCATTTTGTTCTAGCATGCTTTCTAACTGGCTCTGGCTGTGTTACAAGATTGGGAAAAGAGATACAAACTATTTTTTCATAGATATGCTCAAATATGTCCACCTTACAAGGTAGACCAGACAGGAAACACGACCAGATGAGCTCATTCTACTTTATTGTAAGGTTATATTAACAGAATCTTGCAAGTCTGAAAGTACTTTTCTTCCCCTATCCCCTTCACAGCCTAAAAATTAGGGAGGGTCTCTTCTGAGCCTCTTGCCTTGCCCACATTCCTGCCGTGGGCTCAGCTGCCTTTTAACTGACCGCTCTCTTGGCTGCGTCTTGTTGCTCTGCCCCCCAAGGTCATTCCCACATGCCATTACAAATATAACCTGAGTTGTGCTATTCCAACACAGAGGCATATACACCCTCTATTTGAAGGGCTATTGAGTCCAAGCCAATAGTATAAATTCAAAGAAAAACAAGGGACAGCAGGGATCAGTTCACTGTTAGGTCATCAATAGTTTGCATCTGGGCGACTGTTAGGGACATAATTTACTAGGTCCTTCTCACAAAGCTGAGATGTGCCGTATTTCTATATATATTACAGTCATGATTTGTAACTTGGTGTCAATGCATAGAAATGAGAATGTGCAAACCTGTACTTCCATTTCTAGACGATTCTTGCCTGTTTGTCACTTGCTGAGTCTTGCAGATGCTCCCTGCGCCTCCTCACCTGCACAGCAAGCTATGAAGAGACCGTCTCTCCATGCTTCTGCCTGCTTTCCCTTCCCTCCGACTAATGAGCTACTGTGAGACCCTCAGGTTTAAGCACCAGGAATCCTGTGGCCGAAGTTATGATATATTTGGCTGGAGGTGTGAAAGGAAAGAAGTCCACATAGTTGGCAGAGCTGTTTTATTACTTTTTAATTCATCTTATTAAACGCAAATGCGGCCAAGTCAAATCACTTCATTAATTAAAAGGGATTGGAAAGGTCCTTAACTCCCAGATTTCACCAATACCCAAAAGCTCTGGCCTGTTTACAAGAGGTCATATTTCATTTACTGCCTGTGTCAAACAGCTCCCAGTCAGGCCTTGGCTAGGCCCCTGAGACGGGCCAATCAATGTCTGCTTGCTAAAGCCCTTTGCGTAAATCCACTTAAGCAATGTGGATGCTTCCTGTCTAAAAAAGAACTGGTCTCTTGGTACTTCTGATAGAAATTAGTCATGAATTAGAAGAGAAGCATGGTTATTTTGGAAGAGAGCCAGAACCAGAATTAATAGGCCGTCCGAGCCTGTTGAGGCTTAAATCCCATTTGCTGGAAATTCTTTATGCCAAGTTTCTTCTACCTATAACCAACTTATAGGACTAACCATTTTCTTCAGAAATTAATATAGTTAAATAAAAATCCAGCTAGCTCCAAAGGCATGAAACACATTTCTCTTGACTATCTGACATTTTATCATTTTTACTGAACTTTTTTTTTCTTTTTAATGCTCTTGATTTCATTTTACTTCCCTTGAGTGAATATCCTATCTCCTCCTGGCCCATCATGTTCAAATAATCCATTTCAGGAGTAAAGCAATAATGGACTTACATGAGAGAAAAATTAAAGTCACTTCCATTTTTGAACATACTTTCTGAAGTCTTGTGAATGTTGTTGCAGTGGAATTAATTCAGTTCTTATGTGCAAATGGGGGGTTCCATTATACACAGGTATTTTCTTCATTATCTGTTTGAGGTGTTTTTATAAAGGCTACAGTGAATGATTATCAAAGCAACCAAAAGGAAAAAAAGTAGTTTACTACAAGGCAGTTGGAGCAATCACCTTTTCTCCTCCAAAGGCCACTGGGAATATTACATATCAAGAAGTAATCTTGGTTTCATGAGTTATTTCATCCCAAATTAAGAGGGAACACTGACAGCCTCATGAGGACAGCCTAGTCTCTCTTGAAATATCAGCACAGTTTACTTTCTTTACATTTAGCTGTCTTGTCATGAACTTAAAATATTCTGAGCCTATGGTAAGTGAAATTTAAACCAGTTTGGGGGAAGCATTTGTACCACCACTATCATCCCACACAAATACTTCCTGACATTTAAAAGTATAAAGTCTGGGTAAAAGAGTTCAGCTGAGTACTAGACAAAACTCCAACTTTACATGATACTGGAACAAATGGTAATCAGGTTATGTATCATTCATTCAGTTGCAATATTCATAGATTGCCCCAATTAATGGCTCTGGAATCAATCCCAAAACGTTTTCTGGAAAAGCCAGTCCTTTGCAACTTTCTGGAAGGCCAAAAGATTGGGAGACATCCTTGCTTCAAAGGAGAAGCCATTTCACAGGAGAGAAGCCCCAACAGAGAACATTCTCCTCACATCCATTCTCTGACTCTCCAGGTCAGGTAAATAGATTGAATCAAGGAAAGGAAGTTCTTAGATATCCAGGCCCCAAAATATTAAGGATTTCAAAGGCAGTGACCAACACCTCAATTTGCACTTGGAAATATACTGACAACCAATGCTGCTCTTGCAGCAATATGTCATATGGCAGTATCAAGACTGACCAGCAAGCATTTTGGATTGGGTGAAATTTCTACATGGTCTTCAAGCACAGCCTCATGTAAAGCAAATTACAGTGATCTAAATGAGAGATGACAAGAGCATGAATAATTGTCCTCAATGAATCCTGTTCCAGAGAAGGCTATAGCTGGTGCACCACCCAAAGCTGATAAAGACCTTCCTAACTACAGCCTTTATCTGCTCTAACAAGTTATGTAAGTCCAGAAGGACCCATACTGTGAACCTGTTTTCCCCATCAAGAATCAAAAGGTATGGTCCTAGAAACAGGAAGCTTCTGCATTAACAGCTACTTTGCCTTACTTGGTTTGAGTCCGAACCTATTTCTTCCCATACCGATCCTTACAGAATTGAGGCATCAGATCAATCATCTACCACATTTCCCAGTTGGCCTAGAGTGAGGATATATGACTAGGTATCATAATACTGATGATACATCACCCTGAACTGACAGATGACTTCTTCAAGCAGTTGCATTTGAATGTTAAACACAAGAGTAGAGAGAGCTGAGCCTTAAGGCACCCCATAACAAACCATCTGAGGGCCTTTCCTCTCCCACCCACAACTGGACCCACTGATTTAGTAGGAACAAAATCTCCATAAAACATAATCTCCAATTCTCAACCTTTGCAAGAGGTCCAGAAGTATATTATGTCACAGGCCACCAAAAGATTTTGGAGAACAAAAATTGTTTCACTCCTTCCATCCAAATCCTACCATAGGTTATCCATGAGAGTGGCCAGTGTAGTTTCTCTCCCATACCTGGGCCTGAATCCAAACTGACGTGGGTTTAGATAATCCATGTCCTCCAGACCCCTCTATAACTGTAGCCCCACCATTTTCTCCACAACTTTCCTTTAAAAAGGTAGGTTAGAGATGGATGGATGTAATTCATTTCCATTGAATCCAGGGCAGGCTTCTTGAAGAATGGTCAGATCAGAGCCTCTTTCAGAGATGCTGGAACTTCCCCTTTCTGCCAAAAAGTATTGCCTATAGCCTGGATCCAACTCCCAGTCCCCTCCTTAGCCTCCACCACCAGCCAGGTAGGGCAGGCATTCGATGCACAAGCAGCAACGCTAAGATCACAGAGAACACTGTCCATTTTTTCAAGATCCACAGGCTCACAAAATTCTCTACATCACAAAGTATGACCCGTCTCTTCCATAGATTCTTTCTAACTAGCTTCTAACTCAAAACAAATATAAGCATGTTTGAACAAACGCATATTTGTTTTGAGTTAGAAGCCAGATAGAATCCACAAAATGCTGAGACAGAGGTACATGGCCATGCTCGCAAAGACCAAAGATGAGCTCTACCAAACTCCCCAGCTAATGGTGAAGGACGCTGAGAATTGTAGTACAGGAACATTGAAGAGTCAGATTCCCAATCCCCAATTTCTAAATTGCTGATTAAGTCAGCCAAGTCATCTCTGCTTGAAACTGATACATTTTTCAGGATTTATATTCCTTTCTTTGGACTTGGCTACTTAACTAAGTACCCTTTGGAAAAAGTATTTTTAAATCCTGTTTTATCCTTGTTGCACACTATGCTCAAGATTTCATGATTTATATAAAATTACTGTCTTTTACGTACCACGGCCTATTGTTTTTCTACTAATAACTTATTCTTTATTTTTCTTTAAAAAATATAGTCAGAGACAAAGATATTTCCTAGCTTGTATAAGGCACGTGTGTATATAAGAGTATTTATATTCACATTTGCATGACATCATGAACAATGAGCTCTTTGTGGGCTTCTTGTGATATAGATATGCTTTTAGATTTGATTGTCCTACTTAGCCCTGCAGAATGGCAACACCTAGTTAATTCTAGCTGATTTGAAATGCTAAAGAAAGTACTTAGATGAGGGCCATCTGGGAAGTCCAGGTCTATAGGCTAGACTTGGAAGTTAACAAATATCCTCAAACCAGGCAGGGTTAAGGAGTCATCAGGAGACAAACTCAACTGGAAGGTAATGTTACTTTTACTCCCATTCAAGAGGTCAGTTCTTTATTTTTGACATATTTGTTTCCCCAAGGCTTGTTTTGTACATTGTAGAAGAAATGTCACCTTGAGATGAGACCCCTGATCATTTTTAAAAGATAGCCTTTTAACAGGAGAAAAGGATAAATTAGGCCTGGCGTGGCAGCCATTTCAGCGTATAAGGTCACAAAAGGGTTTCCTTTTACCTTGAAAAAGATGCTGTCATGGCTTGAACTGAACTGAATAACTTGAATACTATTACAGCTTAAATTTTTTAAAAAGTACACCACAACATGTAGCTTTTGTTCAACTTATCAGCAGAGATATTTGCTTTAGGTATTGATTAGACATCATTTAAATCACAAAATGTTAATTACACTAATTAATTCCCAGCCTGTTCCTAGCCTACATTGCTTCCCTTTAGCACAGAAGGTTAAAGCCAAAGGGAACTTGCTTATGAGCTTTTTCTCTGATGTTAATGTTTTCTTACATTGGGTACTGAAAAAAACTCTTTTAATTTTATGAATGTGTATCTTTTTCCTTTAACAAGCTTAACCGCGAATATATGTTATAATAACCTTTGGTTTACATTCGTCATCATGGTTAAACATCGAACTGAGTAGCATTTTATTCAGGTCAAATTGCAAAATGAATGAATAGCAGTATTTGCTAGCTGTGTGTCACCCATTATTTTTAAGTATTCAAAATTTTGAATACTTAGGCTCTTTTGTCCCAGGTGAGATACCAATTAAACTTATCCTGTTCCATTTCTGTCTTTATGAATAATGGTGTTTAAAAGTGTATCTCCTGATTCTGTGATTTTGCAATCTTCTGTTATTTTGACTGGCGCAAAATAAATGAACTAGAGCACTTCCCCTTTCAGAAAAGACTACCACAATTGGGGCCGTTTAGTTGGAATGAAGGCATGAAAGATGAGGCATGATGACGGTATGACGATCAGCACTGCTGATGTTACCTGGTTGGGTAATGAAACCTCTGCAAGCAGCCAACCAACCTCAGGACAAAGACTCATAGTTCATCCTTGAGCTAGAGATATTCTCTTCTACTGGAAAGTACGATAATTATGCATACTATTGACTAGGTAGATGTTTTATCCCACTCTCACAAATGTTAGAATTTAATATTTAATTTCATCCACTGAAAGTAAACATGGAGAAATTCAAGACTGTTAAGAGGAGATAGGTTTGTACACAAATCATAGTTAAATTGTGGAATTTGCCTCCATCAGATGTGATGGGAGCAAAGTAGAACCTTTCACAATTCTGGATAAATTCATGGAAGATTGGGCTATCAGTGGCTATTGGTAATAATGGCTGTTTCCTGCCTCCCACATCTTAAATACCAGCAATGTGTACCACAATCATGCCTACAGATGTATAGGCCTACGTATATAAATTCATATATGACAATGCCAGGTAGGGCTGATCAAAGGTCAGTGATAACAATGGTATTTTGTTGTTGTGCCTTCTAGACATTGTTAATTCTTAGCTACTGCCTGGACTAGTCTCTGCAGCTTTCTTGGCAAGGTTTTGGGGGAATGCTTTGCCATTACCTCCTTCCCAGGGCTGAGAGAGAGTGACTGGCCCAAGGTCACCCAGCTGGCTTTGTGCCTAAGATGGGACTAGAACTCAGGGTCTCCCGGTTTCTAGCCGGATGCCTTAACTACTACACTAAACTGGCTCTCTAGCAATTATATTAGTCTATTGAATACACATGGTTGTATCAACAGTGGCTTCCTTCAACTGGAAAACGTATCTGTGTGTCTATAGGAAACCTTCAAACAGGACTTGAACCAGGAAGCCCTCTTCTACTCACATTCCCCAGCAACTGCTATTTAGAAGCATGCTTCTTATGACACTGTGAATATTGTATCACTATCATGCAGAGAGCAAAAAGGAGGCTTCAGAGTGGACTGGAGCAATAGTATCACCACTGATCACTACAGATTGTGCTAGCCCCCTTTCTCTCCCCCCTGTCTGAGAGACTGAGGGGAACTAACAAAACTTGTCCCAGTCCTGGCATTTGAGAAACAAAGACTTCCATTAAGGTTTCAAAAGTTCTTTAAATAAATCATCTCTAGAGAGACATCTCCTCCATCCTGAAAGCAGTTTAATTATGTTTCTTTCTTGCTGAAGTGGATGAGTAATTTGCAGATGTTAGTATTTGGGGACTTTTCCAGATGATGAAAACATGGCCAGCTTACATGAAACATTGGGTAGGAATAAAAGTTAAAAATCAGATGAGGACAAAAATTAAAAGGTGAAGGGCTAGTGAAGTGAGGAAAGAGATAGTTAAAATGAGGATACTGAACTTTCAAAAATCTCAGTTCATCTAAAAATTACACTGAAAAAAGGTTTACTCCACTGCATCAAACATGTTAGTGATGTCTGTTGTACAGTATATTTCATGGTTATTACAATTTAGTTTCTCTTCAAAAACTCTTTAAGAATACCACTGGCTACAGAATACCACTTGAATATGGCAAACTATTCATCAGTGTTAAATAACTGAGGGAGAGGGGTTGTCCTGTAGAAATATGTTGACAATTTGATGGTAAAAAATGGAGCTGTATCCCTCAGGGTAAAAAACAAACAGATTTCTACATACCTCAGTGCCAGATTGAAAACCATTTTTTGGGATATATGCAAAAATGCTTAGAATCAAACAGGACTTTATTTAACATGGTCCCTAATATACAGAGTAAGTGATTTTTTAAAAAAAATCTAAAGCTTTGCTCAAGTACAAATCATGTCCATTGAATTTATTTTCTCATTCATAAGAATTCAATCCATCTACTCGTTTGCTCTGAAATTCACCGGGATTCGTTTTGTGGGATATTTTCTTTTTCTTTTTTCTTTTTTCTTTTTTGTCTGTGCTAAAATGTCTCAGACCTCTCCTGTATGTTAAGCCTCACCTTCTGCACCTGTTGAGTCCTTTCTCAAGAGTCTCCAAACATTGAGAATTGCAGAGCTCTGTTCAAGATTGTTCTACTGCTGTTTATCTAATCACCTAGAAATATGTTCAGGCCTTTCAAAGTTTGACATAACTTTAGTGAAGATTTCTAATTAGCCATTTGAAGTCTTTGAGATCACTCCTTTAGAAATGTAAATTCTGGAATTCAACCTGCTATTCCTTGTTCCCCTAATTTATTTTGTTCTTCTGTGCAGCTGAAGCAACAGCCCCACGAAACTCAAAGGAGGGTAAAATATTTATGGGCAATGTGCTTCATCTTGAAGAGACAAACTGGGAAATCCCTAGGAGGCAATGCTGCTGAGAAACCTGCCTATCGTGGCTTGGGATCAATTTGCATAATATTCCCCAGCATGCTTTGCAATTTCACATTAGTTTAAAGAATGTTATCTTTTCCTTTTCATTTAGGGAACAGATGGCAGCACAGAGGGGCTGGTTGATGGGCTGCTTGATTAAAGGTTTATTCATAATGGGAAGAGGTGGCTCCCATATTAACATGCAATGCCAGAAAGAGGGGGCCATTAATGACAGCTCTGTGTGCCAATCAAGGATCAGCTGGAGTTATAGAAGCCAATCAAAAGCTTAACTTAAACTCTGTGCCTGTTATCTTCCAAGATCACTTATTAAACAAGCATTGCTGAGACAGCTGAGAATTGGGCTGTAGAACTCACATAAGATTCTGCATTCAATTTTGGTAAGATTTGGACAGAAAAAAATTCTAATGGTAAACATTCTGAGAAAAACTTGATGATGTCATACAGTAGAAGACTGATACCATATAAACCGTTACTTTATATTCTCCAGGACGCCAGCTCTGCAGATTACAGTCTTTTGTTGTTGCCTGTGATCCATTTTCTTAAACAAAGCTTACTGCAACCAAGGTCTATCTTGCTTTATTTCTTATTGCCAAATCAACCAAATCTTTCCAGGATTTTCTACAAAGCCTCAATATTTGTTTCTTGGCATCTATGCTGCATGACTATTTTATTTAATGCTGCCTTTCTCCTAGTTTCATTCATTAGTCCAGGTTCCTGCTTCCTCCCCCACAAAAAAGCCTTCATTGAATTTGCCTTCTTATATTTTCTCTCTTTTATTTTCAGTACTTGCTAGCATTATCATTTTGTTAAAATCTTTACAGCTGGTGTGAACTAACTTTTTACAGGACTATTTAGAGAGCTAGCCTTGCATTACGAGAGGGAGAGCAAAGGAAGAAAAAAAAACCTTCTTGCAATCCACTTTTTCCAAACTGTCTGTATTGTAACCCTCTGTCTAGGAGGATGCATTAAATTAAGCTGAATCCCAAATTCTGAAATGAATTGGGCCACTTTGTAGAGATTTGCTGGCTAAAGTCCAATTTAAGTCTCATTTATTTTAATGGTTCAACCCCAAACATAGCTAAGCCTGCATCCTAGTCAGAGTCTTTGTTTCTTTGTTTTGGCCATTGTTATTAGTTTGCTGAATGGATCCCTCTCCCACACCTCTTCTTTACAGTCTCCCACAGCATGGTTAGATTTAAATGGCATCAATTAATTTAAGATCTCTAGCATTACCTTCATGCTATTTGCAACATGATCACTGCCTGTATGACATTCCCACATTTTTCCACCCACAACTGTTGTATACTGCAAGTAAATGCTTTGTTCAGAAGTCTATGTATAATCTCCATCCAAACAGAGTATATCAAGCAATTTAATTTTCTCTCAAATGACAAAGGAATCAAACTTTAAAATACAAGCAAGCTGACTCTTTGACTTCTCCCAAGACTATTTCTCCACAGTAATGGTGTTGTCAGTCACTCTTACAAGTTATAAGAAAATTAGAAGAAAAATTATCAGGGAAATTAAAGAAGGTTTTGATCTTTTTGAGCAAGCTCACAATGTTATTCATAGGGAATTTACTCACTGAAAGGTGGTCTTGCTTACCATTAGTAAACTCAACTGCAGATGCTAGCTTCATCTTGTTTTGGATGGTTTTCACATGCACAAAAAGAGTTTTCTTATTGTCCCTTAAAAGAATGCTATTTTAGTCTTTTCCATTTTTGAAAAAATGATTTGAAGGAAAATGCATTTTTATTTTCAGGTTTTGGCAATCAAATATTTATTGAATATTAAGGCAAACAACCTTCCCCCCCCCCCAAATAGGCTTTGTTCAAATCAAGATCAATATCAAGATCTCATCTTGTGTTATAATTATGCAAGTACTGAATATGTATTAATGACTTGAGAATCATTTTAGATTTGCTATAACTATGGAAGTTGGGATTACAGTAATCTATACGGTTGTGCAACTATTTGATTCAAAGATTCGATATTCAGATCGTATCTCCAAAACAAACTAAAGCATCAAAGCAGACAACTCCAAATCAAGATTTGGACCTGATTCAGAAATATGAATTGCTTTTGTCCCTGTGTGAATGTATTTTTTCAAAATTCACTGGGCCCAGAATGCACCATTTAGCATTCTTTGTGGTACTAAAAGATTGGATCATATTATGTAAATTGCATACCAGTCCAGTGATTGCAGGATATATCTGACCCAGTTCCAAAGTGCTGGTTTTGATGTGATAAACAGTTTTGGTCTAAAGTTGTTGAGGATCTCACTATGCATAAAAGAATCTGAGCATCCTTTCAGATAAGAGGACCTCTCAATCCCACCCCTAGTTTTGCAGTCTCTAGATCATACTGCCAATTTGCAGCAACATCTTGAATTGGTTTTGTTTGTTTGTTTGTTTGTTTTAATGTTTGAGGAAAATGGTATATTAAGCTTCTGTGTGGTTAATACACACATTTTACCCCTTAAATCAACTTCATCCATTTTCAAACTCCCCCATAGTTTCATCCATTCTCAGTGATATTACTGAATCATTGACAGTGCTTCCTATGCCCTCAAAGGCAGGAAAAAATTAAACACCTAAAGTATGGCCCTTAACTGCAAAAATATTATCCAACTTTTTAATTTAGTCTATTTCCATTCTTGTGGTTTAAAGCATCTTATATAAAATCTGTTTTTATTATGGATATATTGGTAGAGGCATAGCTATATTATGCTATAAGACATGATGAATCATTAATGTGAAAATGAACATTAAGAGGTCTTATTTGCTGGCCCATCACTAGGATCAGCAAGTTGGCAGGCACAAGAGAAACCACCCAGAGTCGTTGGTAGGAGGGTGGTAAATACATTTAATAAATAATTGATACATAAATAAGAGAAAGACAGCTTTCTCATGGAATTCCCTCCTAGGACAATGGGGGTGTCTGCAGGGTATGGTCAAGAAAGTCAAGATGGTGACCACAGTGCTGCCGTCAAAGCTCTCCCTGTTTTTTATGTATGTCACATGTGTGGTGTAATGAAACATGGGCAAAACTTCAATGGCACCATCATGGCCCCCATCTTGACTTTCTTGACCATACCCTGCAAATACCCCTGCAGGAGAAATATCTCAGTCTTCAGTTATGGCCAGTTCTAGGACTGTGGTAAAGATATACTAGTTCTCTCTGACTTGCAGTTGAAAAGATTTTATGGTATTAGAAATAAGAATTCATATTAATTCTATATTTTTAATGAGCTTACATTTAATGAACTTTTATCATTTGTTTGATAAAGAATTGTAGCATTTTTGTATGGTGAGCTGTTTTGAGAAGATCACAGTCTTGAAAGATGGCTAAGAAATATGTTAGGCAAACAAGTGAACCAACTAGCAAGATGGATGAGCATAAACAAAGATATAGTATTACAGCGATTGGGGTGGGGAGGAAGGCTAGTGTAGATCCACTCTCAGTTGTTGCTGCTGCTGTTTTCTTAGACTCTGGTAATTTGACCAACACGTTATTGTTATCTTGTGGAAGAATGTATCTTTACTAAGGGCCAAGAAAAGCACATCTGTAGATTGATGGTGACTTGAAAGTTACTCATTTCTGACAAACTCCCATCTGGAGTTTGGGTGTTTTAATACTGATTTAGCCTATAATAGTTGATGGGAAAGTGTGACTCCTCCTCATTCAGGAAATAAGACACACTAGAATATATAATTTTCTAGCAAAATATATGCAGTAAATTGGAAAAGCAACATTGCATGCATAAAGGAATGTGGGCATAGTAGAGTCCTATGGCAGATAGGAGAGCAACAGATTCCACCTACAACACCAGAGCATGAAAAAGTAGATTTAAAATGCAAATGAGACCAAACAGAGAAAATTGATGCAGCATAGAATGCCCAAGCTTAATAAGATACAGGTGAAACTCGAAAAATTAGAATATCGTGCAAAGGTTCATTTATGTCAGTATGGCAACTCAAAAGGTGAAACCAATATATGAGATAGACGCATTACATGCAAAGCGAGATATGTCAAGCCTTACTTTGGTATAATTGTGATGATTATGGCGTACAGCTTATGAAAACCCCAAATTCACAATCTCAGAAAATTAGAATATTACATGACATCAATAACACAAGGATTGGAAATAGAACAATATCGGACCTCTGCAAAGTATAAGCATGCATATGTACTCAGTACTTGGTTTGGGCCCCTTTTGCAGCAATGCCTGCCGCAATGCGGCGTGGCATGGATGCTATCAGCCTGTGGCACTGCTGAGGTGTTACGGAAGACCAGGATGCTTCAATAGCGGCCTTCAGCTCCGCTGCATTGTTCGGTCTCATGTCCCTCATCTTTCTCTTGGCAATGCCCCATAGATTCTGTATGGGGTTCAGGTCAGACGTGTTTGCTGGCCAACCAAGCACAGTAATCCCATGGTCATTGAACCAGGTTTTGGTACTTTTGGCAGTGTGGGCAGGTGCCAAGTCCTGCTGGAAAATGAAGTCAGCATCCCCATAAAGCTCGTCTGCGGAAGGAAGCATGAAGTGCTCCAAAATCTCCTGGTAGACGGCTGAGTTGACCCTGGACTTAATGAAGCACAGTGGACCAACACCAGCAGACGACATGGCTCCCCAAATCAACACAGACTGTGGAAACTTCACACTGGACTTCAAGCATCGTGCATTGTGTGCCTCTCCATTCTTCCTCCAGACTCTGGGTCCTTGGTTTCCAAATGAGATGCAAAAGTTGCTCTCATCAGAAAAGAGGACTTTGGACCACTGGGCAACAGACCAGTTCTTTTTTTCTGTAGCCCAGGTAAGACGCTTCTGACGTTGTTTGTTGTTCAGGAGCGGCTTGACAAGAGGAATATGACATTTGAAGCCCATGTCCAGGATCCGTCTGTGTGTGGTGGCTCTTGATGCACTAACTCCAGCCTCAGTCCACTCCTTGTGAAAGTCCCCAACACTTTTGAATGGCCTTTTCCTGACAATCCTCTCCAGGCTGCGGTCATCCCTGCTGCTTGTGCACCTTTTTCTACCACACTTTTCCCTTCCATGTAACCT
The DNA here is from genome assembly GCA_030867105.1 of Liasis olivaceus. Classification (NCBI taxonomy): domain Eukaryota; kingdom Metazoa; phylum Chordata; class Lepidosauria; order Squamata; family Pythonidae; genus Liasis; species Liasis olivaceus. The sequence goes on along the minus strand of CM061349.1, from coordinate 93,300,877 downwards.
TCTATTGATGTGCTTTGATACAGCACTTTGGGTAGTATCCAACTTCTTTTGCAATTCCCTTTTGGGGCTTTCCCTCCTTATGGAGGGTGTCAATGATGGTTTTCTGCACAACTGTCAGGTCAGCAGTCTTTCCCATGCTTGTGATTCCTACTGAACCAGCCTGAGAGACCATTGAAAGGCTCAGGAACCCTTTGCAGGTGTTATGGATTCATTAGCTGATTAGAGGGGGACACTTTGAGCCTAGAATATTGAACCTTTTCACACTATTCTAATTTTCTGAGATTGTGAATTTGGGGTTTTCATAAGCTGTACGCCATAATCATCACAATTATACCAAAGTAAGGCTTGACATATCTCGCTTTGCATGTAATGTGTCTATCTCATATATTGGTTTCACCTTTTGAGTTGCCATACTGACATAAATGAACATTTGCACGATATTCTAATTTTTCGAGTTTCACCTGTATCTATGCTGAAAGGAAAGAACTCATAGGATTTAAACCTCTCTTAGAATAGATTATTTTAAACCTTCATTGAGTAAAGAGAAATTTGTTGAATCTTTTTTCACTTGCTCGAAGGAAATATGATTATTAATTATTTGCTCCCCAAGGCAAAATCAGTTATATAATGTGGCAGAAGAAGGCCCCATGAAAAATTTAATGAAGACTGTAGTGTTCAGAAGTGATCCGGTGTGCCTCTAACTTGGAGTGGTGGAAAGACCTATAGAATGAAAACTTCCTGTGTATGGCTAGATACTTAATCTGATGCTAGGCTCCATTTCTCCTTCCATTTTAGGAAAGATTATCAATACACCTCTTTTCCCATATACCAATATGGGGATCCCCTCCCAAAAAATTATATATAAAACAATGCAGCTTGGCAGCGATAGATCATTATAGTTCTTCTAGAAAGCATCTTTGTAGGTATTATTTGGAAGTTTATGGTTTAACTTGTCTTATGTTGTCTTATGACTGCCAGTAAAAGCAACTGTCAGAATGAGAAAAGAAAGGAATAAAATGAAATGAGCAACACGCCTCTCCTTGAAGAGTAAATGAGCTTAGTTCTATTGGCGTCCCACCAGAAATGTTCTACACACACACACACCTGCAGATGCTAAAAGAGAAAGCCTTCAAAGCAACCAAGTCTGGGCTGCTTTAATAACTTAAGGAAGGATGCTTTGCTTGTGCCAATGTGTTTTATGACTTGCCTCTTTCAGATCCTTCGCATACCTGTAAGCAAGATGTCTTGGCTAATGGGATTGAATACCTTTTCACCTTCACTGAATTTCTGTTGGTTTTCAATACTATATTTACTTTCAAGGGTCTCATACAATTATTGCTTATGCCCAGGCTACATTTGCTTATGCTTAGTACATATTGCCCTAACCTTTCTTTCCAACTTCTTCCCTCTCTTTGCCATGTAAAACTTATTGAATATCTATATAGTTTGAAGACCAACTCAACACATTTAACAAGGGCAAATGCTAATGGTCAGCTTGATGTGATATCCAATCAATTGATGTGGAATGTTAATGACAGCAGTGACATCAGTGAGGGAAATTCCATTATTGCTTTTTCAATGGATGTGAAATGGTATGACTGTATAATTTATGGAGGAACTAGGGCTGTAGCCATGTGGTGCTTTCTATGGGAATGCAGGCAGACATCCTGATACCTGAAAGCAATACAGATAACCATATTCACCCCTCAGCTATCTTCACAATATAGAGAACTGATTATAATTTTGACCAGGTCATGTATCCTCAATAGCTGGAGTTGCAATATAAACTTCAAAACAGAAGAATGTGCTATATCCTTTAATTGTACTGGCACTGAATTATAATGTTACTATATATATACTTATATGCCATTATGCCAAGAACTTTATACAGTTGCCTGCAAAGGTTTAAAAGTTTAAAACCTAAATTTTGCATGCAGTATATTAATGATCACAGAATTTGAAATATCTGTTACCTGTGTTGCATCTTTTCTGCTTCATATTGCAGTGAATGGTGCCTTCCAAATATCAGTACAAAAAGGAGCATGGTAACTTTATTCTTCATATAATCCTCAAGCAAGAGACCTAATGTTTTATTGGATTATTTTTTTCCAAGTCAACTGTTTTATTACATTAGAAAATATGAACAATACATTGTAGAATACAGATGATAGCTGAGTACGATAGAAACTAGAAATTGTTAACATTATGATGTTTCACTAGATTGGCTTCCAGGTGAGGACTTATGGCAGGTTAGGTATCCCTGTGAGAGGCTCCGTGAGTGGGGACAGCAACAAGTGAAATCGGTGGCCAGGAGACAGGTTCTGGCTGTCAAAAATCTTTCCAGGGGAAGGAGAGACTGGGGGATCACCCATTTGCACTCTGGACAGCTGCTCTTCATGAGGAGACCACAGGAATTGAATTTCTTGTGGTCAATTGTGAGTTGAGTGGGCTTGGGAGCTGAGGAAATATCAATGTGCCCAAAACTGTTGTGCAGACACATGACAGGCAAAAAACCTCATTTTCTTAAACACCTTTGGATATAATTAATTTACAACCTAACAGAGATATTCCAAATGGCAGGAATGAACAAAGGCACTTGGTGAGTTGCCTTCTTTTTGGAATTAAGAGGAAAAAAATACTATTGTAAAGGATTTTAATTTAAAATCAAAAAGCTGAACAAGATTGTGATTCAAGAAAGTTTTAAACAGATAAAGGGAACAGTAATTTTAGAAAAGATTTTTTTTTCCTGACAAAAGTGCCTTTGAAAACAGCAAAATTAATTAGACAAACAGACTAGACCTTTGTGGGAATGCTGATTGTTTATTATTAAGGAAAATAGATAATTGGTGGATTTTACAAAATAAGTTAAAGGTAATATAAGCCAGATTGTGTGACTGTAACTATGGAGAGCTAACTGGGATGAAAGTGTTAAAGATAGAGAAAAGCAAAACAGAAAACATATAAAATATAATGTGCTTATAACTGCTGTGAAGAATATCAGAAGCCACTTCTTTATTGCCTTTATATCTTTCTTTATATCTTTCTTTTTTTCTACTTTCTTCTACTTTTTTCTTATTGCACTTTTAGCTTTTTCAGTTATTTCTCTTTCTTTTTCATTTTCTCTGTTTTACTTTGTATTCTTATTGCTGTAAAAATGTTCAATAAAATTATATATATAGTTTTACTAGATTAATTTGAAACATAAGGTGAGGGTTTTGATACCACTACATCTCTTTCAACAGTTAGAAGGCAAAGATATTGTGGCAAGTCTAGCAGGCTCTCACAATTACCCAAAAAAGCTATTATTGGAAAAACTAATGATTATTCACCCCCAAGATCATCTTATGTCATTTAGATAAGATTTTGGCTACTTTTTGATTAAAAAAATAATGTGGGGTTACAGGTGCTAATTTTGGGAGGGACAGATACCCTGGTGCCAGTGGATGCCGTGTTGTTATCCTCTGTGCTAAAATCTTAGCCTTTTCTAATATTATAGCAGTAAAGAAGTTCTGATTATTTATTTGTATGGGGGAAAGTATGGGATCTGATAACTTTTCTTCTTAAAAGCAGAGAGTTACCACGTACTACTGGCATAGCTACTTCTAGGATCAGGAGCCAGTAGTGACTTCTGTGACTCTTATGCACCATCTGTGAAATAGTTTGAAATGCCTGGCAACCTATTTTCTTTTGTTTCTTTGAGCCTGCCTGCCTGCCTCCCTGCCTTCCTTCCTATTGCTTGAAAAGAACCTTTGCCAAAGTTTAGCTCTGTAACAAGTATCTAGCTGCAACTCCTGCTGAATCCCAGGGGAATCAGATGGAATGCATACATTTTAACTTGCCCAGCAGAGGCCAGTGTGAAGCTTCCCAGAAATTGTGCTGCAGAAGTTGCGAGCAAGCTAAATAAAAGTATTTGGAATTGCCAAATACTTGGAGGCAAACTGGAATCTCAGGCCATTTTCACATCATTTTTTAAAAACTGCCTTTTAAAAGGCCTCTTTTCAAACTAAATACAAATGCAATAGGTAAATATAACACTGAGCTCAACTTTGGGGCCAATGACTAACAGGCAGAAAGAAACTTACCAAGACTTATTGGTCCTATAGAGCAATCGGTCTTCAGTGTACTCTGTTTTTCTCCTCTATACTTGTGAACATTGTACATTTGTACAGGGAGCATGTCTGTCTGCCAGCGTTATCTGTCTGATGCCCAGTGTTGGAAATTTGGTCTCAATTCCAAGAGTTTCATTTATTCATTAGGATGCTGCAGCATTTAGGAATTGAAGGAAAAAAGGTCCCTTGGATCATTCAGGGACATGACTAATACCACCTATTTGCAACTCATAGTTGGGCAGTTATAAATGTAAGTAATAATAATATAACTCCTTAAATGCCTACATTTCAGGGATAGCACAACAACTGGGCCCAGTCCCAGGGAAATGTGTGGTTACTTCACAGAGTAGCAGACGGGCTACCTTTGTGACCCCACATGTTCCATACCAACTCTTTGCTTTCAGATCTGAAGCGCCACAGCCCTGGTTCATCATTTCTTGTAATACAGAACTTGGGGGGTTCAGTGCTGATCATTTTGGAAGTGAAAGAAAACCTTCCCATCATAAGGACTTTCTGTACGCTCAGGGGATTTCCTTGGAATGCAGGCATGTTGTTTGTTTAACTTATTACACCAACTCGCAAGAACTCCTGATTTACAATAAAACTGTTACAGTGTAAATCAACAGTTAAGAATATGTGCCTTTGAGCCTTCTGAAAAGCAGAGAAAGAAATCGGGCCCCTCATTAGAGCATTCCTAAGAACTGGCATTATTTCAGAGAAGGCTCAACTCCCCGTTGTTCTAGGACAAGCCTGCAGCAACCGTAAGCAAACTTCTTCAGACGATCTCAGCAAACAGGAGGATCATATAGAAAGAAGCATTCCTTCAAATAGCCTACACTTAAGCTATGTAAGGATTTAACAGTAATTACCTATATTTACCCAGAAACAATATGCAACTAGTGCAATTTTTCAGCACAGATGTAGCGCAGCCTTTGAGTTCTTCCAGAGATAGCTTACCTGATGTCGCTTTGTATCAACTGTCTAAATACACAGGGAACTCTTATTGTACCAACCAAAGCTGATCAAAGGGGTTCCTAGCTGTTGCCTCAGTCTGGAAAATCAGAGAGATCTGGATTTAAAAGCATCCCCAACCTGCATACCTGCTCCTTCTGGGAGAGTTTAAAGAGAAAAGGAAGATCTAATAACCCTCTAGAATTGTGACCACTCACAATGTAGCATGGAACATGTAATATACTTTAGAACTGATGTATAGTATGCACTTTATTCAGCGATGTTTCAGGGAAAAGCAACAACAACAACAACAACAACAACACAAGACACTTGCTTCCTCCACATCCAAGGCCCTGAGTAGCCTTATTCGTCCCAGTCACTTATTTGAATCTACCTCATCTTGGAAGATCTACATTCAGCTGCTCTCCCACAGTTTGTAAAACCATTGAGAAGGTTATGTATTTGATGCATATCTAACTTATCTTCTCGAAATGTATGCTGTGTATCAGCAGATTTGATGAAGAAACAGTTCACTGAAACTTTGCCTAACTCTGGAACCACAGAATGATTTGTTTTTACTTCAGATGTTTTAATGCACAATTTATACCTGATATTCAGCTAAGTATCTCAGGCAAAGAAAAGTAAATCATAAAAAGAGTAAGTACGAAAACAGGAGTCATTGCACAACCCCGAGTTCTCCGTGTTCTCGGTTTCCTTTGTCCCATGTTCAGGCTGAAAAAAAAATTGGAAGGAAAAGAGAGAGAGGCATTTAGAATTGGTTAACACCCAGGAAATAAATTTCAGCTGTGATACCAAAAGGGAGGGTTTAAAAAAAAATGGAACAGCTGCTACATCCACCAAAAGAATGGACCATTTATAGGAGCAATTGAGCATAAGGAAAGAATGAAGCTTTTGTCTAAAGCCAAGAGGGGGCAAACTATTAAGATGAATTCAATCTGTTCAATTAATAATGGCACAATGTCCGTGATCACACAATGACAAGCCCGTGTCACTGGATGTAGCAGGATTTGTGTCTGCTGGGAGGAGGGAATTAAATTTTTGTGGAAAAGCAACACTGAAAGGACTTATTCCATTGTAGGAGCTTTAAAAACTGGAACTATAGAAAGTAAAAATGTTGTTCCATGGAATTGCATGGTAGAATAGACAACATCTGCTTATAACTGGGTATATAACTAGTTCTACATTCTACATTATTAAACAGAGAGAGAGATTTCCTTAAAATTACCTCTGATTGTGAAAATACCTTAAAATTACATTAAAAATTATTTCCATGCTTGCTCTTTTTTGTTTGCACTGTAGGTTGGAAGAGGGTCCTAACTCTTAGCTCTTTTGGCTAAATAAGAGAGGAGAACAAGAGAAACAGTGCTCTTATTGAAAACAATTGGTACTTTTGGGGAATGGTTTTCAGAACGTTCAGCTAAGCAGAACAAGCCGCCTTATTATCACCCTGGCTTTTCTTTCGTTCTTTCTAACATTTAGGAGAACTTGCCTCATGAGGCAAAAGGATGGAGCTTACAATCTGAACAATTTCCCAGGTACATGATTTCAGCTGGCTCCAAACCTCAGGTTATGAGGCAACAGATGGGAAGCAACTAGTATGTATTTAAAAGGTCTGATGTATTATATTAATAGATTAGGACAGCAGCATTATAGGGAAGGAAATCCAAGGCACCCCACTGCAAGGAAAATTGGAGCTCTGTGCAGTTGGACCAATAGATCTGGAAGAGACCTTTTCCTTTTTACTCCAAATGTTATGTGTCCCACACTCCCATCCATACAGCACTTTCGAAAATGCTTTCTGCTGAATGCTATGCCAGTTCATCTGAGTGAAGCAAGTAACACTGAGGAAATTTCATTGCTAGCAATTACAGTAATCATATTTTTGTTGGTAAGATACCTTAGGCTTCCTTGTCAGATGGAAAAACGGATGTAAATCTGATCAATAAATATTCTGCCTCTCCTTTTCCCACTTAATGTCATAACAGTTTCTGTAAATAGGCTCCTGTTTATTTTGTTTATTTGACCATTCAACTACAGAAACCATGAGGTAGTCAAGACCACTCACTTTTTGTTAAAAAGTAGGTGAAAGGAACGTGGTTCTTCCTCTGGGGACTATCCCAATACAACCAAGAGAATCAAGGGCAATACTATGATTATAAACTTGGAACTTGGAATTTATAGGGCTTTTCTTCTACATACTTATATAGAAGTATCTTCTCTTCTACATAATTATTCTTCTCAAGCTGCAACTACTTCAGAAGTTAAGTCAGTCACGGATCATGACCTAAGGAGAAGTCATTTCCAGAGTGACATACTAGTTACAGAATACTTTCCTCAGACTACTTCAGATGACATTAAGGCTTTTGTCATTTAGGTCAGCATTTTCCAACCTGAGCAGCATCCAGGCATGTGGCCTTCAATTCCCCAAATTCTCCAGCCAGCCTGGCTATTGCTGGGAATACCGGGAGCTGAAGTCCACATATGTGGAAGTTGTCCAGTTTGGGAAACACTGATTTGGGTTACATGTCAAGATATTTTTATTGTCTAAAGGGATAACTTTTAAGGGAAGTCTCATGAGGAGGGAGGCGAAGGAAGCAACTGATGAATCCAGTGTTACCTTTTTTGTATGTGTCATGATGTTGCATTCAAGTATGACAAGGGTGGTGCTTGCATCACAATGGTCCAACACTGCTTGTCTCATTTGGATGAAAGCCTTTGATCCTGCAGACATCACTGGGTGGTTAGCAGTGGTTACTGTTTTAATTTTGTACTTTCCATATGACCTTAGACTACTGTCAATTTTGGGGAGATTTTTTTAAAGCTAGTTCTATGTGTTTGTTATTAGGTGCTAAATTTTATGAGGTACTTTTAGAAAGCAAAATATAAAGATTTTGGTCTCAGCACATGGCAGCCCTTAGCTGACTTTGGCTGACCTTGGGAACTAAGCAGGGTTAGTATTTGGATGGGAGCCTATCTGAGAATTCCAGGGTGGCTGGTTAGGCTGGGAAACCAAACAAAAATCCCAGAAGAAAGCAACAACTGTTGTGGCACCTGCCCTCTTGAATAGCATTCCCTCATAAATCCATACAGCTCCCACCTCGATGATGTTCCATAAGGCATTGATAACCCGACTATTTTCCCAGGCCTTGGGACAGAGAGGCAGATGAGCTCCTGTTAAGTTTTTGTTTGTTGCATTTGGTCTTTCCAGATGCATCTATCTGTTTCTCCTTTATTGTTCTGCCTTTTTTTTATTATAAAGAGTCATTTAGAGTTGGATGTTCTCTAAATGGATACAAATAAATAAACAACAATCACTTCCATAATTTGCAGAGGAAACTAAATGAATGCGGACTCCAGGAACTGAGCTCATCTCATAGGCATCCTTATCTCTTATGTATAATTTTTTTTTAAGGAAATAAATAGGATTTGCATCAGTCGGCAGGACAGTTTGGACAATCAGATTTTGACAGCCACAAATGTGTCTGTGTATGCATGTGTTATTGCAAACTTATGTAGTTTTTCCCTGCTTCCTAAATCTCAGGTTTGCAGAATGTGAGCAACTGATCTACCAGGGAAAAGGAAAACAAAAACTACACCCTTACATCTTACAGGCAAGAATGTGAAAATCCAGGTGTGATTAGATTATAGTTCCTTTCAGCCTCAGACAGCATGTTAATGATTATAGTCTAACAACTGAAGGGCTGCTACTGTCAGAGCTCCATTAGTTGTAAAAAGATCCCAGCCTAATTTGTGGATGTTATCTAGGTAGGAATACAGAGAATGTAAACATGCAACCATTTGCAACTGATGGGACAAAGGTATATTGGAAATCTAAGATTGCTCTGCATAAAAAGTAAAAGGCAAAATGGATTTGGAGTAAGATTAGGTAAATATTGTATCATCTCTTCCATTCACTTAGAGACTGTCAAGTGTCTGATCTGGTTATAGTTCCTAAAATGCAGTAAAGACTTTTGGATTGATTATGTGCCATCAAGTTAGTATTAACTCTTAGCAACCACATAGAGTAGACCTTCTCCAGGATAATCTGTCCCCAGCCTGGCACTTCACATCTTCAGTCACTCAGAATCTATATTCACCCAAATCTCTGGAAGCCTTCAGTTGAGCTCAGGGAAGCCTGATAGCTAACAGTAGCCCAAGCCATTTTAATGACAAAGGTTAGCCCTAATAAAAAAAAAAAGAATCAATAGAAGATAATATCTGAAGCTCAGGGTTGAACTGTGGAGTTCTTGGTGCCCTCTGAACTCGACTGTTTGCTTGCAGACTTTTCATTACCCAACTAGGTAGCATCATCAGTGCAAGTGAGTGTGGAGTTTGCTGCCTGCTTATATAGAGTAGTTTGCCCTACCAGTTTTGGTGGGGGTGCGGTTTCCTCCTTGGTGGTTTCTTGATTAGCATATTGGAGGAGATAATAGGAGTCATCTACAACATACAGTGCAAAGACTGTAACAGCCACTATATAGGACAGACAGGCAGAAGACTAGCAGAGCCCATTCAAAAACACCAAGTAGCAGTCAGAAGACATAATGAAAACTCCTTAATCTCACAACACATAGACGCAACCACAGTTTCAACTGGGAAACTATTAGCATCTTAGACCAAGCCAAATCCAAAAACGCTAGGGCATTTCTGGAAGGTTGGCATTCAGACAAATCAGCCATCAATAGACATGTAGAGATAAACCATATTTACATACCATTTAAAAAACCTAGAAAGGAAACAAAAGGACTAGAACACATCTCCTCCAGAAGCCAACATTCAGATAAGCAGAATTAACACCAGACAAACAATTGGGTAAAAACAATACTCTAATCAAGGGACCACCAAGAAGGAAACCACATCCCGCTATGCTGGCAGGACAAGCTAATATATAGAGACAGGTCCAAACTCCACATTTACTAGCACTGATGATGTTACCTACTTGGGTAATGAAATGCCTGCAGGCAAACAATTAAGCTTGAAGGACACCAAGAACTCCACAAAAAAGGGAACAAAAACAAAGAAGAAAAAACCCTTTTGAAGCCCACAAAAGTAGAAATTCTCAGGATGGTTGAGAAGGGAAGGATATGTAGGCACACGCTCAAAGGCACACTCTTCCATGATTTAGGTATGTTCTACAAACCCTCATTTTGCAAACTGATTGGAGTGACTCCAGCCTTGGTAATCACTGTCTCAAATATCCTCCAAAATGGATGTTTTCACATATGAACTTATATTAATAACAAAAAAACTGTCAGATAATTTTTCTTACCACTTTCCCTGTATAGATCTTTCATTAGGGGAAAGGCCTCATGAAGACTGTGTTGCTTTTGGCACCATCAGGCCCCTAAATTTATAATGTACTTTTTGAGTGCTGCAAAATGCACTGCTTTTCTTAATTAGATAGCTGGACCATTCTGCACTAGGAACTTTTCATGAGGTCACCAGTTTCACGTACAGAATTTTAATCTTATTTGGTTTCATTCCATTTCTTTTATCTTCCTCTTTCCACTAGCTATTAGAATCCAAAGCTAAAATCTTCTTCTTTGCGGCCATTATGGAATTGGTGTGTGTGTGTGTGTGTGTGTGTGTGAGTCCACCCAATATAGAAGATGACAGGTAATAATATAATATGTGGTAGCAGGAGAAATGCTGACAGACATTGTGTTACTTTGCTTCAATTAGGCTCTAATTACTTCTTCTCTTCAATTAGAAAATCACATGAACCAATTATGCCAGATAATGTGTGCTTATCCTATTCAAGCTGCACAATGGGTAAGGTCTATTCACATTGATTATCTTCAATTTATGCTTTTAGCTCCCCCCGCCCTTTCTGTCTGCATGGCCCATTACAGTTTTAAAGTGGAAGCTCTTAAGCAGTTCACAGTATTATGATATAATTCATAACAATTGTTATGTTTTGATGGAATAATAATTTTGATGCCTGGGATAAGAAGGGGAACATTTGGGGAAACTGGGGGTAACCCACTTTTCCGTTACAAGTACATTTGAGATTCATTGAGCAAATGATGCCATTTCGAATCCAAGCAGCTCATTCAGGGGATCAGCTGCACAGGACAAAGGACGAGATCAGTTAAACTGAAGAATCGGTCGTCCTCAGGAGAATCACCCAGACGCAGCTGGGCCACCTTACTGGAAACATTGGCCTTTCTCTCACCATTTGAATGAAGGGGATCTCAACAGGGAGAGGGAGACAAGCAGTTAAGCAAAGATCTCACAAGCTAAAGCCATTTGCAGAGAGCTTTTTGCTAAGCAGGGGCTCTTCCGCAGGAGTGTTGTGCATCAGTCTGAAAGCATCTCCAGAGCTCTGTGTTCTGATGATGTGTTGAAGAATTGAGCTGGTTTATTCCTGGCTCAGCTGCGGTGCAGTTGAAACCACAGTGACCCTTGTTTGTTTGAGATACTGTCATTTTACTTCCCATTGCCTCAACCCTTATTCTCCTCCTGGACAGTTTTGTACTTCCTATTCAAAAAGCCCATTAAAACCAAGCAGTGTTGAAACAAATGTGTTTGGTCAGGATAGGCTCTGTGCAAAGCATCACGCCACACAGGTTGTTTTTCTTTCCTTTCTCTCCCCTTTGAAAAGACGGGATTTTTTGTTGTTGTTGTTGTTGTTGTTGTTGTTGCCACAGAACAGGCAGTGGCTTGGGCCAGCACTACGGTTTCTGCTCTGATTTCTTACTCTTTCTGAGGCAACACCACTAAAGACCATCGTAGATCACCTTCAAATGGCTTCTGAGATTTGGGGAATGAAAATTGTAGTTTGGAACTCTCCTACCTCTCAAAGGAGAGAACTCTTGCTTGACATATTAAACATTCTTGGTTTGTTCCATGGTATCTTCTGTTCAAAGGATCCATCCACAGGTGACGGGGAGCGTATGGCGGTGATCCTGAACAGCAGGTGCCAGTACGCAAAAGCAGTTCTGGCTAGAGGTAACCTGCTCTAAGGCAGCTCTGAAGTCTTCCATTCTCACATTATCAGTACTGCCTCCGGTGCCACCTTTATCCATTTCTATGATATTAAGCTTTTAAGTTTTTGCTGAACAGCAAGCGATTGGCAAGATGGCTTGTAAGACTCTTCCCATAAGGTTCTGTGACTCCATGAGTATCGTTTCATAAAACCTGAGCATTCTTTCCACCCAGAGGTCCCAGAAGAGAATGAGTTGGCTATAGTACTGTACAGCAGGTATAGTTTATGGATCTTACTTATATTTCCATGAGACGAAAGAGAGTAGGTCCCAGTACAAACCACTCCCTTCAGAACAGATGCAAATTCTGCTCCAATACATTTTCCTAGAAATTCCTCTGTGAGCGTAAAATGGGATTCTGTAAATGCAGAGTAGGCTAATGTGCTAACGTTGTTTAACTTTTAACAAAAGGAGGGGAGAGATATTATTCTTTAACCATCAGCCAAACTCTTGGAGAACAATCATTAGCCTAAAGAAACTAGATTAATTGCTGTAGTACACTTGCAGAAGCTCTTTTTTTTTTTTTTAACATTAATTCTCTGTTTTGGATCAAACCTCTTTATTGTTTCTGGCTGACGCTCTCTCCTAAGACCTAACCATTTTCTTGTTTTGTGGTATGTTCATTTTGGTGGTGGTGAGAGAATGTGAATTTTCATGTGGCTATCAGCTGTGGCTCAAACTGCAAAATATAATATTCAATGGTCAGTACTGCTCTACCAATATACAAGCATCAACATTACAGACCCGGAGATAATACTTGCTAGGAACCCTAGGCTGTTTGCATCAAGGAATCTGCCATTTTCTAGAACTGAAAATATGCTTGTCCAGTACCTTCTGTGGTTCTTCATTCTCTTGCCTACATACCTTCTATAGACCATTGTGGGTTTTTTTTTCATGCCTAGTGTATTTTTTTCATGCCTAGTGTATTTACACCCCTGTCCAAAAGACCTGAGTTTTCAGACAGATTCATCAAGAGGAGAGGCTTTTTCGGGATGGGGGGGTAGTTGTTTTGAACCCCATGCATGGAATAGGGCCCATCAAAGGTTGGTTCACCTTCTGAAATGATCAGATGGATTGCTAGCTTTCATTTAATATTCAAGCCCATTTTCTAAGCAGCTGCAGAAAGCTGTTAATGCTTTGTTTAAAGAGATCCTAATTTTGTATTTCCACATCACATCTAATTTGAAGACAAAACATCTGCAAGGAACAAAAACCACTCTCTGATATCTAGGGATTCTTTTTTAAAATGTACAAAACTCATTAAACTGGCCATGCCTGTTTCAGTTGAAAATGCTTTCTTATACCTAACTACGTACATTTGTTGAGAGCTTAAAAAGCTTTCTAATACCTGACTACAGAGTTGCTACTGCAAGCCTACAATAAAACAAATGGAGAATGTATATTTTCCAAGACAGTGGGACTAAAATTTGAAGAATATGTGCAATTACTGTAATTATATTTCCAGCCATTGCCACCTGCAATCATTCAACTTTGTATCCAAATTAGGCCCCCAAAACTGCTAGCATTTCTATGCTCACAGATATTTTTCTAGCACATATTAGTAGCATAATATTGGCAGCAGAAAGGATAAGAGTTTAAACTGGTGGAGTCACTTTATATGAATGTATAATCACACCTATATAGACAGGACATTCACAGTTGTGGGAATGAATTCCAGACCTTCAAAAGTTCATATCTTGCTTCAATTTTCAATGTTTGGTTAATTCCCATTTCCAAATTGTAACTGTGATCTGGCTCCTTTGGAAAACATTGTACCTGTAGTGATATGAATGACCTATCGGTGGTGTTTGGAATTGCATTCACACATGCTCACCTCTGATGCTGCCTTCATTAAGTAATCATGCTTCATCATTCATTCTATCTTGAGATTATGAATGTTGCCACTTCTTAAGCTACTGCAAGCAGTAAGTGTCTTTCAAGTACACAAAGGTAAGTTATGAAGTCCTGTGTTAACAAATGCTTTAGGTTTCCAAGGTTCCAGTTTGGGGGGGGAAATCACCCTATCTGCTGAATAGTTGGTTCCTAGACTGATAAATCTCAGAAGACCATTATGTAAACAATCAGCACAGGGGCCTCCATTTTCTGTGAAGAGACCTGCCAATTCACCAGTTCACAGGAAGCTGGTTAGAAAAAGAAATAAAGAATTCTCCATCTTCATGTACTCTGAGGATATATTAGTTTTAGAAAGGAAATAGTTCAATTGTCAGAATTCTTGTAACCCTATTACTTCTCAAAAAATGTTGCTAAAGAGACTCTGGGAGAATAATGCCTGGAAAAGAATCACTTTCAGGTTTGGCAGATGCTAAAGAACCTGATAATTTCAGAAGACGTTGAACACACGGCATTGGGATTGTACTAATTTATATTATATTCCACAGTATGTCAGGCTTCTCAGCAGAAGCTGCCTTGCCATTTGACGTGGCATGGCTAGATAAGAATCCCTGTTGCATAGTAGGATGAAGCTATTTTAAGCCCTTGATTGTTCCTTGTCAATATGACAGTAGGTGCAGTTCCCTTAGACATATACCACTGCAATATAAATCTGATACTCTTCCCAACTTTCCCTTCCTTTGCAGTTCTCAGGCTTGGTGTTAGATGGCTGTGGGTTGTTGACACAACTGGCCTTCCTGCTCTGGGAAGCACAAGCTTGTCAAATGCATAGCCTACCTTTCCCCAACCTGGTGTTCTCTAGAGATGTTGGACTACAAGTCTCACAATTCCAGTCAACTTGTCAAACACTGTTTAAAAGAGTTTGATGAGGTAACAAGTTGGTTAATAGGATTTCAGCCCTTTCTTCCTATGCCTTTGTCTGGATTCTGGAATGGGAGGAAAGAGTTAGCTTTTCTTTGTAACTCTGTCTAGCCCAGTCCTGGTTCTGAGATAGGGAGCCCAGCAGTTTAGTTGCAGCATTTAAAAGATGTATGCAACTCTACGTCAAGGGCATTTAGCCTCATTTGGGCAATCCACTGGATTGAGAAACGCTTAGCTAGCAGAAACTCTCCATCAATCATGTGTTTATTGAAAGGTAGGGAGTCCTTTCTTGATTAAACTTTAAAGCCACTGTTTTCCAAACTATGATGAACAATATGGATTAGAACAATAATTTAAATGAAACTTTCAACTGCCCCACATCTTCATTCCTCATCAAGGCACGCATATCAAAGTGTCTTTTGGATTGTGTGGTGAGGGTAGGGAGTCTGTAAAAATAAAAATGTAAAAATAACTCATATGATTATGTTTTATGCAAGGGTTCCAGAATTGGTGCTATCGGAAACCTTAAGAAATCTATTAAAATGGACAGAATGCCATTCTGCTCACAAGGACTGAGAAAAGTTTAGAACCTTTAATGTTTAAAAAAAAGGTGTTTGAATAGAAGAGGCTGCAGCTTTATTAGAATTCCTTCTGTCTCCATTGGCTATTTCTTAGGCCAAACAAATCGCACCCTAGGTTTGAGCCCCGCTCAGGTTGGCTTTGGATTCTAAATTGTGAGCATGAGAAAGACATTTGTAAACTTTGAGATACTTAGATAAAATCCAACAGAGTGGATTCTAAATGCTACAGACTTTAATCTTTCAGTGGCTCACTCCTTTGCAGAACATTAAAGATGGCAGACTTTATTGGCTACCATGACTATTGAGACGGAGTAACTTTAGAGTTTCTGGCTAACAGAAGAGTTTATATGGATGAGAATGACATTCATTTTTAATGGAATAAATTTTCTGCTGCCATGTTTTGAACTGAAGAGTGTATGGGTATATATCAAACACATACACACACTTCAGTTCAAACCTGAAAACATACGTAAATCAAAAGTGAGCTGAAACAGTTAGCATTTTCTGAAATACTGCTCCACTATAATTCCTTCTGCAAAACAAACAAAAATGTTTCAATAGCTATGATAGCCTCTAAGATAATTTATAATTCTAATTATTACACAAACAGCATTAATAGAATTACAATTTAAATAATGGTTTGCTTTCACTTAGAAACATCAAGATTTATTTTGGAAACTTTTTTCTTATTAAATTGAACAGTGAATTGCTTTTACAAGTCAGATGGAAAAAACGTGCAACAAACTCTTTAATAGCTAAAAGCTCTTAAAAGCTTCCCTTTTTCTGGAATCTCAAAACAGGCTTTCTCCAACTGATCAGTAGTCCTCAGTGCCCAATCCAGTGGAGGGCAGTCCTGTTACAGGGCAAAATGAAGCAACTGCCCCAGTAGCAGGTGCCAAGAGGTGGGAAGCAGCAGCAAAGGGCCAGACCTTCAGCTGGTTTTCTGCCCACGAGCGTGGTGGAAGACACTTTCCTGTTTGCAGTATTGCAGGCGTTCCCTATCCGGACTGCCATCTCTCACTGAGAGATGGCAGCAAAGAGATGGAAAAGCCTCTAAGCCTTTTCCACCATCTAGTGGTCATATGGAGTTTTGCAGCCCATGTACAACATGCCTGAGTTTTGTTTTAGCTGAAAGTAGAGTTGGAGGACCTACTGAGGTTAATCAAAGCAGAAGTAGTTTTCAGCTTAATAAAAGCCCAACATGATGTGACCAAGAACAGATTTCATTGAAGAATTTAAGCTAACCCTAATAATAATGGGCTTTTTCAGAAGGCCATTCTGAGACCATTCTAACTCTAATAACTTTGTTATATTTCTTTTCATGTTTTCTGTCTTCTATTTTCACTTTCTTTTTTCTATCTCCTTTTTTCTTTGTCTCTTTCTTTCTTTCTTTTCTTTTTTCTTTCACATTTACTATATCTTTTTCTTTGAATGTAGTTCTTATTATATATGTAAAATCTTTTAATAAAAACTATTCTAAAAAAAAGAGAGAGAGAGAGATAGGAGGAAGAGCCACAGACTGGACAACATCATGTAAAAGATATCTCAGTCCCCAGAAGGAGAAGAGGGGGTGTGGGAAGTGTTTCAGAAGGGACCCTCCTTAGTTTTGTGGAGAGTAAAAGGAGCAGAGGGAAGAAATACTTTTAGTCTTGCAAGATTCTGTTAAAGTAATCTTACAATAAAGATAGAGTTAGTACTCGTAGTTGTGCATCTTTTACCTTGAAGGGCTGACAGATGTGTCTTGAAGATGTTGATGCCAAAGGAAATAGTGAGCAAGATAAAATATTGGGTTGGATCGGTGACACTGATACAATCCAGAGAAAATAAGGCATACCAATATCTCAGCGAAAACTATCAAAACTGGTCATATAGTATCACTGACTTTTTATTGCTGGAAATTACGATTTTAATAGGATCCATTCCTTCTGTTGTTTCAGTGATTTTCCAGTAAGGCCACGCAGATAGAATGGGTAGCTACAGAATAAAGAGATTCAAGTGATCTCTCAGTTTTATGAATTGGGCCCAGTTAGAATTATTGACTGCCCCCCCCCACCCCGATATACATGAAACTTTTTGTGCCAATTCCATTCATGGCAGGAATTATCTGTATTGTATTAAATATCTAGCTATATTTTTATGTTATATATATATATACTTTGGGAGTTCAGTATATACTGGGTTGCCTGTGAAGAGAGGGTGGATTTAAGACATCCCTTTTCAGTCATGATTTACCAATAACTGCCCCATAGCAATGTGGAAAGAAAATTGTAGGCAAAAATGTAGATGGGGAGGAAGGAATTAAACTTCACTATCCCACAAAATGGACTCCCAATAGAAAACAGATCTGTGTTCTAGTAGAATAGTTGGTAGCTATTCTTTTAATAAGAGCCAGTCTGGTCTAGTAGTTAAGGAGCAGGGCAACCTGAGTCATACTCCTGCCTTAGGCATAGAAGCCACGTGGGAGATTTGGGGCCAATCACACGCAGGCCCCTAAAAAGAAGGCAGTGACAAACCACTTCAGAAAATCTTGCCAAGAAGAGTGCATAGATTTGTCCATGTAGACAGCAGGAGTCAAGATTAAAACATGCCCCCCCAAAAAACCCACTCCTCTTTTAATGTAATGGGTGATTTGACCTTGAAAATGCCAGGTTCAGGTGAAGTTCTACATGTTTTCAAAACTAAAGTCAGTATTGGGTTCTCCCAAATACTTCATACTTCTTGAACCTATAGTTTAAGCTGATCTATTTCTGGTTTCCCTAGGAGTTTCTGACACAAATTACAAGATCAGTAGGAGTGGAAAAGGTTTGTATTGTTGAAAAGACTTCCTGTATGCATGTTTTTCTCCCAGGTGTTTTTGTTCTTAATAATGGCACTAAGAGGAATTTGCCCATTCTAACATCAATAAACATTCACATTAATGTCAAGGAGGAGGAAAACAAAAATGCAAAGGAAATTTAACATTATGAATGTTTTCTCATTTTAAAGAGAAAAATTGTACAGGAAGCTAAGAGTTTTGAAAACATTTCTTAACAGAAAATGTATACCCATTTTGTTGTTCAGTCATTAAGTCATGTCCGACTCTTCATGACCCCATGAACCATATCGTGCCAGGCCTTCCTGACCTTCACTGCCTCCCTGAGTTTGCTCAGTTTCATGCTCATTGCTTCAGTGATGCTATCTAGCCATCTCATCCTCTGCCGTCCTCTTCTCCTTTTGCCTTCCATCTTTCCCAGCATCAGGGTCTTTTCCAAAGAGTCCTCTCTTCGCATTAGGTGACCAAAGTATCTGGGCTTGAGCTTCAGTATCAATCCTTCCAATGAGCAGTCAGGGTTGATTTCCTTTAGGATTGACTGGTTTGACCTTCTAGCAGTCCAAGGGACTCCTAAGAGTCTTCTCCAGCACCACAATTCAAAGGTATCAATTCTTTGGCGCTCAGCCTTCCTTATGGTCCAGCTCTCACAGCCATACATCACTACTGGAAAAACCATAGCTTTGATTATGCGGATCTTTGTCGGCAAGGTGATGTCTCTGCTTTTTAATATGCTGTCTAGGTTTGCCATAGCTTTCCTCCCAAGGAGCAAGCGTCTTTTAATTTCATGGCTGCAGTCTCCATCTGCGGTGATCTTGGAGCCCAAATAAATGAAGTCTGTTACTGCTTCCATTTCTACCCCATCTATTTGCCAGGGATTGATGGGTCCAGATGCCATGATCTTAGTTTTTTTAAATGTTGAGTTTCAAGCCAGCTTTTGCACTCTCCTCTTTCACCCTCATCAAGAGGCTCTTTAGTTCTTCTTCACTTTCTGCCATTAAGGTGGTATCGTCTGCATAACTGAGGTTGTTAATATTTCTCCCTGCAATCTTAATTCCAGTTTGTGATTCTTCCAGCCTGGCATTTCTCATGAAGTACTCTGCATATAAGTTAAATAAGCAGGTTGACAGTATACAGCCTTGTCATAATCCTTTCCCTATTTTGAACCAATCGCTTGTTCCATGACCAGTTCTAACTGTTGCTTCCCGGTCTGCATACAGATTTCTCAGGAGACAGGTAAGCTGGTCTGGTATCCCCATCTGTTTTAGAATTTGCCCCAGTTTGTTGTGATCCATACATACCCTTCACATTAGTTTTAGCCTTAACACCCAAAGATTGAAGCAAATCAAACAAAAAACTGGATTTTTCCTTTCTTTTTCTTTTTTGGTGGAGAAAGGCCAATGACCGCTCAACTAATGGAAAAATAAGATTTGAAGAAATTCTCTTTTGACAGTTATTATTAGGAAGCTATATCTGTGATGAATCCTTTACATTAGGAATACAAGGCATTGTGATGCTGAAATGACTATATAATTCCTGGGCTCACCTTGATACATTTTTTCTTTTTACTGGGAATTGGTCTATTTCATAAATCAGCAGGGAATTTGACAGAATTTTTTTAAAAAGGTTTCTTGCTTCCTAGATTTATATGTGCTTAGCACTGTTAGTACTGCTCTGAACAACTTAGTTCCTGATTTGTGCATATGTTCCTTAAACCATTTTAAATGTTTTTATGTGTCCTAAACGAACCTTTTACTCTAAAATTTCAAGTGCTACAGCTTCAGACATGAATTACAGTAAAATATTTTCCCTGCTTTCTTTTTCCCCTCCGTATATTTGAACTGACCATATGTCTTTTATTTTCTGACCACTTAGGCAGAATGTGAAAACATCAAAACCTTACATCAAGTAATTTGTATTTAAATATCCAAAATTCAGATTAGAAATTAACTGACTCATTAGCTTATCTATTAATGACAGAATTGAGGAGTTGCTTGTCTAGAAATGGATAAGCCTGTGGCCATCTAGCTGCATACTCATCAGGGTGCTCAAATGAATCCTAAGAATGGATCCAGTGACTCTTGACTGGTTGGATGAGAGCGTCTTGATCTAGACGATTGGCTTTAGTGGGTGTACCAGCTGTGACTACACCTGGCTAGAGAGATCTTGACTATAATAATCTATCCATTGGTCTCCCTTCAAGATTACTACAATGCATTGAATATGGTATTGTGTTTGAGGACAATTGGATGTCCATTCAGTACAGAATACAGGGATAAGACTGGCCTGGCTGTTTTGAACATATCACTCAAGGAGTGGGTCAGCAACACAATCACTTTTTCAGATTGAATGTCCTCTGAAACATTCTCCTGACATACAAGAAGGTAGTGAAAACCAAATGGTTTTTAATAGTTAAGATCACGATTGTAAGGGGATGCCATATATGTCTTTCTTACTTCTTTTGCTTTTATCTGATGCATTGTCTTGTCTTCTTTCCTTTAACATTCACTGTAAACTATCATGAGTCTTGTGGGAGAGGTATCACCATTGGGGAACATGAAAGAACAGGTTAGGGGTAGATTGTCATGGAGAAAGCCTATCTATGTGGTTGCTCAGAGTTGAAAATGACTTGATAGCATGTAATCAGTATCACTGTAATAAATAAATGAAGTAAACATTGTTATGTGCTTTTAAGGCCCTAAACAATTTAATATTGCAGATAGTCTACAATATGGCAGCACGAATGCAGGGCTGACTGGAACTGGGCATTATGATCATTTTACATCAGTTTGATGTAATCTTCATTAGCTCACAGTTCATTTCAGTTCCAAATCAAGACATTAGTATTAACTTCTAAAGCCCTTTCCTGTTCCTTCAGCAGCCTATCTGAAGAAATTCCTCTTCCCATTCCTAGTTGTAGTCCCCTCCATGTACCCTTCCATTGGGAAGGTTCAAGCAGTGGCTCTCAAGAGGAAGCCTTCTCCATGGTAGCTCTCGGCTCTGTAAAACCCTCCCCAGTGAGGTCTGGGTGGTACTTTCTTTTCTATCTTTCCAGGGCGGGAAGACGCACCCTTGACCATATGTACTTGCCTGGTGTTAAAATAAACTCTGGAAGAGTCTCTTCAGATGTGGAAGAGGGAGGTCCTCATCTACAGCGGCCCGCCTCTCTAGAAAGATCTGCCTAGCATCCTGGCTGCATGTGTCTAGACCCCAAGGTAAGAGTTTCTCTTCTGGCAGGCATTTAATCTCCAATACTTACTACCAATTTTAAAAACATTTGAATTTACATTGACTTTACTGTTTCTTTTGTTTTTTATTTGCCAATCTTAGCATTAGCCATTTGGGTGATATATTAATATTATGCAGTATATTTGTTGAGGATATGCATTGCCATATGGAGTAACAACTATTACCTATTTAAAGCAAACTACAATTTTCCAAATAGGTTTCAGCTTTTGAATAGCATAATCTTTCCTTGCATTCATACCATGGCTGCCATTTTTCTTTCATCAGCGATCTATTTGTCTCTCTCTGTCAATGTATCCTGTTTTTTTAATGAGATCCCTATTTGTCTCTGCACTTTGGAGTTCTTCTGGTTTGTTTTATTGCTCACAATAACACCAAACAAAATAGAAAGTATAATATAAATAGAATTATAAAGAAAAATAAAAAATAAAGAACAAGATGGCAACTCTAGCCAACTGTGACCAAGCATATCTGAGAGAGGCCCCAACCACCCTACCCCAAGGCCTGGGAGAACAGTCATGTTTTTAAGACTTCCTGGGATGCCATCAGAGTGGGAGCCGCACAGATCTCTGGGGAACCTCATTCCAGAGGGCAGGCACCATAACAGAGAAGGCACGCTTCCTGGGTGCTGAGAGATGACATTGTTTAATTGAAGGGATCTGGAGCATGCCCATCCTGTTGGCTTGTACTGGCTGGACAGATACCATGGTAAATATGCAGTCCCTCAGATAATCAGGCCCATGCCATATAGGTCTTTATAGGTCATAACCAACCCCTTGAATCACACCCAGAGGCATACTGGCAACCAGTACAGCTTCTGTTTGTGCATGAAAATAGGCAAAGGTGTACCTGAACAGAAGAATGGGAATAGGAATCCAGAGCAAAATACAAAGGCTCCAGTTCTGGAATCTATGGTAGGTGTTGGTAGAAGGTGTTCTATGCAGTTGATAAAGGGCTTTCAATTCATGTGTGGAGACTGTAGTCCTATCCTAACATTGTATTTCCAATGTTGGGTGGGAAGCTCTGAAGAACAATTGTAATTTCATCCAGTAGTCATAAGATGGCTGTAACCTTTTCTGTTTCCACAGATCACTCCTCAGTTGCAGAGAAAGCTGCAATCCCATGCATTTGTATGCAACTGTAGCCCCTCCCTCCAGGATTTCCAGCTTTCCCTAATGCTAATGAAACTAGTGGACAACCATCTTGTAAGAAATTCTTTAATGTTGACTCCTTCTGACAGTAACATTGGACCACTCTTCTAAGTAACATTTTATCTAGTAAGATCATCTCTCTTGTTTCCTGTCCTGTCAGGACGGCTGATTCCCATCCATGCTGGCTGCTTGCAACCAGCCACAGGTAACAGAGCATGTAACCTTCTTCAGGGACAGCTCACATTCCCAAAGGATTGCAGTGTGGCACCATTCAATATGAACTTTACTGTTGCCTTAATTGTTGCTGTTTTTTAAATTTTCATTGGGAACTTGGGTTTGGAGAATATACACCGATGGCAAAATTAACCGTGTATAGACACAATACAGGTTTGACTAAATTTGGGCAGGAGTGATTTCCATACATACAGTGCAATGCACAACATGGCATATGCAGTCACTTGCAGTCTGGCTTCTGAAATGCCCCAGATGTCTGCAGATTGATTGATGTATAGGAGGGGGGAGTTAGAAACCCAATAGTTCTATTTTTATCATAATCTTTTTATTTTTCTCGTTTATTTTTTGTTATTTTTTTCTTTGTAATTAATTCTTGTTAAATTTGTACTATTTATCTATTTTCCCCTTTTATTAAAAGGTATATTATACACACACACACTATGTAACAATACAAAGGAGACTTTAATAAGTAATCAGCTTGAAACCTCTAGTCGATAACAATTACTTTGATGTGAGCTGTAGTGGTTATTTTTCAATGTTATACTCAACTTCAGGTGAAAACACTAAATAATTTTATGCTTGTAATATTATTCTCATTATTCTAGGCTATTTAAATAATAGAATGTTAATAATGCTTAAAGATACAAACATCAATGTATGGAAATAACACAATATACTAAGATTTATAACAACGTAATAGAAAGGGGGAAGAAAAGAAAAACAGTACTGCAAATAAATAATAATACACGGCCTCAGTTCAGCCCTGCTAAACATAAATCTTGTTTGATTTCCATCTCAAATATTGGCTTATTTTCAGTCTCCCAAAATCAACAACATCCTCTTTCTCCTGTGCATCTAATCCAAGGGCAGAAACAGACAATTTCACCTGGAATTTGGAATGAGTCATGTTGTGGTTGAGGGCTGAAATCCAAGAAAGATCAAAAGAGCTGACAGTGGTATTTTTCAGTAATGCAGTTCAGCCCCTTTGAATAGAGTTACGTTCTCATTGGGGTATTGAGGTATGGCTAGCCCCAGCCCTGTTTCTGGACACTTAGATGAGATCTGTGACCAATAGCAATATTTAGTTGACTGGCCTTTCCTAAGGAAAGAAAAACTCATTCTTAACAACAGTGCTGTAGGAAACACCAGCAAAGTTATAAGTGAGACTTCATTCTCTGAGCTTATTACCTTCATACTGCAGAATTTGGGTTAATTTCCAAGCAGTTTGAAGGATCATTTGAAGCACTAGTGCTTGCCTTTAAAAACCCAGGAGTATGCAACCTGTTACCATGCAAATAATTTACACTTTAACTTCTATCAGTCCCATTCAGAATGATATACGCAGCATGCATCAGGACCTTCCATGTAGTTGTACCTGGAGTTAGAAATTCTCATTCCAGAAACATTTTGTAAACTCTTTTTTTTTTTTTTTTCATTTAACAACAAGTTGACTTTCTTTCGTTGGCTTTCTGGAAGCAGAGAGGGAGAACTTAGAGAGGCAAAGCATACTGCTAATTTTAGATTAGTTAATTGTGTATTGATTTTCCTGATTCAAAATTGAGTTTTACTGAGTGATACTGCTGGTTTCTTGATTGTGGGTGGGGGTGACCAGCATTTTTATTTGGTTGGAGATGGGGAGTGGCTAGCAGTACTATTTGCTGCATTATTATGATTTATGGTTTGTGTGTGAGAGAGAGAGAGAGAGAGAAAGAGGAAAAGCTATGGGATACCTGTTTGAATTAAAATAGCGACCCATGGAACACTCCAGAATGCATGAGCCTGCTTGATTCTTCTTCTTAGTTACACTTTGTGCATCCTTTCTGTAATCTAGAAACTCTCAGACACCAGGTATTTTGAAAAACTGCTTAATGGAAGCCACCCAGGGACCTGAATCAGGCTTTATAGCACAGAGACAAGTACCAATTTAAAGTGGAAGCCAATTCCCAAAATGGCATTATCTGTGTTGTGTTAATTCTTTATTATTCAAAAGATTGCTAACGGTTCATATCTGCACAAATGTGTTCATGCTTCATTCATTCCAAGTCAATAATAATGGATTCTTACTATTGATTATACATGAGCCTTTTTGTCCCATCATAATGAAATTTTAATGTTGATGGTCCCTAAACTATTATTTCAGCCTAATAACAGCGAGACTTGACAATTACCTTGGTCTGTGAATTGCAGATAGAACTAATAAGGTCATCCTTAATAACTTTTTGTTTACCTGACATTTGGTAATTTTATAGCTATTATGTATTATTTTAAAGTCAGCGGATTGTTTTTGTGGAGGAACGTTGCCTCTCTGTGGAATCGAAGTACAATGCCAGCAAAAGAAGGCCCTTTGGGGCTGCAGCATTCTGACCCGCTGCGTGGTCCTCACTTCTGTCAACAGATCCCTCCAGCCACAGACAAGGAAGGAGAGCAACAAACTTCCCAAATTCTCCTTCCAAAGAGAAGGAGAAGACAAGGGGGGAGAACTTTTTAGATCTTCTAAAGCCATTTAGGAAGGGAGGGAGAAACTTAATTTCAGAATCAGTAAGAGCAAACAAGTTGCAGAAGTGCTGCTTCCTCTTCACAGTGAGCTCAACACGGATATTTTATTCTGACTACAAACTGCATGCCAATATGAGGTTCTTTGTGCAAGGTTTCATTCGGCGTGGTGTCAGCACAAGTGGCTTTCTCTGCTTATGCCTAATCTAACTCTGGCGGCCCTAGCAAGTTTGTCTGATGTAGTGGGGAGGACAACCTCTGAACGAAGGGTTTCCTAACTGAGCAGCGCTGGCAAGCAGGTAAATGGCCAGTGGTCGCAAGGGAAGGAACAGCTGCCCCATGGAGGAGCACCAGAGGATGCGTATCCTGAAGGAAGGAGGCAGCTGCGCTAGCTTGATCCACTGTGTTAGGAAGAAGATACCACTATACTCTCATGCTCACACATAACACTAAGGGTCAAGCCAGAATTTCTAACCATTGTTTAACCATATCTTATCCAGAATGGCGGAATTCATGCATCACACTAAGACAAAAAGAAATAAATTGCACTATAGTTTAATACAGATCCGACCATTATTATGCAAAGAGCACAAAAGAATTAGGAAATGGTAAGCCAAAGAAACAAAAAGCATAAGAAAAATAAAAGGAAACATACTGTAGCTAAAATGAGTTTATACCAACACCATTTGTTTTGTGGTACTTCTCCATACCTTTCTAATCTCACAAACCATCCTTGCTTCCACTGCACTTCATACATTGCCTTCTGCTCTTTAAGCTTCTCACCTCTCTCTTGAGGACCTCATCAATTCAGTTCAACCACAAATTCCTCCATTTGTCCCTTATCCTTAGTCTTTCATTCTTCCTTCATATATTTATTTTGGAAATTGATCCTCTTTTATTCTCTTGTTATGACCAAACAACCTGATTTCATACTCACTTTTGTATTCAACCCATATTCATTAAGGACCCATTCATTTTGACCCCATTTTTTCTTGTTTTACCACACATGCTTCTTAAGTTCCCCATTCCCACTGTATTCAACCCATCTTTATGTTTCTCCTAACATCTCTCTTAAGTTGCTCTCATTTTCACTTTTTTTGGACAAATTTTCATTCCTTGAAGCAGACATAATACCGACCTTCCTGAGCACATTTGCACATCTTAAAATTTCTCCATTTGTTTTCCTATCTTTGGTAGACATTCTACAAAAGTGTGCAAATTTAACTACCTGCTATAATTGTTCACCCCATTTTTATTGTCAGACACAGCTACCTTAATCTTTGATACATTAATTTTCATATCCATATTTTTCATTGCATCATACAGTCTAACATTCATTTCAAATTATTAGGGTTCTCTGCCTAATTTTTTCTTTTTTTTTTAACAGAATTTTAAATCTCTAGACTTAGTAGAAATCAAGATGCAAAGTAAAATTTTCTGGCACAGTTCTGCATATTTGTTTTATTAGCATTTTCCAGCTCATACCTTTCAATATTTTTGAGCCATTAAATCAAGTCATAGCAATGACTACCCATAATCTGGAGAGTAACTTCTTGATTCAGTAATTCTTAATTTTTGGTGGAATACAAGAGTGTTCCTTATGCCTAATACAAATCAAGATTTGTTTACTGTAACAGACTGAGCAGTTCTGTATCTGTGTACCAAGATGCAACAGAGACATAAACTTATTATATATAACTTATTTTTTAGAGGTAATGTCTAATCAACTCACTTGGCCAGGTTTCCAGGCTTTGCTACAGATTACCAGATCGACAGGTCACCAGATCTACCAGTCCTGTTCTTTGTTATTAGTAGTATAGGTATCACCCTTGAAAAACTCCTCTGGGTGGCCATCTGTAACCAGTACTATTTATGCCTTAGTCATTTTCTTATTGTACTATTGCTATGAGTTCTACAGAATATAGCAGTGTCTGTTTCACTGCATTTTTTCTCTTTAGTTTCTAAACGTATACAGGTGAAACTCGAAAAATTAGAATATCGTGCAAATGTTCATTTATGTCAGTATGGCAACTCAAAAGGTGAAACCAATATATGAGATAGAGGCATTACATGCAAAGCGAGATATGTCAAGCCTTACTTTGGTATAATTGTGATGATTATGGCGTACAGCTTATGAAAACCCCAAATTCACAATCTCAGAAAATTAGAATATTACATGACATCAATAACACAAGGATTGGAAATAGAACAATATCGGACCTCTGCAAAGTATAAGCATGCATATGTACTCAGTACTTGGTTTGGGCCCCTTTTGCAGCAATGCCTGCCGCAATGCGGCGTGGCATGGATGCTATCAGCCTGTGGCACTGCTGAGGTGTTACGGAAGACCAGGATGCTTCAATAGCGGCCTTCAGCTCCACTGCATTTTTCGGTCTCATGTCCCTCATCTTTCTCTTGGCAATGCCCCATAGATTCTCTATGGGGTTCAGGTCAGGCGAGTTTGCTGGCCAATCAAGCACAGTAATCCCATGGTCATTGAACCAGGTTTTGGTACTTTTGGCAGTGTGGGCAGGTGCCAAGTCCTGCTGGAAGATGAAGTCAGCATCCCCATAAAGCTCGTCTGCGGAAGGAAGCATGAAGTGCTCCAAAATCTCCTGGTAGACGGCTGCGTTGACCCTGGACTTAATGAAGCACAGTGGACCAACACCAGCAGATGACATGGCTCCCCAAATCAACACAGACTGTGGAAACTTCACACTGGACTTCAAGCACCGTGCATTGTGTGCCTCTCCATTCTTCCTCCAGACTCTGGGTCCTTGGTTCCCAAATGAGATGCAAAAGTTGCTCTCATCAGAAAAGAGGACTTTGGACCACTGGGCAACAGACCAGTTCTTTTTTTCTGTAGCCCAGGTAAGACGCTTCTGACGTCGTTTGTTGTTCAGGAGCGGCTTGACAAGAGGAATACGACATTTGAAGCCCATGTCCAGGATCCGTCTGTGTGCGGTGGCTCTTGATGCACTAACTCCAGCCTCAGTCCACTCCTTGTGAAAGTCCCCAACACTTTTGAATGGCCTTTTCCTGACAATCCTCTCCAGGCTGCTGTCATCCCTGCTGCTTGTGCACCTTTTTCTACCACACTTTTCCCTTCCACATAACCTTCTATTGATGTGCTTTGATACAGCACTTTGGGAACATCCAACTTCTTTTGCAATTACCTTTTGGGGCTTTCCCTCCTTATGGAGGGTGTCAATGATGGTTTTCTGCACAACTGTCAGGTCAGCAGTCTTTCCCATGCTTCTGATTCCTACTGAACCAGCCTGAGAGACCATTGAAAGGCTCAGGAACCCTTTGCAGGTGTTATGGATTCATTAGCTGATAGCTTCCATATCATTATGGAATTTTAACAAAAATAGTATTGATATTACTAATAATCATATGAATAAACAACTTTAAACCTCTAATTTCCACATTGGTTGGTTGCTGAATTCTTGACCAACAGATGGCAGCCAAAATATGGAGACGTGGAAACAAGACCTCCAATAAGCAAAGTGCAGCATTGTGAAAAAAAATACCAGGTTTTGTTCAAGCTTCAAACCGCAGTGGAGCCAAGAAAAAAAATGGGGTCAGCTCATGTCCCATGTTGACAGTATGCCCTGAGAATGTGATCATTATCCTTTTCTTCCAGCGTCTATCAAGCCTGAGCCTATCTTGAAAGTCTGCCTAAAGTTATGAAAGAACAGGATTGTTCTGGTGCTGAGAGACATGAAGAATGAAATCTTGATTTTACTTCATTTCAGAGAGAGCCAGCATGGTGTAGTGGTAACAGTGCTGGACTAGGAATGGGGAGCCCCATGTTCTAGGCCTCTCTTAAGCATAGAAGCCAGCTTGGTGACCTTGGGCTATCATTCCTTCTCAACCCAAAACAGTATCAAGCTTGGCGACAAGCTGGCTGATAAATAAGGCCCCTTGTCATGCCATGCATTGATAGCTTCACTGGAAGAACTAGCACAATGCAAAAACAAGTGGATCCTGCAAGGATGCAGGAAAATGGTGAGAAAAAAAACTCCATTTCACAAAGAACCTCAACATCTTTCTCTTTAAGGCTCATTTGAGGCCAAGAGCATGAAAATGTTGTCATAGCCTAGCTCTAAGAGAAAACAGGCTAAGATGGGGACAGTATGTAAACAAGTTTGATTTCAGTTCACCATAGCTACAAACACTTTCTTGATTCTCTGCAAATGTGAGAAAAATCTCAGAACTGACGTAATATAATGTCCCTATAAATAATGTTTGGAAGGGAAACGTTCTCTTTCCACGTAGAATATTTTGAGACGCACTCATTTGTGTATAGTACCTGATCACATAGACCAACTCATTTAAAGGATCTCACATAAGATTGAATTAGGTCCCATTTAAATTAGAAACTCCGCTTTTTACAAAAAGTGCAATTCCAGTTAGAAACCCTGGGAGATTCCACACCACATGCTCTGTTGATGAAAAATGGAAGCACACACCACCAAATCTTCCCTGCCTTTAATGAAAGCAAAGTGCCACAGAAACATTTATAATCAATAGTTCTGCTTTAGTGGTGTACATGCTTATAAAGTTGATGGATTCCTTTGTAATAAATAGGGGCTTAATACACCACACAAAGAGTAAATGCAACCACCTTAATAAACATATTCATTTCCTCTTTAGAAAAGATAAAATGCAGTCGTAAAAAATGTGCAGACCTAAAATGTACAAGGACAATTTTCCACCCCAGCAAACATGCTGGGAGCAGCCAACTACTGCCCTTACCGGAGTGTTTCTAATTAAAGACTCAGACATTTGTGCACCCAAGATAACAAGATACAGTTTGCTCTCTCAGAGGTTGCCGAGATGCTGTTACATAACAGTGGCCTGTGCTAACCTGTGTCAATGAGATACTTTAAAGATGTTTAGGGTACACTGCAATGGGAATTCTTAGATAAACATACAAAAAAAAAATTTTCGACCTCATGAAAACCAACAAATACATAAATATCCTAAAGAAATTATGAGGGAGAAATCTCTGACAATGTTGCTTTGCACATCTGATCAGAAGGTACACATCCTTGATATCTGTAACTGATCAAACAGGGCCCTGTTAATATCTCAGAGTTACACTGCCCAGGTTCACAGTTGTGATGACTTTCAGGATTAAAGACTCTATGGCATAAGTGGTTTAGGAAAAGGTTTCTGAAAAAGCATATGTGACAAGCCCAAACAGTTTTACTGTACATCCTGACCAAGTTGGCAAGATATTATAGGGTTAGGGGTTCCCCCCCACCAATCATTTTGGAGGAAACCACATGAAGCTTAGGGGCACAGGTAGTGCATCCTTACTGTAGACAGATTCTTAGATTGCAGTACGCCACCCTTCTACTGATCTGGTAATACAGATTTCACTAAAGAGGGAAGGGGCCA
Source organism: Liasis olivaceus (assembly GCA_030867105.1). Classification (NCBI taxonomy): domain Eukaryota; kingdom Metazoa; phylum Chordata; class Lepidosauria; order Squamata; family Pythonidae; genus Liasis; species Liasis olivaceus. Next base: position 93,270,115 of record CM061349.1, on the reverse strand, counting down.
CAAAATATTGATCAACAGCAACGTTATGCACGCAGAACAAATGGCAGATCTGCCAGCAACATGTCATTTCCCTGATCCAAATTATGGGGAACAGATAGATTAGTCTGCTTTCAAAAGCAGAGCCCCTATATGAAATTAGGCCATAGGCAGGGTTGTTGCAAAAAATCAATTTAACCAATAGAGGGCAGCAAAAAGGGCTGTTTTATCTCTTTGCTACCATCTAGTGGTCCGCCAAATTTTATAGCCCAAATATGGTAACTTTAGGCATGGGCAGCATGAAGTCCTGTAATGACAAGTTGTCCGCTCCTGCTACAGAATGATCTTTAGACACTTTGCAGAACAGCTGCACAGTTTTGTAAATACAGAGCTTTGTTTTACCTGTGTTGCTAAATGAAGCAGTAGATTGCCCCACATGTATTTATTTATTTATTCACTCAGTCTTGCCAGTCTCTTCAGAGGAATTCTCTTGCTTCAACAGCTGAATTAGAACAAGAGCCTTAAAGCCTTTAAATAATTCTCAAAATTTGGATTACACCTTTTGCCAAGAGAAACATAGGCCAACAGCTGGGCGTGTCCCAATCTAAACCACTTGACTGGGGCCACTTATCATAATTAACAATGTAAATGAGTTAGACTGTCAGAATTTTCAGACTATCCCAGTTCATGTCTCAGCAAGAGAAAGTTATTTTTGTATATTGGATAATCACCTTTTTTTAAGGCAAGGTTTATAAGCTTCTGATATCTTCCTCTCAAATTCAGGCATAGAGCATAAAAGAGTAGAAAATGTCCCTTTGGACTGGATCAAAGTCCTATCTGGTCCAGCACTGTATCTCCCGCAGTGCCAACCTGATGTTCGTGAGGATCCTACAAATACATTGTGGGGACAAACTGAAATCAAACCCTCCCTTCGGACTGCAGCCAACCTTTGAATATGGGAAAAACATATTTGCTCATAGTTTCATCCAGCCACCTGCATGGAATTTGCTGCTGGTCCTCATTGTCAGATTCTTCTATACCAGTGTTTCTCAACCTTGGCAACTTTAAGATGTGTGGACTTCGACTCCCAGAATTCCCCAGCCAGCACACTGATCAGGGCATTCTGGGAGTCGAAGTCCACATATCTTGAACTTGTCAAGGTTGAGATACACTGCTGTATGTGTTCATGTACATAGATGCATGACTGCACAAAGAAAGATTAGTGTAAGCCAGTGTTGTCCAAACTTGGCCACTTTAAGATGAGTGGACTTCAACTCCCAGAATTCCCCAGCCAGCCTGGCTGGGAAATTCTGGGAGTTGAAGTCCACTCATCTTAAAGTGGCCAAGTTTGGACAACACTGGTGTAAGCTAAACAGTGCAGATGGCTGGTTGACAGCTTTTTCTGTGATTACCGTTGTGCTTGGGGAGTGGGGGGTGTCTGTTGTTTCTTTGTGGGGTTCTGCATTTACCAGGCCTCCTCAGTGAAATTTATCAGGTGGAAATGGCATCCTTGTATGCATATTTACACAGGAGTAAATCAGCTTTATAAGGAAAGCGCGGGGATGCCTTTCTGGGGAGGCTCTGCTGTCTTTAGATAAGGAGCTCAGAAGATAATCAGGCAAGCTCATAAATTCCAGCAGTGCGTTTTCCAGCATGTCCTGGAGGAGGAAGAGGAAGATGCCAATGATTCCATCAACCCGGAAACTTTGATGGAAACTTTCCATCAAAAACTTTGATTTCATTGCGTGTGGCTGAAATGAGGTGGCTGCTTAAGGGCTCCCTCTCTGCCTGTGCTGGGCCTGACAGGAAAAAGCAGCAGAGCCCATTCTGACATCGTCCTTGTGGGCTGGCTGCTCCATCATCATGCAGGACAGCCCGGACTGTTTTCTCTTACGGAGATGGCAACTGTTGAAAAGCAGATGGGAAAAGTTTCTCTTTGAACATAAGCAGGCTTCCCATGAATAACCTACCTAAGATTGTTTTCTTCTTCTTCTTCTTTTTTTATATAGAAAACAGACCCTTTTGGGTGCAACATTCATGAAAGCATGTCAGTCTGTCTTTTAAAAATGAGGTAGAACATCTCCTGCCTAAGAGGATTGAAAAGTATACAACTGTTAAGTTGTTTTCATTATCCCCAGAAGCTGGGCTGGTCAAGCATGTGCCGGAACAAATAATCTCTCAGTGTGCAAATACATATCTAGAATTTTTAATCCTCCCTTTTCTATTCTCACTTCAATCTCCCTCCCATTAGGAATAGCCTACCCACGGCTTGACTCTTTTATGTTAAACCAACAGTCACGTTACTCTTTCATCTTTGGAAGGTACTCTTCTTGATCAGTGCCAACATGCATATTGTCAAGGGCCTTTCAAAGCTAGCATTTAAATATTGCTAATGGAACTTCTTTGTAATAAGATTGGGAGATTTAACTCTGCATCACACAGCAAATGCACCATTCACAGCATCTGTCTTTGGCTGCGACAGCACAGAGTAGCAGGAACTATGGCTCGCTCTCACTTTTTGTAGGCATGATCAGACAAGAAAGTGACTTCACAAAAGATGCCTTGATAGAAGATGCAATGAAAGAGGCTTAGCTGAAGGCAGAGCAGCGCATGCGTTCATCCCAAAGGCAGCATTCCAGTGAATGGTGTCTCGATTCAAGCAGTCATCCTTTCCTCCCCATGATACCCATTCTTGATACAAAACAAATTACCACGTGCTACAGCCTTCTGGGACCTTTGTCCATCTCAGATTACAGATTGGAAGACAACCCAGAGTAGGCAACCTTTTTGAGTCAGGGTCACATTTGGGATTTTGAGGGCACGTGATGGACGCATTCACAAAATGACTGCCATAATGGGCAAAGCCAGCCACAAAACACCATTGACCAGAAGACAAAATAACCCCTCTCCTGTCCCAGTAGGATCTTTATTTCTGAAAATAAATATGATGCCACAGTTCTGGTGTATTTCAGCTCCTGGTTTGTTTTATAAAAAGCGCCTTAGTCAGGTGAATCGGCAGCTTGGTGGGCATCCGTAGAGTTGTTTGGGAGCACATAGGTGTGCACGAGCACCACGTACCTATCCTAGTATCTCTGGTACAATTCAAGTCCAACCCTGTGTCCTTCACTGCCTCCACCATTATAAAAAAGACAACAAGTTGGGAACAAGAAGCAATACTTCCAACTGAAATTCTTCCTTCAGTGTGGCTGTTTTAAGCTTGAACTTCAGAAAGGAGAAAAGTTGTGGCCTTTTAAGCAGACAGTCTAATTCAACTGAAGCTTTCCAATATTGACTTTCTTTGTATCTCTGTTCTCAGATAAGAAACCTACTTGTAAGCCAATAGTGAATGAAATGGTTTAAACTGGGGAGGGAAGCCAAGGAACATGTGTGCATATACACACAAACACACACCATACTGTTTGTTTGTTTATTTATTTATTTATTAAATTTGTATGCCACCCATCTCCCCCAGTGGAGGAGCTAGGCGAGCTCACAATGAAAGTGTGGACTCTGGGCGGCTCACAATGAAAGTAAAAGCCACAAACAGTTAAAAAATAAATACCCCATTAATTAATTAAAATTAATTAAAAAGTCAAACTACAAAAACAAACCCTATGCATAAAAACTAAAAAACATTCAAGATGACGGGGGAGTAAAATCAATTACCCCACAAGCCACTTCCACTGGGGTATTGTTACTCTTCTATATACTGTATAATATAATATCTTGTTCCCTCTTCATGTTTAAAAGAAATGTTCAGTCACCTTATTCAGCCAGAGTGAAACGAATTCAGGCATATACAGACATTCCCTCTTACAATATGGTTCCCATAATACTATACAGGCACATACTGTAATTTGGCCTGGAAGAAACACTCTGATAGCCTTCTTCACACCTACAGACAGTGGCCACTGAATGCACAGGGACACACATTCAAAACAAAGTATTAACAGAGCCTTCTACATATATAACTATGCTAGGGCAGTCATGGTTGGAAACAACAGGGTCCCTAAGCACACATACAGAGGTGTGTAGAGCACAGCTATATATGCACTCAGATTTCATTCACAGATGGGAATGGGGCCAGCAGACTTCATCCTGCTCTGCTGATTCCATAGCTTGTGTATTTCCAAAACGGAAGGGAGCAAAGTTCGTGTTTACTGAAAGGTTATTCCAACTGAATACAAAATGACTTTCCTCCAAGACAATTGGCTTGGCATTCTAATCCCAATTACAGCCTCTCTCAGTAGAAATATACATGTTTTTATATACATTAGTTGTCAAATTAAAATGTGGAAAGTGTTCAAACATTCTGGCAATTAAGTATTTGGACAAGAATACTCCATGTAACACAATAACTTAAAGCTAGACATTCTGGGGGACTGGAAAGAATCAAACTAAAAAAAAATGATCTGTGATGTTCAAAGTTTACAGTGAAGATTTTAGTACAAAACTCCTATTTGGAAACTGCTCAACTTTGGACTTCAGTGAGATGATTTCTATGATTTTAAAATTATTTAATCCTTAACTTTAAAAAAAAATGTAGACACGGAAGGAAAATAACCCCATAGATTTCATGCACAGTAGGGGATATATTTTTCATCCTCTCTTCTTCTTTTTTTCAACAACTCTGCCAGAGTGAATGCTTCCATATCTTATATGTCACTGTGCTGACCTGACTTTATACTTGACACCCATCAATATGGAAAACTTAGTTAAGGAAGAAGAACTAGCAGGAACTTTGGGGGGAAGTGACCAGGCAATTCCAGATTTTAATGAAAACTAGGACTGAGTGCAGACAAATGCATAGCTTGGACTTTTCAAAAAATTAAGTTTAAGGAACTCAGAGCAGTGACAGAAAGAAGTAATGGCAGAAGAAACCAAAGGGACAAAGAGTTCGAGATGAGTGCAGGTTCCTAAAGAAGGAATATGAAAAGCTCAACTGCAAAGCCAACGAGGAGGGAGGGAAATGGAGAGCAGAAGCCAATGTGACTACAAGAAAAGCTTAGTGAAGATGCTGTAAACGTTATATAATTATTTCAGCAAAGCATTTGACAAGTACCTTATGATGTGCTGATTAGCGAGCTATTAAGTGTGGGCTGGATTGTATGGCAATTAGTAGACACATAGCTGGATTGAAAACCACACTCTATTCCAAGACAGTTCATCAATGATTCCTCGTCCCGCTAAAGATAGCTCTCTAGTGGGATGCCACTAGAGCCCTGGGTCCTCTACTGTTCAGTATTTTTGTTTGGATGACAGGATGGGGAGAATGCTGATCAAGGGAATTGAATAGGATAGCTAATACCCTAAAAGACAAAACTAAAAGCCGAAATGATCTTGATGAATTGGAGGAATGGACTAAAAGTGACAGAATGAAATATAGCAAAGACAAGTGTAAAGTTATTGACTTGGGAAGAAAAATCAAATAATCAGGGATGGGATGGAAGTACTTGGTTTGGTAATAGTACTTGTAAAAAAATAAATAAATCTCACGATAGTAGTTGATATGAGCCTGCAATGTGATAAGGCTGCCAAAAAGGCAAATGCAATTCTAGGCTGCATCGACAGAAGTATGAGTTCCAAATCATATGAACTAATCATTCCATTCTATCCTGCACTGATAAGACTTTACCTTGAGTACTGTGTCCAGGTCTGGGCATACACTTTAATAAAGATTCTGAGAAATTTGAACAATTTCAGAGAAAAACAGTTAGAATGATCAGGGAACTAGAAATTAAAACATGGGAAAAGCAATTGAACAACCTGGGTATGTTTAGCCTTGAGAAAAGATGACTAAGAGGTTTGTGATAGCACCCTTCCAATGCCTAAAAGAAGGTAATTTTAAAGAAAGTCAAGGCCTGTTCTTTCTTATTCCAGAGTGCAGGACATGGAATAATGGATTTAACTTACAGGAAGGTTGATTCTGATTAAAGTTTTTTTTTTTAAACCTTCCTAATTGTAAAAGCAGTTCAACAGTGGAACCAATTACCCAGAGAGATAATGGGCTTCCCTTCATTGGATATGTTCAAGCAGAGGCTAGACAGCCATCTGTCTGGGTTGCTTTAATTTGGATTCCTGCAGGAATCCAAATTAAAGCAATGGGTTGGACTCAGTAACTTAAATGGCTACTTCCAGTTCTTTGATCTATGTTTGCATAATTCTATGACTCTTTTGTACTTTTAATTAATACCTGTAGTGCATAAAGATTATTAAGGCTAAGCCCACCCTTTCAATCTAAACTATGGTGTACTGTATCTAATCAGCTATAATGTCTGTGAAATGCTGTAAGAACTATCACTGTTCCGTCAGAGAGACAGATACATCTCACTGGCCTTAATATTTTCCCCTGTCCATCCTACAGGTTTCTGCAGGCATGCTCTTAAAAGATAACATGGCCCAATAAAACACACGGTCTATAATCCTCCAAGAAGTTCTTTATCAACTCGGTCCTGGATAACGGAACAGGTCAACCTCTACAGTAGCCCTGGACAAAGTAATTCAAACAGCCAGTGGACACACTTGGGTTGGTTTCACAAAAGCTCTTTTTACACTGATATCAGGTTTGTGAGATTGTCACAGTCTAGTGAACTGGTACTATTGACTGCCAACAACAGGACTTATTTCCCTGAGTCTAAATCCTATGGACACACAAGTTCCTAAGTATCTCCTTCTGGTCATCCTTTTCTTTGTGCTTAGTGCAAGAAAAAGATGATTGCATTTAAGGGTGAGCTTAATCACAATGAAATTAACTCCATTAATTCCAGTAGTAACGTGACTTAGAAAATCTTTCAGTCTCAAGGAGTGGTTTAGGAGACAGAGAGACAGACAAAGATCTGGGATTCCCAGATCTGGGATTGATATAAAAGGAAAAAAGACTATGGATATGCTTCCACATTGAAAGCCAAGTCCAAGCATGGGGAGGATGCCACTACATCTTCTGGGGCACAAAGATCTGGGGGAATGGGATGGACCAGGCTGCAGCTCCACTGTCATGAGACTTCAGATTAAATTGGAGATTGTGCTTGAGATAATTGGGAGGACCTTCAAGAGCTCTGGTCTAGACTGGACATTTTAAAAATTCCTGGAAGAAGGCAATGACAAATCACTTCCAAGCTGCCACCAGAAAAATGACATTGTTGTGTCCACAAAGTTCCTGGTGTTGAATTGAGCTTGAAGGAGATTTCACCTACCTTTTTTGTCCAGATCTTATAAATTCAGCTGCAGTGAACCTGCAAGCAGAATAAGTGATATCCTGAATGGGGTTTTGTTACCCAAGATTGTTCTCTGGACTTTGGATTTACAGTTTGATCAAAGGTATAGGAAAGAACCAGCAGGTCAGAGGGACTAAACACCATAAACACCAGGCACTACTGGAACAAAATAAGTGAGCAAATGCCAAATTCAGAAGTGTTATTCAGATCTCTCTGAGAATGTTAGTTATGTAATGTCCCATGTGCAGATAAGAATGAACTACATCCATTTGTTAAGTGAGATGTATCAACTGCAGATGATTTTTGTGAGTATTCATAGTCCTATTTGTTTGTTTGTTTGTTTGCATATTACTAGTGAAGTTGAAATAAATTAATATTCATCAAAACTGAAAGTAAATAGCTACATTATTTATCTGGAAGACATTATGTATTTTCCCAAGCTACAGGTTGTTGGGGTTTTTTAATCTTCCTTTGAATCTCAAATTAAAGATTTTGTCCATCAAAAATGAATTTACAAACTGGCTGAGTTCCTCCATTGGAATACAGTAATAATAATTTAAAAATCAGGACATCTATAGGATAATGGCTTTATTAGAACTAATTGAAAAGTTATAAAAGAGTCAGCAAGCTTTGTAGTGTCCCTTCAGGCTGAATGTTATAGTAAACAAAACTAATCAAGTAGAGGAAGACTTTGTGAACATTGCAAACTCACTTTGCCAACAGGCCAGGAGCTTGTCAAAGATATACAAGATGCACTTCCAAATTCCAGCCCCATTAATCCTAGACATTATTCCAACAGTCTTTCACACACCATAGCCTTTGACCACCCAGAACACAAAGAAAGCAACCCAAAGGTCACCCCACTTTGTAGACAGGTTGCTCCCCCCGCCTAACTAATACTAGTTGTGCCCTAAAATGCACAGTCCTGGGGGACTGCTATGTTGGCTGTGCATTCCTGACATCATCTCAGTTCACAATAACCTACCACGAGGCCCAGCGCTCTGCTTGAATTGAAGTGAATTGATCCATCTTGATAATGTGGTTTTATATTAACATTACAAATGGAAAAAGACTGCATTCCTATACCCTTTTCTGTGGGAGTAACCCGTACTGAAAACAATGGGATTTGTCTCTGAACAGACATTGCAATTACTAATATAAAACTGACAAGTGGAAATATTCTAGCTTTTGTCCCAAAGATTCAGCTGAAGGATCACATTTCTTTAGCAACAATTGGGTTTTCTCTGAGCTTTCCCATTGGTTTGCAGACGTCTAGCATTTCTGTTTCCAGGTTACTAACTTCTAGGCCTCATTATTCACAATCTTCTGGTCTTGGTTTTTGTTCTTTCTATTAAATTCCCACTGCAGGAACAAAGTTAAGTTTGGGAAGAAATTACAGAAATAGTGACTGTAGAAGTGACATGTGAGTCACCCAAAGCAGCCATTTTTTTAGAATTTGTATACATGATGAAGGAAATTGAATATGCAGAGGAACACTAATAGCATATGTTAGAGCCACAATCTGCAAAAGTGGAGGGCTACATAGCTACATAAACCTCCTTGAAAGAATTTACAAAGGAAAAATTCAAAAAGCCCTTGCCAAATGCATGGCAGATGTGCCGCTGGAGTACAGGGTTGAATAGTGCTTAGATGGCTGTTATTCTCCTGCAATCATGCTTTTTATTTATTTTTATGATGTTTATTGTTTTAAGTGTTTTAATGGTTGTAATATTGTTTTAATTGTTGTCCAGCGCCCAGAGTCACATTTAGTGAGATGAGTGGCCATATAAATTTGCTAGATAAATAAATTCAAGCCAGTTAAGAGGGAGGTGATTCCAACTAGTCAAGTCACAGAAATTGCTATCAAAACTTTACATAGCAGCAAATGTTGACGACACAACCCACTTTTGCGATTTCCCTTCACGCTTGGGAAATTTTTGTCCATTTCCTTATAGCACTTTCCAGAAAGGGGAAAAAGGGTAAGAGACACCTTGGGAACCACTGGATGGTCTCCCAAATGATGCTGAAGTCCTGTAGTCAAGACACCATTCTCTTTATGGATGATCACCTGTTCTACCTATTCTCCATTGGCACAGAATAAACAACTGACAATAGATGAGATACCTGAACCTGTTAGTATAAATGAAATTACATAAAAAGGCTTAACTTACATTTTAATCAGCATTACTATTTTTACTCAAATCAGTATCATCATGTGTACTAAGTGGAATTTATTTCTTTAGTTATTTCTATTAAAAAAACTCCTGCTTTCTCCATCAGCCATTCCTAAGAATGTCTTTTTCTAGTATTTTTGGTAGTTGCCAACATATCTTTCCCAGAAACCCTCAGCTTGTGGCATTCAGTTTTTGGTAGGGTGGAAATCCCAGATTATAAACTTGATCTGGACTGTCAGATGGCAGATAACTTTCAGAAAGGTCTGATTATCTTAGGAGAAGTGTCATCAAGAATGTACACCAGTGTATGGTAGATTCCAATAGTAGAAATATATGTCACTCAGGATTGAATCGTTGGGTACTTGGTGTTCTCTGAGCTTGGAGTTGGAAGAGAATCCAAGGATTATCTAATCCTACCCTCTACAATGTTCAGGAAAGTTGATCAAAACACTCTCAAAAGATGGCTATCCAACTTCTTCTTAGAAACCTCAAAATGGAGTATATAACATCTGTAGGTAGACTGTTCCACTGTTGTACTGGCAGGAAGTTTTTCCTTTTGTTTAAACAAAAACTACATAGCTGCAATTTATACCCATTATTTCTTGGTCCTACTTTTTATGACAATGGAAAATAGTTCCTGACCATCTTCCCTATATAACCCTTTTATGCACCTGAACATTGATATTATGTCACCCCTCGATCTCCCAAATTACTTCAGCCTATCCTCACAGGGCAAGTCCTTAAATTCCTGTATTATTTCTGTCATAAACCTCTGGTTGTTGACATGTTCCAGCATGTCAACAACCTTCTGGAAATATGGTACCCCAAACCATTCAACAGTAATCCAGTTATGATCTCAACAGTGCTTAGTAGAGTATCACTGTCTTAGAAGAGTATCTTTGATACGTCACTTCTTCTTAAGCAGCCCAGAACTGTGTTAATTCTTTAGCAGCTGTGTCACACTGTTGGCTTATATTTAGTTGTTAATGATCATACTCAAGTCCTTCTCTGATGTAGTACTTCTCAGAATTCCCAAATTTGTATGTGTACCCTATATTTTTCTTCCCTAGATATAATTCTTTACATTTTTCCCCATTGAAAAACAACTTCTTCCTCTCAGCCCAATTTTCCAACCTGTACAGACTAGATTGTAATTTCATTCTGTGAAATTCTGAGTTACCAGGTATCTGAACAGACAAGGGAGGACATGGACAACTGGAAAGGAGGACAAATGGAGGACACACTGCTTAACTTTCTTGGCATCCGTGACAAAAATTACAGTGAAAAACTGCAGAGAGAGAGAGAGGCCTACATGTATATAAAATTATTTTTTCCCACATCAGAAAGACTGGTTTTTCAATTGCTGTCATCCTTACGAGGTAGTCGAGACAGGAAGCACACCCAGATGAACTAATTCTATTTTATTGTAAGGTTACATTAATAGAATCTTGCAAGTCTGAAAGTACATTTCTCCCCCATTGCCTTTACAGCCCAAGAAACTAGGGAGAGTTCCTTCTGAGATGTTTGCCACACCCACAGTCCTTCTGCAGACTAAGCTGTCTTTTACCCAACCATTGCCCTGTCTCTGGCTCTTCCCTTGTCTTCCAAGGTCATTCCTACTTACCATTACATCTGCAGTATTTTTCCAACAAATATTAATTTTCAAGAAGATATGCTAGTGATGATGCACTTTTCAAATTTCACCATAGAAACATATGATGAATCATGTGATCTACAAACTGCACTGATCATAAAATTGAAGGTGCTATATTAAAACCAATTGCTGGTTTCAAATTAAAATAACATAAATAAAATTTACATTATTTAATAAAATTATTTAATGTAAATCTAGGCTGTTGAGTCTGTTGACGGATGAGGGAAACAAAGAAGCAGACAATTTACAAGGTCACAATACACAAAAGTTTGAATGACTATTGTTGTGAAAACAGTCCAGAAACACAAAAACAAGACAAGACAAGACACTTAGAAGTCCAGACAATATTTGACTTTAAGGCTCTGCCTGGCAGACAGAGGATATGAGGACAAAAAGGAAGACATGTCTTCCTTTTGCTGGACCTCGGAAAACCCTCATCATCCTGGGTGTTCTCATTTTATATCATGCACAAATTGATAAACAGCCCATCAATCTGTATCCAGATCATTAGTAACATCTTGTGTCTGGCAGAATTAGTCTTCTAATAGATGTCCAGATCATTGAAATCTCCCATCACACCACTTCATGGTTTTTTGAAGCTTCGGTTATCTTCTTTAGTAAATCCTCATCTGCCTTTTTGGACTGGTTTGATGACCAGTAGAGAAGACATCTAGCAAGACATCCCTTCCATTAGGCTGCCCTTTTATCTTAACTCTTAACTGCTTTCAAAACTCATATTTGCCTTGTGGCATTCAGCTCATGCTGCTTGTTCCTCATACTTTGTGAATTAGTGTAGAAATATTTAAGGTAATTGGGTTAGACTCCCTGTGTTCAATCTTCCTTGTCTTTTATACCTGTATTTCCTTTGTTTGTTAAACTAGTAGTTTCCAGTTACTACTTTAACTCTGTTGCTGTATTCAATCCATTACTCATCAACTTATGATTCACCAATGGTTTACTGCTTCAGTCTCCTTGTATTCTAATTTAAAGACCTCCTGACCAGGTTAGCCAGCCATCATCCAAATATGTACTTTCCATCCTTAGTGAAATGAGCCATTCCAGGGAGAAGGTTTTAACATTGTTGAAAAACCAAAACTCTATTGTTTGCACTGTTGCAACCAGGGTTCGCTTGAAAAAAATCCCTTTTGCTGGAGTTTCAACTAGAAGTACTGATGAGAACACCATCTGGGCCCCAAGATCATTCACTCTCCTCCCCGAGACATGAAATCACTCTTCATATGCAGATGGTTATACCTTCCACTGAGAACAGCCAGTTTGGTATAGTGGTTCAGGTGCTGGCCTACAAACCAGAAGACTGTGAGTTGTAGGCCTCCCTTAGGTATGAAAGCCAGCTGGGTGACTTTGAGCCAGTCACTCTCTCTCATCCCAACCTACCTCACAGGTTTTTTGTTGTGGGGAAAATAGGAGGCAGGTATGTTCACTGCCTTGAGTTATATATAAGAAAGGTAGGATAAATATATAATAGTAGTAGTAGTAGTAGTAGTAGTAATAATAATAATAATAATAATAATAATAATAATAATAACAACAACAACAGAAGAGATGCCCAATGAGTCTTTATCAGACTTTCTATCACATGTCAGATTCAGGCACTTGGGAAACAGCTTCCATGTCAAGATGAAAGACCTGGATTATCATTATCATTATTAGTGTTGGAGACTAAACTAATTTATTGTTGCTTTGTTTTGTTCTGAGATGTTATGCCTCCATTTGGGGAGCTTTTGGGCCTCTCAAAAGGGCGTCACTTATAAGCATGATCTATATTTTATTCTTCTTGGTGATTAGTGATGGATCACTTCCACTTGGATCAAATGATGCAGTTTCAGCTTTAGGGTATTTTTATAACTCACTTTTGTTTGTAGAACTCTCTCTTTGACTGTGCTAGACAAAACATCACTGAATGATGCTAAACAGTGGGGAATTGTTCAAAGAAAAATGCATACTTCTTCACCCTTTGTGGTTAAAATGAAACTTTGCTACTGCTAGATGTAGTGATGGGTGCCAATTTGAAAGTAGCTCAGGGCATCTATGTTCCTACAATATCAGCACTATTAGAGACTAAACACATTTATTTTATTCTTTTGTTTTGTTCTGCTATGGCTCCATTTCCTTAACCTTTTACACTGTAGCACCAGGTTCTATCCAGCAGTGCCTTGCCAGAATTGAAACTGCCCATTCAATTTGGTCATCAAGGGAGGATGTGAATGGAAAAGATAGCCAGCCCACTGTGACAGCCCCACTGGAGACCCCTGTTGTCCTCACATCCCTTAAGTAACTAAAAGCTCTTTTATTCCAGCAAGACTTTTGGCCCAGCTAATAAGACTGCAATCATATTTTCTTTGAGATTTTGTTCGATTCTTGCATTATAATTTTTGTTTAATATATTGCATGCTACTCAGAGTTCTTCAGAATTGGGGCAAGTTATACATATTGTTAATAAATAAACAAATAAATAAATTTCAGAGAACTCTCCTCTCAGTTCCTGAGTTTCAAGTCCTGAAAAGGCTGCGCTAGCTTAACCACTTTGCAGTTCAACCTCGGTAGCCCAGACAAAATGGACAAAAATGGTATTGACAAGTTTTTGAATGATATTGACCAGCCAGTAGATAACCTCTTTATATGAGTCTTTTTAAAAAATTAAGGGAACAAGTTTTCCTGGTGTAACCATTTAACTATTATTAATATTTCTTTATTGATTTCTTGTGTCAAGATTACCTGTAAGCAGGAACCGCACTGTATGAAGGGGGAAAAAAGTAATGGAAATAGGATAGGCTATAGCCAAGCGAGAACAAAGACATGTCCTGACATTAGATTTGTTTTCATTAAAAGCCATGCAGTCATGTCATCAGAGAACTTACTTGGAAATGTAACCTCAGGGGTAACTAATATGTTTCTTGATTTCAGCTAAGGTATTAGAGCTACCAAGTATGTTGATCACTGAAAATTGGAATTTGAAATCAGGAACTGGAAAAAAAAAGTATTTTCACTACAAAAAAGAGACTAGTAGAAAAATGAAAATAAGGTAAGAAAATAAAATTAATTCATAGTTCTGTTGCCTGATTACAGCTGTGAAACATACCTATTTGGTATTTTTGCACTTTTTAATATCAAAAGAATTTCATTTTTTTCCACATCCATATTCTGATGTACTAAGTTATGTTTTTGTTGTGTTGTAGCAATTGTTGCCACCTTTGACTCCCAAAAAGCCATCATGATCCACCCTTGACCAACCCAAGCACAATCTTGGCTCTTGTTACACTTCACAGCAGTGTACATATGTTTCCATAGCAGGCGGGAAGTGGGATTACACACCACCTTGCGTAGAGGAACATGAGACTATAGGATATATTTTATAATTGTACAGTAGGAGGAGACATTTGTTGATGGTTTGCTTCACAACAGAAGTTATAAACAAGAGTAGATTCAACATCCTAGCCTAGAAAGGAAACAGTGGGTAGTGAAAAGGGCATAAGTAAATTCAGGCTATTGCATTGATTTAAACAAGAGACCCAACTGATATCCCAAATTTGTTCCATCATGATTCTCAGGGCAACTTACATAAAACTCCCTCATGGATGCCCATGTAGGCATTGGCTGGCTCTAACCATGCTCAGCAAGATGCATTTCCCCTCAGCTCTTGTCAAAATATAATTCTGTGGGCAAAGTAAAGTAAAGTAAATTCAGAAGCAAACCATCTATGGAAGAAGTTAATCTCTCTCCCTGTTGCTGGGCTCTGTGGTTACATGAAGGAAAGCATATTTCACCTATAACAACTGAGTCATACTGTACTGAAAACTACAGTAAGGTTGCAGTGCCAATACTTGAACGTTCATGTATCAGAATCAACAGGGTTTCCTTCAGATAAACTCTGCTTAAGATAAGATTGGTATACTGAACTATAATATTAGTTCACTTTTGGATAATATGCAGTAAAGAGCTCTACCACCTCCAGAATTATACTTTCACACTTTTCAAACTATTTTTTTTGGTTGCCACTACTGCTACAATCAAAAGGGTTGAAAATTATTTATTCCAACATTTCAGTCCCAAAATAGAAATGGCATTTCTGGTTTATGCCTTTTTCTTCTAACCCCAGAAGAAAGGAGTGCACAATTGCAAGCCAATGAGGTGACTTGTCTCTTCAGGTAGCTCTATTTCTTGGGCCAGTTCTGAGTTGTGTATTACCATTACCAAATTCAAACCTGTATCCATGGAAGGAAAATGTGAGCTTATACTAACATAGAATGTATTCCAGACAGTGATAACATTTATATGGAGGACAGAGGCAAATGAAAGACAGAAGTATTATTCATAATTATTTACAGAAAGAAAATTATCAATTCATATGCCAGTCCCCCCATGCTACCTAATGGGAGCGACAGAACAGAAAAGATGGAAACCAGGAACTGCAAATAAAACATGGCCAAGTTATGCATATACAGAAACCCAGCTTTAGCCTGGGTTCACTGTGTGTTTACTAGCCACAAGTCATGGGTCCAGTTTGGAAAGGACAGAATGGCAGAGTGCTGTCCAATGCTCCCAGTCCAATATATCTTTAAAGGATTTGATTCCTTGCCAGAAGGCACTGTGAAGACAGAATTAGTGACTGAAGCTTTACTGTGGCCCTTAGAGTACCAGGAAAATGTGCAGAATTGTGGGAGGTCAAAATCCAGTGGCAGTAACTCCAGCACCTCATGACCTACCAACCACAAGGGGACAAATAAAAGACTTAAAGATTTACTCTGTGTCCCCTCTTTGCCTATCACTCTGCTTGGTCTTGATCTATGAGATTGCTAATGTCACTTCCTTCCCAGGCCCACGTGCACAAAGCACATGCTTTTTTAATCTCTTTTTGGTAGGATGAAGTTAGCTAGGTGCTAGGCTTTGCCTATCCCTAGAATATATTCTGTAAATAAATATTTCTGTTGTAGTTATAAAATCTGTTTCACCAATCATTGCTCAGGTCAGACTCCTGCTCTCAGACCCATTCAGGTGCATACACAGACTACTTCAACTTCCAACAAGAACGCCATTGATGAAAAGCACTTGGAATGCAGAGTGAAACTCTGAAAAAGTAATCTATGCCCAGGGAGAGGCCAAAGGAAGTCAGAAGTATGTGTGCACATATGTGTGGATGTGGTTATTATTAGCTCAGGAACTGAAGTATCTTAAATATGTTATTAAAATATGCTAGTCTTCCCAGAGTAGTGCAATGAGCTCTATATCCCCAAATCTACCACACTGCTCCATTGTGTGAAATGATTGCCTCAGTGATAACAGAGATTACCCAAGTTCTTACAGCCACACAATTGTGGTTGAGTGTACTGAGTGACTTTTTTTTCATATCTAATGGATTTATTAATAACTCTGCTTTTAATTGTATCGTTCATATTGCATACTGTTTTGTTAGCTGCCTTAGCACCATTTTGATGAAGCAACTGGGTAAATCTCATCTATTAAGTACAAATATAAATATTAACAATAACTTTCCTTTGGCTTTTTGGCTACATGATAGAATTAAAGCTGCCTAACTAAGCATTGCAAAAGCTATGTATCCAAGAAGACAGTTAGGTAAAGCTACTCAGAACAGAGCAAGACTGTCCAGATGTTGTTTTAACCTGCTTGTTGGGCCAAGGTTTTAAGGTGGCCTCCTCCTTGACTAAGATAGAAACTTGTCAGTGAGGAAAATGCCAGCACTTATCCAGAGTTCTCAAGCTTTGCATACTGCAAGCTGACAATTCTCTTACAATTAAGGTGTAGCGGTCCTGCACTTTGGTTCTTTCAAAGGAGGATAGCTTGCCATGCTGTCATCAGGACTGTCTTGGTCGTGGTTGTCTTGCCATGGACTTTTACCCCTGCAGCCTTTCCTAGAACAAAAGCATTATCAGACAATACCCAAAGACAAAAGGCTGCAGATGGGGGGGGGGGGGGGGGAGTTATCATGCCACAACTTCTCAGTCACACACACTATTCTTCTGTACAAATACTGTAGATCAGATCTCAGCTGAGTTCCCGGGCAACTCCTGCAAAAATTATTGAGACTGACTTCCCAATGAATAAGCCTGTTTAAGGAAAGAACACTGAGAAAGCCTCTGTAATGATGTCTGAAAAGCTGAACCATTATGCTGCCTCCAGAAAGCACTGTTTTTCTATTTGTATTTGAAAGCTTGGAACTATTCGTTTTAATCCATATTTCACCATATATTATGACAGTATTGTTCCTCGTTTCCTCCAGAGTTAACCTGCAGACATTACACATTTTTCAGTAAATATGGTTTTTGTTCATTTGGCAATTTATTTCTCCTAGGTTAAAACTCTAGCAATAGAATGCCATTTCCGAGCATTTTCAAAACCTCGATAGTTAACAATTGTTTTCACAGAGACATCAATCTTAATTATAGCATCACTTCACAATTACAAGTTGTAGGGTTTTCTCAGTGCTGCCACTGTAAATAATTTTTTGTGGATTTATTGCGTAGTAATAAAACATATGCCAGTTGGATCTGAAAAATCCAGACCAAATGCAAATATTTTCTTGAGGAGGAAAAAATGGGTGATATTTTAATTGAACAGGAAGTTCCCAACTAGAAAAATATTAATTTTCCTCAGCTAACACATTTGATGCTGGGTATTATAAGCCAGTTTGGTGTAGTGATTAAGGTACCCGGCTAGAAACCGGGAGACCATGAGTTCTAATCCCACCTAGGCACAAAGCCATCTGGGTGACCTTGGGCCAATTTCTCTCAGCCCTAGGATGGAGGCAATAGCAAACCACTTGCCAAGAAAACTGCAGGGACTCGTCCAGGCAGTCTCCAAGAATCAGACACAATTGAACAGATAAAAAAATAATGTACTCATAGAAAATACACCCTAACAAAATATCATAGTAGGTATGCATTGCCAATATTCGTTTGCAATATACAACAATTGTTTGATTTTCAGATTTTTTTTAAAGTTATTATTTCTAATTTTATATGCTTAGGATAATTGTCCAATTTATGGTGACATTAGGAGCTCAGGGACATATATTTGAGTCCCTAAGTTTCCCCCATCCTACCCATGCCATTCTTATCTTCTCACTACAGTCTTGTGAGAGTCTTTAAGCAAAGAGACAGTGCACATCACATTAACCATCATGTGATGCAGAATGTTAGGTCATCCCAACAATCGTAGCTAATTCAGCAAACAAAGGTAAATGAACCAAGTTTAGCATGATCCGTGAACCCAGTCAGTTATTTCAATTCAGCTTTCTACAACCCTGTTCCTCTCCAGATCTGTTGGCTCAGAGTTCCTAAAAACCACGCTGTCTGGGGGTGATGAGCATTGTAATAAAGTATCACAGAGAACATCCTGTTAGAGACGGCTGCCCTAATTGTTGCAAGATTCTGGCTGGGGTTCAGCAAGGAAGCATATACCCATGGAAACAGGTTTCTGCATGCCGAAGCATTACATGTGCCAATAAGTGCTGGAGTACCCCATTACAAATCAAGCTGCCACAGCTCACGTGCATTTGGCCAGCACACTCGACAGTCAGTGGCAGAGCTCCCTCTCACCCTTCTTCCCTGGCAAATCTCCTGAGAGAGATTTGTTGGTTTTCTGAATGCACAGATATGCCACAGACTACAGCCATAATCTTGTGGAATAAGTGCTTCTAGGCCTACATAGCTATTTCTACCGTATATAACTTTTCCTCTCCATCTTACAAGGTTTTTTTTCTTTTTAATTAGAAGTCCAGCTCCGTATACCGAAGAGCAGCAGGATGTGTATATATCTGGGGATGTTTTTTAAGCCTCCTTTGACTTTCATTCCCTGCTCTGCTTTACCCCAGCTGTAGTTCCCATCATCTGGATTTAGACAGGCAGTTCCTTGCAGTGTCACAAGTAATTCTAAAGAGACATCTGCTGGGCAAACAGGAAATTTGCTCCTGAATCTTTGCTTCAGGAAATTAAAAGGCTATAGACGTACAGAAATGCTGTATTTAATTTCTCAGATAAACGTGAATGCAAACTCAGTATTGGCCTAATAGCTTTAATGTAGAAATGCATATTAAGGGTTCAAATTCCGGCAGGAATCCCCTCCCCAATTCTGCTACTGAACTTCTAAAACTCCAATGTCATACATTGTCCTTTTATTTATTATTTATTTGTTAACATCTGACCTGCTTTTCCTTCAGGAGTTCATAGCATTGTACCTCAAACTCCCTCCTTCAACTTTATCACAAAAACAATCCTGCGAAGTAGGTTGGGCTGAGACTGGCTTTGTTCTTATGAGAGGCAACTCTAACGAAGGCCAAATTAACAAGTCACACGATCGACAACCTAGTTGGGGTGGGCTAGAGAGGGCTAGTTTAATCCAGAACATCCCTAGGATTGCCATGGACCAAACTATCCTCCCCCAGTTAGCCAAGCCATGCAAACATGAGTTACCAGAAGATTGACCTCTGTTCCAGAGAGGTTAGTGCCTAGAGTGACTCTGCAAACATAGAGCTTTCCTCAGAACTCTTGTATCTGATTTTTTTCCTTTTCACACAAACCTTTAACCACAGTGGTTGGGAGTCAAAAAGGAGGGAGAAATGGGTAGAATGGGATGGGTAACTAGATCCATTCTCGCTCTAACCAAAGTCAGGTCAGTGTGGACTTTTTCAGATTTCACGAAACAAGAGCATCCTTATGACTGGGCTTCCAAGACTAAGTATGGACTTGGCCCTTGGTCTCTCTAAGACAAGTCCAATACAGAAATCTCTGTGCCACTCTTCTGGTTTTTAAAGTTAATCCTAACTGGACCCAGCAGGAATGTAAGGAGGCTTGCTATTGCATGTTTTAAGCTGGGTGGCTGAGGGACGTGGTGTCAAAGGGTGGGAAAAGAAGAGCAAGGGAAGCTACTCATAGTCCAGTGAAAGTACCACTGATATGGACTCACCCTTGACTTATGGGTGTTTAGCTGAATGTAGAGATTGCTGCCCAACTGGATTTCCAATTGCAAGCAAACACGAAGCAGCACAGAATCTCAACTGAGCCAGCAAGATCAAGGCACAGCCAGGTAAGCTGTTTGTGCTGAGGTGGAACTAGTCAGCTACTATACAACTGCCACTGGAGTACAGTACAATTAATAATTTCAGTGCTCTTTTGTTTCAAAGATATGAACGCTCCACTCCTCTCCGTCCCTAGGACCTCTGGCTTACTTCCTCCTGCTCATCTTCCTAGCCTTTTTCCCCCCACTTCCAGCTGAAATGATTAACATTGTTTATTGGGAACATTTAGAGAGGAATGCCTGCTTAATCAGGAGTAGGCAACTTTTTGGAGGCTGGGAGAAGCACCTAGGGGTTGCGAGGGAGGGGATTGAGAGAGAGGGCAAGGGCTATAGTAGGTAGGACAGTGATGCCCTGAAGAAGGTCAGGATTTTCTGTATTTTCTGGGGTTTGAGGAGTAGGAGTGTAGGGGTTCTTTGTACTTTTAACCATGCTGAACATATTTTATACCATAGTTTTGTATGTTTCCCTCCTCAAAATTATGGGAAAACATTCTGCTGATTTTCAGCTGCAAAAAAGGCCTCAAGGCTACAGATGACTGAGGTTGTTCATTGCCCACCCCAAGCTAAACTGTTCTCTGCCATCATTAATCTACAGGTAGACTTTGGGAAATATGCCATAAGCTTTCCTTGAATATAAGGAAACATCTCTCACCACTCTCTTCCTTTCTTTCTACTTTCTTGAAATCAATTGTAAGGTTTAAGAACTTCCCTCTTTCGTACTCTTGCACCCATTGAACTTTTCATTTCTACCCTAAGAGCAGATGATATATGATTACACCAGTATTATGTGCTTTTTATGCTTCAATGTAATTAGAACCCCTTGACATCCTTGGTAGAAAGAGCCTTATAATTTCCAAAAAGGGCACTGCACTCACCATTGAACTTACAATGACACTGATTTAATATCAAATTGAACAATTTCACAGTGGGTCATTGTTTTCATCTGCATTTTGCAGATGTGGGTTATGAGAGCAAGTGAGCGAGCAAGCGAAGCTTATTTAAGTCTCTATCGAGTGAATTCATAGCAGGAGCAGGATTTTGAGCCAGATTTCAAGCACAGTCTAGTTATTATATTAAACAGAAATATGAGGACTTGTTCTACGTCTATGTTCTCACTTCTCATCTGAAGGGTAGGGACACCTACTGTACATCTTGAAGCAGGGTTAACTTTTTATGAACTGTTTTTCATGTCCAAAACCACACTGAGCCATCACCACTACTGAATTAAAAGAGTTCATCCAACTATCTTTGACTCAGTGTGGGCATAACACTTGCTTTGCCCATTGGCCATCCCCATCCTGCCTCTGTTGTGTCTGAGTCACTGCTGAATGGTGTTGTCATCTGTGAGTGTGCCATCTGTTATAAGCAACATGATAGCTTTTTCCTGTGGCTTTAGAGCCATCCCTTTGTAGCAAGTCAGCAGCCAGTAGGGAAAACATCCGCTGGTCAGGGCATTGCAGCAGAAATGGGGTGAACCTCACTTCAGGAATCTGCCCACCTTCTTTAGCCTGGGTAATTTCACCTGCCTCCCACACCTCACTTGGGGATTTCCCAAATTTACAAACGTATGCAGCAAACACACCTGTGGGAAGGCAGCAGGGCAGAAATAGCTGCACAAAAGAGGCAGGGAGACCCTGATATGATTATACAATCATAGAACAGAAGAACTGGAAATAATTAACTGATAAGCAACACCTCTCTTCTTTCAAGGAGAGGGGGAGAAGTTAATGACAAGTGCAGGGAAATCAGCAAATAAGTATTCCCCCCTCCCCACCTTCTTCCCCACATGAAATAGTATAAGTCTGCTTTTCACTATCTTGCGGGAAGCCTGCAGAGAAATTGGTACCAAAAACAAAGAGGAGAGTGATTATGAGTGTGAGGCTGACTAATGATCAGAGAGGAGAGGGCCTGTCCTTACCATTTCTGATTACACTCACACCTGGTTACCTAACTTCACCTCCAAAGTAATGTATGGTGAAGCAGAACAGATTGTATCTCCTTGAGGCTACTGGACAATGTCAGAATAATTATGCCAGGGCAGCTATTATGATGTAAGTCCATCTCACCCACATGCTGGGGATGAGACAAAGGTAATGACATGGGAACAAGCCAGAAAACTGATGTTGTCAGGACGCAATTGGAGCAACAGGGCCTCAGTCTTTTAGCCAGTGCACTACATGATTCTGGCACCAACTGACGTATTCTATGTACAGGTACTCCTCAGGTTACAATGACAATTGGGACCAGAATTTCTGTCACTAAGTGATGTGGTTGGAAAGCGCAATATCATATGACTGCATTGCTTAGCAACAGCAATCCCGGCAGTCATAGTTGCCATTGTAACCTGAGGATCGTGCAGGTTGTTAAGCAGGAAGAGGCGGGAGTCCCAGGCAAGGAGCACGGGGGGGGCGTGGGTGCTGTGGGCAGGCATTATGGAGTGCAGGTGGGCCAGCGGGGACCACAGGTGGGCTGGTGGGGGCCACGGGCAGGCACTACGGAGCGCGGGCAGGCGGGTAGTACTATTGGTGGGTGCACACTATGGAGTGTGGGCGGGTGAAGAGTACTCCCTAGCAGGGCTCCTCAGGAAAAAAATCTGCAGGATTTAATTGTTGGAGCGATTTGCAACCTTTCCTGACAGATTCCCCATTGATTTTGCTTGTGGGAAGCCAGCAGGGAAGGTTGTAAATGGCAATCACATGACCACAGGACACAACAACTGTTGTAAGTGCAAGCTGATTGCCAAGCACCCAAAGCATGATCATGTGACCGCAAGGGTGCTGTGACGGCCATAACTTTGAGAACTGGTCATAAGTACCACTCGTTCAGCGCCATCATAACTTTGAATGATTGCTGAACAAGTGGTTGTAACCCGAGGACTAGCAGTATGGACAAGGATGATAAAGCATCACAGAGCAGCATTTAGACCACTAAGTCCAAGCACTTACTCAGTGCTGGAAGCACTATCAAAAGCACTTGTGAGAGATGGCTATCTACCCTCTGCTTGAATATTAAACCTGGACAAACAAGGAGGAGTACACACCAAAGTTGAGGTCCCAATCTTGCCAAGGGCAATGAGGTGTCTAGGAATGCATTAGGTCCCTAGGACATTTTCATTTCCTTTTACTAAGTGGTACAAAGATTTCCATAAGTAGATTCATATCACTTTCATTAATTATACATTGAAGGTGCACTTACTGAACCGGAATCTATCTCCCCGTGCCCAAGTCCAGTACTTATCATCATAGAAAGATAGACCTAAACCACTGCTTTCCATTCATATTTATTTAGATGAGCTATATTTTCCTCCCATTGAAAAGCCAGAGATCTGCCAATTGGGTGGAATCTAGACTTGTGTTCCAAGAAGTTCTGCTGATGTTAAAAGAAAACCAGGCTGCCTTTGCATTTGCATTTATTCCTCCTTTCTCCTGCATCCTTTTGTGTTCCCTGAACAACTGTTCTGAACTGGGATTCTGGAACAATTGAGAAGTGCACTGGAGCTACAGCGGAACAGATCAAGACTAGGGCCCCCTTCTTTCAGTGAGAAAGTGCTGCTGAATCCCAGGTCCTTCTACAATGGAGCAAAACTTTCAGTAGATTGGACCTTGACCATAAATGAATACATATAGTGAATTAAATTGACCGTTCTGCACTGAAAGTTCTTCCCTCTGTGGCTGTTTCCCCTGGCTGCTGCCTTTTTAAACAGGAGCTGACCACATTCACTCACACACTCAAGGTTAGCCTGCCAGAGGAACTTTGGCTTCAGCCACAAATCACTAGGCTGCCTAAGTTCATACTTATAACAAGACAGAAAACTCCTAAATCCCCTCTAAGGATAAATGTTTTCCATATCACATCACCTCATTTAAATCAAAAGCTTTGTTTGCACAACATACTTAACTGGATTGGAAAAGGGATCGTATGTCTTCAGTCAGGAACAGAAAGAGCAATTTTTGTTTTTAATTTCAGAGTTGCTTGGGATTAAAGTAACTCCCCTGGTCAACTGTTTGTGCAGGCGGGAATGGTTAAACTTACCTCCCTACTGCCAAAATAGAGATGAAATTCTAGAACATCCCTGTAACACAAGGGCTTCTTTAAGCATGGTGCTTCTATCCCTGTTTGATCTTTCTTACTCCACAGCTACTTGGGCTGGACAAGAGCACAAATGGGGGTAAGCCTGCCATGATTCCATCCACAGTAGCACCAAACCCAACCAAGCCACCATAGCGCCTTTTTTATTTTACTTTTTTCTGAGGCGAAAAGTCCGTAAGAAAGTGACAGCTTCTTAGCTTTATGATAGTTGGAAGGAGTTTTTAAATCTTTTTCTATCAAAATAAACCCTTCCTCCTTTTCCCAGGGCAAGCCCTCCATTCCTCCTGGGCTAGAGAAAGAAGGCTGGGGAAAACTTCATTTTAAACCAAGTGTCACTTCTACCCTTATTAGCAGGGTGAGAATCATCTTCCCCTTGTTTACGGAATAAGTGGATAGGTTAGAACATGGTGATGCATTCTATCCACATTCCCAACAATGGGGCAGGTGGTAGCATTGTTGGTAGTCTCCCCGTCTTGTGAGGACAGAAAATATTTAGCTGGAAGCAGAGATGAGAGTTAGATCCCATCAGAGGTGCCATTTGGCCCAAACTGCTCTGGCATTTTGCAATCATCCATAGTGTCAAATAATGGGCCATTTAATATGTACATATATGCACATTAATCAACGCAACGATGAAAGGCTGTTTCCCCCTCTTGGAAGAGGTGCCAGTTCTACTGCCTCCCTCCCACAGGCACTGTTATGCCATTCCACCTCCATACCTCTTGGCCAAAGAAGCCTCGTAAGTTAGCCATTGGAGATATAGTATGCTGGCAAACAAGAAAATGGCAGAACTGATTATAATATTAACAAGCAGCCATCAAGAGATTCGTGCATACATCGAGCTGGGTTTGCAACTACAACACACATTTGCTGCATATAAATTTCTGGCTCACAGTTGGCAGTTTGCAGTATTCCAGATATTTGAGAACCAAGCTCCTTATCTGTATGCAGCCTGCTTTGGTTCCAAATCTCTCTTCATGTTCTCTCTCTCTTCTTAATTAACAGAAAGCAGTTATGAATATTAAAGAAGAAATTAACAACAGTGTAAATAAATCTGGATGTTTGTAGATTCCATATTTAGTTTTTAATTAGCCCCCACTGGTTTCAGAAGAAAGTTTGAGAAACCTCATTTTAAAATTCTCCTTGTGCACTTTTTTTTCAAGTAAGAAAATGGTACTTTGGAACTGCAGGCATAAGCATTAGTTGGGGACATTACCTTGGGGGCTACTTTGGACCCATTTCTGTCCATTGTACAATCCACTGTCTAAAACACTAGTTTTATTTAAATAATAAATAATAGAATATAGTGCTTTAAACAATACCTCTTCCAAAATATCTAGTTGGAAGACCGACAGATGGGACAAATCAAATATTTGTGAAATACAGAAACATGCTCCTTCCACACTACAGACACATCAGTGGTTCAATATCATTAATGATTAGTGTAAGTCTGCCTATTTATCTTCTAAATATCAGAAGAACAACAAAAAAAATGTAAGCTGCCTTATCTTTAAGCCACCCAGAGTCATATATATGAGATAGGCAGCTATATAAATTGGAGGAAGGACAGAAGGACGGGGAAGATGGATACAGTTTCATGGACTCACTCAGCCTCCTTTGGCCCTGGATTTACTAGCTTGATTTTGCCAAGTGCAGAGACACTGGCCACACGCTAAAGAAAAGAAGGGTACTAAAAATCATGGGATAAATGAATGGAGGGTGTGCTGCATCTCTGGGGTTTGATAACATGCTGGCTTAGAAGGAATTATCCTTTGGACATTCAGTGTTAAAAGGACAGAAGATAGCATCATCCTACATTATTTTGATTTGATTATGTTGTTTTCCCATGTTTAAGTAAGGGCAGATCTGATCTGGCATTTCAACTAAGTTTCTTCCATATAGACAAATGCTTAAAATGCTAAAGGGTTTTTTCAGTTTTCTAAGGAAAAATGCTTATGGAAAGCTTTTTTTACTTTCTAAGTACGCAAAGAGTATGTTGTCTTCTCCTCTGTCCTTAATACCCCCTAGAGTTAATTGTAGTTGTCCTTGTTCACAGACAGGAGGACATCGCCTGGAGCTGCCAACATCCCTTCTGGCCTTCACACTAACATCAAGGAGTCCCTCTTCATTCCCACACAACATTGCGGATGCATGTTCTAGGGAAACATACTGTGTAACCCAGGTGTACTCTTTCTGGTTAATGTGATGCTCCCATCCCATCTTTTACAAGAATACTCATCTGATTCAAATGAGCTAGTTGACAGATTAGACAAGAGGGTGATGTTCTACAGTTGGCACAGTTCAGGCATAGTTAACTATGTGTCTATCATATGTATAAAATATAACTTGAAAAATGCTGTTGAACATTCCTATTATGGAATTAATTTTTTGGATATTAGCATCATGGCTGTATAAACACTTTCAGGAAGAAGCAAAACAACAGCAGCATAAATAAGTCAGTCGTATGTTTCTTCCCTTGCTCTCAGAGGCATATTCAGTGGGGGTCAACATGGCAACTCTTCTTTACACGCATTGCACCCAGGGGCTTCCACAAGAGTGTCAAAATGTCAAAACACACTTAAAAAGGAGCAGAACTTCAATTTTACTGATGCAGCCATCTTGACTTTCTTGACTTCCCCAAATACTGGCACACATTAAAAAGGACAGAGCTTTGAACATGCAGGTGAAACAACCATGTTGTCTTTTTTGCACACACATCTACAAATACCCCTGCTTACTATGGATTTTCTCTACCCATAGAGCAGGTGGGGGAAGAGAGTTCGAACAACCTAGCACAATAGATTGTACCTGTAACATTGAATTAAATACTGATTAATAAAAGAAAATCCATAATTAATCTGCTTGGGAAAGTTGCGAGCAAATAAGTCCTGGGAATAACTGTGAGCAAATAAATCCTAGTGGATTTTTTTTTCTTTTTCTTTTTTTTAAGAGAGATGGGTTGGAGAAACTTGCCATATTCACAGAATTACATCAAAACACTACAATGAAACAGATAAAAGTATCTGTTTTTAACAGGCCTTAATGTAATTGGATTATATCAATCTATTTTTTGTTTTAAGGTTTCTAGCTTGGATTTTAACGTATTGCTGTTCTCAGTTTTAAACTAGATAATTTCCTTTATTTAGATTTGCTGAGGTATACATCTATTTTATTCCAAAATGTATTGATTATGTGCCATCAAGTCAGTGTCAGCTCTTAGCAACCACATCATTTGTTTTATTCTGCTCTTTTCATTCATAACTTAAATGTTTTATACCTATTTTATGTTTTATTGATTACTAGCTACTTTGGAAATTATTCTAACTTAAGAGATGGCACAGAAATACTTAAACAGATTAATACAGAAGAAATTATAATTATCTTAATCTGTCATCAAAACATTAAGCTCTTCATCCCCAGTATGGAAAGAACTATGCTCCCCATTTCAATATTGAGTGTGCTGAGACCTTCACAATAGCCTTTCCCATCTCAGCATCCTCCAGGTGTGCTGGACTCCAACTCCATAACATAGATTTTGTTGCGCAGGAATTATGGGAGCTCCTGCCTAGCACATCTGAAATGTACAAGGTTGATTTATATATAGCAAGCTGTACAGCGCCTTCATTAAAATGGAGTAATCTGGCTAGAGGGGTTGGCACTTCATTCTTCTGCTTTATACCATATCAATATATTTTGTTTCAATGTACACAGACTCCATCTTTCTACCTTATGTTGTGTTATTCTAATAATCAGAAGATATTCTAATGTTCACTACCTGCAGATGTGTACCATGATAGGAGACACATACATATTTTAAATAGATAAATATAAAAAATAAAATCAAACCATCATAAATATAAAGATGTTTGGTCTTGAGCCTCATGCTTTTTTGGAAGAACTCTGCTTAAAGTTCTCCAAACGTTTTTCCCATTCCTGCCAAGTTCAAGCCAGTTAGCCTCAAGTTAGTGCCATTCCTTCCAACAATCAATTTCCAATCCATTAATTTGACTATTGGCTAATGGCAATAATCTGAAGCAGGATCTCTGGGAAGGAGAGAGTGAACCAAGAAGGCTTCCTTCCCTTCCAGCAATCCTATGTAGTGGAATCACAATTCCCCTGCTAAACTGCAGTGGAAAAGCTTCCATCCTCAGCAAGATTGTTAGCCTAACAATCAACTAATAGTCTGCAAAGAATATAAGGATGCTTGCTCTAATCTAGATTTGCTAGGCCTTTGGTTTGACCCAGAATTGCTCTCTGTGTGTTTTTATGTTCTTATTAAGTATATACATGTGCCCGTTAAAAGAATATCAAAACTAAGTTTATAGCCATAACACTACAGCTCCAAAGCACAGCTGATCCTTTTCTCAATGTATTTTTATTGAGTCCTGACCATTTTCCAATAAGGACACTCAACCAAATAATTGAGGCACAAATTATATCTGAAGGTTCTATGCTAAAGCTTGTACATCCCTTGAGACTAGGAAGAGTAGAAATTGTTCTTTTACGTATAACTTAGGTTGAAGAAAAGTAGAAGATGGACAAAATACATTGCTAAATAGCATGCCCAGTTCATTGGCAATTACCTGTATATGGTGACCAGCAGTGATCAGCTGGAAGCCTACCTCTTTGCTCTATTGCCTATAGAACACTATTAAGAGTTAATATATGAACCTGCCCCATAGGTTGATTATGTGCCATCAAGTTGGTCTTGACTCTTAGCAACAACCGCATGGATAGATTTTCTGCAGAAGGACCTGTCCCAAACCTGGTCCTTCATGTCTTCCAATGGTGCACCCACCACCACTGTAATTCAGTCCATTCATTTTGCTGCTGATTGTTCTCTTTCCTGCCATCTTTCCCAGCATTATAGACTTCCCCAGAGACCTAGGTTTTTACACAATGTGTCCAAAGTATGATAATTTGAGCCTGGTCATTTGTGCCTCAAGTTAGAACTCTGGATTGATTTGTTTGATGATCCATTTGCTTGTTTTCTCTGCTATCCATGGTATTCATAGAAGTCTTTTCCAACACTCAACATGTTCAAAAGCATCAATACTCTTTCTATCCTGCTCTACAGAGCACTTCAAAAACATATGGGACGCAAGTTGGAGTCTCGCCATGAATATCAATTTCCATTTTAAACCCACAGATTGTAAAGGTGATTAGATAATTTACTCTATTCCAAATCATGGATATTTATAGGAGGTTAACACTTTTAAAAAGGAGAAAAAAATCCAGTTTGTGTTATTGCATGTGGAAGTTATTTGGAGGCAGTCAAGATATAGTAGCATTTGATTAACTAGTCTAGAAAAGAAGCTGAACAGTGGTCACTTTCTGCTTTGCTTCTTTCAAGCTTAGTTCTACAATCACATCAAATGTTAACTCTTAAACTTTAAATAATCATTATAAAAATAGGTGAAATAATGAAAGTTACAGAAATTAATATGATGTAGCTGTGAAAGCACACCCGACACACACTCTCCAATCCAGTAATTGAAAATCAGCTTCTGCACACGTTGTGTAGCACTTTCACTAATGAAACTTTGGAAAGCAAAAATAATAATCGGTTCAACCATTCAATTTCAGGGTATTATTTTCCTTGCTTGGTTTAGATGTTTCCCCCAAAGTGTCTTTGCTAAAAGAATATCTTTATGGTCAAACAAGTTCAAACATAACATAAAGAAAATGTGTTTCGTGTAATTTTTACAAGCTGAGGATGGCACCTACAGTGTCCCTAGCAGGTAAAGAAAAAAGTTAGGCAGCTACAGAGAGAAATATTTAAGTTAAGCATGCCAGCAATAAGACACTGAAAAGTTCAAATTCTTTTTCAAGTAATTTTATGGCATCCTTATCTATTGTTTTAGTGATTGCCACTTTTTAATCTCTTGATCTTTTTCAAAGATTTCTTTCTCTTGTCATATTTAGTAGTGTCTTTTCTACCATATTGATTGGAAAGCCTACTTCTTCCTCACCATTATCTCCTTTCCATGGAACACTTGTGATATTGCCTGGAAAACTGCAAATGCCCTTCTAATTATAAACGAGAAATGTATTCAGGTTACAATGACAATTGGGACCAGGATTGCTGTCGTTAAGTGATGTGGTCATAAAGTGCAAAGTCATGTGACTACATCACTTAGTGACGCCAATCCCGGCAGTCCTGGTTGTTGTCGTAACCCCAAGATGCACGGGTAGAGGGAAGAGTGGGAAGAGGTGGGAGTCCCAGGTAAGGAGCGTGGAGGTGCTGCAGGGGTGCCGTAGAGGGTGGGGGAGGCCAGGGGAGGCCTTGGAATGGCCGGCACAGGCCACGTGAAAGTCAGGGGAGGCCAGGAGAGGGTCAGTGCAGGCCATGCATGGGAGGGGGTAGTGCTGCGAGTGGGAGAAAAAGCGGGAGTGACTTATCAGAATGACTTGCAACCTTCTCTGCTGGCTTCCCCATTGACTTTGCTTGTGGGAGGTCACAAATAGCAATCACGTGACCACAGCTCCCTGTGGCATCATACACGAGCCAGGCATCCAAGTGCCCAGATCATGATCATGTGAATGCAGAGGTGCTGCAACAGCCATAACTTTGAGGACCAGTCATGAGTACATTTTTTCAGCATCGCCTAACCTTGAATGGTTACTGAACAAATGGACATAAGCCAAGGACTACCTGTAGTGTCTTACTGGGTTATTTGCTTGCTTACTCCTAGTAAAGTAGTCTCCTCCATGCCGAATTTGCCTTCTGGTGACCACATGGCACATCCATGTTATTTTCCTGGTAACAGCTTCTTGTCTTCTGAGATTTATTTTTTCCAATTTCCCAAACTAGCCTATAGCTCTGGGATTTCCAAGCTGTCTCCCATCCAAATGCTAGTCAAATACAGCCTTGCTAGCTTCTTCAGTATCAGCCTAAGTTTATTAGGTCCTTGCATTTTTATTGCTTCCATATTGCTTATATACATTTTATTTATTTATTATCCTAATTTATATAGCCTCCTATCTCATATATATGACTCTGGGTGGCTTATAGACAGATAAACAATGTAAAAAACCAAACAATACAAGTTAAAATGATAAAAACAATACAACTATAAAAAATTGTCATAAAATTCATGAAATTTACAGCCAAGGTAATTACATCTACCAATAGCATTCAATACAGCCATTGTGTTGGCTCCACCACATCCCCAAGTCCCCATGCCCACTGGAAAACCATGTTTTCAGGGTCTCTCGAAAAGCCAGCAGGGTCAGGCCCAATCTAATCTCTGGGGTGAGGAGGAGGAGGATGTTCTACAGGGTGGATACCATGGTAGAAAAGGCTCCCTTCCTTAGCCTCACCAAACACCACCTTTGGATGACAGGACCCAGAGCATGCCCCTCCTGCTGGATCTGATGAGATGGGTTGATGTGATTGGGGAGAGGCAGTCCCTCAAATAACCAGGTCCCATGCCATGTAGGACTTTATAGGTCATTATCAGCACCTTGAATTGAACCCAGAAGAAAACTGGCAACCAATGCAGCTCACAGAGTAGTGGTGTAACATGCACTGATCGTGGACTGCACCTAACTGCCCATGCAACCACATTTTGCACCAGCTGAAGCTTCTGGACACTCTTCAAGGGCCACTGTAAATAGGCAATAAAGTGGAGTGGGCAGGATACAAAAAATCCATGCTTATTTTAAATTGATTTTAGAATGATTTTGTTTTACTTTGTTAAACTGTAACCTAAGGCTTATTTTGTGTGTCCTACCTTAAAAAGAATAATATGTCCCAAACCAACATAATTTTCCTTTCCAATTTCTTCCATCACACTTATGCACTTCTATAAACTGTGAATTCTCTTAAACCTGCTGATATTTTTCTCTGGTGTGGGTATTGCTGTTTTGATTACATATGGCTCTGCACTCTTATCATTTATTCTTTTTCTAAACCTCTTGATTCTGACAATTCTTGTCTAGTGAGCCTTCTCCTTCATTTTGTTCTCTTCATTGTGGAAAATCACTTTCTTCATTAGCTTTTTGAGTTGCCTTCAAACTCAACTATATTTGCTTCCCAAAACTTCCCTAGCATTTTAGATCCCCACATTCACAAATGCCCAAAGAAAGCTAGGACAAAAACTTCAGCCAAACTCTAAATCATAGAAAAAAGCAATCAAATCTGCAAGGAGGGGAAAAGGGAAAAGCCCTCGCCTCTAATCTAGGGCAGACAATTTCTGATTGTCCAGATGATGTTGAATTATGATTCTCAGCATCCATGTTGTTTATACCTGCTCCTGACTATTTTCCTTTTAATGATCTTATTTGGAGTAAGTCATATTTTTTAGGTATTTCTGTATGGCCCTTGACCTACAGAATATCTTTGGTAAGAAAGAGTATTTTGAGCATGGGAAATCCTACCTTCCTCTAATCTAGGTACAGCAATCCTTACTCCCTTGCTGCCTTTATACTTAAAACCATTTTATGAAATTATAAATGGGGTTTCGCCTGGAATATTTTTGAAACTCAGCATACTTCTGTTAATAAATACATCATTTCTCTCCATCTGTTGGTCATTAGATCTACAGAGATTTCCAAACATTCCTGTTTCCTTGACATATAGCTGTATTTGAACACCTAGTTTCCCTTGGCCCGATTGAAAATCCCAGGCTATAATTATTATCACTCTTTCTTGCCCTTGCAAGAAACTGCATTGAACTATAATAAGGCAGATCTAGCCCATCAATTGTGGGGAATACTTATCTTCCCATTATCGCATCTCATGTCTTTTATCCTTTGAGATGCCTTGGGTGTCAGACTCTTTGAATTTGATGGGATCTCTCGTTGTTAAGAGCAATAAAAGAGCCACTTCTTGTCCATGAAATTACATTAAGTGACAGAAATACCCCCTTTTACTGATGGAAGCATATGGACAGCTGCATTTGTTCCCATGCCGTTAGCATCACTCATCAAGTGCATTAATATTGAATTAGAGGCCGTAGGTCATTTTTTTCTAGGCATAATTGGTATTTAAATTTCCTTGTAATGAAAGTACTAATTGATATTACGCTTAAATGAACTTTTTTTAGTGCAATTATAAATATTCTGAATGCAAAGTAGCATTTTCATTAGCATGTACAAAGCCCTCTCTTTCACTGGACTTTTACAGGGGCAAATCATGAGATCGTGTTTACTCCATTTAGCAGCAGCTTTCCATGGTCTTGTCTAGAAGTTCTCATTAGCATCTCTATATGAGATGCATTTTAACTGGAGATGTCAGAAACTGAGCTATCCCCCCCCCCCATCCAATAATTTTGGGTGAAAGAGGCAGCAGAATGACAATCTCCAGAAAACAATATCATAGCCACATGGGAAATGCTTTGTGGGAAAGGAAATATGGATGTTTGTATGAAGGAGTCTAGATTAGAGCAATGTTTAATGGATTTGTTTCTATCCCAACTTGATTATATACATGAATTGCAACATGGATGGACTCCATGGGGTAAGTGGGTCTCTTCCAACTGTAACTGGATATTATCTTCACTGATGAATATCAGTAAGCTGTGTACAAAAAAATTTCCCCACATTCACAGACATAATGGAACTAGCAGTCAAGAAATATGCTGTAGATTTCCGATCTTCTTGACAGCAGTTATAGATGTTTTTACTTTGCCCTCTCTAAGGGTACATCATAATTTCCTTCTTTCCATAAGCTACCGTTTCTAATCTTCAAACCCATAAATCACAAGTTCATTTTTCTCTTTTTTCAGCAAAAAGTCCATAAGGGGTTTCCAGTCACTAATACCTGTAAATGTAGTTGTTGATCTTTCTCTAATCAAACAGGTTAATTTTGCCATCTCTGCTAGTTCTGTCATCTTCACCAACCATTCCTCCATTGTGGATATTTCAGAGTCTTTCCATTTTTGCACATATAATAGTAATCATATATAAAAATAATCTTCCATGGCTCTTTTCCAACTGACCATCCATTAATTCTAGCAAGAAAAATTCTGGTTTCAACTGAATGTTGATCTTTAAAATTCCTTGTATCATTTTATGTATCTGAACCCAGAAATTTCTGGCTTTTTTACAAGTCCACTGGGCATGATAAAATGATCCTTCAAGTTGTCCACATTTCCAACATAAGTCTGAAGTACCTTTATACATTCTAGACAATTTTTCTGGAGTCATACACCAAGAGTACATCATTTTATAAAAAATCTCTCTGAAGTTATAATGTAAATTTCAAACCTTTTAACCACATATTTTCCCACTGTTCCGTTAGTATATTGTGTCCAAAGTTCTTAGCCCATTTTATCATACAATCACTTGTTCTTCTTCCATTTGAAATTTCAATAAAAGGTTATTAATTTTAGCAATTACATGTTCATCATTTGTACATTGTTCAAGTTAAAATTCTGTCTTCTGCTGCTCAATATTAAATATCCTATTATCTACCTTAAATCTTTCTCTAAACTGTGCATATGAAAACCACTGAAAACTAAATCCCTCTGCAGCCTGTTGCTCTCTTGATTTCATCTTATATTCCTCATCATCCTGTTCTAACTCTCGATAAGTTAACCAATTTTTTTTACCCGTTTCTTTCCTGTAAAATGCTTCTTGTGCTGAGACCCATAAAGGCATTTTCAGACACAATTTAGGTTTATATCTGTTCCATATTTTCCATATGGTACTTCTAATATAATGATTCTTAAAATCTACATTAACCTTAACTTTATTGTACCATAGAAAACCATCCCATCTGAACCTCAGATCGTGCCCTTATTCGAAAATTCTCTTGTTTCTCAGCAAAACCCACTCTTTCATCCAGCCTAAGCAGCAGGCTGCAAAATACAATTTCAAATCAGGCAGCCCCAATCCTCCTTGTTCCTTTGCATCTTTAAGTATTTTATATTTAATTCTTGGTTTGTTTGGGTTTTTTGGTATTTTCTGCCATTGTTTAAATGATACATCAGTTGTCATAATAGGCATTGTATGAAACAAAAACATTATTCTTGGCAAAATATTAATTTTTATCTCTCCAACAATGACAATTATAATTTCTCCCATCTTAAGATGCCCTTCTGGATTTCATTCTACGTCTGATTATAATTAATCTCGTATAATATACAATTCATGTTAGTCATAGTAATACCTAAGTATTTCACTTTTTTCTCAATCTTAAAACCATTTTTTCCATCAATTCCATTTGTTTTTCCACTTTCATATTCTTTGTTAAGATCTTTGTCTTTTATTTATTAACTTTAAAACCAGCTAACACCCCCAAATCCTTTAGTTTTTTCATTAATACTTCCATTCCTTCCAGAGGATCTTCCAAAATTATCACCAGATCATCAGGAAATGCCCATAATGTATATGTTTCTCTTTTAATCTTCACTCCAGCAATTCTCTCATCTTGTCTTATATCTCTATTCAATACTTCCAAAGCTAAACTAAATAACAATGGTGACAAGGGGTATCCTTGTCTAGTCCCTTTCTGTATCTAACAGTGTTTTGTTAATTCCCCATTCACAATTATCTGTGCCTTTTGTGAGGCATAAATCAATTTTACCCATTTAATAAAATTCCTGCCGAAGTCCATATCTTCCAAAATTTTAAACAAAAAAGTCCAGTTCAAATTGTCAAAGGCCTTTTCTGCATCAAGAAAAATCAATGCTGCTTGCTTTTCATTATGTTGTTCTAAACATTCCAAAATATCCAATACATTTCTAATACTGCCCCTCAGCTGTCTTTTAGGTAAAAACCCACACTGATCTTCATGAATAAAGAAGGCGGGCCTTCTCTGCTGTAGCCCCCGCCCTTTGGAACATCTTGCCCCCGGGGGTGAGACAGGCCCCCTCACTCCAGGCCTTTCGGAGGGAGTTGAAGACCTGGCTCTGCCATCTGGCCTGGGGCAGGGAGGGAGGATATCAGAAATGGGGTTGGCTGGCCCCTTAGCGGCCTGGTGGGGCCCTATTGCCCTCTTGGAGTTTTTAGCTTTTTATCTCTGTAAATTTCTAGTTTTATAATGTGTATAATTTTTAAACTTTTAAAATTTAATTGTGATTTTAGTGATTGTAAGCCGCCCAGAGTCCCCCATTGTAGGGGAGATGGGCGGGGACAAGTCAAATAAATAAATAAATAAATTTCTAATACTGCCCCTCAGCTGTCTTTTAGGTAAAAACCCACACTGATCTTCATGAATAAAGTCCTGTAAAACCATCCTTTCTCTCAGCTAATATCATTGTGAATAACTTATAATCATTATTCAGTAATGATACTGGGCAATAATTTTTTGGTGAAGTCAAGTCTTCACCTTCTTTAGGTATTAATGCTATATTAGCCTCCGTCCACCTAAAATTGAAATTCTCATGTTTTGTAACAGTTGTAATAATTCACCTTCAAAATGTTTATAATAAGAGGCTGGTAAACCATCTGGTCAAGGCACTTTCCCTATTTTTACCTTTTTTATAGCTTCACAAATTTTCCTTATTGTAATGGGTCCATTCATTCATTCTTTCTGTTTTTCTGTGATCTTCGGTAAATTTTGTTTCTTTAAATATTCATCAACCTTTGTCAGGGAAATTTCTTCTCCTTTATATAATTTAGAGTAGCATGGATTCAATATCTTTTGCATCTTTAGATTATCTGTTGTATTTCCATGTTGTAATTTTAATATTTTTTTTTCTCTTTTTCTTTCCTCAATTTATATGCCAACCATTTCCCTGGCTTATTTGCAAATTTAAAATTCTTCTATGTTACATAATTCATTTTTACTTCCATTTCTCTTACTGTTAACAAAGACAGCTGCTGTTGTAAAAGTTTAATTTGTTGTGAAATAATTTTCTTTTTTGGGAATTCTGTTAATTATTCTTTTTTTTTATCTGATCTAAAATTGCCTGTGTTTTCTCTTTTCTTTTTTTAGTTTACTAATATGCTGTATGAAATATCCCTTCATAAAAGCTTTACTCACATCCCAAACCTTTCTTATGTCTGTACCATTATTAAGATTATCAGAAAATTCTTTTAATTTCTTTTTACAATCTTCCATTGCTGTTTCTTTCTGCAACAATGTTTCATTTAACCTCCATCTGAAAGGACTGGTTTTCTTGTTAAATACTAAAGTCACTGGATTGTGGCCTGAAAAAGTCTTTGTCAGTATCTCTACTTTATGAACAGTAGTAACCAAATTCTTAGATATTGAAAATATACCAATTCTTGAAAAAGATCTATGCCTTTCAGACAAGTAAGTGTACTCTTTTGCATCACTATTTTTGTGTCTCCATGCATCTACAAGCTCTAAATTGTCCATTGTGTAAAAAAAAAAAAACTTTTGGTAATTTATCTTATGTTAATATTTTTCTCAGAGGTTCTGTCCTTTTGTGGACAAATTACTCCATTCCAAACTCCCATTAAATACCAATTTTCATATGGTAAGTACATTAGTTTATCCTTAAGTCCTTTGTAAAAAGTTACTTTATCCACATTTGGAGCATAAATTCCCACTATCAAAGTCTTGGCCCATGCAGAGTAGCTTCCACCCCCACATATCTATCATAATCATCAGTCAATATCAGTTCTGGTTGCAATTGGAGGTTTATATACAAAACAACTCCATTTCTCTTTTTAATTCCCACTGAAATAAATTCTTCACCCAAATTTCTGCAGATCAAATATTTTATATCCTTTTTTCTAATATGCACTTCTTGAAGACAAACTACATCATGTTTCAATTTTTTAAAATAATGAAATAATTTTCTTATTTTTTTAGGAACATTTGCTCCATTTATAGTACTGTGCGAAAGTTTTAGGCAGGTGTGAAAAAATGCTGTAAAGTAAGAATGCCTTCAAAAATATATATTGTAATTGTTTGTGTTTATCAATTTACAAAATGCAAAGTGAGCAAACAGAAGAAAAACCCAAATCAAATCAATATTTGGTGTGACCACCCTTTGCCTTCAAAACAGCATCAACTCTTCTAGGTACGCTTGCACACAGTTTTTGAAGGAACTCGGCAGGTAGGTTGTTCCAAACATCTTGGAGAACTAACCACAGATCTCCTGTGGATATAGGCTGCCTCAAATCCTTCTGTCTCTTCATGTAATCCCAGACAGACTTAATTATGTTGAGATCAGGGCTCTGTAAGGGCAAAACTATCACTTCCAGGACTCCTTGTTCTTCTTTACGCTGAAGATAGTTCTTAATGACATTGGCTGTATGTTTGGGGTCGTTGTCCTGCTGCAGAATAAATTTGGGGCCAATCACACGCCTCCCTGATGGTATTGCATGATGGATAAGTATCTGCCTGTATTTCTCAGCATTGAGGACTTGCTTTTTGGACTGAATTGAATCTGACCCTCTGTTGTTTAAAAGTAAAGACCACTCCTTCCAATTTATCCCACTGAAATGGAATCTTTTTCTGTTTGAGCTTATCAGTCAAAAAGAAATACTTTTTTCATTTGTACAGTATTCTAATTGGGATTTCTTTAAGCATAATCATATTTGCATTATTAATCTTCAGTCTGGTAATGAAATGCTGCTGCAAAACCTGATCTCTGGTCTTCTTTATGGCACAAGAATATCCCTTGGTACATGCAAATCACGTGTTGATTCTATAGACTTTGTCAATTTCTGCTTCCCTGTCATCTTCATCCCATTCAAAAAAATTTTTTAGAGACTGAACAATCTTTTCTCTAGTATCTTCTCCAGGATCCTCTGGAATTGTTCTAATTCTCAGGCAGAATTCTTTTTCTCTCAATTCCAATAACACCAAACTGTCTCTCCCTTTTCTCTCTCTGTTTATTATTTCTGTTTTACTTTCTAAAACTTTGTCATTAATTTAACTTCTCCTGTAAGATGCCCTATAGATTCAATTTTTTTGTAACTTCATCTTTTTCATCTTTACAAACCTTTCTTCCATTCTCCCTTCAAAAGCAACCAACTCACTTTTGACAGATTTGACAGATTCAGATACCCGCTTTCTCATTTCTTCAAACATTTTTTGCTATATTTCTGGGGTAATTCCTTTTTCTGTTAATTGCTCTAATGAAATTCTCCTTTCCCCACCTTGCTTTGCAACATTTCTGGTGGTCACCATTTCTTTTACTTACAATCCAAAAAAAAAAGTCAATTACAAAGATGAAGGTTAAAAGCAGGCTTCTCTTTCTCTCTCTTTTGCTTTCTCTATACCCTTAAGGCTTTAGTCCAATCTACTTTTCCATAGTTTAGATGACGCATTTGTTGCTAAACAATCAACATTCCAGGAAAGTCTAGTCTGTTTATTTAATTAATTCCAAGTAATGCCAAAAGCACTTTCACCAAAACGTTTATCTTTCAGATTTATCCCCTTTATCCATTTAAAACTTTCTTAGTCAAAATCTTGATTAAGCTATTTGCTGTTAAAGTCTTTTAAAAGTATTGTTTTCCTTTTTGCTTTACTTTTTGTAATCCAAAAGGAAAGCTGACTCACCAAGAAGTTTCCTTTGTCCTGCTGTTTTCAAAGACCTTTTTTCAACTGTAAACTGATTATATCCTGAAGTGATTAAGAAAGTGAGGGTTAGTCAACTGTAGTGTCCTTTAAAAGGCTGTGCATTGCAAGTGTGAGCAAGCTGTTTCTCCCTTGACCCCCAGCCACTCTATTCATGAGAAGACCACAAGACTTCCATCCTGCAGGCTCTTCATGAGGAGCAGCTGTCCAGTGCACAGGTGGGTGATCTCCCGGTCTCTCCTTTATCTGGAAAGACTTTCGCTGGCCAGAAATCACTTTGTTTTCACTTTGTTAAAAAAAATTAATAAAAAATATTT
Organism: Liasis olivaceus; assembly: GCA_030867105.1. Lineage (NCBI taxonomy): Eukaryota > Metazoa > Chordata > Lepidosauria > Squamata > Pythonidae > Liasis > Liasis olivaceus. The sequence continues at coordinate 93,230,192 of CM061349.1, read as the reverse complement.
TTTTCAAAAAAAGAAATATGCAGCAGACTAGCACTGATGGGAAATGAAGGCCTTGGAAAAGATATTCAGGTGCCATGATGTATCTATACCTACAAAGATCAGAATCATGTAGACAATAGTTTTCACTATGACACTCTATGGAAGCAAAAGTTGGGCTTTGATGAAGCAGAACAGAAAGAGTACAGACACTTTTGAACTTTGTTATTGGAGAAGACTCCTAAGAATACTATGGATAGCCAAAATAGCAAACAAATGGATCATGGAAAAAAATCAATCCATAGTTCTCACTCAAGGCACAAATGACCAGGCTGAAATTATAATATTTTGAACACATTATGCAAAGACCTAGCTCTCTTGAGAAATCTATAATGCTGGGAAAGGTGGAAGGAAAGGGAAGAGGACAACCAGCAGCAAGACTGATGGACTCAATTACAGAGGTATTGGGTGCACCACTGGAAAACATGAAGGGCCAGGTTGGGGACAGAACATCCTGGAGGCCTATCTCTGTGGTCACTGAGTTGACACTAACTTGATGGTACATAATCAATCAAAATTTTATTCTAGATATTGATAAGGCTGACAACTTGTTGTCAAGAGCAAAGCTGCAATCCTATGCACATACATTCAGAATTAAATTACTCAGTGTTTGATGGGATTTACTTCCATATAAGTGAGAACAGGATTACAGTATACATTGTTCTATTTGCCAGGATATATTTCTAAATCTATGGATTGTCTAACAACTTAATGCATAAGATATAACAGTGTTCTAGTTATATTAAAATGTTAATTGAAGTAATATAAGTATAGAAGTGCTTTATCTTTTCTTTGACTTAATTGGAAAGGACTGCAGCTCCTAAGTAGGGCTGAATGCACATTAATTATGGATGTTGTGAAACAGATCCTAGGAGAGATGGTCACATATATTGGGTATAATGTGTTATTTTCTGCCTTTTAATCCCAAAATGCTGCTTTTTATTCAGAATTTAGATAAATTGTCTTCCTTGCTATATTTTTAATGCAAGTCAAACTGAATACAGCTGAAATTTAAGGAACTTTGGATCCATAAATGCTGCATACATGAGATCTTAACTTTGAAACCGACAACAGTTGGATTTGAGTAGCCTTCTTTTTGGCTATGTATTTATATATCACAGATTCAATAGAAAATGTATGAGAAAATAATAAAAAATAAGCAAGGTTCTGATTCAGCAATTATTAGTTACATGCATTCACAACTATCTTCAAGAATTCAGAGACTAGGAATGGTGCAACAAAATATGTGCAGTTAAGTGTTTAAATGTTCCCTTTAATGTAAGCATTACAGTATTTTCTGTTCTTCATCTATCCATACAGTATCTTATGCAAGCAAAACTGTTGGGAGCTGGGTTTAATTGTGAGGGAAAGTTAAGAAGGACTTAGATGAAATGAGAAGGCCCCTTCTAGCTTATGGCTTATCTTCCCCAGCACACACCATCCTTAACATTTGCATTTGCCAATGAAAGAAGACACCAAATATATTTCTCCATTGTCAAATTATTATTTCTCTGTGCATGGTGAAAGGAGCTGCACTTTCTTTGTGCATATAAAAAAAGCAATCTCTAATGGGTATAATTTGGGTGAGTCTTGGGAAAAGATACCTTTTTGACACCTTCCTTAAGAATGCTTCTGGACATGTGCTTGTTCTTTTCTGACTTGTTTTAAAAGGTGGACCAGACAGAACAAGATTTGCACTGTGTTTGCAAAGCCATGTGTCATCAGAAGAGTGGCGAGCATCATTTGTATTTAGAAGCCTATGACTATAAAAATAAGGGACTGAATTAGCATCTGGTATTTATAGCAATAAATGATGATTAGCTCAGGGCAGGGTTTCACAACCAGGGTTCCATGGAACCCTAGGGTTCCATGAGAGGTCACTAGGGGTTCCCTGGGAGATCATGATTTATTTAAAAAAATATTTCAAATTCGGGCAACACACTCTCACAGTGATGAGCAGAAACTGAACAAAAATCTAGTTACAGCTCTTTCTAAGCTTCTCTGGTAGTGTGCTGTAGCACTGTGTTTATTTGGTTGAATCCATTCTTAATTTCTGATGCGAGATAGGGGACACCACTGATAACAGGTGAATGCCATACTGCAGGAAGGGAGGGATATATTGCAGGAAGGGAGGAATATATTGCAGGAAGGGAGGAATAAATTGAAGGAAGGGGAGGGAGAAGTGCATTTTTCAAGAAATTAATGGACTCATCCAACTTAGTCTGTGACATCAGTCTCTCCCTCCTGCATATTTTCCCTGCAGTTTTCCTGTAGTTTATCCCATTATTTTAAATAAATTTCATACATGTTTATTCAGTCATGTCTGAGGGTCCAATGTAGTGATTTTTGAAGAAGAGATGTGAGAGAGGAGGATTCTAGAACAGACAATACCAATAAGTTTAATGATGATAATGATAATGAAGAATTTAAATCTTCTCAGGCACTTCCCTGAACTGGTACATCAATGGACTCAAAAAAAAAAAGTCTGCCTTTACAATTAAAATTATTTATCAATGGGTTTTACATGGACTGGTGATCCAAGTTGTCCTATTCCACTGTGCCTCATCTGTGGCAAACAAGTTACAAATGTAGCAATGGCTCCAGCAAAATTAAAAAGACACTGAACTACAAATCACAGCCATATGACAAGTAAAAGTTCTGATTATTTTAAACAGTTATTGGAATCACAGAAGAAACAGAGTAAATTTTTGTTAATAAAATGACAGTCAGTAAAAAAGCCCAAGAAGCAAGTTATTTAGTAGAACACAGCAAAGGAAAAGTCATGCTTTGGGTGATAAAGTAATCATGCCAGCATGTAAAATAATAGTGAGAAAAATGCTAGGACCAGATGCAGTACAAGAATTTGAAAAAGTTCCACTGTCAAACAGTACAGTAAGTTGGTGTATTGATGACATGTCACATGATGCAGAAGAGGTTTTGTATGATAAACTGAAGAACAGCAGCTTTTCTATCCAAGTTGATGAGTCAACAGATTTCACCAACAAATGTCATGTTATGGCATTTGTAAGATTTGTAAATGATAGTGAAATTCAAGAAACTTTTTCTGCTACAAAGAACTACATGAAACATGCAAAGGTCAAGATGTATTTAATGTTTTGTCTTTATATCTGGAAACAAAAAGTTTGTCTTGGAGGAACTGTACTGATGGTGTTCCATCAATGGTTGGCTCCATGAGAGGTTTCATTTCTCTTGTAAGAAAATAAAATCCTGATGTTGTCACAACACACTTTTTTCACAGAGAGATGTTGGTGTCAAAAACTCTTGGAGATGAAATGAAAAAGTTCTGGATGATGTTATAAAATGGTTAACTTTATTAAACAGAGACCAGTTCACTCAAGAATGTTTAAAAAACTATGTGAAAACTGGACAAAGAGCACAGAGTCTCCTGTTACACACAGAAATATGGTGGCTCAGCAGAGGAAGAGTTCTCAACAGGGTGTCTGAGCTGAAGGCAGAATTGCAAAAGTATTTTCGAGAAAATAGTATTCCACATTTTGCTGAGTGCTTTGAAGATGGAGAATGGTTGCAGAAACTAGCATATTTAGTGGACATCTTTCATCACATGAACCAGCTGAACAAGTTTCTGCAAGGCACTGGAGAAAATGATTCTTGGTTTATAGGAAAACTGAATGTTTGGAAAAATGTTGCAAAAAGAAATATGTAAATGTTTCCACTGCTGCTTGGGCTTCAGAGTGAGGAAGGATACCAAAAAGTCTCAAATCTAATTGAAAACCACTTGGAAGCACTGCAGAACAAAATTGATCGGTACTTTCCCTCCCTTTCAACACAAATGTATGACTGGGTGAGGGATCCTTTCTCTGCATCTTCTGCTCAGCCTGAGAACTTCACTTTGAAGAAAGAGGAAGAACTTTGTGAGCTGTAGTCTGATCATACACTTAAGATGAGATTCACTGATCTGCCCATGGACAAGTTCTGGATTTCTGTGAAAGAAGAGTATCCTGCCATTCATAGGAAGGCATTGAACATTTTGCTGCAGTTTTCAACTTCTTACATGTGTGAGCAAGCTTTTTCTTATTTAAGAAGCATCAAAAGCAAAGACAGAAATCATCTTATTTCAGTTGAAAATGAAATCCGTGTGTGTTTACCTCAAATTTGGTCCAGTATTGAGTATTTGTGCAGCAAAAAACAAGCACGGGTTTCACATTAAAGAGGTAAGTTTCATTCTTTATTTTTTTAGTTTAAGAACACTGTTAATGCATATATATAGGCTTATACATGAAACGAATATAATACATTTGTAACTTCTGACCTATATATGAGCCTGAATGTGCAGGGGTTCCCCAAGGGCTGAAAAATATTTCAAGAGTTCCTCCAGGGTCAAAAGGTTGAGAAAGGCTGGCTTAGGGAATCAAAAATTGTGCAAGTCTTAGAGCTATAGTACATACCATCACAAATGCTCACCACTCTGGGGATGTCCCTTTATTCTGAAGAAATGTATTGAGGGTATATGTTGGAAAAGAACTATGGCTGCATGTTCTGATTACAGTAACAAAGGGCTGAGTTGCACACAGAGCGGTACTATGAGAAAGGATTTCTTAATCCTGAGACATCAATTAGACATTTTTGAGATTATATTTATTTTCTTGATTGGTATCTTACACACTTCTACAAACTCCTGGCCATCTCCTATACAATTATAAATAAGTCATAGATTATAATGCACCTTGATTAAATCATACTAAAAACATAAAACAACCCCCAGCCTCCCATTGCAATTGATGTGATCTCAAGTGCTTAACAAAAAAGCCAGGTATTACCACTTTCCAAAATTCTGACGCTGTGGTAACCAACCAGCTCTTGAGAAACAGAGTTTCCCAGCAGGCTGGGGCCATCGCTAAGAAAGGCTAGTTCTGGGGCCTCATCTCCCTAACCTCCCATGGAGCAAGGGAGAGGTTACCTCCTCTCAGGCTATTCCAACATTTACTCAAAAGGAAAGGTTAAAATCTTTTTGCTGTTTTAACAAAAGATTATCCTGAACTTAATTTGCTCTGCTTACCCAGAAGGCCATTTCTCCCACATCAATCATAGAAACAACGCAGTCCTTCTGTTACTGGATTTGTTTTCTGTCCTTCATTTGCACCTCTTTCCTTTTTCTCTGATGGTGAAGTGCTGTGTTTTAGCTTCTTTTTTCTTCAGTTCCACATTTAAGTGCCAAGAACCCTCAACTACATCCCCTGTGCAATCTCTACAGTAGAAGAAAATAACTTTACTTTGAGATTAATTTGTTCGTATCTCTTCATTATTAGTAATTAGAGAAGCAGATAAATAGGGAAAAGCAAGTTGGCTTTTAAAATATTTTACTTATCAAAGGATTCTAAACTTAGGGGGGTCTTTAGGTTTGTATAGTGTATTTCTAGCCCTTTAGCAGATTACAAGTATGCAGTGGTATTTCCTAGTATCAGCACTGAAGATAAATGCTTTCCCTGAAAAGATTTTCAGCAAGCTTACATTCTGTTACACAGAAATTTGGGATTACACTATAGGTAGCACTTCCTAATTGAATCTTAACATGGAAAGGATGTAATAGCTCATAAAGGTCTACTTCCAAAAGGGCATAAGCTCCCACTTATTATGAGTTGGGAGGATGGATAATGTAAATCTCATTGGCATACCTCTCATTCCAGACCTCTTATTTCTCTCAGAGTTCCTTTCTCAATTAAATATACCTTTAATACACTACCAATCAGGGTGAACATCCTAACATAACCTAATCTGTTATCAGCCCTTCGAGATAGACCAGACTTGAACATCAAAGTCATGAATACTAAAACTACTTTTATTATTGGGTTATAGTAACAGAATCTTGCAATTCTGAATGTGCTTCCTCCCTCCCTGCCTTTATCCTAAAGAGAACTAGGGAAGGTCCAGTCTGAGACATTTATTCAAATTCCATTCCTGCTTTAGGCTCAGATTTCTCTTGTCTGATGTTTGTCTTGGCTGCGACTCTACCTCCACAAGGTTATTCTCACAGTCCATTACATCTGTCCAGATGGGTGAGCTGGGCTTCCCCCCTTAGTTATGGAAAATAAAAATGAATGTGCTTTGGACCTTTATGGCCAAAGTCCAGAAATACAGAACTTAAAGCGTGTTGCCAGCTAGGCGAGGTGATTACTTTCACAGTATTAATTCAGTATCTCCTGGTATCTCAGCATGGAGTCAACCTGCTAAATGCTTTACAGGTGTCATGGCGCCAGCTCTGGACTCAGAATCTGAGTCTGAAGCTGCTCCAGCTGAGCCTGTGGAATGTCAGCCTCAGGAAGGACAAAGCCAGACATCACATGAAGCTGATCAATCATAGGTACCACCTGAGTAGCTGGAGTCAGGTGAGGATGATGTAAGGCCTCTCAGTCCCTGTATCAGGCGAGTAGAAAGGAGATAGCAGAACAGCAAAAGTCTATTAGGTTACTCTCAAAGCAAAGGAGCAAGCAATCTGATTAATGATAGCTGGCTGTAGCTCTATTTAAGAAACAGCTCTCAGGTAAGCTTTCTGCTAGAAACAATGTCTGACATCTGGCTTGTGCACATTGTGAGATTCATGTGTGGATTCTGCTTCTTGGACCTTTGGACTGGCTGACAACCTTGACCTGGCTCTGAAACCTTGGACTGGCTTTAGACTATGGCATGCTTCTATTCTTAAAGCAAACCTAGCAGGCAAGCCTTGGCTTCATTTACATTCCTGTGCTTGTTTGTATTCCTTGTTTCATTGTAAATCCTTCAGCTAGTACTAAACTGATAATCACCCGAGAAACTGTGTGTGTGCTGTGTGTGACTGAAGCCTGAAGCAGGACAACAGGACCCTATTGTGCTATCTAAATTATGAGTTCACCTTTGTAAGAGTATTCTGCACCATATTTCTGATCTAAGACATAATTCTTCAGTGTAGACATGACAAATGCAAAGAAAGCATTGCTAGGGGTCAGCAAACCTCATCAGTCTGATTCATAAATAGGATGGGTCTTTCCAAGCCTATTTACTCAAAATCTCAGAAAATCTATGTCTAGGGGAACTTCTCCAGCATGACAAGTCCTTATCTGTATTTCTTAAACTTATAATAACTTATAAATAAGAAGGAAATCAAAAGCTGAAGAGTGATAAAATTTAAAGAGTGTCTCCACATAGCTGGATAGAGTAAGCTTCTGAACATGCTCACTCAAGACTACTTGTTTTGTTTTCATTCCTCTTGACAACCTTCATTGACAATAGTTAGAACTTATGGAGGGCATGCAACATTTACTAAACCTTTGATCTGCCATTTCCCATCCTTTCCAACTACTTTCCTAAGTACCAAATAATAAATTTAGGGAAGGAGGGAGCCTTGTAAATGAGAAGACTGAGACTGAGCCATTAGCAGCTGTGCTGAAATTCAAAGGTATGTCAGCTCTTAAAAATTCAGAAGTGTTTTGGTTATTTCAATTCTCCCCACTCTTCTGAATGTGTCATTGCTGCTCATTACAACTCTATGGAGGAAGTAATGTTACTAGTATAATCATTGTTGCCCAAACCTGTCATCTTTGGGGTGTTTTTTCCCCTTCTGGTGCTGCAGTACCACAGAATCTGAACTTGCAGCAATTGCTTGCAGTTGCTCTGCAAGGATACTGAAATATATGAGCTATGACTTCAAGTCTGATAGCTATGTTTTATTACCTTAAACATTACTCACCAAGTTCTGAAGGTGGAGTTCACCATAAAATTGTGGAAGAAGTTCTGACCTCACAATGAATACAACTGAGTATATTGAACTAGATCAGTGATGGCAAACCTTTTGGGCTTGGTGTGTCAAAAATTCTAAAAATGCCTAACTTGACTCTGTTGGTGTGTCACCCCCCCAAATAAAAAACAATTCTTTACATATTTATTTTTAAAAAATAGTCTAATCATGTGTGGTGCTATATATTATATAAAGAAATGTCAAATAATTACAAAAATGAAATACAAATAAAACAAACTCAGTTTCATTGGTAACTCAAACAGGGAGAATAGTTGTTGTCGAGTATTGGTGAATGCTGGCATGTCACCAAAATGTCATGGTGTGTCACCCTTGACACGTGTATCATAGGTTTGCCATCACTGGACTAGATCCACCTGAGACTGAGAGGTCAAGAAGCAGATGTTTATTTTACAATACATTTTAAAATAAAGATTCCCCCAACTAACGATTGTCCTGAGTGTGATGACTTATCTTCAAAGTGTTTTCACAAGTCCCTTCATAGATGGTCCTTTGCAAAAATTAGTTCCACTCAGTGAAAAACACAATGAAAAGTGAAAAACACAGTGAAAAGTGTCAGTGATCACAATGATGATCACAAATTTGACCAGTACAAAAACAAAGGCTAGATGGAGACAGACCAGCCAGCTCAGAAAAGGGGTCCAACTAGTCCGTTATGCAGGATGAGGAGGTTTTTAGCAGAATGCGTGATACAGCAGCAGTGGAGATAAAGGGGGCTTTTATTTCACCCTCCTATGAAGATACAGATATGCCACTGCTAAGTGGCTGGCAAAGCCCAGAGTGGGCAATTGATATTATGACCCATATGTGGATGCATCATGACTTTGTAAGCCTGAAAAATAAATAAATAAATATTCTCATGAAGGTTCCTCTCCCATTCCAGTTAAGTAGCAGTCTTATCTTTCAGTCTGATGCCTCATATACTCTTTCATATTTGTTCTATGTACAAATGTAGTAAAACATGTGCTATTTATCAGATAAGACAATGATATACAAGTAAGATCAAAGCAAATGAAAATTCTGTACTAATTCTTGAAACATGTTACAACTCAGCAAGAATGTTAACATTCCCATGCATTGCTGCTGAGAAAAAATAAGAGCACTTGATATTGAATTCAAAGCACAGTGTAATCAAGCATGGGATTGCTAGCTATGTATGTTTCACAATGCTAGAAGCAGAGAAAAAGATGTCAAAAACAATCCTGGATCCTAATTGCTACAGGAAGAATAGGGGGAAATAACTGATAATAGAGTTTGACAATTTAATGCATCATGTCTATTTCAAAAGTTTTATGTATGTAGTAATGAAGACAGGCCACAAGAATTTCAATTGTGTCTTCCAAATATATATACCACAACCCAAAAATTTCACAAAATCACTCATCCCTTTTCTTTTGCCTAGGCCTAAGACCAATTAGTAAAATTCTGGTGTATAACGTGTGCTATTCTCAGGCCCTTTTTCCATATAAGTAGAAGGGCTCACTGTTGCATTTCTACACAACATTAATATCTGAACTTTCTTCAAAGGGTTTACAGCTCTTAATATTCACATAGATAGAATGAACAAATGAAACAATTTTAAGGGATCACATGCTGTTGATTAAAGTCTTGTCAAATCAGGTACTTTGCTTCAGTTTTCCCAATTATATGACTGCTAGTAGCTATGCGGGCATTAGCATAGGCAAGCTGCCTACTTACAATATGAAAGTGACAAAAAAATATTAAGGGACTCTTTAAGGAACAAACATTCTGAAATGCATGGTACCATTTTTAAAATGTAACTCCCATCGTTTCTCCTTGGGCCTCAAGAGAAACAAGTTTGATTAGAGAAATAAGGTTAACGCTAGTAAACCAAAACGAAGTGGAAATTCAACCCTAGATTTTCCAGCTTCAAAACCATGACATTTTGAACATTTCATGATATCAAAGCAAAAGTTTTGCATTTAGTCTTCTCAGTTATGAGAGAATTTTACAGCTCCATTTGTTTTGTATAGAATTCTATCCATTCATGGACCTAAAACAACAGAGGCCACAATGTATATCAGCTCAGCTCATTCAAAAATCCATGTACAATCATCAATAGCTGCTTTAAACACAAAACTGAGTCACCCTGAACACAATGTCATCAATTTGCTGTGAAACAAGTACTATGATAAAATTAGACTGACCTGAGATGGGCTAATGGTGCTTCTGCAGCTCTGAGGGAGCAAGTTCTCCAAGCAGCACTCTGGCTAAAGGGAAAGAACTAACGCTGAGAGTTAATAGCAACTGGATCTGGCCTTTTAAGACAAAGGGGACCTCGTATGCTTCTGTCAGGAAAAGCCAAAATCTGCATGAGCTTTCTGAAATACTCTGTTTCCTATCAAACTAGAGATTGTCAGATGCAATGTCAGAACAGGGCTTGTTTTGAGAAAAGTAATACACAGGAGGAAAACCCAGAACAATAAATTCAACAGAAGAATTTCCAAACATATGTTTAAATAAAAATTATGACTCTATCAAGTTCAAGTTAGTAATCTTGTCATTGGCTTAATGAAATATTCCATTCTTGATTTTAGTAAAATAAATTTGAATAAAGAGAAAAGCCTGTATAACCATCCCTATTTGAGAATTGGTCAGTTGTATCAGATTTTCTTTATTTTATTTCCCCTTAGATTTATAGGCCACCAAATCAATATTGAATAACAGCAGCTTACATATAAATGTAATATCTGTGTATATCAATTATTGTTTTCAAAAATTTCAATTAAATCCCAAATGGTATTTTAAGCATCTGAAATGCTAGCACTTTAAGACTTCAAGCAGGTTTTGCATGGGTTAGTATAACAGCATTAACCTATTATGTCATCAGAGGTTCCTGGGCCTAGAAATCTTTGTGGAGTCTGTGGCTTGCACACCACTTGGGTCACAGCATTACTGACAAACCTTCTCAAAAGGGAGAAGCAGGGAAGACAGTGGGGCACCTTACATGTCACCAGATCCAGAGGCTAAAACATGGCAGCACATGCACTCAGGGATGCTGCTGGCATTCACAGTAAGGAAGATACTGGATTTTTTACAAGTTCAAAAATAAATGCACCCAGTGTTTGAAAGAAGCCTATCTGTTGATCTGGATCCGATCCCAATAGAAATATTGAACCTAACAGCCAGAATAAATTCATAGTGGAAAATGGATAGTGTGTACAACTTGAAGCATAATGTAACAAGTGTATTAAGATATTTTGACCTTTAAATATACACATATACACACACACACATACACACAATTTTCTCTTTAGCAAAACAATCCATCTTTATTTTAAAAATGAAGATGAACTAGCATGTGAAATACACTTTTCTAAGATCTCTCTTATTTAAATATACAAGCATTTTAGCAGCAAGATTAACCTTGGCAATGTTCATAATATCTACAATTGTTTAAAGTAAATTCTCCAACAAACTAATGCATAAAGAATTAGAAAGAAATTTAATTGACCTTGGTACACCAGTTATAATGCCTACAGTTTTATAAACAAAATCCTATCAATTTCTCACAAGTGCAAAATGCAGTTAGTTAAAAAATAACCATCACTTAGCCATTACATATTTTGGCTTCTCATTTTCTTTCCTCCTTTCACAAATCTTTATGACAATAGAAAGCAATCTTAGACAAATACAAGTGGATTCAAAGAAACTAGTTGCTTGCCTGAATGATGCCTGTTAGAGTACAATAAAAGACAAAAATTTCACACAATTCTCTGCTCTGAATGGATGCCCTCATATCCACTATGCTATCGGTGGATGCCCTCACATAGTTTAGGAATTCACTCGGCTTTAGAACACTTATCAACACTACTGTGAAACTAGACTTCTCTTGATGATTACAGGCCTCAGAATAACAACAAAAAGCACAGAAGTTCAAGATATATTGGTCCTTTTTATAAAGCTGCCACACTTTGGCACTGGCAATTGTTACTTTATAAGACTTACATTTTGAAGGGTGGGTTTCTTCTAAGATTTCTTTTTGTTTTTGTGTAAGCCACTATGGGCAGTGGGCTTTTGTGTATTTTTGCTTGAAAGTCCTTGGCTCAAAGGCTTGTCTATTTCAATTTTCTTCTCTTGATTATCTGTGCTTCGTTTTGCAACTAGTCTTGGAGACAATGATCCAATTCCACCACTGTGAATCTTAAAAAGACAATAAAAACAAGGTATGTTGAATACGGAACATAATATCAGGAAAATGCATGGTTTCTCTGTTAATGCTGAAGCAAGATTTCACGGTAAGATTTTGAAGGCAGTTACATTAAGAAAGAAAGAGAGAGAGAGAGAGAGAGAGAGAGAGAGAAAGAAAGAGAAAGAGAAAGAGAAAGAGAAAGAGAAAGAGAAAGGAAGAGAGAACAGAGCAAGAACAGAGATGTAGTTATCTCGCAAAATGACTGTAAATCAGATAAACTAAAATGTGCATTAGCAACAAAATCTGCTCAGCATAGCTATAACCTTTGAAATGCTTCAGAGCAGGAATGGCTAAGTCACTCCCACAAGCCCTAAGAAGCAAGACAAATGGTGAGGGACTCCACAAATTACTTTCCACCTACTGCTTTAGAGTACTTTTTTACTCAGTCTGTTATGATATCAGTAAAAACTTTTCTGGTTCAGCACATGAAAATCCATGGAACTACTACTGCACTTACATCTATACATATCTCACCTGAAAAAAAATGAATTCATGAAAATATTCTGATTTCTGTGATAGCATTTTTCTTATCATGCTGTAGTAACATAGAGTACTGATCATCTATGATCCCAGCCTAGTGCAAGTGCTCACAGTTGGGCTACTACATAACTAAGTTGATTGTTGGGTAAATATGCTTACACTAGAGGTTGATTTGACAGCTGAACTCTTCTTTCTATAAGTCCCATTTGGTAAAACATTGATATGATTTTTTTTCTTGTTAGTCTGGGAAAAAAAAATAAAGAACAAACCGATTTTAAGAAAAAAATAAGATGCAAACATAAAAACAGATATTGAGTTGACTAACACTGCTCTGTGCTGTTGCTTAGCTATTTCATTTAAGCTGACAAATATGTTAACTTTACTTGTTTTGTTGGTGTCGAGGGTTTGCTGCTCCCACTCTCTGTTTCTGTTTCTATATTGGGATCTGAATTGCCATTGCTGCTAACAGGGCTATCTTGTCCTTCACGAATGTCTTCCTGTTGTGAGGCAGGTGATGCACCATTCAGTCCATCTTCAAGGTCTCCTACTTCTGCAGACTGTGTGCTGCTACTGCTGCTGTTCCACTTCTTCATCAACTCAAGGACATTAAATGGCCTCTGAACAATGTCTGTTTCACCCTAAACAATAACAATCAATTTAAGGCTTGGTTTTTTTTAAGAAAAAAATGAACAAAACAGATGAGCAACTTCTATGCTGCTCTTGATTTAATGGAGACTATATTTCTTTAATTTTGCCAAACAGGAGAAACCACATGATGAAAGTACAAGTAGGCTAAAGAAATAAAGCTTTTTCTCTTCTAGAAAAAAAGAGAGAGGATTAAAGTGGTTGGCTCTTTTAATAAGACCACTACCAACTTAATGAAAAAGAATCATATCAAAAAGTACTCTATTATGACCAGAACATACCAGAAATAACCCCTTAACTGCTTCTGAATAGCACAGGAATGACAGATTATAAAGCTGGCCTCTTTGGAGAAAAGGTCTCCTCATGAGTTCCCATCAGGGGAAAAAAAACAAACAAACTGTGCACCAACAGCCACCTAGAACAACAAACAGTAAGCTAATCAGAATGCAGGAAGTTATATTTGTGACAGTTCACGCCATGCCTTGAATACTGAAATTGTAACCTTATATTGTTTGCCTAAACAATGCAATCTTCCAGTTTTGGGTTAAGCTACCAGGAAGGCATGGAGAGTATGGTGCTTGAATCTCTTTACTATGGTCCTTCAGTTTAGACCTTTCATGCTTTATTTTAGAAATGTACAATCGTAGGAAAAAGTAGCAGTTAGGTCAGGATAACAAATCCATTTGACTGACATTTAATTAGAATGAACTTATTTACATATAAGTTCATAGTTATTTTCCATTTTTAAAAACAATGTTTCCCTTCCATCATATTAAGATTACAGTTGGACAGCAGCTTTGGTGGCATGCTGATCTTTGATCCAAGGCTCAGGTTCTGCCTTATAATTAGATGCTGCATGTGTTCTGTTAAGAATACCTAGAGAAAATTATCATAAACTACTGGAAATGATCAAGGTTAGAAGAACAGCGCAAATCAATCTTCACATTGCAAGCAAAACTGTATCTGCAAACATGTTTTGCGTCTTTTCAGGCAACCTATTTAACCAGCCAAGTTCCATGAAGTTCTCAGTCATAAAAAGTACTGGGATTATTAGCAATGCTTCATATTTACAGTTCAAAAGCAATAATATTTCTAGAATATCTGAACTGTTCCAGCCTACCTACTCTCAGCTTCAAGCTTCTCATTGCAAAGTATCAAAATATTTAATAGAGCAAGAAGTATCTGAGACAACGACCCCACATACGTTGTGCTACACACAAGTGCAAACACTTGTAAGCAGCCACCTCGCTAAGCTAAAATAAGAAGCACGTCTGTCCCTATGAAAATTACATCCCCTTTTCTATTACTTTATAGGGAAGAGGGGCAGTGAACAGCTGAAAGAGCTCAGACAGCCATTTAGAATGAAGGCACAGCTTCCTGTCCTCAATTTGAATTAACGTTGTAACACAACTATGGAGACAAAAAGGATCATTTGGTGGTATCTTGACATAAATGGTCTTTGCCTGCCTAGAAACTACTAATAGAAGTGTGCTCATGTACATGTTTATAAAGTGTTTTTATCCTGGTCTATGACCAAAATAAAGATTTGATTTGATTTTGATATGCTGTTTTGAGGCATAAGGACTGGAATAAAATAGGCATGCTCAAAGAAAATTCTATATGCATTTAAGTAATGTATAGCAGTACTTCTGAATTTATAGAAAGATTTTCAGATACGGACTCCAATTTTGCAGATGCAAATTTACATCTGTAATTAACAGTAGACAAACTGATGTTGCAGACAACAAAATAACTACCTTACTTGCAAGCACATTCAGGTAATTAAGTGCACCAAATCACACCTACAAAATAAGATGCTGAGTTGTAGCCTGGGGAAAAAAAACTATGTTTTAAAGAGCTACAAATACTTAAATAGCATATGAAATAGGAGGATGGTTGTGTTCTGACAGTTTTAAGAAAGTGGAACCACTTAAGTTAATTGCTATATTGCTTCATTTGAGCACCTGTTGCTTTTAATTTTGCTAGCATCTGGTGCTAATTGTGGGGAAAGTGGAGGATTACTAATTGGCTGCCTTTTAGATTGTTCGTTTTCTTTTGTCTTTCCTTCAAGTTCTTTTCATCCAGATTTTAAGGAAGGGCATGTCAGTATGATTCAAATCATAGAGTGAAACAATATGCCCCTCCATCATGTGGCACTCAGCTTACGTCAGAAAGACATTTTCCACTCTGTGATCTTTAAACACTTGCCTCTGAATGGCAATATTCCCATACCATAGTACCCAGAGAGAAATAAAGATTTGTCGAAGGAACTGTTCAAAAATTAAGAAAAAAATGTTTTGTTTTGTTTTGTTTTTTTAAACTATAGTAATAGAGAAAGAGGCTCTAATAGCACTGTCTGGCTACTGAAGAAAGTTAGGTATATGTCCATAAACAGGATACTGCAGAATTGCTGAGCCTTTAATTGGTTAAAACAGTTTATAATGACCAGAACAGACAAAACCAGAGAAAACATACTTGGTGCTTAATAATGATAAAAGGAGGAACCATGTAACTGAAAATAAAAATGTAGCACTCAATCATATTTGGTGTCAATATACACTGCTAAGAAAATCAACAGCAAGTACAAACCAATTACATGATACAAAAAATAAAAAAATTATACTTTCAGAAGATATATACTGAGATTATGCATAATGAAGATCACAAGCACCATGCCAATTATTTACCTTATTTTCTTCAAAGGCTTTTGCCCATTAATCACTGAGAGAGAGAATAGAAAATTCTAAAGATGCAGTGATTCTGGCATGTCTCTTCCTACAATAGCTATTATTAAAATTTTGTAAACATTATGTCCAAGACTAATATTTCAACAATTTTCTTTCTGACAAACGCTATGATAGCAAACCCTGTCATTTTGATATATTAGTCTTTCTATGCTGCACCATAAAGAAACTGAATTATCTATAATAGTCATCAGATAAATTATAGTTAATAAGTTATCTTAACCATGATAATATTACACCATTACTTCATGATTTGTACCGATTTCTCCTCCATTTCCACACCCCATTCAAAATGCTGTTATTAATCTTTAAAATCTTAAATGGCTTAGGATCACTATCTACCTGGGCTGTCAGATTTTATTTTGAAATTTTTCTCTGGATGCTCCTGCCAAACGATGTAAAGTTAGTTATGGAGTGTTTCTAAACAAAGGCTGGTCTTGAGAAAATTAGCAGCACACGTAGACAGGGCAAAAGGTATTAACATTTATTTTTAAATTTTGGAATTGGGAGAAGCATAACAAAGGTGCATATGTTTTTATCTTGCTACACTCTCACCACATTTCATGTACGTAGGTAAACTTAAAGACAGTAGAACAATACAAAGAAAGGAGAGGAAGTCATCAAAACAATGGCAGAGGGAGCATCTAGATGAACTTTAGTGATCAGGAGGTGGAGCTATTAACAGTGATTAAGACCAGTGCTAGACACAGATTTGCAGTGCTTACTGAGTTATGGACACTTAACAAAAGCCTTGAGGGGAGTAAACAGGAAGCAATTCAAACAATGTGTGATTGTTGTCACATAAACATCAGTATCAGTTGAGCTCCATCTAAGAGATTAATAGGGCAGGGGGAGAATCAGGAAAGTTGAAAATTCATTGGAATAACATTGTGAACAAGCAGGGAGGGAAACAAGGGAAAATGAGAAGAGGCTTTTCTTCTTAAAATTAGAGGAGCAAACAATGTAACAAAATGTAATAAAGTAAAAAAAACACAGCAATATAAAATTTCTGTAACACTGGCACCCACACTGCAATCTTTTCACCATCAGATACACATCTTTTGGTAATTCCAAGTATTTTGCCTTTCAGGTATTAAAAGACATCATTGCTTCTTGGATCCTTGCTCTGCTGCTGTGCTGGGCTCTTGATTTTACATTAAATCTATTCTGTGGAGTTCTTGGTACTTTCTGAGCTTGGTTGTTTGCTTACAGTAATGATGATGTTATTTAATTGGGTAAGAAAGATTTGCAAGCAAATAACCAAGCTCAGAGAGCACCAAGAATTCCACAGTTCAACCCTGAGCTACAGATATCCTCTTCCATTGTAAGTTTTGTTATTTTAATGTATTTTATAGTTTTAACTTTTGTTTACGAAAGGCCCACAAACCTTTGCCATTGTACAGTATAAACATGCAATAAATAAACTCTGACTTGAAGGAAGTTTTAAAATTAAACCTAATTTTGCTATATATGATTTTCTACAGAAATTGTGCTGCATCTTCTAAATACTACTAAAACTCTTGTGTCTGTAACCTTCAACTAGGCGAAACGGTGCATCATAGGGCAACAATTTTTGAGCCAAGCTACCTCAAATGGGCTAACTTACAGAATGTATCCAAAATCCAGGACCCGTTACTCCTGTGGGATTGAAATTTGGGAAATTTGTGGGTGCTTCAGCACTGCTGCACCACCACAGTCAGCCCAGGTCATATGATGGGCGTCATGGGTGTATCCTGACTTCTGTCCAGTCTCCCTCTAACTCCTGCACCCAATCGCTGGTGGCAAGGCCCAATGGGCAAGCGGCAAGTGGCTGATTTGGAACCAAGGCAGAAATCTGAAATCTCTTAATGGCAGTTGGTGGTGAGGGAAGGACGAGGGAGTGACCTGGATGCCTGCTGGTGAGGTGGGGCTGGCTGGGGGGAACCAGTGGTCAATGGGTAAGCCCTCTTCCTCCCTTAAGAGGGGGGCCCTTGGGGACATTCCAGAATGGGGAGTGGGGATGCAGTTTTCCTCACGATCCTTGGCTCCCTTTGTTCCACCTCCCCCCAGCAAAGCAGCAGGCAGTTCTGTGGGTCAGCCAAGGAGGAGGAGGCTTCACCAGGGCTCTCCTGAGAGTTGTGAGGGGAGGGCAAATGGCACAAGCCTTTATTATATGTGGGAAGGGAGGGAGGAAGGAAGAGGAAGGAGGGGGAGGGAGGGAGGGAGGAAGAAAGGAAAAAGAAGGGAGGGAGGGAGGGAAATTTCTGACACTCCCTGCCAGCTTCTGGCAAGCAAAGTCAATGGGGAAGCCAGCAGCAAGTTGTAAGTCCCTCACACTCCCACTGCTTTTTTGCCTTTGGGGTCATTCTGTTTCTCTGTTTAGGTAAGGAAATATCTCTGAAACAATGACCCAATGGGTCATGGGTTGTCTAGTATGATTCTGATACTGTGACTCATTTTTCAGTCTATCTCTTTCCAAAGGAAAGCAACCCTCCTAATGGATATAAGATCCAAAAGTAGAAGAATTGCTTATTCAAAATTCAACTGGGCTTATGTCAGCAGGACAGCTGGCATTTTCCTCTCTTTGCAGTTTTTTAATTTTTAATTTTCCTCCCATTGTTTGCAATGGAATAGAAAATCCATGAGTTCCAGGATTGCCACACTTTAATGTTATTGGCATGTAGGAATAATGAGAGTGCTATTGTTCTTATGGATCCAAGCCTTTCTGCAGTTACTCCACAAAACCCCTCTTTCTGCTCGAGCAACCCATGGCAGCTGGCAGAGGAATTTAGAGTTTGGATCTCAGTTTCAGTATCAGACTTCTCTCCATCATTGTAGAAGTACTAAAAGACTGGGAACAAATAGAAATGTGTGAAATCAGGAAAAATTAAAAAAAAAAAAGAAATTGTATTCATTTCCATGAATGTTATGGAAATTATTATTTCCATAATTATTAGGAACTCTCTACAGTTCCAGAACTTTTAATATACTGAAAAAAGTATATACTTTGCAGATAATTGATAGTAAAATGAGACTTTATTTGCTTATAGGTGGAAGCAGAACATTTTAAGACAATTGTTTTGAGGAAGTTTCCAGTAGATTGTGCCCTTAACTGTTCATTTATGATGTATTGTGTTAGGTTATTTATGATACATCTAATTATATAAAATGAAGATCTGTTACCTATAAAGTTTTGAAGCAGCTAGATGCATTTTCCTGATTATGTCACAGGCATCAATTTCTAAAAGCAATGCATGCCACTTAGAATCAAGGGATTAATGTTTACAGTAGAATCCTCCTTCATTACATATCTATACGCTATGAAATTATCTAGGCCATTAAGACAATCCAGATTCACCTTTAAACTTTCTTAAATAGAATGTGCTATAGGTAAATAACATATAGGTAAAAAAAAATCATCTGAAATTAATAGGAAAAATTAATTTTGCAAACCAAAAAACAAATATTTAAAAAGAAAATGAAATAAAGCTTACTGTAATCCACTGGCAGTCAAGCAGTTCATTTGCTGTGATTCTGTGGGCAGGATCTACTTTCAGAAGCAGCTGCAATACATTTTTAGCTATAAAAAGAGACATTCATGAAACTCATTTCTATTAGCTGTAACAGATACATCTCTCCATTGTATTTACAGTTGCAAGAAAAAGTATGTGAACCTTTTGGAATTTCATGGTGTTCTGCATTAATTTGTCATAAAATGTGATCTGACCGTCATCTAAGTCAAGAGTATTGACAAATATAATGTGCCTAAAATAATAACACAAAAACAATTCTGATCCTTCATGTCTTTATTGAACACACTCATTCAACATTCAAAATGCTGGTGGAAAAAGTAAGTGAACCCTTGGAATCAATAACTGGTTGACCCCCCCTTGGCAGCAATAACCGCAACCAGGCGCTTTCTGTAGCTGTGGATCAGACCTGCACATCATTCAGGAGGGATTTTAGCCCATTCTTCCTGGCAGAACTGCTTTAGCTCTGTCATATTCTTTGGACGTCTCATGTGTATGGCTCTCTTCAAGTCATTCCATAGCATCTCTATTGGGTTGAGGTCTGGGCTCTGACTTGGCCACTCCAAAAGGCAGATTTTGTTTTTCTGAAGCCATTCTGTTGTGGACTTGCTCCGGTGTTTTGGGTCATTGTCCTGTTGCATCACCCAACTTCTACAGAGTTTCAGCTGATGTACAAACATTCTCACATTATCCTGAAGAATTTTTTGATACACTTGGGAATTCATCTTCCCCTCAATGACTGCAAGCTGGCCAGGCCCTGATGCAGCAAAGCAGGCCCAAATCACGATGTTTCCTCCACCATACTTTACAGTTGGGATGGTGTTTTCATGATGACATGCAGTGCCCTTTTTAAGCCAGATGTAGTGCTGCGTGTTCTTTCCAAATGGTTCAATCTTTGTTTCATCAGTCCACAAAACATTTTGCCAATACCGCTGTGGAGTGTCAATGTGCTCTTTCGCAAACTTCAGGCATGCAGCAATGTTCTTTGTAGTAAGCAGCAGCTTCCTTCATGGTGTCCTGCCATAGACACCCTGCTTGTTCAATGTTTTATGTACTATAGACTCATGAACACAGATGTTAGCCAGTTCCAATGATGCCTTCAAATCTTTGGCTGTCACTCGGGGTTGTTTCTTTACCTCATTGATGAGTCTTCGTTGTGCTCTTGGGGTTATTTTGACTGGGCACCCACTTCTTGGTAGAGTAGCCACAGTCCCAAAGTGTCTCCATTTGTACATCATTTGCCTAACTGTAGACTGGTGAATTTCTAAGGTCTTTGAAATCACTTTGTAACCCTTTCCAGCTTTATGTAAATCAACAATTCTTGATCGTAGATCCTCTGAAAGCTCTTTTTGGTGAGGCATGGCTCACATAAGTATATTCTTCTTGTGCGGAGCAAACTCAAAAAGTTTGAGTGGTTTTTATCAGTCAACGTAGCTCTAGTCCACACCTCCAAACTCATTTTCTTAACAAGACTCCGGGCAGGTATGCTAACACCTGACTCCAGTTAGCTTTTTTGAGGTCAACTCAAGGGTTCACATACTTTTTACACTAGCACTATGAGGTTTTTATGGTTGTTCTCAATAAAGACATGAAGAATCAGAATTGTTTTTGTGTTATTATTTTAGGCACATTATATTTGTCAATACTCTTGACTTAGATGATGGTCAGATCACATTTTATGACAAATTAATGCAGAACACCATGAAATTCCAAAAGGTTCACATACTTTTTCTTGCAACTGTATGTATGTGCATTAATCCAGCAGGGCACTATTCAGCAATTGTTTTGTGCAATTTCTTTATACATCAATGAGAAGGATGCTATTTAATTATTTAAAAAGATCAAAATATTGTAGTCATTTGATGCTTTTATTTATCAATGGGTTTTTAGTCATATTGGGATTGTTGCTACTGTACCAGCCACCCTGCTGCATAGCATCCTCCCTGCCTGAGCTGCTGGAGGCTGTTTTGGGGCTGGCGGTGGAGTTCCCCAGACTTACAGTTCTGGGTGATTTCAATCTGCTGTCCTTGGGACATACCTCGGAGGTAGCCCAGGAGTTCATGGCCACCATAGCAGCCATGTGCCTGTCCCAGATTATTCGCGACCTGACTCAGGACACTGGCCTCACACCGGACTTGGTTTTCTTGTTGGAGCAGTGGCAATGTGATCTGAAAGGGGAATTACATCTGTCCCCCTTGTCATGGTCAGATCACGACCTGGTGGCCTTGAAATTCTCCTATGCTACCCCCCTCCGCAGGGAGGCAGGACCCATTCGATTGGTCCACCCCCGGCGACTGATGGACCCAGTGGGATTCCAGAGGCAGCTGGGGACTATACCTGAGGATCTGCTGTACAGTCCAGCGGAGGCCCTGGCCGCCACCTGGAATAGGAAGGTGGCTGAGGCCTTGGACAAGATCGCACCCGTGCGACCTCTCTTGACCCATCAAGCCCGATACTCCCCATGGTTTATGGAGGAGTTGAGGGTTCTGAAAACGATTAAGAGACGTCTAGAACGCCGCTGGAGGAAAACAAAGACTGAATCCAACCGAACACAGGCTACAGCCACTAATAAGGCCTACCTTGTGGCGATAAGAGCGGCGAAAGGTCAAAATTTCTCCGCTCTTATTGCATCTGCAGAATGCCACCCAGCGGCCCTGTTTTAAGTTTACCCGATCTCTTCTAGGAAAGGTGGGCCCAGTGACCCACCTACAGGGCCACGCAGAGGAGTTTTCTGGCATCTGGAGGATAAAATTGCTCAGATACATTCCCAGTTGAATACCAAGCATGTGGTATGGCCTGTGGAGATGCCTGGGCTACGTACTTGCCCTATTATCTGGGAACAGTTTGATCCTGTTGGACCTGAGGAAGTGGACAGGGTCCTCCAGGCTGTAAATGCCACCACCTGTCAATTAGATCCATGTACCTCCTGGCTGGTTAAGGCAGCTCAGGAGGTGACGTGGGTGGGTCCAGGCAATGGTGAATTCATCCTTGAGAGAGGGAGTGTTTCTGTTGGCCTTTAAAGAGGCGCTGGTACACCCCCCCCCTCAAAAAACCATCACTGGATCCCACCATACTGGACAATTTTCATCCAGTCTCCCACCTCCCCTTTTTAGGGAAGGTGGTTGAGAAAGTAGTAGCATTGCAGCTCCAAAGGATTCTGGATGAAACGATTATCTGGACCCTTTTCAGTCGAGTTTCAGGCCCGGATATGGGACAGAAATAGCATTGGTCACACTTCTGGATGATCTCTGGTGGGAGCGGGATGGGGGTAATGCATCCATCCTTGCTCTTCTTGACCTCTCAGCAGCTTTCGATACCATTGACTATGGAATCCTTTTGGGTCTGCTCAGGGAGGTGGGGGTGGGTGGCACAGTCTTGTGCTGGTTCATCTCCTTCCTCCAGGGCCAGTCCCAATCAGTGTTGATAGGGAGTGAGAGGTCCAGCACGCGACCCCTACTTTGTGGGGTGCCGCAGGTTCGGTACTTTCCCCGTTCCTTTTTAACATTTACATGAAACCACTGGGTGAGTTCATCCGCCACCATGGGATGAGGTATCATCAATATGCAGATGATACCCAGTTATATATCTCCATCCCAGGTGATCTGAGTGATGCTATGACTACCATTTCGTGGTTCCTGGAGGCTGTGGGGGTCTGGATGGGGAACAACAGGCTTCGGCTGAACCCTGGTAAGATGGAGCGGCTGTGGGTTGGGGGCTCCTCTGTATCCAGAAGTTTACCATCTTTGGTTCTGGATGGGGTGGCACTACCCCAAACAGACCCAGTGCGTAATCTGGGGGTTCTCCTGGTCTCTCAACTCCTGCTCAAAGAGCAGTTGGTAGTCGTGGCCAGGAGGGCCTTTGTTCAACTACATGTTGTGCACCAGTTACACCCTTTCCTGGATCAGGAGGCCCTCCGGTCAGTCACTCATGCCCTAGTCATCTCCTGTATAGACTGTTGCAATGCACTCTACATGGGGCCACCCTTGAAGAGTATCCAGAAGCTACAGCTGGTTCAAAATGCAGCCGCGCATGCAATTTTGGGTGACCCAAAGATGGCACATCACGCCTTTGCTGCATGAGCTGCATTGGGTCCCCATCTGCTTCCAGGTCCAATTCAAGGTGTTGGTTATCTCCTTTAAAGTGCTACATGGCATGGGACTTGGGTTACCTGAGGGACTGTCTCACCCCCATTATATCGACCCGTCCCACCTGGTCAAGCAGAGAGGGCATGCTGCAGACCCCGTCGACAAAAGAATGTCAACTAGCGGGGCCCAGGAGAGCCTTCTCTGCCATGGCCCCCGCCCTATGGAATACCCTTTCCCCAGAGGTGAGGTAGGCCCCTATTCTCTTGACCTTCCGGAAAGCAGTCAAGACCTAGGTCTGCCAATTTGCATGGGGCGAGAAAAGGGACAACCAATCCTGGGAGTGGCTAGCACCTTGAAGATGCTCCCATATGTTAATATATTTTTTATCACCAGCACCTTGGAAGATACTATTATTTATGTATGTATTTGGTTTTATTGTATTTTTATACTATTTTTAGTGTATTTTAACTAATATTTATTTGTTTTTATTGTAAACTGCCCAGAGTCACTTCCTTGTAAGATGGGTGGTGTCCAAATTTGAAATATAAATAAATAAAATAAATAAATATAGTTATCTACCTACCAGCTTTATTGACTGATTGCCAGACTGAATGTTTAAAATGAAGATCTCCTTTTTTTATAACTTCAAAAAGTTTTTCTTCCGAACTTGCCATAAAGGGTGGTTCACCAGATAATCTGGAGGGATAAAAGAAGAAATCTGCTTTATATTCCAATTCTTTAACTCTATCCCTAGTTTACTACCAATAGCTTCATGTGTATACTGTATCTTTTCAGTTTAGGGCAGCATTTTTTATTCAATTGAACAGTAAATGTAAAGTGAAAAATTTGGGGCTAAGATGGGCAGAGAAGCATCAAATGCCTATTCCAAATTCCTAACTGTCAAATACAAAGAAATGATACACTGTATGATATCTTGACCAAATATCCCTTGATGCAGTGATTCAACTCCAGCTTAAATAGTATTCATAACCAATGAAAAGTTTAGATCCAAAGTGAATTCTATCTTCAGAAACATTTACAGAAACAAGAAAAGTGTTTAATGTTTCCCAAGCATCTAACCAGATGGCAGGAATTGAGTTCAAGTATGTAGGATATTTCAGCATGAATCAGAATATTTCTTTGGAGTTGGGAGAGACAGTGTATAGTGATAGCTTTGAAGAAGGTATGAATCAGCCATTATGAAAATATAAGCATAGCCTAGAAAGACAGAAGGAGGTGTCTTGACTCTCTTTGATATGAGAGGAAAGGAGAGAGAGATTCTGTCAGGTTTTCTAGATTCTGTTGCACCAATAAAGACTTCCAGTAATCCTCGAGGAGCCTGTTTTCTGATTCAGCCTATCTTGAGGGCTGACAGAATGGATACTTACAAAATTTTCCCACTCTATATGTGGATATGGGGATTTAAACTGCTCAATCAAATTTAGAACGTAACATCTTTGTGCTAAAAAAAAAAAGTCCTGCTTTGATGTCTAGACTTTATTTTGGGTCAATTAATATGTACTTAGATAGCCACAGTCTGGGGTTTTCGTAATCATCTGTGGAGGTTTGTATACAGGTGCCATTGTGGGTTTCCAGCAGCTGGGGACCAGTGTTTTCTGTGGCCAATTCTGGACTCTGGAATGCACTCTCCATTGAGTAGAGAGGATATTCCATTTTCTTTTCTTTTTAAAAGGCTCTATTAATAAAGCTTTGTAGAAAAAAAAAGGCTTTACATTGTTGGCTTTGATCTCTTTGATCTAACTTTTTTGTTTCCACTGTAACCCATTTACCTAAAATACATCTTGATATGATAAAATAAAAATAAAATATTAGATTAAAAATCTGTACATTATTTCAAAGCATATTTTATGTAACAGTTTTCATTCTGTATAATTACACTGTATCTTATATTACCTCCTTACCCTGAACCATAGATAGGCAAACTGTAGATCATGCATGGCCCTGAAGCTTTGAAGAGGATCCAGTCATTTCTCATTTGCATTTGAAATTCAGCAATGGAATTTCAAATGGAACAACTGGCATTGCTAACAAACTCCCCCAAAACATGATGGGAATGAAAGAACAGATAGGGGGATGTCCTCCAACACCAACAGCATAAACACTTTGCTCCAATTCTATGTCATACCAAGATCTAATCCAATACTGTATTGTCCAAATACTGGACCTCCAAAGCCTTAGGCCAATCAACTCTGCAACGCAAAATAGTTTTAATTACAGAAACAAACAAAAATATTCTAAGATGATGTGAACGTGTAAAGCATATGTCCTTCTACTGAGCTATATTTCTCCCTTCCTGTTGAAAACAATGGTCATTCTTCCTTCATTTTTGCAATCCATTCTTTTGAACAAAGATTAAAACCAAGTACTGTCTCCATGCATAATTAAAAAATATCAAATACATTATTTAAAATAGAAATGTTAAATACCTGGACATACTTCCAACTGGATGGATGAATGGACAAATAGACAGTCAGATAATTAGAATGTCCACTTAGTATAGAAATTAACTGTCAGAGGTGCTATAATGCACCATATAATAATAGAAGGCTAATATAAGGCAACATCTGAGCACTAAGATTATGCACAATTAGCTTATAGTCCTCCCTTGATATCTGAACAAGTGAGGGATTACTTTGGGTGTTGCAGTTGTAAAATATCTTCTTGTTGTGATTAGTCTGGACTCCAGGAAGGAAAAAGCTATAAGGAGAGCAAGAACACTGAGCCTATAAGACCTCCCTTCCCTAAGGATCTACAATTGAGCACAGAGCCTGAACTCCATCTCTAGAAACTCTTATTTCAGTTTTCTCATTGTCACTTCAGTGACTCTGACTTTCCAGGAACATTGCTGTCACTGTGCAGAAGAGCAGAAAGCTAACAGCATACTGTAGATCATGCATGCCCCCTGAAGCTTTGAAGAGGATTAGGGACCAGATTAGTAACCAGATTGTTAGAGAGTAACAGCATCTTCCATCAGGAGAACCACTGAGAATAGGATGAAAGTCTCAGATACCTGAAATAGAAAACCTCACTACCCACTACAGCAGGGTAGTGAGATTGCTGAAAATAATCTTTGTGACAACAGTTAGTGCCTTGTACCTCAAAACCTTGATCTTGTTTAGTTCACCAAACTTTCTTTTGTTCCTCTTAGTTTTGATATTCATCTGCAGCTTTTGTTATATAGATTGAACATGATTATTCTGTTTGCTACCTATATAATATGTTGTGTTCACCAACTTGTAAGCTCCTGAGCTTAGCCAGTTCAGCTAGTTTCCCAGAGTTTCCCAGAATCATAAGGTTGGAAGGGACCTTGGAGATCTAATCTGACCCACTGCAGGAATCCTCATACCATCCTGGACAAATAGCTGCTTAATCTTTTCTTGAAAACCTCCACTGATGGAGCACCCACAACTTCAGGAGGCAGGCTGTTCTATTGCTTAATAGCTCTTACAGTCAGGAAATTCCTCCTTATTTCAAGTTTGGATCTCCCTCTGTAAAGCTTCAACCCACTGGTTCTTGTCTTACCCCTGGGTAATATGGAGAATAAATCCACACCCTCTGCCCTATGACATCCCTTCATGCATTGGAAGAGTGTTATCATATCTTCCCTTAGCCTGCTTAACCTACAGTCTACTGGGACAACCTGATCTTTCTCACAAGTACTACTGCTAAGCCAGGTACCACCTATCTTGTACCTGTGCATCTGATTTTTCTTGCCTAAGTGCAGAACTTTACATTTCTCACTACTGAACAACATTTTGTTGGATAGGCCCCAATCTTCTAGTCTATCAAGATCTTTTTGAACCTTGAGTGTATCTTCTGAGGTGTTAGCAAGTCCTTCCCAGCTTTGTGTCATCTGCAGATTTTATGATCATCCCTTCTATTCCCTCATCTAAGTCATTTATGAAGAAATTGAAGAGTATTGAACCCAGGACAGAAACCTGAAGTACCTCACTGCATGCCTTCCTCCATGTGGGCATAGATCCATTAAAGACTCCATGTTAGCTACAGTTGTTCAGCAACTGCAAATCCATCTGGCAATGGGACCATCCATCTCTCACTGTTCCAGTTTATCAAGGAGGTGGCTATGGTCTACTTCACCAAATGCCTTACTGAAGTCTAAGTATACTACATCTACTAATGATCCACTAATTAGTCATATTGATCCATTAATCTAGTCATATTGTCAAAGAAAACAATAAGTTTTGTCTGGCACAATCTGTTTTTAACAAATCCACGCTGGCTTTTGGTAATCATCTTGTTCATTTCTAAGTGCTTGCAAACCCACTGCTTGATTATCTTTTTTAGGCTTTCCTCAGATATTGATGTCAAGATGATTGGTCTGGGTCCACTTTCCCCTCTTTTTATTGGAACTACATTGGCTCTTCTCCAGTCTTCTGCACTTCCTCTCTGCTCCAGGATTTCACAAAGATTTCACTCAGTGGCTCTGAGATGTTATCTGCCAGTTTCTTTAGCATCCTAGAATGTAATCCATCTAGTCCAGGAGACTTGAATTAATTCAAAGCAGCCAAGTATTTTCTCAACAATTCCTTGCTTATTTTGATATGCATTTCTCTTCTCCGCACAGTGTAGCTTCTGACAGGATAGACCACATTTTCCTTTTGCAGGAAAAAAAACAGATGCAAGGTAGGAATTAAGCAGCTCAGCCTTTTCCATGTTGCCTGTCACTATCTTGCCATTTTCTCCCTCCAGTGAGTCAACCATTTCATTGACTTTCCTCTTGTTCCACACATATCCAAAGAAATTTTCTGTTATTTTTGGCATTAATCACAAACCTCAGCTCATACTGAGCCTTCCCTTCCTGACACCATCCTTGCAGATTCAAGCTATTTCCTGATATTCTGCTTTTATTATGTGCCCCCCTTTCCTTGTCCTATTTATTTCTCAGTTTATCAGAAAGATCTTGCTGCAACCATACCAGTCTTATCAGGTGTCTCCCATTTTTTTCTTTTTGTTATTGTCTGTGTTTGGGCCTTAATTATCTCATTTTTCAGAATTTCCCAACTGTCATGAAATCTTTTTCCCTTCAGGATTTCCATCCATAAGAACCTTCCCATTTTTTCTCTTAGCTTGTTGAAGTCAGCTCTCTTGAAATCTAGAACACTAATCTGGATACTTTCAGTTCTCATGCCTGCAATATGATGAATTCTAGGATCACATGTTCACTCTCTCCCAAGGTTCCTACCACGTCCACTTCTTTGACCACTTCTTCCCTGTTAGTATGTACTAAGTCCAATATAGCCAATCCCCTAATTTCCTCCTCCACCTTTCGGACAAAAAATTTGTCTGCAAGGCACATCAAGTACCTGTTGGATTTCCTGCTCAATTCCCAAAGTTTAATTCCCAATTGATATCAGGGTAGTTGAAAATGCCCATTATCACAGTAGTGTTTCCTGGATACCTTGGCCATCTGGTTTACAAAGATTTCATCTATACCTTCCGCTTGATTGGATGGCCTCTAGTACATAGTTTTGCAGGACAGACCACTGTCCCAGAGAGGGCTCACAAGTTTTTCACTGTGTATCTTTAATCTTTGCCTCCCCTCCAACAAAATCTGTTGTGCTGCTTCATTGTGGGGTGGATGTGGGGTATTCCCGGGAGGGATGAACAAAGAACCCTAGGAGTATAGCCAAGAGTATATAATCCCAGCAAGGTCATCCAAGGCCCAATGGTCATCTCAGCTGCCCAGCTAAACCAAGCAGGTACCTGTATTTAGCAGCAGCGAAAGAGGAAGATGCTGGAGACAGATGAATACTTTAGTGACAATAGCAAATGCATAATTTCATACTGAATGGGAGAACGTAATGGTAAATAACTTCTACAATTTACCAAAAATGATGATGGGCCCTTCAGATTGGATGGCATTCAACTTGCTACTGAGGAATAGCTGAGGATCTTTCAGAGTACTAATGGTGTTTATGATATGGCTACATTAAAGCCTTCAAGATACCTAGTTGCTGATGTTGCCATGTAGGAAAAGAAAATCCAAAGCTACAGGTGTTCCAGGTTCCCACAGAATTACAGTGGGGACATGGAACATAAGCATGAACATGGCAAAGCTCAACACAATGAAAGATGAAATGAACTGACTACACATCATTTCACACTGAATGGGAGAATCTTAAGCATCAGCAAATTGAGGTGGACTGGAATTGGGCATCTTCAGCCAGAAGATCATACCGTTTACTATTCAGGACATGAAAAAACATGTCCTAAGAAGAAACAGCATTGCTTTCATAATCAGGAAGGCTATATCAAGAACAGTACTTGGTCAAATTGCAATCCATGACCAAATAATAATCAATTACACCTCACAGACAACTCTTCAATATGACAATTATCCAAGTTTTTGCTCTAACCATGTTGTAGAAGAGGAGGAAGTTGGTGAGTTTTATGGTCATGTTCAGTTTGAAATTGACAGAACATGCAAGCAAGATGTGCTGCTTGTGGTTGGAGAATGGAATGCCAAAGGTGGAAATATTAAGGAGGAAAATGCAATTGGATTATATGACCTTAAAAACAAAATGAAGCAGGAGAATGATTTATCAATCCTATGATTTCTTTACTGCTAACACAATCTTTCAACAACCAAAGTGACCCCTATATACATGAACCACACTAAATGGAGTATAAAGAAATCAAATTGACTATATTATTGGTACAAGGAAGTGGAGTAGCTCAGTTATAACAGCAAATCCATGGCCAGGGGCTGGCTGTGGAACAGATCATGAACTGCTCATGTGCAAGATCCAAATACCCACCATTTTCAAGGTGAACATAACGAATCATTCTGAAATTCTGAACCTCATTGACAGGGAACCAGAGGAACTATGGAATGAAATCAAAGAAGTTGTTAAGCATGAATGTGAAAAGAGTCTGCCAAAGACCAAGCAACAAAATAAAGCAAACTGGGTGTTAGAGCAAATAGTGAAAATTGCTGAGAAAAGAAGAGATGCCAAAGCCAAGAAAGGCAAAAATCTCAGGATGCAATAATTTAATAAAGATTTTAAGAGAGCTTTTAAGAGACAAGAAACAGTATTATAACAATATCAGTAAAGATATCAAAGATGGAAACAGACATGGAAATCAAGGAAAGTGTTCCAAAAGATCTGCACACTCAAAAGAGGGTACTAACTTGGAATTGGTATGCTAAAGAATGCCAATGGACAGATAGTAACTGATTCCAAGAAGATTAAACAAAGATAAAAGAACTATATTGAAATTCTGTATGGTAGAGATGTCAACATCTAAACCAACTTAGAAAATATTCCCAACTTACAATAACCTCTAGTATTGGAAGATGAAGGTAGATCAGTACTCTGGTCATTACCAAAGTCAGAAGGTTACAGGAATTGATGGAATATGTACAGAAATATGATAGGCAATAGAAGAAGAAGAATCTGTAAAACTAGGCCAGCAAATCTGGAGAACAACACAGCAGCCAACAGATTAGAAGAATCAGTCTATGTACCAATACCAAAGAAAGGAGACTTAACAATGTACAAACTATCATGGTACCTCCTTATTGTCATATGCTACCAAAATAATGGGTCATCTAATGCAAATTAGAAATCTACATGGAAAAGGAGATGCAAGATGTTCAAGCTCACTTCAGAAAAAGATGAATTGAGACATTATTGTTGATGCATGCTAGATAATTGAGAAATCCAAAGAATACCAAAACGAAGTTAATATGTGCTTCATTGATTGCAGAAAGGTCTCTAATTGTGCCAGTCATGTCAAGCTGTGGAATGTGCTTAGACAATGGGAATCTCAGAACATCTCACTGTGCTCATATGAAACCTATACCTAAGTCAGGAAGTCACAGTCCAGACAGAATATGGTGAAACTGATTGGCTTTAGGTTGACAAAAGAATTAGACAAGGCTATATACAGGTAGTCCTTGTTTAGCAACTGCCTTGTTTAGTGACCATTCACAGTTACAACAGTGATGAAAAAGTAACTTTATGACCAATCTTCGCATTTACAACCTTTGCAGGCCTGTAAAGCTGAAGTATGATTAAGCACAGTTGCAGTTTCACTTAACAACCACTTCACTTAATGACCAAGTTGCCAGTCCCAATAGTGGTCACTAAACAAGGACTACCCGTGGAGATCGGCAGAAGGGGAATGGCGGCAGGTTGTGCTTCTTTGTAGCTCTCATAATTCATTCAAGGGACGTGGAAAACAAGTGGCTTTGACGAAGTTGGTGGAGGAGTGCAAGACACGGAGGCAGCCCCAGGAAGAAGAGGCTGTGAGTGACAGACTCCGTAAGCTTCTGGATGGTGGGGTGAGAGAGTTTGTTGTGTCTGTGTCTTTTGTTATTCTCGCCAGAGGGAAAACACAGCCGGGAAGCAGGGAGTAAAAGATTTCTTGAAGCCGCGTTCCAGCCCGTTGTCGGAGAGAATCGCTGCCTTTCTCTTCTCTATTTAAAAGGGACCTTCTGAATTAACTATAAAAGAAACTTCCTTGACAGTGAAGAAAACTGCAAACTTTTTGGTGAGACTAATTCCACCTCGTTAAGTAACAAGAAAGGGATTAATTAATTAACAATCGCCATATTTGTGAACAGCTATTGGATGATTAAGGAGATAAAATAGTTAAAATAGAACTCTGTTATATATGATTTTTGCTATAATTGACATTGTTATTGTACTTAGTCCTAAAACATAGAATCCTTTTGTTAGGAAATATAATATTTTAAGTGAAAATATTTAATTATTTGGAAAATGAACACTAGAGGTCAGCTTCGAAGAAAATCAGAAACTATTGAGGGAGAAGGTATGAGAGCCATGTTTGAGGATTATACTAAAAAAAAACTGTACAGTCTACAACATGCTTACTAGAAGAAAAACTACAAGGTTTTGAAAAGAGATTGGATAAGAAGTTAGAATTGTGGAATAAGGAAATAAAAGAAGAAATTCAAGAAGTAAGAGAAAGGATAGAGAAAATAGAGGATGAAAAAAATATAGAAAGGGATAGACTAACAATTTTAGAAATGAAAGAAAAGGAATACTGTATTAGGCTAAGAGGAGTAGTGGATGAGAAGGAAGAGGAAATTCAAGATATAGTAATTCAAATGTTGGCAAACTTAATAGATTGGGATAAGGAAAGACTGGAAGAAGATATAGAAAATATGTATAGAGTGAACTCCAAATATGCAACTAAGTATCAAAAACCAAGAGATATTGTCATCAAATTTGCAAGGAAAAAAATTAAGGAATTGATAATTCAAACAGCTTATGGGAAAAAAATTGACATTGAAGGTGTAGAGATTAAGATATTTAAAGAAATACCCATACAAATTTTTTAAAAAAGGAAAGAATATGCTTTTCTCACAGATATCCTAAAAAAAAATAAAATCTCATTTAGATGGGAAAAAACAGAAGGTGTCGACGTATTATTTAAACGCCAAAGATTTAAACTAAATACAATGCAAAAAGCTAAAGAATTTCTTAAGATATATAAAATGGACACAGAACAAAATAGAGAAAAAAAGGACAGACAGGAAAGAAGAGAAAGCTTAGAGCAACTTGTTAGTACAGAAGAAGAATTAAATACAAGAAAACCAACATTAACCACTAAGGAGTTTGAAGGCTGCTTTAATAATGAATGAACTAAAATGTACAACATGGAACATCAATGGTGCAAATGCACCAGCAAAAAGAAATAAAAATTTCCACTATCTACAGAAACGTAAACAAGATATAATATGTATTCAAGAAACACACATAAAAGAAAAGGATATTAAATATTTAATAAATAAACGATTGGGAACTGAATTTATAGCCGCAAATGGAAAAAAAAAAATGGAATAGCCTGCTACGTGAAGCCTTACTTAAAACCTCAATTAATTAAGAAAGACAAAAATGGTGGATATATAATGATAGAAATTGAGATACAAACAACTAGAGTGCTTGTAGTGGGCCTATATGCTCCTAATGGCAATCAAAAAAGTTTTTATCAAAATCTACTAAATGAAATTTTAGATCTACCATATAAAAATTGGATTATAATGGGAGATTGGAATGGGGTTATATCCCCTAGTATAGATAGAAAATCGGCACAAAAAATTAAAAGTACACAAGGAAAATTACCCCAATCCTTTTTTAATTTGATGGAAAATCTAGCATTAGTGGATGCATGGAGACATAAAAATGGTTTAGCTAGAGACTATACCTTTTTCTCAGATAGATTTAAATTATTTTCTAGGATTGATATGATTTGGCTCTCTGTAAATCTGGCAAAAAACATATCAAATGTAAAATTCTACCAAAGACCTTTTCAGATCATAACCCAGTTCAAATATTAATAAAATTATATCCAAAAGTATATAGATGGAGGCTTAATGAAACCTTATTAAGAAATAAAGGATATGTGGAAGATTGTCAAAAGAAATTAATTGAGTTTTTTCAGAGGAATTTAAATAATGAAGTCGAGATATCAGTGGTATGGGATGCGTGTAAGGCATATATGAGAGGTCATCTCATGTATTTAAATGGTATACATAAAAAAAGGTCACAACTTAAATTGCAAAGAATATTGGACCAAATAAAAGAAAAGGAATTAGCACTACAAACTAACCCAACAGATGCGAGTAAAATCCAACAAATTAAAACATTGCAACAGCAAGTTAAAATAATGACCACAGATGAAATAGAGAAGAAACTTAGATATGTTAAACAAAGAAATTTTGAACATGCTAACAAAATGGGTAGATGGCTAGCCTATAAATTAAGAAAGGAAAAGGAAAAGAAAGTAATAACAAAAATTTGTGAGAATGAAGTTAACAGATAATGACAAGATGAAAAAGGCATTTCATACATTCTACACTAATTTATATAAAAAAAAGGAGATTCCTCTAGATAAAATTGACGAATATTTGACAAAACAGAATTTAACAAGACTAACAAAAATACAAAAAGAAATTTTGAACAACTCCATCTCGACCCAAGAAATTATGGAGGCAATTCAAAAATTAAAAACTGGTAAAGCACCAGGACCAGATGGTTTTACGGCGGAATATTACAGATGTTTCCAGGAACAAATTATTTCCCACCTTAAAGATCTCTTAAGTGGGATTTTAATAGAAAAGAAGATACCTAAATCATGGAATGAAGCCAATATAACTTTGATATCAAAAGAAGGTCAAGACCCAGCTTTTTGTAAAAATTATAGACCAATTTCCTTATTAAATAGTGACTACAAAATATTCTCTCTGATTCTTGCAAATAGATTAAAAATTGTACTTCAAGAAATTAGATCAAAATGGTTTTTTACCACAAAGACAGATAAGAGATAATTTAAGATTTATAGTAAATATAATAGAATATGCACATGTACATATGGATAAAGAAATAGCACTTCTATTTGTGGATGCAGAGAAAGCCTTTGACAACATACATTGGGATTTTATGTTTAAAACATTAGAGTATATGGACTTTGGAGAATTATTTATAAATGCAATAAAATCAATTTATACCAACCAAAAGGCTAAAATTATAGTAAATCAAGAAACAACTCAAGATTGTTCAATAGAGAGAGGCACAAGACAGGGATGCCCTCTTTCTCCATTACTGTTTATTTTAGTATTAGAAGTTCTAAATGAAGATATTAGAAAAGACAAACGTGTAGAAGGGATAAAGATAAAACAGGAAGAATATAAATTAAGAGCGTTTGCTGATGACTTAATTATTACTATACAAAATCCAATAAACTCTATTACTTATTTAATGGAAAAATTACAGGAATATGGAGAATTGGCAGGATTTAGAATAAATAAACAAAAAACAAAAATGATGAAGTTGAATATGACTCAGATTAATCAAACAAATCTGGAACAAAAAACAGGATTTAAAAGTGTTCGGAAAACCAGATATTTAGGAATTGACATTGCGGAGAAAAGTCAAGATCTATTTCAAAATAATTATATTAATATATGGAAGGATATTAAGCAAGATTTAATAAGATGGGAAAATTTGAATATATCCCTGATGGGAAGAATTTTGACAATTAAAATGAATATTCTACCAAGAATGCTGTTTTTATTTCAAAATATACCAATAAAAATAACAGATAAAACTTTTAAAATTTGGCAAGCAGATTTATCTAAATTTATACGGAAAGGGAAAAAAACGAGAATTAAATACAGATCTCTGCAAGATAGTAAGGAAAGGGGAGGTTTTGGCGTACCGGATCTGAAATTATATTATGAGTTATGTGGTTTAATTTGGTCAAAAGAATGGAGCACCTTAGAAAACCAAAGATTACTAAAGTTAGAAGGCCATGATTTAAAATTCGGTTGGCATGGTTACATGTGGTATGACAAAATTAAAGCAAATAAATTATTTAATAATCATAGTATTAGAAGATCCATTCTAAGAATTTGGAATAAATATAAAACGATATTAGAACCAAATATTCCATTATGGGTATCCCCCCAGGAAGCTTTTGGGAGAAGAGAGAGTAGTACAAATTATAATTGGTTAAAATATAAAGAATTACTAAAATACAAAGAAAATAAATTTACCTTGAAAACAAGGGAAGAATTAGAGAAAAATGGACATCAGTGTCAATGGTTTCAATATATACAATTAAAAGAACAATTTAAAATAGACCAAAAAAACTTTAGATTTTCAAAGGAGCAATCCTGGTGGGATATCCAAATAGAGGGTACCAACGAACATCTAATTACAAAATTATATAAATTTTTATTACAAATTAAAATGGAAGATATCAAATTTAAAAATTGTATGGCAAAATGGGAAGAAAATTTTGGATATAATATTCCATATGAAAATTGGACTAAAATGTGGACAAAAAGTTTAAAGTTTACACTAAGTTACAATCTGAAGGAAAAAAATTTTAAAATGATGTATCGTTGGTATATTACTCCAGATATTCTTTCTAAAATGTATAAAAATGTCTCAAACCGTTGTTGGAAATGTAGAAAAAAAAAGGGTACTCTTTATCATTTCTGGTGGACTTGTGTAAAAGCTGAAAAGTATTGGTCAGAAATACACAATATTATTCAAAAAATTCTGGGAGTAAACATAGTAAAAACACCAGAAATGTATTTACTGGGACTTATAGATGAAGAATTGGGAAGGACCCACGGAAAGCTTCTATTATATTGGATTACGGCAGCTCGTATAATTTATGCTACACATTGGAAAGAAGAGATTATCCCAACAATTGAAGAATGGTTACTGAAGGTTTTGGACTTAGTGCAAATGGCAAAGTTAACAGACCAATTAAAAGATAAAGATGTCGATAAATTTATGGAAGAATGGTTCCCTTTCTTGAGTTACATAGAAGAATCACAAAATATAAAAATAACTGATACTTAATGCAATAGTAATATAGAAGTGGAATAAGTATATAAAATAGTATAATGAGACAAGAAAATAGTAAATTAATAGTAATAAATTCACTGTGAAGAGATTCGGAAATCGCTGTATGTATTGTTCTATGTGTAATTTTGTAATTAATGTTAGTATATGTTATGTGTTTTATGTATATAAGTTTATTTATAATTATATGTTTATTTGTTTTTTTAAATAATAAAGTTTGGAAAAATAAATAAACAAACAAACAAGAACTACCCGTATTCTCTCCTTACTTATTCAACCTATATGTGGAGTATATATTGAGGGAAGCAGGATGGGAAGAAGACAAGCATGGTTTTAAAATTGGAGGAATAAATATCAATCGCCTGGGCTATGTTGATTATCCTACCTGATAGCTGAAAATGCAGATAGTTTGCAAATACTAGTAATGAAAGTCAAGGAACACAGTAAAAAAAAAAACGGGACTGAGATTAAATATAAAAAAGACCAAACTAGTGACAACAGATACAACAAACAGCCTCAAAACTGACAATGAAGATATTGAAGAGGTGGATAGTTCTGCCTTTTAGTACAGTACAGGAACCAGCTTTCAAGAAATACACTCAAGACTAGTACTTCATAAAGTAGCAATGAAGGCCTTGGAAAAGATATTCAAATGTCATGATGTGTCTTTACCTAATAATATCAGAATCATGGAGACAATGTTTTCCCTTATGATACTCTATGGAAGTGAAAGCTGGACTTTGAAGAAACAGTACAGGAAGAGTATTGATGCTTCTGAACTTTGATGTTGGAGAAGACTCCTGCAAGTACCATGGATGACAAAGAAAACAAGCAAATGGATCATCAAACAAATCAGAGTTCTAACCTGAGGCACAAATGACCAGGCTCAAATTATCATACTTTGGACACATAATGCAAAGACCTAGCTCTCTTAATGGAAGGTGGAAGGAAAGAGAAAAAGAGGATGACCAGCAAGGTGAATGGACTCAATTAGGACCAGGTTGGAGACAGATTGTCATGGAGAAAATCAACACTGTGATGGCATATAATCAATCTTTAATCCTGATTCATTAT
Source organism: Liasis olivaceus (assembly GCA_030867105.1). Lineage (NCBI taxonomy): Eukaryota > Metazoa > Chordata > Lepidosauria > Squamata > Pythonidae > Liasis > Liasis olivaceus. The sequence goes on along the minus strand of CM061349.1, from coordinate 93,192,247 downwards.
GAATCTGTATATCTCTTCAACCATTCCCTTCCCTTCTCTCCTCATGTGCTCAGTTTTAGTGCTTCTCTACTAGGTTTACTAGGAATGTTTGAACTACACTGCAGGCTGCTATAGGTTATTAATTACATCAAGATATACTCTTGTTTGGAGATGCACTTCAATAGAAGAGAGCATCACTTTGGTTCAGAAATAATCATAAGAAGACAAAATTGTTTTAGAAGTTACTGAAACAAGCATCAGTCCAAAGTATTTCTCTGATGAGTTCCAGAATAGTTTAAAAAATACAAGAACTTATGGAACAAAAATCCTAAGTAATGTGATACAAAAATATTGTTTCCAAGAAATTTGGAGACTAATGCCTATTAGGAACATTACGGTACTATTAAGAGGGAGTACTATAGTATCTGAATATTGGACTCAGATGTATGCTCAGTTTACATCTGTATTTCTGTTCAGAAAGGTTTTAAAACAATAAATGCAAAACATACTTTTCCTCCTCAGGTTTTGTCTTATATTTACCACACTTGCTAAAGACTATCGATACTGAAATCATGTTCTCCCATGTGGTTTATAATCCAGGCTTGCTCTACGTTGGGCTTCACTAATTAACAGGAGTGTTCAACATGGACTTACTGCTAGATTATCATTGGAGAATACCTGTCTAATGATGTGGCTCATGAAAATCGTTAGAAGAGAAATTATCTTTATTTTAATAAAAATGTTAGGATCCATAGGTATTTACAATCACCAGCTCAAAAACTAAGCACACTGAGTAATATCCAATGGTACTCCTAAATTGACAGAATAGCATCTGCCATTGCAACAGATCCTTCCTCTCCCAATTCCTTGTGCATCATTTCTACCTCTGCTCTAGAAGGTTGAGGGTTGTTAGAGGATGAGAGCAAAGGGATGTCAATTCATAGGAAATTGGAGGTAGCATCGAATGTATGATTTAGTATGCATTTTTATTTATGTCACTTCTCAAAACACAGAAATAGCTTTCAAAAATGTTGCCAGTGATGAATGTCTGTCACTTTAAATTATAAGGTAAAATTATAATTGTAAATTTTATAGTTTTTTTCCTTAATGGAAAGCCCAAAGTAATTATTTTCAATTTACTTTACCTTATTAATAATTTCAAAGATTTTTCTGTTTTTCAAATCTCTCTCTCTTTCTCTACTATTCTCTAGATAAATTCAAATTTATGATCTATACCTGTTCGTAGTATGGCTGTGCTCAATGTTACTCCATCTCAATTTTCAGTCTAAAAGTAACTGTTTCAGGAAATGGATTTTTAAAGTATTTCCACAAAATACTTCTTAGGACATTTGCTTATTTAATCTTCTTGTTCTTATTTGTATAATTTGTATTGTTGCACTATATTAAGGTAGGTTATGACTTCTGCTTTTCTGGATTAGTCACATGAGTGATCCAACCAGCGGAAAATCATGTTGTAAAATGTGACATCATATTACCCAACCTATTTTTACTGATTATCATTAAAATTAAATGACATAAACTGAGTGAGAGCAACACTTCCTGAATCAGTCACACAGATGATCCCAGTCAAGTAGGGCTCACAGTGAATGGAAAAAACATTATTACATTATGCAATCAATCCAATTTAACTCCATGATAATATTGTTGAAGTACAAACAAAGGTAACTGAGACACAGAAATTAAAAAGTAAATGAATAAGAAAACATTTTGAGAAGCATTATCAAAAACTAATAGGAAATAGATGTATTTCAGCATTCCCCAAAATGTTCCTATTTGGAAGTATGGCTGTTTTTCAGAATGCAGTGATAAAAATACTGACCAGAGATATTGCTAATTTATCCCTGTAAAACTTGTGATCCATGAGGGCATGCCAAACTCAGCCCACTAGGAACTCAATAAAAAGATAATTGTCTCTTGTTTTACTAGTCTATGTTAAAATAGAGATGGACCATAAATTGCAACTACATTACAATAAAAGACACCAGAGACCCTATCCTACTACACAATAACATCCATGAAACTCAACATTTCATTGAAAAATGAATATTGTATTTGAAAGATTGGATTTTCTAGGGATAACAAGGTCAAGCCAAGTGTAACAGATATGCCTGTTAAGAGAAGGTACGCCGTCTCTATTACTGCAATTGGTTCAGCAGCTAATGGGTTAATACAGATACATTAAAAACTACTAGGCACATTAGTTAGCAATGGCAACATTAAACATTCACTTAGCAAGAATAGCTAAAAAGACCATCTGACAATGGTAGAGTGAGTTGCTTATAAAAACTGTATGAAAATTAAAGAATACTTTATGTATCTTTTAATATATCTTCCAAATAGAATAAAAGGAATGTATATTCTATTAATTCTTACTATGCTTGATTTTTTTAACTGTCATTTGGAAGAGGGGCAATATAAAGTAACATTGTTACAATACTATTGTGATTCTACAATGCCAATTTAAAATATTTATATGTAATTAAAGTATAATGTTAAGAATCCTGAACTGTGACTAAAATCAACACAATTCAGTGCTCTTTGTTTTACAAAGTCTGTGAATTGTACAGATTGCAGAAGCAGCATGAAATTCTTACTGACCAATCAAATTACCGCAATCCAATGTATAATACATTCAGCTATGCTATATTGTACAAAGATGGCACGACAACATTAATACTATAAACTATGATCATAAAATTGGTACTGCCTCAGTATTAAAAAGTTTCAGAACACACCATGAGCCACAAATTTTTTAAAAAGCAATAAAACTGCAATAAAACTATGCAGAACTATTTTGGATAAATTGGAAGAATAACTATTGGGGAAGTATTAGCTTTATTGGGAAGAAGTTTGTTCTTTCTACTTGATTGATCTCTTCTCAGTTACCAATACTGACTACCAAAGTCTCAAATAAGAAGAGCAGTCTAATCAAGTTTAGCATAGGAAAGAACACTATTATGTCTCATCATGGTCTTTTTCCTCATCAGCTGTTTGTTACAATTTGGACTAGTTTAATTCAAATTTAAATACAAAAATTAAGGATTAGAAGTTTTCTACTGTTCAAGTTTACTGCATAAAACACTTTGGATTTTGTTTGTTCAATTAAAATATTACCCTTTCTTATTTATAAATAACTGAATAAAACAGTAATCCAGGATCTATATAGCAGAACTGTTTATAAATATTATAGATACTAGCTTGAATCCAGATTTGGTTACATTAAAAAGAGATCCATTGTAATCAGTGGGATTTAAGTTAACACAACCAGTTTCAATGGGTTGACGTGAAGCATGACTTACATCTGGCTCTACCCTAGAATAAAGATACATGTAGTACAGTGAACACCCACTTTAAACAAATGCTTTCACCAGCCACACTTCTGGCAAATAGTCTCCATTTTGTCAAATGTAACCAGCACAGAAAGAAAAGCTATATGCCCACAAATCCTTATTTCCATCCAGAAAAAGTCAAGAATATTCTGATTCGTTGCATCAGTTTATATATATACATTCTCAGCTGTGATTCAGAGAATACTTACTTGAGACTATTAAGAGCTGAGGTTAATAACTTCTTTTAGAAAGGACTCAGCAAAGACAATTTAACCAATGAAAAACACCAATCAAGCAGTAATTGACAAATATTGCCTTCTTTAAGAATGATATTTTTACTGTATATAAACTACTTACAGCATATACATAATAACACCTATGCTCCAGACATCACATTGTTGGCTATAGTCATGTGCACTTATCACTTCTGGAGCTGCCAACAAAGAAAAAGATATTAATAAAACATACAGATACTTTTAACTGCTTAGAAGAAAGCAGTATGGATGAGATATACTTTGTTCGCCCTAAAAAAAAAAGAAGCAGATGTTGATATTAATAATGTATGGCCCTAAACAATTCATGCCAATATATCCTCACTTTGATCGTTTAGGAATTATGGTAATTGTGACTAATTTTGTTGCTGGTGTTCCTTCTATTTATAAATTGTGAAAACACTATTCCAAAATTTTGACTTCAAATCCTTCACAATACCACATAAATACATTTCCATTTGGAAATCAAATACATAGATTTATATACCAGTTTTAAAGCAGAAAGGCTTCTTCCCCTAGTATATTAGGGCAAATCCCAAATAGTACAACATGCACTGAAAAAAACAATCTTCCCAAAAATCTTCTGATTGGGCTAATTTGCTTCATATGTTTGTTTTATAAACATCTTATGTTCAGAAAATGTGTAAATATACCCAGCAGTCCACTGACCTAATTCAAATGGGTATAACTTAGCTTAAGCAAAGATATGCATGAGCATTTCCCCTTGTGGGATGTGATTAAACCATCCAGGAAGCATGTAGTCACACTTTCCTGTATCTATGATTACCAGTTTTGGAATAAGAAATTATCTTAATCCAACCTTCACTACAGTTGAAGATCCTAACTACTTTCAAAACTAGTAATCATAATATTCTATTTTGGACAAAACAGGAAATAACCCCATGTTGATTCTGTATGATATAAAAGGGAGCATACGGAAACTCTGCTAGGCTTTCAAGATACTGTTGTTATATCTTACAACAATAGAGTTCAACTAGTCCTTGGGTATCTTCCTGGCCTGGCCTACCTCAAAGTGCTGATATCATGTAACTAACAAAATACAGTAATTTACCCCTGGATTACATGAATGCAGAATTTTGCAGAATTTTCACTTCGATGTCTTCCTTTAACATTAAAGTGTCACTTGCAACTATCACTAATCTATGGATTCCTATTTTTATACACATACTAACCTAGTTAACACCGGCTTATACTTTCTGACAAACATTTAATCTTTTTTAATTTCATTCATTAACTCATGCTCTTTGCCATTTACTTCTCTTACATTCCAAATCACCATCTCCATATGCCATGGTCATCACCAGATGGGCCCATAGATATTGACCTTTGCCACCCATCAAGGCTTGGGTCAACTGAAGTTTTCACATAACAGTTTTTAGTAAGATAGAGAAGGCACAGACTAAATAATCAACCTTAGCCATACCCAGGCCTGATGCAGCATTCTCTGCTAACAGTAGGGATAGTGCTATTCCATTCTGACTAATTTTGGCCAATATGCCACAAGTACAATCAAATCCTAGTTCTACTCCAAGCTAATATAACACAGCTTAAAATACAGACTACCAAACAAAAGACAAACACAAAAATGACTATCACAACATTTACTTGTAAAACAGAAAATCTCCACAATAAAAATCTTCATTCAGTGTCACAAAATCCTAATTTTTCTAGCCATCAATGCAGATATAGTAATACTTGGTTTTTTTATAGAAATATGTAAGCTATGTTATCCAAAAATCTCATTATAGGCACTAGTTCAGTAAGAGCATGGACAACAGATTGTGTTAGCACTTGTTCATATGAACATTTACTACATTTACTTTCAAGGCATAGGACCAGCATGCTGCAAATGCTCAGTCCAACTTATAGCTTGTCTGATCACAGATGTAGCTTTATATCCATTCCTTGATTTGATAAACACAGACAATGAGAAAGTAAAAGCACCTAAAGAACAGTCACATCCCATTTTCAGCTAAGTTTCTAAAATGACTGTAATAAAAATCAGCAAATTAGTAATCATAGTATTTTTAAAGTACTAAATTGTAAATTGCAATGCATATTGACATCAGACACTGAATGTCAGAGCGGGAGTCAGTAATCATTTTGTGTTGAGGGCTCATCTGGAGTGTTGAGACTATATAATGGGCACACACTCAAAATGGAAGCCATGGTGGACATGGCTAGACTCAGAAACGGAATTTTCCAAAATGAAACTAGTCCTCAAATATGCTTCCTGTCATCCAGGTGTAAACGTTGTAGGACCTAGAGATACTTTTACAGATTTCCTATTTGTTTTTAATATTTTTTCTTTTTGAAGTCAGGTAAAACAGAGAGCTTCATGGTCACTATTTTATGAATAAGACTGAGGAAACATTATTATTCATAGAGAGATTGAATAAGTGGGGTGCTAATTGACAGTCTTTACAAATATCCTATTAAAATGGAATAGAATTAGTCAGCTCGTCCTTTAAATTCAACTTCATTCCTCATATTGTATTTGCAAGCAACATTCTAAGAACTCAAAGACTATGCCTACTCAAACCAATGTGGAACAATGTTAACAATTAGCAATCCCGTTGAACTGAATCAAACATTGCAGGCAGGTTTATGAAAATGGAATACAAATGTCTGTGCAAGTAAAAATCAATAGATGCAACAAGGCATTTTGCTTCCCTCATTGCAAACTCCTGCTCTCCTTTCTTTTATCTCCAGCAAAAAAAAAAAAAAAGGACAGATAGACCTATGTTGTCATAATGTGGTCTTGCCCACTATTATGCAAAGTCTGTTCATATGAACTGTGACACTATTTACACAAGCAGCCTCTACCAACTGTTAGCCATTTCATTCTTTACCATGCTATGTCTCAGATCTTCTGACTCCAGGTCTCCCAAAGATGCAGAAGGAAAAAAAGGAATAGGAAAGCCTTCTGTAACAAGAATGCTTCTGAATGTTAATACCGGAAGCAAACTTTTATTCTCAGCAGTCCCTTTCAAGATCATTGTTTCCATTCTAAAAAGCTTACTCAGCCCTATTTGAAGAAGCTTTCTGTTGGTAAAAATATACTTATAATTACCAACAGTTGCATAGCTTCAAACTTATTATTGTAATGATGTATCTGTAAGCCATGAGCAAGGCAATAATTGTACATATATAAATTAACAGCCTCCTAATATTAACATATTCCTACAGATGTATTGATAGTTACAAAACTTTAATTCATTATAATGCTATTCTTTCATCAGTTCAGATTTAATGGAAATATTATATGAAGCACTAGACTTACCCATATAGATAGGAGTCCCACAGGTAGACTGGAACATGCTTTCACTTCCTCCCATCTTTTGAACAGCTAAACCAAAATCAGTTACCTATAAGAAACATAACTCAGTTTTTTCCTTGCTGATATGTAGATGTAGCTTTTTATTTCTCTTAAGATTTCAATATTCAGAGCAAAACCACGTTGGGAGAGCAAAACAAAAATCTCAAATGATTTCCTATAATAATGCACATTAAGCAGAAACTGCATCAAGCCTTCCATAAATATTCCCAATTTAACCTTATTTTGCAAATTGCATTAGCATTTGTGCATACATAAAAGTAAGGTGGGTATTCAAGAGACTCAGGAAAAACAAATGCAGTACCTGCATTAACATCCTTTAAAAGACAGATAATTATAATTACGTTATATTTAAGGGTCCAAATGCAGGATGTGATATAGAAGATACTAGTATTGAATAGAAGCTAAAACAGAAGTAAAAGACATTCAGGAACTAAATGAATATTTCAGTTTGGGAAACATTTCATACATTTTATTTGTGCGCATTCTGTATACAACCAAGAAAGAGGGAAAAAGGAGGGAGGCTGGAGAATATTTTTCTTCAGGGAATCCAAGTAGCCAAGGATCCTTACAGCCTGTGTTTCAAGGACTGCCAAAGAAATGTCCTTTTTCTGTATGTTTGATTTTAGACATAAAGGACATAATGAGGTAAAAAGTGTCAATCATGTGTCAGTCATGTTCATGCCAGTCATAGTGTCTGCAGTAGTTATATGTATTATTCCACTCCATCTTTGTTTTCTGCATTTTTAAAAATCCATAACAAAAATCCATACGCACTTCTCCTTCACAACTTGCCTTGATGCAGTTTCATATGGTATTTTCCTTAGCATGAAGGTTTAACATTTACTTCCTTAATGCATATTTCAAACTATAAATGTCCACAATGGAAATTTTTGCAATATCACTTTTTTGCAAGCGTGTGTGTGTGTATGTGTGTACACACACACACACACACACACACACATGGGTAGCGCTTGGACAAGAGATCACCAGGAAATCCCAGGGCTGTAGGCAAGACTGGGAAGTCAAAAAGTATCCAGGAAGAAGACAGTGACAACCAATTCTTTAACATTGCCAAAAAAGTAACAGGGACATCCATGAAATCACCAGAGGTCATTTTACTTACTTAATGAAAACTAAAGCAGCCTAGCAGTGGAACCGCCGCCTTTATTACTGTTGCACCACAAATCGTGTCTTCAACTTTCCAGGGAAGTGATATTGCTTCCATTTTCTTTCCAGGGATATTATGTGGCAAAAGAAATGTCTATCCATTGCTCAATACTACCGTCCTTGAAAGGGCTATTGTGTGGGTGGAGGCAGACAGGAGAAGAGGGAAGTAGGCTTGTCCAACTTACTATCTCTTCCCTTTTTTCTCTTCCTGTCTCAATGCCTGGCTAAGGTAGTCTGTGGTCCCTGCTTCCCTGTACACAGAGCTTATTTCTGCATCTTCAGAAAACCACCTGCTACGCTGGACTCAAGAACTATATGTCCTGATGCAAAGGAGGCACTCCTGCTGGATAACTGTGCCTGCAATATGTTGCATTCAGCTATTGCTGGCAAACAAAGAACAGGATTATGCCAAAGTGCTATGCAATAGAAGAAAAATAACACTAAGGAACTAATACTGACAGCGTATTTTTGAAAATCTCAGCTACTTTTGTTACATGATTATATCTTTAGGTGTTCGTGCTTTGTCTGTAGCATTGTTTCTTCTAAAAGTTTTCATCAGGATTGTCCAGGAAAACTAACGCTAAAAGAGCACAGCAAGGCCACACAGTCTCAGCACACAGTCAAGACTGTGCTAGAGCAAGAGAAAACACAACAGTCTGCCTTAGCACACAAACATGCCTTTCCTCAAACCCAAGAATGATCATACATTTCTCCCCAGAAATGCAAGCAGGAGGATATGCAGAATCAAAAGGCATGAAGAGAAGTATGAATTTGCCCTAAGAGAAGCTTGATTCATGCAGAACACTCATGGAGATAAAATACACTTGATCATAATGTGTGGCTTTACTTGCCACAAAATGTACCTTACTGTTAGAAATCATTATAGACATTTTATTAAATCCTCCCAGCCATTTTAAAGCAACTATAAAAATAGTAAGCATTTTGTAATTATATTTATCAAAGGCCAATTATTTCTTTATAAATAAATAAGTGTAAGTTCTTGAGTCAGTTAATGCATTTTGGCAGTAAATACTCATCCAAAGTCCATAAAGTAGAAAGTAGTTGGGATGTAAAAACTATACTTTCCAAAATTATTAAAATGTTTAAATTAAACTGCCAATATGCATAATTCATACTAATCATGGCTCTCCAGGCTTACATTTGCTAACAGTTTAAAAGTCTATCTAAAAAGTGAACAAAAAAGAATGAAGCATACTTTTAAAAACATTTCTTTACAAATGACCTATAACTATACTGCTCTTTGTTCAATGAGAAGTTTTACCAGTGGCACTTGACTCCCACACTCTTGTCAACTGTTCCTATGTCAGAACCTTATTTTTTGCCTTGATTATAGCATTACACTTCAGTTTAAAAGCTACTAATAGGCATTCACTAGGAAAACTGACTTTTGATACCTGTATCTGGAAAAAAACAACACAACAAAAGTAGTGTATAAAGTGAAGTATTACCATTTCTTACCTTTATATTTAATTTCATTTCATTTTGTTCATCAATGTCACTGCTTTTAACTAAAATGTTTTCCAGTTTCAAATCTCTATGAACTATATCTGTCAAGATGGAGAACAAAAAGTAAAAGTGTTATTTATCAAATGCATTGAAAAATATTCTGACAGAAATGTTTTAAAACCCTTTTGACTGAGTAATTTATGAAATACACTTTCAGTGCACTTCATTCTACATTAATGCACACAAGCAGATGCTATTCTTTCTTTTATAAAAAAGAACAGCGTTTGTACATTCCAAGCCTCGGTCAAACTTAGATCTGTTCTTCAGATAAAATGAAAGAGAAGCCTGCATATATTTTATCACATTAAAGAACATGTCACATGACTATTTTAAAAGCACCAATGTATAAAATTAGTATTTTCAAATATAAATACTCAGTTTGCATTCTATGTTCAGGAACACAAAACATAAAAAAAAGTTGAGATGAGCACATATTTCCTACTCAGTTCCATCTCACCACTACTTCGGCTTCTATTCATAGCTATACCCCAGACTGCCCATTTCCTGTTTTCTATCATTTGCTTAAGATTTTTTCTTTGAAAAATTACAACAAATTTGACAATAGTATTTTGTCACATATGTATGTGTGTCTCTTTCTCTGAACATCCTAGTGGAAAAAGATGGGGCTCCATGACCCTGTCTAAAACAGTGTGAGCTAACTCTCTATACTCTCATTCAACCTCTGTCTAATGACCTATATCTTAATGACTAGAGGGAGAATGAATGACCAAATGCTGAAGATGGGGCCCAAATTCTCTGTACTGCATCACCCAGCAAAAGGAGAACAAGAAGCTGATGTGATGATTCACCAGCATCCATTAAGTAAAATGTTCCAATTCCATGTTTCCCACCAAAGAGGACGGAGGAAAGCTCTATGACAGGACCCAAGGAAGGTATGAGATAGTATCCACTGAACCCTATAGTTCTAAAAATATTAATGAACAAAACATTACTGTATGGATCAAATAAGAATTACCTTTGTCCTAGCAACTGTGTATTCAAAACTGAGGTGAACTAATTAGGAGGTAATCTTGGAAACATATAGTCTCTTCTCATGGCCCTTCTCTCTCTAAAGCATATCTTCCCAATTCTTTTAGTCAAGATTAAGCCACACACAAATACTCACATTGATCATTGTTAAGATTAACCAGAATCAGAATCCATATGAACCTTTGCCTAAATTCACACTGATAAGAATGAAAAGCCCAAACGTGATTAAGTATGCTGTGAAGTGGATGCAATTATTTCTCGAAATGGCACTTTCATTGCTAATCTCACTGGTATTTCTGTATCAGTCTATAATGTCATGATATAGGAAAAGGATATTTTGTCAAATTTTGTCAAATGTTTTATACAATATTAAGATGAATTGGGTGAAAGGCAAAGGCGCATGTAAGGGATTCCATGTTTTATTTCTGTATGTTTTCTTTGGCTTTCCAGTAGTAGTTCTTGTTGCATTGCAGGTCTTTTCTGAAGCTCTAATCCAGGAGGTGATGAAATGGAGGGACTGTTTCTGAAAAGAGGTATCTATCTATGTGCAAATCCTATTGAACAACTTTCTGGACCAGAGCTTATATCCATAGAAATGAAGATATAATAGTAAGGATTATTTAAAATATTCTACTTCTGTTTCCTTACTACCTTTGAACAAACTATTTATTGACTTACATACTATACTAAACAAAATAATTAGAAAAATGATTTTCAGCTAGAAGTACAATGATAATAGGAAAATTGCAATTAGTAAATACAGTACAGATGAACATTCTTACCTTTCTTATGGAGATAAGCAATTGCTGATGCAAGACTTTGGATTATATGCCGAGTCTCATTCTCTGTAAATTGACCTTTTCTTTGAAGAATTTCTTTAAGTTCTCCATCTTCACATAACTCCATTACAAGATATACCCGCTGACATTAATAAAGAATATATCCATGTCTGTGTATGTACCACCATCTGAGCTTACATAGAATACTGAACTGAAGAGGTAACGTGGGAGTTACTTTAATGGATAGTTTTTCCAAATAATTATCTAGCATGTTCCCAAACTCTTGATGGCTCCAAACCTAATACTGAAACTTCAGTTGAGTGACAGCTTTCACCCAATACTTACAATGTTACTATAATATATCCTATACTCTTTTGGCCCCACTGATGACTCTCGATGTAGAAGCACTACACCTGAAGGAGCAGGACCACAGCTTGGGGGTCCTCCTAGAACCCTGCTTAAGCAGGTGGACATCATGGCTGGGGGGCGGGGTTGCCTAGCTTCAGCTGGTGCACCAATTGTAGCTGAATCTAGAGTGAGAGAACTTTGCTACAGTGGCTCACGCTGGCATCACCACTTGTCTAGCAGCAAAGTGTTCTACCTGGGACTGCCTTTAAAAACTTCAGTTAGCTGCTTCAATTGCTGCAAAACACAGAGCCAGATGCTCACTAGCAGTCACTGTTGGGATTATGTGATGCCAGTATTTCCAGCCCTACATTGGTTGCCTATCAGCTTTCACGTGCAATTCAAAGTGCCGGTGTTAACACTTATGGCTTGGTTCCAGGTTATTTATAGGAATGCAACTCCTCACTGGAATTTCCAATTGTGCCAGGAGAGGCAGCTGATTGTTCCCAATTTTCAGGAGGTCAAGGGGGAAGGCGTGTTTTCCAGTGGCAGTGCTGGCCTTTTGAGATGGCCTCCCACTTGAGGTTAGGTTAGCCCCAACCCTGGTCACCTTCCAAAAGAAGCTGAAGACTGAGCTCTTCTGGAAGAAGTTTGGGTTGTGATGCTAGGTGGATGGATAGTGTGTTTTATTGCTTTTTTTTTGGGGTGGGGGGATTGTGCTGTATTTGTTATTTTATTATTGTGTCCATTTTATTTATAAGTCATTGAGAGTCAGATTAGATTGTGGTAGGTAAAAATCTAATAACTGAAAAAATAAATAATTGACAGGGAAAGACTGGCATTTAGAGCCAATCCAAATGGAAACATGTACTAGATTATGGACAACAATCACCAGGGTCTACAGGTCAAAAAGGCAAGGTGGTAGTCATAGTAGCACAATCAAAGCCCTATTCTTTTTTACATATGTGCAATGTTGATGCACATATAAAGGGACAGGGCTTCATTCACTCAGCTACAACTGCCATCTCACCATTTTTTACCACCACCACCCCATGGTTATCAATGCACTAATGTAAGAATAATCTGACATTCATCCAGTCTGAATTGGCAAAAAACCAAATGCATTTCAGAATATACAAGCTTATCTCACACCCATTCAGAGAAAAAGGTATCTGAATGCTGCAAACCTGAAACAGATATATAGCCAAAGAGAGGAAAAAATAAATAGCATTAGATAATAGAGAAGAAAATTTTGATGCCAACTGTGAGAACATGGTTGGGGAAGGGTTAATACTATTTTATATGAATTCAGCAGCAACTGAATTATAACATACCCATCTGCCATCATTATATCCTGTTTTCCACTTAATGTTAACTGCACCCTGGGAGTTAAATTTATGAAATCTTACCTTTGGCGTCTCAAACACTTCTTCAAGATGTATTATATGCTCATGGTTTACTCTTTTCAGAATGCTTACTTCTCGTTCAAGAAGCTTTACAGCAGAACTCCCAGCCTTAATGTGAGAAAAGTTGTTTTTCTTACAAACAATGCTAAATTTGCTTATTTCTTGTTTGTTCTTTTAAATACATTTCTATCACAAGCAGCTTAAAATTGAGGCTATAGAGACTATCAAACACTGCAGGAGCCTAAACAAAAAGCAGCATGGCCAAGCTTTGTACAACAGGATGTTTGGTTGGAGCAACAAAACACTAAAGGTTCCATATAGATGTCCATCATTGCCCAGAATACTCCCCGTCTGGAAAAAAATCACCTAAATGCCTATTTCATGCTTTATTTTGTGATGGAAGGAAAGAGAAGAAGAGGATGATGAACAGCAAAGTGGATAGACTCAGTTACAGTGGCAATAAGTGCACCATTGGAAGACCAGGTTAGGGAGAGATCATCATGAAGAAAATCTATCTCTGCGGTTGCTAATAGTCAACAACAATTTGATGGCACATAATCAAACAAACAATATTTTGTGAAGCTCCCCGATTTGTTGTTTTCTCTTTGTGTAAATATGGCATTATCACCTTACAGCTAACACTGCTACTGTACTCTCTTTTGCCTGATCTTGTTTCCCATATCACTTGACCAGTGTTGACCACCTTAGGCATGGCTTTCTAAGGAACTATCTGATTAGAAAGAGATTCTGTTTACAGCCACTTCTCAAAGTTACATAACTTTCACATTATTGGAAGACATATGAAAGTCAATTTTTGTATATGTGGGAATCTAAACTAGGCAACATTTCCTTAGCTGATAAGGGTACAGAAAGAGTTTGGTGGAACCAACATACTTAGATACACTTGGTTCTCATCCCATAGGATGTGATGCCCACCTTATGCCTAGTCCCTGCTACTTCTGGACTGCATTGCCAGGCACCTTCAGCAGAGCTATGCTGCTCCCCTTTGATTCTTCTAAGTATGCTGCTTGCCACATGAAAGATGCCAGAAAGCTCCCACCTCCTAAATACACTGCACTCCTTTACACACACACACACATACATATATATATATAGAGAGAGAGTTAAATGAGTGAATTCATCAGAACTCACATAATCTGGGAAGTACTGTACCTCCATATATTAATGAAATCTTCCTACCTACTCACTATTAATGATACCAAGATAGAAAAGGTGAGAAGATCCATTTTTTCCTGAATGGCTATTCTTAATGCTTTAAAGATTCTAATGAAAGATTCAGTCTATTGTTTTTCCTATAGCTATTAATCTGGGAAGAGGAAAAAACAGAAGTCAAGAAACTACTAAATTCTGAGGAAGAAAAAGAAATATGAACCTTTCTTCTCCTTATGCTGCATACAGTCACTCAAACCATGCAGAAAAAAGGGAGAAATATTCCTTTTTACTGTCTTCTTACCAACTGGTCCCTTACCCATCAGAAACTCTTTCCTCCCCACCCCCCATATCTAAGTGTTATCTTTTAAACAAAGATTAAAACACCTAAGATATGTCCTCTTAAATCATCCAATCCAAAAAAACCCACCCACATTTACAAAATGATGTCCCTAAAATTAATTAAATTTCATTCATATCCATTTACTGTTCCATATTAAGCTTGATATTCAATTTTTGCCAGGATAACAGCAAATAACATATTTGCTTCTGTCTTTTCTAAGTCACATCTACATACGCTTGCTAGTACTATTAGTATCTATGATTTGTTAGCTTTGTAATTGCCAATTTTCATTAAAAATCTTTAAATCAATTGTTAAAGCTCATTGCTCTCATTATTGTTTTTCCTTTGAAAATCCTCAACTCATTTTATTTTTTTTAAATATGATATCCATTCCCAGTGATATTTGCTGGTTAAAAATTTAAGGATTTAATCTCATATGTCCTACATGATCCTCTTTGAAAGTGCTTAACTCAATATGAGTTGGACACACATACTTCGTAATTTGCTCATTACACATTTGATATTGCCAATATCACTTATTAAAGTTTTTAAAAGCAGTCTTTTATCACAACATTTATTGTAATGAAACACCTTGATTTGTACAATATACTACGCTGCAGTCTGAAACCTTTTAATGCATTTGACATATCTGCAGTCCCATAGTGACAGCCAAAACAAATTAACATTATTATGTCTCCCATAAAAAGTTAAAGAAATAGTAAGTACACAGCAATCAATATATTCCCCAATTACAGTAGAGGCTTGAGGCTCATAATTATAGTATGGTTATTCAAATGAGATGTTAAAATAAGGTAATCATTGCCAAGAAGGTGAAAAACTCTTAATCTATTACAAACAATGCTTACCTTTTCCCGGTTCACTTTCTTCATTGCCCACTTTATGCCTGTTTCTTTGTGTGTTACTTCAATCACTACACCAAAGCTGCCCTGTCCTAATTTCCCTCCAAAAGAATAAATTTGCTGCAGAAATAGAAGAGAATAACAGCAGTAAAGAAATGGTAAAGAGAACAAAATAGAGAAGAGAGAGATTAAAAAGTGAGTTTTGTTTCAAAAAATCACCAAATGTGTATTAGAGAGATGATAAATATGCACAATTACATGTAGATGATGTACAGGGCAATGGAAGGGACAAACAGAAATTAATGAATGAAAAAAGGAAAATAATTCGAATTCCTCATTTCTTCTAAAGCCTTACTATAAGCAGCTCCCTCTGTTTCCAGTTTAATGCCTCTTGGGGTGTTTAAGGTAATCCATTCTAATTTATATTCCTTTAAATCTAATGCCATTTTTCTTACCACATTTTTTAAAAAAAAATATGGATGTAAATGCAGCTTCTTTACTTCTAGCTTCACTGTACAAATGGCCTGGGCTGCATGAGCAACTTGCCTTTTTTTATCCAGAAATATTTGGCAGGCTGACCTTTAGCCCTAGCTAACTAAGAGCATTATGGGACAGGAGTAACAATATAAAAAATGCAACTAGAAAAATCAGACTTTGTGATAACAGCATTGCTAGAGAACAAAATTCCATCACCAGTTGTACGTTTGCCTTCATAAAAGATTCTATTTTATCTATGATGTTTTGTTATAACAAACATTGCTAACTAGGACAAATTTTTCTGTTGGAGGAGTCCCATTCACTACCCAGATCCTTTCCTTTCATTCTAATCTAATCAAAGAATTGGTTATGGAGAGCCCTGAATTTCTAAATGGCTTTTTCAAGAAGTACTGCATATCACACTGCAAGTAAAAATGCCTCCCTTTTGTTAAGCAGTCTCCATTTCTCTAGTTTTTAAGCATTCACAGAAATTATCTTCCCAGGTATACTCTTTGGCACAATAGCTTTCTGAACCACTGAGCTTCCTGAGCAATAGTCTTTTTCCTGTAAATCTCCTTTAAGTTATGTTCACTCTTCATAATCAGTTCCTTTTTTTCTGCAAAACTCAGTTGTCCAGTATTCTGAGTCCCAGCTCAATGCCCATCCTTACAGCCTTGGATTGTTTCTCCCCCTTCTCTGATTTTCAGAAAGAGTCTTTTTTAAAAAGGCTAGGCTTCCCCACACACACACACCATCATTTTTCTTTTCCCTGCTTTTGAAATTACAATCCTCTTCTTACTCCATCCTCCCTTAAAGCTAACACGGTACTTCAGAAATGGAGACCCAAAATTAATCTTCTATCTTCCTGGGATGCCTGCCATAGTAAAATCTAATTTTGTGTAAAAGGTGTGTGTGTGTTACAACACAACTAAAAATAAATCTCGTTTCTGTTGTCTCCTTGAGCAAGTTATGTGGTCAACTTTGCTATCTTGAATAAATTATCAAAATTACAACTAGCATCCTTGTGTTTGAATAAAACATGCTGGTTTTAAGCCAGTTCTTTTAAACATAGAGTAGCTTGTCTTCTGAAACTGAATCATAGCTGCAATGGGGGAAAAATCCCTAGAACAATTTTTTAGCTGCAGTCTATCTGATTGTGTGCCAGGTTGGTTTAATTTCTCTGAGCACAGAGAAGTAGTCTACACAAATACTTTGAAAAACGTCTAAATATGGTAACTTAAGCTTGTCCAAAATGTATTTCATTTTGTTTAATTTTCAGACTGATCATTTCTGGAGAATTCAATAGTTTGTTCATGACTTTAGATATTTCCATACTATGGTTTTAAACTTTTTTCCAAACAAACTAAATAAACTAAACCATTATCTCTTTATTATAATATCATACTTAAAAGTTACAACAAAATTTCACAAGGATACAGAATTACAAACCTGAATAGCTGCTCCATCATCTATTCGTGTATGTGGGACTTTGCATTCTGCAATACTGCCACGAATGCCTGAGGTAACGAGCATTTTTCTGTGAGAGTCTGTTAAGTCTGCCTTTGACATCTTTAGGAACATAAAAAGAAAAGCATGAAATTAAAATACAAGCCATTGTTTAAAGGACTATATACTATTTTAAATAGCTTCAAGCATATGAAACACGTTTTATGTAACTTATTACAAGTAAAGAAAATATATGAAGTGGGACGAGAACTAGAAAAGACATACTTAACAGGATTTAAAAAAACCCACCAGCATAAATCTATCTTATATAATAGAGAAAATATTCTAGCAACATGTTATTCTGGAATTGCGGTTTCCCCCCCCCACACACACACGTTTTAATCAATTTAACCATGGAAATCTAAATTCATTAACATTTTGTCAAATCTTTATGTTCCGCTTCAATTAATGGTGAAAACTGAGATATACTCAAAATCAATGGAATCCTAAATCGAATCAGCCTGATTCAGACATATCCAGGGGAGGTTCAAATCAAAGCAATGCTCCTCCCGAGCAAAGGATCTGACCTCTTCTGAGGTTGTGTACATGTCTGTTTCAGAGACTCATAGGGATCCAGAGCTGGTCTGTTTGCAAAAAATGATACACTGAGTGTTTGGGGAGAAATATAAGGAGAACTTCAAAGTACAGATGAGGAAGGGAAAGAGACAGCTCTGTTACTTCAATTTCTATACTGTACCAGCTCTTCAGCTGCAGTGCTCTTTGCTATTTTTCTTTTCTAAAACATGAATATTAAAACAGATTTGTTAGTCCTGGAGAGATTTGGGACAGTGTAATATTTGCTGTTTGTTTGAAAAATGCCGTATTGTATGTCCAAGCCTTCTGCCTCTTCCACTGTTTGCTGAGCACCCATCCACATACTCAACTGCAGTTTTTGTGACTTCGATGATAACTCCAGTTTTAAAAAAAAAAACTTAAATTGCTTTTTATTCATCATTACGTCATAGACACGTCCCTTATTTTTCTGAAATAGTACAGTTTTTATGCCGTGGGACACGTCTATTATGTTTCCATTTTCATATAACCCTCCCAAAATCCCCAAAAAGGGTAGAAGGGAAGCAAAATGAAGGGTTTTTATCAGCACAGCTGCTGCTACCTTTCTGAAATTTTCATGACAATTTTCTTGAGAATTTCTATCAGAAGTATTTTTAAAGAAAATTAAGGAGATAATGTACCTTTTTTAGAAACTCCCAAATGTTACTTTTGTAGTTATATCAAGCTCTCTAAACTTAAAATCTACAAATTAGCAAGCTTGAGCCTATCAGAGGTGTCACCTTTGTAATACGTTTCATGCAATTCTGCCAAGAAATAGTTTATCAGCAGATCCCTTCTTAAATAAATAATTCTCTAACAAAACACCTGCAGCTGTTTGTGTATACTTGGGCAGGCTTATACGCCTAATAAGTTACTTCCATTCCTTTAAATTGAATTATGTCAAATAGAAATGAATACAGAAATGTTTACTGATTTCCCATTATAATCAATGGGAGTTTGGGTTCTTAACTGAATGATTAAATTCAAGAAATCAGTCTGAAACAAATCAGACTGCCTTCTGAATCACCATTCAGAATTAAGCTGAATCAAACAGTTCTATTTTTCTTTTCTTTTCTGGAAAACATTACCCAAAAAGCCAATTACCCACAGAATCTGAGTCCTGAAGTATGCCTGGATCTTGAACACGCATGCACAATATCTGGATCCTGCAGCAGACCTACTTTGTCTTGTGTTCGCCAAAAAAAAATCTAGTTTAGCTCTCAGGCAGACAAGTTATGTTCCATAAGAGTCATCGCTCAATGGCAGAGTGTACACTTTGCAAGCATATGTACATAATCACCTATACAAGTCTAATGAACATCAAGCCTAATGGCTAATTTTTACATGCCTTTTAAAATGAAGCTGAATTATGTATGAGGAATTCAACTTAAAAAATCTACACTTATAAATGTTTTTATAATTGAGCTTGTGCTTAAATATTGCAGATTTGGAGCAGCCTGAATAAAAAGGAATATGTCATTTCAGTTATACAAACATCAGGTTTTAAAAAACTGATACATTTATTTATTTTATTTATTTATTTATTTATTCAACTTGTATGCCGCCCATCTCCCCCAATGGGTGACTCTGGGTGGCTCACAATAAAAACACAGCTCTCACCGAGATGGCTAAAAACTATACATACTTTAAAACTCTTTGTATGCAAAATTCAAGGATAGCCAAAGAGGAAAAAATCCACCTTATTTTATTGTGAATGATCCAGCATTTTCTCATCCATTTTCAAAGTTAAAGAAGAATTACAGTAGCAGACTCATCTGCAACTAAGCTAATACAAATTAAAAGGAAATGATTGTATATTTACTTATGTTAATCAATTAAAGATTAAATTAATGTAATAGTCAATGTCTGAGAAACAAATACATGTATAATGCTATGCATATTATAATATAATGAAGTAACTAAGAAAGGTTTCCAACAAGTAAATGATAAATAGGTTTCATATGAGACAAGTACAACTAAAAGGTCCCATACTTAGAGTACACCCCATATATCCTGCCAGAATGACTGCATATTTCTTTTGATACCACTAGCCATCCTGAGATGTAGAATTCACAGCTAAATATTTGATATCTTACTACAGGACAAGGAATCTTGAGGTTCAAGGGCTAGTCTCCTGAACATTCAAAAGGGTATTAGATAACATGATAATGTCACTGGAAAGAGTGGGGCCAACATTTTTTTGTCTGTTGTTAATTTCTGGTGAGTTTTAAGACTGCAACCTCCTGCTCACATTCCATCCATTAACTCCACAAAACCCCTAATAAATGGTCCAATGTTAATCTCAGGATATGGGGGCAGGGCATATGATTAGGGTTACCAGATAACTGAACAAGCAAAGGAAGACATGGACAATTGGAAAGGAGGACAAATGGGGGGGGGGGGGGGAGTCGGACACATTGTTTAACTTTCTTGGCATCCACAACAAAAATTACAGTGAAAAATTGCAAAAAAATAGTACTTAGGCCTACATGTACATGAAATTACTTTTTCTATCATCCAAAGACTGGTTTTGCAGTCGCATTATTTTTCCAACAAATCTGTATTTTCAAGAACATATGCTAGCAATAATATAGAATCAGCAACAACACACTTTTCAAATTTCACCACAGAAATGTATGACAAGTCATATGATCTACAGACTACAGTGATCATAGACTTGAAGGGGCTGGATTGAAGCCAATTGCTGGAATCAGGAAATAAATAATGTAAATCTATGTTGTTGAAAGTTTGAATGACTCTTGTTATAGAAACAGTCTTTTTTTTAAAAAAAAACTCAAGACACTCAAAAAACTGGACAGTATTTGATTTTAAGGCTGTGCCTGCTGGATGGAAGACATGAGCACAAAAAGAAGGACATCTCCTCCTTTTGCCAAGCATCTGGTGACCCTTCATTTGATTCAGAAATTGTCCATTCCTGTCATACTATCTGAATACCATTTTCTATCTCAGATATTGGCCATTCGTGGCATGTTCAAATATGATATAATTGTATTAAGGTCTGCCTGCTTCATTTTAAGAGAGCCTCTTTAAAGAAACTAATTTACAAGAAGAAATAAATTACTCTTTTTTCTGAAATTTTTGTCTTAAGTCTACTCTTAAATGTACACTTCTAACAATATTACGATAGGAGACAAATACAGTTCTACCATCCAAAAAGGAACAAAACTGACTGTACTGGGCTAAAATGAAATTAAAGGCCTTTTACTTTTTTTTCTTTACCTTAGAAAAACAGGGGTCTCTTTTAAAATCAGTGTAGTCATTCATTACTTATTTCAAAATATTTGTACAGGTAGTCCTCAACTTACGATGGCAATTGGGACCGGAATTTCTGTCACTAAGCAATGCAGTCATAAAGCGAGATGTCATGTGACCACATCACTTAGCGACTGCAATCCTGGCACTCCCAATTGCCATTGTTAACCAAGAATCACGGGTCATTAAGCAAAGAGAGTCCCAGGTAAGGACCGCGGGGGTGCTGCAGGCGGGTGGGGGAGGCCCTGGGAGGCCCAGTAGAGGCCGCACACGAGTTGGGGGGGTGCTGCAGTGCAGCGCAAAGCCGCAGCCACTCCTGGAAGCCTCAGCCACCCCACTTATGACTGCAGGGGCAGTGCAACTCTCTACACCTATCTTCACCCCCCCATCTATGCCCTTTTGGCTGCCCTACACAGTGGCATTTGTCAGCAGCAGCACCGGGGCTGGGGCTGAAGTAGAGGCCCAGGGCCTTCAGCAGTCTCAGCTAGCTGCCACTGCCCTCAGGCCTCTACTTCAGCCCCAGCACCACCGCTGCCACTGAGAAATGCCACCTCAAGCCCCACACCGTGGTCAGCCACCGCACCACTGCACAAAACCCCAGTTGCCCCTGTTGCCCTGTGCTCCACAGGTTCTGCCACACCCAGCTAGCCACTTGCACTATTCCTTCTCCAAATCGCATGGCCCATTCCTTCTCCAAATTGTGTGCCCCATTCCTTCTCCATGCACCCCATTCTTGCGATCCTTCGGAAACCTTCTGGTCTTCCCCAGGTCTCGCGAGAATGGGTGTGCTATTTGGAGAAAGGCAGGAGCTCCATTCTTGCTGTGCTTTGGAAGACCTCATTCTCCAAATAGTGCACCCCATTCTTTCTCCAAATAGCGTGCCTGTTCTTGTGAGCACTGGGGAAGACCAGGTTTCCAAAGGATCATGAGAATGGGGCATGCAATTTGGAGAAGGAATGGTGCAGGCAGCTTGGAGAACAGCATGAGCGGCCTCACGAAGAAGGCTTGGCATGGCCAGCAGCTGCCTTGCATACAGTAGGGTCAGGTCAGGTGCGCCTTGTCAGCAGTGGGAGGAAAATGGTGAAGGTCAGCTGGGCACGGCAGAGCCTGTTAAGTACAGGGAAGCGGGGGCAACTGGGGCTTTGTGCAATGGTGCTGGGCTTGAGGCAGCATTCAGTGGCAGCGCTGGGGATAAAGTAGAGGCCTGGGGGCAGTGGCAACTAGCTGAGACTGTTGAAGACCCTGGGCCTGCCCTTCAGCCCCAGCCCTGACGCTGCTGCAGACGAGTGCCACTGTACAGGGCAGCCAAAGGGGCATAGATTGGGGAGGATATAGACGGGTGGGAGGAGTTGCAGCGCCCCTGTGGTCATAAGTGCGGGTGGGCTGTCAAGTGCTCGAATTTTGATCATGTGACTGCAGGAGCACTGCAATGGCTGTAACTTCGGGCATAGGTCATAAGTCCATTTTTTCAGCACCACTGTAATTTTGAGCAGTCACTGAACGAATGGCCATAAGTCAAAAACTACCTGTATTCTATCCTTCACTAAAATATTTGCATACCACCATTCTACTCCACTAACAGCAATTGTAAACATAAAATTATTTTATAGCAATGCATTAAAATATATAATCAATTCATATAATGGTTTAAATCATATATAATTAAACCATATTATCATTTAAGTATATAATCCATAAAATCAATAACATGAGGGAACAATTAAAAATATAGAGTAGCCCAAGGTATCTCTCAAATTTAAATGCCTAGAAAAAAAAATATCCTACTGCAAAATCTTGGATGACCTATTCCATTGCCTTCATATGCTGAAAACATTGAAAAGCATGGAGGATAAGATATCCAAAATACCATGGGATCAGACAGAAACTCCTTGGTGCCACTTTCTAGAACCAACTCTGAGTTGCAGAATCATTATATCCACATGCTCTTTATACCTATTTTAGAACCTCTTCAGCAAGTTACCAGAATCAATTATATCAGATGCTGTAGGAGATCACAGAGA
This sequence comes from Liasis olivaceus, assembly GCA_030867105.1. Taxonomy (NCBI): domain Eukaryota; kingdom Metazoa; phylum Chordata; class Lepidosauria; order Squamata; family Pythonidae; genus Liasis; species Liasis olivaceus. The sequence continues at coordinate 93,168,869 of CM061349.1, read as the reverse complement.
ATCAATAGGATTTTACTCTCTGATTTCTTTTCCTGTCACTGGAGATATCATCCGTTCAGGCCTTCTGTAATACTTTGGCCAAAATGGAACAATTAAAATTGGGGAAGAGTTAACAGATTATTCTGAATCCGAAAAGGGTTATCTAATGTAGCCTGCTACCTATCATTTCTTTCACTAATTTGATTCCTATCTTGCAGCTAGGGATACAAATACAGAGGACTCTTTATATAAATAAACAAGGCAAAAGGAAACCAATGCTTCAAAATGGCTGCAAATGTGTTTGTAATAAATACATTCTGTCTTGATTAAACTGAATTCATGAAAGAACCCAAACATAACACATCCCTAACAAGCAAATTCCTCAGTTCATTATTTTCCACATAGGAGAAACTGAAGTATGCACCAACATATAAGAGGTCAGCTTTTTGTTAATGAATGCTAGGAATTGCATTCCAACCCATACTGACACTAAGACATTAGAAGAATTTTTCCAGAAACTGAATCATAATCTGAAAACATGAAGGCAGACCCAGTCAGAAGAACTGAGAAAAGCTGGGGGAAAAGCAACAGAATAGCCTGCAGATAGTCCTCAGTTACTAATACTGTGTTAAATGAAGCACTCAATTTGAGATTGGGAAAGAGATTGTTAAATATTGAGCCAGTAGCTAGGAGTTTGCCTATTTAAAATAGAATGAGAAGGTACAGTGGTCATAGGATTCCATAAGAGAAGGAATAAGAGTAACTCGTCTATATAAGAGTCAGGCAATTGATATATGCTGCAACATCCCTAACTAGATTTCTCGGCCCTCAAATATGCCTATAAAACCCACCCCCATTTCAGAATGATAGGAAGTTCCATCCAAGGCTTGAGCAGGATACATTTTTCAGGAAAGACTACTGCTATTTCACAGAGCAAAGGCTATGGTCTTGACATACTTGGCTGGGTTTGTGGGTGAGGATCTTGTAGATGACAAATGTCACATGGTGTATCAATTTCTGCAACTATTGTTATCTAGGTACCATAGAAAATAATTTCAAAGTAAATATGGGCAGGGCAGGGCAGGGCAGGGCAGGGAGGGAGGGAGGGAGGGAAGGAGGGAAGAAAATGTTTTAATATTGTTTGCTTACATCTTCTAAAGAAGACATGTGTTTACTTGAGGTGCCTTCTTCAGGTTCTAAATTCTCATTTGTGTTATCAGTTGATGCATCTGTGGTTTCTATTACAGCTCCTCCAGAGCACATGGGACCCTTTTTGCAATGGGGACAAAAAAATACAACATTGCTTGGTTGAAATGATGCAGAGCACTCGATGCATTTTACATTCTTCTCTTCTTTACTGAGATCAGCCATTTGTTTGGTTGTATGGATCCTGCTGTGCAAATTAAATAGTAGCACAAAGATTGGTACCTCTCTATGCACTGTAGAAGGAAGCAGAACAAGAAAGTGAGAAAAGGAATTTTTCTGGTGGCATAAAATATGTAGCGACTGGCAAGCAACAACAATATTGTAATATAGACAGACCCTTGATATGTATAGCTAACTTAGAGAAGCAAAGGTGAAAAATGCCATTGTCAAAATATTCATTCACAAAGCAAGCTACAACAAAAAATTATGGAAATTTTCCCATGTATTAAAAATATAATCAACAAAAATGGGCCTGTAAAACAATTCCTGTAAAATAAGAATGTTGTATCATCAGTACCACCTCTTTGCAACTATAGTAAGAGGGTATAAAGTAGATGACAAATTCAACAAAAGAACATTTTTGGGAAAGGAAAATAATTGCTGATTTTGATATATTCAATTTACAAAACAGAAAGAATAGCACTGTGTTTTTATAATCTACTATTATTTTATTTTTCAATTTACATAACCACCCATTTCACCATCCAAATCTGGGTGGCTATAAAAACAATACAACAAGCATAATAAAACCACAGTAAACAACCAAGGTGACATAGAAATCTACATCAGACAGCAACCTCATGGGCTACCAAATTGCCATCTGGTCCTTATGCCTAGGAACACGTCCAGGTCTTTAAGGCTTTTAAAAAAGCTGGCAGGGTCAGGTCCAATCTAATCTCAGGGGAGAATGGTATTCCAAAGGGCAGGTGCTGAGACAGAAAAGGCATGCCTTCTGAATCCAGCAAGATGACATTGTTTAACCAATGGGACCCACAACATGCCTCTCCCACCAGACCAAATGGGACAAGTAGAAACAATTGAGGAGAGGCTGTCCCACAAACATCCCAGACCCATGTCATGAAAGGCTTTATAGGTGACCATCAACACCTTGAATTGCACCCTGAAGCACACTGGAAGCCAGTGCAGCTCAAAGAGCAGAGATGTAACATAAGTGCACTAAGGTGTGTCCCTAACTGCTCACACTGTTGCATTCTGAACCAGCTGTAGTTTCTGGGTCAGCCACATGTACAGCACATTGCAGTCATCCACTCAAGAGGTGACCAAGGGATGAGTGACCATAAGCAATGTGTCCTGGTCCAGGAAAGGGCACTATCGGTGAACAAAATGAAGTTGTGCAAAAGCTCTCCTGGCCATGGCTGCCACCTGCTCCTCAAGCAGGAACCATGGGTCCAGGAAGACCTTCAAACTGCACACCAGTTCTGTTTGGGGTAGTGCAAACTCATCCAAAACTAAAGATGGAAAAACTCCAGATCCTAAAATCCAAAGCCACTCAGTCTTGCTAGGGTTGGGCTGCAGCCTGTTCTTCCCTGTCCAGACCCCCATAGCCTCCAGATATTGACAAAACTTCTAAAGCATTACTTGGTTGGCCCAGGGTGGAGAGTTAGAGCTGGGTACTATCAGCATACTGATGATACCTCACCCCATGTGCTGAATGATATTACACAGCAGCTTCATGTAGTTGGTAAAGAGAGCGTATTGAGCCATGGGCTAGATTTCTCTCCCCCATCAATACTGACTGAAACTAGCCCCAGAAGAAGGAGAACCAATGCAACACTGTATCCTCCATTCCCAACTCCGAAACCACCTTAGAGGATATCATTATTATGGTATCGAAGGCTGCTGAGAGATCAAGAAAAGCTAGGATAGACACACCACCCCCATCCTACCCCCGGCAGAGGTGATCCACAAGCACAGTCAATTCCATTTTGATCCCATACCTAGGTCTGAAACCTGACTGAAAGCGGTTGGAGACAGGACCAAAATTATCCAACATGATCAGGTCCAGCTATCGTTTATTGAAGAGGAGGTAAACCATCCTTCCTTGAGCATTGGCAGAACACCCCCTCTCTCAAGGAAGAATTTGCCACTGCCATGACCCAACCACGTAGCCTTAGCTGACCAGGAGAGTCATGGATCTAGGTGGCTGAGTTTACAGTTCTAGGAACCCTGCCCACTGAATCAGGACTAGCAGGATCAACCTCATCCCAGATAACCAAGCCAGACTGAGCTTCAGTCAAATCCATGGGAATTCCATCAAGGCCAGAGCCTAACTTGGAGCAACTTTTCCTGACAGGTACCTAGCATATTCATCACAGTAAGCCTACGGTCCTGCTTTCCTCAAGGGGGTCCAAGTTGGCTATTTGCAGGACCATCAGATGGCTATTTGCAGATGAAATAAGAGTGTGAATATTAATGTGTGGCTGCCCTTACTGCCACAAAGTAGGCCTTAATAGTAGTTCTAGGTTGTGCTCAGATTCATCCCTCATTGTCCTCCAGCATTGTTCTAGGCATTCTTCTCCAGTTTCACTTCCCTCAGCTCCTCTGTAAACCAGGGAAAGCCCCAGGATCTGTGACAGAATGCGTAAGTGCAACCAATCCAAAGCCCCAGCTTTGATTTTTTGATTTGAGGCGGCAACTAAGGCTTCAGTCAGACCATACAACAGATCTTCAGGAACAACCCAAGCTCCCCCGGTACCTAGTAGGGTCCATTGGGCCTGGGTTGGACTAAACACATTGGTCCAACCTCCCTGTGGCAGTGAGCAGCACCAGAGAACTCCAAGGCAATCAGTGATCTATGACAGGGGTGTGATGGCAGTGTCTCCCAACTCCAGATCATTCTGCCACTGTCCCAACAGAAAAACCAGATCCACCATATAACCACCATTATATATAAAGCGATTGATGACCTTGGTTATGTCTATAGCTGCCACAGTGGCCATGAACCCCTGAGCACAGTGCCATGAATTCTGCTCCCAGAGAAGGCAGGTAGAAGTCCACCAAGACCATAAGCCTGGGAACTCCATCACTATTCCAGCCACAGAGTCCAGGAGCTCAGGAAGAAAGTTGCTGTGCAGCAAGGGAGTCTGGTATAGTAGCAACAGTCCCAACTGATCCCTAGAGTCCTTCTTAATAAATAGGGTCTCACATCCAATTATATATGAGAGAGCACCTCTGAACACCAGCAGATTATCCCTGATGGCCATAGCTACTCCACCACTCCTGCACCAAGCCCTTGGCTGATGTCACACCCAAAATCCAGGCAGGCAGATCTCCAAGAGGGGAACTCCCCATTCCATGCCCAACCATACCTTGTGAGGCATGCCAAGTCAGCCATCCATGACACAGATGAAGGAGGACTTATTGCAGACTGACCTGGTGCTTAGCAGCAGCAGTAGCCACCAAAACTCAGAGCCTCTGAAAGTCTAATGGTTGGGAAATGGGATTGAATACAGGAGGCCAGAACCAGCATAAGGCACTGGGGCCATTATTCCCATGCACAGCTGCCCCCTGCCTCCTGCCATATCTCCTCCTACCCATAATCACAGTGATGTTCCAGCCTGTCCTAACCCTCCCCCACTCCAAATCTCCTCCACGCCAGCCTGTCTGGTCCAGACAGAAAGGAAGTTGTTAATGCAACTTTTTTAAAAAACCATCTTACCTCATAAAGTGAGGCCCATGATGAAATGGGCAATATTGTCATGGAAGGAAATAGGAGCAATACTGGATAGATAGAAATCACTGAATGCCACTGAATGCCAAAACTATAGATTAGATTCAATCCTCTTAATGTTCATGAGCTATCTAAAAAGACAGTAAAATCACAAGTAATCAAAACAGGGTTCTGCATAATTAAAGATATATTTGATAAGGATGTATGAGTTGGCAGAACTTGCAATCTTTGATAAGAATTTGAAATCTTGCCTTTGGATCTCATTTCATTTAAGCCAGGGCTTGTCAGACCATATATAATTCTATTGGTTTTGAAAAGTTAGTTCTTTAATGCTTCATTCTATACTATGAACTGCTTGTCTTAGACAAGAGTCATGGGTCTTTGGCAGGTTCAGCATCCCCTGTAGTTCCAAAAACATACTGTTTTGAATCCTTAAGTTATTGAAGTATTGAAGTTACTGAATAAAGAAGTTCACAGAATAAACTGTTACTGCTCCCATGACAGCTCCCGCAGTTGCCTGTACACCTAGAAAAATACACTCCATAATATTGTGTGGCTCTACTGAATAATGTAGGAAGTGGCATAAGGGGCTTGGAAGAAAAGAAAAATCACCCAAAATCAATTGAATCTATTTCACGTTTGGGCAATTTTCCCTTCCCCCAGCTTCCACACACCTGATTAAATACATGGGTATCATATGCACTTAATTGGAGAAAAGGCTGATCTAAACCCAAATAAATAGTGCTACACTTCTTTTCTTTTCAAACATTTTCACCATAAACAGAACACTTTTGTTCTCAAAATATCCCTTGATTCTTACTTCTTCGTAGGTGTTATCTCAAAATTTGTACTTCTTTATAACTATTTTTTCCTTGACATAGTGCTACTTCAGCAGTATTTTACTTTAGCAGGATTTTTCCCTTTTCCCCTTCTCTATGTGATTCTAAAAATCAAGAATAATATCTATGAAGAAGATTACATCAAAAATGTACAGAATGAATAAGATTTGATTAATACCTACAGGGATAAATGAAGCTGTATAACCTAATTCTGAAGATATCCAGTATTAGTCCCATCAGCTTTGTGCATTAAAATATGTAATTATCCATGCCTAAATGTGCACTCAATCATTCTTAAATTCATGTTCTCCCATGTTCTCTGGAGGAGATGATCGGCATACAAATTTAATAAATGAATGAATGAATGAATGAATGAATGAATGAATGAATGAATGAAGTTTCTGTGCTCCTTTTTTATTTATTTTATTTATTTCATTTTGTATAGTATTCAAATTTCTAAGGAAAAAAATACAAAATATGCCAAAAATGTACAAAAAAATCACCCAACGAAAAGAAACTATAAAGGAAAAAAACCCAAAATAAATAAATGGGTAAACATAACATTAAACTACACTTATTACAATAAATGTATAATGTCAATTCAGTTTGGAAACAACAAATTAAACTTTGCTGCTGCAGAATTATAGAGATTAGTCTCTCTATTTCATTGCTATAGTGAATTTAAGGCTGAAAGTGATCTTACGTCATCAGTCTAAGAGTTTAAATCTGAAGTAGTAGTTTCTTTCTAACAAAGCAAAACTATCTTCTTCACTATATTCTAAGCTCAATGAACCCAAAGTTCATAATAAACTAAGATTTTTGGTAAATCATTTAAATCATATTAACTTTAAACTTATTTCTCTTTGCAAATCACATTAATAATAGTTAGAGTATCAACACAAAAAGGGACTGCTAGAGAGCAAGCCCAATTCACATGTATCAAAGTTCCCTCCAATAAAAAAGATTGCAACCCAACCCTTCCAAACCATTTGCTGAGGTTTCCAATAAATATGAATTAGTCTTAAATTCATACAACACGTTTATCATTTTTTTCAGACACAACAGCACTAATTTATTAAGAGAGGATATTCTGATATTTTATTCCATATTTCATGCAAATGGTCAGTGTCTATCTTAGTAATACTTTTCAGCTACAGTATTTAAAACAAAGCACCAGTAGGTTTAGGATCTTCCAAACTATTTTCCAATAAAGCAAGTCATTTGGGAAGATTCAGAAGTGACAACAGGTGTGTATTGAACAGGCAAAATTATGTTTTAATTGAATATATTGACATTTGATAGCTTTATGCAGCCTTCAGTGCCCCACCCCTTTTTTTGTCCAATTTTCATTTGTAGGGAAAAGAAATAGAATACTTTCACTATGTAAGAAAAAAAGGTATATTCCACACTTTAAATTTTACTTCACTATTAACACTTTATAAAATGTTCAGGATACACCAAGCACAACACAGAAATTAGTTGTTCATGACATATGATACACTCAATTGTTTAATAGTCAACTGTGCAAATAGAGAGTGTTTTGTCTACCCCACATGTACCAAGGAATAATTAACTTAAAGAACCTTTTAAAATGTTTTATGTTAACAAACCATATCATATGGTCAGTCTTGTGCTCTATTTGTTTCAGAATCCATTTGAAAGCATTCCTAACATACCAAAAAAGAACAAGGCAACATAATCAAATGTAAGACTGATAATAAAAAAAAGCAGGGGAAAACATTCATTATTATTCTTTCTAAACTGACAAAAGCTTTCAACAGTCAAAATGAAAATATCTAGGAAATCTTTACAAGGAAGATTAGTCTTGAATGCTATAGGAAGTCCATTGTGAGCTAAAGAATTAGTGTCATGTTATTCATCCCTACAAGCAATAATTGCATATTAATAAAATAGCTCAAGCCAATACTGTGTAATTGGCTACCCCTTTATTACTACTAAGAAAACTAAAAGCTTTTGTTATCTATTCACAGGAAGGCATTCTCACCTATCTATTTAAATTTTGTATTTAGGAATATTTGGGGCATGTGGTTATAGGCTAAAGGCATTAATCGATAAAACTGTATTATGCAGACAGGTTACATTTGTTCAATTCCACTATATCCTTGGATTTTTATCAAAATATGTATAAATCACAACAATTCTCCATTGATATTAAATTTATTTTATTTCAGTTCATTAATTTACTATACTAATCAATTTACTAAAATTTTCTCTCCCCTCCCTTCAGATTTTTCATTATGACAATACAGATCAAATCATTACTTGAATGGCAGTATGAAATTTTCTAAAATGTTCTAAAAATGCATTCTTTTGTCCCCCACCCTCAACCCATATTAAAGAGTGAACGATGTGTTTAGCAATGATTTTGGATAGGGGAAAAACACAGCCTTCAATCCACTCAGGCCACTGTTGATGCATGCAAAGTCCAGAAAGGATTATTCTGTGACACAGATACCATTCCACTCTAGCTGACATAAACTGGACATAGAATGCTTCATTCTCTCCCCCACCCCATCTTCATCCACCCTGGATTAAGACTATAAAAATACCCTCTTCTTCTTATTCTCCAGCAATTCCTATCGAGAGGCATACTGCATATGATACCAAAAGGGATGATAATACTGATAGCCTTGTCTTGCATGAGTATGCTTAATCCTCTTCTACAGCCATCCAAGCTTGCAACTATTGTTGTTCAGTTATACACCATATGAAGACATAATTCTTTTTCTCTGTCCTGAATCCCCATCATTATTGGATGACCCTGGGTTTTAGAATTATAAAACAGTGGAAAAAAACTTGTTTTTCATGTACACTACCATCCTTCTACCCAGCAACCCAAAATTGATTTCTAGGAGTCCACAACTACATTTCTCCAAATCAGAGATACTGATACTCATTTGCTGACTCAGCCAAGTTATACAAACAATGCTTAATATCTACAACCTTCTAGCCAGACTGTAAATCCACTATGTAGCTGGCATGCCTATTAAAAACTTATCAACTTATTTCCTACAAATAGTTTATTATCTTGCAAAGGGTTTAGGGATTTAGGGCTATGATGTAATAATGTATAATTATTACATCAATAAATAATGTAAATGGGGAGAGGAAACAGAAAAAAAAGTACTAGACCACTGAAGACATTAGGGGAAACATGTGAGAATATCTGGGATGATATTAAAGTAGAAGAGTAGAAGAGCAATGATTCCATGGGTTGATCCTAACAAATGTAGAGGGCAGAGGGAATCGCCTTGAGGGACAAGAGGAAGAGCCACTACTAAGACAACAGTCTGATAAGAGTTTGGGGCAGGAATGTCCCCTGAGTAAATATCTCAGACAACTCCCTCCCTTTCCTCTCTCCCTCCCTCCCACAAAGATAAAGGGAGGGGGGAAGCGCATTCAGACTTGCAGGATTGTTACTGTTGTTTTACAATAAAAGTAGCACTGACCTACATAACATTGGATTCCTTGTCTGATCTACCCTGAAGGGCTGACATGAAATATCTCCAGTTCTAATAACAAATCTGAACAGATCCAAAAATTGTTCAGTCCTCTTAAGATAATGAAAACCAGCAATTTGTATCAGTTACTATCATCATTTACTTTCAGAAATTTCACAGTGCACTGCCCAATCTAAGAAGAATTCTCAGATGACAATACATAAAATGAGATATTGATGATTAAAATATTCTACAAATGTTAAAAGTATATACAGGTAGTCATCACTTAACAATGGCAATTGGGACTGGAATTTCCATTGCTAGGCGATGCGGTCATAAAGCGTGACATCATGTGACTGTGCCACTTAGCAATGGAAATTCCAGCACTCACCATTGCCATAATTAAGTGAATCACTGCGGTTCATTAAGTGAGGATGTCATGTGGTCACCATTTGCAACCTTCTGCCAGCGTCCCCATTGACTTTGCTTGTAGGAAGTCAGCAAAAAAGTTTGCAAATAGCAACCATGTAACTGCAGAACATTGCAATGACGTAATTGCAAGCTGAGCGCCGAGTACCCAGATCACAATCATGTGATGATGGGGATGGTGCAATGGCCGTAAGTACAAGGACCAGTCATAACTATCACTTGTTTAGCACCATCGCAAGTGACTTTAAGATTGTTATAACTCTGCTATAACAGGTTTCCTCAACCAGTTAAACTTTTACCACTAAATAGACCATTTCTTTAACTATTCTGATCTTTGTTGTTGTAGAAATAGCCTCATTCTCAATTATCATGTCTGAGTTTGCCACTACTTTCCTTCCTAGGATTAATCTACTTTTTACTTCTCCAGCACAGTGCCCAACTTTTAGGCAGCGCTTTTAGGAAGCAGTGCTTTGGTCCCTGTATACACCTCTCTGCTATTCATTTTCTAGGTGCAAGCCTGGAAAAAAGGTGCCATTGTTTTAAGAAATCTACTTAAAGTTAAGGTGACTCTTTAAGTAGTTGCACCTTTCCCTCTCTCTGTTATTCTAAAGTATCCTTATCATTTCTTGCCTGGCACTGAAAGTCTGCATGCAATCATCGTATGTTCTATTGCCCAATCTTCCATTTTCTAACTTTTTATTTTATTTATTTATTTATATTTCAAATTTGTCACCACCCATCTCACTTTGACTATCTAGCTAGATCTGAAAGCCACTTGGATATTTTCCTTTGAAATTTTTGGGATGCATTTTATCTTCTGTTTCAGTTTCCACAGTAGCTCTTACAGCTACCCATAGGTTCTAAGTTCTCTTTCACATAAGTTACACAAAGTAAGTCTGTTCCTTACATTGATTTCATTGTTTGGGTATGTGTCCTCCAGGTCAAATCTTGCTGTGGGGTCCTTGGGGTTCTCTGAGCTTGGTTGTTTTCTTGCAAACGTTTCGTTACCTGGCTAGGTAACATCTTCAGTGCTAGAATGGAGTGGGGTTTGCTCTCTGTTAATATACAGTGGCTTGCCCTGCCAGCATTGGTGTGTGTGTGTGTGTGTGTGTGTGTGTGTGTGTGTGTTTTCTTCCTGATAGTTCTTTGATTAGGGCATTGTTTATTGCATGAATGTCTATCTGGCGATAATCTTGGTGTTTATCTCCACTTATCTGGGTGATGATTGCTGATAAGGAGGTATTCTGGTCTTTTGTTTCCTTTTTATTGCCTCCTTTGAATATTGTGTAGATGTTGTTTATCTCTATGTGCCTGTTGATGACTGCCTTGTCTGAGTAGCAAGGTTCCAGGAATTCCCTCACATTTTTGGATCTAGCTTGGTCTAAGATGCTGACAGTTTCCCAGTTGAAAGTATGGTTAAGTCTGTCCATGTGTTGTGAGATTAAGGAGTTTTCATCATGTCTTCTAAGAGTAATCTGTGTATTTGACCCTGGTCTCATGTCTGTTCTGTTCTGTATTTGAACTGTCCAGGCTAATTAGATTGCACTTCTCCATTTTCCACTTCCAATTATTTAGTCAATTTGATTTCAATTTTCACCTGATATCCACTAATTCTAATACAAAGAATCCTGTCATTTGGGGGTTATAAATGAGCACATACTTAGCAATGTTCTTTTTGAATATCACTGCCACTCCATTCCTTAAGCTCTCATGCCCTGAATGAGAAGTATATCATATAATCATCTGATTTAAAATGGCCCCTTCTGGCACCATCGTTCACCTACTTCTAAGTTAGTGTGCTTCACTTCTACCTTGACAATTTCAGTTTATTCTTGGCACATGTTTCTCACATTCCATGTACCAATTGTGTATGTCTCTGTATAATGGGAAACTTTTCTTTCAACAATGGCAGCATGAGCAATCAGACTTCCTTGTGATTTTGGTCTGGCTACTTTACCACCTCCAGATTTACTTGCCAGAGTTTAATATTATTCCCCAATAACAAGAGGAATGCCTTCTGACTTGAGGATTCATCATCTAGTACTCAAGATATTTAAAATGTTTCAGCCATGTCTATCCAGTTTTCTTGAAAACAATAAAGTGGTCTGCCATTGATTTTTGCAGTTCCTTCTTCTAGATGGATTGGTTTCCCTTGTTGTGTATAGCCCTACCTCCTCTCACCCCCTGTTGAGGATTATTGCTTCACCTGTCCCCTTTTGATTTTAACGATAAAGATGACCTTGTGAGAACTCTCACTCTGGCCTGTGTTGCTCTCAATGTTACTGAAGCTCTTCAGACCTCCCATGTCAAAGTGGTAATCCCCTAGGAAGGAAAATTCTGTTAAAAGGCTAAAAAATGGAAAATGCAATTCTAGCACAGCAGTAAATACATGATAGGGCTCTGATACAAAGTATAATAGATTTAAAAAGGAAAAGGAAAAACAGTATATTCATTTGAGCATCAACATTACTTTTAATGTCATAAAAATGGAAGCAAATAGCTGACAAATTTAGCAATTGGGTAGAGAAAAACACTATTTGAATACTTTACATGAAAAGTATTTATTTTCTTTTGCCTATCATATTCTATTACGTTACACTGGATCATATTTTTCTTAAGTGAAACAGAATTCTGATCTTACATGATATAAATTCTAGAATAAGTCCACTGAAGCCAATATTCTAAGTTTAAGGAATCTGGCTCCTTGTGATTAAAATCAATAGAGCACATCATCTGATGATACCACTTCTCAAGAAAAGGCAATAAGCCTCAGGCATGCTATTATTTGATTACACAATTTCATTGACAGGTTGAAAAGCTTAAAAGGTAACTGAGAAACGAGCAAGATTTCATTTTCACAGGGAAAGGGTTCATTTCCTTGTTTGAAAGGCCATCACCATGTCATTTCCCCAATGCTTAAAAATCCCCTTCGCTATGTGAAGCCTAACTAGAAAATTCTTGTTCTAATCTTTTGATCTAAAAGAAAGATTTCTAGCCAGTTATGGTTGGAAGTTTTTTTTTTTCCACAATGCACAAAATCATTTTCAAATATTGCTGATTGTTGTTTAGAAGTTTTATAATATTTTATATATGTGTATATTTGGGGAGATCAATAATCTTACATCCATTTTTCCTACATTCTTCTTTCCTCAAGTCTACTTATTTATAAAGGGTTAGAGCCAAAGATTGCATTCTTTATTTAGATGAGCTCTTTCATACTATGTGTGGTCAAGCAAAGTAATTGTGCTACAAATGGAAACATAAACTTTACCATTTTTCCTCTCACTCTACAACTGCTTGCGTCCTCTAAAAATTTACTTCAAAGAATCCCTCAAACTTCTTCAGCAGATTTTCAGACAGCAGAAGCAGCAGAGAAGACGGAAATAAGCAGAATAACTTTCTTTGCTCTTAGGGCAGGGCCCTAAGCAGAGCTAAGTTGACAGAGAAAATTAAAGAGTGAAGTGTGGATGCAACCCAATATTTCCATACAATATAGGATCAATTTATAGTTATTAATCAGGATAAGGATACTTATTGGCACCTTGGATCCTCAGAATAGGAGTTAAATCTAAATACATAAATAAAAATAATTGCATTTCTGTTACAATGACTGTTGACAAAATAAGAATATATGAACAACAGTATTCTGCCATACAAATGTAGCTAATTGCCTATATAACCTATTTTCACCACTTTCTATAACATGGTATGCATAAAATGAGACAGATTCTAAATCCTTCTTTTAAAAAAATCATGTTAATCTAGGCAAACGTATAGAATTTGTTTGAAAAATAAAAACAATCAGCATGTCATAACATGTTAGAAGGAAATTATACTCCGACACATCCAGAGGGCACCATGCTAGTAAAGGCTACATTGAGTTCTCATATCCCCAGTTCCAGATGAATGGCATCCAGGTCAAAAAGTCATTGCTTGCCTAAAAACATGACTTATTTACTTTAAACAATGTATAAACTCTAAAGCAAAGAACTGAGCTGAAAATATATACAGTGGTACCTTGGGTTACGAACCCCCCTTACGAAATTTTCATGATACGATCAGCTCCGGCCCCAAAAATTTACCTCACCGTGCGACCTCCGCCCCGCGCTATGAACCGGATCCGCGGCCATTTGCCCTGCTGCCACATGGTCGCGGCTTCCTGTGGGCGAGATCGCGGTAGCAAGGAGACGTTCGGTGAGGCTTGTGGTGTGTTTTGTGGCATTTGGAAGGTTTTTGGTGTGCTTGTCAGCATGGCTCCAAAGAAAATGCAGAGCCGTATGTATTTACATTGAACCTTATGGGGAAATTTGCCTCACGGCGCGACCAGATTCGGAGGGCGGAACAGATTAACCGTATTTACATTGAACCTTATGGGAAAATTTGCCTTGCGGTGCGACCAAATCGAGTTGCGATCAGAGTCACGGAATGGATTAAATTCGTAACCCAAGGTACCACTGTACCATCCCCAGAGAAGGAATGGCATACAGCCTGATTCTTGCTGTGAAAACACTGCAGACTAAAAAGTTATTTGTTTATCTGTTGCTTTGCATACAGCTCAGATTTTACTTGCCTCTTTAGAACTTGTGTTTTTTAGATTCGGTTTCCAGCTCATTTCTGAACATCCATTACACTACCTGATTTCTGTCCAACTGATATTGAGCTCTGTGGGTATTACTTTTCAGTCCATTTGTGATTATCCCACATCTCTCCCAACCACAAAACATCCTTTTCCACTGAAAACGTATTTTAATGATTGTTGCTCATTTTTATATATCCTCTTATTTCTGATCATGGATTGCTGAATTAAATCACTCAGCTGATCTGGAACTGACACACTGTAGTTTCATTGTGGCTATTTTTTCATAGTAGGTTGGGTATTCTGTGTACTGAAGATACTGTAATATGGCATTACAGTATTTTTTATCACATTGCAGCAGATATGAAGTATTAGTTGCATAGGATGAATTGTACTGAAATATATGGTACTATTTTGTTTTATGATGGCATATAGCAGGTGAAGACAATATTTTTTTAGATCAATGGGCAGAGGTGGAATTTGAAAGAATGCTGCACGTACTGTTATAAAATGAAAGCTAGCACACAGTAAGTCATGTTTACACATGGCCAGTCACAAAACACCAAATAGTAGAAGGCAACACATAGCCCCACAAAATGCTTGCCATCTATCAGAGAGGTACACAACCAACCAACCAGTTCAATTTACTTTAAGCTGCGTGTGATGTTAAAACTGGGATGCGCAAAAATGTTATGTGAAGGAAGCATATTTTGATGAATATTTATCACACCAAAAAGAAAATATATTTGGATATTCAATGTGGAACACATTAAAGTTACATTTTTCTAAAGATCAGTATTTTTCTCCTGTACAGTATAAATTTTTTAAAATGTATTATGACAAACACACACACACATACATATACACATACAGGTAGTCCCCAATGTAAGAATGAGTTGTTCCCCAGGTCCGTCCTTAAGTCAAATGTGTATGTAAGCCAGAACAG
Organism: Liasis olivaceus; assembly: GCA_030867105.1. Taxonomy (NCBI): domain Eukaryota; kingdom Metazoa; phylum Chordata; class Lepidosauria; order Squamata; family Pythonidae; genus Liasis; species Liasis olivaceus. Next base: position 93,153,742 of record CM061349.1, on the reverse strand, counting down.
TAACATTGTACAATACTGTATAAGTGGTACTGTGTACTTAACTTGAATCATTGTACATTTAACTCAAATCATTGTGTATTTAACTCGAATTTTGCTACAATAGGATCTGTTCTTAATGATGGGTCTTAAACCGGGCGTTCTTAACCTGGGGACTACCTGTACACATACACACACTCACACACGCATGCAAGAAGTTAAGAAATGTTTAAGAGGTTGACTCGCTGCAGCCCAGAAGAGGATCATGATAGTATCAGAAGTACAGTGAGAAGAAGCCTCTGAGACAAAGCTGTTTGTCAGGTAACTCCACTGACAAACTGCAACTGCCATACTTTGATCTCCATTTACAATCAATCGGGAGTAAAAATACTACATTCTGGACTATGAATCAGAAAGTAAAGAATCATTTGTATCTTGATTATTTTTTTTTTTACAGAACAGAAATTTGTCTTTTCAAATATTTCTATTTTTCATCAGCAACCTTCTTGTAAAAAAGAAATGTATGAAACAAAGGTAGAACTGCTCCCATTAAAAGCAGTTTCAAACAGATACTGTATTACCATGCTTAAATCTGTGTGGGTTTTTTTTCAGTATATCTTACACAAGATGGTAATTCAAAAAATATCTGATTTAAATAGATGTCCTACTGTATTCAGAAGATCTTACTCCTTCTATGGGAATAAGCATGTTTAGGACTGCAGCCTTAACTTACAAATATCTGACATATGCACATGGAAACTGAAATCAGATATACTAGTATGTCCTAGTATGTTTCATATTAATGTCTAGAAACTTTCAATTACATTTACCTACTTCACTGTATTTAAGAGAACACAATACCCAGGAATTCAGGAGGCAGTGAGCAGTAAATAAATTCTTAAAACGAACATGGATTATATGCATATTAGCATTTATTTACATCATATACTGATATGATACATGCAAATTAGAGTCAATTACTACCATTAATGCAAGTAAGAATTGTGCAAGTGGTTTTTCAGAGTAATTTGCAAGAACAGTCATAGTGGGAGGGAATCCAGACTATAATCCTGGGGAATTATGGATAATTTAGCTTTCCTACACAGAGGCACATACAGTGATCCTACTCCAGACTGGCTTCCCTTCACATCCCCACTATCTCCTATCTGCATTGGTAAAAAATCTCCTAAAATTCCTTACACCTATATTGCAGTTCTAATCCAGAATTTGTCATTTACCTTTTACTTTGATGTTGCATTTAATTTGGTTCTCAATTTAGTGGAACTTTGTTTTCTATAGAAAATTATCTACAGTTCAAGTATTCTTATTCACTTCACTATGTGTCTTTTTAGGAAGGAAGAAATAAAAGTACAAAACATGAAATGAGACTGTCAGGAACTGTGAGCATCTTTTTCTATGAGTAGTGGGCATGAAGCATTTATTCACACAACTACATGGACATCAATTTAATAATGTCATAAACTACCATTATTCTTCTAAACATATATGCTTTTTTCTAACAGAAAGGCCTATTTTCTTTCCATATAATACCCAAAGGAGAAGGAACTATACACCTAGCATTTTAATTAAATTGATTAAAAATCACAATTCTTACCTGATTCATTCACATCTAATTTGCAGGACAAAAGCAGCAGCATGACTTCATATGGTTCCCATTACCTATATTGTTAACAAAGAATGAAAAAAAAATGTTTTCTATTATATTTAAATACAATACTGAACTTTCCATTATACTTACTGTTCCAAAATGATAAATGCAGAAAGGACATTTAAGAACATCCAACTTATATGGTAACATAGTAGCAGAGCAACACAAGGTTCATCGGATTTTCAATGGCTGGATGCCAAGGCTTTATAATCAGTGGAGCACATCTGGAAAAGGAAAATTCAAAAGCAAGAAACCCAAGGGGGTGGGAACAAATGCTTGATTATATATGAAAGCATCCAAGGGTAACAAGGGCCAAGTCTGTACAAGCAGAAGTAATTCTATAACTAGTCAACCTGCTAATTGATGTTACAGATTGCTAGGAACACTAAACATTACATATATAATGTACTTAGATAAGATTGCAATATATGATTCTTGTTGATCTTCCCGTCTAATACGGCTATCATATTTGGTGGACTCCTCAAAAAATAGTAGTTTTTTGGGAAATATATTCTTGAACTACACTGAATAAATAACAGTATATTAGATAATATTACACATCTTATTAATCATTTTAGTGGACTATATAAATGACACAGCACCTTGTAAGACCTAAAAAACTGTCTCAAATCTGTACGTACTTGGAAAGAAATATACAGTTAGTAAATGAAGAAACATTACCTTTCCTCAGTTAAAATGCTGCTTAGCTAAATGGCAGGAATTATGAAAATAACAGGAAAATGTGGGCTTTTTAAAACATGGTTGCATTAACTTTAGGCTGATGAACCATGGATCTAAATTCATAAATAAGCTTTTATAAATAATTTCTGGAGAATTGTATAATATTTAGCATGTGTTTATTGAAATTAAAGTATTTAATACTTTTTCAAAGATAACATTTTTCCCACTGTTGCTTTTTTCTGACACAAAGTTTTATACGTATTCATCACACAAAGGAGAAAAGAGGTTTAATGACTGGGAAAACTGATATTTATTTATTTATCTATCTATCTATCTATCATATTTATATAGCCACCCATCTCACACAAGGTGACTCTGGGCGCCATACAACAATTAAAAAAATAAATACATAAAAACAGTTACACATGAAAAACTGTAAAAACCCATAAAATAGGAGGGGATAAAATTAATAAGGGAGCCATCATCCCCGGTCCCCTGGGAGCCCCAGGCCTGATCACATAGCCAGGTCTTGAGGGACTTGAGGAATGTTGAGAGGGATGGAGCTAATCTCACTTCAGATTTATCATATCAGGTTAGTTTTCTGCCTACTCAAGAATGGATGGACAGCATCTTAGCAGTGGGGAAAGACCTTTAAGGTGTAGATAGGACGGTGCTGGAGAAGTCCTACAGATGTGCAGCACTACAGGTCCACAAGTCAAAAAGATGCTCTGGAGCAGGCTTGGGCTGCCAGCACCTCCTTTAAAAAGCTGTGTCTCCTCCTGGGCTTGTGTGGTAGCCACTGTAGCTACTTTATGCCAGGAAATACAATTTGAATTAAGGAGGCCCAACAGTATAGCCATATCTGATCCAAATACAAGAAGTCACAACTTCTTGATGCCTCCTTAATTTGTTTTATTTTATTATTTATTTTATTAATCAAAGTTATACACCACCCATCTCACTATGCAAGTGACTATAGGCAGCTTACAAGTAAAAAAGTGATAAAAAATAATAAAAATCTTTACAAAAATAAATAAAAGCTAAAAGGTGGAGAGAGCATCCTCAAGCCACCAACCACCCCCAGTGCTGCGAACCCCCACTGGGTCCCCATGCTAGTTCGCAGAGCCAGGTCTTAACACTCTTCCAGAAGGCCCAAAGAATGGGAGCCAATCTCACCTCGGGGGTCAAGTTGTTCCACAGGGTGGGGGCGATGGCAGAAAAGGCTCTCCTCCTAGACCCCGCCAGCTGAAATTCTCTAGCCGACGGGGTCCGTAAGATGCCCTTCCTGCCTATTAAATCATTTGCTTGGATAGATGAACTGGATATTCTTGCTATATAATTACACAGAGGTACCTGAAGTTTTAGTTCAAAATGTGATTAGTACATTGATCCTAGGAATACTCAAATCCATACCTCCACAGATTGTGACAGACAATAATTGATTCACTTAAACTAATATATTTCACTTAAATATTCCTAATAAGGATTACAATAAATGCATTATAGAAAAACGTGTGCAGGGTGCAAGGGTTATGAACATGGCCCTGTCTTTTTTACCCCCCTCCCCTATAGTCTACACTTTCATTCTAAATCACTCTTTACTGAAGAATGTCTAAATGAGAGCTCTAATTTGTGTTTGCTTGTATGTGAGTTCAGGCTCACATTCAAATTTGAAGAAAACAACGAAATGAGATACCAGACTTCACTCATGTTTAAGGAATCCTGAAGCAGCCACAAAATTACACTTGTTTTCCTCAGCATTATCATACACAAAAACTACTGTTTCTCCCAAATTAGATGAAAGCAACTTTGTAAGAATAAGAAAATTGAAAGTGTTCCAGTAAATGAGAAAAAAAACAACCCTCTATTAGCTCAAGCACTACTCTTTTATCACATCTTACAATGTAGCTAACAACTAAATACCATTACAGTACCATACATCATAAAGTGTAGAGAGGAATCACCATCTCCTACTCATCATAGGAGTAACATTCAGTATGAGTTTAACTGCATCTTTCCAATATTAAATACTTTGCCTAAATGCAGGCTGGATCAGCACATACATATTTATATTTTGAGTTGAATCCAGTGATAGCATTCCATCAGCAGATGTTGTTTTGTCAGTGGGACTGATTCTTAATAAACTACTACCATCTTGAACAGTTCCTACATTTGCTCCTGGAGTACGAATCCTCAGAGCAAATTAGAAAGATACAAAAAGGTGATATGAGAAGAAAACAGTGCATGAACTGAAGTGCACTCACTTAATTTGAATGTAAACATCTATACCTACATTGAGAGTGTAATAATATTTTGTATACAACATATATAATGTATATATTAAGATATATGCCAATGTATATACTTAAAAGAATGTACATTTTTATGAAATTGTATTCACTATTTAAATAGATTAAACAATGTAAGTGAAAGGCTGTATGATTTTATTTTTCAATTATTAATGTTCAAGTCATATAGTTTAGCAGAACTGCTCAATGTAAGTTGTTGCTGTTTTTTCACTTTTGATTGTGTTCCATATTAACTGAAAGATGGAATTACTCACACTAATGAAAGCACAAATGCTTCTTATCTACTCCTTTTGCAGATGCTGTTAAACATCTTTTGTACCTTGCCTAGTAATAAAATGCTATTTTATGGTGTTTGCCTTATCTGTTGAGGTAAGATAACAGAAGAACTATTGTCCAGGAAATTTTTCATTTAATCTGGCACCTAGCATAAGGTGCAAATCCCCACCTTTACATATCTTAAACCTGCTGCTCCTAAGTCATAGTTATACTTATAAAGCACTCCAGTGCACAGGGAGATATTAATGCAAGAAAAATCTGCTTGCAATCAAAACAGTTACATGATTCAGAAAAATAATTTCTTAATAATTCTAGATATTGAAAGCTTTAAAAATTAAATACATAATATGGATTTCAAATATTTCGTAGCTTAAACCCGTGTTACTGTAGGTTCTGAAGAAACCAAATATTCTAAAAAGTATTTAAATAGCATTTCAAGGAGTATGAAATATTAAAGTAATATTAAATTAGAAATACTAACAAAGTATGTGATTCTAATATGAGATAACACAATCTGAACCCATTTCAAACTAGTTTCTGAACTAGATGAGCAAAATAACTTATCTGCTAATTCTAAAAAACTACTTATGCCGGAAGAGAGTGAGCCTGTGACTTCTTAACAGCCTTCCAGCTACTGACTGTAGTTTTCTTTTCAACAGGCTTTGCAGGGTAAGTACAGGTAGTCTTTGCTTAATGACCCTACTTGGGACCGGCAATTCCACCACTAAGCGAAGCAGTCACTGAGTGGGAAATCACGTGACTGCAACCATGCTTTCCAGCTGGAAAGAGACAAGACTAGTCAGTTTCACACTTTTCGCTTTTGTTTGCTTCCTAACCACTCCCCTGCTCTTTGGAATGCTCCAGTGCCTGCTTACTGTCTTGGACATATTGAAAGGACAGCCCCCAGGGCTGGGAGCCACAGGCACACTACACAAATAGTTACTCTCTTGAAATCCCTGGGTCTCCAATCTCTCTGTTCTGCGAGGGTGGGAGGGAAAAAACCAAGTAATTTCTGTAGGCAATCTCTCCTTTGCCTGACCCTTTCCCACTACCAGCGCGATCACATTGCTTTTGATGTGTAGAAGAGCAAACAGCTTACTCTCTTAAAATCCCTCTCCAATCTCTCTGCTCTGCAAGGTGGGGGGAAAGGGTCAGGCAAAGAACATGTTTGCACAGCATGCCCATGGCTGCCAGCCCTGGGCTGCTGGTGCAATTGCATTGCTTTCAATGTGCAGAAGAGCAAACAGCTTACTTTCTTGCAATCCCCCTCTCAATCTCTCTACTCTGCAAGGGGTGAAAGAAAGAAAAAAAAAACTACAGATCGGGCACTGGACAACGCGTACTGACTATAACGGCGATCTTGTGACTGAGGGACAAGTTCATAAATGGTCATAAATTTTTTCAGCACTGTTGTAACTTCAAACAGTTGCTGAACGAATGATCAGTAAGCGAGGACTACCCTTATTGGGAGCACAATGTTTTCCTTATGTCTTTAGGATCATTTCCTAAAGTATTTTGAAGTATTTTTACTTAGCCTTATGACCTTCATACTTCATGATTCCATCTTACCTCCTATAGCTTTACCATCTGTCTGAAGCTGCTGAGACAAACCATCCTAGTGGCGTCATATGATGATACACAAATCTATAAGAAGCTGAGTCCAATAAGATATATTCTCTATGAGTGAAGGGATCCTTTGTTATAGGTGCAGCTCACTTTGATATCTGAAAATGTTTCACATAAAGGGCTAATTTCATAATTTAACCTGAGATTGAACTGTCTTCAGTCCCACAGAATGCTTTTCACTAGCTTAAGCTTCTCCCTTGATAAAGACTATAGTCACCATTATCTATGTTTTGATAACATACTACTAAGATTACAGTACAGGTAACACATTTTGTGTCTGATAGCTATTGAATACAGCTTAAAAACATTACTACAAAAAATGTAATAGTTACAGAGTTTTAATGGAAAAATATATCTGGCCAATATTCAAAGAGCTTCACTAGCTTCTGATTCAGAAACAAGCTCTTCTTAATACTAACATTTACTTACCCCTAACCCTATATGACTTAGGACATAAATATCTGAAGACAAATCTGCTGCAACATAAATTATTTATTGTTAGTTTACATTTACAACCTACTTATTTGGGAAGCTTGATGAAATTTACATATTGCTCCTAGCAGATATTAACCAAATTGTGGTTAACTGTGATTGGTTGAGATTTATAAATGTGCCAAAAGGCATCTACTCTAAGGTCAGACCTATCTAGCTGTTTCCAATAGTAGTCAGCTCCTAGAAAGCTTACAGTTCTCTTTCAATTTATATCCACAGCATCTGATAATCACATGACTATTGACTCTGAACATGGACATTTAATCTATCATAGTTAATCTCATCTCATGCTCATTATTTACAATTATCAATAAAAGTAATTGATCAATGGTCTCCTGTTCCCTCACCAAGTAAAGTTTTAATTTAAAAAAATGATTTTGATTTAGCAAGTTATTTATACCATAACAGAGCTTGGTTTTGACTTAGCGTGGTACAAACCAAGTCATTATGATTTGCTTGGAAACTATGGTTAAAAATTATAGCTCAGTAGAATGCAGATATTTCATATTTGGCTTCAGCTAGCTAGTACAAGAAGTATGTCAGTCTTCCCATAATTCTCCTTCATTCTTTCCTGCTTCACACCCATTTTTACAGGTAACTCATTGCAAAAACAAATATGCAATATTATGTCATTCCCTTTATTTTATGTCACTTCTCAATAAAGTTATCAAAACAACTGACAAACATGAATGAAGCTGCTCTTTCAATTACTGCTAATTGCATACATAATATTATTAACATAAAAACATTGTTTTATTGCTAATTTTACTGCTTAGAATCCATACATAGTTTCTTAGTAATACACTTTCGCAACTCAAAAAATTTAGTTCTACCGGCAAACTGTAATCTTCCTTCCGCTACAATTTAGAACCCATCTGGAATATATAGGTATTATAAGTGCCTACTGGATAGCATCTGTTTTAATCTATGGAGGTACTCAATCTCACTCCTACCTAACTCCATGTTTAGAACAAAACATGATCTCGTACCAGCTCTCAAATTGCAGAGATGTCTCACATGAGAGTTTATTTAAGATAAGGCCTCTGTAAGACTTTTAGCTGATTCAGCCCCTGCACCAAGAATTAAGAGTTTCTGGGTGGGCAGAGAGATCCACTTTAATTAAGGTTAAAAAAAAAAGTATATTACTCGAATATAATCAGTTGCAGCTCCCCTGAAAGCTTTCAGTTTTCAGAAGCACAAAGCCTATTTCCTTTCCAGTCAAAAAAACCTCCTTTCCTTTACACATGGGCCTGTTACTCTATTGCTTTAGAATCATGATTTCCTGGAGCACCTACTAACACTAAAATACAGCAGAAGCACATTCATGGTCTCTGATTTTATGATCTAGATAATCCTGAACATAACCAGAAGGGTGATAGTTGGCATTAAGTGATCACGGAAATTTAAGAGACACCAGTGGCTATCAGCTAAACTTCATTTATTTGTACCCTAAGAGAAATATAAGCATATTGGAAGATGAAACTCTTTAAAACTGAATTTGTAGGTGGAGAAGATCTGAAAGCTGTGAACATGAGATTGGAACTTAGTAAGTGGAAGTTAAAACTACATGAGAATTGTACTGATTTAAAAGCTTATTTCACATAAAGAAAAGTAAAAGTAATGAATTTCAACAATATATTTTAAAAATGGGTGGTGTCCCACAGTGTCTGTCTATCAGAAGAAAAACACTATCAGCAAACCTGATTTCCACTTCCACACACATAACACACTCCTGCACCTCATTAGGGAACCTATTTTCACTAAACCATGTTTTCTTCTAAGATTAATACCAATTATTATCTAGTAATCTCACTGCATATATGATAAAGCTGTTACTCCATCTCTTTGCAATCTATTCATATCCACATTACAGCTTTATACAACCCATCTCATTTTACTTCTATTTGCCCCCATTTATCTTCTCTCTTCTCTTTTTAATTCTGCCTGACCATTTCAACTTTATCCTGAAATAAATGAGTCCACAGTTGATCCTATTCATGATCCCATTCAAACAGCCCCTGTCCTTATTCTGGAAAATCTATAACCTTGACTGTATTTTCAATTGATCTGCTGCATCTTCTCTGCACCTCATACACAATCATTCAGTACCCTCTCAGCAGAGAAATATTATTTTACCAATTTGCAGAAATCATAATATTTGTGCATAACATTGAAACTAGCCTTACTTATTGCAACATGATCTTTCATATACAAGAGAAACACATTTATATATGGATATAAATAATTTCAAGGATGGGCAGGAATTGCATAATTCCACCAAAGTAACAGACTAAAATCAAATGGAAGATATTCATGTCCAGGGATAAAACAAAGTCAAATTTACGTTTTTTGTTTGTTTTCTAAAAAAAAAAAAGCTACTGCAAAGTTTCCAGTGTATGTACCTGTATTAGGCAATATAGTGCACATTTCTCTGGGTTATTATTTAAAGAGAATAGCATTTAAACCCTCTACATAAGTCTATTTAAATACTTTATATTCCACTAAGTTATTCTCTTTTTAAAGGGAAATAAATTAAGATTATTATCTCTGTACTTTTATCTGGAATAAACGTAAATGCTGAAAGGTATAGTTTAGATACAAAATGTGTCTATGTTTTCAATTTAATTTAATATCTTACTGTGAAAAAGAATACAGTAGATATAATAAAGATACACTGCTGCAACAGAAGCCATATTTTCTAGTTTTGTAATCTAGAAACTATTTAAATTTACAAGTCACAAACTGTAGACACAGAATAATATGTGCATTTTTAAAAATATTTTTAAAAATAACTACACAGGTCTAATTATAAATATTTATAAAGCCCCCTAGAGTCAGCAGTCATAATAAATTATAATTATTTTGTCAGATAACAATGTTATTATTTGTTTTTTCCACAAGATGGCACCCTGCTACCATTCTTTTTTGTACAAATTAAATTAACCAGTGTTTTACAGTACAGTGGTACCTCAAGATACGAATAATTTAATCCGTTCCGTGACTCTGATTGCAAGTCGAATTGGTCGCATCCTGAAGCATGTTTTCCCATAGGGTTCAATGTAAATACGGTTAATCCGTTCCACCCTCTGAATTTGGTCGCATCCTGAAGCAAATTTCCCCATAAGGTTCAATGTAAATACGGCTAATCTGCCCTCCGAATTTGGTCGCATCCTGAAGCACATGTCCCCATAAGGTTCAATGTGTCAGCCGGCGTTGCACGGCTAGGAAATTCCCCAGGCGCGCTTTAGTCAGCCCTAGCGCAGAAAAAGGAAGTGCTAATGAAATCTGAGAAAGGCTCCCGCGCGCACAGCCAGGAGCGGGAGCTTCCCCCCCACTCCCCGTGCTGATTCTTCTTAATTCCGCGCTCTTTCCTCTGTGCATAGCCCTTGGCGTGCGCGACAAAAGCACAGTGAAAGCAACGGGGGGGAAGGCTTATGTCGCGGGAGCGGGAGCTTCCCCCCCCACTGATTCCTCCGCGCTCTTTCCTTTCTCCATAGCGACAAAAGCACAGTGAAAGCAATCACCAGGCCAATGGCTATGGCCAAAGGAAAGAGCAAATTTCCCCATAAGGTTCAATGTAAATACAAACAGTTCTGAAACATATGCATTTTATTTTTAAACCACAAAAACATGAAAAAAAGCACAGTATGAAGAGGGAGAATGGGGTGGGGAGGCAGTTATTGTTTGGAGGGAGAGTCCCCCTCCAAAGGGACTTCGGGGAGATCTCCTTCAGGGGTTTCCTCTCTTCTTTGCCTCTTAGCTGCAAAGCCTTATTCTTGCCACGCCCGCTCTGCATTTTCTTTGGAGCCATGCTGACAAGCACACCAAAAACCTTCCAAACACCACAAAACACACCACAAGCCTCACCAAACGCCTCCTTGCTACCGCGATCTCGCCCACAGGAAGCCGCGACCACGTGGCAGCAGGGCAAATGGCTTTTCCTTTTCCTTTTTCCTTTCTCCATAGCGACAAAAGAGCGGGAGCTTCCCCCCCCCCGTGCGCTCAGATTTCATTAGCACTTCCTCTTTCTGCATTGCTTTCCTTGGGCTTTTGTCCTTGCGCTCAGATTTCATTAGCACTTCCTCTTGGAAGCCGCGACCACGTGGCAGCAGGGCAAATGGCCGCGGATCCGGTTCGTAGCTTGAGGCGGAGTTCGCATGTTGAGGTAAATTTTTGCGGCCGGAGCTGGTCGTATCTTGAAATTTTCGTAAGATGGGGCGTTCGTATCTTGAGGTACCACTGTATATTATGTGGGTCCATTCTTGCTATTTGTACTTCTGAATTCAGTGAACCATCATTTAAAATTTCTCTGAAACACATATGTTTTATCTATGTAGCAGAAGTAATTCTTGCCAAATCATTAGGAAACCAATTTCTTTATTTCCACAGAAGATGGGAGGTACCTCACTGGTGTGTTTCTTAATCCTCCATGTTCATGATATTCAGTTTCCTCAGGGGAAAAAGCAATACTGTACACTTTGAAGTTCAGTAGTGTCTATGCACCTAACTGACCTTTCTAATCCAAACCCTGTTGCATCCCACTCCATCCCATCGAACTTGAATGTTTTAAAATAAAATGAGTATTCTCATAACCAAGATATGATTCTACCTACATACCAAGGTGTTTTGCATGGTATTGCCCTGACAAATAAGTACAGTAACAGTAATGATTAATACCATCTTACTGTTAAATCTCAGTGCTTTATATTATGTCATCAGTGCAATATTGTGTTTGTTAATACTGTACCTCTTGCTGGCCTGATTTACACAGTACATTAACCCTGAGAAGCTAGTTCAAATAAAACACTAAGCTATAATGGATGGATTCACACTAATCCAAAACATAAGAAACTATACCATGTCTTAGACTTATGCATAAACCATATTGAATCTAGTTTGCCCTTTCAGAAGCTTACAAAATCATTTCCATACAATGTGAACACTTTAAGCATTTTTTTTTAATTAGGCTCTTAAATTCATAATCATAATCAAGAAAACCTTATGACAAAGGAATTATGTGAAACATTTTGTAAGCAAACTGCTTATAAAATCATGCCTAAGGAGACTCACTGTTAAATGGAAACAATGATCCACTGAACAAAGGAGTTCACCATGCTCGTGTTTTATACAGACATGGTTGGTTGCTAGGAGCAGTGCCTTCAATAAAATCTTTGCATTCTTGTCTAGTTAGCTTCCTCAGGTATTTGCGTAGCATTGCTATATTTCTTTTCCAGTTTGCTTTGTATATATTTAAACTTAACACTACAGAGAGACAATTTCTATATAAAGCAGTTTACACTTTCCTGTTTGCTTTACAGATGTAAAATTATTTAAAATGCCAGCAGACTCTCTTCATTTATTTCACAATATTTCTATACAACTCCAGTCTAACAACTCTTGAGTGGTATACCGAGAACCTCAACTAAGCAACCTCAGAGTACAAACAAATAAAATACTGTAATCAGAAACAATAAGATAGGCACTTTTCCCCCCATTACGCATCAAAATCACTAATACTTGTTTAAAAAGAAAGGTTTTAAATAGATTCTTACAAGCCAGTCTTTATATATTGCAAGTAACATATGCAGAATTACAAATATACAAAATTTGGTTTCAGAAATATTTTCTAAATAATTAAGCAGCTATCATTAGCCAGTTAAAACCCTCCAACTATACTTTGGCTAGCTTCATACATAATACTAAACAATGTTGTTGTTTTTAACTTTGATTTGTTGAACAAGTCACAATGACTGGATTCATACAAAATGGTAAAGCATAAACTATGGTTTACAAACCACAGAGACCAAGTTCAACATCATTGAACATCATCAATTCCAGGCCACCTGTAAACAAAAATCTAGTTTTTTAAAATTAAAAATAATTATTATGCTTTTTCATTCCAAATTCTAAAATATTATTTTTAAGAAGGGCCAAAAAAATAATCTTTCTTCTTTCTTTCAGTATGACACTAACTGTAAATATTTATAAAATTAATTTTCTTCTTCCCACCATCAGAGCCCAATCTGTACTGGAGATATATACATGCCTGTATATGTGTGTGTGTGTACACACACATACACACACACACCCCAACAAATTTGGAAATATCTTCATAAATAGAACAGAAGGATAGAAGGAAGGAAGGGATTGTCATCCATGTAGAAAACTTTGAGAATTAATTCCAAATAGTATGAATTTTAATTCCTGTATATTTAATCACATTTGGGGTTCCATCTCTTTTTTCTAGAGGCTTCTCATTCTTAACAGGTACATGTCAGGAAATCTCTCCATTCTGGGCATGGCTACTTGCATTCTCAATTTTTTTTATAAAGGAAATGGAAAAAAAGAAAAAAAATGTGGATAAGACATGAAATTAACCGAGTCATCCATTCCCACTTAAAATACAGCACTATATTCAAAGGATTTATTCCCAAATACACATGTACCAAATCTAAAGCTAGTGCTATGTTTTCATCCAGTAAGAAAATAGTAGATAAATCTTAAATACTTTCAGCAAATGTTAGTGTGTGTTTGTTCAACAGAAGCACACATATTTGGTAAATATGCCATATTATTATTATTTTATCCCACCTTTTTTATATATAAATCAAGACAGTGAACATACCTAATACACCTGCCTCCTAATTTCCCCATAACAACAACCCTGTGAGGTAGCTTGGGCTAAGAAAGAATGACCAAAGTCACCCAGCTGGCTTTCATGCCTAAGGTAGGCCTAGAACTCAGTCTCCTGGTTTCTAGGTCAGCACCTCAACCACTACATCAAACTGGCTCTCACCCTAAAACAACAAAAATTCTATTCTGTTCTTACAGTTGAAAGTTGAACAAGTTTGTGTTTTTCAATTGCCATCTATCACAAACCTGCTACTGGAACACCCATTTAATAAACTGGCTCAACTGGCACAATCTATTGTTAAGTGTAGTTTTTAAGAATCAGGAAGTTCAGGTGTTTTTTCTCTATGAGGAAAGGCTAAAACTATTTTTATGTAATTAGTAACTGTGGGAAATAAGGTAATTGGACTAGATGAATCCAGGATGAAATAGCATTGTTCTCTGGTCTGGCCTAACAATATAATTCTTATGAATAGTTTTTTTAAAATGAGAGTTGCATGAAGAATATAAAACTTAGAAGCAAATTTCATACCAGAGAATAAAAAGTTATTGTTTTTGTTAGATGAATGGCAGCAAGTTTGACAACACATATACAATTAAAAATGCCCTGGATCAAGTTCTGCAAGTTATTACATTAGGTTTAGAATTTGTAGATTGTACGTCTTATTTTAAAGCACTAATTTTCCTCTGAATTATCCATGCCACAACAAACATACATAAAGAGTTGTGACTATGTTTAAAAATCAAGTAAAAACATAATGTTGCATTTTCCAAAGCTTGTATAATAAAGGATACCTTTATTACCTTTATATAATCTCAGTATTAAAAATACCTTCTTTCAAGATATGCCTAACTAAAATATGTTGAACAGCATGTGAAAGATTGATGGGATGAACAACATTCTAGTTGAAAGCTTCTGAAATTGGCCATCCAGATAAGAAAGGAACCACTGTAGTCAATGCAGAGGCAACCTGTGTTAAAGGTCCACAAGATGATATTGCTTCTCTGATGAGTCCTGGAGCAGGCCAATCCTACCAGATGGTACTTCATCAGCAGAAACAATCAGAGAAAGATGGTCCCAGAAGTGCCCATGCCCTAAGCCATGAAGGACTTAATAGGTGACAACCAGAACTTTCAATTGCACCCAGAAACCAACTAGTAACTAGTGCAGCTTGCAAACTAGAGGTGTTACATTGGCAATATGAGGTATGCCAATCACTACTCACACCACTACATTCTGGACTGGCTGTACAGGTAGTCCTTGTTTAGCAACCACAATTGGGACCAGCAACTCAGTCATTAGGTGAAGCAGTCACTAAGTGAAACCGCAACTGTGTTTATAATCTTACTTCAGCTTTCCTTTGCTTTACAAACCTACGAAGCTCGTAAATATGAGGACTGGTCACAAAGTTATTTTTTCATCACCATATGTAACTGCAAACAGTGGCTGTCCAAGACAGTCACTAAACGAGGACTACCTGTAGTTTCCAAGTAATCTTCCAAGACAACATGTAGAACATGTTGCAATAATCTAAATGGGAGATGATCAATGAGTGATGATGAGAAGAACCTTCCAATCCAAGAGAGGGAATGATTGGCACACCAGATGAATCTATGCAAAGGCCCTACTGAAGGTGACTTTGCATATAATTGACATTTTCAGTTCTCAAGCAGGCTTTCAAATAAATTTGCAGAATCTGAGATAATTGGTCATGTAAGTTAAAAAAGAGAATTACAAAAGTTTATTGCACTGTAAAACAACCAAATCTTTATATTCTATTTGAGAGTAAAACTATCTAAAGGTGTCCTTAAAACTTTTAATATTTGCTACTTCCTATTGCCCCTTCATGGATCACTGCCTTGTCGTGGCGAAGGGGCTTGTGTAACTCAGTGAAGCCATGAGCTATACCGTGCAGGGCCACCCAAGACGGACAGGTCATGACAGAGAGTTCTGACAAAATGTGGTCCACTGGAGAAGGAAATGGCAACCCACTCCAGTATCCTTGCCAAGAAAACCCCATGGACAATGTTAAAAGGCTAAAAGATATGACGCCGGAAGATGAGCCCCTCAGGTCGGAAGGTGTCCAATATGCTACTGGGGAAGAGCGGAGGGCAATTCCAAGTAGCTCCAGAAAGAGTGAAGCGGCTGGGCCAAAGCCGAAAGGACGTTCAGCTGTGGATGTATCTGGAAGCGAAAAGAAGGTCCGATGCTGTAAAGAACAATATTGTATAGGTACATGGAATGTAAGATCCATGAACCAAGGCAAGCTGGATGTGGTCAAACATGAGATGACAAGACTGAACGTTGACATCTTGGGAGTCAGCGAATTGAAATGGACGGGAATGGGTGAATTTAATTCAGGTGACCACTATATCTACTACTGTGGGCAAGAAACCCTTAGAAGAAATGGAGTTGCACTCATAGTCAATAAGAGAGTGGGAAAGGCAGTAATGGGGTACAACCTCAAAAACGACAGAATGATCTCAATGCGTATCCAAGGAAAATCATTCAACATCACGGTAATCCAAGTCTATGCCCCAACCACTGATGCCGAAGAAGCTGAAGTTGACCGGTTCTATGAAGACCTACAAGACCTTCTAGAACTAGCACCAAAAAAAGATGTCCTTTTCATCATAGGGGATTGGAATGCTAAAGTAGGAAGTCAAGGAGTAATCGGAATAACAGGCAAGTTTGGCCTTGGAGTACAAAATGAAGCAGGGCAAAGGCTAATAGAGTTCTGTCAAGAGAACAAGCTAGTCATAGCAAACACCCTTTTCCAACAACACAAGAGACGACTCTACACATGGACATCACCAGATGGTCAATACCGAAACCAGATTGATTACATACTTTGCAGCCAAAGATGGAGAAGCTCTATACAGACGGCAAAAACAAGACCAGGAGCTGACTGTGGCTCAGATCATGAGCTTCTTACTGCAAAATTTAGGCTTAAATTGAAGAACGTAGGGAAAACCACTAGACCACTCAGGTATGACTTAGATCATATTCCATGTGAGTACACCGTGAAGGTGATGAATAGATTTAGAGGATTAGATTTGGTAGACAGAGTGCCTGAAGAACTATGGACGGAGGTCTGTAACATTGTACAAGAGGCAGCAACTAAAACCATCCCAAAGAAAAAGAAATGCAAGAAAGCAAAATGGCTGTCTGATGAGGCTTTACAAATAGCTGTGGAAAGAAGGAATGCGAAAAGCAAGGGTGAAAGGGAAAGATATAAGCAACTGAATGCAGATTTCCAGAGAATAGCAAGGAGAGATAAGAAGGCCTTCTTAAATGAACAATGCAAAGAAATTGAAGAAAACAATAGAATGGGGAAGACTAGAGATCTCTTCAAGAAAATTGGAGATATCAAAGGAACGTTTAGTGCAAAGATGGGCATGATAAAGGACAAAAAAGGCAGGGACCTAACAGAAGCAGAAGAGATTAAGAAGAGGTGGCAAGAATACACAGAAGAACTATACAAGAAAGATCTTAATGTCCCTGATGTCCATGCTGGTGTGGTCACTGACCCTGAGCCAGACATCCTAGAGAGTGAAGTCAAGTGGGCCTTAGGAAGCATTGCTAACAACAAAGCTAGTGGAGATGACAGTATTCCAGCTGAGTTATTCAAAATACTAAAAGACGATGCTGTTAAAGTGCTGCACTCAATATGCCAGCAAGTTTGGAAAACGCAACAGTGGCCACGGGATTGGAAAAGGTCAGTTTACGTTCCAATTCCAAAGAAGGGCAATGCCAAAGAATGCTCAAACTATCGCACAATTGCACTCATTTCACATGCTAGCAAGGTTATGCTCAAAATCCTACAAGCTAGGCTTCAGCAGTACGTGAACCGAGAACTACCGGATGTACAAGCTGGGTTTCGAAGAGGCAGAGGAACTAGAGATCAAATTGCCAACATTCGCTGGATCATGGAGAAAGCAAGAGAGTTCCAGAAAAGCATCTACTTCTGCTTCATTGACTATGCAAAAGCCTTTGATTGTGTGGATCACAACAAACTGTGGCAAATTCTTAAAGAGATGGGGATACCAGACCACCTTACCTGTCTCCTGAGAAATCTGTATGCAGGCCAAGAAGCAACAGTTCGAACCGGTCATGGAACAACCGATTGGTTCAAAATAGGGAAAGGAGTACGACAAGGCTGTATACTGTCACCCTGCTTATTTAACCTATATGCAGAGTACATCATGAGAAATGCCAGGCTGGAAGAATCACAAGCCGGAATTAAGATTGCAGGGAGAAACATCAATAACCTCAGATATGCAGACGATACCACCCTAATGGCAGAAAGTGAAGAAGAACTAAAGAGCCTCTTGATGAGGGTGAAAGAGGAGAGTGCGAAAGCTGGCCTGAAACTCAACATTAAAAAAACTAAGATCATGGCATCTGAACCCATCAACCCCTGGCAAATAGAAGGGGTAGAAATGGAAGCAGTAACAGACTTCATTTATTTGGGCTCCAAGATCACCGCAGACGGAGACTGCAGCCATGAAATTAAAAGACGCTTGCTCCTTGGGAGGAAAGCTATGGCAAACCTAGATAGCATATTAAAAAGCAGAGATGTCACCTTGCCGACAAAGATCCGCATAGTCAAAGCTATGGTTTTTCCAGTAGTAATGTATGGCTGTGAGAGCTGGACCATAAAGAAGGCTGAACGCCGAAGAATTGATGCCTTTGAACTGTGGTGCTGGAGAAGACTCTTAAGAGTCCCCTGGACTGCTAGGAGGTCAAACCAGTCAATCTTAAAGGAAATCAACTCTGATTGCTCATTGGAAGGATTGATAATGAAGCTCAAGCTCAGATACTTTGGTCACCTAATGCGAAGAGAGGACTCTTTGGAAAAGACCCTGATGCTGGGAAAGATGGAAGGCAAAAGGAGAAGAGGACAGCAGAGGATGAGATGGCTAGATAGCATCACTGAAGCAATGAGCATGAAATTGAGCAAACTGAGGGAGGCAGTGAAAGATAGGAAGGCCTGGCGCAATATGGTTCATGGGGTCACGAAGAGTCGGACACGACTTAACGACTAAACAACAACAACTTCCTATTGATTAAATAAATCCATAATGACCTTAACAATTGGTATAGATTAAAACAGATAGCTACAATGAAAATGAATGTTCTTCCTTGATTGATAAATCTATTTCAAGTGTTACCAACTGATATTTCAGAAATTAGCGTTAAGACTTGGCAAAAAAAGATTGATTGTACATGGTAGTGGAAATTATGGATCAGTAAGACTCTTATTTATTTACCATATTTATCAGTGTATAACATGCATAGGCGTATAACACTCACCTTAATTTTAAGAAGGAAGTTTGAGTAAAAAAACTTACATTTAAAATAAATGACTTGGAAGCAAAATAAAGGAGCTCTGAACTTTTTGTTTATTAATATTTATACCACTTATAAGGTAAATATGTAATATGAAAGAAAAAGCACCTCTTTGAACGAAAAAAAACAGTGCTCCCCATCACTCGTGCTAGCGCCTGAGCTCTGCAGAGCAGGAGTTGAGCAGCGGGTGAGCAAGCGAGCGAAAACCAGCATTCCCCATCACTCACGCTAGCACCTAAGCTCCACAGAGCAGGAGGTGAGCAGCAGGGGAGTGGCAGTTTTCGCTCGCTTGCCCATGCGAGCTCAGGCACTAGTGTGAGCGATGGGGAACACCGGTTTTCATGCACTTGCCTGGCGCTCACCTCCTGCTCTGCAGAGCTGCCCCAGTTACAGCCCTGACTCAAAAGAAGGCGCCATTCTCCCAGGCCTGCCGCCTGAGTATCAGCGTATAACACATAGCTAGGATTTCAGCCCCAAACTTTAAGGAAAAAAGTGTGTGTTATACACCAATAAATACAGTATATAATTTATATAGCCACACATCTCACACAAGTGATTCTGGGCAACTTTCAAGATTAAAACAACAAACCCACCAGGCATCCCCTGTTGTTGCAGCCCAAGAAAACCATTGATTCAACTCACCCACAACAACAATGGAGCTCATCCATCCCCTGACCCAAATGCCTGGGGGACAGCTAGGTCTTCATGACTGGCAAAAGGCTAACAGGGCTGGGGCCATCTGAATATCTAGGGGGATGCTGTTCCATGGAGAAGGTGTTGCCACTGAGAAGACATAACTCCAGGGTCCAACAAAATGACATTGTTTAATAGAGGGGACCCCGAGTTTGCTCTCTCTACTAGATCTCGTGGGGTGAGCAGAAACCATGAGAGAAAGGTGGTCCCACAAGTAACCTGGCCCTATACCATGAAGCACTTTATAGGTAATGGTCAGCACCTTGAATTGCACCAGAAACCTACTGGGAGCCAATGCAGCTTGTGGAGCAGCAGCGTTACTTGGGCATAACAATGAATACCAAAAACTGCCCATGCCACTGCATTCTGGACCAGATGCAGCTTTTGAGTGGACTTCAAGGGCAGCCCTATGTACAGCAACTTACAGTAATCCAAATGGGAGGTGACTAATGCATGAGTCACCATGAGCAAGGCCTCCCTGGTCCAGGAAGGGATGCAGTTTGTACACAAGACAAACCTGTGCAAAAGCCCCCCTGGCCACATGGCCACCTGCTCTCTGAGCAGGAGCTGAGAATCCAGGAGAACCCTCAAATTGCATACCAACTCTGACTGGGGAAGTGCACCTCCATGCAGAGTTAAAGAAGGAAAGTCCCTGGAACCACAGAGTCTTAAAACCCATAGCAATTTTGTTTTGCTAAGGCTGAGCCAAAGCTTTTTCTCCCCATCCAGACCTTCACAGCCTCCAGGCACTGGGAAAGGACCTTAACAGCATCACTTGGTCAACCCAGGGAAAAGATGTACATCCTGTGCTGACAGATGACCTCAAACGGTGCCTTCATGTAGATGTTAAGTAGGAATGGGGAATGGGTAGAGACCTGAGGCACCCCACAAAGCAGCAGCCTCAGGTTCAACCTCTCCCCTCCCCTGACCTGCAACATCAACTGGAACTGGCCTTAGAGAAGGGAGGAGAATCACTGTACCGCAGTGCCTCCAACCCTGAATCCCCTGAGCTGGTCCAGAAGGATATCATGATTGAGGGTATCAAAGGTCACTGAGAGATCAAGGAGGGCCAGGATGGATGCACTACTCCCATCCCAAGCTTGCCAGAGGTCATTGACAAGCATGACCAATGCTGTCTCAGTTCTATAATCAGGCCTGAATTCCAACTAAAAAGGGTCCAGGTAATCTGCTTCTTCCAGGAAGGGAAAGTTGGAGACTGGACAAAAATTCACAGGTACCAGGTCAGTTGGGTCCAGTGATGGTCTCTTAAGGAGGTGGCAGACAACTGCCTCTGCATCTTCTCCAACAGAGAAACATTCAGTCCTGCCCAGACCCAACTGCCTGCCACCTTTTGGGAGACTTTAATCAACCAGGAGGGACACAGATCTAAAACATAGGTGGTCGCATTCACAGCTTCGATGATCCTTTCCACTTTTATCCAGGCTAACAGGTTCAAACTCTTCCCAGATAACCTGGCAAGAGCATGCCTCAGGCAACTTCACCAGACTTGAACAGCTGAAGTTCATTATCTATGAATATGTGTATGAGAGGGATCTGGAATGTGCCCAATATAAGATGATAGTTGGATACTTTCCAGCTGAGACAAATTGTGAGAATTATTTGCAATATTCCAACAAAAGTACGGCTTATTATGGAAACTGAGAAAAGGGATTAAAAAAATGATAAGAGCCTTACCATTTTAAGTTTAAAGTGGGACCAGACAGAGGACAAATACAGAACTTATTTCTTCAGACAATCATTTTAATTATGGATTGGAAGGAGTCACCTGTGTCCGAATCATTCTCCATAGATTTATTTATCAGACTTTATTATTTGGTAAGGACAGAAGTACTTACCAAAGACTGGGATAGGGCAGGCCTATATCCAGCAAGGAATCTCTACAGTAAAGGACAACCCAGAAGAGGAAAGTAGTTAACTAAATATCTAGATGGAGCTAAATACAATTTATTTTATATTGAAGACAATGAATGGAATAGGATATGGTCCATTAAATTTCTTAAATCAAGTTAACTTTAATTCATAGGTGATGCTTGACCCACATGAGAATACAGTACATCTATACAAGAAATATTAATTTATGCTGGAAGAAAAATTGTAGACAGAAGAGTACATATGATCATATGTGGTGGGCAATGCTCAACCATTAAACATTTCTGAACTGTAATTTTTCAGGATTAATAATCCTATTAGAATTATTCCCAAAGCAATAATCTCAAGACCCCTGTTAGTTCTATTGTCAGTTTCTGATTACTTGCAATTAGAGTCATCAGATAAAGAGTAGCTGAGTTTTCTCCAGACAGCTGCCTGTCAAGTTATAGCTCACTCATGGAAGTACAGTATGAATTTCAATCAATCTGTGGCATAAGAGGGTATAGAATTTGGCCATAATCAATCATATGAGGATGAGTAGAAATATTAATTATAAATATGGTCAAAGTTTATAACTTGTATTAATAGTGAAGCTAGAAATATCCAATCTCCTATGATCCATGGTAATTTATGGATAGATTTATTGAAGTAATTTTGAATACAGGAAATACTAGCAATGACCAGTAGTTTCTACACAGCTTTAATATTCTGATCATTCTTTTCCATTTCTTAGGATGTTGTGCTATTTTAATATAAGGGGTTTTTTCTTTAGTATTGGTGTATAAGTCTGTTTTAATGTTTTTTAAAAGTCTGTAGTAAGATTTCTGCCTCACATAATAAAACTCTGTGTTTTCTTTGCACAAAGCATAAATGAAGTATAGAATTCATGACAGCAAGACAATATCTGGCTTTAGAAGAGGACCATATAAATTCAAAGATGATATTATCAAGAGTTGCTAGACTTGAAGGGAAATATTACCTCCATTATCAGATGCAGTCTGAGTCTGGTTGGCTATTGTGATACTGGCTAGACTGGGGTTTAGTCTGATCCAGCAAAGCTTTTCTTAGTATGTGCTGAGTCATACACACAAATCCAAGCGGCAAATAAGATTATACAGATAGAACTCTCTCTCTCTCTCTCTCTCTCTCTCTCTCTCTCTCTCAGTGTGTGTGCGCGTGCTGTTTACACTGTGAGAAGACAAAGAGGGGGGGGAAATCCTGGATTTTCCTTTATATAAAATGCAGATGGATGACACTAGTATTATAAGCTCTTGTTTTTTTCACACTGCTAATAATTGGTATCTTAGAAGAACAGAATAGTTAAAAATAAAGCAACAGAAGACACATTTTCTCATTTAACTCAGCGTGTTCCGTGTAAGGATTCAGGACTGCTGTTTAAATGCATAAAGGGATTAGGCTTGTATATCATCTCAGAACTCTGCCAAAAGAAAAAAATTACAAGGAGCCAAAATGATATGAAAGAACACTTTCCAGATACCACTAAGATACCTAAGCTCATGTTACAAAACTTGATATTCCACGTCAGTATTTCCTGATCAGGCCAGCTTCTTTAGTTTAAACACAAAGGGACTCAACTCATTCCTTCTAGCTGCTCTGCTCAGCATCACTTATCCAGCCTTTCTAACACCCTGCCTGCTTCCTTCCTATCAGTACACAAACCTACACTGAGGTATCAAGAGCCAGTTTTGCTACATATGTAGTTCCAATAACCGTACTTCAAGATAGAGAAGCTGGAAAGATGTAAAAAGACATAAAATCATTAGGCATGTGGCAATAATACAAGAAAGACAAACTTGGGAGCTGCTCTATAAGAAAAGTTTTCAAATATTGGAAGGTAAAGTATTCTCCTGGGAATACAATGTCACTGTAGAAATACTGATTACAAATCAATCAAAAGTAGAGTAAAAGAGATTATACTCTTTCTCCACTATTATTCTTCTCACCTTTTCAGTTCTTGAGTTCAAATTCTTCCCACCTTATCACTGCACAGACTAGATTTGAGTCTTACTTTAAACCAAAATTCAGACTAAATAAACCATGTCAACAAACTACATGTTCATGCTTGTAATTTACTTGCTCCTGCCCCTCTCTTCCCTTTCCAAGAGCAGGTAAATATCCAAAAAGTGATAGGTTTACATGGACATGAATATGATATTAAGCCATAATACTATATATGGTATGTCTGTTTTTGCTTTAGTATAGTGTGTGAACTCAAGTATTGTGATTCGAAAACCATAGTTTATGGCTTAACATGCTATATAATAACCAATTCTAGTTTACTTAATTAATCTTGATAGCTAAACTATGGCTCAATGTGATGTGTGAACCCAACAAACTAGGGTCATAAACAAGCTCTGAATAACAGTTTTATGTAGTGTACTTAACTCTAATCTTGGATTTGACCATCACACAAAACTGGCCTCATTCAGAGTACTGCAGTAGGATTAATATTTGTTTTTAAAGTAAACAAGGCCATACATTCATGAAGATTTCATGTAACACATAAGCATTTCTGAAGTCTTAAGAATAACATTAAATTAAGCAAAAATGCTTTCATGTAAACTTAAACTTCATATAAACTTCCATTTTTACACTAAAGAACTACTGTTGTTCTAAAGTAAAGAAGCAAAGATGAATGTAAATTATGATGATCCTGATACAAAGTGCCAATACTACTCTGATTTGAAAAAATAATGACCATATTAGATTTTAATAGTTTAATTAATAATATAATCCTTGAGAAAAAATTTAAGTACATATTTCAGAGAAAAACATAACTGTGTTAGATAATTACTGCAATATTATTTATTTTGTAGCGTTAGATCCAGAGTTTTTATCCCACTGCAAGAATTTCCAGAGTGGAATTCCATTCAGAATATTCCCAAGGATCAGAAAGAAACTGAATTCCCTCTCCTTTATTGTCCCTTGCATTGTCTCCCTCTAATCTCATTATGTCATCCAAATCCTTAAATGCAAATAAATGGATCTCAGTCAGCCCAATCTGATTTTGAAAATTCCTGTGAACAGAAATCAAAAACCTCTCAATTCACACATTGCACTAAACTATAGTAACAATTTCTGAGGTGATCTGTTAGGATATACTTAGTAAAAGAATTTTTAAAATGGAGAACAATTGTGACTTTTAAAAAATCCTTAACTCAATGATTCTTCACAGTTCTTCAGTATGTTAATTTTTTAGCCAGTGTAATTTCCTATACTTTTCAATACAAGTGATACAAACAAAAGTGTGCTTTACTTTTTTAACATTTTGCTATATTAAATCTGGTAGCCAACAACCAAAATTAAGTTAATTTTTGTTACATGTATCTTAAGAAAGTGCAAACAGGTACAACCTATCAGGGGAGGTAGGCCTCAAAAAATGAAACAGAATTATTAAAAATATGACAATTCTTATTCTTATTCCAATTTACTTTTATATAAATGAAGACCATATTTATTTATTTATTTCTGTGTGTGTGTGTGTGTGTGTATAAGATTTAAACATTAAAGAAGCTTTAACAAAGTAGTATGAGACAGCAGTCAAAATCATAGCTATCTATTTAACTAAATTATATCCTAATTTGAATTAGACAAATTTGTTACAGCCTCAGAGATCTTATTCTGGTCTGCATTTTGCCAGTGACAAAATAGGAAGGTTACATACAAAAGTGATACTTTATAGAAAACTATAAGTTGGTAATGAATTGTGAGTTTTATTATGACACCAGGAATATTTTTGCTAGAAAGCTGGAAGGAATTACAGTGGTACCTCAAGATACGAATTTAATCCGTTCCGTGACTCTGATCGCAAGTCGAATTGGTCACATCCTGAAGCAAATTTTCCCATAGGGTTCAATGTAAATACAGTTAATCCGTTCCGCCCTCCGAATTTGGTCGCATCCTGAAGCAAATTTCCCCATAAGGTTCAATGTAAATACGGCTAATCCGCCCTCCGAATTTGGTCGCATCCTGAAGCAAATTTCCCCATAAGGTTGAATGTGTTACACGGCTAGGAAATTCCCCAGGCGCGCTTTAGTCAGTTTCACCACTCGAGCCCTAGTGCAGAAAGAGGAAGTGCAAATGAAAGGGCCACCTGGCGCCTCTTCACTAATCTGAGCACGTGGGGGAAAGGCTTTTGTCGCGCGCACCATGCCAAGGGCTATGGACAAAGGAAAGAGCGCGGAGTTGAGGAAGAGGAATCAGTGCGGGGGGGGGGAAGCTCCCGCTCCCGGCTGTGCACGCCACAAAAGCCTTTCCCCCTTGGTGCACTGACAAAAGCCCAGTGAAAGCAATCAGCGCGCGGGGGAAAGGCTTTTGTCACGCGCACAGCCGGGAGCAGGAGCTTTCCCCCCCCACACTGATTCCTCTTCCTCAACTCCGCGCTCTTTCCTTTGTCCATAGCCCTTGGCGTGGTGCACCAACAAAAGCCCAGTGAAAGCAATCAGCGCGCGGGGGAAAGGCTTTTGTGGCGCGCACAGGGAGCTTCCCCCCCCCACGCTGATTCCTCTTCCTCAACTCCGCGCCCTTTCCTTTGTCCATAGCCCTTGGCGTGGTGCACTGACAAAAGCCCAGTGAAAGCAATCAGCGCGCGGGGGAAAGGCTTTTGTGGCGCAGAGCCGGGAGCGGGAGCTTCCCCCCCACACACTGATTCCTCTTCCTCAACTCCGCTCTCTTTCCTTTGTCCATAGCCCTTGGCGTGGTGCGCGCGAGGAAAGCCTTTCCCCCGCACGCTCAGATTAGTGAAGAGGCGCCAGGTGGCCCTTTCATTAGCACTTCCTCTTTCTGCGCTAGCGCTCGAGCGGTGAAACTGACTAAAGCGCACCTGGGGAATTTCCTAGCCGTGCAATGCCGGCTGACACATTAAACCTTATGGGGAAATTTGCCTCGTGGAGCAAGCCTCCTTGCTACCGCGATCTCGCCCACAGGAAGCCGTGACCACGTGGCAGCAGGGCAAATGGCCGCGGATCCGGTTCGTAGCTTGAGGCAGAGTTCGCATGTCGAGGTAAATTTTTGCGGCCAGAGCTGGTCGTATCTCGAAATTTTCTTAAGGTGGGGCGTTCGTATCTTGAGGTACCACTGTATATTGCTGGAAAATCCCAGACAGAAACCTAATTATTGAAAAAAAAATACGCTAGCATCCAGCATTTTCCTCCAATTCTGAAGAACAAGATAACACAGCTTTTTTTTTTTTAATTTGGTCAGATGAAGTAGTTCTAGCCAACTATTATAAACACTCAACATTCCAACTTATGGTAAGGAGCAAAGTAAGACAGAATTTGAAGTGCAATTGTGTACTGATGATGAACATGTAATAGCTAAAATGTATAAACTTTTGTTGAAATTTAAAACAGAGGAAGAACAGGTTAAAGAATGTATAATAAAGTAGGCTAAGAATTTTGGTTGTAATATACAGATGGATCATTGGGAAAATATGTGGTTAAAAGGGTTGAAATTTACACTGAGTTATGATCTCAAAGAGAATTTTTATAAAATGATGTAACATTGGTACATGATGCCAGAGAAATTATCTAGAACGTATAAAGGCACTTCAAATGTACATTGGAAATGTGAACATGAAGGGACATTTTATCATGCTTGGTGGACATGTAAAAAAGCTAAAAAAAGTTGGATTCAAATACATATTTTGATACAGAGGATTTTAAAGATCAATATTCAGTTGAAGCCAGAACTTTCCCTTTTAGGACTAATGGATAAACAGTTAGAAAAAAACAGGGAAGATTATTTCAATATATGATTATGACAGCGAGATTACTATATGCGCAGAGATGGAAAGATTCAACACTACCCACTATGGAGGAATGGATGGTGAAGTTGACAGATTTTGCTGAAATGGATAAATAGACTTCTTTTAGAGAAAAGACATCTGCATTTATTGAAGACTGGAAACCTCTTATGGACTTTTTGTGTAAAAATGAAAAAAATGAACTTGTGCTTTATGGTTTTGATAATTAGGATAGATTATAGAAAGAAGAGTAATACAATGTAACTTTAGAGAGAGGGGTTAAAATATATCTGTACTTATAATGCTGTGAAGAACACCGGAAGCCACTTCTTTATATCTTTTTTCTATTCTATTTTTCTTCAGTTTTTTTCTTTTCTTGCACTTTTTGCTTTTTCTTTGATTTCTTTTTCTTTCTTTTCCCTACTTTATATTAGCTTGTATTAGTTTTTATCTTCTTGTTTAAAAGTTTCAATAAAAAAATGTATTAAAGAACTCAACATTCCAGAAGAAGAAAATCAGGTTATTTAGATACCTTTTGCAACACTGTGTTCCAGTCAATTAATCAATCAATATTATGGTTCACTGTGTTTGTGGAGAACCATGACACTGATTGATCATTTTACTAATAAAATCAAATTCTGGAGAAACCATACAGATATAGTTTGATTTAATACATCTATAGGGTTTCACCAAAATTTGGTGAAAACTAGGCTAACTTTCTGCAGTATTTCAAGTTGCCAACCTTTTTCTAAAGGGATTTTCTGCTTGAATTTCAAATATTTGGGGGGGCAGAAGGAAATCTGCATCTGAAACTTCCTTTGTCACTGCAACTGCTACACCAACTAAATGTCTGTAGTTGCACAACTGATTAAAGCATAGCAGGAACAAATGGCAACACTATAAATATTTAAAAAGAGTCCAGGTTAAAAATTATGACATTGATGATATTGCACTTTAAATGAAACCCTAAAGGAAAAATTGTGATTAAATCTGACTGTTTAAATGATGGTATAACAGTACATATGTGAAGGACCAGGTTAGGGACAGATCATCATGGAGAAAATCTATCTATATGGTCACTAAGAGTCAACACTAACTTGATGGCACATAATCAATCAATCAATGGTGTAAATTTACGTGATAAATATTAGCATGGGGAAATTAGTGGAAAAGATTTCCATTTTTCAGGATTATGTGCCGCTGAAGTAATAGATGTAGCCGTTCCGGAAGCAACAAATTTCAGCAGGACCCACTAAATTATTTATCAAGATGCTCAATGCCACCACCTTCTTTCTCAACAAAGGTTAAGCATTTTTGTCCCATTGCATATGTTAACTGACTTACAATACCAGGATGCTTGTTACCACCAATATGAATGATCGCTATATTAACTTTATATAGATTTAGGTTTGAATCACATACCAGCTTATTTAAGAGCAAGTCTCATAGAACTGTGGAACTTCCTTGTTTGCCTGGACAAAACTGCAATGTTACTGGGAGCGTAAAAGTGCAATGTAGGCTTTTACTGTAGTCAGCACATTTTGCATTTTGTTTCCCTCAAAATGCATTGCTTCCACATTTTTTTCTCTAAGAGCATGTGTAGACGATATTTACCAAAATGGGACAATGTTTCATGCAGTTCGTAAATTGGACCCAAAGCCATAAAAGTCGTAAGAAGCATGACAGCTTGGAAGTTATCACAGGACTGCTGGTTTTTTGTTTTGTTTTGTTTTGTTTTGACTACAACAAACGCACCGCCGCTCTGAAAACGGTTAGCCTTATAAAATACCCGAGTAAGAGAGAGGGGTCTCACGCGTACCCACCCCCATGGGACAAAGTGGCGGAGATGCTGCTCTCCCCCCCTCCCCCAAACCCCTTGCAACCGGCGGCTCTGGGCGCCCCAATGCAGCGAGCATCCTCCCCGTCGTCATGGCAACTGGACAACTTGCAGCCCGTCTGTGTCGTCCCGGCGGTAGCCGTTCGCTAAAACGTCTGAGTCTGCCCGCTTTCGTCCCTGCACCTCACCAGAACCTCCTCCTCCTCCTCTTCCTCTCACCCCCGCAGCTCACCCTCGCTGACCTGCCGGGCGGCGCTCTTCTTCTGACACCCTTCGGCACCATCGTGTTGCAGAAACTTTCCACCACGCTCAAGCAGCCGGAGAGCCGCAGATGGTACAGGGGCCGCGCGCGGACAAACTAGGTCACGACGCGGAGTCGTTCTTTATTCTTCCCGCCCCTTGGCGGGGCTGGCCGGCGCCTGCACAGGGGAAGGTTCTTTCTCCTCGTCCACCTGCCTAGACCGTCTGTTTTTGTGAGTTCAGAAGCAATGCCTGGAGGAACAGGAGCTGGCTTTCTGTTTTTCCAATAAGGGATCATGTTAAAAAATGTGGATTACGGGAAAGAGTAAACTGAACTTTTCGGTCCCGAGGTGGTAGCCGTATGCCCCAATCCTATAAATAGTTGCCATGTTTCCGTGCTGATGCAGATTATTTCGAAAACAGTAAGCTGATCTAGGGGCATGTTGCCCTCAGTTAAAGATCCCGAATTCCTTTTTGTCATCTTGATATTCAAGTTTAAATTTGTTGCGGGGGAGAAGATTCCTTGCTTTGTTTGACACATTTCTCTGAAATACGGGTAATTAATACATGTTCCTTGTTTAAGGCTCACTATTAAATATAACAGGGAAACCTAAAGATGCATTAATAGGAATTATGTTTTTTGCTTGTTTAACTGTGTCCTGAATTGCCTATTATAGGTCAACTAAAGATGGTTTCAAAATCTAAACAGCAACTCCACCGTTTGCCATTTGGTAATGCTTCTGTGCATTACAGCAGTGTTTACAATGGAAAACTTGTCTTTCCTGACTTATATCAGTCTGCTACACTGTCAAATTTAAATAGTATCCCAGATTTTCAGAGCTACCCAACCCAGCTTTCGTGCTTATCTTTTGTTTCTAAAGATATGGACTTTACTTTTTTAATAGTAAAATACTCTTGCAAGCAAACTGGTCAGTATTAATATAGTGTGGTTTTATAGAAGAGTGAGATGGGATGAATAGGTTTGCTATGGGAATAACTATGGTGCTTCTGCAACTTTATAAATAGGATTAGTGATCTTGTCACGCTGTTGCAAAAATGAAATAACCAAATCAAAAATATATACTACCATTCAAGATGGTTAGATAAGAACCAAAAACTTACACTAGTTGAACCTCAAAAAGTATTACTCAATATTATCATAAAACAATCTAATTAAATAATAAGAGCAAATATTAATGAACAGAAGCTTCAGTATGTCCTAAAGCTAATTGTCATTCTGGATTTAGCACAAGGAAAACACAGATGCTATGCCTACAGTTAGGTTGGCAACCCAGCGTAAATAAGTTATTACATATATATATAATTATGCATACATTGTTTCCCATAGTTTTTAATGTTTAATGGCCAGAAAGTTTCATTGTGGTTGACATAGCATCTTGCTTTCATGAAATGATTTAGTAATGCCTGATATTTCATAGATGATGACAAGGAGTGATATTTATTTCTGCTAACTGAAGCTGCTTCTGCTGATAGAATGGGATAAACAAGACTTTTCCCCCCTTGTGGCCCAACACATACTGCAAAAACTGCTCTGGAGCTTCTTCTAGATCTTTATTACATATTTTGAGAATACATGTAGGGGGTTATGAAGAGTTGAAGAAAATCTACCCATATGACATTCACTTTCATCAAATTTTCCACTCTCAAATAATAGACCAGTTCCTATCCTGGTAAGCTGTACCAAAGCTGGGTGTATGTTTGTTTTTTAAAGGTGGGGTGACACTTGTGTTTCTTTGGCAAAGTGCTTGATATTGGAGGAAATGCTTTTTGGACTTTAGCTCTTTAAAGACCTTTCAAATCAGCAAAGTCTTTCTCAGGTCTGTTTACTGGCTTTTCTAGTCAAGATGACGTAGCCTTAAGAGAATGTTTTTATCTTGTTTATCAAGTGCACCTAGAAACAAACACCACTGTTGAGGCTAATGGCTGACTCACAGAACAAACACTCCATTTGTTCGCAGTGAACTGTGTCTGTGGCCACAGATGACCCAACACGCACTTCAGGGCACGCTGGAAGTTTCAGTTGCTGATGAATACAAGGGTTGAGCTGATGAACAGGTTGAGTTGCCAAAAGCATTTCAGTGCATCTTGTGCCAGCACTGGATTCCTATTATCTGCTCATCAAAGAGCTGTATACTAACTGGCTTCTACCTAATCCTAATCTTCTACATACAGATCTATACAGTCCTAGTCATATAGACTCATA
This sequence comes from Liasis olivaceus, assembly GCA_030867105.1. Lineage (NCBI taxonomy): Eukaryota > Metazoa > Chordata > Lepidosauria > Squamata > Pythonidae > Liasis > Liasis olivaceus. The sequence continues at coordinate 93,122,082 of CM061349.1, read as the reverse complement.
CTTGGGAGTAAATCCACTGCACTCAACAAAGTTTACTTCTAAGGCAAGGTAGACTTAAGGCTTCTATTCTAAACACAATTACTAGAAAGTAAATCCCATTGAACATAGAGCAGGTACACAAACTGAGACCTTAAGCCCCTAAGGTTGCTCCAGGAGTTGCCACCAAATGGCAATTTTTAATGTTACAAAAGAAGAAATTTATTAAATGCATGGAGAGTAATCATATTGACTGAGGCTGCTAGATTTGGGCTACAAACCACTAGATGGAAGCAAAGAAATAGGGCAGTTCCAAACTACAGCCTAAGCTGTTTGTCTCCTGTGCTGCTCCTGGCTGTTTCTAAATCCAACTTCAGAAAGTCCAGTCTGGATTGCAGTGAGTGGACAGTGGGGCCAGGCTGGTGCTCAGGCCAGACTACAGGCCTAATTGGTCATCCCCCTGCTCCTTGCCCTTCCCAGCTGGATAGGGAAGGCCCATCTCATTGGCTGGCTTCTGTGTGGATTAGGCTACCAGTTCCTGTTTTCCTTCCAGGGATTGTTCCCTCCTCATTACTTCCTATATCTTTCCTATACATATACACACACACACACTTAGCCTTCACATATTATATCCTTTGACACACACTCTTCCTCCCCCCCCCCCTTTTGATACCATTGTGGCTTCAATGCTACAATAATCAAAAGCAATAAGGAACAGGATGTTCTTTCCTTTCTACTTTCCTCTGTAGGTCCATGGAAACTTTGTAGCAATGTTGAGCTTATTGTTTAGCTTCATAGAACAAAGTTGCAACATTCCTACTTGTAATTTAAAGAAATAAAAGGAAGGGGAGGGAAGCTTTGCAGTACAGGTAGTCCTCGATCTATGACCATTTGTTCAGTGACCGTTCAAAGTTACGATGGCGCTGAACAAATGGTTATGACCAGTCCTCAGAGTTCTGGGTATCCCAGCACCCACACAGTCACATGATCATGATCTGGGTGCTTGGCAACCCATTTGCACTTATGACCTGTCGCCAAGCACACCATGATCACATGATCACTATTTACAACCTTCCCTGCCAGCTTCCCCAGAAAGTCAATGGGAAAGCCAGCAGGGAGGGTTGCAAGTCACTGGGATAAGTCTCCCCCACCTGTGCACCATCCCCTAGCCCCTCTGCACTCATATTGCACCAGCCAGTTGCACATCCACATGCACCCCTGCACACCATATCCAACCCACGTCGCTTCCTGTGCAACCTCCCCAACCTGCATGGTACCTCTCACGCATCCCCTCGCACCCTCCCCAACCCATGCAGTGCCTCACACCCCCACACACCCTCCCCAACCCTCACAGCACCTGTCACGCACACCCTTGCACTCCCTTGCACCCTCCCCAACTGTACCTGACCTGTGTGGCACCCCTCACACACCTCCTTGCACTCCCTTGCACCCTCATGCGCCCTTGTGCACCTCCCCATCCCGTGCAATGCCTCTGTGCACACCCTTATGCACTCTCCCTGACCTATGCAATGCCTCTTGTGCACCCCCACACCCACCCTCCCCAACCCACAGTGTCTCTCATGCATCCTCACGCACCCTCTCCGACCTTCCTTCACACCTCCACACACCCCCTCACTCCCTTCCCCACCCAGCAGCAGCCACTTACCCGCCTGCTGGCCTGAGACTTCCTGCCAGATTCCCCACTGACTTTAGCTGTGGGAAGCCAGCAGGAAGTTGCCTCACCTAACGACTGTGGGATTCAGTTAATGATGGCACCCAGGATGCAAGGATTGCCATCACTAAGCAATGTGGTCGTGCTTTATGACCGCATTGCTTAGTGACAGAAATTCTGGTCCCAATTGCCATTGTAAGTTGAGTACTACCTGAACTATGGGCAAGAAGTGGGAAAGCAAGGGAGACATGCTTCACCCAGCTGGGCAGAAACCAAGAGTGCCCACTGAGAGATATAAGAGTTGAATGAAGCATGAGCTTCCAGGATTGAGGATAGTTCATCGACTTAATGGGCCATCACTGGACCCGCTCCAAGGTTACTTTAAAAAAAAAAAAGCAACTGCCGACCAGCAGAGAACATAGCTGCCCAGCAGTCCAGGGCAGCAACCAACCACTGGAGGGGAGGGGGCATGGTAGGCATGGAGCCAGTTGGAGCTGGGGGTGCTACTAGAATGGAGACCATCCATTCTGAAGGGCTTAAGACTGCTCAGGTTGGAAACCTGCAGTTTCAAACTGAAGCTGGAAAACATGGGCAGGGCTGCATTTGCCCATTGGACAGGCTGCTCACCACATTCTGAGTGCAGAAATGCTCAGAATGGGCAAGCAACTCCTATGCTGAGCTGGGGATTGGACTTCTAAGATCCATCCCGATTCTATATTTCTGGGATTCTATGATCACTGGACATTGTTTGCTCATGCCAATGGAAACCATGTACTATCCTCAAGACCCACCCACCAAAAAGAAAGTGACCAGTGCTTGCTTTTGCAGCATGGGTGGGAGGGACAAAGAAGCATGGAAATCCACCAATCAGAGGCCATGGAACATGCCATCAGGATGGAACACCTGGCCAGGAAAATTGCCAGAGCTTGAAATCGGGACAGCAATTTCTTAAGCTGGCTTCCTTTTCAGCCAAGAGCAGCACCACATGCAAGCAGCTTAAGCCTGCTGGGCAGAATTGCCCTAAGAACTTTACCTGTCAGGAAATAATGTAGCATAACAATTTACATTTTTTTCAGAGACTAGTTTATTATACAATTGGAAAAGAGACATTTTCTACAGAGTTTATGTTGAATAATATTCACATCAATAATGGAGAAAATATTTGGAATTTCCTAATAACTCTATAAACTCTCACTTAAAGTGCCTTCCACTGAAACATTCATGGACACAATATTGAATGAATTCATAAAGACTGTGCTGAAAAGCCCTCTTCGTTTAGAGTGTTGTCTGGTATATCTCAGAAATCGTTACCCTTTGAGTGATTAAAGCACCCTCGCTTTAAGAGATGAGAACTGGGAAAGATAAAACATCCACCACCCATACCTCCAATCATACCAAGCCTGGGTTTGAGAATGAGGCATATGGGAGGCTTTAGCAAGATCAGGACTCAATATATTTCAAACCGCGCTCCATACTGATCGAGAGGGGGCAAGAAATGACTCTCGGATCTCAAAAGTATTCTCTCCCTCTATCACTCTGGTGGTTTCATAGACTCGCGCTTGCTGATTGGCTCCAATAACATCCTCCCTATTTAGTGTGTGTTCTTGGTGTCAGAAAGGTATTCAAACTTCCCCATTTCTCAAGGCATAATATTCTTGCATGAAGTGCTTTCCGTTTATTTCTTCTAGAGTCACATTCTGGAATTCTATTCAGTAAGAAACCAAGAACTCCTGTTTCACTTAGCCTCTTAGGATACAGTCAACCACCCAACATTTAGCCAACAACATAACATGCCTAGAAGTGGCACTGCAAGGTGGAACTCAGTTTGTTCAATGTAGGAGAGGATAGGCTTAGACAGTGCTACCTACAGTAAAATAGTTAATAACTTTATTTCCAGGATAACCAAGTGGGAAATATGTCTGGCATACTGTAAACTGCCAAGCAGCTATGCTACCTAAAATCTATAAATTAACAGAATTTATAAAATAATTTTAAGAATAGCATGCCAAATCTTATATTTTTATTACTAATCACTATTTCATGATTGAAACTTCTGGGTCAATACAAATCATTAAACATAACAGATAACTGGGAGGCTACCCTTTAAAATCCATTATGTTTAGAATGTAACCTCCCCACACAGAAATAAGGTCAATCAAGCATTTAAATAAACATTTTCTATCTCCTCTTACACAGTCAGTTCCTTTGATTGTTGTTGTTGTTGTTGTTGCTGTTGTTCATAGCATACCAAGCAACACTCCAAGTCATACCTGAGAGAGACCTTTAGCTGGCCAAAACACGGGTCTCTTCGGTTTTTCATTTTCCTGTGCACAAAGGGAAACATACAGATGAATTACAAAAGCATCTCATTTTTTCCATAATTATTGTGCACTCTCTTATAACACTGCAACTCTAGTATATCTTGACTTATTCAACTGTTTGTTGACAATGACCTGTGGGTGCGCCTGAAGACTGGAGTCCATTATGAGAATGTATAGAAAGAAGCACCCTCACATAAGCAGCATTTGGGAATATATTCCCAAGCACAAGGTTAACTCTCTGCACCAACAGCTCTGAACAGAATTAGCTTTGTGGCCATTTAGCTAGGACGGGAGTTTGCTCCTGAATTCTTACAGCATGCCGCCGTCTTCTTTTAGGCTGGATGCATTCTTGCCTATATGAAGGCCACTGGAATCCTTTGGGAGTTGCTTGACTATTCTCATGCTCCCCCTCCTCTACATCAGAATCATCGTGTTGCACCAAGGGGAACTGCTTCTCTGGATAAATTTCCTTGAGCTTGCTTTCAAAGAATATTTCCAGGCACCTTCCAGCCTCAGCAACCTCTGAATCAGGCTACAAAAAAAAAACAATCATTAATTAGGTCATAATGTTGTTCAGGACAATGAGCCTTTATTATTTTATCTATTAAGGTATTTGTTTTACAAAACTAAGTCACTTTGCATTTACAGAAATAAAGCAAGGAGATTTATTCCAACAGACTGAGAAGAAAGGTCAAAGGCAGTAACATGTCAAAATAAACAATACTACACATTATATATACGTGCCCAGAGTTGCTGGGAGTCGGGTGGCATATGAATTCAATACATTATTATTATATATAATGTGTATATTGAATATAATTTAAAATGATCAGTACATCAAAATGCTGATAGGAAGGGTAGATTCTTGTTAACGTAGGAAATGAATGGAACCCATACAATGAAATAGGTATAAATGTGTGCTGTATTCTGGAATAATAGAACTTACGTAGTTGAATGTTGCACAGTTCCAAAACATCAGGCGCACATCTGCCACCAGCTCTTCTGAAGAGGAGTAATGCAGTTTGTCTTTTTTTTGAAGTTTTTTCCGAATGGTAGACAAGTCCATGGGCTTCTTGATGATCTGATAATAATGGCGAGCCTGTAAAGAATCCCATTAGCATGTTGTTTGATAAATCCCATGATGCTGATCAATAATTCAGAAAGCAAATATTTCCTTCATCTTTCATACAAGGCAATAAATACCAGGATTATAAAGAAAATCTACTAAAAATGGAATAAAATTCAATTTACGTTTGCCCTGGCCATGCTTCCTACTTTTCAGGAGGGTGGCCACACTCAATCCATTCAAAGCAAGCGCAGCCATTGACCCAGAAGTACTAGCACATTCATTAATCATATAAAGTTTCAGCTGTATATATATTTTTAAAAATATTATTTTTTTAAACATTCCCTCTGCACCTCTTTAAGAGAGATAGCAGGGATGAGAAAAAGAATAGCAACCTCAAAACTCTTCAGCAAAGAGCCAACAGAGAAATTGTGCTGAACCAATGTAAAGAATGTTTTATACCAACTAAGAGATAAAAACATTCAAAAGCTATTTAAAAACTAAGTATAGAATGAAGAGTCCACCATAGTTTTCTGTATGCATGTATGTATACATATATACACGCACATACACATACATACATATTTACAAATTTACTAACTCAACTACAAGATTAGATCAATTTCTACCATAAGTGGCAATTTTGTTGAAATAGCTCTGCTCATTTAATTGATAAAAGCATTTTCACTGTAGAAGGCAAGGCAAAGGCCCAAATACAAGAAAGCCTGCAGACTAGGGGGAAAAAAGGAAATAATGGGTTGATAAGGTCATACTGCCCAGAGAAGTTACTTCATTCTGTGTACTTACCAGGGGGCTGACTGGTTCATGGAATGGAAGACTCAAGCTATTGCAGAACAGCAAAAGCACCAGTTTTTCACACTTCTATAAAATATAAATCTACAATTAACTTATATATATAACATGGCTGTATTATGTGTGGCTTCAAGAATTTTTACACTGATATTTCTATTCCTTAATATTCCCAGTTTCTCATACTGTAATTCTAAATCAGGTTGATCTACGTGCAGCTGAAAACAAACTCTTGGCTAGCTTCCACCGTTTCACTTCTATTGTTTAGGCATAATACCTATAGTACAATTCAGCACAGTACAGTAATACAATTAGATTACTGTAACACACTCTACACGGGGTGGCCTGATCCCGTGAGCCTTTTGCAAGGCACTGGAGACCTGGTTGTTTCTCTAGGCATCCAGGCCAGGAGGTTAGGCAAGCTCTGTAGCTGTTGATGTGCTTTTTTGTGATTAGGATTACTGTTTTAATCTTCAGCATTGTAGATTATATGTTGTGGTTTGTGTTTTAATCTTTGTACACCACCTAGAATCACTGTTACGACAGATGGGCAGCCATATATGTCATTTAAATAAATACATTCCCAGTTAAAGATTAGTACACAATCAAAACAGCATATACACATTTTCCTTATTCCCCTTTCATTTCATAAGAAAGAGGGAAGACAACATAATTTAAAAACTGCTTAACTAATCTAGATAAAATTCAGTCCAGGTCCTCCTGTAAGTCACATCTTAGACCTTGGTTCTGCCCAGTTCTTAAAGAAGCTCTTTCAATGTTGTTTTCTGAGACATATAAATGTACTGAATAGGCAATGTACATTATTGGCAAAGAAGATAGATTTGTCATTAATATTGCTACCTGAACTTACCTTTTGGTCATATTCATCAAGGCCATAAACTAGTCTTGCTCGCATGAGTGTATTACTGTAGTCAAATCGTGTGTTCTCACAGTCATAGATTACCTCTGATTTCTCCATGTTGCGACAAAGTGTGCATACCCATTCACCTCTGCAGCACAGAAAGAACATGCATCATTGGGGTATTGCGTAGATCAATGAATTAAAGTGCCAGTGATAGTCTAACAGAATGTTGGTTAAGACACTGTCTAAGAAATTCTTGATTTTTTTTTTAAACCTGAAACGCTAAATTAGGGAAGAATTTTCTTTTACTCATTGCCTCTGGCAGAAAAATCCCATTGCAATGGATACTGCAGAAATCTATACAGACTATACATTCTTTAGGAATTAACAAGTTTATTAACAAAAGACAGGGCAGAGACGTAGATGGAATTCACAAATATCAGGAGCAAAGAAGAAAAGCTATGATATTTTTTCAAACATACTACATGTTTGTAGAAAGTTAGGTTGTAATAACATGAAAAAATACCCAAACATACATACATGTCTTTTTGATGTTTGTCCAACTAGTTATCTTCAATGTTTGCCTTGTGAGCCTTCTTCTCACAAATAAAAATTCCATTGGAAACATTGTTAACATGTGTTAAGCTTGGATTATATAAAAACCTAACTTTGATTAAGTTCTTGTTTTTCAAGATTCCAAAACAAACAAAATTATAAGGAAAGAAGCACTAAAAGTAACACATCAGTCTGAGGACAGAGGTTCTAAAGTAGCCCATTTGTAAAGATCTAGCCCTGAAAAAGAGAACGGATATTCCTAATTTCGGTATACTCACACAGGAAAGCTAAGCAATGCAGGAACATGGCATGAGAGATGAAACACCTTCGGGCAGTAATCACAACATAAAAGTTCTCCTCCATTCAGACAAACAGCACAAAAATCTTCATTCTCAATGGGGTGCTCTTCCTGAGGAAGGCCAGATTTTTTCATGCTATTACTGAGCCTGTGATCTCCTGAAGGAAGTAACACCTGTTCAGTCAGTTGGCTTGTGAGGATCCTGCTTTTCTCCAGGTTTCCTCCAGGTTTAGGATTTAGTCTTTCAGATGAATGTCCTTGATTGACCTGGGATGAAAAGTGAAAACGTTTTCACAAAAAGTGCTTGATATACTGCCGAAGCTTAAATGCAATAAATACATGTCTGAGAGAAAGCAGCTTTCCTGTAGCAAATATATTAGTTTCTTCTAAAGATTATATTACATAATCTCCAGTTAACATTTATTATATAATTCATTCATTTTGCCCAGAGTTTTAAATGATCTAATCAGCACAGTCACCAGCTAATTATAAAGCTGAAATGTTTGCACCTGAATGGAAGTATACCTTATAAGATATACATATAAACACTTCCTTGTAGCCAAACTGGCCCTTTAATGAAAAAAGATTCCATTTGAAGAGAGATTCAATGAAGACGCCTAATAGATGAAAAGGGGCAGGGGAGAACAGCATTTTTTGCCAATTTGTTCCTTCTTTCTGCAGCCTTCAGCATTGCTTTGCATGCTGAGCTAAAGAGGCAGTGTATGGTGAACAATAAGTAGCTGCAAAAGGAAAGGAAACAGGAGCATATTCCATAGGTTGATCAAAGTTTCAGACTGTACTCTGGGCAATAACAGTACAACCCACGGATGCTACTGTATTTTCTTTTAATTATGACTCTTGCAGCCACAGAGGCTCTAAAGCTTTAGTTTATGGCAAGATTTTCCATGTTCCAAAATAAGATAGTGACCAATAGATTGACTTGTTAAACTGCATATTCTCACTCTTAAAAAACCCCAGAATCCTTCAAATATCATTAGCACCTAGAAATGGAATTTTTGGTAATAGAAATCACATGCAATCCATCAATTTAAAGTGAGATGATTAATCAGTTTTGAATTGGTTAGTCATCATATAAAGCCCAAGGAATCTTCCTGGCAAGTACTAAATTCCTAGTTACCAACTTTTCCCTCCCAAATATTAGGAATTGTTTGAGATGAGGAGTGGTGTATAAATATCTTAAATTTATAAACAATACATTTAAAAATAAACTTCCAGTGAATTAGCTAGATGGATATCTAATCTTTGTAGCAGAAAATTCAATATTAGTCCAGAAAAGTATAATTTGTCCATATATCACATTGTTTTGAAAAACAGTTTAATTAGGCTAAATTCTATGATAAGTGCATATTTTTAGTACTTGTCTTCACAAAAATATACTTTCTAGAATTTCTAGGTCATAGAAAGCATAAGCAGTTCAAAGATTAATTATGTTTGTTAGTGACCAATTGACTTCACAGAGACATTACAGATAGTCCTCGCTTACCAACAGTAATTGCTCCTGGAGGTTTCCCCATTGACTTTGCTTGTTGGAAGCCAGCAAAGAAGGTTGCAAATGGTGATCACGTGACTGTGGGACACTGCAACGTCATAATTGCGAGCCAGTTGCCAAGCACCTGAATTGCAATCACATGACCGCAGAAATGCTGCAACAGCCACAACTATGAGAACCCATCATAAGTCCCCCTCATTCAGCACTGTCATAACTTTGAACAGTAACTGAATGATCGGATATTAAGCAAGGACTACCTATATTACTTCTGAAATGATGACAAATTGAGATGAATATATAATTATTCTCCAGTTCCCAGCATTCCTGCAAGCAAAGCCATTGCTTTATATAATCTTCAAGAATAATATAACTTAAAATAGAATAAAATTTATAAATTAATTAATATTAATTTTATTTCTTCAACGGCATAGCAGGCAAAGCCCTCTCAAAGAAAATAGCAGATTAGTGGATGAGGATATGATAACAGTAAATGCAATAATGTTCAGGGTCTACAAGACTTCAGAGTCACCAGCCAACAATAATGACATGCTCTAGCACAGTGCATATGCAGAAAAGGAACAGTCATATATTTCACTTCCACAAGGCAACCCTTGACACAAATGCAGTTAAGGCTTTCAACATTTGGTACACAAGGATTGAAAACTCATTGTTTTCTTATGCAGTATGCTACTGTATACTGCTTCCGTTTGTCAGCACCTTCCCTTCCAAAAACATCACAGCTTCTAATAGAAGAAGACCTACATGCAAATGAACATTTCCCTTATTTGGATATTCATTCTGATATTTGGGAGTGTATATTTAGGTCAGAAAAATGGCTTGCTGGAAAAGGCAATTTTCCATGCCCAATTTTAATATAACTTCTTAAGCATTACAACTTTGAAGGATCTGATTATGAATCTTAGCTCTCCCTATACTTTGGCCCCAAGTATATCACCATCGTCAAATTCACCGATCAAGGTAATCAATGGATGTTACTACTGTATATGTATCTGAATAGAATGGAAGCAACAGTCAGCAGCTAAGGCAGATGAATTGAATTTACCTTAATAGCCATGCTTGAAGACTGAGTACCACATTCAATAATCAGCAGAAACGTCCCATCATGTGTACTCTTCTGTGGCTGCAATTTAAATATTGGAAGCTCTCCAGATTCTGATGTGCATATCTTCAATCGTTCCAATCGCACATAAGGGATTTTCACCTCTTTGGCACAAACTCTAAAATGTGTTAAATAGTGGATCAACTTTATCAGTGCTATGGATCATGATCTTATCTTTATCATTGTCATACAATTTGGCAAACATGTTAAAGTATGTATGTGTATGTATGTATGTGTGTGTATGTATGTATCTGTGTGTGTGTGTGTGTGTACGTGTGTGTGTGTATATATACACACTTTAAATCAGTACTGTTTTAAAAAAATTTAAATTAAAAAAAAATTAAAGTGTTTTAACATTGTTTTTACTAATTAATCTGACATTTCCAGAATGTAAATTCTACTTTATACTTTAGAATCAATAGATTCTCATACACAATAGTAGGCTGTTTGCACATTTCCACACTCAAATAATTTCTATACTGACTCCCTGTACGTTGGTGATTTTGGGATAATGTCTATGAATACTTAGGCCTTTTAGAAAAAAGACTATATAAATGTATTAGATATGATGATTTCTTATGATGCATATAAAGGAAATATAACAGGGCATATGAAATTGTTTCAAAATCAAGTAAACTAGATATTGTATAATTATAGTATCATATTATAATTTCTGCAGGAATATATAATTCCTTTAAATCTGATGTACTAAAACATCTATGCCACTCCTATCTTATAAATTATGCCACCACTTTAGCATAATAGCTAGATATATTAGTATTCACATTTGCAGTGAATAAGAACACTGCAGAACACTGTATATTTTGGATTGATTTTTTTGTTAATAATCATTACCAAAAATTGGTTCCAGACATTTCTCTCATCTGGAATTGCTTCATTCTATCTGGATAATTTCAACAATCCCATTAATCCCAATTTGCATACTTTCTAAGTGGAAAAAATCATTCATTTCTTGAAATGAGCCTTCAAGTTGTAAGATCCATGAATTCCAATTACCTGTTGCTCTGACTACTTTTAATGTCCTTTTCAAAATGTTCTTCTTCACAGTTAGGACAATCTACAAGAAATAAAATGAATAAAATAACACAAAGCTACCTTGGTTAAAGGGGAAGAGATTTTTTTTTAGTATTCATGATACAGACCTACAGTAAATTTCCCACAGAAGTGCTGTACTTTCAATCAAAATTACCAGATTTTCCCAATGGAATCCACTTCAGCATGAACAGGTACATTTCACAGAATTTCCTACTGTTGTCTCAAAATATTTCTTAATTCAAAAGTTGTAGACAAGAAATTTACTGAAAGTTGCACACAGGGCAAAGATGGCTACATTGTGACAGTGGTATGCAGATAACATGAATATCAGAGGAAGCTGTAATTCTGAATTTTTTAAATACATATTTACTGGATTTAGATTGATACGCACATCCTTAATTCATTCCTTCATACTTCATACTACATAAACAGAAAAATCTTTTAGGAAGAGAGAATTCATGGCAGAACCACCCCCAAAGCTCTGTTGAACTTGTGCTTGGTAAAGCATAAAGCAGGAGGGTGACGTTTTGCCTTAAACATTTGTTGTTTGCTTTTGAAACCTACAACAGCTCCAGGGATGACATAGCTTTCTCCAATTACAGGAAGACAGCTGAGAAATAAGGGGCTTTGTATCCAGCAGATGCAGACTCTGCTGTAATCTGTCACTCATGTGATCTTTTTAGTCCCTAACACAGTTGGAGCAGCTATACTGGTGGAGCTCATCCCTGGGAGTCAAGAGGAATTATTTGAAGCTCTCTTTCCTGTCAGTATGCAAACTTCCATATCCATTCGTAGCAAATCCTAGAGTATCTATGATTCTTGAGACATCTTCTTAGGGTTCATAGGTTTGTATCCTAATATACTGGGGGGCAGGGTCAGAAGAAAACATGCTTGGACTCTATGAATATAGAGATAGATTTGTTTTTCTTTAAACTTCTGAATCTATGTTTCTGTTTTCTTGGGGGGGCATTGCTAATCTGATTTATAATACTGATCCTCATTAAAGTGTCAATATGTTGACCTCAGAAAATAAATGCTTTTTACAAAAATCTTTATTAATAACGCAACATACAAAAATTAGAGATACATTTAACATATAACATATCTAAAAATATGCTGATCTATTCACAAAGTTTCCCTATTTCTGACCTGACACAAGTCTAATATCTTATCAACTCTCCATTATGAATCTTAAATTCATAAAGTTATTATCTGAGAGCACAAGTCCTCCACTGGCAACGTTAATGGCTGGAGGGAGCTAGGAGCTTGGTGGTTTTCCATCGGCCTTTGCTGTCAGCAAGGAGCACCGCTGGGGTGGGATCCAACCACGGTGAAGGCCTTTACTGCATTCAAGCAGGCGGAAATCTGCTGGTAGTTCTCCTTCCGGCAGTAGTCAGCAGGAAGCCACAAAATGGGTGTTCTGGGGTGGGGGCATGGAAGAGTCAGTTTTAGATCTACTGGATCCAAAGCCATTCTATTCCCTCAAATGGACCTAATCTGGTCCTGTCAGCTACACCAACCCTGGAGTTGCCATAGATAATATCCCTTCCCTATTACTGTAAATGGGAAAGGAGAATATTATAAATTCAAAGATCCACTGGGGCAAAAAGCTAAAGAAGGCAATTTGCTCTGGCTGACACAAGCCAGCAGAGCTTAAGATGCAGCAGAATTCAGTAGCAGTTGCATGCTGGAAGAATTGTGATACCAAACTGTCGTCAATGGCATCCTCATATAGAAAATACATATAGCCTAATCTGGATGTTACTAGAACATGAATGACAGTTGGCAGATCTGTTGAAAATGACTATTTGTCCTGTGATAATTACATAGCTTTTACATTCTATAAACTGGCCTTGTAGCACCAGTTTATCACAATGTATAAAATATATAAAGCAGGATGATCAAGTGATGGTGATGGTATCTGGATGCTTCCAAAATATCATTCTTGAACAGCCAAACTCCCTGCTACCTTTTCTACCTTGATGCATAATAATCAAACTTTTCCTTGCTACTCCTCTTCTAGCAGTAACATGATATTACTGATAACATAATAAATAAAGATGATATAGAATGCTTTTAAATGTTATCAGGGCTCATTCAAATTAACAGATCTCTAATATAACAGATCTCTAATATATAATATTAAATCAAGCCTAGACAAATATTCCATTTTTATGTATCCCATTATTAGTCAATAAGTTGTTCCATGTTTACTAAAGGCCAGCATAGTGGACATTGGTAAAAAGCATGGTATAGTTACAGAAATCATAATTCAATTTGTGGTTTCCCAAACAAAACATGTACTTTCAGCAGCAAATCCTGAAATAATTATGCTATACAATGGATGTATGTTATCTGATTTTAAACATCCAGGAAAGAGAAAGAAAAAAAAAACTGGTACCTTCAGTGTGTCCTGGTTTGGGATTAACAGACTGCATGAAGGTTGTGTTGCTGATAAGTAAGGGAGGGGAGGTACATGGTTGAGTTTTCTTCACTGAAAGATTGATGGGCTCTTCCAGAATATTTTGTAAAGGAAGAGCCATTTCTTTAATGTCTTTTGATTCCATAGTGACAGTATTGCTCCCAAGAGGATAACTCACATGACCAAACTCTTCATTTTCCAGCTTGCAATTGAAGGGGAAAAAAGTGAAATTTACAAAATGCTTTATACATCAACAAAATAATCAATATAAAAGCAGAATGATTTTACTATGACTCAGGATGCTTCATTCTGAGGTGCACACAGAGCATGAATTCAAAGAGTTTAAGATCTTTGAACCATTTTTCAAAACTTTCTCACACATAACTTACTTCACTACAGACGTGGACATGCCATGGAGAAATTCCTATTCAATATAATACAATACCCCCTTGGGCATGTCTGTGGATAGATTCCTTGAATACGTGCCGAAATTCTGCAGGACAGACTGTAATATATACACATGAATCTGCTGCACCAAAATTAAAGGGTAGCCCTATAGATGTAGATGTGGCTTGGAGGCAGCACCTCTCCAAGCCTGGCTTGACTCACAAAGCTAAGCCTGGTTAGACCTAGTTAGTATTTTAATGGGGGTCTACAAGGAAACATCAGGTCTATACACTCCCCTATGTGGCAATGGCAAACCACTTCCATAATGCTGCCAAGAAAACTACTTGGACATGTTCATGAAATAAACCCAGTTGAATTTGTCTTGAAGGAGCCTTAAAATTTTTGCCATAAGTACAGAAAAGCCCTAGGTGGATTCTAGGGCGATCTCTAAGTCAAGAAATAAGAAATTCTTGGCAGGAATTTGATTTGCATAGGAGCTCTTGAAATTAATTGGGCTTGTACAAAAGCATGATAGATTCTGTACTGAATTTCCAGAAGAACCTAAATGGGCCCTGCATAAGAATACTGACACAATTTTGCCAGGTTCCAATAATCTCAGCAGAGATATTCCAGATGTGCGGTGGCTTATGAAATTAATTAGAATGATCATTCTTGTGATTTTTTTTCCCTGCCAAATTGTCATCTGGTGGTTCAACCGTTCTTACCTTGCAAACAGTGTTTACCAGAGGCATGCCACCAATTGCTAAGTGTTCAATATTTTCAGAGCTCAGGCTACTTGTTCTATCCAAAGCCAGGCTGTAACTAGATACAGATTCAGGCAGCACATCAGAGGCGTGTGGTACACTCTGAGACAGGCTAGATGTTGCACTGCAGATTTCTTTTGCCTGTGGATCAGCTGGTTTGGGTGTCCTTGTTGAAGACAAATCAACTTCTAAAATGTTTGGAAAACCCACTATGTTCATTGAAGCTGATCGCTGAAAAAGAAGACCATAGGTAGCTCAATATTCATGACAACATAAATTCTTTGGCTAGGAAGGTTCTCATAACTTGATTGCAGTATTACAATATTTAATTATTTTATCCTGTTGAACACCATTCTGAATGCTTGTCATAACAGTGGCTTAACAATGGTCTATTTTAGATGTTTGAATCCACTAAAAGGCACCCCAATTATCAGCCAACATATCTGTGTTTCTTAAAATGCATTCATTTCTAAAAACCATAGATGGACAATGCTCTAATAGAAACGGTGTTTTATCATCTCATTTAAAGAGTAAGGAATGCTTCTTTTGAAATTATGCATACTTAAAACACACAGATATCGAATTTAAAAGCAAAATAAATGGCTTTTCATGATAACTATGTTAATAAGGCATGAAAATACATAATCTTCAAGCAAATTTCACAAAATTGTCTATGATTTTTAATGGCGTTGCATTTTGATTTATTACAGTACAGAGGGAAACAAGAGATTTTTTCCTGTTGTTATATAAAAATGTTATTTTCCCCATGATATGTAACAATCCGCGATTTGTTTTAAAATATGTGTATATTGTTTCCTATTTTAAAAAATCTCAAATGCATTAACAATAAAAATTGTAATCTAAGCATCTGATTTAGTTACATGTATTTGATTTTTAGTAAAGAAGCTTTTTCTCTCAGTCACAAATATTCTACTAAATTCACCATTTCCAAAGGTTTGCCAGATGGAAGCCAATTTTTCCTGAAGTTCCTGTTTTGTTTTGTTTTCCTCCTACTCTGGCACTGATGTCTGTGGGAAGGAACTGATAGTGTGATGACGGGTCCAAACCTACAATACTTTGAGACCAGGAATCTGGCTCCTTGGCAAAAATTAAAGGGCTACATAATAAGAAGCATAAAAAAATGGTTTGCAAATATTGTGTGCATCTCAAAGTAGAAATTAAATGAATTATGGAACAAATAAACTTTAGCTATTGACATTCCATTCTGGACATTCACCCCAAACATTATGTAAGCACCGTGAATTTCTCATGACATCTCAGAAATGTCTATTCATTCAGTAGCCAGCTGGTGTGCTTCTAACTCTAATGCAACATTACTTATGGGTGAAACATAATGGGCAAATTAGCAAATAAGTAAATCTCATTTTAGATTTTTCTTAATTTTTCATTTATTTCCAGTCTTAAAGCTGTTTTTTCTGCATCAGTTCACAATGTTTTTCCTTATAGAACTGCATGAAAATTGTGCCTTGTCACAAGAAGAGTTCTCCCATTATCCTTCATACTTTTAAATCTATTTTCTTTTCTGTGGCATATTGAAAACTTTTAGATTCCCTTCCCAGAACAAAAGCTCATTGTCTTGGGTCTTATAAATTTGGGGTCTGATGGATACAATAACTATTCTTAAACTCTGTGTGAAGATTATTTTCTTAATTAATATTTTAATGTATAATTTTAAATCTAATCATTATACATACTTAGGGAGTTAGTTTCTCTCAACAGAATGATTTACACTGATTTACACTAATATTCCTGTTATTGTGTGCACTTTTCCCTGTATATTTTTGTACTAATGTTTTCATCAGAGAACTCCATTCCAAAATGCAGAAAACTTCACATATGAAAGAGTAACAGTATTTTGGTTCATCTATTGGCCTGTGAAATGGAAATTAGATAAATTTGTATACTGTGGGCTCTGAAAAAAAAAATCTTCCCAACTGGAGATTCCATATTTGTGGAATGAAGAGACTAGACCTTCTAAGTGCCAGAGTCAGGATTTGAAATATATCCAAATATCCCAAAAGTATGGCACTATTGTGTGACTGAGCTATTCCCCACCTAGTGTGATCCCACTCTTCGTTACTGAGTGAAAGTGCTAACCACCCATCCTTGACTGGTGCCAGCAAAAACTACACTGTCTTCTGCTTTGTGTCTGTTCTAAGTTACTACCAAATGATGTTCTGATTTGAGAATGTGTTACTCATAATAGGCAGAATTATTGGTTTTCTCCTCTGACTTGCTACTCCTTTCAGCATATCACCAGCCAGTGGGAAAAACAGGAATGAGGCAACTCTTGCTTCAGGATTCTGCCCACTTTCTCTATCTTGAGTTGGTTGACCCTCTTCCCACACCCACTTGGCATCACCCAAATTTAAATAACAAACATATGGGAAGGCACCAGGGCAGAAATTGCTCCAGAAAAGGCAGGAAACTGATTGTAAATCTAGAGTAAAAGAACTGAAATTGATTTGCTGATGGGCAATACCTTCAAGGAGCGGGGAGAAGGTATAGAAAATGGCAAACACAAGGAAACTGGCAAATAAGTATACCCCTACTTCTTCCCCAAATTAAATAGTGGAGATATCCTGTGCTTTGTCTGTTGGAAGACTGGAGAAAAAATGGTGCCAGAGGCAGAGAGGGGAGTGATTACAGAACTGGAACTAATTTGGCATATAAAGTGTTAATAAGCAAAGGCTGAGAGAGAAATGGTTGAAGTGAATGCTGGCTAGTGACCAGAGAAGAGGTATATCCTTGCCTCTGTACATTCCAAAAACACAACTCTGATCACATCCACGCAAAGTATCAGGATGACAAACTGTAACCGTTTTTTACACACTTTGAGGCTGTCTTCAGATGGCATTAAAAAATTGGGAACTACTTCTTTGTTACTGGTACAGCTAATTATGACTTAAGCCAGTCTCACTCATGGTCCAAAGATGAGATCAGGGCAACATCAAGGGGACAGGTAGGGACATTGTTACTGTTACAGTAGTGTGACTAAGCGCAAGCATTGATAGGAACTTGGGAAAGACTCCTGGCATCATTAGGCTTCAGAATACAGTGCTTTGCAGGATGGATCTGAAATTGCTAATAACATTAAAGAATTTAAAATCTATTAGTGGTCTAGTTACATGGAGAACATGACTGCCTAAGTCAATATAAAACAATCTTATTGAAAGAAGGGAGAAAAATGCGGGGAAACGAAACCATCACACTGCCTAGTTCTCTCTGGAGTAAAAGCTAATTTTGTGGTTAAATCAATAATGAGGAAACTATGTATTGTCCAATAAAATGTGTGTATGGAGTGTTGTATATGTATATGTGTGTGTCTACCTATCTAAGCTCCTGGCAAGATCTGATGCATTTTCATGCTGATTCAGAAAGCTATTGTCAAGAATGCAATAAAAATGCATCAAGACTAAGGTTCATTAAGATCTATTAATTATTTCTTTAAAATAATCATTGCTTTTCCATTAGTGGAGGAAGGGAGAGGAATCTTTCCCCTGTGGTTTCTGCTGTCCTGGATCATGATACTTCTATTTTTTTTAAGTTGTCTAAAAAGATTTAATATCTTACCCTTGAACACAACAAATGTTCATGTTCTATGCTTTCGTGTTGCAACTTCTGCCGGAAATTCATTTGACATTTTGATATATAGTACATTGCAAACACATCTGTTTACATCTTCACATATCTTTTGCAGTTTGCTTACTTTTCTACTTTACCCATTCTCATTTGTTTCCACTCCTGTAGTGAAAGAATCATCTCACTTCTATATTTCTTCTTACACTAAAGTGTAAGTTGCATCAGCATATGAAACTCATGAAGATCTTAATGAAAAAAGTGCTTATTTTCCTATTATTGCTTTCATGTTTACTCTGTAAATTTCAGCTTCAGTATTGTGGGTAACAGTGTTTTCACTGTCCTTACTCCATACATTTAATAGTAGCCTTATATGGAAAAATTAGGATATGATGCTGTTGATGGCATAAAAGTGGACAAAAGATTAACTTTCTTGTTTTTACAATATCAGAAAGCTATCAAGTGATGTAGGAATAATGCCAATTTTAAAGACAGAAGTCTTATGTACAACAATAAAAAGGAGAATAGAGTAGATAATGTGTGCAAAACATGTATTGCAAGCCACAGAATAAACCAGAGATGGAAATGACAACTGTTAACAACAGGTTTGGGATTTTTGGGCACAGAATTCTTTGCAACTGCAGAGAAATACTGAGAGTAAATGGCTACAAAGTAATAAAGGCTGTAGTTCAGTGGAGCAATCTCTAGGCAACTCCTTATGCTACAAGCTTAAACAAATGCAGTAATTCAAATCCAGTTAGCTCAAGTTTAATTCAGAGTGGCCAGGAGCCTGCACATGGATTTCAAGTAGAGTGCTCCTGATCAAAAGGCTCTCCTGTTTCCAGGGGAGGGAATACAAAATCAGCTCTGTATTCTGTAAAAGTTCATCCTGAGCAAATTGAGTTGGCTTTACACCACAGAAACAATCAGAACATGTAGTATTATGTATTATTTATATTCCTTTCAGGCCAAAAAGAAGGAAGGAAGGAAGGAAGGAAGGAAGGAAGGAAGGAAGGAAGGAAGGAAGGAAGGAAGGAAGGAAGGAAGGAAGGAAGGAAGGAAGTTTACTAATATAAAAATACCATGTGAAATATGGTTAAGATCAGTAAAGATAAATGATTTGACAATTGTCTCCCCTTAAAGAAAAAAAAGGGAGGGGGGAATGAGTTGACCTTGTCTAATGCGCCAAGATCCCTAAGATGCTTCGAGACTGAAGGATCTGATCCTTACCCATTTCAACTGACCTAGATACCTCCATGACATTTGGGCTGCACTGGCATCAGGCCACTGGTTCTGATATTTAGGGCTGCCAACTGACCTAAAACAAGAGAAAAATCTAAGCAACCTTTCTGCGAAGCTCAAACCAGCTGCCTGCAGAAACACACGGTCAAGAAGACAAAAGACAGTTGCTAGGCATGAGATGGAGAGTTGGACAGCACAGCTTCTTTTAAGAGATGAACTGAAAGGAGCAACTTGGCTGATTCTGAGTACTTACTCCATCCTGAACACTTGATTAGTAATAGAATTGCTTTTTTGTGCTATCACAGCATCAGTCATTTTAAGTAGACTCCAAATGTATGCATTACTTATATGTAAATCGCCCTGTCTTCTACATTTCCACCAAAATAGTGCACAAGGCACCTAACAATAACAACATTAAAATATTAAGATAGAACAATCAAAATCTCATATAGTAAAAAGAAGTAAACAACAGCACCTACCAAATTAACTACTACAGCAACAAATCTATTTAAATGTCAAAAGACTTCAGGATAAAAGGTACCTTTATGAGATCAGTATCTGTGTTCTGGTTTTATTATAATAAACAGCTTGAAAACCTGGTAGAGTTACTCTGATACAGCTGTAAGCTTATCTGAAGTGTAATATTTAGCAGTGCAGCAAGATTTAGGATTAAGCCATGTCTTCAATCACCAACATATTATGAAATCTCATGTCCACAATAGTGCCACAAAAAGTCAAGGCTTTTTGTTATAAATGCAATAAATTTACTCTTACAACCACAGGTTTCTAGCACTCAGGGATTCTAAATATATGGGGATTATTTCTGTTGAATATTCAGAAGCTACAGGAAATCATATGGGATTTTCATAGATAATGAACAGAGCTTATTCTATTGTTATTCTACGGAGTCCTGTTGGCTGCTGTTACTACTTCTCTGTAACAAAATCCAAGCTATGCACAATGAACTCAGAGACCAAAGTGTAAAGCAAACCAAAGGGGGCAGAGCATACACTTCCTTTTGCGGTTCCAAGTTCTGCCTTTGTTATATGAGGGCTGATATCATTCAGGATATTGTCTACTTGAGGGAGTTGGGAGCATGCAAAGAAGATCAGTGCTGTTCTTTTGCTTCTTTAAACACCCACAGATGATGAATTAACAAAAAACCCTTCACCTCTGTCTACAAAAACCAAATAAATACACTGCTAATGTCATTTCCTCCCAACCCCCAGATACACAGCAGTCCACGTCTGCAGTATTTGTATGTGTATGTGTCTGGTAGTGGGTGGGTGGGAGGGAGGGAGGAAAGTGTCCAAAAGACTCCTATGAAGTGCAGAGATGAGGGAATATTGTTTTGTTTTTTTTTAAGTAAGTAAATGCATGACTGTAGGAAGATTAGCTCCAAATAATGCGTACACAAATACCAGAACAGTAGATTCTGATCTTTCAGTGCTACATTTGGCTTGGTTTTATACTGGTTTCACAAGGAAATAAAATGGCTAAACAGCACAAGAGGTGTGTGGCAAGAATTCCTCCAGTGGAAAACAAATCACCTGTGCTGGCTGCAGAAGCTTAGTTGAACCTCCACATATGATAACAATGGCACTATGTAGATTTTAAATGTAAAAACATTAAATGCACTTTGAGTAGCCTTTTCGTTCTTGTAGAAAATAATCACATGCATTGGTTTACTGCATTATGAAAACAGCCTGGAAGGGACACATTCTGGTAGAAGAGCCAAGAAAGAGAATGAAATTGCACAATTGTATCGTAATTAATTTAAATTACTCTGATTATTCCTGATCACTGTATATATATTTGTTTTTCCTAAACCCCAGACAAGTATTGCTGTTAAATCGTTCTGAGGTGTTGGTCAAATTTCAATTTAAAGAATATATTTGAAGACTTCTCAGTCAGTCATAAACATGTACCGATGGCCTTCATACGACGCTGGACATATGCTGGTCGTGTTTTTGCTGCTATAGCGCTTATTTCAAATAGCATTTTTAGAAGAGCAAAGTGTAAGAGTTTATTTGCATGCAATGATTATTATTTTCCCAGCATGATTTTTAAAACAATAAGGTGGTACCTAAACCATCAATGTTTGTATGTGTGGCAAGCTTAAAGATAGGCATAATGAAAGTTGCAGAGTAGTGATATTGGGCTCATTTGATGCTTTGGGTTCTTAACAAGTCACAGGCCACCTGTATGCAGCCTATGTCATCACAGCAATTGTAAAAAAGTGCAAGTGAGAGATAGATAGATAGATAGATAGATAGATAGATAGATAGATAGACGGACGGACGGACAGACAGACAGAGTCATTCCTATGTATCATCCACAGGTCTGCAATAGTGTTTTTGTTACAAAACTACAGTATTAGTTGAGCAGGGACAGAAGAATATTGTCTTCTTAGATGTAAGCGATGTTTCTCCCAGAAGCACGGACACTAAGACTGCAACATACAGTATCACTGGCGACCTTACATGGAGTTCTACAACATCCCTCCTTCTGTGTTCATGTTGCAATTGCCTTATCAGTCTATCAAGGTTTAACTTCTTCCTTATACCGACCATACAAGATCGTAGGCCCAACCAGAATTTCAGAATGGAAATAAATGGCAACATGACTATAGCCCCATCTATTGGTCTGGGATGGAATATCCTCAGCATTCTCATTAAGAGTTGCTGCCATGCTATCTTGCATTTGCCAAACTACTGGCACACTTTCAATAATTGTTTGCAATAGCTCTGAATATATGGACTGCAGTCCATCATGTAAAGTATTTTAAAAACCCTGAAACTAAACACAGTATCCCAGTTTGCAACTGCATTATTTTTGGAATGTATTTTCTACCTGCAGAAGGCAATTATATACATATATCAGTTATTGATTTTAAGATACATGCGTAACATAATCTTGGGTCTGCTAGCTGCAGTTACAGTGGTGCCATGTCAGTGCACCCCTTTGAATGCATGAGGGGTTGGCAACTGCCTGCTGGTACCAAACGCAGATGCTCTCTAATTTTTCCCAGGCAGTTTGGTTGTCCTGTTATTTCATCAAGACTTTGCGTAGGAAACAAAGACTGCCTTGTCTGGCAGGTGACTTTAAAGTCATATTTAGCAACAAAAACATGCAGCTAGTCAGTTGAAAAGTTGTCCCATCACAGTTGGACAAAGTCCTATCTAACTCAGCTGAATTAAGTGATGTTGCTTGAGTTAAATATTACCCGAAAGCATTTTAAATGGTATTTTCTTGAAATTAACATTAGTAGTGATTATCAGATACTTTGCCAAACTTGGTAATCTAAATTTCCTCCTCATCCATTTTCCAATCTCCATCTATGAAAATTCTTCCTTAAAAACTGAAAGAGAAAAAACAAATCGATGGACGAAATATTGTTTGTAGGATAGCATTACATTATTAAACCACAAGCTTAAAATGTTGCCAGTAAAGTTCCCACGTTATTTGATTGATTTGAGAAAATGCTATATTTGAAAATACTAATGTAGAAGACATATTACTTCAGCTTTCTGTAATAGGTCCTTGAAGAAGACAGAATTTTCTCCAACAAGTTGACGTGCCTTTGCTGCCTTCCAGAATAAATACATGGGGGTTGGGGGAGAAGACAAATCCTAAATATACAGAAAAGCATCAGGCGAGAGATCAGATTATTTTGTCAGAAGTTCCAAATAGATAGAGTATCTTTAATGAAAACACGCTAAGTATTTACTTAAGCTTATCCCTATGATAATGCCTAAACAAACAACTTCCAAATCAAGGTATCTAGAGTATAATGCCTGGCATTATAGTGTCCTATTTTTATCCACTGATGCTTTGAGAGAGATACAGTTGTTCAGTTAATAATCATAGTGAGTTGGTGCAAAATAAAATGAATCATAGCTCTGTTGTATCAGATTGATTTAGTCACGGTTTATCCTTAAGAGTTTTGTGGTGACCAAGGGAAACTGATAAAATATTAGAAGTACTCCAGGGATTTACTTGTTTGCATGGTTACAGTCCTGGTGTGCAGTTGATTAAAAAGTGGTGGTTAATGTTGATTGTACAAGAAAGATTCTGAGGTGACACCAGTTTGGTGTGCTGAACAAACTGATGAATTCTTTTAGAAGCAACTGAATTCCAGTGATAGTTGGCTTTATATTCAGATGCTTTACCAAATCTATCAAGCCAACCCTGGTAGAGAGATGTAGAAGATCAGATTAGAGAAAAGGCCCATATTGTACTCAGTTGGTTCATATTCGGTTCCCTATGTTCACCCATAAAATATTAATTTAGGATAAAAATAAAGTCTTCTTCAAGTCATGTTCACATCCAGGTGACTTCATGGACATATCCTTCATAGACGTAATCTTCGTTGCAACAGTTGGAAGTTGCTATAGTTAGACAGATAGCTTTGTCTAACAACTTTTTTGAGATGAAAGGCATAAAAGTCAATTCTTTGTATCAGCTCATAAGGCTGTAAGTAATTACCTTGAACAGCCATTGTAGAGTTAAACTTAGCATCTGACAAAGAAAATACTTGATGGAATTCAGCACAACAGCTTTCTTAGCATGGGATTGAAATGATGGGGGGGGGGTTTCCTCTCTTTTGTCTTTTGCATTACATCAAAAATGTAGAACACTTTGTCCATCAGGTATCATCAGGGGATGAACTCCACTTGATCAGAATGGATGTACTGGGTGTTGTTGTTGTCCAATCTATCAGTTAAGACAGTTGTAAAGTTCTTCAGATCCTGATTAATGAAGGACATTGAGCAATAAGAGGCAATCATATCTGAGCCCTTTCTCTGTTTTCTCTGTCAATTGTTTTCTATTACTCATGAACAATACCTAATTAGTCAAAAATATGCGAAACAGCTCAGTATTTTTCTGTTAGAATTATATATAAATATGCCTTATTTTAACTGCTGATTGCTTTGCAAATGATAGTTGCCTGGCTCCAACACATCCACTATTAAATCACTTTTACAAGGCATCCCTTCTTTATTATCTATAAGTATTTTGTACTGGCCACAGACAATAGACCATGAAAAAGGGAACAGAACAAAAGAAGGCCAAGAACCTGGGAAGAGTTAACGTCAAGGCTGACACATGAAGAGCTCTAGCAATTCCAAGAAGAGCTGCCTCATTTCTGTATTTGCCAAATTAAGTAAGCTGTTTTCAGAATTTTATATTGTTTATATTATAAAAGGAGGTTCCGTCATGCATGGCTGGGACTGAAGCGACAACCACAGATATAGTAATCATTGGTACAATCTTTAATAGATTTATTTATCTCACATACTATACATTTGATATCAGGAAAGATACCTTCTGTGCATGTTAAAAAAACAATCTTTTTTACCAATATAAACCAACTAGTAAGGACAATTTTTCCTATGTGCCTACACCAAAAACCTCCCTCCAGCCTATCTATATTTATATCAATATAAATTTATCATTTATTTATCATTGTTACTGAAGATAATAAATATATCAATCTTCTCTGCAACAGGGCAGGGGGACATCCACCACTTGAGACTATGCAAAGAGGACTTAGCTCATCTACATCCTCAGCCTCAGAAGAATCCTTAATAATCTACAAATCCTTGTATTCCTCCCTCTTTTATCTTCATGTGAAATAAAGAGGAGGGGCGGGCTGTCTGAGACATTTTCATAAACCACTTTTTTGGCCTGGGCTCAAGCCTCATTTATTTGATTGTTGTCTTGGTAATGGATCTTTCCTCTTCCCTTCAAGGCCATCCTCTATACTCACTACAAACTATCCACCCCTGTGAGCAGCCTCCCAGTTTGCACATGTCACTTGTAGTCAGGTAAACTTCTCGACCTCACAATAGTTAACACCATAATGGCCAGTGGCCACATTCCTGGGAATTCTGAGACTTATAGCTCCAACATATCAAGAATTTGGAAAGAGCTAAACCACATGATAATTCCACAACCTGTAGCAAGTAGGAAGAACTATATGCATCTCATCATGACACCAGGGTTGTCATTCCTTTTCTGCCTTTCTTATCTTCAGAGCAACAGTCTCCAATTGACTGTATGTTCCTATTTTACATGCTAGATTTGCCAACATCGTTGCTACAACTGTGTACGTTATTTAGAAGCCTGTAATTATAAGTTTTGTTTGTTCACAAAAGAAACAAAAATAATCTTCCATGTGGGTGATCAATACTGAGGTTCTTTTTTAATTAAAAATGCACACAAGTAAACATAAGTCTTAAAAATACTAGATCTTGTCTGATTTGTGATAATAAGGACAGACTTTTCCAGGTAAGATAGAAACTCCTATTAATTATTTTGACTGATAAGTCTTATATTGGCTACCTTTGCTAATTATTGATTATTGATTTGATTTTAATAGTGGTTTTAAAATGCCACATTTATAAAAGATCTCTTCTAGCATTACTTTGATCTTTTTTCGATTTTATATAACTTGTAAATCTCTTTTCAACTTTTTTCCCCTCTTTTTTCTTGGTTATGCTTTCAAATAAAATAAAATAAAATACACAAGTAAACAAACAACATCTATGAAACAGCCCTAAAATGAACCTCCATCTGGAAATTAACAATTCATAATTCATGGAAGATGGACCTTTGTTAATTAATATGGCTTGATTATATTTGGAGATTCAAGATTCAAAGGAGGGAAAGGGAACACTTCAATTCTAGTTGTAATTCAAAGGCAAACTGATTCAACAAGAAGTTTTGTTTATAGGCTGTAATGAGGAAGCATCAAAACAGCTGCAGCTGCCTTGCTGTTTTGAAGCACAGGATGAATACAGCAAGATATGAATCCTTCCAAGTTTCAGGAGGATTCCTTCAGGGCTTTCACCATATTTTTTTTTACAAATATTCCTGCATATCTCGTTAAAGACGGAGATAGCAGAGATGAGGAAACAGCAGCACATAATCTTGCAAACTGTCTAGAAATAAGCCTACAAAGAAATTGTGCTGGGGGGCCACACTGGCATGACATAGAAGAATGCCCATTTACTTGGCCATGTGGGCTGATGGAACTTCACTGCCTCTGATCACAAAGTTGTTGAAGATACCAGAAGGAAATGGTTGGCAGGCTTGACCCTTCATAAAGAGGACTCCCTCCTCACTGGTAGGGCCTGGTTACAGTCAGGGTTAAAGTAGTATTGCTTGCTGTCAATACTGTATGTTATTTGTTAGCAGGGATAGCAGAAACTGGCTGACACAGGGAGACATAAGGCTATGAGAGAGATGCAGGCCATAGACAAAGAGGCTGGCACAGAGAAAGCAGAATTCTTAAGAGCGGCAAACATTTGGGACAATGCTTATGCTTCGTGCTTAGCCTTGCACCCATTTATTCCTTATTGAGTGAGTTAAACCTGTCCCACTCATGCAGAATTTAAAAATAAAATTGACCCAAGCAGAGTATAATGGATTGGTTAACCCTAACCCCATATTAGAGTGCTGAGAGTTAAGAGGGACTCCCAGTTCTATAATATCAGATATGTCACATTCCATTAGCACGGAAGAGAACAGAGTTAAGGCTTGTGGTTGGCCACATTACAGAAACTGGCAGTTGAGAAAGTAAATGAAACTCAAATTAATGTTAGCTTTATCCTCCCAAAAGAGCTCTGGTAGGCAGACAATTTAATGAAGTCATACACGAGATGGATGGCTATTCATGCCAATGTCAGAGAGCCTGTTACACCATCACTTCCTCCCACTTCCAATATTTTCAATATATGGAAGTGAAATTGCAACACTGTATACTGTCTGCAACACTCCCAGCAGCAGAAAAGCCACTGAATTTGCAAATCACATCAAAGTGCTGCAAATTTATTAAATTTACCACATCAGCTTCATTCTTGCAAATCTGCTTTGATAGGGTGATTTGACCAAATTTTTGTTGAATCAAACCACCCTTTCTGAGTTTTACCTGGCCATAATGGAGGTCTAAAACAAACTAAAGGCATTTTGATACATGAACCTTAAAATGGCTTCAGTTACTTTGCAATAGAAATATCGAACCTATCTTGTCTAGAAAGCTCGCCTGACTTACAAATACCATTTTCCATATGATTTACTTCATTCATAATGATCAAACATGCATATACATAGCAGGAGACTATGTAAGGTTTCTACAGAGGAGAATTCCTCCACAAAGATGAAACATTCTTGCTTTCAATTTTTATAAAAGAGAAAGAGGCAAACGTATAGAATTAGAAAAACATATTATGTTACAAGAAGGGAGGGAGGGAGGGAGGGAGGGAGGGAGGGAGGGAGGGAGGGAGGAAGGAAGGAAGGAAGGAAGGAAGGAAGGAAGGAAGGAAGGAAGGAAGGAAGGAAGGAAGGAAGGAAGGAAGGTTGGTTTACCTTTCTGACTGGACTCAATATACTCTCTGGAGACTGAATGTTGACAATAGCTTCTTCTACTGGCTGTGACATAGGTGGAATCACATTTCTATCAAGGGGAAGTGCTGCTTTTTGACCTTCTGATTCAACAGAATCTTCACCAATCTTTCATAAAGGAATAATAAGCACAGTTTCATAAATGGCAAAATGATCACTTATATAAATAAGATTATTTATATTGCCAAGACAAACAAACAAATGGATAGTTTTCAGGCTTCAGGATCATTCTGGAGAACATGTATATTCTATGTTAGCCTGCCTGCATTTGGCTGCCTAGACATCACCAAACTAGATGTTGGTATGCCTTTTTAGCTCATAATGTCCTTACCCCGGCATTTTGGTGGGCATATCACTTCTTAAATGAACCGCATAATTCCTTCAAAATTTCTGAGATGGCCTTTGACTGCATATAAGAGAAATTTATGAGGTTACAGAAACGTAGGAGACCACCAGTTGCTGGGATTCAGCTGAGTGGTGAAAACAGTCCCCAGACCCTATTTTCTCAGTCATTCAGTCTGAATTTTTGCTGTTGTTATTTTTGCTTGTTCAACTTTATTATTATTTAAAAGGAATGTGATTTGAGTTTAGAAATGGTAAATCACATTGATTGCCTTTCAGCAGAAAATATATTAATAACTTCAATAAATAAAAAGGTTATGCTATCTTAAAATAATATTTCTTATTATTCAATTCTGAGGCAGCATCTTCATTCCACTGTTATTTTAAACTAATAATGTAACTTGATATTATCATGAAGAGGAAACCTTTCCTTTATAGAACATTCTCACATCATTTCCCCATGTAATGAGTCTGATCATAAATTTGCCCCAAAACTGCTATTTGCCCTGGGGAAAATACCAGATTTCCTCCCAGAAAAGGACTGACTTCTGGGTAAGTTGAATTTTATCCAGACTACAGCAGTGGGGAAGCATGGAGAGATAATTCACTCCTACATTATAGACTGGGAACTTCTCAATGGATTCTATTTAAACAATGTACAGTATAATTTTAATCATAGTTGACCCTAAGAGGGACATGTCCAGCCTCACTCTCTTCTTGACCTGTCAGATGCATTGTTCTGCCTCACTATGCACTACCTTCTGATTTGTTAGGTATTCCCCTTTAGGGCTTATGCTCTGGTCTAAGAGCCTGGCAAACCTAGGCATCCCCAATCACATCAAGGCCAAAACTGGACAGTTTAATGGGGCTCTGATTAACATCACAATATTAATCCACTATCCTTTCCTTGATGATATACTTGATTTGTATCCCACCTTTCTGCTCTGGCAAGCATGTTCTGCTCTGTGAAGGTGGCCCCAAAACATTTAAAAAGCAAAACCAATATATTAAAAAGTTAAAGACACAGCTTAAAGGTAACAGTAAAATAAACATTACAATTGACTTTGGGCCAGTCACTCTCTCTCAGCCCAACTCACCTTACAGGGTTGTTGTTGTGGGGAAAACAGGAGGAGGAAGGAATATTAGGTATGTTCGCCGCCTTGAGTTATTTATAAAAATAATAAAGGCAGGATAAAAAATCTAAAAAAAACATTATCTAACAATTCTTGGCCTGGAGAAAGAGAAAGTTTACAGATTTCCCTAAAAAAATTGAGAATGGGAGCCAAATGCAATCCCCAAGAAACTGCATTCTATAGCCCCAAAATGTATGAAGGAAAGATATTCCGCAACTCTAATTTTTACACAAATTTGAAGGGAAAAGCTTAATCTTTCAAGCCTAGCTTAGATACCAGTTACCTAATAAACAAATCTGCTTGCGCTTATTTAAAATAAGATTAAATTAAGAGTTATCTCTTAATCTGGGCTAATTGTCTTCTCACCCAGTCCTCCTCCAGCCCTGCTTAAGGCTGAATGTTAATTAACATTAACAAAGATGCCACCAAATGTAGAAAATCAAAAGAAAAGAAATCTGGTTAGCTCACTTGCTGTACTTCTTCCTGGTTTTGCTGCTGAACTGTGGCTGGCTGCCTGACAATGTAGTTTATCTGGCCAACAATAGTTTGCTGAACGTGCTGAGGCTGCTTGGCCTGACTGAGCTGCAGGCTTGGCTGCTGAGCCTGAAGGAGAAGCTCCAAATCTTTCTTCATTTCCTCCAGTTCAAACTGGTGGTGCATGATGTCCAAGCTCTGTTGTATCACTTGTTCGTGAGCCTTCTCATTTGGGCCTGGGGCAGGCGACTGCTGTGGCGAGAGCGGTGGTGGCAGTGGCAATGGATGTTCCTGTTGTGGTGGCTGTGGTGGCTGCTGCTGCTGCTGCTGCTGCTGCTGCTGCTGCAAATTATTCAGCTTTAGCTTTTGGAGGGGGCCGACTTGAACTTGCACTGCGGGACTGTGCAGAGAAGACTGTGCAGGAAGTTGCTGGGAGTGGCTAGCCTGGCTTTGCTGGCCATCCTGTGATGGAAGGGGATAAACAGGTGGAAGGGCGTGGTGCATTGGCTGCTCTTGGGAGTTCTTGCCCAGTCTGGTAGCTAGACTATCAGGCTCTTGATGAGACTTCTGCTCAGCACATGCTTGCATGGTTTTCAGGATTCGTGGGGCACACCTCTGCTCCCTCTCATGGTGCTGCAAGCTATACTGCACGGGGAAATGCTGCTGGTGGTGCTGCTGCATTTCAGAAGGCTGTCGGAAAGACTGAGGATGGCTCACAGTTTGATGAGAAAGCTGCCCTTTATTCATATGTGGGATATTAAGGCAATGGGCGCAGCACATGGGGGCCAGGCAGTGGACAGGAGGCTGAAATTGGTGAGGCTGGTTATTGAGTGGGTCGTGCTGTGGCACTGGAGAATGATGCCCATGATGATGATACAGAGATGGCTGTATTGCTTGCATACCTCCATAGGTTGGTACGTCTGAATGGTGGCTTGGTCCTCCTTCCATTGACAAGTGGCCTAGGAAGAACAAGCCAGAAATAATGGAGGACAGCATCAGTAGTCCCCATTTTAAGAATCTTTATCCAGAATATGACGATTGCATGTTCAGTCATTTCTACTGTAAAAGGTGTAGGGAAGACACCCATCTAAAAGCTTTCCCTCCCCTGGAAACTCTGCCCACCTCATACACTAAATATAAGATCAAAATGTGGTTACTCAGCAGGGAAGCAGCACTGATAAACTAAATCCTGAAAGACATTTCTACTCTAAAAGCATAGTATTGGGTGAAAATAACTTTTTGATCCAATGTGGCAGTACACATTTAATTTTTCTATAGGTAAGAGCAGGACTAACATTTGACTAAAACTGTTGGTGTTTGACCAAAAATGCTAAACATCTGGTATCAAAAAAGGATACGGCAAAATGTATCAGCAAGAGAGTGCCCTTTTCTAATTGCAGTCGCTCACTGTTGATTGTCTACCCCCAAAAAAAACTAGATTGGAAGAGGGCACTACAATATAGTAATCAATAGAAATACATAGTGATCTAATAATATTAATCCATGGAAGTCCTTAATAATAATCAAAATAATAATAATAAAACGAAGAACAAATATATTTTATTTCACTGCTGGAAGGATATTGGAATATAAGGGGACAGAAAATTTCAACTCTGCACTAGGTTAGGTGCATAATTTGCATACAGCTGAAATGAGTAACATTCAGTGAGTTTTCTGTGGTGAGAGGGATTGGTTGCAGGAAAGTGGTATTTTGCCATCAATCCAGTTGATGATCCAGCAATGACATAGAACTTCTCATATGAAGAGAGCTCATACAAAGACGGTTATTCTGGAATACAGACTTGGAAATCCTGTTTTAGCCTTTTATGCAATATTTATCTTGAGACCCAAATGGTCAAAATGAGATGATTCATTCACAACTTTCTAACTGACATGTTTTCGTTCAACATTTGTGGACCCATGATACATACGATATTTCTACTTCCTACTTAAGGACTTTATTTTCTCTTTTTGGTACTCACTGAAAGAACAAGTAATAATCTGTTAGATATACAGCATGTATTCTTGCCATGTGCCTAATTAGCTGTTTAGTGCTCAAAATTAATCTAATGTTATTATGTGAAGCATTTTCTACTGTTATCTCAAATTACAATCTCATAATTGGTGACGTCTTTATAAATCTTTATATTTATTTATTTTGATATAATTATAAATCCATAAATACACCACCAAAAGCTAACCACCAGCTCTTTCAGTTGCATGATCCAATGTGCAATGAAGTCACCTGAGCAATCAGGAAAGCTAAAAGACTCATTTTGAACCCACACACAAATTTAACACATATTGAAAGACTTCTGAGTATTTCAGCACATAAGTAAGGCAACATGTTTGCCACTCCTTAGGCTGCTCCAGTAATGAAGAATGAATATGAGCAAGATAAGATGATATAGAAAGGATCAGACTGAATTGTCCCCCTTCTCCCAATTGGGCTTTTGACTGTGGCATAGCTCTTCACAGAATATTGTTCTTTGCGTGGTGTAATTCTTATGCCATCAAAACAAGATATCATGTTCCCAGGGTCAGGAGCTCAGCAAAACCCTGAAGACACCAATTCTGGGGAAACCATCAGCAACCCTGTTGTGCCATCCAGCCTGAAAATATAATCTTCTACTCATCTGCATTTTGTCAGCCAAGCAAGAGACCGGGCCACTGAAATAATCAGAGGCTTTTTCATTCTCAATATAGCAACAAGAAGGAAAGAGCTAAAGAGTCTCTTGGCTCTGTCAGCCCCTTAAACCCTCCACTGTCCACAGAGAACTGCTGGAACAAAGCCCTTTTATTGGGAAGTGCCTGGCCTGCTGTTTCTTACAATGGGAAATGCCTAAGTTCTGATAGTACTCTGTTCTGTCACATCCAAGACTTTTTTGGATCTGTGAGAAATAGTTCTTAGCTGGCTTCCTTACTCTCCAGGCCACAAACGCATTGGAGAAAGACAAACACATTACTCACATAACCCAGAGATAAAGAACAACTCACTCATACACACACATACACGATTTTTCAGTTAAGTAACTCCCCCAAAATTGTACAGTTGTATAATTTTATACTTCTTTTTACCTAAATTGGATAGTTGTTTAGTCCAAAAAGACGGGTCCCATGTGAATCTGACCTTCCAAGGAGGACCCACATCTGTATTACAGTTGGTTTCTAGCAAACGCTGAATCTGAAAAACAATCTAGTAACAAAGCAGAGAATGATATTTGACGCAATGGATATATATGCTTTATAATTGGCTGCTTATAGCTTATGACTTGAAATGGGCACCTGGTCCTATATTTCCATTACTGCTCCCATTCACTATGGACTTGGTTACATATTCAGTGGAGACTCCTAAACTATTATGAACTGAAAAGATAAAAGGAACAGAATTCCCTTCACCATAAAATAAATTATCTTGCATTTAGACAATAGAGACTTGACTCGGTTTTACCAACACTAGGAATTTTGGAGGCAACAAAGGTTTGCCACCATGGTGAGTACAAAAACATACAGAAAAGCAAGCAATTTACTCTCTTCTGTTTTTGTGAATCAGGTAAAATTGTTATTGTAATTGTTTTATGTTATTTTTAATATTGTTTGTTGCCCAGAGTCACTTGTTGAGATGAGCAGCTATATAAATTGATTAAATAAATAAATAAGTGAAATAAAGCAATACATTTAAGCGCAGATCTGAAAAGGCAAGACAAGCCATTTGGTTGCTGGTCAGCAAGCAGGCACGGGTTGTTGGAGAATTCTCTCCATTCAGCTCTTGGCTGGAAAGGGCTGGCACTGATACAACCGCCGTACCACGGCACATTTGCGTGCCACATCAGTGAGCCACAAGTAAATGATGGGAAGTGCTGCACAACTGTGCAGTCAGAATTTATTTAATTAATTAATTTATATATTAAATTTGTCACTGCCCATCTCATTAAAAAGCAACTCTGGGCGGTTT
The DNA here is from genome assembly GCA_030867105.1 of Liasis olivaceus. Taxonomy (NCBI): domain Eukaryota; kingdom Metazoa; phylum Chordata; class Lepidosauria; order Squamata; family Pythonidae; genus Liasis; species Liasis olivaceus. The sequence goes on along the minus strand of CM061349.1, from coordinate 93,088,108 downwards.
ACAGAAGAGATAAAATAAATTAAAATACAATATAAATGATGTCCTGCCTCCGTGACATCACCAGGGGTGGACTGCCTCCATTTCTCCTCCCAAAGTCCCAGCAATCTGTGACAACCCTGTGAGATGTGTGCCATGAGATGAAAAATCACTGGTCTGGTAGATCTCTTCAAGCTCCATAGAGATGCAGATATATAAAAGTGCCTTTGGTCAGAGAATCCTGATGCCTGAATAGATATTTATTTCTATTTGTTTATTTATAATTTCAATAGCTACGGTCACCCACTTGCCAATGATGCTGGGCAGCTTACAGAAGACTTTAAAAAGCAGTAACAATAAATTAAAACAATAGTAAAAAAAAAAATGGCCTTGCTGGGGGCAGGGGGGACATAATAATTAAACAATATCAACTCAAATAATGGATTTACCCAATGCCTTGGCCCAATTCCTGTGGGAACAGCCAGGTCTTCAAGGCTCTCTTAAAGGAGAGCAGGGTTGGGGCAGGACTAGAGACCTCGGCAGTGAGGGTATGGGGATATTGTCTCAAAGGGCAGGTCAGTGACAAAGAAGGCATATCTCCTGGGTCCCATAAGATGACATTGTTTGATAGATGGGATCCAAAGCATGCCAACCTTGTCAGACCTTACAGGATGGGCAGAGAAAAGCAGTCCTGAAAATATATTAAAATACTTAGCCTGGAACAATTTTAAACTGGATTCAGATGGATTGAGACATGGAAAATCCAATAGCCTAAAAGTGTCAATTTCATATATGTTCACCAAAAAAATATTCTATATTAGTTCCACCTTAATGTGAATTACCTTAATCTGCCTGAAAATTTACATTCAAATATGTTGTTCAAATGTATTCTTCCGTAAAATAAAATTTTCTAAGCATGTTTAATTTTGAAATACACATTTTAAAACACATATTTGATATATGTTTTGAGTACAGAACTATATGGAACATGCGAGTAGTGCAAACTCTAATATATAACTAAATCTTTATTGATCCCAAATTTTATTAATCCCAAATCAGATCAGTTTGTATCCAAAAATACAAAGTCTGAATTTATCAAATCTGTCTAATGGGAATTTTATCCATTTCTTTGCAATCACAAGAGTTGATCAAATCAGGATAGGATCAATATGGCTGGCATGAAAAGCCATTCCAGAATATGGTAACAGTTCCAGTTTATTATTCTTTTTCCTGGAGGCTTAACAGTTTGAGATTTTAATAAATACTCTCCATTTACTTCTGTTGGGACTACTGATCATTTTAATTTACTTAAAAGAAGCCTTTTAAATGTCTTGTTCACAGAAAGAATGTGCATTTGACCTACCAGCCCTACCTTCTTCTCATTCTCTGCTAATTTTATTTCTCTCTTCATATTTTTTCACTGATCAGTTCTGAATGATCAATCTGAGCAATTCATTTAGCAATCCCTCTGTTCATTTAAAATATCAAACAATATGTTCGATGAGGACCCCATCTAGGGTATCTTGGGATGAGCATTTATCCTTACCAGCTCTTTACTGAAGAGGAATGGAACATTGTTTTTACTGCATACTGCCCAGCTAAGAAAGTTTTGCACATGTTCAAACTGCCTGTTTAACACCATGATGCCCTGAAGCTGTTGTTCCATTTTCTGCTTCCTTTCACTGGTGATCCGCTGTCAACAATCAGAAACAAACAAACAATCCTATTAAAATATAATTTGTTTTGTAACAAATTACATCTGTATTCAGAATGAGAGAAAAAAATCCACAATCTAGATCAGAAGTAGACAACCTTTGCTGAGTTAATAGGAACAACTGAAGTCTATGCTGGGCGCTATCACAAAATGGCTGCCATGGAGGAGTGATTTGTTCACGCAACATCTAGGCATGGCCCAGTAGACATGGCCAGTCACAAAGTACTTGTTTTCCAGAAAACAAACTGTTTTGTTAGTTCTCTATAATCTCATGTAGATCCTCAAGAATTCTCTCTATGACGATAGCTTACTTTTGTCTCTTTTTGTGTAGATGAGCAAGCGTTCAATAGAACAACCAGCCCCCATTTCTATTTTTAAAGAATGCCTATATGACTTGGATGGGACCTGGAGCCATTCTTGTAAATAAACTTGTCAATAGAGGCTGATGTTTCGCTTTTAGCATACTGGCGAATTTATTTCTAATTAAAAAACACTAAAGCTTTACTTAATGAAGAGTGGTAGAAGTTAGTTTTCATTCATCCCCTTTTCCTTAGAACAGGAATTGCCTTCAGTTGTAGGTCTATGTTGACATTATGAGTCCCATTGATGGTGCAGACATAGTAAGCATCCAGCTGTGTCTCTCCTCCAAATTCAGTAGTCACCTGGGTACGGCCAGACTTCCCTACAGAACCTAAAGTATCCTTCCAAGTTTTATATTCCCTCAATTAGTGAGTTCATCAAACAAATCTGTGCAGCAATTAACTGACATTGTCTGCCTCCTTATCTTCTTAGCTACAAGAACCATCCTACTTACCTCCAACTGTTCAAGGAGAACATTTGTTCGCTTATTTATTTCACTGATCAGAACCATTTTGGCCATTTTGATCTGATTTTCCACTTTCCGTTGCAGGTGTTTTGCTTCAAACAATCTGTAAAAAGAGTGTGATTAACAATTTCAAGAACTGTATTCACATTTGAGAACGTTGGGGAGAAATCATTTTTATGGAGGTTAAAAATGTGATTATCTGGGTTATTTGCAGCAGACATTTTTACAGAATGAGGTTGTATATGGATTTATGGCCTGAATCTTTCAAGTTATATTAAAAATAAATAAATAAACAGGTCATCTAAATGATGCCATCATATAGGCTATACTGAGAGCATCCTAAGCTGTAACAAGTTTCTTACTGCTCAGTAAGTCACTGTCCATACCTAAATCACACCTCTGTAAAAATCTGAAAAATGGTCACTAAGGATATCAGATCAAAGAGGGTACCTAAAAAATGTGGAATGCTCAAGGTTGATAGTCATATGAGGACTCCCTCATATAGCTGAGGATTACTAGCTGGTGCACCAAGCCACAATGCTTTAAATAATAGCATGACTATGACGTCAATCCACAGTGAAGAGGCTATGACATTAAATGATAGAGAATTTACTAAGTTGCCCAAGGCAGAAGTGCCGTATCATTCTCTAGGTAGTCACAGGAATTAACTCTTAGAATTAAAAATCAATATGCCAGTGAAAGAGGCCCTTCATCTTCTTAGAACAGAAGGATCTCCTAAGTTACCTGTCTTCAATATGTTTGGCTGAGACTTGCACTATATTTTTTTTCTCTTCCACTTTACAGGTTATGTTTTCCAGGATAACCCTCTGATTTTGCAATGCTTCTTGAAGATGCCTGAATCTATGGAAAAAAAGAAGAGTCTTGGAAGTTTTTCCTGGGTTCAAAAGCCCAGACAGACAGGATGAATTTCCAAGAAGATCAGTGTCCCCAACAACCTGCCAGCCCCTCCTCCCAAGATCCATCCCTTCCTAATTTCTCTTCCAACCCTTTTATAGGAATTAAACAATGCCTCTATATCCCTCACCAGCATCCTGCATAGCAGAGATGGGCAGCATACATCCCTTGGCCCAATTTAGGCATGTGTGGGAAGCCCAGAGAATGTGGGCAGGAAGAAAAAATGTGAAGGAGGAGCCTCTCCAGTGGTCATTTCAGATCTGTGCCTATATCAATGAGAGCCAGTTTAGTGTGATGGTTAAAAGAATTGGATTAGAAACTGGGAGGCCTTGAGCTCTAATCCTGCCTTAGGCACAAAGCCAGCTGGATGGCCTTGGGCCAAGTACTCTCTCTCAACCCTAGGAAGAAGGCGGCCATGGCACACCACTTCCAAAAATGCTGCCAGGAAAACTGCAGGGACTAGTCCAGGCAGGCACCAGGAGTCAAGACTGACTTAAGGCACAAAAAAGAAAAAGAACAAAACCCCTCCATCCATGGCCTGCAGGGTTAGGGGAGGAACAAAAAGAGAGAGAAAAGGATGGCAAGAACAAACAGGGTGAAGAAAGCAAGAACAATGGAAAGCCCTATGTGTTTTTGACCCTAGTTCTGCCTACAATTACCAGGGCCCCAATCCATTCCCCACCCTGGCCTTATAGCACTACATTTCGTGGGACAGGGAGGCTTCCCTGGGGTGGCCAGAGGCAGAATGTGAGAGGGCACGTGGCTGTTGAAGGTGGGAGGAACTTCAGCAGGTACAGTTTGCCTAAAAAGTTACACCTGCTCCAATTCCTTCTTCTGCCTACGTATTAAAAAGTTAAGGGACCCTGTCTTCTGTTGTACCAAGCCACCCTCAGGAGAGTTCAATATATGGCAATGTCGATTTCCTACCTGTGGTCCTTGTGCTCTGTCAGGAGGCAGCAGCGACAGGTAAGGACATCACAAGTCTCACAAAATAGCTTAAGCCTCTCCTGGCTATGCAATGGGCAAAACAAGGGACATTCACTGGTTTCCCCTTCAACTCCTGGAAAAGAAAACATTACTACAAAATCAGAACAGTCGCAATTGCCTTTTATATTCTGTCTTTTATGAACTGTACCATAATCAAAGGTTTCATCATTTTTGCTTTCAGCAATGCGCACATATACCTAAAGGGCTAGAATGTCTCAGATAGTTATAGTAGAAAAGCAAGCTTCTATTCCTCATATTTTTATAGTGCAATTTTATTCACCTTCTACTTATTCCTAGGTAAGTAAGTGAAAAAGGCATTCCTTTTTCTAGGATGTCATTTTGAAGTATGAAATATCCCTGAATGCCTCATTCATTTTCCCCAGATCATATATATTATTCCTCTTGCATATGCAGATGTAATATAATAAAATCTTGAAGATGAATTTTAGGGAAAGATTGGTATAAATGTGTAATTACTAAATGCTCTTACATAGTAAATTCTGAAAGTTTACACAATTAATCTAGGGTTGTCAGTAGTCATGTATTTTTTTATATTAATCAAATTTCATATGCATATGTACATAATATAAATTCTTTTCTGATGTTTATTATGCTCCACTATTGCAATTTAGAATTGAAAATCTTGTAGGAAGAAAAAAGGGAAATGTGACTCTTTGTACAGCGCCTTCAAAACACAGTTTGTCGTGTCCTCTGGAAAGAGCTAGAAAACAACAAAATTAGAGAAATAATGTGCCTTTAGGTGAGTCCACAGAAATTCAGTACTTTTCTCATATTCTCTTCGCTGAATGTCCTTTTCAGCAATTTTCAGGAAGGATCTAGAAGTTCTAGACCCCCCTTTCATCATATAAAATGGCAGCCAAGGTATAGAAAGATGGCACTCTACCTGTACAGGCTCACAACACATATATTCTCTCCCCCCCCCGCCCCATTCACACTGCCAATAGAAATGCTGCTTGTAGGCTTCCCTTGGCCACTGAAAGAAATAGGATTTTTGATGGGATGATACAGACTTTGGTCTGTATCACCTGGAATTAATGTTCTTAAGTGGTGTTAGTTGACTAAAGCCTTGGCATTTGTCCCCAGAAGTGAAACAGTCAAGAATAAGAGAGATGTAAGAAGATAGAATTGAATTAGAACATAGAATAGAATAAAATCTCATTAATTACACAGGCAACATCTGGGAAAGTTCCAGCATTTTATGGGATAAGATTTACCTACTAAGATTTCAAATCCCTCCCCATAGCTTTTACTCATGTTTCCCTACTCTCATAATCTCTACTACTATTTACACTTAATTCATTTTTTTCTCTGTTGAGCTTGGAATAGGAGCATGCAAGCTGTGCAGTCTCATGTGAAATAAAACAAATTTGCATGTGTGGCTAATTTGCATGAGCTATTCTAAACACATCATCTGTGTGTTCTGGACACCAAATGTAGACATGTTTCAACAAAGCAAGAAGAAGATAATCTGTTTTAAGTGTAACCTTAATTTGCTTTATTCAACCACTAAAGAATTCTGTTCTCAATGCTGTTACGAAATGCTTCAGTTTCTACTATATTGTTCATATCTATCTGTCCTTAGGCTACAATGCACAGTCTTTGAATTCCAAACTTTCCAAATCTGTAAGTCCATCCGTCTCTTCTGAACTGTACCTAATAAATGTGATGGGCACATACATCAGATGACTTATGCCCTGATATTTTGTTCTGATTCAGTTATTTACTACTAGTTTGAACAGAAATAAAATTAAAGCATACTAGTAGAGAATGAATATAAAGAGACTGCTATTTTCTTTTCCTTTTCTGTTAATAGCATTTCTGCCTCCCAGGATCATATGGCTCTGAATGGTTACGGGTAAGAGGAGAATCATTTACTTGCTTAGGTGAGATACCAGTAGAGTTGCCTACTGGAGATTTGCTCCATTTCTTTCCTCAAATTTACAGCCAACTTTCACCCAGTCTGGGAGGAACTGTAATGAAGTGTGGTACATTTTGTGCAGTAGTCATTTGCTACTTGTATTTAAGAGGACTGCATAGTTATTGGATCTTACACTATCATATTTTATTCTTGATAGATACAGAATTATCCAATGTTTTTTATTCTGTATTATGATTCCATGGATTTTAAATAAATACAATTAATAAATCACAGAAAATTTAGGTGTCCCAATTACATTTAAATACTGAAGTGGGAACTTTAATCCTTGATCTCAAAATTCAAATAAATGTCACACAAACATTCACGCATGCATGCATACATTTCATATCCGCACTTCCACTGCTTTACCTGAGGACGAGGACATTCCACAGTGCCATTTACTAATATTTCCCACAGTGTTGCCTTCTGAGTTTGATTGGGATCCAGAATATAGAAAGTACTTATTTTACCTTATAATGAATTTGTAAGAATAGTTCCCACAGTTTTAAGTTTCCTCCGTTAGTCTACTAGTTCTGTAGTACTCATGACCATGAATACATCTCACTAACTTTTCTTGCATTGGGATCTGACAGCCCATGAAAGCTAACAGCTGCATAGTGCAAAGTATTGGGACTCTATGAACCATGAAGTAGCTATATGGAAGTGGCTCTCTCTTTCTCTAATCCCAAAGGTGGCGATTTGCCCCACTCAGCCTGTTTTCCCCTGGATATGGATCCCAGATGGAGAATAGAAGAGATAGAAATGGGAAAGGATTAAAATGACAGTGATGGAAAGAACAGGGGAGCCCTTGGGCAAGACCAAAGTGTTCTTCCTCCAGCATTTCCTAAGTGGGGTGGAAGGGTGAGAAAAATGAGAGTGGTAGGGAAGGAGAAGGCATATCCAAAAGTGAGTAAGAAGAATCCTGTCTACTTCTGGCTAGGAGTTCAGGCAAATGACAGAAAAAAATATTTTTCCACCACTGATCAAAACAGTCACCCAGGATTATAGACCTATATATATTAGAAACAACAACCTTTTCCTAGATTTGCATCACAAATGTTAAATATGTAAGAGCACATCATTTTAGTATGTACATTCTCAGTGTGTATGTGTATGTATACAATTCTTTCCCCTTGCTAATTGTGGAATTTTATATATTTGTAATTGATGAGCATTTCTTCCTAAGACATGCCTTTTTGTTGCAATTTGAGGGGTGGGGTGTTAATTTCAAACTATTTTGCAAATATATTGCTGTGTAATATATTTGCAGTTTATGTGTTATTTCTCCTGACTTTAACCTATTCCTGTCTGATTCTTTGCTTTTTGTGCATGATTCCCTCTAGTTTTTACGATTCTGCTCAATCTTACCTTTAAAGAGTCTGATCTGAATACGTTATGACAGCCTTTTCCATCATAGTGCTCTGCAAATGTGCTAAATGTCCAAACAGCATGATATGGGGACAATGTGAATTGCATTTCAACTGGATAGCACTAGTTGGGGGAGGGCTCACTAAAATCTGTTGAGAATTGCACCACATTACCTAAGGAACTTTTTCTACACATGCACAGCACCTATAAATGAGTCACAAATAGACCGTTCAGCACAAGAAAGGAAAAAAACATGACCAGGTTCCATTTCTACCTGAACACCCCTTCAAGGAGATTGGCAGAAAATGTTCTCCTCCTGCTTCTTTGCCATGGCTGTGTTCTTCTGTACATAAGCTACAAAGCCACTTGTTGCAGTTAGTACATAAACTGTGTGCAGGCCTCTTCTCTTTACAACCAGAGCAGTTCTGTAACAGGTTCAGACAGAGCAAAAAGATCATTACATTGGGATAATTCCCATTAGTTGACAGAGTCATTGTCTCAAGGTAATGCAAATGTTATTCTTTCTAAATATGGCATTTACTGTTTTGTACATCAGCAGCAGTTTAAAACACATATAACTATGATGGCACAGGTCACTTCCTTACTAGCATCTTATAGTATTATTCAACCATTGAAATTAATAATGAAGCCAGGATTTATATCACCATAGTGACAGTTGGGTATAAGATGCTATAAATCACTAGAGAGAAAATAGCCTTAATGGACAATAAGATTATCATCTCTTATACACTATGTAAGAGAGAAAAATCAGGGGAAGCTGAATTCACACAAAGAGGGTTGTAAGTTGTGCAGACAATTCATTCTGCCAATATGTGGGTTGAAACTTCTCTGAGCATCACATCAAAGAAAGTCCTTTCTCAGACACCACCCAACTAAATTCAGAAATGGTAGAGACACCCAGTTACAGGTTTCCAGTAAAGAATTTAAAGTTTGAGCACCTTGTTTAGCAACAGGAGTTAATAACAGATATTCTTTGACATATCGTATTCCCAAGCTATTTAAAACGGAAGTGTGGGATTCGTAGCTTTCTTATTATGACTGCATGAATCCCCAGCATCCTTCGTTATTAACCATGCTAACTGGGGCTGCTGGGAGTTGCAGATAAATAATGTCCATTCCCCATCCTTTGTTTTAATGGCAGCCCTTAGCACTCTGAATTCTGCAGAGGAGAATATACAGTACACTTAACAAGAGGGATGGAGAAACACAGCACATGAATAGTGGTTCTTGATTTCTAACCTTGTTTAATTCCAATATTCAATGAATGGATAAGGAGAAACACACAAATGTATGCTCATAGCTTTGATGATGTCCCTAACACAACATGGAAACATTTGGCTATTCATGATTCCTGCCTAAAGGAAGAAGCCCTATGCATATAGAAAGTGACTCCTTAAGAATAGACAAATTGCATGTGAGCCAAAAAGCACACCCAGCACATATTCTGTTGAGAGAACAGGTCTAGCTTTATATACTCCACTTACTCAGCCACCACTGAATGCCTGAAGATAGACAGTACATCTGTATAATTAATTAACCAACCTTTTCCAACTTTGGTACCCTCAAGACCCATGGACTTCAAACTGCAGAATTCCCATCCAGCATTGTCTTTGCGAGAACTCTGAGAATTGACTCACACAACTGAATCATCATCCAGGTACAAGAATCATGCAATAAACTAGGAAATCTACAAGCTTTATAAAGATAAGACATATTTAAACTATTTCATCATATCCTATGTGTTACCTTACATCTCAAAATGTATGGGGGGGGGGGGCAACAGGTAGGGATATCTGTATCATTTCAGCCTGAAACTCTTGCCCTATTTGCTACAAAGTGTTCAACAGAACTCAAGCATAGCTGCAAGGCAAAATATAAAAGACTCCAATCAAATATAATAGTAAATCACCTGTTACACATTTTTAAAAATGAAAGCAAATGAAAACTAGCAAAATCTCAGTATCTTGTCCCCCCTGGCTATGTGTTAGGGTGATAAATCCTAGAGTGATTTTTGTGAGGAAAAACCCACAAACTGTTCTTGGAAACGCTATTTTCAAGTTGATAGATCATAACTGGTACTGTATGTCTGTCTTCAAATTTCTTTTTATGGCTTTTCTAAAGCCCATATTCCTTTTTATTTTCCTGGTTTTCCTTGCTTCATTTTGGCAAATAAGTAATAAGGCTTCAACAGAAGCACCCACATACTAGCCAAAAAATCACCCATAGCCCTCTGGAATCCTTTGGAGTTTGTAGATCCCACACCCCTGCAAAAAAATATAGTTAACTATAAATCTAAATTTCAGCAAAAAGTAGTATGATCATGACAAAGAACATACATAAAATTCTTCATCTCCAGATCACCATACTAGCATACTGCCTAATAACGAAAACTAAACCTAGAATGTGGCCAGCTACAACTCTTGAGCTAGTAACAGGCTGGAATTATTTGTCATAGCTGCCATGAAACCCTGAGTTGCTGTAACCATTATGGCCTCAGCATGGATACCTAAATCCTCCAGAACTGCCCCTTTGGGTGTCCTCAACAGAGTGTCCAGTTCCCTGTTACCTAGGCTTCCTTTGTGCGATTACTCAGAAGAGGAAGTCCTTATGGGAATTTGCCTGGATTAGACTGACTGAAAGCTCAGAAAAGCTTTTCTCTACACTCTCATCTTGAGCCAGACTGTTGCTGAAGTAACATCTCTCTTGGGGCTCTGAGATCCTGTTTGTGCTTTGCCAGCTCTCAGGTTCATACTGTAAGTTTTACCAAAACTGAGAAAATGGACAGTAAGAATTGTGGAGTCCTTGGGCTTTCTCTGAGCTTCATTGTTTTCTTGCAGATGTTTCATTACCCAGCTAGGTAACATCTTCAGTACATTGTCTTTTTGGAAAAGACCAAGGCTAGTTTACCATAGATATTCTTTGCTATTTGTTTCCATAATCAGGTCCTCAGAAATATAACACTTCTATACCACATACTTTTTAAAGTCATTAACAAGCCTGCCTTACTGTTTTCCAAAGGTTGTTCCCCATAGATTTTTAGGATTCCTGAGGATGGCTGATCCTATCTCTTCCTTTGATTTATTCACAAATCAGAGATGAGTGAGAATCACCAAAAGAATTACTTTTCATGTGGGAAAAGGGCTTGACAATCTGTGTCACTTATAGAGATCAAATATGATTTGCTTTGATTCTACATCCTAACACAGTTGTGACAATTCAGTTAATGGAAGTAAATGCACATTTTAGTACTGGGTGCAGCATATAATCTTGAAAACTTTTAAATTATATAGCTTTGATGACAATGAAATCCCATTCTGCACAGCATTGTGTGTGCAGACACATAAAATGTATTTCATTAAGGAATTCAAGGTTGACCAATTTAGTTTCTTGAGTTCAGGACTAACCATATCTTCTTAAGCAAGACTGCTTCTTTCAAACCACAACCACTGATCAACAACAATTTATGCCCTGAATGTCCCCTTTTTTCAGCCTCAATATGGTAGTGCAACAATAACAACAACAAAACACATTGATGGGGTTCTACCTATGCTCAAAGCTAGAAAACTAATCTATACGTAGAGCACAGTAGACTGTCACAATGAAGAACAGAGACCCTCAGTCACGTCCCTGTTGTGAAATGGAACTGTTAGGCTTTAAAGATCGTTAAACTGAAACACAGCAGATTACTTAATCCACTGAAGGAGAGGCAAAGCATGGTCTCCTGTTACAGTTTGTCTAAAATATTCATGATTCAACAATGTCTGTTAAATTTTCAAAATAAGAGAACATACTGTCAGGAACTCTTAATAGTTACATCATAATTATGAAACATAACTGTGCTAATGATCCTGAGAATACACCCTTGGATTAAGAAATGATTTAGTAAATCAGATCCATCTTATCAAAAATTCTTTTTAGAATCCTAACAACCAACAGGAGCTAGACAATTTATCTAAACTAGTATCATTCTTGAAGTATGAAAACTCTGAAGTTACTTAACCTGCCCAGAGCATACCAATCTATTAAACAACTGTATATAAACTTACCTTTGCCATGTCTGGCTTTATTGTAGCAAAAGTTCCTACAAAAGAAATCTTTTACTACATTCCTTGGTAAATGGAAGTTATGTGCAAAACTGATGCTACCTACATAAAGAGAAGGAAAAGAGCATCAACACAATTCAGAAAATCACATTTAGAAACATTTTACATATTTGTCTTAAAACCTTAAATGTTCATGTATACACCTGAGAGCTTAGTATGTACCCAGAATGATGTACACAGAATGATAATGGTACATACACCTAGCTAGTACTGGCCAATGATTGCCTGCTGAATATATAAGAACTATGTTGACGTTGATGCAACTGTTAAGCCAAGATTTTAAAATCATTGTTTGTTGAACAAACCATGTTGGCCTAGGTCATACATGACACTATGCCAGAATGACTAAATTTACATATCACACTAAGCCAAAAATAATCAACAATATAATGGCTTGACATTAGGGATGAACATTTTATGATACAACCCAACAGAAGATTAAAGAAGGACCATAATGTGGTGGTTGGGCCTATAATTTGAATGGTTCCTGATATCTCTTAATACACTTAAGATATGCACAAAATATGGAAGGCTACTGACAATTACTATACATTATTGAACTATATGGACTAATGGTCTGGCTCAATAGAAGGTAATTTCCCACATAAGAACTGGCTGTGTCATATCTCACCTAGAGATTTTTTAAGGAAATGTTCATCCGCATTTACAGTTTTCAAAATTATGGTCAGAAAACAAAACAGAGGAGGAGGAGGAGGGATACAATCCATGTGTTACATGCATCATAATAATCTTCAAATTTGGCTACTTGTATTCCTTTAAAATCTGTGGTGTTTCCTGAAAATTTGTTTTCAGCTGGGTGAAAGCAGATGCGGTAATGGCTTCCAAGAGTTTGTTGACCAACCAGAAACAGCTAGAATTCTCTCACTTCCTTTTTGTGCTGAAACACTTATTATGCAAAGATGCTGCCACATGAACAGCAAAGGAGACAAAGTATTCTGAGGAGATGGGGCTAATGTTTATTCTTTCTGAGCTGCCAAAGAAATGAGACAGACCAGATATTGTGGGTGCTCGTTGTGGTTGTACTAAAATGATTAAACTACAGAAGTTTGTAACATATTTTAACAGGTTTATATGATGAGCTTCTACTTCTTCTAATGCACAATGTTAAAGGAGAGCAGATGTGCAAATGAATTGTTATCTTTGTTACTCCAAGTTCTCTTGGGATAACAAAATCTCAGCTTGGTTAAATTTTTCCTGTTAAATCAATACTATATAGAAGAAGGAGAAGGAGAAGGAGAAGGAGAAGGAGAAGGAGAAGGAGAAGGAGAAGGAGAAGGAGAAGGAGAAGGAGAAGGAGAAGGAGAAGGAGAAGGAGAAGGAATAATCACTCTTCTGTATCAAATGTTGAGGCTGAATCGGTTGGCGAATGATATCTCCAAAAGATTTTTCTGGATGCAACTGGAAACAGAATATTGCATAAGTTGGTCTAACTCTTGTATGCTATTCTGATATTCTGAAAATCATACTCATTTATAATCTGACAATACAACTGGAGGGCAACATTACTCAATTCATCTATTTTAATGTCCTCCTCTGTATTTCAAGTAGGAAAAAAAAAAACTTCAAGCCTATCTATCCATTACATCACCATAGATATAGATCAGTTCCTCTTATGATTATTTCAGGTCAAAATTGGGTATTTTTAAAAGTATAAGGTATGGGACAAAGTGTCATGGAGAAATCTATGTGGTGACTAAGAGTCACTTGATGGTACATAATCAATTTTTTAAAGTATAGAATTATGAGAAAATATAGTTTCAGATATTATTGTTATATAACTTTTTAAATTAAATGCTCTGCAGAACATTCAATTATTAACTCATCTACTATTCTTATGATTAATTATGTTTGTGTCAGTGACTCTAGCATTTGAATGTTTCCCATTACTAATTATTCATTGGGGGGGCATCTTTTATGCATACTCTTCTAAGTTGTTTGCATCCCTTGCTAATAAAGTGACACCTGCACAATGATAGCTAAATTATACGTGACATGAAGTTGTTGTTAGATTTCTTTGAAATATACATTGGCTACCATTACATTTGTTTCATGCTCTTCTAGAGAAAGTTCAGGGCAATTCACATGGGAATTATTTCTTTCACAACAACAAGAAAAATAGGTAAGTGATACAAGTGGGAAGGAAAGCCCTAGTTCACCTGAAATGTATGAATGAGCAGAGGGGCAAACCTGGGACTTCCTAGTTCAGGTATATCACACTATCCATAAAAGAAATGATAAGAGATATTTAAATTTTACTATATATAACTTCTCATTTCCATCAGAAAACATATGGAAGTAAACAAAAATGAAACAGTTAACTGAAATATATAACCCAAATTTTGTCAAGGTACTAAAATCTAAAATTATTAAATTTCTTAAGATTGTGGTATCTTACTTCTTCAAAAAGTATTTTCAATATTATGATGATTTTCATAGTAGCATTACTTTAGAGATGACCTTATCACCTAACAGATGTAAATAGGAAAACTAAGGAAATATGATGGGAATGTTATATTGACCTACCCATATAATATGGAAAACATCATTTTTGCATGTTACCTATTTATGCAATTCATATTATTCTTTCTAGTCAAATGAGCATTCAAAACAGATTTATATGATGATCTTGGAGCGTTATTTTTTAATTTCATAAGTATAACTGTTTTGAATGATTAACCACAAATTTAATCAACTTGTGAAATCACAGCAGCAATTACCTTACGGAAGATTCTGTGAACTATACAGAGATGGCAATCAAAATAGCAAAGCGAAATTATTTTCTAACTAAACCAATGTTGTACTAATTATTGTACTAATTACAATAAGTTGTATGTATAACTTACTTGGATTTTTCATTGTTTTGGCTTCATATTATTCTTACAGAATCATTGGTGATTATTTAAAAATTTATTTAAAATAAATAGCATCAGCTAAATCAATCCTTTTGAATTTAAGGAAGTTTAGTGCCATTCTGGGAGCCTGGGAGAAATTTCTTAAGAGTAAACTGATGGACAAGTAACTATCCTCAATTATTGTTCTAAATCAAATTTCAGGATAGAGATTAAAAAAAAGCTACAACAGAAGCATAATGAAAACATTCAACCAGAAAGCAATAAAATAGGGATCGCTAGATAAGGCCCACCCACTCGTCTGTTCCCCCAACCAGGGCTACCTCACACATTTTTCTAGTCAGGTTATACACAAGCTTTTCCCAGTCTGGTGTCCTCCAGATATGGAGGGCTAAAAAGAGCTACATAGCAGAGCCCAGTGTACTTATCAGATCAAGGTATAGAGCAAACAAGAGCATTCTGCTTGTTTCTACAGTATGTATGGTGCTGGTAGTCATACTAGACTCCAGTTTTATTATTGGGTGGACACACAGAATCTCTGTTTCCCATGACAGGAAAGAGATGGGAGAATAAGGCTCTGAAGAAAAAAAATACTTATTTAACTGATTTATTTAGACAGCTGCCCACTTGCCAAGCAAAAACAGAAGATTGGGAATATAACTGCCATGATTCCTACTTTACAAAGGGCAATTACATTAAGGAGTCATCAGTGGCCAGTCCACTAGCTGAATGAATTAGAGCAGGGTTCCTCAACCTTGGTGACTTGAAGATGTGTGGACTTCAACTCCCAGAATTCCCCAGCCAGCCATTACCCCCATGCTGGCTAGGGAATTCTGGGAGTTGAAGTCCACACATCTTCAAGTCACCAAGGTTGAGGAACCCTGAATTACAGGATACTCTAAAAGAGCTGACCAGTCTGGTTTAAAGAACTGTGAGGAGGACAGCAACAGCCTTTCAGTTGCCCATGAGGACTTAGCACCTGGGCAGCACACTGAGAAGACCTATAGTTCACTTAATCAGTACCTTTTCTACTGTTCTATGTCCAGCACCTTAACTGAGCATAATGATTAAGGTGTTGGACTTAGACTGGGGAAATGCAAATACAAGTCCCCACTCAACCATGGACTGGCATAAAGTTCTCCCTTTTGTATGTTTGCACTAACATTTCCCAGGCAGAGTATTCCACCCCATGTGAATCATGGAAGACTGAAACGATATAGCATGTTTTGTTACACTGCACCTCTTTTAGAGATCTTTGTAATATTTTGCCCTAGCCATGCCAACACCCAGATAGGATAGAGTTGCTTCTTTCTGATACAAAATATTGTATTAACTGCACACACCAAATATTCATTAGATTATGCAAACATAATCAAGCTCTGTTTTGATGCACCTGTGTTTTTAAAAAAATGCTGATTTATTATCATAAATAAATACTGTGACTACTCATAGAGCTCACTTAGTGACTTTGGGCCAGTCACTTTCTCAAAGCCCTACCCACTTGACAAGCTTGTGGTTATGAGGACACTGGGGGACCCTGTGTAAGTTGCCTTAAACTCTTAAGAGGAAAAGCAGGATAGGAAAGCAATAAATAAATATTTAAATTATAGTACTTTCTAAATGTGTATAGTGTATTTCAATTAGCACACACAAATTTTATGCAAATCAATGCCATATCTTGCTGATGCACTTCTGTTTGGGGACAATGCAAAGATGCTTATCCTAGCAGGGGAAGAATTCAGCACCTCCTTCCCCTCTGCTATTCTGCTCAGAACAATCTCTTTCGGATAACTATATTTCATTAAATCAAGTTACCATTAGATTGTAAAGACATAAAGTCAGTGTACAATGCGTTGCTAAGCTGTTACTGCACATTCACGCAGGCACAGTATCTGAAAATGACAATAACCACTAGGAAAATTTGCTAGACTGTATTGGGGAAAAAAGCCTAGCAAATATTTGGTGTTATTTTACATGTTCAGATTCTATCAGCTGTTCCAATGTTTCCTTCCTTTTAAAACTAGGATTATTTTTCTTGACAGCTGGCAGCCCTATGGTATGATTGATTGGTGCTGACAGCTGGAGTTGTGATGTGGAATAGAAGTGTATAATGCCCTTGCGGGCACCTGTATCTTAGTAGGACAAATTAAAAAGCAGTCCATGAAAGTATGCTGTAATTCTTTGCACTCTTCTCCACCTAATAACTGTATCCTGAAATGGTCCCTGGAATTGCCATGTGTCAAAATTGAGTTAGGCTATATTTCTCCACACAGACAGGTCTTTGAAAGCTTGTATGGTACAGGCAAAAGGGCCCTCATCCCAGGACATATGTGTTCAGTACAAAGATAGTTCAAATATGTAAACATCTGAATTAGCCTATCGGTCTGAATCAACCAATGCTTTTGGACAAGTAAACACTCAGGTGATGATGACCTTCAGGCCTTCTAGATAAGAGAGGGAACTTTCCAGCAGCAGCAGCAGCAGCAGCAGCCCAAGGATAACTGTTAATACAGCAGACATAACACAGCAAAGTCAAGACATATGCAGTTACTGCATTAAGCAGCTATCTCACACACACACACATCATATTTTGCCTTTTGATCAGCTACCTAAATATTGGCCCCATCTAGTTTTTGGTTCACAGCAAAGGGTCTTGCACCTTGCAGTCTTTATCCCACAGAGAGAACAATTGCCCTTCAGTTATCCAAAGTCAGGGTATCACGCGACTTACGTTACTTGGTAATTCTAAACCTGAGCACTGAAGAGATGCACCAATCTTCTCCCCCAGCGTGCCTGATTTTTACCTTCTAAATCTACATATTATTTAATCATCAATACCTTTCCCATTGGAATGGCTATTCAAACTTCATCAGCATAACATTAAGCATGTTGGAAAAATAACCAGGCAATAAATCGTAACTGACAGACAGCTGTTCCGATCAGAACCAGGGAGGGCTTATCCCAAGATCCTGGTAAACTGCTTCTACACAATATTATTTCTTCAGGGAAACAAAATACTTATCATGTTTGCTTACCTGTTCTCTTTAGAAAGCAGTCTCTTGACTGAGGAAATGGGTTGTTACTAAGCAGACAAGCATGCACAGCATAATCCCTGGAAACAGCTTCTACTGTTCAGCGTCAGGGTTGCTGCTGAGAGAAAAGGGCTAGACCTTCTTGTGCAGCATCTGAAGGTTCTCTCATCTTTTCTTTCTTTCTTTTCCCTTTGCTAAAGCCCACTTCAAAAACTAAGCCCCATAGATAGGTGCAGAGATCACTAATCAGGTTTCAGTTTTCTTCTTTTATATTTAGGCCTCCTCTGAGTTATTTTCCCTGTTCGCTGGAATAAAATACAATTCCACGGTCAGATAAGAAGAACAGCAAGCTCTCTTTTTCAAGCAGATCTTTTTTTTCCAAAGAAAGTGTCTCAACATGTTTTACAATAAATGCTCACAAAGGGAGAGTATAATGTTCTTAGTAACAACCCAAATTACAAACAATTATTTGCAGTCAGGTACTTCATTCAGTTTCCTACCCATCAAATTTTACACCTAACACCATATCTCTTTTCAGCACCTGTATATTAGAGAGACTTCTTTTAAATATGCCATTATTATACCTCTGCTGGTAGAGGAAGAGTATTCAGCTTTGCCCTAGAGATTTACTGTTTGTACGTATGAAGAATGATGCAATCAGCAAATCTAAATAGCAATCCAAGATGAAATTAGATAAGTCAAACCACTGTACTTAAAAAGCAATAGACCAAATTCAGTTCTAGTGTTATTACATGGTCCAAATTAGCATACCTTACTTCTTACAAAAAGCTGCCTTTAGTCCTTGAAAAATATTTCTATCTCTCCATAAAAAGTAATGTTACTTAATGCTTTTCATAGGGCTATGACTATGGACTCATAAAAAAAAATCTATTTCTTCAAAGTTTAGCAACTACTGCCTTGTTGGCTTGAATCCACAGCTTTCTATTTATGGCATGATGATGCTGTAAAAATAACCACAGTATCCCAGAGAATCCTGAGTGAACTAACAAGAACCCTTAGACTACTATCTCACACAATGCTTATTTTGGAGTTCCCCACATCTGCAAACAGAGTGCACAAGCGAATCAGCTAATGGAAATAATCTTTAAATGTCAACCTATGCCACATTTGGGTAAACAAGACAATGACAAAAATAACCAGAAAAGGCTAAAACGCTTTTCCACGGCAAACCATTTCCAAAAGGTTCTTATAATAACACTAAAGAGAACATAGGTGTTATTAGGCTTGCACTAGCTCCATAGCAATTTTAACTTTTTAACTATAAAAAATGAGTCCGGCATTTGTCCATACAGTCATTAGAGGTCAGGCCCAATTTGATGCATCTAACTAATTATAAAAAATAGTATACCATTCTTCAACTAACCAATATAATAGAATGACATGCAATACTAGGAAACCCAAAAAACAAATTTGGCTTGAAAAATAAGGTTTTGAAAAATAAACATTCCCCTACTTTACCTCATTTATGGCTATTTGCCGGGGGGGGGGGCGGGGGTAGGAGATAGGTGTATGATGCAATTTATGTAATTCACATCATTTGCATGATGATATTGTGACGCCTATGGTAGTACGACCTCGTTCCTTCTCCCACTGTGGTCTGGCAGGGAAGGGTGGGGCTTGCAATACAATCTGGATTACTGCAATGTACTCTACATGGGGCTGCCCTTGAAGAGCATTCAGAAGTTTCAACTGGTGCAGAATGCAGCTGCACAGGTAGTAAATGGTGTCGGTTACTCAGCACATGTAACACCACAACTCCATGAGTTGCACTGGTTGCCAGTGTGCTTCTGAGTGCAATACAAGGTGCTCACTGCCACCTTTAAAGCCCTTCATGGCTTGGGACCAGGTTACCCAAGGGACCGTCTTTTCCCAGTTGTTTCTACCCAGGGATGCTCCAGGTCCCATCGGCAAGGGAATGCCCGCTGGCAGGGCCCAGGAGGTGTGCCTTTTCTGCCATAGTGCCCACCCTATGGAACATCCTCCCTCTGGAGATCAGGATGGCCCCGACCCTGCTTGTTTTTCATAAAACCCCAAAGACCTCGTTGTGTGCCCAGGCCTGGGGCCCCGAGTGTGCGAAGGGTCCCATCTCCTAGTTGTTTTAACAAACATGGATTGTAACATTCTCCTTGGCTGCTGTGTGCATTTTAATTTTTGTATTATGATAGAAATTTGTTTTTAATTTATTTTATGATTGTTCACCACCCAGAGTCACTTGCCATACAAGAGTCATTTGCCATACAAATCAAATCAAATCAAATCAAATCAAATAATCTCTAAAAGAGAACTCTTAGACTTGGAGGAGACACAATTACTTTATTATTGCTTTATACCCCCAGATCTGAGTACAAAACTGAATCACTGGGACTTACTCCCAAGTGAAATTGTATGGGGTTGTATTATAAAATGATTTACAGATACAATCCTGTACACCACTGTTTCAGAGAATAAGCTGGACAGACCTTAAAGGGCATCATTTCTAAGTACACATGCAGTATCTCAGCTTGTACATATGCCCTGTCAGAGTCAAGTGAAAGTAGATGTTTTACTGACACACCAAGCTTCAGATGTACACAGCTATTCTTACTTATAGCAATAAAACATAGAACTGAATAGCATTAAACATACTTACATTATGGGGAATCAACCCCCATAGCACTAACAACTTCAAAATGATAAAAATGATTGAACCAGATCATTAATTTGCATAGTATCTTCATGACAGATTCAGTGTGAGAAACACAACACCAAGGAAACAGCTCATTTGAAACAAATTATGATTTGCAGGACTCCCCTGGGTTTTTGATTATCTCCTGGATTAAGAACCTAAGAAACAGCCTATCAGAACTCCCTAACAGAACTAGCCTCCTGTTTCTCAATCTTGCTTATGGGAAGCCCTAAAGCAATATATCAAGGCAACAGCTCTCTCCCCACTATTGTCCCCCAGCAACTGGCAGCACATCATGCCTTGTACATCTGAGAATCTACTTCTAGCATGACTTGCAGACCTCAACAAACGGGTCTTCCATAAAAGAGTAAAATTCTACAATATATAAAGCCACAAAACATTCAATCCATATATTTCTTTCAGAGTCTTAGAGCTTCTATATTTTCCACTATCACTACCTTTCCCAATTTTATTAATGTGTATCAATGTTTAAAAATAATATCCGGTTTCTATTTATGAATATTATATGTGCCTGTGTGCTTTACTACCACAAAATGGCCACATTATTTTAGGCTTTTTCTAAGATGGGAAAAACTGATCATGTATTAATGCTTAAATATTTGAGAATATACTGTATATGTGCAAATTGCTTGGTGACCTGAGCTGTAGCAGCTCAAATTGAAACTGAACTGTTTCAGATCAAATTATTTGTTTGGTTTGTTGGCTCTGAGCAGTTTTCTATCTTTTTTTAAATGGCATGTACAGTAATATTTTTTTTCAGTTTATGGTAGACTGACTGCAATGGCCTCATTCTAGGAAACAGGCAAAAAGAAAAGCTGTATTCTAGAATCAAGACACCTCTCCGGACAATTTATTATTTTATTTCTTTTACACAGTGTTGACAGAGTCACACGCTGATCTATGCCAGACACAAATAAGCCACATTATGGCAACACAGGAATATTTAACTTCCATCAGCTTGAGGGCTGCATCTGGCTTTGCACAGCACGTTGAGACCCTACTCCTAATCTGGGTGGGGTTGTGCCCTTGGGAAGGAGGTCCAGAAGTTTTAAAATAAGTAGCTTAACCCCTAAAATACTTAATTGACCATTTGGCCCCTTAACCCCTTCCAAAGAACGCAAAAGGGGAGGGGGGATGATCATTTTGGTCCTCTGCTCAGTAGATAGATCTGGGAACCATAAAAGAGATGTGGTCCCCAAGCTGCATTTTCTGCATCCCTGGCTTAGTGTATCATGCAAATCCAGCCAAAAGTAATTAATTCAGCAAATCATCATTAAGCCATCTTTGACTTAGCACAATCTGTGAAGTCTGTCACAGAAAACAAAACAAATGGACCCAGATTGTCCTGAAAGGTATCCTTCCAAAACATGAGCCAGCGTGAAAGGCCCAGTAGAATCATATGCATCACCAGGATTTGAATTTTTACTGAGAAACTCAACCTTGCCTACTGATATGGGGATATCAGGGTTTAATGTGCTTCAGTCTGACCAATTCAACCTCTCCAGTTCCTAGCTATTTCACCTTCTGACTACTCCTACTTCCTCTAAGCAAATGTTAAGATAATAACTCTCCAAGAGCTTTACCTAAATGCTCAGAACTCTTGGTATTATTCACATGTTCTCAGAGGCCCAATTAGGGGATCTGGTGGCACAGTTTTACAGACAAAATAGGTGTTGTATGTCTTTTTATTTACCTGACCAGCCCAGTTCTCAACTTGCCTTTTGACCGGGGAGCAGAAGAAGGGCAAAGTGGGCCTCACCCTACCCAGCAAACTTTTACCCTTATGCAAACGGCTTGCAACATTTTATTTACCTGCCAGTCCTTCTTGGCATGATTAATAAAGTGATGCTTTCATCCACACCTCAGGGTGAATGTTTAATTAAAACTAAGGGGTATTCATTTTCAGACAGGAGAAAGTGTAACAAGTTGCATCACTTGCCTTTGGAGAGGCTTCAACAAAGCAATTTCACTTGCAATCCCTATAATCTAGTACCAGTAATATGAAGCTGGTCAAAATAGCACACATAATTATAATTGGCTTTTTCAAAAATCTGCAATAGTAAAAATGCTCCATCGCTTCTACCATCTCCTGTTAAAGTGAGTTCTGGCAGCTAAAGTTTGGCTAGTCAGAAATTTCAGCTTCCAGCACTGCATAAGTATACAAAATCATTCCTAATTCAAAGATAGCAAGCTTGGGCAATAATACAACGAATTCATGGGCTGAAAGGAATTTACTTCAGGCAGCAACAGTAGTGGCCTTGTGGGTCTTTTTATCTACTTTAAAAATTAATATTCATCTGGCTGATTGTCAGTGTTCCTTTGTATCTTTTTGGTGTTTATAATTTGCATTTAATGGGTTTTTTCTGATAATTTTCCTTAAAAATGCATGAACAAATCTAGTTTTGGCATGTCTGTTAAAACAAACAAATTTTTAAAGCATCATCACTTCAGGAAGCTGATCTTCCTCCTTATTTCTTCATTCTACCACTATGTATCTCATTCCAAGACAATCTGGAGAAAAAGAGTACACCCCTTCCCAAGAATGCTTCAGAACATTTGAGGCCTTCTGGGAAGAACCAAATTGCAGCAATTGGCAGAGGCAATCCATTTTAAATTATTTGTTTAGAAAACCAACATGCTGCCCACTCTTTTAACAGCTCTGGGGGGCTTAGAAAAATATAGCCAAAAAATAAGACTATACAGCCACTCCTTGTTTAGCGACTACCTTGGTTAGCAACCATTCGCAAATACAACAGTAGTAAAGAATAATACAAAAATCATTTTCTGACCAACGTGTGCATTTACAACCAAATTTTGTGCACCTGATGACCCACACCAGAGTGAGAGTAATGCTGGCATAGCTGTACAAGAAAACTTTATCTAAATGAAACAGCAGCAACCAGTGATCTTCACAGTCTTTCTCTTCGTCATGTGTTTGCTTAATGACCATTTCACTTAGTGACCTGGTTGTTGGAATGGGGCTCAGTCACTAAATGAGGAGGGGGTATACTAAAAAAGCAAGGAATATAAAGCCCTAAAACTAAAATAATAATCTCATAACATTAAAACACTTTAAAGAGAGAATGTAGCAATACTCTAGTTAATAAAATGGGAAGAAGGACCACTGTTCCTAATGGTTAGCTTTCTCATCCAAAATTTATAGCTACAAATGTCAGACTCAGTCTTCTCTCTCAACTCTTTCATGGAGAGTCAGTGTGATGTAGTAGTGAAGATGTTGGACTAGGAGCAGGAGGCCCAGGGGCTAGTCTGCCCTCAGCCATGGAAAGTGATATCAGGTGGTCATTCTCCCTAAGCCCAATCAACCTCACAGGGTTGTTGTTATGGGGAGAAAACATTATGTATGTTGCCTGGAGGTCCTGCCTATAACTGTAATGATATGTGGGAATGACCTTGGGAGACAGGTGGAAGATCTGCAGACCAGACAATGGTCAAACAAGCAGTAGCTGAGTCCGCAGAAGGAATGGGGGGGGGGGGGTAAACATCTCAGAAGGGACCCTCCCTAGTTTCTTGGACTGTAAAGGCAAAGGGGGAGAGATGTATTTTCAGACTTGCAAGATTCTGTTAATGGAACGTTATGATAAAATTAGAGCTGGTACTTCTGGGTGTGCTTCTTGTCTGGACTACCACTTTTCAAGGCTGAAAGTAACTCTTTAAAGCAGCTGCCACGCAATCCTGGGAAAAGGCATGGCTGTATTAAAGATGGTAGACAAGAGTTTAGTTTGTGCCACTGTGTGTCTACTCCAAGACATCTTTTTGGAACCAAACCCTAGCAGTGCTTCAGAGCCCTATTGCTGACTCATACCCACTTTGTAACCAATTCTGTAATTCCACAATCATTGTCAGGCAATCTGTTTCCCAAGTGAATTTTTTTACGTTTGTCTCTGTTAAACTTCATTTTCAGCCCATTTCTCTAACCAGAAGCATTCACAGGATATGACCTATATGGCAAATCTAACCTATCACCACCATCCTTAACCTTGTTACAACTATGGAATCAATTCTGACAAATATCATCGTAAATACATATTAGACCAACTATATGCAAGGATTCTATCATTTAATTGTGAATGGAAAAAAATGTAGCCAGTTCTCCACTATCATCTCTTTCATTGCTTTGCACTGGTTTTTACTACTGCCAGTAATCTCATTTAAATAAAATTCTTACATGTTTTCTTTCCTCTCCATGCTGCTAACATATTAATTAGAGTTTTGCACCTGGTGCCTTGCATGGGCCTATGAGAATATCACTGTTGATTGATTCTTCTCTCTTTCTCCGCAGTTCATCTGCTTTTTAAAAAATATATTTTGATTTATAACAGAAAAAAAATATATAGGACATAGAATTATTAAGGGATTCTGTCTCCCCTTTCCCCGTGCAGTTCAGCCTTCTGTTTTATTGGTAGAGAAAATTGCTAATGACTAATTTTCTAACCAAACATTCAAATATTATTATTTCTGTTGATCAGCCTTCTTACTTATCACAGGTCCAAAAAAACAAACCAACCACACACAGATCTAACGTGAATATGTGCAGCATATTTATACTCACATTTGCAGCTTTGCACTTGATTTTGGCCACAACAGCTCACAGACGTGAGTCGTAGAAGCTGTTCTTTAAAAAGCAGCCTAGGGATTCAGTGTTCAGAGATACTATAGGGAAAAGCAATCCCAAACATGCATGTAATAATATAGTACAGTATGAACTCAGTACCAGACAGAGTTACAGCGTTATCCTGTTTTCAAATCACAGTCACTCAGTTCAGGATAAGTTTGCTATTAGATTCTTTTTGCTGGCAAAACAAAAAACACAGCAAAATAGTATATTTACGTGGCTGAATGTTACTTTTTTCGTGGCATTATACGATAGTGATATAATTGTTAGGGTTGTTGTGTATATGCGCATAAATAGACAAATGAATAAAATTGAGGATTTGGTAGATAACTATCAAGCAGTCAGCTTTGTTCTCAGCATTGGTTTAGCAAAATGCCCGCAAAATAGAAAATAAAACGTTTCCATTGGATTCAGTGAAAAGCCCGAGATGCTCTCCTTCCATTCTAACCTACCATGGCTATATCTGAGACAGGAATTCAACTCAATATCCAATCACAGATATGAATAACTCCCAAAACATAGCACAACTAATTTTTCATGATGTAAGTTTTAGGTTTACATCAGCCTCTTCATGATACTACATAATTAGGAACCCCCAAATGAAAATACTAAGAAAAAGAGAAATTCAGAATAAATAATAAAGGATGGAAAGACACTTTTAATGTTTATTTTTTCATAAATTCACAGAATTCTACAAACATCTGATAATAACCCTGACACAGTAACTCAGAATTAGGCTTCTGAATGTGGTGTGTTCCAGATATTTTGAACTACAAATCACATCAGAGATTGGAGGAAATAGTTAATTAACTTCTATTAAGGTATACTAGATGATTGCTCCAAGGCCCTTCTAAAGTAGTTTTAATGTTTTGGGCACATCTGGGGAATAGTGGGAGAAAAGGAAGGGAAAATTCTTATACATATGTTTACTTAATACTGGATGCATTTAATAAAATATCTTATCAGGCAGCCAGTAAGGAAGCATAAGTAATCAGCATACCACATCATTCCTGAAAAAATCCCTTTGTAATCTGGGTAAATTCATGCAATGCTAGAAAGTATACTAATAGGATCACACAATGTGTGTTTTCAGGCAGTTTTTATTGTGAAGTTGGTCTCTCATTCAAATAACTACAGAGGAAGATGACAGAATATTCAATGTCTAGTGCAAAAAAAATACCAGTCTAAAAACACATACTATCTCCCTACATTAATGATTCTTTTTAATACTGCATTATACTGTAGAAATAAATAAAGTTATACAGTTCTTACAAATCTTGCTGGTTAATCAACTGTAGATCTAGCATGCCCTGATGTTGATTAAAAATAATAACAACAATATTTGTTGAAATAATGTTTCTTGGGGACAACAATATTTGTTGAATAATGTTTCTTGGGGAAAGGCGAACTTCAAGAAAATGATGCATGCTCAACTTGCCCCATATAAAGCTGAGGTTTTTTGTTTTTTTTTAAACTTCATTAATTCACCAAATAATTAAAAATTACAATCACAACCATTTCCACCTACCTGAACATAAGTACCACTGGTGTTATTAGGACTTATTCCTGAGCAGACACATATAGGTTTGTCCTGTACTGTAGACATCATACAGAAGTACTGTAGAATGACAGAACATCTTAGGTACCATCAGCCTCAGGCTCAGCTCCTGGCAACTGTATGAGAAATGCTTGCCCTCTCAATCTGTCCCTGGCAGGAGTTTTGAGCTCTTTCAGAGACATTCCAGTTATCTTTTTGATGCCATCCATCTATTGTCTTCCATTTCCCATTACCGTAAGGTAGTTTTTTCTGATTCCTCATATGCTGGCATCACTTGCCCAAAGTATTTAAGTTTCTGTTTGCTAATCATTGCCTCAAGTGGCTTGTCAGTCTTTATTCCTTCCAGGATCAAATGATCAGTTCTTTTTGCAATCCATGCTACTCTTCGTAACCGTCTCCAAATTCTGACAGAATCTTCTTCCTCAATAACTATACATTACAACTGGAAAAATATTACTTTACCTATTTTGATCTTAGTTGCCGTACAAATGTTGTTGTCCCTTATGATCCTGCCACATTTATCTATTCTGACCCCAAGAAAAGAAAACTACCTATCACCTTCTCTTCTGCATCATTAACTATAAATTAATTAGGCTTGTTACCTTTGGTTTTGTGCTATTTAATGAATATTGTGTGATTCCAATTGAACACATGCAGAATCAAGCATATTTGATTAAGTGTAAATGAAAAAAACCTCTTTTCTAGGAAAAAATCTTTTTAAAAGTTGACTATTCACATCCACATGGTAATTACTTGGCTGGAATTTATTCTGATGGGTTCTGATTCCAATTATCATTGGCAAGGGGATCAATTTTTGATGTGGCAATCATTCCATTAGCAACACTGCTAAAAGAAACTCAGCAATGCTTCTGTGTAACGCTGCATGATACTTGTACTTGTTTTTATCAATCATAACATCACTCTTTGCAAGATCAAAGCAAAACAATATTAAAGTCCTGAATATTCCATGCATTTCAGAAAGTTTCCTAGGCGAATAGCTATGATAATCATTTGGAGCAAATACGACAAAAAAAGCTAAGAAATTTAAGGAGCTACAAGGCTCCTTGCTGTATTTTCAAACATTCATTAGCTTTTAGGCTGCTTATTGTTAACCGAATACAGATCCTCCCTTGATACATCGTTCCGCTTTATTTCACAAATAACAAATAATCGTGGAAATCTGCCACGCGCATCTTAGTAAGAATCGTATCTTTATAAATTCAGCTAATCCACGCAGAACTGCTAGCAAATCTCCAACCGCAGCCTAACAGGATCTCTCCCGCCCTCAAAACAGATGCACTGTATTCTCCCACGTGACTTATCCGATCAAATCAAAAGTCCCGGCTCGAGAGCGCGCGGGTGACATCATCGTCATTCCGTATTTTAATAAAGACAGGAAAGAGGCGGGGTCGAGGCAAGCATCATGTAACCTTGGGACACCTATAGTTTCTATCATAGAGCTATTACGGGATAGCACGACTTGTCACTCTGCGTATCATAGAGTATAGCGGCCATCGGCGCTTTCCCGCTGTTATCGGAAGTTGAGTTGCTATGCTTCCTGTTCCCTTTCATTTTATTTCCCGCGTCTTTCCTCCGAGAGCATTCTGGGAAACGTATTAAAGAAGGTCGTCTTCCGTTTCCTTTTCCTCTTTCTTTTGTCGCGTGCGGCAGGATGGTGAGTCTTGGGAGGGCTGCCTGGGAGAAAGGAAATAATCAGCAACCGTTGGTTTTACTTAATTCTACAGAAACAAACGCAGTGGTGTTACGTTATGTACTTTAGCTTTTGTGAACAAGGAAAACTATTGTTGCTGTTAGTATCGCTTTCCTAATATTTGACTTGCCGTGACGCAAAATGTCACAGTTGTGCCTGTCCCATTTGGGTATTGTTCAGGTAAAAAAAAATGCACTTAAAATTATTCAGTCTGAATCTGGGATCTTGGTCAAAAGGAAAGCTCTGCATTACAGGCACGAATTTCTGTAGTGAGAACAATAAAGTAATATAGTAACAGTCTTTGTTTCTTCCAAGCCCCGAGGGCGTATGTGCTCAAAATATGGGATGCGTTTGACTCAACCTTCAAGCAGGACTAATGAAGAACATAAATATGGCCCCTGTTAAATGCCTTCTTCTGATGAGGGAGAATGATGATTAAAAAGTCTGCTGTAGTGCAACTTTTCCTGATGATAACTGTAATATGATAGAGAGTTAGGCTTAAATTCCTTTGTAGGTCAGTTTCTCTAATTTGCTGCCTGATAATTGTCCCTATTTTGAGACTCCGTAGCAACTACAAATTACAGGCCAAAACTGTATGAGTCAAACTTCATCATTTTGGTCTTTTTTTCAGGACTTGGAGAACTAAAGGGACATGGAGACATGGGAATTAGTGAGGTAGCTCCCTTCTTTTTAACATTCTTTTACTCTCTGTTCTATTTTGATTTTTATATTTTTAATGTATTGATTGTTTTTAGTTTTGTTGTATGCCGCCCAGAGGTGGTGGTTGCATGTGGTGAGATAGGCAGCTATATAAATTGGTTTAATAAATAAATAAGGGCACCAAAAATGCTAATTTTAAACCAATATTGAAAGTGTCCAACCATGCTTGCCTCAGTGGTTCTCTGCCCTGATTCCATGCACAGTACTGCAGTTGGAAAGTATTGTAGGACCAATAGAATAGTTTCAAAGAATTTGTTTATTTATTTAAGTTATCTTGGGTGCCTCCTGACTCTAGTACTATGCCTGGATCTTTTCTAATTATTTGCATTATTTATAGGCACAAATCTGTGCGCTGTAAAGTAGTTGAACCACTGCTTTTGCATTAAACACCTTAAATGCCAGTGTGCCACTTATACAGTAAAACTTAAGGAAAGCAACCACAATCTCCTAGATATTCTCAACTATATATATAGAATGAGTAAACTGAATATATAAATCCTCAGGTGCCAACACCTTGGTTGCTTGGCAAAGACCATAACCTTATTGTTTGATGCTAAGGCCTTCTGCTGTATAGTAGGAAACAAAGGCTAGATGGATTTTTGGCCCTGTCTATCAAATCCTTTATATCCTTTTCTCAAAACTAAGTATGTATAATTTTCCTGCATTTTTACCTGCTTTTGTAGTTGTCATGGTGTACTTTCCCAAATAAGTCAAATGTAATTTGTGTCATTTTGCTTTGTGACTTGATATCTTTACATCTTTTGAAAAACCTTGTAAACAGATAAAAAGAATAGCTGTGTAGAAATAAGCACTTCAGTATTTTATACTATTGCATCATAATAATTTCTTTCCAATAAAATGCTACTAGAAAAAATTAAATGTGCTATATAGTACATTTTTCTTTTCTTTTAGGTAAACATAATGTTGGAAGTGAGCATCATCTCAGACCTTAGCAGTTAACTAAAAATGAAAAACATGGTTTCAGTTATGCTACCAGGTGAGCATTGTATAAACATGGAT
The DNA here is from genome assembly GCA_030867105.1 of Liasis olivaceus. Taxonomy (NCBI): domain Eukaryota; kingdom Metazoa; phylum Chordata; class Lepidosauria; order Squamata; family Pythonidae; genus Liasis; species Liasis olivaceus. Next base: position 93,058,008 of record CM061349.1, on the reverse strand, counting down.
TTAAGAATGGAATTTATCAGTGTATATTAATTTTGCTCAGAGTATTTCTTTTTTTAATGCCACAACTAACAATACATTCATAATACATAACATAATTCCAGATGGAATTAATCTATTGGACTGAAAGTCTTTCAGCAAGAAATTATCTATGACCGAGACTAGAGTCACATCTAGATGTCCCCAGTCATCATGGTGTGCTATAGTCCTCGGAGAACAATAACTGACCTTTATTCACTGACACTGATTCATTGGCAGAGTCAGTTGCCAGGTTGGTAACAGATAACAAACTTTCTCTGTGTTGCTGGAGGTAGGAGATGACTTGTGGTGACATGGTAGGTTCTGGTTCAAGTAGTTTACACTGTTAAAATTTAAGAACAAAATAAAATAGCAAAAAGGACAAACATATCTTGCTTTCTTAAGGAAACATGAATTCGTCAAAAAGGAAATAAAAGAACTACTTTAGCAACATTACTTGTAAATAAATAAAAGAGCAGCAACTGTTTCTTAGTGTGATAAAACTCAATTATGTTCCAAAATGGGTTTGACTCATATCTGAAAATTATGCCCAAGAAACATAGTTGATTATTGTATTCTGTGTGCCATTAAAATTATTTCAGATGTTTTCAAATAGGCACTGATTTCAATTTTTTCCCTTCAGTGTATTTTTAAACTTACTATAGTTAGCACATTTTAAAAGATGAGTATCAATGAGTCAGGATTTGCCTAGAACTACAGATTCTAGATTGTCCTATGTATTTCTGTGGATATTAGCATATCAGGTATAAAAAGATACAGCCTTTGTATCTGTTAGAAAATGCTGATTTATACATTGTTTGGCAAAACAATTTTCAGATATGTGAAATCTTCTGACTCTGCTTTGTGCAACCCTTTTTGTTTCCATGGAGCTAGAGTTGCATTGTGATCCCTTTTGGTGTGCTATGGTTCTTGTAGGAAGACTACTAATTTTAATTCATTGCTTATAGAATTTCATGCCATAGTAAGTCAATAGATCAGTTTTGTATCATAAAAGTTTGCTACACCGAGGCATAGCATTATTATTCATTGTAACTATTTTGTAAATTTATTTCCTATTTGTTAAGTCATCTATTGTCTTTTCAATTCAGTAAACCATGATCAAGTGAGTGACTTGTTATATAAGTTCTGGGAACCCTTATTGCTTTAAGGGTTAAGATATAATACCAATGCTACTTTTCTCCCTTTTATCAGGAGTGAACTATGTAAAATGATGTTTGACAAAAATGAAATTTGAAGTGTCTAGTTGATTTCTGAACTGCATGCTACAAAGCAATTCTGGATATTTAATTAGCTGAGCTTGCAATCTCACAGCTATGTTTGACAAATTTGTTTCTGGCTGGCTGTTGTAAAAGATGAGGTTTACTATTTTGGTAATTGAAGAGAGGCTGCTGCAGAGCTACAAATTTGTGGACACAAGTCTGATTATATAGTGGTAAATTGATGTAGACTGAATACTGACTTTTGATTTTTTTTTCCCAGGGTTATTACAGAGTCATTGTAAAGAAAAAGATGCTTTAGTAATTCAGATTACAAAATTCATCTGCAGCTGACAAAGTGGTGAAGTTATATGAAGTCTATATTTATTTCAATAAAAATGTATAAAAGCTGAAGCTGATTGGTTTCTGCTTAATTACTTGGGCATCAGATTCTGAGGGGTGAAATGAAATTCCCATGTTCTAGCAACCCCAGTTTGCAATATCCTGTTTTATTTATAGCGATAAGATGATGTGGCTTGTTAATTAAAAGCTATTATTTTTATTTATTTATTATGGAGAACTTGTTTAGTTGTAGTGGTTAAGGCACCAGGCTACAAACCAGGAAACTGAGTTCTAGTCCCGCCTTAGGCACAAACCCAGCTGGGTGACCTTGGGCCAGTCCCCCTCTCTCAGCCCTAGGAAGGAGGCAATGGCAAACCCCTTCTGAAATCTTGTCAAGAAAACCACAGGGACAAGTCCAGGTAGTCACAAAGAGTCAACACTGACTCAAAGGCGCATATATAGAGAGGGAGAGAGGGAACCTGCTTAATGGGAATTGTATAATTCAATTATTTTACCAGTTAATGAAGTACTGTATCCTATAAGTTTAGAAAAAAACTGCTATTCTAATTTTAAATATGCGTAGCACATTTTCATTCCTGTGTTCTTGCATTATCAAAAAACTTTTAGTATAGCAATTCCACATCCAAAACACATCAATAGATATCGGATGGATGGTGTATTAAATGAATTCGTTACATCTTGTAATAATGAATTTCCCAGGTTAATAGTGCACCATGAGAGCTGCTTTCTTTGCTCTGTCCAAAAATTTTTCTCCATCCTGTGCATGATTTCATTTACCTCAATTATGCATACCCTGCCTTTATTCCAACTGAGATTCTAACATTGTAGCATTTTTCTCAGGATGTTCTAGCCTCTTGACTAGGTAACAAGTACAGAGTGCTTTCCTTAAGGAAATCTACAGAGTTCTAGGATGGGGGACACTTGACTTGGCAATAGTATCTGTGCAAGGACCCCAAAATTGTAGCTGATCACAAGTCAGCAGTGTAATGCAACTGCAAAAAAAAAAAGGCAATTTTTTTTTCCTTGCGTCATTGGGAGTATAATTTTAAAATTACAGAAAATTAATAGTCCCTTTCTATTCTACATTTGTCTTACATTCTGGGCACATCACACTGGGTCCATATCAGCTAATAAGTTAGATGTATTTTCCAAATGGTGGTCTGGCAGCATACAATCACACCAACTGGGTCAAATTCCTATTTTCGGAATAGAGTCCAGCCCCCATTTGCCAGAAAGTGCCTAATGGCCCACAAGCCTTTGTTCCACATGTGTCAATACATCATGTTAGGGCTTTTTCTTAATCTGCTACAGATCACAAACACAAAGACTGAATTTTTATTTTCCTCACAAAATTTTTATTCTGCAAAATTAAATACCTATTCCCTCTAATCTTAATAATTCTATGTTTGTTTCTACTTTCCTACCTTAGTCTACAGTCTTCCTATTACTATAAGTCTACAAGTATTTCTTATGTTCTATATCTATGTTCCTATCCCTATGTTGGTAGCAATGTCTTCCTATCTTTTTCAGTCTCTCTTTTCCCCTCACAGGTCTTCAGCTCTTGTAGTAGCCCGTCTCAGTCCATTTGAATGTGAAAACCTTTTTTGCTCTTCTGTAGACTTGAGAATGGCCTTTTCTCCTTCCTCCCCACTCCCCCAGCACTCAGTCTGGTTTCTGGAGTGGGTTTATGAAGCTCTCCATCTGAGCTGCTGCACACTGGGCTTACAGACTCTGGTGGGACTCTTCCTCTACCCACTCTGAGCTGTCTCTCAGCCAGTCTTGCAGGTTTTTTTGCCCACGTAAGACCGCTGCTGAGATGCTTGCCTTTGTCAGAGGTTTCTCCTTCCCACTTCTCTGTGGTCTTCCTGGCTTAATTCCTTTCTTGCTTTCTGCTCCATTTTATGGGACAAACTCTCAAATTAAGGAGAGGGTGGTGCCATTTTAATCCTCCTTCCCAGGCAGCACTAAAACCTGATCCCAGGAGAGAAATGTCTGCTTGCGCTGAGTGAATTTACTCTTCCACACATCACTAGACCCTCCCCCATTAGCTAGGTAGGTAGCAGTAGCTGCAGCTGGACTACTGTCAAGACATTTGGGAGAAGTGCCTTGGCTGTGGTTTTGCATTCATGTTTTTATCTGCTTTTTCTCTAAGGAATAAGTTTAATCCTACCCAAGGTTGTCAACATTGGGTTTAAGATTAGCTGCGGTGTCCCCCACTGCCACAATTAAAACATTTAAGTAGGATTCAGAAAAAAATGGAATAGGAACAAAGGATAATTGGGAACGGGAACAAAGTCCTTATGTTAAGAGACTGTGGAAACTCTTGAGAAGAGACTGTTGTGGCGAAAATACAACATTCAAGTACTAGGGCTGACCAATTTTCTATCATCCTACAGCACAAGGTAAGGAATAATAAATATTCTGCTGAAACATTGGAAAAAACTTCCTAATTGTAAACACAGTTTTGATAATGGAATCAATTAACTAGGGAGGAGATGGTCTCCTAGTTCCTGGATGAGTTGTAACGAAGACCAGGGGGTTGGACTGGGTGGCCTAAACCTTACCTTCCAATTCTACAATTCCTCTCAAAATCAATTTTCTAGTATTAGATGTAATTGTGAGAATGTTCTGATAAACAAATTATAAAGGCACTCCAACATCTGAAATAGTTTATTCATGCCTGTAATTAAATTTGCATACATATATAAACATTTATGCCACTAGGACACAGGCTCCTCCAACTTCCTTGATTTTCTCTTCTGCTCTTCGGCTGAAGAACTTTGCTTTCACAATGACAGGCTGCTTTGGCAGCTTTCCTTTGCCCAAGACCTTGTAATACCCCTGGAAAAATAACAAAATACAAGCTTAGAGTTAATGAACATGAAGTCTTTTGAAACCATTACTTGTCATAGCTTCAATAAAATTAATAGACAAGAATTTTTAAAGTACTGTATATCAATTTTCATAATTGATGACTTTATGAATTTACTGGGAGGGGGAGATATCAATCAGAAGTCCTCATTAGCTTGTGTATAAAATCCAATCTTTGTAAAGATTTGTATTTTACTCAAATACACAATAAAGGTAGGTCAAGTTGAAGTTTGGCAAGGTATAGCATAATTTGCATTCACCATACAGGTGAAACTCAAAAAATTAAAATATCGTACAAATGTTCATTTATGTCAGTATGGCAACTCAAAAAGCGAAACCAATATATGAGATAGATGCATTACATGCAAAGCGAGATATGTCAAGCCTTACTTTGGTATAATTGTGATGATTATGGCATACAGCTTATGAAAACCCCAAATTCACAATCTCAGAAAATTAGAATATTACATGACATCAATAACACAAGGATTGGAAATAGAACAATATTGGACCTCTGCAAAGTATAAGCATGCATATGTACTCAGTACTTGGTTTGGGCCCCTTTTGCAGCAATGACTGCCGCAATGCGGCGTGGCATGGATGCTATCAGCCTGTGGCACTGCTGAGGTGTTACGGAAGACCAGGATGCTTCAACAGCGGCCTTCAGCTCCGCTGCATTGTTCGGTCTCATGTCCCTCATCTTTCTCTTGGCAATGCCCCATAGATTCTCTATGGGGTTCAGGGCAGGTGAGTTTGCTGGCCAGTCAAGCACAGTAATCCCATGGTCATTGAACCAGGTTTTGGTACTTTTGGCAGTGTGGGCAGGTGCCAAGTCCTGCTGGAAAATGAAGTCAGCATCCCCATAAAGCTCGTCTGCGGAAGGAAGCATGAAGTGCTCCAAAATCTCCTGGTAGACGGCTGCGTTGACCCTGGACTTAATGAAGCACAGTGGACCAACACCGGCAGATGACATGGCTCCCCAAATCAAAAGACTGTGGAAATTTCACACTGGACTTCAAGCATCGTGCATTGTGTGCCTCTCCATTCTTCCTCCAGACTCTGGGTCCTTGGTTCCCAAATGAGATGCAAAAGTTGCTCTCATCAGAAAAGAGGACTTTGGACCACTGGGCAACAGACCAGTTCTTTTTTTCTGTAGCCCAGGTAAGACGCTTCTGACGTTGTTGGTTGTTCAGGAGCGGCTTGACAAGAGGAATACGACATTTGAAGCCCATGTCCAGGATCCCTCTGTGTGTGGTGGCTCTTGATGCACTAACTCCAGCCTCAGTCCACTCCTTGTGAAAGTCCCCAACACTTTGGAATGGCCTTTTCCTGACAATCCTCTCCAGGCTGCGGTCATCCCTGCTGCTTGTGCACCTTTTTCTACCACACTTCCCTTCCACATAACCTTCTATTGATGTGCTTTGATACAGCACTTTGGGAACATCCAACTTCTTTTGCAATTACCTTTTGGGGCTTTCCCTCCTTATGGAGGGTGTCAATGATGGTTTTCTGCACAACTGTCAGGTCAGCAGTCTTTCCCATGCTTCTGATTCCTACTGAACCAGCCTGAGAGACCATTGAAAGGCTCAGGAACCCTTTGCAGGTGTTATGGATTCATTAGCTGATTAGAGGGGGACACTTTGAGCCTAGAATATTGAACCTTTTCACACTATTCTAATTTTCTGAGATTGTGAATTTGGGGTTTTCATAAGCTGTACGCCATAATCATCACAATTATACCAAAGTAAGGCTTGACATATCTCGCTTTGCATGTAATGCGTCTATCTCATATATTGGTTTCACCTTTTGAGTTGCCATACTGACATAAATGAACATTTGCACGATATTCTAATTTTTCGAGTTTCACCTGTATATCCATAATTTTTCCTTATCTGCATTCACAAACAGAATGTAACAAAGAAATTATAAATTATAAATAATAATCTACTTGAGGAAGACTTCACCGTACCTCATTTAAACATTTGCATTTTCTTCTAAGATGAGTATTATAGCACCAAGTTTGAATTCTCTTCAATCAAAATCTTGAAAGATGCTTACATTTTAATTTGTAAAATCATATACCCTCTAAGTGGGTAACTAAAGTGAGCTCTTTGGGTCTGGATGGGGAGGAACAGACTTCACCTCAATGAGGACAAGACTGTCTAGGGCTGTTTGGGCCCCCCTGGGGATGTTTTCACTACTGGTATTGGGTAAGGTCGCACTTCCCCATTTGAGACTGGTGCACAACTTGGGGGTCCTCCTGGACTCACAGCTACTGCTCGATGAGCACATAGCAGCTGTGGCCATGAGGGCCTTTGCACAGGTTCATCTTGTGCGCCAGATGTGCCCTTCCCTCAACCGGGAGGCCCTTCAGCCAGTCACTTGTGCCTTGGTCACTTCATGACTGGATATTATAACATGCTCTACATAGGACTGCCCCAGAAGACCATCTGGAAGCTACAGCTGGTTCAAAATGCAGCAGCATGAGAGTAACAGGTGCTTCTCATTATGCCCAAGTGTCATCACTGCTATGAGAGCTGCACTGGCTGCCAGTTGGGTCTGGGTGCAACTTAAGGCGCTGGTTGTTATCTATAAAGCTGTTCATGGCACAGGGCCTGGTTATCTGAGGGACTGCTCATCTCTAATTGTTTCTGCCCACCCAGTACATTCAGGCAGAGCAAGTGCACTCCAGGTCCCCTCTATTAAACACTGTCATCTTGTGGAACAAGGAAGCGTGTCTTCTCTGTTGCTGCCCCACCCTCTGGAATGGCATCCCCCGAGAGATACACATAGTGCTCACTCTCCTGAGGGTGGAAGACCCTTAAAACGTGGCTCTGTTCCAAGCCCTGGGATAAATGTTTTTGTGGGGACCCCTGTCATGTTTTTATTGTTAGGGTTGTTTTTAGTTGGCTGTCACATTTTGTTTGTAATTGTTTTAATTGTATATTTGGATATTGTAAACTGCTCAGAGTCTATTGGAATGCACAGCCATAATAAATTTAATAAATAGCAATTTTCAATAAATAGATGACAACACTTACAGAGCGTACAACATCAATAACTGGAGCTAGTCCTGCTGGATTTTTAGCATAATTCAGCCTTGTCTGCTCACTAACAAGCGTCCAGAGCTTATCCAGATTCACTGTTGGGCAGAAGTGCTGGTTCTTTTTCAAGTGGTAATGTCTCATACCAACTTTTCCAAAATAACCAGGGTGGCTAGGGAAAAATCACATGCAAAGTAAATTTACTGGGCAATGCATTATGAAACTTACTAGCAATCTTAGCTAGCGAATACAAGATGTTGCAATATACTCTGTAGAAGGAATGTGCTTTGTCTTCAGCTAATGTCTCAGCCAATGTCATAATAAAGCTTCTAAGATCTTCTGCACATAAAATCTAATTAATTATATTAATGTGGTTATTACAAACTTATTTCCTGTACTCAGTGCTATTCCCCCAATCCACTCTCTCCCTATGCCACTACTTCTTCCAAGCAGAGATGCCTGGATCCACCAGCGGCTAGGTACAAAAGTGTTTTTGTAACAGGGAGGAACAGCAGCTAGTTATGTGATTTTCATATTTAAAAAACATGCAATTTATTAATCATCCAGAGTCTTCTGTTACTAACCTGGTGGCTGACTGTATTGGGAAGGAGACAGTCAGTGAATAAAGGTCAGTCGTTACTCTCTGAGTACAATAGCACACCATGATAACTGACAGTACCAAGATGTGACTCTAGTCTCAGCTATTTGTTCATATGACATTTATTAAATAACAATTATAAATGACAACTGTAATCCTAGACTATTTTATTAAAGCAGCTTTCTCCACCTTTTAGATGTGTTGAACTGCAATTCCCATCACCCAGTCAGGGTAAGAAGACTCAAATAGAGGGTAAATCCCACAGAACTGTATATCGCTTTGTTTCAGCAAATAGGTAACAAAATAACGTATCCAGGGTATGAAAGCTGATCTTGGTTCATAAGGTAGGTCTGCTCTTTGTATTACACAAAACTAAAATACAGAAGCCTTTTGTAAGACAACATAAAAAGAAGAAATAGCTTACTATTTGTCAAAGTTAATTCTATGGTGGTGCATACCGCCAGCATTGCCACGGCCTCCAGGGTGTTTCCTGTGTTTGCCTATGACAGAAAACAAAAGCTTATAATTGGAATTTAGTCTTGAAAAGCTATTCAGTATAGGATACTATTTAATTTTTAATTGTTAATTTTAGCCTTCTTTTAATGTAGTAATCACCCTTTAAGTTTCATTCTAATAAAACGTGTAGATACTCTGAATCAGTACAGAGAATGAAGCAATCACTGTCACAGATGTGAAGACTTGGAACATCTAGAAAGAATTTATGCCTCATCCTTTGGATTAACTATAACCCTTCTTCAGAGAAGATAGTACAAATGCAAGATGTGTCACATGAAGATGTTATGCAAGGCAATCTACAACAATAGTCATATCCAACATGAATTTTGGCAGCTAGAGTAAAGATGGCAGCCTGTGGCCTTCTGGAAGATGCAGTGTGGTCAGCACAGAAAATGCTGAATTCTGCTGGTTCAGCAGTATCTAGAAAGTCACAGATTCCTCAACTCTGATCTAGATGATGTAGCATCTTCATTAAGAGGAGCTTAGCTGTGCTTTTTGGTAACCTCTGTTCTAGTTTTCATATACTAAAAGGAAGCATCCTATATCCACTGTCCTCTTGTGTGTATGAAACTCTAGTAGGTAAAATTTATTTACCTAATTATACTGCATTAACTGCACTAATCTATGTATCATTTTCAAGGATGCAATCCAACAAAATCTTCTGGTGTCATCTAGTAAAAGTTACTATGCTTGACTTCTGAATAAATACCCTCATGATTATTAAAAATGCCCCTCCACCAAATAAGTATTATGAACAAAATCAGACAATGCTACTACTGCAGTAAAAAGTATTATAGATAAAACAGAAGCTAGAACATTCATTTCAATAATTTAAAAAATGAAATTAAAAACAACAACTCTCAAGACAATACATTCTGAACACAAACAAAATGCCCCACCTCATCAGAAGCAGAACAAGGTGCAAGTTTGCTTTTTCTAAGGAAGAAATCAAGGAGCTACAATCATCTATATTTTGAGTGCTCTCCTGACTAACATTCTTAAATGATGATGATACATAACAGGGCCTCTGATGCCTGTCACAAATTTCAGCAGATTCATATGGCATCTTAGCTCAGTAAATTTCATAAATTTCCCATACAATGAAGTTTTAAATAAATCTATGCATTGTTTGGCTAAAGTAATAATATAGAAATAGATTGAAAAAGACACTATAATTTTTTCCCCCAAGATTTCCATTTTCATAGCATAAGAAAAAAATCCTATTTTCAAAAAACTCCAAAAGCTTTACATCACTAGCACTTACCAATACGGCCGTGGCCATGACTGACATGCCCCCTTAGTTTCCTCGTCTTCCTCAGTCTGGAAGGCTAAAAATATAAAAACAAATTTGGTTATATTAATTGCACCCTATTTTTCACATTTTGTTTCGCTTTACTTCTCTCATCTCTGCAGCATTTTTTCTACAATCCTTATACAAAGAAACAATCTTTTCACATTTGGTCTGTTTCACTGATTTAATTTTTTAATGAGCTGTAAAGAGAAGCAACCAGAGGAAAGTTGTTTTAGTAGTGGAAGAGTGAGCAGTTTCTGGTAAATCATCCAATACTTTTTCAGGGAATAGTGGGCTTCAATCAAACCCAACAAATAATTTCATGTATGTTTTGGAACATGCATACTGAAGACAATCCATTATTTTAAAATGTCCAAAACATAAATATTTATATTTTAAATACAAAGAAATGAGAGCATATTCCATCTACTCCTGTATTAATACAAGGCTACCACAGTGGGGCTGTTTCTTAAAGAGCACACACTTTCATATATCAATAAAACATACTCCTAAGAGGACTTCAGGATGGTGATCCCCAGTCTAGAAGCCATGCCATAAATACAAAAAACCTCCAAAATTAGACATGAACTGAGCAAACGATTATACATCGACAAAATTAACACTAGGCCTGGTCGATGCCTTCCTGTCGCTTCCGCCCTTCCACGAAGGTCTAACCAGGACTCCTCCGACGGTCGGCTTCTCCCGAGCACAGCCTTCTCCCGCGGAGGTCAGCAGAGGCGCCTCCCGGCCTCAGAGCAACCTCTCCTCGCAACACGGAGAGAACTACAGCCAAAGGCTGGACAGCCCCGCCGAGAGCAGCAAACGAAACCCGCGCAGCGCCTCCCCACCCCCAAAAAAGCGCCAGAAGCTCCCGAGCCCGAGAGTAACCACGTTGCTCCCGACCTACCATCTTGCTCGATCGGCGACAAAGAGAACGACGGAAGCGAAAGCAACCTCTCGCGAGATTTCGCCTCCCCTACCGGAAAAGCTCTTCTCTCGCGATCTCTTGAGTAAGTTGCGGCAAGTAGAGACTTTTTTCTCTCTCTCTCAAATGCTCCCGCCGTGCTTAGTTTCCGCTTCCTCCAAAAATGGGGCTTCTTTGTACTTAGTAGTAATTCAGAAATTTTGAAAGAATAAGGGTGTGTCAGAGAGTTTCTTTTTTCGCTTCGCTTTCAGATAATTCTACCTGGTCTTCCAAAAGAAGATGGGATTTTCGAGATAACTTTTCATTGTGGGAGGTTTTAGTTATTGGCTGCCTAAATAAAACACAATGGAAGGAAAGAAATTGCTAATAAAACTTTTGGGGATAAAAATGAAGCTAAAAGTTGGCATCGGGCATGACTTTAACTTGTTTTATTTAAAGTAAGCGCTTCAAAGAATACGTTGTGCAAAAGCTTGGTGCTGCATTTGAATCAACCCCCCAAAATGCGATCCGCTTCTCAAAAGCCGCATCCTTCCAAAAAAAAAAAACGCCATGGCAGGCGGACATTTCATAGGTATAGCTCCTAATGTAAACCTTATTACTGTTCTACGATAGAGAGCGCTGTATCTCTTGAATTTCTGCCCCTACGTCAGCCTTTAAAAGGAGAGGAATGTGGGTTCCTTGGAAAGGGTTAATCCGTAGTCTGGTTTTTCTTACAGGATGGTAATTCTGCATTAAATAAATGCTTTGACTCCTGCCCGCTTTATTGAGTTTTATATCAATTAAATCATTGCCCTCAAGTGTCTAACACCAAAAATCTGACTATGGAAACTTGTATCAATTAAACTCCCCCTATGCCCAGTTTCTGCTTCTGTCCACCTGTGAGACATTAACATTCTCATTGCAGCTGGGGACACAGTCCTTGTATTATGAGAGGATCCCATAAATGAACTGATAACCCACCCATGAATGAAATTCATTATTTCACTGGTTGCTAAAAGTCGACAACTTGATAGCCCATATTATGGTTGGACAAGAAATACATGTGCTGTCTTTAATCATTCAAACAGAGTATATACATATACTCTGTACAACTAACTGGGGCTTGCAGAGGCCAATCAAGGAGCAAAGTTCAGAGCAGGTTTTCACAGTACTCCCATCCTTCCTGTGCAAGGCTTTAAAAATGATTCCCGCTCCTCTAGAGCAGTGTTTTTCAACCATGACAACTTTAAGATGTGTGGACTTCAACTCCCAGAATTCCTCAGTTGGCAAACTACAATCTGAACAATTTGCTCCATTCAGCACAGAGTGTACATTTGTTGTTCTTATGGAGTAGTAAACTCTAAAGAGGCAGAACTGTGCCTTAGCATTGGGCATTACAGAGAAAACAAGCAGCAGCCCACACTTGCCAGGTTTCTACCTAGCTTTAGATCAAACACTGCTGAAGTTACAACTCCCCTAAAGCTCAGTAAAACTTGCTTCTGATGAAGCACACTGTAAAAAGATAACTATCTGGCCTTGGCTGTTACTCTTGTGCAAGTTTAGCAAACTCAATCCCTATTTTTACTGTTCTAGAAAGGGAGAGTTTCATGTATCAAATGACAAAGAAGATCTAAAAATTCTGCCTAAAAGACTGTTCTGATTTGTACACTATCAGAATGTTGATGTTCAGGCATCACCCAGGGAGATCTCTGTGCTAAGTCTTGTAAAATGACAGAATTACCAAACTTGCTGGGGCTCAGAAGATTCATACTGCATTCATGTGTAGCTCCAGTACCCTTCTCTCCTCCCGCTTCCACACATTTAAATTTTTCAAAAGTGTATGACTTCAGCCATAAATTTAACAAGGTAGGACTGTATTCACTGGACTCCAGTGAGTTCTTTAAGGTGTATTTAAAGGACAAATATAAAAATGTGTATTTCATGACCAACAAGGCCTGGCAGCAACAGTGTCCTCTTTAAGGCATTGTATTGCTATAAAGGCATACTACACCTCCTTTGAAAGCACAGAATTCATTTTAACTAGAGCAGCACTTGGGGTTGCTTAATTTTTTTTCCTAAAGCCATCTAAACTAGTGGTTAATACTGCATCCTGAACTACAATAAAACCCCATCCAACGGATTTTGGATATAAAAGACAAAATTTTGGTCTGGCCATTATCTCAGAATAACATCTATTGTATCCAAAGCATATAATTCACATATATTTATACCATTTGCATGATCACAAAATTATTCAATTGAGGTAAATTGACACAGCTGGTTTTAGCATGTTAGTGACATAAGACTACTCTGAAGCTACAGCTGGTGCAAATGCAGCAGCCAGATTATTAGTTGGGGCAACTTAGTTACTGTCTACTGGTTGGCTTCTGGGCCCAGTTCAAAGTGCTGGCCATTACCTATAAAGCCCTATGTGGCATACCACTGGGATATATCAGGGACTACTTTATCAAGTGGGATTTGCCCATCCAGTCTGAGCACTGCAAGAGGCCTCTTAAGAGTGTCTCCACCCCTGCTTGAAAGGTGGCTAGAATGCAGGCCTTCTCTATGGAGGCCCTGCATAGTGGAAGATACTGCTCCTGGAGATGTGTCTGGCCCTGACCCTCTCTGAATTCTTGAAGGCCTTGCAGGGTGAGCATAGACAGCAATCAGATTTATATTGATTAGTATTGATATTATTTATTGTTGAGGCTTTGTTACATTCTTATCTGTTTGTTGTCCTCTAGCCACAGTTTTCCTGATTGGGGCAATTTACAAATATTGTGAATAAACAGATGCCAGGGACATAACTTTGGATTTAACAGATATTTGGGTATCACAGACATTCTCTCTCCCCTAACAGTTTGGTATATCATGATTTTACTATATATTCATCAATGCATTGTGCAACGTTTCTCTGACTGGAATCCTCTGCCAACCAGTTTCACAATGTGATCCAGAATGCTACCATTCTAAGATAGGATCCATCTTTGGCTTATATTTTGCAGCTCTTGGGACTGGCTTGTGGCAGAATCTGCAGTGACAGGAAATAATTTCATTTTACAAATGGAAGTGTGTTAGTGATTTTTAGGAGCAGCTCACACAATCTATTGTATATCCTATTTTACCATGATACGGAGGGCAGTTTGTAACATTCTTTTCAGAGTATACTTGCTTACTCAAAACAAAGGCCCATTGAGTTCAGTGGGATTTGCTTGCAGTAGAGGACAGGCATATAGGTTGTAAGGGATTTATAGTCCAAATTTGTATATATCTAACCAATAAAAGATACCTGAATTTAGTGGGAATAATCCTTAGAGTTTTAATCTAAAGTAAATCTACTAACTGACTTAGTGAAAGCATTTTGGAAGTATATTATTCAAATAGCCAAAATTTGAGAGGTTTTCTAATGATTATGGAAATCTGACACAAATATTTACACAATTTATTAGAAATCAAACGTATACTAGAAAAGGATGCAATGTACCTAGTCATTCAGCCATGGTGTTGAAAGGCCAGAGATTTCTCCATGTTTAGCAATTATAGTGCAGAATGCATTGCAATTTACTGACCATCATTCAAAATAAAACAGATCATTTGGGATTGTGAATCAAGTACCTTATTGCAGAACAAAAGGATATTTTCCTTGAAAAAATGAATTAGAAGAAAAGCTAAAGAAAAATATAAACTCTGTCATATAAAAATCAGTCCTCTTTCAGATTCTCCCACCCCTAAATTCCCCCTCTGGTGTTCATTCACTTCCACAGCCCTAACAACATCCTTCAGAGTCAGTGGTTCTGCTGAGACAGTCAGCTGCACATAATTCACCATTCAGTTTGCACCAAGCATAACTCAGTTCCTAACAAAAAAGCACCTGTTGTTTTTCAGGAATATACAAACATCACCACAGTTGCCTGTGCTCATTAAAAAAAAAATTGTTAATGCTTACAGCACAGCATATTTTTTACAAATCTCTACCAAATACATTATTTCTTTATTTTTGCTGGCACACAGTTAAAATTCAATTTGCAGTCACTTAAACATGCGAGCAGTTCATTCCGTGCCCTCCAGCACTAGCACTGGAAAAGCTGCAGCTGGTGTTCTGTGCCCAGTGTCATAAATAGTCTTTGGATCCATATCTCATTAGAAAGGAATTAATTCTTCTTATGAAGAAACTTCATTTTATTTCCTGCAATGGCAAAAACAGAAAAGCCTCCCAGTTATTACATACATTTAAAATAAAGTACAGTCAGTCACCTACTTACAAACTTTCAAGATGTGAATTTTCACCAATAAGAACAAGATGGACCCAGAAATAAAGAGGAGGAGGAAAAGGGTTAGTTTCCAGCACGCCGCAAACTAACCCTTTCCTGCCTTCTCCCGCCTTCTGAAAGGCTGGTGGTTTGCACTGGAGTTTGCAGCATGCTTTGGGAGGCTGCAATCTTCAGCTTTCCTCCTGCAAGGCCGCCTGCAGTTTTGCCTCCTGCATAGCCGCCCCCTTCACCCAGGGAGCTACTGCTGCCTCTCCTGCCCTGCCTGGCAACAGAGTGCACCACACCCCACTGGCTTGTCCCCCTGCACTCTCCACAGTCTGTGGGCTATTGCTTCTCGCTTTGACAGCAGAAGACAGGGCTTCTCTGCCCACACCACTGCCATGCCTCCTGCCTCCTCTTTTTTTTTTTTTTTTACTTTTGACTTGGTTGGACTTACGAACAAAATGGACTCATGAACAGCCTCTCGGAACCTAACCTGTTCATAAGTAGGGGACTGTCTGTACTGTATTTGTAAAGATATTGCAGCACCCAATTGGCAATCAGGATCTAGTTGGTTAGTAACAGCAGATACCCCACTCTAAGGATTCTTGTCTGTATAGTTCAGACTATATAATTCCTTCTTAATAAAGGGCTTTTCTTTTAAATCTACCAACATGCTATACCGAGGAAGCCTCTAAAGCAGAATACATATCAGGACCTTTGCCTCCTTGCGCCATATGCACTCCAAGCCTAGTCTCCAAAATACAAGTATTTCAAAGCTAAATTCCTTACCAAGGCCTCGTAGAAATTTATTTACTCCACTTTGTTCAGTGTCTGGAAGTTCTTCCAAATACTGTTCAACCCTCTGTTCAAAGAGACCTGAAGAAAAAGGATCAAAGAGAAAACACTGATCTTTTTCCAAGAAAAAGGAGGATCAAGACTTAGAGCTTTTATTTCTGATGCAACCCATCAGCCAGCTTTCAACCAGCTATTATGCTGTTCCACACTATTTTCAAAGGCTTTTGTTACATTCTGCTCTTTATAGAGTTCCATTTTTTTCTTTCATCCGTTTCCAACTTTCAGGATAACTTTTTATTTTCTTAATACAATCATGCACATTCAATCAACTTCTCAGGAAAACAGTTTCTTGTTGAATTCAACATAATATCCACAGTAAAACTGGCTGCCTTAGAAGTTTTATCAATTGCAGGGTATGTCCAGTTAATATGGGGTCTGAAAGCAATGCAATTTATTTGAAGTCATAATCCACAAAGAAGTTGAACTTCTGTGCAAATGCCCACTGAAATGAATGAGACATGTGAAAACTCTCATTTGTGGAGGATTCTTACACTATTAAGAATTATATTGTGTAATATAATTAAGATATTATCTTAATGGCAGACCCTGTAATTTATGAAGCCTTGTGGAGAAGACTGGATGGGGGAGAGTTGGATGTAATATCAGGTGGGAGTTTTTCTAATCTGTGGGCTGGTTGGTTATACTGCAGCAGTCTAGTGAGAGGAGACTAGCTGGAGATATTGCAAGAGTGGTATTGGAATGAGTAAGTGGGCTCTTAACTGTTCAGAGGCGCTGAGTGTTAGGCAGAAATGCCTCTGATATTAAGGACCCCTGGTTGGGTGGTGGCTGGATTGTGTGTATGAGGAAGGGGGACAGCAGGCTAGGACATGGACTTATATAGACAGGAGAGGGAGGAGGGCTCTGAAGAGATGAGGGCAGGTTTCAAAATTTAAGTATTGACGGGAGAATGTCAAAGTACGATGGAAGACAAGAAGCAGGCCGCTCACAAGGATAGGGTCATAGGTATATTAATCTGGCTTCTTGAACTTACTCCTGGGCCCTGGCTGGCAGACTTTAAAGGCCCTGGGTTGTCGGCTGCTGCCGCCAAACACCAGATTGGTAGGAGGGAATAATACTGAAGTTCACTTACAGGGTCACTGTGAGGAATATGCCAGATATCTGGCAGATAAAATCACCTGCATTCGCTCTACGTTGGAACCCAGCCTTGGGACAGATCTAGTGGAGGTTACGGGGCTTTGTCTGACTCGGTTATCTGGGGGGAGTTGGAGCCCATTGAGCCTGAGAAAGTGGACAGAGCCCTTGCAACTGCTACCTCGGCCACTTCTATGCTAGGTCAGTGCCCCTCCTGGCTTGTTAAAGCTGCACGGGAGGGGACATGTGCTTGGGTATGGGCAGTGATCATCATTAAAGGAAGGAGTGGCTCCACCAGCTCTTAAGAAGGCGGTGGTGCACCTCCTCCTTAAAGGGCCTTCGCTCGACGCAACTGATCTGGACAACTTTCATCTAGTTTTCAACCTCCCTTTTTTGGGAAGGTGGTGGAGAAAGTGGTAGCATGGCAGTTGCAGAGGATTCTGGATAAAGCGGATTATCTGGACTCCTTTCAGTCAGCATTCAGGCCGGGATTTGGAATTGAAACAGCATTGATCATGCTCTTGGATGACCTCTGGCAGGAGTAGGATGAGGGTAGTGCATCCATCCTTGCTCTTCTTGACCTCTCAGTGGCATTCGATACCATCAATCATGGAATCCTTCTGAATCGGCTTTGGGAGTTGGGGGTAAGCAGCACTATGTTGTCTTGGTTTTCCTCTTTCCTCTGGGGTCGATTTCAGTCAGTGTTGATGGGGGGAGAGATCCAGCCCACAGCCCCTACTGTGTGGGGTGGCTCCATCCTCTCTCCTCTCCTGTTTACCATCTACACGAAGCCACTGGGTGAGGTGATCCAACAGTTTGGGGTAAGGTACCATCAATATGCAGATGATACCCAGTTATATATCTCCACCCCAGGCTGACTGAGTGATGCCATGAATGTCCTATCCCAGTGTCCAGAGGCTGTACGGGCCTGGATGGGGCGCAATGGACTCCAACTCAATCCAAGCAAGACAGAGTGGCTTTGGGTATTTGGTCCTCCTGGGGACAAGGTTTTTCCATCTTTGGTATTGGACAGGGTAGCTCTGCTCCAGACAGACCTGGTGCGCAATCTGGGGGTCCTCTTGGACTTGTGGCTCCTGCTCAAAGGGCAGGTGGCAGCCGTGGCTAAGAGGGCCTTTGCATACCTTTGGATTGTGTGCCCATTCCTTGACCAGGAGGCTCTCCTCAGTCATTCATGCCCTCGTTACTTCCTGTTTTGATTACTGCAATGCACTCTACACGGGGCTGCCCTTGAAGAGCATTCAGAAGCTTTAACTGGTGCAAAATGCAACTGCATGGGCAGTACATGGTGCCAGATATACGGCACATTAATAACACCACTGTTATGGGAGCTGCATTGGTTGCTGGTATGTTTCCAGGTACAATTTAAGGTACAGGTTGTCACCTTTAAAGCCCTGCGTAGCTTAGGACTGGGTTACCTAAAGGACCATCTTCTCCCAATAGTTTCTACCCATCCAGTTTGGTCTAGTAGATTGGGGATGCTGCAGATCCTGTCAGCCAAGGAATGTCAGCTGGCAGGGACCAGAAGGCATGCCTTTTCAGCAGTAACCCCTTGCCCTTTGGAACATTCTTCCTTTGGAACTCAGGATGGCCCTGACTCTGCTAGCCTTTCGTGAGGCTTTAAAAACCTGGCTATGTGCCTGAGCCTGGGGTCCTGAAAGTGTTATGGGCCCCGTTATCTGGTTGCACTGTTAATTTTTATGTAATTATAATTCTCAGCTGCCTATATGTATAATTTGTAATTGTTTTAATGATTTTAATGATTGAAATTGCTCGCTGTCCAGAGTCACTTGGATTGAGATGGGCGGCTATAGAAATTGCATACATAAATAAATAACTGTAAGAAGCTGTGAGTGACTAGCTTTTAATAGACCACAAAGGATATAATGGCTTTGCCTTCATTTCATTTCCTCACTTCCAGGATTTACAGTAGTGTAATTCAATGTTTCTCAACCTAGTGCCTTCCAGATGTTATGGATTGCATGTTCCATCATCTCTAACAGCATTGCCATCAAATTGGGAAATGCAGGCTGTAATATATTTACAAACTGGCTTGTAATAGTGACAGCATCACAGGGAATGAGGGAATTATAACAGCCTATTGTTAGATAGCCACTGTACAGAGTAATTTTCTGTGTGTTCCTTCCCCACAGAGACTCTGAAATCTATCTACATTATGAGAGGAATGCCTGACAGACACTCAAGTACCTTACATGAAAAAGATTATGCTTTTTCACTGACTATAATGTCTAAAGGAGAACTTTCAAGGACTGGGGAGAGAGAAAAATGCACAAATTGTGTGCATATTTGAAGCCCACATGGATTAACCTTCTCATATAAACAGTGGACCTCAGCTGTAACCTTTCCAGGAGGCATCAGAAATCTTCCTACATATTTGTCCTTCGGCCATCTAGGAAGCAGACTGTTTGCATCCAAAGGGAGCAACATAAGCCTCCCCCATCTCTCCCTCCTTCAACTTTCTGAAGCTCAATTAGTGACTACAGAGCTCCAGCAGATGGCATTGCTGTGTAAGGAGGAATCTGACACTTATTTGATTGTTAGTTGCTCTACAGTTGGTTCAGGGTAGACAAAGTCATAAAACAATACCAAGTGCAAACATCAGATAGCGCAGTTGTTCAACAGGTCAAAGAAAATTATATTATCCTCTACATTTTAATTGCCATGTTTTATGTTCCTTTTTAATTTACAAGGATCTAACGCATGGTCCCCCAGAGTGGTCAGTATCAAACACTCAAGTGGTCAACACTGACTATCCGAGGGGTCAATGTTATTATTTTTATTATTATTCATAGTTTAGTTAAAGTAGTATTTATTATTTTCATATAATATTTGGGGGTTGATGAACAGTCTGAAACTGCATGAAAGGGTTGATGAGCTAAAGAGTTTGGGGACCCCTGATCTAACAGATCTTTCCCTAATATCCAAACTTATCTGCCAACTACATTCTTTGACTAGTTCTATTGTCTTGCTCACAGCCATGCAATAAAATAGTTGTACAAGTTTCTTTATCAAAAACAATAGTTACAGAAAACTATGCAATACTATTCCTTCCTGGATCTGTAGCAGGTACTTTTAAAAAAACAAAAACAAAAAACAAGAGGTCAGACTACGGTTGCATCGAAAGGTATAATTCTGGCAGTGGAAAGGATTCTTCCCCAACTCCACCCCATACCTTCTGCCAAACTGATAAGGTGATGCAAGAGATTGTTTTTTTTCATTTGACCTCTTGAGACAATTATATTTTTTAATTCAGAGTTAGGCTTTTCTCTGTTTTTAATTTTGTGAAGTCACTCAGAGTTGTCTTTTGGAGTTAGGCAGCCTAGAAATTGGATGGATGAATGGATGGATGGAAGACAGATGAAGAGATAGTTAAACAAACAAACTGCATAAAGATGTACGGTGGAGAAGAGAGCAGCAAGAAGTCCTGTCACCTGACTCTAAATCTACTTTTATACCATTGGAAGTAACATAGTATTTTCTAAGTAATCCAGAAAAGATAACATTTTTTTAAGAATTAAGCTCCTTGTTACAGCCATATAAAGGCTACAATAGTACATTCACCCATCATCCTAAGCCATGATTTGCTTAGCCATGGTTTAGTCAGTAAACCACAGTTGTTTGAGTTCAAACAGGATATGCTATAAACCAAAACTAATCCAAAAATCCAAAATAAATCATATTATGGTTCAGCTAAATAAATGAATATACCCTAAAAACACTTAAAATTTATACAATGTCTTATCTAAATCCAAAAACCCTTATGGTGGGATAGGATTTATATCTCTCCATTGCTGGGGAATAGCCATCTGGTTGAGTATGCATGTGGTTGAAGTAGTCACATGTGCCAAATGTTTTGCTCCATGGCTAACAATGGACAGACTGAGATAAAAAAGGCTACTCTGTAGCTAATAAAACAGGACTTACCTTTTGCCCTACATTTTCTCAGTTCTCTGTCTTGGATAAAGCCAGCAAACATCTGAGATTCCATAAAAACTTCTAAAAACCGGCGGATGCTCTTTGAAGCAACTGATTTGCGGAAAGCCTCCCTCTGGAATACTCGCTCAGCCTTTTCATTTTGTGTTAGGAAAAGGGAATAGTGTCCAATGGTCTCCACAAAGAAACGGATGAAAACTTCTGATACTAATCCGTTTAAGGTATTACATTCTGCAAGAAAAAGTGGGAAAAATATTTATTTGCAGTATTTGTATACAAAGAGCAATTTATTTAAAATATAAAGTTATATTGTAGCAACATGATTAATACAATGGATGCACAAACACTCAGCCATAGCCACTTAACCCCCAAGTTCCCACTCAATCAAAAAAGTTTTAATCAACTTGCAGATGGCTAAGAGGAAGGGTGTCCCAAAGCAGAAGCAGCCAGCCTTCAGGGCCACATCCCTGAATTCTAGTAGGGATGGACCTTCAGAATCCCCTCCCTGCAACCATGCAGTAAAATGCTGAATTATAGTATCTATTTCCCTGCCCCACTGAAAATAAAATGTATTTGCTTTTGTGGACTGAAGTCATTGCTATCTTAGGTAAAATAGTTTTCTTTATTATTAAAATACAAGGAGCTTCATTATACTGAATTACTTTTATGAAGCTCATATATACCTAAATATTGTGCTTTCCTAATCTGTCCCTCATTGTGTCTTTTTCTCCCATTCTTGGTATTCTTCAATTAAAGACTTTTTGGGCTAAATATTCTAACAATGAGAAGGGACAATAATGTCAAATCAAGTATTTATGTTGTTGAGAAACTCCTTCTCTCAAAGTGGCCTATATAGCTCATGACAAAATTATTCCATTTGTACTTTACAATAAAAAGAAAAACATGTTTTATTTTACAAAATTACAAGATTTCAACAATCTAAACAAGCCTCAAGGATGTCAAAGTGATGACATATGTCATGACATCATTGAATAAATGATGTAATTGTATACTTGCATCATGATGTCTGATGCAAGTATGTAACTCGCATCATTTCTTTGACGAGGTAATGGCACACATTCTGTCATTTGCCCCCATTCCCCACACACATACAATTGCCCATGAATCCAAATATAAGTGCAGACACTGATTCACACTGTGCCCAAAAGATGAGAGTTCAATCCTGCAAGGATTTACTCTGTGCATGATACATGAACCATATCCATGAAACAAATCACAGTGACAAACCCTACAAAGTTGAAAGAGTTGTAGTCATTCAGAGCCTAAGAAATACTACAAATATATTAACCCCGTTTAAGGCATTTCTGACATATGACGCAGGATAAATAATTTTGTTTTCCTAGGATAGTTTGTTTGCATCAATAAAGCCAACTTATTTGAACTAAACACAGTTGTTCTTTTGCTTCTTTGGGCAATAGCACAGCATCCAATCTTGTAACTAAATTCTTACAATAGAGTGGGCCAAAAAAAACAGTCATGGAAGTGATTTTCCAGAATGCCTGGGCCTAGATTTCTTATTCAATCAATGATTAGTACTCTGTATTTTGAAACATAATGGGATCATTAAATACTTCCACAAACTGTTTGCTACAGAACAGCATATTTTTAATTATGAAAATAAAGTTTGCAATAAGGTGGTCAGTTTAAATACAACTATCTTTGTTTCCCACTTCATGTCCAAGGGCACATTATTCTCTCTTCCACAAAAATTCTGTAAACGGGATTTCTTCCAAGCCTCTCTTACCCTCATCTGATTCACTGTCTGAATCTTGGTTTATCAAATCGTTTTTCCTCTCTAGGGCCTGCTCCAGAGCTGCTTGCAGTTTCCGAGGCAAAAGTGTGTCTTCATCATCCATCTGAAGGGGAGGGGAAAGAATGCTAAGATTTCTTTTATATTTATCTGCTTTTTATATTTATCTGCTATCAAACATTTTTCAGAAACAAATGTATTGCAAAATAAGCACTGAAAGCTGGTACACATTTCAAGAATACAGTGCATTTTAAGACTGTTTTCCTGCAAACAAAAATCACACAAGAATACATAAAACATGCCTTTTGGAGGTGATAACTGTTCTGTAGCTCCTAAAATTTCATCCCTCCCAGGTCTATTCCAACCAGCTCACCAACTGCAAATCTTTTTATCTTTAGAATCATGTCTAGCCAGAGGAAGTATGGGAGAACAAATTGCTTCATGGAGCTTTTCTTTCAGGAAGGATGAAATATTGTGGGAACTCTTAAGGAAGGTGTAGACAACTGTCTTGTAGCAATATTGTATTGGCTTCCAAGGGCATTGACTTGGTACGGTCAGTGACCTCATGAGTTGATGGGGTCAGATTTTCAGGTTAAGTCATCCATTTTGCTCCTTAAAACTATATATAAAAGGAATCACCAGTACTATCTCCTTTTGGTGGGGGGGGGGGATTTAAAGGAACAAAAAAGACACCCTAAACTTCTGCAAGTCCATCTGCAAGGAGTGTTGTGAGCACTCTTGATTCTTCAGGGTAAATTTGTGTGTGTGTATGCCTTCAAGTCAATCTTGACACCTGGCAACTGCCTGGACAAATCCCTGTGGTTTTCTTGGCAAGGTTTCAGAAATGGCCCAAAATCACCCAGCTGTGCCTAAGGTGAGACTAGAACTCACAGCCTCAGGCAGGAAGGCTCAAATCTGCACAACAAATCATCTTCTGTGCCTTGTCCTGCACTTGGTAATTAAAGTTATGCAGTCTCTGTTCATGCCTAAATGCAAGGTTTAATTGCCCTGAATTGATTAATTTCATTTAAAGTACTTTCATGGTAGTAGCCAACATAATATGCTGTGGTTTTAAGTGCAGAGGAATGGCAGTACAGAGCATATCTTGCGAACAATGTGGCACAAGACAATCTCATGCCCCCACTACTGTGCATGGCTCACTTTCTTCCCTGATTATGACTGCAGTGCAGCTAAGCACATGCAAACACTGCTATAGAATTCTTGTGTGCTAAATAAAGTAAGTGAAAGGCAAGAGAGCCAGTTGGGTCTAGTGGTTAAAGCACCAGGCTAGAGAGCAGGAGACTGTAAGTTCTACTCCCATCTTAGGCTTGAAAGCCGGCTGGGTGACTATGGACCAGTCACTCTCTCTCAGCCCAATTCCCCTTACAGAGTAGTTGTTGTGGGGAAAATAGGAGGAATAAGGATTATTAGGCATGTTCACTGCCTTGAGTTATTTATAAAAATAATAAAGGTGGGATAAAAAGTCTTAAAATAAAAGGTTTACAGATTTGCATTTTTCAACAGAAATTATACAACCCTCCATCCATGTTTTTTTATTCTCAGCTGGATGGGAAAACTTCACAACTGAATCTTACAAATCTATTTTGCAATGGGTTGTGAAGCTCTTCTGCACATTTCAAAACACAGATAAAAATAATGTAACACTACCTGTCTGATGAAACGATCAGATCCAAGGTTCACCATCAAAGCCTATAAAAATTAACACAAAAATCTTTTATCTTGGTGTTTGGAAGCATTTTGTTGCTATTCAACAACTGGCTGTGTTGATCAATGAACAAAACTTCTAGTTAACACCTTGTGGCTCCAAAGAGTTTATAACAGAAGACGACTAATCTTGTGGGGTGTACAATGTCCTGTGCATTCATTTCTATGTTTACTAAGTCAAATAGAATGCCTTAACAACAAAAATGAAAGCTTATAGCTGTGATCCAAGACAGCCAGCGCAGGGTAGTAATTAAACTGCTGGATCAGGATTTTCTTTGAGTATGAGCTATTGAATCCATTCTTACCTCTTCCACAGGTAGCTCCTTTAATTTGGGCAGTGAGCTTGACAGCAATCCAACCAGAAATGGAGTTGGGCAGCAGACAATGTCAATCATGGAAGATGGGAGGACAGGGATGAAGGTATGTTGCCATGAGAAGGGGTATAGCAAAGCCACTACAGCATGAGAGCAGCTGGAGAGGGTGCTGAGGAGAAAAGAAATGACACTGGTACATGCCTTAAAAACCCATCTTCTACCTTTTTTCTTAATAAAATTCTAAAGAAGAAAGACTATTCTATGCTTCCCTACTCCACTATATTTATTTATTTAGCAAATAAACACTGCATATAAGGTGCCCAGGCAATGTACAATAAGAATGCTGATTAACATTTACCAAATGAGAGAGAGAGAGAGAGAGAATGAAAATGAATGAATCCACATTCAACATTGGCTTCATAGCTCATCCATAACTATGGTGACCATATTTTCTTGGAAAAAATAAAAGGACAAATCTGAAAAAGGAGTAAATCCAAAAGAGGTTCATAAAGATAATTTTTTTCTTTATGTTTATAATTTTGCTTTACAAAGGAAAATTCAAGAGCAGAACCAAGAAAAACTTTACAAAAACACATATTCTAACAGAAATATTGACAATCAAGCAATATATGTAAATTTATTTTAAAAAGACAATTCCATTTCCGTATTTTTCACATGTATGTGAAAGACTGTGCATTAAGTGTTACCATTTGTACAGTAAAAGTTAAATGACCAAGATAAAGGACAAAAGTGAGTTTTTGAAAAATAAATAAATCTAAAGGACAGCTTTCTGAAATAAAGGACTGTCCCTTATAATAAAGGACGTATGGTCACTGTATCCGTAACTGAAGAAAGAAAAAGGACAATCCTTACTCCAAGCATAGCGTATAGAGATGGAATTTGAACTTCTCACCTACATGAGGTATGTGCTCCAAAAGCTTCCATACCTTGAGAAATGAATGGTCTGTTTTCTCCAAAAAGTACAGAATGCTTCCTTCTCTCAAATAATGTTGTTTCATAATATTTTCCTAAGTAGAATCACTGCTAATAACCTTGACAGAAGGGTTGCCACTTTTGCACTTTTAACAGCCAATCTTTTCTAGTTTAAAAATGTGAAAGAGAAGATGCACCTGCTGAATGTCTGCCTCACAGGAATCCTGCCATGGCAACATTTCCAACAGCCTGGCTAGTGATTTCTGTCTGAAAATGTATGGCAACTGCTTTTCCTTTAACTTTCAAGTATTGTTTCTCCATCATCTATTACTGCTTACATTTGTCACACCTCACCTAAACATTGGAAGAACACTGTTTATGACTCTGGTCTGGCCTGGAGACCAGAAGACTAAAAGTCCCCATCTAGACCAAATGCAATTTTGCTTGATTGCATTTGTTTTTTAATTCTCCATTTACCAAGTATAGAAGAACAGAAATTCTGTTCTTCATTTGTAGAGCGTTTTCCAATGAAAGGCACTTAAGGGACCTCCATAAATTCAAAATGCTTTTGTGTCTTTCCAGAACCTATACTTTTAACTAGGACACCTTCTCAGTACTTCCTTATTCTGCAAGGGTACAGTCAGATGATTTCTTTCTCCAATTAGCCTCTAAGGAAGAAAAGAAAATGGGAAGAGCAATGGTTTCCACTAAAAAAAGTATCAAACTTCAGTTGACAAAATGTCCCAATTCGGTGGAAGTGAGCAAACATTTGAATCACAGTTAGGATTTCTTTACGCTGCATTGTTAGTAACAAGGGGTTGTATATATATCCAATAAGTTCAGAACTTTTATTATTTGAAATGCTGTCTTGTTAATGAATGACCCATTTACTGATGTGCAAGGCCATGAGGAGACCCTAGATGGCATCAAACCTCTGCTTGGAATCTTTTTGCTGCCTCTCTAAGCAAAAGTACTGTATTCTGAAAGACCACACAGGAGAAGGCACAAAACTATTTGCCCAGCACTAACTAGAGTCAGGACACCAAAGGAAGAAGATTCAGAATCTTTGTTGTCTGAGCATTCTTAGAACACTTTTTTCCAGCAGTCTGACTTCTCTAACAATCATTTGTACTTGTGTAGACCCACCAAGTGTGCTATCAGATGGACTTGCATTGCCCAATCTTCCTGCCTGCGTAGCTATCAGTGCTGCGTTGGCCATTGCTTCTTGATCTTTCTCTCTTTCAAGAGACAGTATGTTTTGGAGAGTAAGCTGTAATAGCTGCATAAAGCCTTCTGACTGCTAGCACTTGAAGCTCTCCATATGGAAGCACCTCAGAACACTAAGATGCCAAGGAACCAGAAATTTGGGATGTTTCCCAAATTAAGTGGTCATTGCACAATCTCTTATTTATGGAATGTTACAAGGGATTTAGATAGTACGTGCTCCTTTTGTAATCATCAGTCTTTCCTACCACCTCCATCATTTTTCTGTCCAGAGAAAATGTTTTTAGTAGCAATAGCAGTCATTGTCTGGAAGCCCTGTAAACCCTGTGCTAATCCAATAAATTTAACAGAATTGGGAAGGGAGAGGACGAGGCAGAAAGCCACTACTGGTAAAAAGCTGATTATTAGAAATTACAGTACTTTGAGATTTTAAGAATTCTGCAAGAAAACAAGCCTAAACATATTAAATATAGAAATGTAAAAACTATTCTCTTTTGCACATATCTAGGTTGCGACATGTACATAGGTACATATGTATGTGTGAATACGAGTATGAACTAACTTGGCTGAACCAGTATTGCTTAGGAAAATAGTTATCTCAATGATCAGAGATTAAGCTGTTTTCCTCAGTAAAAAGACCAGATTCTCACACATAGTGACTTGAAAAGGAGCAGCTAGACCCTAAGCACAGTTGGAAAGAATAAATTTAAGGGGTCTCTGTGATGGCAATCCAACTTCAAGGGTACTCTGCCTTGGAAGATTAGCTATACTCCTCCCAGGCACTTTGGCACCTCTTGAAAAACGATATTTAGGCAGACATTTGGCTGGCATGTTTGTTCACTTTACGAATTCTCTTCTTCATTTATAATTTGGCTTTGTTATTACTGTACTTTTATCTGACAGTTACTTGTTCCCTTTTAAAAATGTTTTTTTTTCTGATGATAGTTTTAAATTGTTTATCATCTTGACTGATTTAGTTTTGAAATAGAAAAGTGAGGTATAAACATTAAGAAAGAATAAATATTGCATACTCCTCTCCTTGTCCCATATAGAAGTAATCGCTTAACGACAGCAATCCCTGCAGTCTTGGTTGCTGTTGTTAACTGAATCTCATGGTTGTTAGGTGAGGCAACTCTCCGCCAGCTTCCCACAACCAAAGTCAGTGGGGAAGCCGGCAGGAAGTTGCAAGTCCCAGGCAGCAGGCAGGTAAGTGGCTGCTGTCAGGTGGGGGAGGGAGCAAGAGTGTGCAGGAGGGTCAAGGAGGGTGCACGAGGGTGCGAGAGAGGTGCAGCATGGGTTGAGAAGGATGCGTGAAAGGCACGGTACAGCTTAGGGAGGTTGCAAGGGGTATGGCACAGGTCAGGTGCACAAGGGTGCGCAAGAAGCACAGCGAGGCTCAGGGAGTGTGTGTGGGGTGCATGAGAGGCCAGTGCAGCACGAGCACAGAGGGGCTGGGGAAGGTGCGTGGGTGGGGGAGACTTACCCAAGCGACTTGTTACCTTCCCTGCCAGCTTCCCTGCTGACTTTCTGGGGAAGCCAGCAAGGTAGGTTGCAAATGGTTATCATGTGATCGAGGGGCCCTACAACTGGTTATAAGTGCAAACCAGTTGTCAAGAGCCTAGATTGCAATCACATGACCGTGGGGATGCTGGGACAGCCAGAACTCTGAGGACTGGTCATAACCACCATTCATTCAGCGCCTTCGTAACTTCAAACTGTCACTGAATGAATGGTTGTAGGTCAAGGACTACCTGTACAAGCAATGTAGAATTGCCAAGCAGGTCATATAACAACTCATTCTTGGGGAGAGTTTCTCAATTCAGGAGCTTTGTTCTTGTGTGATATTATTTATGTTTAAAACATTGGCTTTTACTCTGATGCTTTTGGACTGGGTAAAATACCTACTGCAATAAATGTATTGCTACATAGTCAGAAAAATATTCTGTTTGGCGTGCATATCTCTACTTTCCCAATCTTGCAATTCCAGATGGGCATGGGAACTTTAACATGAATATGGGGACACTTTTACCCAAAGGAGTTTTCCCATTTGCAGATGGAATTCCAACATCTTTGGAATGAATTCAATACCACAGAGGGCCTTGGGTCAAGGCAGCTGGCAATCATGATTAATGCAGCCTCCTTATCAAACATTTGCCTTCTAGTAGTGTTATCTAGCATGTGAGGTTTTGGCCTTGACTTTTATCTTGCTCAATAGAATATATGGAGGTTTTTCCCACCCCCAAAAAGCAAATAATGGTCTGATTCAGGAAAAGAAAAATAGGGCATGCTTGAGATTTCCAAGCATAATTCTTTAACTTACTTTTAATGACAGTGTAACTGGTCAGCTCAAAAAGTAAATGGAGCTAAAATAAGAGCCATATTAATCTAAAAGTGAGAACACAAACATTCCTCTAGTTTCTATAACATGTCTTTTTGTAGCTTGCACCCTTCAAGTACATCACACACACACACACCATCCTCTTTCACGTGCAGTTCCCACGCTTGGGCCCACTCTCCTGAGATCTGCCTCACTGAGAAACTGGGGGTAGTAATAACTGGTCGGTTATATTTGTGTGTGTGTGTGTGTGTGTGTGTGTGTGTAATTTTTATTAAAAGTTTTTTTAAAAAAAGAAGAATAAAAACTACAGCAAACTAAATTAAAACAAAAAATTGAAAGCAATAATAAAGACAGCTAAAAGTATAACAGGAAAAGAAAATAGAAAAAAGGTATAAAGAAAAATATAAAGACATAAAGAAGTGGCTTCTGATATTCTTCAGTTATATTTGACTTTAACTACTACAGGAATAGTAACGAGAAGTTTCTATTGTAGTAAAATACAACAAATCAAGCACTTTAAAGATTACTGGATTTAATATGGCAGAGGCTTCCAAAGTTGAGGAAGTAGGCTTTATACCATGAAAGTTCAGTTGATATAACAGATGTCACTATCAGATACTCTATTTGACTTTAGTATGATTAAAAAAGAAAAAAAACACACAGGTTGGCTTGATTCAAACAATCAGATTTCTAAATGGCTTATTACAAATTTAAATTGTTTCATCTCTAGATATATGTCTAAAGGCCAGCCTTCAATGGTGCCTTGTGTATCATACTAAGTCAAGAACAGATAATAGTCTCACCCGCCAGTCAAGATGGGAATTCTTGGGACTCCATTCCTAAGACCCATGGAGAAGACCAAATTAGATATGGCTATTGTAGCTGTTTATGTGGATTGTCACATTCAGGAAAAAAATCCTGGCATACTTCTCCAACCAACAGAACTGTCATCTGCACCATCATCTTACTTTCCTAATCATACTATATCTGCAGATATTACAGATGAATTGATAGCCTTTACACATAGTCTCAAAAAAGCAAAGGGGTCAATATGGAGAATTGAACTGCCAACAGAGTTCCTTCTCTAAGATAACTCAGAGTGGTAAATACCAGCATACAATCACTGAAAAATCAAACATCTTAATGCATAGAAATGATTTTAGAAAATATCTCTCTTTTGAATGGGGACAAGTATTATAAAAAAGAAGCATATTTTTATAGTACAGGGACTACAAGTAGAGATGATGGATCTTCATTAATCTGTATTAATTTATTCAACAGCTAAGTGTTGGTGTAATATACCACATAAAAGAAGGACATGTCTCAGAATTGGCCAAATGAGTATGTGCAATCTCAGAATGCACCTGAAGCTTGAAACACCAGTGTGCACCACAACTGGATGAGACCACCATCAAAAGTAGCTAGAAAATCATGATCTGTGTTTAATCATATACAAAGCTCCACTACAAACAATGCTACCAAGGAAAACAATAGAAGACAGCAGAAAAAGCCAATGTGCCACACCAAAACTTTGTGAAAAGTTAAAAACCAAAGAAAGGACATATAAAGAGAGTGGGAAGAGGGACAATCCACCCAAGAAGAGCTTGGAAATGTACACATGGTATCAGGAAAAAGATGCTCAGAATGAGCTGTTACTAAAGAATGCCAACAACTACCAAAAAAGGGCCTATTCAGAAATGTGCAAAATACAAGAACAAGAATCAGTATAACAACTAACATCAAAACACTCACAGATAATTAGAGCTATTCAACTCCTAATGGGTCCATCTTCTCCACCAAGATTGCATGTGAAGCAGGAGCTTGAGGTTGATAAAAAATACAATCAGGAAATATTTACTTTCAAGAAGTTTAAATCTCCAGGGCTAAATACTGTAAATTACATCCTGAAGTATTAAAGGAACTTCTTGATGATCTCACCAAATATTAATATTATGTAGTACCTTTGAGAAATCCAATGAACAAGTGGAAAACAGCAAATATTGTCCTACCATCAAAAAGGAGAAAACCCAAAATACTAGGAAACTATAGACCTGCTATTTCATATCAATACATGGGAAGATTCTAGAGAAGTTTGTGAAGCAATCAGTTTGTTAAGGACCTTGAAAATGATCTAGTGATTAACAGAAGCTAGTATGGATTTACCAGACAAAATTTACTTGTTTTATTGAGTAACTTCTTCAGAAGATTGTGCTAATGCCATAGACATCATATAGGTAGATTTCAGCAAGGCATTTCACAAAGTACTCCCTGACATTCTGATTAGCAAGCCAGTTAAGGTTCGGCTGTGTGTACAAAAACTAAATGCATACATAGCTAGCCCAAAAATCATATTCAAAGAGTGCTCATCAATTGCTCCTCATCAAATTAGAGCAAGAGAATGAGTAGGATTCCACTTTCAGTCCTAGACTTGTATTCTTCATTATTTCTAATAATGACTTGGATTAGAAAATGAAGGGAATGCTTACAAAATGTGAAAACAATACAAAATTGAGTGGAATAGCCAATACTCTAGAAGACAAAAATAAAATTCAAAACAATCTTGACAACATGGAGAAATGGGCTGAAAATAACAGACTAAAATTTCCCAGAGAAAATTCCAAAATTTGTCACTTAGAAAACAGAAATCAAGTGCACAGACATAGAATGGAGGATACTTGGTTTAACACTAATACTTGTAAAAAGAATCTTAGAACAGTGGTTAATTATAAACAGAATGAGTCAGCAATGTGATTTGCTGCAAAAAAAGCAGATGCAATTTTAGGCTACATCAATAGGAAAACAGTTTCTAAATCATGCTAAGTAATAGTTTCATTTTATTCTGTACTAGTCAGACCCCGCCTCGGGTACTATGTCTAGTTCTGGGCACTACACTTTAAAAAGGCACACAGACAGACTGAATTGAGGGGACTAGAAATTAAATCTTATGAAAAGAAAGATTTGAGAATAAAAGTCTGAGGGGGTATACGATAGCCCTCTTCAAGTACTGAAAAAATATTACACAGAAGAAAGTGAAGGCTTGCCCTCAATCAACCCAAAGGGTAGACTTAAAATAACAGATTTAACAGGAAGGCAGATTCTGGTCAAATATTAGGGAGAGAAAGACATAACAGGAAGTGCAGTTCATCTGTGGAACAAATTACCCAGATGGGTAGTGAGCTCTCCTTCACTGGCTATGTTCAAGCAGGGGTTGGGGAGCCATCTATCATGGGTCCTCTGTGTGGATGATTTCTGCACTGAGCAGGAGGCTTGACTCAATGGCTAATGACCTCTCCACTCCTATAATTCTACAGTTCTATGATCTGCTCCCACTACATTTACATTTTGAAATGCTGTTAAAAACAAATGGTTTTCTAGTCATCCCAGCAAGGACACAAATGGCCTTCAAGCATGGGTCTTTCACAATCAGGAGGAATTTTCTTAGGATTATAATCCAAGAGGGATGCCAAATGAGAATGAATGAATGAATGAATGAATGAATGAATGAATATATATATATATATATATATATATATATAAAAAATTCACAAGTCATTTAGGATGCGTTAGTGTGCTCTGAAGACAACATAAATCTAAATATGTTGATGTTCTGAACATAGAAATACTGCTGATCTAACTTCCCCTGGGACATGGAAACCGAAACTATGGAACCTTTTCTCCCTTTGTCAAAATGGAGAAATTACATGCTATGCATAGTTCCTTACAACATTTCTTCCTCTCAGAAGTTTCAAAATAAGAACATGAGTCATTGTTGCTCGCTACCCATGAAAGAAAAATGCCAATGGAAAAAAATACAAAGTGAATAGTTATGACCGTGAGAAAAGTTTCCAAATTACAGAATTTGCTAACACATGCACCCAGGAACAATAGTTATATTCAAAGTCAACAAAGTAAAAGCACAGTTTAGGAGCAGCTCACACAAGAAGGTGACATTTACATGAAACCCTGAGAAATATTTAAAGGATAAAAGTTTCAGACACAGAAAATAAACAGGGTTGGAAGACTAAACTAAACAAAAGCTGAGGTATTTTGCAATATTAAAGACTGTTTACAGGGCACAATGCAAACATTTGGTGCAGACCACGCTTTGCTCTGGTTCACATACAATTGCCCATAATGTCATTTAGTAGCCTACAATACAGCATACTTGCTAACTGGTCCAGTATCTGTTTAGATATCTGGGACAATCCACCATGGTCAGAAATGTTCTTAATGAGTCCACTCTTTCTACAGTTCTTATTGTGCCACTGATAAGTTGACATTCATAACTAGTGTGCTACATCTGCCTTGGTAGATTTGAAACTATGCAGACCTGGTTTGAAAGCCTGTTTTTTTCTTACAAAATTATATTTCTAACAGAGTCTTATTTTGGAATTGGGAAAGAACATGAGTGGCATGTTCCCCCCTGACTGGGCAAAAGCTCATTATCATTATCTTAGTGTGCTTGGTATGGATATAGAGTTTGGGCCAGAGTCCTGAGGTAATGTAACACTGAAATGACCAAAAATAATAGAGTACAGTCCTATACATATCTTCTCAGAATTATCCCATGGCATTCAGTGTAGTTTACTCCCAAATAAACTGCCTTGTAACCAATCTCTGCAGTGAGTTTATTTTTTTTTCCCCTCTCTTGAACTTTTTTAGAAATTACTCCTCCTTGCATATGCAGCAAAAGGCTTTGATCAAAATCTAAGTCTGCACAGCAGGCCAAAGTGGTCTCACTTTAATTATATGTTGACATGATTGTGGCAAATGACCTTTCTGACAAAATGCAGAACACAAACAAGTTTTGAATGATAAAGCTGACGTTGGGAGCACAAAATGAGAAGGAATTGCATACTTTCCACATCACATCAGCCAATTATCAGCTATCTACTTGTACAAAACTGTTTTAACTATGGTTACAATGTAAAGAATAACTCTTTAACTATTTGTCCTTCTACCAAGTATTTTTTCCCATGAATGCAAGCCAATATAAACCTCGTGTCAAAAAGACATGAGTCATGCTTAAGGATTTATCTTGTTGGGCATTGTGCATAAAGGATTTAACAAAATAAAAAATCCTATGATGCTTGGTGAGAATTGTAGGTTTTGCAGTAAAATAATTGTGGTCTCTGAACTTCCAATTATCTTTTCTTGTCATCATGTAGGAGAAATTCCTCTATAATACTCCAGTGGGTCCCATAAGGTATTTTCATTACTACACACAAAGATACCTACAATAGTAAAGTCTTCAAAGGGAACACATTTTGGTTCTTTTATTCTCTTTAATATTTGTGTACATAGAGGGTTTGGTGTAGTGGTTAAGGCACCAGGCTAAAAACCAGGAGACTGAGTTCTGGTCCCACCTTAGGCACAAGGCCAGCTGGGTGATCTTGGGCCAGTCACTCTCTCAGCCCTAGGAAGGAGGCAGTGGCAAACCACTTCTGAAACCTTGCCAAAAAAACTGCAGGAATTTGTCCAGGCAATTGCCAGGAGCCAACACTGACTCGAAGGCACCAAAAAACAAACAAACAAGCAAACATAGAGGATTAGGAGTTTAGTCACATCTATAATGTGATATATAATATCACATATAATATTACATAATGCAGTATGCAGCATTCCCATCATTGGGCAAGAAAAGAAAAGAGCAAAGCCCAATTTGGATAGGTGTGAATCAGTAATACCTTTTACCATCGTGGAGCACTAATTACCATTGAACAGTTAGCCTTGCAGTATCCTAGCTACCATTCACTAACACTGCTATTTGCGTTAACTGGTAGATAGTCTCCGAGGGTTTTAGATAAGAGTTTTTCACCGCCCAACCTGGCAATGCTAAGGACTGGACCTGGATCTTGTTTATGTGCAAAGCGTGTGCTCCAGCCATGCATTAAAACTGCATCACAGCACCAGCACTGATACGCTTGAAAGGCAGAACAAGTCCATGCAAGAGTAGACATCATAATGATCACAGAAGACAAACGTGGCAGCTTGGCCATAAAATTCATCATAATAGTGCAAGTCCGTGAATTCAGTCACCTCAGTAAATATTACTACTATTACTTCTTCAACCTTTCAGGAAAACAATTTTCTAAAATCTTTGACAGATATTTTTTTAAGGAATGTAAAAACACATTAATGTCCAGTGAAGTTAAAAATAAAGTATTACTTTCCTAGAGTTAACATGCAATTAAACTCATAGGTTTAGTTAGTTTAGTTTAGTTTAGTTTAGTTTAGTTTAGTTTAGTTTAGTTTAGTATAGTATAGTATAGTATAGTATAGTATAGTATAGTATAGTATAGTATAGTATAGTATTTCTGGGCTGAGTTCCAAAGGATCTTTCTTCCATGCAGAGAAACGTGCTGTGGACATTCAGTTATAAAATGTCATCCTACATCAACAGCCTATACCTAGATCATAAGCTGTGGGAAAAATAAATTTTCCCAGGACAAGGACTGCAATACTTATTAAAATACACTTTTTCATCCAAGTTACTATATTTTTGAGTAAAATGTCATATGTGGTTGTGGAAATCTCATTGGCCCTGAATGAGCATACAGTCAGTTCCCTCTCTCCTATTCTTTTGTTATTTTGTGTCTTAAAGGGAAGTAGTTTGAGACAGGACATGAAATATTATTGTGCAGCATTCATTTAGGGGTACACAATTTCTTAGATGGCCATAGGGATGTGACACAGTGATATCATGCAAGTGGTTTATGCTTTTTTTAAAAAATATATTTTTAGGAATCTTTAGCCTATGTGAAGGCTCTCTCATCACTTTTCTTTGGCTTTCTTATGAACAGTGACAAGCAAGTAGAACTTTCTAATTTGGGGGCTTGCTGGTGAAATCCAGAAATACAATATTCAAAGATTCAGGAGTGGAGTAAAGAGTTTTGGGGGCACCATGCAGCCTTTAACTTGCCAACCCCTTTGATATGGCAACAATGTACCACTCTGGTGAGAAGTGTGGCCTTTTTCCTTTTTTTCATTTAATACTGTGTACCTTCCATTTTCCTATGCCAGAACACATTTCACCAATTTTTAAAAGGAAAAAGAAAAAGGAAGATGACTATTCTATTTTCTGAAGCTATCTGCTTCTGCTTTATATGGGGATAGTCTTGGTGCTCTGAGGATGGAAGCAAAATTTTGCATATAACACTGTTGACAAGTAATTAACAGAAAGGTATCTCCATTTTTCTAAAAAATGAGAAGAAACATGATTATAAGGAGTGTAATGGAAGGGAATGTATTATTCTTTTAACCTTTTGAATCACTAACAATCTTCTACTGATATTTCTATTGACACCCATGAAGTTCTTGTATGGCTCACCTGAGTTTATCTGCTACAAAGATTACTCGCCGCTCCAACAGAAGTGAAGCAAAGATTCTGATGATCTGTCGTATACTCAGACACTTGAAAAGGCACTCAAAATCCACATGTTCCAGCCGAGAGTCCATTGGTCGGCGAAGCTCTATCACCTGAATGTATTCCATAATCACAATTCACACTCAAATTAGCCTGATTTTAATGTGGATCATAGCCCAATCTTAGCTCAATTATTCTACAACAGTAAAAAACAACAAAATATTTCTCAAAATATTTGTGGGGTATAGGAGACTTGGATGAGGGGTTAGAAAATATGATGATCAGATTTGGAAATGTCACAAAGCAGGGGATAGCAAATTCATTAGAGGATAGTATCAAGATTCAGGAGGATCTTGACAAACTGGGGCAATGGGCAGAAACCAGGAAGATGAATTTCAAAAGGGACAAATGCAAAGTTCTACATTTAGGTAGGAATAATCAAAACATTGGTACAGGATTGTGGGGTGGGATGGGGGTGGGACAATACTGGGCAGCAGTACATGCAAAAAGGCATTTGGGTGCCTTAGTGGATCATAAAGAACATGAGCCAATACTGTGGTGACTGCATCAACAGAAGTATGTCAAGATAAAAAAAGGCATAATTCCTCTCTATTCTAAGTTGGTCAGACCACACCTAGAATATTGTGTCTGGGCACATTTTTAGGAAGGATGTTGACAAACTGCAGTATGTCCAAAGGAGAGCAAGCAACCAAGATGATAAGGTACTTGGAAGAAAAAAACTTATGAGGAAAGACTGAAAATATTGTATATGTTCAGCCTGGAGAAGAGAAGAATATGGGAGACATGATACCTTCTTTCAGTATCTAAAGGACTGGCTTTTAGAAGCTGGGACAGAATTCTTTAGTATTGTTCAGAGGACAAGAAACAATGTCTTCAAATTACAAGGAAGCTGTATCAGTTTGACATCAAGAAAATTTCATAATGGTCAATGCTGTACAAGGATGGAGCCAGCTGCCTTAGGAGATGGTGGACTTTCTTTTATTCAAGGTGTTCAGACAGAGGCTAAATGATAATTTGTTTGGGGATGCTGACAGATTCCTGCACTAGGGAATATGTTGGACAACATGTCTCCAAGGTCCCTTCTAGCTCTTACATCCTGTCATTCTATATTTCTGAGTTCTTTTGTCTAAAGCACTCTCAGCACAAACTTGATGGCAGGCATTGGCTTAAGCAGCTGATGAGAATACAGAGAAAGAAGCATTCATTCCATCATTCACCTAATATGATACACCAACACACACAAAAGCTAACTGCTAATCTGCATATTCTCTTGCGTGACTAACTTCATTTCTACCAGAAATTCCATACATCTCTGTGATTCAGAGACTTTGTAATGTTTTAATGACCAACTCCAACCGTGTTAGCTTTTTATGATGAACTTGTCTACGATGTTGTGTAGCTCCTGACTTAACAGCCAGGGATTAGTCATATGGGAAAACACCCTAAGACTGATTGCTAGCTTGCCAACTTTCTGACAATCCCCATCAATATTTTAATTTTTCTTAGTAAACATCAAGAAAGCTTGAAGTATATAACAGCTAGTTAAATACAAATTCAAATTCATAAAAGGAATCATCTACACATAGTATGCTGGCTAATGAAAATCTTTACAAATGGGAACTATTATTACTATTTTTTAAAAAGACCAGTCACAATCCCTATAGTTGTGGTATCTCTTAGTAATCTACTTTCATTCCTCTTGTTTATACCATTTTGGAGAGTGGATGTTTGCTAGGGCTTTATTTCACAATTTTTACCTCATTTCCAGCTCCAGGCAGGAAGGTCTTGACTTTGATTATCTTTCCAGGTGCAGGGAAAGGTGACTCCATCAAGCTCCTCATAAATGGATAAACCAGAGCAGCAGATATTCCTCTCCTTCTTTCAACTTCATCCAGGATCTGATCCATTACAGTCAAATCAGAAGCAGGAAAAAGTAAAACAGTAGCAAACACTTGCGCACTATGTAAAGGGGATGGGAACTCCCTTTTTCTTTTCTATTTAGGATTCTGTTCCCTTGGGGCAATTTAAACAAATTTGCCTGCTGGCAGCATGTGGGATTAAAATTAAAAGTGAACAGTACTGGAACCAATAGCGATCAAGATTTTTCTCCTCCTCTGTCTGCAATCTTCTTTTTTCTCTTTCTGCAACCCAGTATTGCTTATCCTCTTTCTGACATCCCAATCTCTCTTTCCACACCCAGTGGGTTGAACTGACCATTTATTAGTTAATGAGGCAAAGTCCTAGGTGTGCAAATCCTAGGTAGTGCTCACTTTAGCCTAATGGACAATTCTAAATTTCACATAATTCTAGCACTATAAATTATTCCATAAAAAGAGCTGCTCTCATCAGAAAAAAGTACATGAAGCAGGCACTCCCAGTAACACCAATATGGGAAAGATGTTTCTAGAACTCAGTATATTCATACTATCATGAATCATAACATATAGCATTTTTAATGGATGGACAATTCTTGAGTCATATGACCAAATAATTCATATTGTCAATAGGAGTGGAATGAATCCATTCCAAGCTCAGAAAGTACTACAGATAGTCCCCTACTTATGAACGGGTTACGTTCCAAGAGGCTGTTCGTAAGTCCAACAAGCAAAAAAAAAAGAGGTGGAGGCAGGAGGCAGGGCAATGGTGTGGGCAGAGGAGCCGTATCTTCTGCTGCCAATGTGTCGCCAGGTGAGGCAGGAGAGAGGGTGGTAACGGAGGAGAGGGGAGCGAAGGATGGGCCGG
Source organism: Liasis olivaceus (assembly GCA_030867105.1). NCBI lineage: Eukaryota > Metazoa > Chordata > Lepidosauria > Squamata > Pythonidae > Liasis > Liasis olivaceus. Next base: position 93,018,583 of record CM061349.1, on the reverse strand, counting down.
TGGGGCACAGCGCGCTCCACTGCCAGGCAAGGCAGGAGACCTCCGCCCCCTCCCCGCTGTTCTCTGCCACCAGCCCCTCTCCTGCCTTACCAGAGCTCACCGCATAAACTAACCCTTTCTGGGAACACCAACTCCAATGCAAACCTCAAATGCAAACAGAATGCTGGAAAAGATGGGAAAGGGTTAGTTTGCAGTGTGCTGCAAACTAACCCTTTCCTGCCTTCTCCCGACTTCCACTTCCAACTTCCGGCCTGATTTCCAGTTCTGACTTCTGGGTCCATCCTGTTCGTATTGGTGAAAGTTTGCAAATAGGGGACTGTCTGTAGTTTATTTTAAACCTGAGTGTCAATGCAAGCCATACCATATTGCTACTAATTGCAGTGTGATCAATATGGGTTGAATTATAAACTGGACACATAATGAACAGTTTCACTACTGTCCCTCCACTCTGTCTTTTTTTTTTTTTAATCATTTTATTTTATTTTAACAGATATTTAAAAGCACAATCAAGAAAAAGGGGACAGGGAAGAAATGAAGGGTGAAAAAGGGGAAAAACATATAAGAATGTATAAAACTGAAAAAGAATTTTCAGAATAACATTAGATTAGAACTTTACATTAGTTCTATATATAAAATAATCTTCATTATTATTGAAATCAAAGCAATAATTAGCAAAGCAATAATCTTTAGGACAAAAATTGGTGGCCTCTAGTGGACAGAAACAATGGAGTACATCAGAAACTTACTGTGGAATTTAAAAAACAGATTCAAGATGAAGTAGGGAAAATATTATTACAACTGCAAACAGTACAAGCAAACTGCACAATTGCAAACTGATATTATTACAATTGCAAACTGCTTCAGTTTAGGCTCCAAACTAAATTTTATGAAAATTTTTTCCAATGACTACTTGAAATTGAAAAGGGAGACATTTTGATTCTTGGAGATGGGGTTGGTTCTTTCCCCAAATCTTGCTAAATCTGGTTTATACAAAAGGAATTCTGGTACTTCCAAAAAATGTTCTAGACTATATGTCACTACTTGCTCTCTCAGAAATATGGAGATATAAATATCTTTTAAAGAAAGAATATGTTATTGTTCTATTCACAAAACGTAAGAATATGCATGTATTGGTTGTCATTATTAACTAAACTTATAGCCCTTACTTATGCATACCATAAAACAATAATCAAACTTTTGGCTCAAAAACATAGAGACTAAATGGTCTGTTATTATTGGAAGAGGATATTAAATTGAAGTGATAGTATGAGTTAAAGACCTTCTTTCAAACTAATTTAACTTCTAATGTTTCTTTATTCACAGTACGGGATTCCAGTAGAGTTTATGAGAGAATTATTTACTTAAACAAAAGAAGCAATATGGAAATTGAAATTGAATAAATTGTCAGGACCAGGATTTGGGGGGGGGGGGGGCATTATAAGACATTTAAAGCAATCTAATGAGACCATTAATCCAAGTAATGAATGAGATACAGTGAGGTCTTTGTGGCAAGACACGTTTATCTCTTTGATTTACAAATAAAGGAATGACCCAATCCAGCCACAGTCACACTGGCCTATCTCTTTACTGAATGCAGATAATAAGCTTTTTATGGTTATACTTGCAAAGAAGTTAAATGGCTTCTAACTGATCAAAAACGTCCTGATCAGGCTGGATTTGTCCTGAAAATATATATGAGAGAAAATATCAGATATATCTTGAAGATATATGAAGATATATCTTATATTCTGAATATATATTAAGGAAAGCTGAAATGAGCATGGTTTTAAAACTGGAGGAAGAAATATCAATAACCTACACTATGTTGATGACCTTACTCTAACAGCCGAAAATGCCAAGGATCTGCAAGATCTACTAATAAAAGTCAAGGAGCATAGTGAAAAAATGGGACTAAAATTAAATATAAAGAAGAGTAATGTCAACGGGTAGACAAAACAACCAGCCTTAGAACTGACAATGAAGATACCAAAATAGTGGATAGCTTCTGCCTTTTACCATCAACAGGAAAGGAACAAGCAGTCAAGAAATACGCTGCAGACTAATACTTGGTAGAGCAGCCACGAAGGCCTTGGAAAAGATATTTGGATGCCATGATGTACCTACACCTACAAACATCAGAATAGTGCAAGCAATGGTATTTGCTGTGACACTCTATGGAAGCAAATGTTGGACTCTGAAGAAGCAGGTTAGGAAGAACAGCAAGGTGGATAGACTCAGTTACATTGGCAACTGAGTGCACCGTTGGAAGACCTGAAAGATCAAGTTAGGAATAGATCATCATGGAGAAAAATCTATCTATTTGGTTGCTAAGAGTCAACACTGGCTTGATGGCACATAATCAATCAATCAGTATCTTGAATGCCACTGATAATATAAATTGGAAAAACAAGAAATTGGCTATAATTTTTCTTGGCATGAAAAAGCTTTTGATAACTTGGGATGGTGCCTTATATTCATGATTTTGAAGAAGCTGAATTGCAGCATAAAATTTCTCATATGGATAAAGAACAGGGTTAGGGTTATAATGAACAGGAAGCCAAGATAATGGTAAATGGATTTTTATCACACAAAAAAAAACTTAAAATGAAAGGGATAAGACAAAGTTGTCCCCTCTCTCTTTTATTTTTATTGACACAAGAACTTTTTACAAAGAAGATAACTGCAAGAGAATAAAATTTCAGAAATCAAATTGGCAATATTTTATCAAGAATCATTTTTATTTCAAATTATTTCAATAAGAATTGAAGAAAAGATATTAAAATAATGGCAAAAATAACTAACTTTATTTGATCAAACAAAAGACAATGATTAAATTTAGGGTTTTTCAAAATGTGAAAGAATGAAGTGGACTGGCAGCATGAAGCCTCATCTCTATTTTATTTCATCTATTGATTAATATTAGACATTAAGGAATTTAAACCAGGGATTTTGGCAGTTAAGCCTTGGGCTTCTTGCTCACTGCCTACCGAAAGAGTTCACAGCCAGAAGGAGCCACTGATCTGATCTTTGCTACATTACTACCCAGATAAAGGTCAAGAAAGGCTACTGCAGCTACTCAGCCCAACCCAATCAGGCAATCAGGGAAAACAACAGAGAGGCTTGTCTAGGTTCACAAAATTATTGCTTCAAAGTTTGGTCTGTAAGTCTGTGCCACTCCATCCAGACAGAGCTATCATCTATAGTTTATAGACTATCCATCTAGTCCTCTAAACAATGACTAGCAGTAACTCTCTAAGGGTAGAAGTCAAGCCATACTAGCAGGGCATCAGTAAGCAAAGCATGTGCTGTATGAATAGGTGACAATTTGTATGCTTCTTCAGTCTACTGTATTCCAGTCATTAATGCTTTATATCAACATTTGAAATGGGTTTCAGGTATTCAAGGAGAAGCATGGCTCTTCTGGCCCATAATACACATTTTTAAGTTTAAATCTCATTCTCTTGGTCTGTGCCATTGGGTGAATGCTAGGACTGCACAAAATTACTTTTGTTCATATGGTGTGAGGAGAGAGGGAAACCTCTTCCTTTAGACTGAGAGCCAGAAAAGCAACTCAGAGAAAACATAAAATTTGATTTCACCTATTTTATATGTTTAAAGATGTATGCTTTTGTATACTATTATGTGTTTCAATGTTTCTGTCCACATCCATAAATATGCAACAAAATAACGTAGGCACTGTCCAAGTTGGAGAACATTATCAAAGAGAATGGGTGAGAAACTGTGTTTAGGATATGTTTCCCATATTTTGCAACATAGAAATGCTTTTCTTTTCTTTTATTTCATTTAATAAAATTATTTGAGATAACCTTGAGATAATTGCAGTAACTACATATTTCTTTCAGAATTGTTATTAAAAAGCATGCACATATATACAGCAAATTCATCCAAAATGTGATCATTATATCTAATTTAAAGCAGTTAAAACTGTCCTCCTTGTCAGTGCATAGCCTAATTTAAGAATACATAGAGGACTTGATTAGCATCATCATACCTCCTGACAAGGTCAACACTCAGAAAAGAAAATACCTGTGCAATTGCAAGCTGGATTCCCTGACGTTCTCCCTTCTTAGCTGATTAAGAGATTTCATTTTTGATGATTTGCTTGGCAGCAATTGCCAGAAAGCTGGCAGGTCTTAAAAGTAATTAATATAGCACATATTGCATATTTACTATGTGGCAATCCTTCAGGCACAATAGTATGCTTACCTGCACAACAGTTCTGTTTTACTGATGGAAAAGTAAAGTCTAACGCTAGTAATCTGCCCAGGGGAATAAAAGGAAATTGCTAAGGCACATGTATTCCATGTAAAAAGTTATCTTTGATTTCTCCGATGACAGGTTATAAGAAAGATCTCAACAAAACAGCCAAGAGTTACTGCTGAACCAGATATATAGTTTCTGAACCAGTATAAAGCAGCTTCCTAAAGTTGTTAAGAGCAATTAGTAGTACCTTTGCACATGGCAAGAAAGAGATTTGAACCAAGTTCTCTCAAATCCAGGCCAAACATTGTACTTCCTAAATCAAAAGTATTTCATGAAAGCACACCATGTATACATTACCTATTCATTTTCAGACAATGATAATTTCCTAACAAACTTTCTCTCCTAAATTCCATACAGGTAACTTTATCAGAGTAAAAATGTTAACTAAGCTAGACTTAAGTCCTACAATCATTCAAGTACAGGCAGTCAGAGCATGGAAAATTAAAGTTCACTTCCTGTAAGGAAATATAAGCAAGTTCCTTATATTTAAGTAACCTTATACAAGTAGGGGATTATAATTAGTATTACAAACCAGCCTTTCAAAAACTCATTTCCTCCTGTCTGACAATGATGAGAATCACAGTTCAGAATATCCTGACACCATCAGCTTGAGGAAAGCTAGAAATAAACATTAAGTACAGACAGCCAGTCCTTTTGAAATTTTTCTGCAATTACTGTAGATAAATATGACCCTACCATATATACTTGCAGATAATCCCAGCTGCAGATAAACTGAACCTAATTTTTGGGTGTATTTTGGCACCTAAAATTCTCAGCTTATCCATGATTCTGTAGGGTACTTTGGGGAAGTGACAACCAACGGTTTGCCTAGGAACTTGCATTTGTAATTATATTTGGCCATGTTGACTGGGAATTATGAGAGTTGAATCCCCAACACAAACAGAGGGGACCAGATAGAGAAAGGTTGACCTACGTCACAGGAAAAAAATAATGTATATATACAAAGATCTTGGGATCCTTTTTGTATCATAGCCTTCCCCAGGAGCTTTCATCTAGAATTTCCAATCAATGAGGAATCATGGGAATTGAAGTCAAACACATCCAGAAGGCATCAGATTAACTGAGCTTCCATACTTCTGTTTCAACATTCTAGCCCTATTTAGCAATCTGTAGCATAGGGTAGGGGAGAAGGTACTATATAAGCCTTGGTAAATTCCAAATCAGTGGGTACACAATTGTTTCTCCTGGTAGATTATTGAAGGCAGTATAGACTGTAAGGATTAAACATTCACTAAATGTATATCCATGTCCTGGGCAAAGGAATTCTGTGCAAGCATTAAGTCTTCTTAATAAACAGATAATGGGTTAACATTATACCACCCCATCGTTTCAGACACACATACCAAAAACTGCAGCTCAACCAAAGTAACTTTAAGAAACAAAAAGGCAGGGAGATATGTATTTCAGACACAGAAATAATAAAGCATTCCTTGATAAAACCACAGCAAAGATGAACTGTGCAGCACAGTAATTCCAAAATACTGTTATCGCCATCAAGGAAAGAATGCTCCTTCTTGAACACAAGTTTTCTGCAAGCAGCTAAACAGAGACAATGCTGAAAGAACAGCTTACCTTGGAAAATAAGTCAAAGCAACCCAGGCGGCTGATGACACAATATACTTCAGGCAGGCGTGGTCCTTTTCCACTTGGCTGCCAATTAAAAAAATGAGATTTGAATTACTTTTTAATTTTAAGCCATTTACAGATATGATTATGCTTTTTGCATACTTTTTCTGCCTTTCTTCATCAAACAAGTCACTCTTGGGACATCACATTGTTTTCCCTAAGATGGGAAACCAAATATATGAGGAGCCCTCTTTTCCCAGGACAACTGCTGTGCAATGGAGACACTCTCCAGCATTCTTTCACGTCAAACCAGGCACAATTACAATTTCTGCAAGTTGGAACCTAGTTTCTTTTTTCCGTGACACAAAGAGTGAAACCATCCAGACCACTCATGAGGAAGGTTAAGAAAGAGGGATAAACAGTAGTACCATTCTGTGGTCAAACAGACTGTGATGAAGTTTGCCACTATGAACCTTGTTAAATGAATGTGCATGCCAAATCCACAGTATATTGGGATTCATAACAGAGCCCTTGCACCAATGAATACAACCAGGAAACAGTTATCCCTAAGAGGACTGATCCCAGGAACCAAGGCATGATCTAAACATGTTGATTTTATTTTCCTTCTCCTGCCCAACTGTGCAACCACTATGAGGGCAAAATGGGACCTTATTGCTTGCCTGTATCCTGTTGATGTGGCCCAGGTTCAACATCAAGGAATAACCAGTCCCAGAAGTGATGCTTCTGTGTTCCTCATTTTAGATACTTCTTTCCATTTCCAATTAAATCAAAAGCTATGGTGAATTTAAACAAAAATCCTGATTGTTAACCCTACTTTTATGGCCCTTTCAAAAGGTTTTTATTATCAGTGAATACCCTGGTGATCAAACTATTTGGCTTTTTGCACATGACTTAAAAGAAAAATCAGATTAATGTTTTAAACTGAAGAGGCTGGATAGTCAGCAGGTGCGTGTGCTGCTACAGTAAAAAAAACATGAAAACTCTGTGCCATTAAGTGAATACAGATGAATCTATTTCTAGATCAGGACCTGCTGCTTAGTGGACGTCATATTTCTGAAAAAGTAGGATCCTTCTTTGTCCATATTAGGTATAAAAACGCCTTCTAAAAGCATCAAGCGATTATATCCAGCATGTGGGATTTGGGTTAAAATCATTGTGTCAAATCTGCAGGAATGCTGAAAGCATGCCAGGCGTCCTGGACAGTTACCAGCTAAGAGCTATCTTGCCAAGTGCCAGTAAAAACACTGCATTCCTTGTCCTATATAATAGCAGGAACAATAATGCTCACAGTTTAGTCAAAGGCTGTGGCCCCATGAAATATTACTGTACTTTAAAAAAAAATCCTTAAAGTTTATAATGTCACTATTCTTTTTTAAATGAGTATGTTTTCTTCCCAGAAGTCTCTTCCTTCGTGGCCCAAATTTTAGTTACCTCCCTTTTATCAGTAACATTGATTCACATTTTGTTTACAAATCAAAACAACAAAGAATGGAGCACACTAGAGCGGAAACACTTTTGACCGGCTGAAACTTTTACTTCTATTAACTCTGTTGCTGGTGGTGGGTGGGAAGAGCCACTTGACATTTTCAGGCCCTTCCAAATCTCTGACATTGGAAAAAAAATAAAACAGATCACTTAATGTTCGCTATTTCTCAGATAATTTTGTTTTTCCAAAACACAGCCTTTTCCATATTTAAGCAGACCAGCTGGTTGGATTATAATAAAGTTAATGTGATTTAGTTGAGTTCTGCAGTTACAGGAAACCTGCATGCTGTGATCTTGATTAGTATACTGAGACAAAGGAGACCTTTCTACCAAGGTTCATCTCTAGATACCAGGAGGCAGCCACCTTTCTGTGAAGCCTTATTGATCCAACATAGTAGGGCTCAAGCAATGAGGCACATGGCAGCAGAAATTACTTGAATCTGAGGGCAGATTCATGCAGCTCTTCTGTACATGGCTAAATTCATTGGTTCTGCTCAGATGCTTTCATACAACTTCCTTTGTCAAATGGATCATCTGAATTACTTCCCATTGCACAACCTGCAATTTTGCACATCCCAGCTACCCCTACTAAAGTGAGTTAGGCTGAAACATGCCAAACAGACTGTGTGGCCATGGACCATCCGAATTATCCACTTCCCACAATTAAGGTGCAAGACACAACGAGATGCTGCTGTCCTGAATACATGACCAACAATGCCTAGAACAGCTATAAAGAATCAGTTTTAAACAAAATGCTTTTCTGTGCAAATGAAATTAATTTATTCTTGAAGTTGACTTCAGAACCTCAGTGAGATTTCCAGGATCTTCATTTTATTCATTTATTATTTGTTACATATTTTAACATTTAGTATAATAACAGATACAAATATGACATTGGGAAAATTACTAAGATCATACAAGACCACAGGATGATCACTGGAATCTCAGTGTGAAATAGCCTGCAGATTACCTTAAAAATAATACCTGAAGGCAGAGGTGGGCAAAAATCAAATAATTTTTTAAAAATTACTTTGGCTTCTAGAAGTTGCTGGGGACATGCAACTCATAATATCATGGGAGGCAAGATTACACATTATGGACCGTTTTTTTTTTTCTTTTTTCTAATTTTTTATTAAACATTTTAGAGAAGATACATAAACAATGCAGAAAAAACTACACAAAGAGAATAAAAAAATAAAGTACAAATAAGTAAACAAGGAATCTAAAATGACTAGGTTATAATGTTCCAGTATATAATTAATTATAACTGAAAATAATATATTACTTTAAGAAACTAAAAATCAAAGCTATGAGCATGTGTAAATACCAAGAACCATGGTCAATACAGTATGTATCACCATATAAGTTACAATTGATTGAATCAAAATTGAAAATCTGTCCTACTTTAAATATACCATGAACTGAAATACAGACTATATACATTGAAATTTGTATATAGTCTATATTTCATAAACTATATACAAATTTAGTATATAGTCTATATATACTATATATACAGTGGTACCTCGGGTCACGAACTTAATTTGTTCCATGACTCTGGTCGCGACCCGAATTGGTCGCGACCCGAATCAAATTTTCCCATAAGGTTCAATGTAAATACCGTTAATCCGTTCTGACCCCTACGAATTTGGTCGCCAACCGATTTTGGTCGCGACCCGAATCAAATTTTCCCATAAGGTTCAATGTAAATACAGTTAATCCGTTCTGAACCATATGTATTTTTTTTAAAAACCACAAAAATATGACACAAAGTACAGTACAGTACAGTACGAAGAGAGAGAACGCTAACCTTGCTCGAGGCGACTTCTGGCATGGACGACAGGAAGGCGGGTGAGGAGACGGTTATTGCTTGGAGAGAGAGTCCCCCTCCCTTCAGGAACCCACGACCACGTGTGTCAGCAGGGAAAATGGCCGCGGATCCTGTTCGTTACCCGATGCGGAGTTCACAAACGGAAGCAAAATTTTGCGAACAGTGCTGTTCGTGACCCAAATTGGTCATGAACAGAAGCGTTCGTGACCCGAGGTACCACTGTATTTTGGATGAGGCACAAATCCATACATTAAACTGTAGTCCAGAAATAGTTTCCAGCAGGAATTACATTCTGTGTCAGATTTACTTTTGAAGTACAAAGTTATTTTGGACATTGAAGCATATTTGCACAATTTGGTTAACCATTCTTCCGAAGAAGGAATCATACAATATTTCCAATAAGAAATATTGTGTCAATTAATATATACAAAGCTAATTCAGTATACTTAAAAGGAATGTATGGCTTAGTGAAATTTAATAAGAATATGGAAGGTTGAAATGGAAATTTTACTTTTAAAATTAGTTTCATCCTAGTATGAATCATTTTCCAAAATTGTTGGGCTTTACAATATTGCCACCAAATATTTAAAAATGATCTGACCTACTCATTACATTTCCAACAGTTTTTAGAAAATGAATTATCCATTTTGGCAATCAGAACTGGTATGATATGCTAACAATAACACTTCTTATTCAATCTTCTGTAAGTAGAATATTTGGAATAAATTTAATATTCTTCCTCTAATGAAATTCCCACTCTTGCATCTCTATTACTCCATTCAAATTCTACATCCATTTAATCATGCAATCTTTAACTTATTTTGGATTCGGAGTCATATCTCACCAATAATTTATAAGCGCAGCCTAACGAATGTTCCATATTATGTACTATAAGATTTTTTAAATTTGTCAAGTCTCTCAATATTCCCCCTTGTTACTGTAGTTCTTTTAGTGCTGTGCCATCTATCTGAAGATACCTAAACCAGCCTTATAAATTAGACCATTGTGAAATAAAAGCTTTATCTTCATCTTATTGATAATTAAATTTTGCAATCTAAGTAAGTTATTAGATTTCCACTGAACATTTAATAATGAAGTGGGTATGGTGGAGGAAGCTGGACTTACTGTTTTCCTGCATTTGTCCCAGACATTCAATAGATTGCTTATTATTACATGATCTTTTATATACTGTTTATTTCTGTTTGTATCAATACAGAGATATTTGTACAGACCATCTGGAAGTCCTGTCCTCTTCTGTAGAAGTATCAGGGCTTTAAAGGGATACAGTGGACTACTTTTTTCATTTCAAAATAGTTTTGTACTATTTGCGCCAAAAACAAACCAAAAATGCAGATAGTGATACTGTCAAATTTTAGCTATATTATCTGAAGGATTCTGGGGATTCAGAGGGGAGACCAAGGATTGGTTACCCCTCCCCTATGAAGGTTCTCAGAACAGCTTACAAAAATGATGTGCAGTGTGCATTCAATTGCCAGAAAGTGAAATTACCTAGGTGCTTACAGAATCAGTCATCACTGAAGTGAATATAAATGGAGACAAATTGCATTACCACAATATACAATATTTACAGGGCAACCATAGCTAAGGACTGGATGTAGTGTTTCATTTAAAGGAGCAGCTTCCAGTCTAGTCTAATAGCTCTGCCTTTTGAAAAAACACAGTGGAAAGGCATGCAATACCCAATTAAAGAGTCTTTATACTAACTGAAACCAGCAATTGTTCTTTAATTGAGTAGAAGCTTCCCCCATGGGGGACTGTATGAGTCAGCAACGCATCAGGAAGACTCAACACAATCTTTGTACTGTTGTCTATTTTGTATAATAGAAAATGAAAAAAAATATCGTCAAAGCCAATTTCTCCTACCTGGAAACATCAAGCGTTGACCTTAAACAAGGAGGCATCTGATCTTATAGCACCTTACAACAAGATACATAATAGTTAATAGTTCTAATAGTTAATAGATTTCCTCAGAATTTAGAATTAAATCCTAAATTTAATTCCTCAGAATTAAATCTCCTTGTGTTCTTTGAAATTAGATATAATATTATGCCATGACATAAGGTAAGGCATATCTGGAACTCTTTCCTGGCCTTCATAACAGTTAAGATAAGTAGCCTGTTTGCCTCTGAATATTGGTTGTGGGACAATTAAGGATTAAGAGCTACTGAACTCTTGTCCTGTTTGTGGGCTTTCTGGACACATCTACCAGGCTCCCATAGGAATAGAAGGCTTGACTAGATGGGCTTTTGATCTCAACCAGCAGGGGTCTTTCTATACAGGTATTGAAATATATAACAACCAAAGCAAGAACAGATTTCTGAGGAGTGCAAATTAATTCTACACTAGGACTAGTTATCAAGTAATGTTATCCAGTAACTTATTGCTTGCTACTTTCTAGATTCAGGATACCAGGAAATCCTGCTAACGTTTAACTAATTAGAACTACAGATTCAGCCGCACAAATAGGAAGATTTGAACATAATTTCTAACAACCCAAAAAGTAAAGTAGCCATCCAGAATTCAAAGTTGAATCTGTCAAGAAGACATTAATGGCAGGCACCAGAATCAGCTTAAAATAATTAGTTATGTAAAGGCAACAAAGCATTTAGTTATATAATGAGATCATGCTATACATATTGATACTTGTGGGAATCTGACAACTGTACTTGTCTAACTTTATTTTTTTCTAAAATGAGAATATTAAGCCAAAATTGGACTGGAAGCAGGACCTGAGAGTGCCAGATGTTACTTATCATAGACTGCCAGCATTATTTTGTATTCCTTTAAATTATGTACTTATTACAAATTCAGATTGCATTGCATGGATCAGAAAGCTTATTATGAATATGCATTGTCAGAATGAAGAATAAATACAAAGCAAGATGAAGATAAAAAAAAAAAATAGAAAGCTTCATGTAGTAGCAGCAGTTCTACACGATCTGCAGTTCCACATACTTTCTCTGTCTCCACTACACTCATACAGAGAGTCAAGCATTCAGCTTTCCTTTACTCCCATCAGCAGTTCTAACCGTTGGAAAGTCAAACTGAGTATTAGCAAAATTCTCTATAGATCAAGTTTCCGTTTCTCCAAAATAGGCCCCATCTATATAGGCAATTACATTTCAAAATCAGGACCAGTATTAAATATATCAATCTTGGGAGCTAAAAGAACCGGACAAAAGGAACAACAGAAACAGGATATACTTGTTCTCAAACTTCTTTGATTCAGGTTATCAGAGGACTGTTTGCCTGCGTGTAAACTCCAAACTCTAGGATAATGTTAACATTACTGTCAAATGTTTAAAATTGAACCAAAGGTGGTAGCAGAAAAATAAAAAACTTATTTTACGTGTATCAAGTATTTAGAAAGGAGGGAGTGGCAATCCAATTTCATCAGAAAAAAACAACCCCTGCACAGTTTCAACATTTAGCCTGCCTCCTCCTTGAGGCTATTATAAAGTCTCACTGCAGGGAAGGAAAAGACTAACCAGAATGCCACAATCTTCTTCCCAGAAAAAAAGAAAAATAAATCACACATATTTGGAAATCATGCTTTAAAATAGTCTGCACTTAATGCCAGAATAGGCAGTTTTGGATATTTGGGTCCTGGTCTGTTGTGTATGTATTGTTGTGTATATGTGTAACTCCTGTAAAATGTGTCAGGGCTATATGTTTGCTGTGAGACGGGCTCCATATATGGCTCCACCCACTGCTAGTACCAGGCCTCTAGGATGCTTACTTAGAGCTTGCCTCTGCTCTAGGTTATCTCCCCACATTCTGTTCCCCCAGATAGTCATCCCCTGCCTCAATTTTTAACAATAAAAATACCTTTAGCTGGGAGAAAGGCAGTCAGGGAAATTGAACATAGGAACATGACTGATAGATGGAAGAACATTTTAGTTCTGCTTAACTGCAGGGCCCTTTTGGTTGTTAAATTTGAACCCTGCACAGCCAGGTCAGATAAATACATAGGTATGCCACCTTCCCAACTGGAGCATCCCTAAGTGAAATCAAATAATGGACTAGCCATAAATGTGTATAATGCTTTCTGTACGTGGATTTGAGTGGCTGAGTCAACATTCCAGGAGTCTACTATTCTATGGAGTCTACTATTCTAAAGAATCCTAGATTTCATCTGACCACAGTTACATTTAATTAAATTTTAAATATAATTAATATGATTATTCTGCCTCTCAGTACTACGAATTTTATTAAAAATATATGACTAGGATAGGATATATGGAAAGCAATTAATTCCCAAATGTCACCCCTGTTTAGCCAGGATAGTACTTTTTCTGGAGATCTACAGACCAGCTTATATACCTAGTAATATAAAGTATTCTTTACAGTGAGCTCAAGTCCTGTTAACTTAATGGACATATCCATCTTCTTTTCTCAGGAACAATATAGAAATGGGTTGCTAGTGCCTTGTAACAGGAAGATTTTTTTTTTACTTCCTTGTCTAGTTCACAGTGTCCATGTGGTCCTCCATCCAAGTACTAATCCAGGTCTAACCCCACTTAGTTTTTCTGAAATCAGCCAAAGTCAGCAAAGTGCCAACCTAGTAAGCATCCAGAATCCACTGTGAATTGCTCCCCTAGTGTAAATTACCAATCACTGCTGATGCAACTACCCCAAGGAGAACCATCCAGAGAGAGCACTGTACCATCACATGAGAAATGAATTTACTTTCTCATTTCTGTTAAAGTTTTCTCTAGAAATTCCCTGAGTTCTATTTGCCAAACAGAAAATGAGACCAGTGGTAGGGTAAAGGAGAAATAAACAGATGATAGCCTTGGTTAAAACAAAAAACTGAAAATTCCTTGCCACACTCAGTAAAAAAATGTAACACAAAACTAAGGGAAAAAATACTCTGCTCCTTGGAAAGTAAAAACAGATTTGAAGTTTTATCTTACTTGTGCCGTATTTATTTTTAATTATTTATTATTAGCAGCATTTACATGGTACCTTAGCCATGTAACCATGTGCCTCAGAATACTATCAATAATAATAGTAAATACTCAAATACTATTTATTTATTTATTTATTTATTTATTAAATTTATATGCAGTTCCTTTGCCAAGAAAGCTAGGTTCCCCTTAAAGTCATAAATAAGACTTGTTATATATCTATGTAACAAAGAGGTAACATGCAATAACTTTTGGTTATGTGCCTCATTATAGAATCATAGAATTGAAAGGAACTCAGAAACATTTCATCCTACTCCAGGTTCAGTACAAGATCTACAGTACAAAATGCAAGTTCAGCATCTGTAACAAATGATGATGATTCCTCTGCTTAAGTGCTTGCAGAGAAGGAGAGCCCATCAGCTTCTGCTCTTATCAGTAGAGTATTTCTCTTGAAGTCTGACTGAAATCTTCTCCCCTGAAATAGCCACACTTGTCCTAATACACCCTCGCCTTGTATAGCAACCTCAATCTGTTCCTTAAATGTGAAGCAAAATGGTTGCTAAGCGAAATGGTCACTAAGCAAACACATGACAGAGGGAGAGAGAGAGAGAGAGATGCTGTGGAAGATCAATGGTTGCTGCCATCTCATTTAGATAAAGTTGTCTCATACAGCTATGCCAGCATTATTCTCACTCCAGTGTGTGTTGTTGTCAGGCACACAAAATTTGATTGTAAGTGTGCACATTGTTCAGAAAATGATTTTTTTTTAAATTACCATTGTTTTTGTGAATGGTCGCTAAACAAGGTAGCCGCTAAATGAGGAGTGGCTGTACTTTCTGGAGCAACTGAGAATAAATCAGCTACATCTTCCGCATGGCAGTTAACTGAAGAAAAGCTAACACAAAACCTTGTAACTTTCTCTTTTTGAAACTAATTATAACCATGATGTGCTTAGCATTCTAGAATTTAGTTCTTTTAAAAAAGTTTGATATACTCACCAGTAATCTTCTGCAGTAGCCAAACCTTCTGCTGCCATCTTCTCCAGTCAGCATGAAAGAGAATGTCTCACTGCAACAAAAATTAGTGCAGGTTGTACTCTATTACTTAAGCTCAGGAGCAAGAATACCGCTGCTTTTTTCAATTAGTCATATTTTTCAATATGTCTTCAGATATCTTCTAATCAGATAAAACTTGTGATTTATCCACCAGTTTTGTTGAGGCTTTGATATTAACCAAACAATATGTACTTATTTACTCATGTGTAAATAAATATTGAAAATGAGAAGCAATGAGGAAACATGCCTTGTATTTCCTATTTTAAAATCAGTTCAACTTTTCCATTTTATTGTGATAAAACTTAGTACTACACAGAACTAAACAGAAATATAACAAAAGTAGAAGTGGGCAATTGACAACTCATACATGGCCCTTTTCTGCAGCCCAGGTCTCCTTGTTACAGTTTAGTGACAAACACTGAATAAAAGCCATGCTATAGTCTGGCCATGATCAGCAAAAACTAAAACAGATGTGTCAAGCCTCAAAAAACATTTACTCTATAACATTTATATTTTTAAAAAAAATCCTCCCCAGTGAGAAAAGGAGTCAGAATGGGAAAGAAAAGAGTAAAAAAATTCCACTTCTACCACTACCAGTGTTGACTGCCTTCTGCAGGTTTAATTTGCAAAAATAATGGTGATAAATGATAATTTAGATGAGGTACAATCCCAAATGGTTACCTGTATATAGCATAAGCTACTTTAAAAATGTATAGTGGTAGAGAAACTTACAGTTTCAATTAATTCCAAATGAAATAATTAACAACTGCATTAAGTTACAACCTTCAAAGTCTATTTGTTCAAATATACTGGCTTTGAAGTAAACAGAAGAATGGCTTGGAAACTTAAATGCTTCATAATTCTGTTCCTAGCTTTTCAACTATGTCAGAACTGGATGAGGAGGAATAATCTAACAGAAATTATAGAGATGTTGTTAGTTCCCTAGAGCTGAATACAAGGGAAAACATTACGCAAGCTTGGTCATTCTGTAAAAGCTAGTATTGTGGTGACAGTAGAGCAGTTTACCTGTTGTATTCAGATACTGGACTCCAGTCCTTGGCATCTGGAAAGCAAAACTGAGGAATGGCCTTGAGTCGCTCTTCAGCTTCACGAACTTGTTTTGTGGGTCTTTCTAGCTGTGATTGAACAAATCAACATCAGCAGCATCCTGCACAGACTCAAATTAATCTCTTGAAATCAACATTCGGAATTCAGAATTCAACAACATGACACTACTTGTGTCATTCTCCCTCCCGCTATGGATGGCAATACTCATCACTTCTGTAAAAATTAAAGAAAATCAGAAGCCAAAGATTCAGGCCTAATGATGTCACAAAACAGGGAGAAATAGTACAGCCAAACACTTTTCAACAGTATTTTTTTGAAGGAGATCCCAATAATAACAAAAGATTCTATATTTAATTCCTTTGTTCCTTATCTAAATAAGACATTTTGTTATCATTAGGTATGTATATGTTTATATTAATGATGCATGTATTTAGCAGCGTTCCAAATATCCTAGTAGAAACAGAACTAACAATAAATGAAGTACACAGTTCTCATAACAATAATGCAGGAATGACTCATAGTTAAAAGGAGTTCTTACTTTTACCTTTGGAAATTGATATGTGACTTCAGGAAGATATGTATTTTTAGAGGGTTTCTTCTTAAGAGAAACCACCACAAAATACTCAAACAGTTCACGTTCCTGCCATTCAATCAACTCCAGTTCCAAAGTTCGATAACTAGGAGCCCTCTTTAGCATTGACTGGATGTGGACAAGCCGTTGGGTGTGAGCTAGTATTTCCAAAAAAACAAGAAGCATTAGCTGGTGGTTGTGTGAGCGTTATGCATCTGTTAGAAATCCTTGAAAAGAATCATACAGCATCTAAATCAGTGTTGTCCAAACTTGGCCACTTTAAGATGAGTAGACTTCAACTCCCAGAATTCTCCAGCCAGCTAATATAAACATATACATACCTAATGATAATGCTGGCTGGAGAATTCTGGGAGTTGAAGTCCACTCATCTTAAAGTGGCCAAGTTTGGACAACACTGATCTAAATTATTAGAACCCCTCAATCAACTATACAACACCATATATAACAGATGTCACGCCTAATATGTCCCAAACCTTTTC
Organism: Liasis olivaceus; assembly: GCA_030867105.1. Classification (NCBI taxonomy): domain Eukaryota; kingdom Metazoa; phylum Chordata; class Lepidosauria; order Squamata; family Pythonidae; genus Liasis; species Liasis olivaceus. Next base: position 93,001,250 of record CM061349.1, on the reverse strand, counting down.
TTAATCAATAAACATAAATAAAATAACCTTATAATCAACAAATAATCCATTCTATATTTTTGATGTGATAGTATTACTAATTGTGAAATCATTTCCATTTCCAGATTTCTGCATCTATTAACCTTATTGTGCTTATACAGTCTTATTAAACCACACATGTATGCACATATAGTCTATTGGTTATTTTTAAAAAATCTATAGGAATTGACTGAACTTAGAAATCACTTTCCACAAAACAAAACAAAGTGGTAGTCAAGACTAGCTCAAGGTGACATTATGCAAACACTGAAGATTTAAAGCCATTTTCCAGCTGCTTAAAAAACAAACGGGAATGAGGAGGAGAATACCTCTCCAGGGCAATATAAATCACATGGCAGGTTTTATTAACTGCTGATCAGAGGTGTAGAGGACAGTATTTCAGTTTTATATGGTAGTTTTAATTGTTCACTGGTTTTATAGGATATCTGCTCTCTATACATTGCAGCAAGATCCAACAAGTGAATCAGCAGGATATTATGTTTAAGAAAAAATTAACAAATACATAATATTGTTTTAATAACAGGGCTCCATAAAATTTGCAGCAACACGTTGCAGTTTTCCCATCTGTTTCTGCTGTACCTCAAGTTACACATACCACAGCGCTCTGCATCAATCTCAAGCCAGAAAATTTATTTGAAATAGAAGAGAGCCTGGCACTAGTTGGGAAAATAACTCCATAAAAACAGATTTACTGGCCAGGTGAGAGAGTGTTAGATAGATCTGACTGCTGGTCAGCAATGGCAGCAAAAGCAGATAGAGAAAAGGAAAACTGTGCTTGTGCCCAATAACATCACAATGTTTTCATTTTTTAAAAAGAATTCTAAAAATGGACATTGTCTCAATCGATATGTAAAAAAATTGAAAAAAATCATCCCTTCAAATTGGGTAAATTTCTCCATGGCTAAGAGGTTGCACAAAAAGAGGACTTGTATAGCACAGTGCTGAAAAGCATGGGCTCATGGCTGAGAAGAATTTAGTCTGACTCTTAGTTGAGTTCAGCAATAAATTATTTTTACCTTAGATCAGGGAGAAACCATATGGAACTTCATCCCCTTTTTGGCAGTCCCCAAAGGCCAACCTTCCCACAAGATCTTGCCAGTGACAAAACAGTGAATTGATGTGCCATATGTTGTAAAATAAGTCTACAATATTTAATGCACCTTTTTCCTGTAAAATATATATTAAGAGGGGTGGGGGAATCCTAAAACCTAAAAATAAAAAGGAGTTGAAATGTTGGCTCCTGCCCATTCTTGTGATGTCACTGCATCACCACCATGGACCCCTGCAAATCAAAGGCCAAAAATAATGAACAAAATGCATAATTCAGCCAAAACAAGATACCCTTCCCTGCTTTAAAGATTTCTTTCCTTCCACTATATAATAGGGGGATAATAATACTGGAAAACTTCATAGATTCACTATAATGATTACTAATACAGGACTGTAACTCTTGATTTATCCCAGAGGGTCACAGAATATGTGCAGGGAGCTGCTAGAGTGAAAGGATATTTATTTTATTAGCAGCGTCCTTTCAATTGGCATATTCAAAATGTTTTGAGCATTTAGGAAAACTTCATAGAACTAAAAATTCTGATTGCCCATGTTATTAGTTAAATAATCTAAAGTCTAATATTAAAATGAGAGTTTAAATGCAAACAGCAGGTGTCATCACTAGAACAATATAACTCAATATTGAGGCAGTCATCTTCCTTAGCCTTTGGGATTTTGTAGTTTTAGGACTGCAGCATTTAATAGCTGTTTTAAAGCTGGACAAGATCCAGAATTTCCTGCAGAAACCATCTATTGGCCACCAAACAGCAGGCTGAGATGGGGTCCCAGACATGTCTATTTACAATCCTTTCCTAACTCAAATATATCTATTTCCCCATTCCACTCTTGCAAATAAAAATGTTTTATGCATCTACATGAAGCTCCAAATTCCATCTGGCAGATGACTGAATTATTTCTTATCCTTTGCAAAATGTATTCTACTCTTAAATCTGAGTTTTTGCTTTCTTGAAGTATTTTGCCTTTTTGGATTTAGAGTTGAAAAGTATTTGATTAGCACCTTTTGAAATAGCAGCAGTACAGGGTAAATTAAATACAGATAGTATCTTTCAAAATAGCTGAAAGGGGCATAAAGATTAATTGTTTCCAATTACACAAGAACACACACAAGAGTCCATTTCTTTTATCCATTGCCACTGCTAGTCAAACTAGTTTTGCTAACTTTTTAATATTCTAAAAAGAAACATGCAATCCATTTATGAAATATGAAAGTAGACAGTACACACAACAGTGATCCCTCTTTTAAGATGCTTTGAATTCTTTGGGGGAAAAAATGAATCTTGTCTTCAACCTAATTTCATTGTGTCATAATGTAATTAGGAAAACCGACAGGATGAATTTCTCACCTTTAAATCTATCATCTGAATCACTCTCACTCTCACTGTTTTCATCTGAAAAGACAGGAGGATAACATACTATTAGGATAAAACCTTAAGACCTGCCTTTGTTATTTGCATTAACAAAGATGCACTGCACTGAACATGTGCCAAAATTTTCTTTGTAGAAAATGGTTCATGATTTGGAAGTGTTTAAGAAAAGACAGCTTGAGTCATGTCTATGTTGCTTTAGGAAACATTTAGAAAACTGTTCTGATGTTTCCCGTCCAAATTATTTAGGTATTAAAAGGAAGTTGTGCAACATCTGCATTGTAAAGAGGAACCATTTAAAAGTTTAAATCAGCTAAGTAACATCAATTAATAATATGAAAAATGCCAGTTTGTACAAAACATTATCCCATCCCAGTAGCCAAGCTGTGACTCATTCACAGCACGCAGCTTTCAAACAGTTCAGGGAAGAGGTGTGTATCTTAGTTAAATGCTCTTAGCCAAGCAGCTACATTCACACCAGCAATAGGTATGAGGAACAGCCCCACCAACAACAGCAGTACCAGATAGGTCTCCCTTCATCAGGAGCAGGGTTAAGGTTCCATCCTAAAGCCGTAAAGCTATAGCCACAAACCTTAGGAAAGAGGTTCATTTGGAGTTTCTGCCACTTTTTCTACATTGGCACATATATACTCAGGCAGAATTCAAATAAATGATATAGGCAGAATTTAACAGGCATTAAAAAACATTTCTTTGGAAACAATAAGGACATAAGATCTAGTTTTATTAACAAATCCTTCTATTGCATTTATGTGTTTCACACAATAAATAGGTAATTGAATATATTGGTTTACCATAAGCGCACTTGTGGACTACCACTGCAGAAATTAGTGGATAAATTCCAAGGTACAATGGAAACCAGCTGCTTCTCACTTTACACAGTACACATTTGTGAAGCCACACTAGCTTTCCCTGGTGACTCCAGCAGTAGTAATTGGGTATATGTAAAGAACTGATGTGCTCAAGGACTTGCACCAGGGATTACTAACTGGCTGCAGCGTACTCATACATCCATCACACGCAAAGGAACAAGCATCTAATCTTACAACTTTGTGTTTGTCATGGGAAATATTGGTATCAAAACTACCTAACAAATCACAGTAATTTCTGAAACTGATAATCAACACTTTCCTGTACATCCAAAAGGTTTCCATGATTTCCGTGTTATACCTCTCAGAGATGCTGTTTCAATATTGGACATTGAAAGCTTCTTCAATCTTTTTTTCCCTCTTTTTGCACTATAGATAGAATTGATCCTCTGTACCAGCTGTAAAAGAAGCAAAGAACCATTGGCACTGCGTACAGAAATTCAGAAGGACAAACATAAATCAACCAGAAATTCTCTTTCACTTTAAACTACTACTATTGTTAAACATGGATATGAGAAGTAGTTTCATATATTCAAAATTCATCCCAAAGAGTTTCTACATTAGGTGTTCCAAGATTCAACAGAAGGTCAATATGATATATAGAAGTGACCCAAAATGGAGCATGGTTTCAGTCAGACAAAAGATTGACCTTGCTTGTTCCAAGTGATTTCCAGTATTTAATTTCACTGATGGATTGGCTGACTGATTATGTGCCATCAAGTTGGTGGATAGGCCTTTTCCATGGTGTTCTGTCCCAAATCTGGCCCTTCAGGTTTCCCAATGATGCACTCATCACCACTGTAATCAATTCCATTTATCTTGCTGTTGGTTATCCTCTTCTCTTTCCTTCCACTTTTCCCAGCATTATGGGCTTATCCAAATAAATATTATACATTTCATTAGACTTCTGTTTATGAATGTTTACAGTCAAGGAAATCCCAGTTAAATGTCATTTGCAGACTGAACAGTTAATGACACAAATAAATATATACTTTTTTTGTCTTTACTGCATGCTTAGTAGTATTGGCCCTCCTCACATGACGTATTTAATTGGAGGACGGGGGCTAGCTTGTCATGTGAACAGGAAAACTAGATCAGTGAACCCAGCCAATTAACCCTCAATTAGCCTCAAACAATCCTGGTCTCTTTGGGGTTAAATGAACTCCCCCAGTCAGCTATGTTGTTTGAACAGCTGACAGAAAGCTAAAGATGTGTAATACTTGGATCCAAAGCAGGAAAGGTACTTTGCAATCTGAAATAGGTGCACTTACTCTTCCTGTCAGGGGCTTCTTGAAGAACCCACACCTTGTCCTTAGCTCACACAATAGCCACATGGTCCAAAAAACATTTTCTTGCTTCAAATCCAAATAGTTGCACATCCAAACTGACCCTTTTCCCTTACATGATCAAGACAAAGTCCTAAAGAAGGCCCACAAAAATGGAGTGACTCTAGTGGTCAGTCTTTGTGGTCATTTCAGTTTTCAACATTCTCCAGGGGTAAGGAGATAAAAAAGGGGCAGAAATGGATGGGAATAGATATGTCCCCAACTCTGCACCAATCTTGTTCACATTACTGTGGATTTTTTAAAAAATCACTTTAGCAAAAAATAGAACAAATGAGGATCTGGGAAGAAAAATGGTAGCTTTTCATCCCCCCTTTGGTTGGGAAGAATCTTAACATGGTACAGATCTTTAATTGTTAAACATTTCTTAATTGACAGAAAATAGCTATAAAATTTACCCTAAGTTATAACTTGAGAATACTGATAAAAATGTTTCATAGACGGTATATAACTCCATCAATAATTGCCAAGATAGACAAATCCTATAGTAATGAATGCTGGAAATGCCATGAGAGAGAAAGAAGATTTTATTATATGTGGTGGACATGTGAAAAAAACTGAAAAGTACAGGAAAGAAATACACAGCACTGTTCAGAGAATTTTAGAAATCAAATTTGAAATGAAAGCACTTTTTTTTTCCCTAAGCATAATTCCAAGATATATCAACAAAAAACATTATAATTTACTAAGATACACATTCATGGCAGTGAGGATAAACTTAGCACAACACTGGAAAAGAGATACATTTACTGGGAACTTAAATTTGGAGAATATGCAGCTATGGTATAATTAACAGCATATATTCATAACAGAAGTTGGACCAAATTTAAGCAAGAATGGCTTCCATATATATTAAGGAAGAAATATATTCTTCCTTAAGGAGAAAAAGAATTGACCAAAGAAATCAGAAATATATGAACATTTTAAAATGTTTTGTGTGTTGTATATCAGTCAAAGTAGGCAAAAGGAAGTTAGAAACTAAATATTCATGTATAAACTTTTTAGTAGTTCTTTCTCCTTTTTTTAATGGTATCTTTAAACAATATAGTGGAAACTCTGATGCTCAGCTCAGAGATTTAAAAAGATCTCTTATTGTTAAAAATAATGTCATGTATTTGGTTTTACTTTTTTCCACCTACTGATATTATATCCATGCATCAATTATTTTTTCTTTCCTTTTTGTTTATTTTCTCTTTAAAATACTATTAATAAAATTATTATTAATACATTTTTATCCTGCTTTTTTTATATATAACTCAAGGTGGCACATATATCTAATATTCCTGCTTCCTATTTTCCCCACAACAATAACCCTGTGTGGTGGGTTGGGCTGAGAGAGAGTGACTGGACCAAAGTCACCCAGCAGACTTTCATGCCTAAGGGAGGCCTAGAACTCACAGTCTCCTGGTGTCTAGGCCAGCACCTTAACCACTACACCAAACTGGCTTTTTTAATCATAAAAATTATTTTTAAAAAAAGAGAATAGCTAAACATTTAAGAAAAGAAATATGTGTAACCTTGAAGTATATCCCTTGTTTATTCAAAAACATTATAATTTCAGGTCCTAGGTAGACACTGAACATGTTTACTACTCTGCAAAAGCTTCAAATCTATTAACGGTTATTTCAAATCTGTACCAACATAGTTATCTGAATGTATAACTCATGAATAAATAATTGGACTCATGCTAAATCAATGGTGATTTCCTTGGGAACCATCATTACAAATACAAACAATGGAATTTTTCATTTAAGGCACTTACTGCAGTTTATAAATAGTAGCAGTCAATGGCTAGTGAAATCAAAATTCAACTAGTAAGCAGCACTTTGACTTTCAGAACTTACTAGGAATTTAATAGGAAAATATATGATAATTTTATCAAGGAAAAGCCTGAGTAATTTGTTCCTTTTCATACATATACCTCAGTGACTTTTCTATAGTTGCAGCAGGAAAGGGTAAATTTATATGCCTATATTATCTACTACATAATTTGTGGTTCAATTATCCTTATGGATATTTCATGCAATCATTCTGTTTTGAAAGGACGAAGCACAATGACTATAGCAGATGTTATTTTGTAGATTGATAGGAGTCTATGAAAAATTCTGCTTTCAACCATATGTATAAATCTTAGTCATCTTAGCTTTTGGCCTGAAAAAAGGGTGCTGTAGCGCAATAAATGTTTCAACTACTCCTCTTCCCCAGTCTTGCTTACATCCCTGCATTTGAAACAAGAATATCACTTTCCTAGACATGTGGATAAAGGAGGAAACAATGGGCTGAAAATCCTACTACATGAAAACTCCAGGAAGAAGATGTGCTGAATCACTGCTCAACCAATTTGGGGAGCCAATCAATTTGGCAAAAAGGTATGTTTACAGGATGATAGAAACTTGTGTTTATACCTGTAGCAAGCTGACAATAAGTCAAGACTTGTTCAAAAGACCATTTTTAATATGAACTGAGGGGGAAAAGTATAAAATAACCCAACTAATATAGCACACAGTTTATTTACAAGAGTAATTCAAATATCAGAACATGGCTCAGAGCCTTTTCTTTTCCCTAAAGACTATTATCTTTCCTCAGTCTATAGTTCCAAGCCCAGATTGGTACAAAAAAGCTTTTACACATAGAGAGAGAAAGTGTTTATGTGTTGTGTGTGTGTGCGAGAGAGAGAGAGAGAATCAAATCTTTTAGAGTTGCAAGAGGACCGCAGTGGCCATTACTATACCTTTGGGACTCTGCGAGCCCTGCGCGTGGACAGAAGTTCACTTGTAGTACTCAGACTGTCCTCATTCAGGCTAGAAGGAGAGGAAGGGATGCCAAGCTGGGCCAGCAGCAGCATATCGTCGTGGCTGTGCCTCTTGGGTAATCGTGGCAAGCGATGGCTTTTCCTTTCAGACCAGTTTCCAATTCTTAGGGATTGGCTGCTGGGCTTTAAAGGTAGCTACATTGAAAGAATAAAAGAATAAAACTATAGTTACTGAAATAATGACAAGGCCTGGATTCTTAGTTAACAGAAAACCCTCAAATTAAACATGTTAAACATGAGCCAACAGTCTGACACAGGTGCTAAAAAAGCAAATAATATCTTGGGATGCAGTAACAAACCCCAGAATCTGCATCATGGGAGGTTCCACTCTATTCTGCTAAGGTCAGACCCATGTGGAACACTGTGACCAATTCTGGGCACCATAGTTTGAAATGGACAGAGATAAATTACAGCAGGTTCAAAAGATGGCTACAAAGATGGCAAAGTGTCTGGAAATCAAGCTCTAGGAGGAAGTCTTAAAGGATCTGTGTATCTTTACTTTATAGAAGAGATGATTAAGGACAAATACAATAGCGATCTCAAGACAAAGTGAACTTATTCTCTATTGCCCCAGAGGACAGTACCACAGCCCATGAAGAAAGAGGTTCAGGCTAAACATCACGAGGAACTTCCTGAATATATGATTTGTCAGTCAGGGGAACAGGCTGCCACATGAAGTGTTAGGTTCTCCTTTCTGTTCATTTCCAACTCTATGATTTTAAATGAGTTTCAATGAACATTCAGTAAGAGGAATTGGTTAGATTAAAGCAAAATTAACATGTAATCAAAAATTGCATTTTAGCATTAGAATAAAGAATTGGCAGTAGGAATGAGGTTGGACAGAGTGGAAGTACACAGGCATCAAAAACAGAAAATAAAGCAGGAAATAAAACAAGCACTTAGATACTAGGATTTGAAAGCACAGATTCTACATGCACTATTGCACAGGGCATTAAGAGGGCAATTAGAAGTTGTTGTTTAGGACGCAGTTCCAGAGTCTGCTTCACAGTCTTTGAAACAAACCTTTGGAGGAGAGGGAGATGAATGGTTATTATCATGATAGGTATGTATTACTTCCAGTCTCAGAGTTGGTATGTCCAGGAATACCAGTTGTAGGAAAACAGGAGAGGAAAGATGCTTTTGCTGTCATGTCCTTAGGAGTTTTTGCAGCCATTCATTTATTATAAATAAATGATATCAACATGCTGCACTACATGGGATTTGCATCTGATTGAACAGGTTCTTCTCATTGCACTGCTGACTTATGGAGTTCTCTAGGAAACTTTCTTGTTTACTAGCTAAAAATCAGGATGAGTCTGATAGCATCTTTTCAGACTAACAAGTTTTATTAAAAGTCATAGGCTTTTGCCCCAAAACTGTATGCCTTTTAATAAAATTTGTTAGTTGGAAAAGGTGCTACCTGATTCCTTCTGATTTGGCTAACACAGTTCTCCTCCTATATTGCCTACAAACTATAATCTGATGCTGCAAAAAACATTCCTATTTAACCAACTGGCTAAAAGACATTTTATTTTGTGCTATGCTGAAGTGCAATTCTCTTTTTTTGTTTTTACTATTATTTTGCTTGATTGTATACCAGATACTTTAATAACAATCTGCTGAGAGAGATGAATTATGAACTAGCAACTGTTTATTTAATGCACATAAAATAAAATAGAATGTTTTAAAAAAACTAGTCTAACACCCATGATCTTTTGTGGGGAACACAAAAATACTTCTACGTGGTAGTCCAAAGTTGCAATGGAAGATATACATCCTGAGAATAAATGCCACTGGACTCAATGGGACCTACTTCTGAATAGGCATTCATGAAATACTGCTGTGATTAACCCTCTGATTTCCAAAACTGGAATCAATAGTTCATGTACTTCATCTGTCCATCACACATGCAGTATACATTTTAAAACATCAGACCTCGAACAATAGCAGTTTCAATTTTTGAATGACACTTGTCCAGTTTCAGAGGAGGTGAAGGTAAAAAGTACATTTGGAAATTAAAACTAAAACCAGTCAGGAAGCCAGTGGGACATTTTAGTAGAAATATACTTAAGATTGGAATGGCTATTATACAGTATAAAAATAGGTTTGAGAGATAAGGAATAAAGCAGCTGATTATGGAAAATTCTTCTGTGTTCTATCACTTCCTAAGCTAATTATATTTGTTACTATTTTTAGCATCTTCATAGAGCACATTAAGTATGAGAGAGCTGCATATATATCCTAGAAAACAAAAAATGAAAACCATCAAACATTGGTCTTCTGTTTATTAGAGGACATTCAGTAACTAATTCTGGGAATTACAAGATCGAAAAAAGCTAACAAACATACAGAATACTAACAATTTCACAACATCATACTAGTATTTAAGAAAGAACAGTGAATGAAAAGTTAATACAAATTAAAGATTTTAGATTAAAGTTGTTAAAGGATCCTTCTTTTCTCACGTCCCCTTCTCAGTTTAATGTATTTATATGGTTAATTTGTCTAGCCGTTCTCCTGTAGCTGATCTTTTTTGCAAGAAGGAAATAAATACAATACTCTGACATCTAAACATACAGTCCAAACAAACCCCAATGTAATTATTATTACCTGTGGAGGTGTTGTATACTTCCTGTCCTGTGGACTCCACATCCTGTGCAAAGAATCTAGGGAACTTTCAGAAAGCTGCTGGGATTTTCGGCCTGCATTACGGGCTTTCAGTTCCACATCCTCATATGGGTTTTCCTTGGGTGAATCTCCTTTACAATTTTTTCAAGAAAAGAAAAACAGACAGGAATGTAAAACAAACAAACAAAAAAAAATCATGTGAACTAAGGGAAAGGCTTATAGCAAACCTCCTTAGCTTCCAGTGTGACTCATCCTCCAACTGCAGCTGGAAGTACTTGGAGTAGATTTTGGCTATGAAAGACAATGCATTTAAAAAAAAAGATTTCACAATTGCTTTCTGAGCCTCTACAGCTCAAGTTTTGTTCATGAATTTAAAGCACACACACGTTAAGCACATAACTATTTTAAAAAGAACCAGATATGTGAGACTTTATTCAGAAGCCCTATTCAGCTCAGTGGTACTTTCTAAAGAGTAACTGTGTACTGGATTGCAAATCTGAAAGTTTTCCACCCCTTCCTATGAATAGAAAATTAAACTGCTCTTTGTGACTGCTTGGAATAGTTGCGTATAAAGATGGGATATAAATTGTACATAGCATTTATAATGACATTCCCACATCTTTATAAAAATCTCTTTTTCAGCCTAATTATCTTTCCCAGTGTTGATTATTAGATGTAGTTAGCATAGGGCATAAATTACCCACCACACATAGGATTACTGTATGACATCAGGATTGCAAAACTCTGGATGACCATTAGAGGACAGCAAAGAGCTGCAGGAAACTCTGATACAAAGAAAAATATCTCTATTCTGAATCCTAATTAGTGAGCTGCTACAACGATTGGTTCACTGCCAAAAGTAAAACACTAAAATAACCTGTCAGAGCCAGATATGCGCTAGTTTTGCATTCATCAGCTATAACGGCCCTGGAACAGATAGAGCTAATCCTCTCCCTTTTATTACTACCAATAGCGAAGAGTTATAACATCATCTGCAAAACTAAAATTTTCAGTGAAACGGTTCTCACACATCCAACCTTCTACTCTAGTTATTCCTCCCCATCAACCCCATTCATGATTTCTTTCTAACCAAATATAGAAGCAGTTTTTTAAAAGCAAAATGGTAAAAAAACAAAAACAGAGCATTACATTTATTTACAAGCCAAGCAGAGAGTGCAGTTCACCTGTTTCTCTTACATCAGTTTTACATTACTTGCTGAAATTTATATAAAATCTGCAATTTATATAAATGTTTCCAGTCCATATAGCATATATTACTCCTATATTTCATTGTTATTCTTGGGTTATTTACATGAAAAACAAAAATGTCATTCAAATACATAGTAACATTTAAAAGGCTTGTATGATCAATAAAAATAAAATACTTAGGCCTGATTCAAGACATGCAACATTTCTTAGATTAAAAAAGTGGATTACATTATTTGGAATTTTTTTGCTTAATTAATATGTAGTTTCCTATCAGATGAAAGCACTAGAGAGACTGCTTGCAAACTAAATTGGAGATATGTGAGCACCTGCATGTTTCCAGCAATATACAGAAAATTGCATCTATCGTTAAAAAAAACTTAACAGCCCTGTTTCCAACACTAGCCACTCAAACCTTCTCAAGAAGTCCACAAACATGGCATTACTATAATCAGTTCCCCCCGTCAGCTAGCGCATTTTTTGATGTGAATGTTCCTTTTAGGGATGAACAATTCTGTCTTTCATTTTTACTGATTTTCTTCTTTAAATGTAAACAAAAAAAGTATTATCATTTATGAGCAGTACAGAAAAAATACTTCATACCATTTCTCTGACTGTATACATTATATACACTTTTTCTTCAGGCACACTTTTTGCCACTATTTTTTCCAGTGAGAAACTGTATTTTGTCTACGCCAATAAGTAAGTATAAATGCTGCACTTTCTCTGAGTTCCAAACTATATCACAATATACTCAAAAATATTATTTTGGTGCTCTTTACCCAGCCTTGGAGTTCTCTGCCATCTGTCCCTTGTTTACCATTCTCTGGTGTGGGGATCAGATGCTATCACCTCACTATATTCAACCTTATACCATGCATTTTGAGTTTGTTAATTTATATAGTAGGTCAAAATTTAGTACTGTATATTAAGAAGCTCTGCACTGATTAATGTTTCATACATTTCTAGCTACCAAGTCTGATAGCCATCTTTGTCTGATCCAACTTTCCCAGACCCTCTGGATTTATTGGACTTCAGCTCTTAAAAACCACTGCATGTGTGTGTGTGCCTTTGAGTCAGTGTTGACTCCTGGAGTTTGCCGGCACATGTCCTTGCAGTTTCCTTGGCAAGATTTCGGAAGTGATTTGCCATTGCCTACTTCCTACGGCTGAGAGAGAGTGACTGGCCCAAGGACACCCAGATGGCTTTTTGCCTAAGGCAGTACTAAAACTCAGTCTCCTAATTTCTAGCCCAGTGCCTTAACCACTATACAAACTAGCTCTTAAAAACCACGCTGGCTGAAAAATATGGAAGTTGAATTAAACATCTAGCTGAGAAAAGCTTTTTTCTTTTTATTCCTTAAAAAGTAATCCACTCTTCTTAAAATAAATGCAAAATCACATTTTGTGGAAGCAAGTCTCCATTATATCACATGCATTAAAGTACTGTACAGTATTTCTCCTGATTATACTACTAATTACTTTTTTGGGAGAGCCTAAGTTTCATTTTTTGAATGAGGAAAGAGAGAAAAATTATTCTCTGCACTATTTTCATAATGTGCGTATCTGTAGAAACCCTCTTTTTTGTACCCCCTTAAGCATCTTTCTTTGACAATTTTACAGTACAGTATTTGTTTTGAGGCTAAGTGATCAGAATTCTTCATAGCATTTCCAAGGTAACCTGAATGCAGTTATATAATGACATACAGACATCAGTTGTTTTTTTCAGTCGCTTCCTAATACTTCTATTTGATTCAATATTTTCAATGAGCTATCTGTCAAAATCCTTTTTTTTTACATGAGACTCCTAATTCAAATCAGTATGTATGTGAAATAGTCATTATTTGGGATGCACATTATTCTAGACATTGCCATTGTTCCTCCTATTCAAATAAGTCTGGAGATACCACGTTGGAGCTCTTCAGCATTATTGGGTTTCACCATGCTGAATAATTCGGTGTCATCTGTAAACTTGGCCATCTCACTATTGTCTCCAGATGATTTATGCATGTTAAATACTATCACTCATCCCTATAAACCAATATTTTAGGATTGTTTTAATTACAAGGCTTGGACAGCTGCTGCTGCACTACAAAATGTTTCCACTGGCAGTCCTTGATTATTATCTCAGAAGGATGGAATGCAGTTGTATAGACTGTACTGGAACTTGCAGAGTCTGGAGTAGAGACACCACCCAGCTTCGATTAAGCACAGTTTAGAGACTTATTTGCCTATTCAGCAAATCAGCTTTAATGACAACATAGCCATTATAGGGCATAAATTTAAGCACATCCTACAGTGATACTTTTGAAGTGTCTATCCTCCTTGCCAGAAAAACCCATAACGATTATAAACTGAGGTTGCACAACTGATTTTGAAGGAGGACAAATTACAGGTGCAAAGTATAGTAACAAAAATATGATTATAGGGACTTGGCAATATAAGTAGAAATTCATTCAAAGGAGATTTTGAGAATTTTTAGGGGGTTACAGGTTAATCCTCCTTCTCTATTCCAGTGATCAGAGCCAATGAATTAGTGGCAGAAGTTAACAGAAAATAGTCCTGAAAGAGTTCAATTAATATAGTGTACAAAAAACAAAGTCAAACTAAACATGGTATTAAATGCATTTTAACATTTAACATACCGTTTTAGCATTCACAGAGGGTGGGGGGAGTTATACAAGATAGGGTATTGTATTTAAAAATTCTTCCAATTCTGTTAAAAAGTAAAAATACTATAACTCTTCGTGGATTTCCCATGACAAATGGATGCATGCTATTCAATGGTGGTCTTGTCCAAAATGGGCACCCTCCAGATGTGTAGATAGTTAGAAATCTCAGCAATAGGCATGCTGGCCAGGAAATTCTAAGAATTGAAGACCACACATCTGGAAAGCATACAGCTTCAGGAAGGCTGATCAGTGGGATAGTTGGAACTGTGAAATTTCAAGTCTGCTATTCTTACTTCAGATTCAGATCTGGCAGACTCCAAATGATCCTAAATCAAAATAAGGAGTTTTCCAATTTGCTGAATCAGAATTCAAGTTAAATTAATTTGTTGGTTCACATCTAATTCTAACCACCCACACACCACAGTAGAAATCAATTCGATTCAATCAACATAAATCTATCATATCTACCAACTGTTCTGAATTTCTTGGGATTCCCATGTTTTTCAAAGCACAGTTCAGCACTAAATCTCTGCCTGAGAAAACTCTTGAACATCAAACACATGAAATCAATAAACACTAATACCTTTTTCTTCCGGTTACTGGAAACATGATTTTTTTTATAGTCAATTAAGGACAAGTCAACATAATAATGGTGAATTCCCAACCTTACCCAACTGGTTCCCATTTACATTTTAGGGATGGTTATTCCATTTGTCTCTAAGACTTCAGGAGTTTATCATTTGCTTGCATAACAGATGGAGCAGAACAGAGAAATTTTGTAGAGAAGTATAGAGAAAAACTTGAAAAGGAATGATAAAGAGAAAATGGTAAGAAAGAAACTCAAGATTACCCCATCTTGACTCTCTTTGGTATGAGAGGGAGCAGAGAGAAATTCTGTCACACTTTCAAGATTCTATTATTATATCCTACAACAACAGAGTTCCAGTAGTTCTTGTCATGTCTGTTCCCTGACCTGGCCAATTCAAAGGGCTAACAGATGTGTTAATCAGCCTAGTTACCTTTGGTAAAGCTCTAATACATACATCATGAGGCAAAAATTATAAATTTATTTTTTAGAGGATATTTTGTTGATCTGCCAAAAGACAATGGCCAGAAATGGGGAAAGTAGAAGTAAAGATTTTTTTTTCAGAAGCTGCTACAAAGTTGGCTGTACAAATCAGTGCTGATTGCATAAGTGGTTTAATTCTCTTTAAGAAGCTGCAGTCTACTATTATCATGGAATTAGCATCACTGAGCCCCACGACATAAACTTGAATAGGTATTTATAAGATTTCACAGTGCAAGCTGCAATTTACCCAAACATTCTATAGCAAAAAATAGTGCTTTTAGAGATGGTGTGCTTAAACCAGGAAAAATAAAACATGGAGGGTTACTTAATTGTTTCATGTTCTGAATTAAACTAAATCTAGTGAGAACAATTTCTAGGTAGACATACAGAAGAGCTGCTTTTTGAACAGATGCCCTTTGCTTACTTCAGAGTAAGGATGCAAGGGAAATTGATGCCTTTGCTTATTTGGAATTTTTCTTGCATATCAAGAAAAGGCTTATTTTTTCTTGATCTACTTTAACCTTGACCACATAAAAATTGGAATGTGGCCCTTAAAGTCTGTTCCAGAATTGCACTGTAAAAGATTCTCAGACATTATGAAGTAAACACACATAAATTATCATTTGGACATTTTGTTTGGCTGTACCCTCAATAAAGATGACACCTTTAGGGCCTGAGAGACAGAACACATTCTGCTGGTTAGAAGAAAGAGCAAAAAAATGTGCATTATGAGACACATAGAGGTAACCACTATTTTTGATTTTGAAAGTCGATATGCATGATTACTTACTTACTCATGTACTTCAGCTTCTATGCTGCTAATTCCCATAGGCTCTAAGTGCTTATAGAATGCAAAACATAGGGTTTGAAAAGTCACATTGCTCTGATTAACATCATCCAATGAGAGTGCCAGCCTGGGGGTAGGCTAAACTATTATATCCTCAAAAGTTTTCCCAGAGAGCTAGGTCTTTACTGCCCTTTGGAAACCCAGTAAAGTGGGGAAGGACTGACTATCCAGGGTTAAGTTAGCCATGAGGGTGCGGAGAGGGAGAAAGCTATGGTAACACAATCACCACACTGCAGAAGAAAAATTATAATCTAGTACTGCTTGGTTCAAGCACTAATGTTCATGCTGGTTGTACTCCTTCAGCATACAACGCTGAAAAATACACCCAGCCCCTTAGGACAGAGACACAGTGTAGAATGTCCCATCACGTTGGCTGTCAAACACAGCAGATGGAAAGCTGAATCTAGGCAAAACTGAGAAATGATATGAGGCAAGAATGAAAAATGGGATTGAGAAAAACTGCATTCCTCATATATTTATATGAAGTCACAGTTTTATCTGGGAGGAGGAATTTCATATTGCAGTTAAAGAATTTCTCCTACTTTGGCTCTCATAAAAGGACCAGATCTGGAAATAAATAACTTACTTCACAAGGAGTTTCTAAACAATACAGAGGCTCCTAGTATGAGGCTGTGGACAGACCTGAGTAATTCATAGCCTCTTTAGAAAGACAGATGTACTGACACAGGACTGATAGTAAGACACAAAAGCAGAAAACGGAGGGTACCTGGAGATGGTGAGTTTTACTTGTCTAGTTTAAAACTAAGAATTACATTCTAAAACAAACAAACAATAACTCTCTTCATGCTGAAATAAAGTCCCACAACCTGGAGATATACAAGAAAATTACAGACCTCCAAACTACTGTGCAACAGTTAAACAATTCTATAAAACAAGCCTCCTTCTTTTGCAACTTTGCTGAAAGATAGATCTGATTGGAAACTGGATCTGAATATTGGCAAAGAACCTGTTTCTAAGGATCAATGAAGAGATACATTATAGGACTGAGACTGCATCGTCTGCTAGAACACTATCAGTTATTTGGCTCATGTTTTTCCTTTCCTCAAATGTAAGTTGTACAGATTTAAAACAGACTTTTTTTCTTCCTAACAAGAATGTATGTTTGCCCATATTAAGAAATTCTGAACGAGGGAGGGAGGGAGGGAGGGAGGGAGGGAAGGAGGGAGGGAGGGAGGAATAGCAACAGTAGAATATTCAGGGGAGAGTTGCAAGGAAGGAAGGGTGATGAGCATCACAATGGGCATCCCTGTCCAAATCCTGCTGGAACAAAGTGCTATGGAACATTATACCTTTCAAAATTTGCCCTTCTGATCTAGATGTCTCTGTCTAAACAAATTATCCCATTAAGAGGACAAATTGGCAGATAAAATATGGTAGGATTATTAAAAGAAAACATCTGTAGATGCCAATTAAATTACTAAAATGAAATTATGATGCACATTAAACATTAACAGATTCACTGGAAGCACCCCAATCAACTGTTGCGAGGCAGTGGACTAGAGATAATACTGGCGGAAATGAATAAATGGCTTAACTAGGAATTAAGAGTTTCCTATGGGCAGAATGGCTGCATTCAGGCAACATGCTTAATCTGGTTACTGAATTTACCCATTTTCTGGATTCACACAATACACTGAACCATAAACCAATAAAATAAGCAAGGTTTTCACAATGTGCTAAGACAACAACAACAAAAACTAATCAAAGCTAATACTAACCAAGCTTAGTATACTGCGAGAATGTACCTGCTAGGTTTTACATGTGTAAGAAATGCATTCATGAGATAGGCGGCCATATAAATCTATTTAAATAAATAAACAAATAAATAATACTAAGCCCCTTTCTGTACCACAACTCTGCCACAACAGCCTGCTTCTGACCAGGTAAAAGCTGAGGCTAATATAACTGAGGAGATAATTACAGACTTCAAACAGATTTTAAAATATGTGGATGAGAGAAATTATGGTAGAAGAGTTAAGTAAAACCCAAGATAAGCTTAAAAAACAAAGTTCTTAAATATCTCAGCTTAATAACTAATCAACAAGGTTGTCAATAAGATGAGACAGCTATAACAATCTGTGGGAATTGCTCTAAATTGTACATAAGGATGTTTTTCATCACAAATAGGATTGGTTATTAAAACAGACACAATTACATTGCCTAAAAGCTTCTGCAGCACTGGAGAAGAGAATAAAAGGAAGGCACATTCCTCCTTTTCCTCAACTCCTCCACCCATATCCCCTATTCTTATAGCTAATCTAGTAATAGTTATAATGTAACAATTATGTGCAGTTTTCTTTTTCATAGTCCATTGGGGCCAAGACAAGCAGGCACTTGGACAAAGGATTAGATTCAGTGTTAGCTGAAGATGGATTACTCTAAATCCTCACTGTTTTCACACCCTTTCTATGCCTAACATCATAGTGTGATATGTGATCATTTGATGCAGGTTCATGGTTTTTATTGGAACAGACGACTGTAAGTCAAGCAGTGCATCTCCAGGCTTACTGTACAGAACCTCTACAGCTGTTCTAACTTGCAAGTTTTGCCAATCCCAATTCTCCTCCAGCTGGATCTCAGTCAACAGTTCTTAAATACATGGTGATTCACAGAAGACAAGCACTTGGCAAAATGTGTCAGTTCTTCAAATGTGTAGATATTTAAAAACAGTATTACATGAATCCTCCAGTGAATAGCAATAAGAGCTTGTGAGCTAAAAATCTGTAGGGTACAAAGCTCAACATGACCTTGATCCAGCCCACTCTAAACTCAACTGGTACCTAAAACCCTAAGCTCGAAACTAAACTCCAAACTCAACTGGTACCTATGATCATTCACCTTTGAACTATTTTCATTCTAGTTGTACAGGACAGGAGGACCATCAAAATCTTATTCACATCACATTAGGCCACTATAAAAGCTATAAAACATTAACAAATCATTCTCGGTTTTCTTCTTTTTCTTGCCCTTGACCTTCCCTTGTCTCATATTGTATGGGGGGGGGGCTGGGGGGTGTGTCTTCAAGCCAATGTTGACTCCTGGCAACTGCTTGGACAAGTCCCTGCAGCTTTCTTGGCAATGTTTTCAGAAGTGGCTTGCCACTGTCTCCTTCCTAGGGCTGAGAGAGGGGGACTGGCCCAAGGTCACCGAGCTGGCCTTGTGCCTAAGGCAGGACTAGAACTCACCATCTCCCAGTTTCTAGCCTGGTACCTTAACCACTACACCAAACTGTGTTTACCTGTCATATTTCTATTGCTGTGGAAAATGCAGTGAGAGTCTTTCATACTGAAAAATAGCATTATAAAGCCTCTAATAACTAATCCAAAACCATAACTAGTCAGAATCATGACTGCTGGTATGCCACAAAAGAGCATACAAGTTTTCAAGTTCTTCAGAACTCTTAAGCAGGCAAAATGTTATAAAAGAGCAAAAGCTTATTTATTTATTTGGATATTTCTATAACATCCAACATATAGCTATCTAGGCACTTCACAACTTAGACAGAATCTTGGAATAACTAAATACAATTGTTATATTTAAAAAGAGGAAGAGGGAGACAGAAATCTTGCCAGTTCTCTTCTGATATTTTGGCTAGTATTAGAGAGCTATGGATTCTTGGATTATTTTCCTATGAACCAACATAGCTATGACTGCTAACTAATTAATTCCTCACAAAGTTTCAAATCTCAATTATCATATTTAGTTTATATGTGAATAAGAAAAGCAAAAATTGTATCAGTTTCTGCTAGAAATCTGCACAAGTTCAGATAGAGATCTCAGCAGAATCTGGTCACATACATAGACGTGCACAAGATACATTTTTTGCTCCAGATTTGCTTTCAGTCATCAGTTTAACAATAAGAATAGTTTCATCATTCTATTCACTTACTATCTCCAAAAAATAATGAATGTGACTAACGGTATTTTTTATTTAAACTCTGGACTCAGATCAAGCACTTGTGATGGTTTCTGGTAGATAGAATGGGAGCAAATAAAAACCTAAAATGTAGGAGAGCCTAGGAAGGGTTGAGTGATTTCAAGTCTGCCTCTATAACCAAACTGAACAAATTCCAGTGGCTAAAATGGACAAAGGAGCCCAAATGAATACACCTGCACTCACTAGTGGGATATCTGGACAGATTTTACAGTAAAACTATCTTCAAATGTACATGGGATATGAATTTCCCACTGGCAACACTGTTTAATTGGCTCTTTCCCCATTTTCCTTTCAATTTCAATTAATTTCTCTTTTTGCAGATTATGGGAAAGGAAGATGGATTATGCAGAGAATGCCTATTGTGTGTTCAAGTCTGCTTCTTTGATATTTCGGTGGAATGAAACCTCTTAGCTCCAGATGAAATGCGTTTTATATCACAAAATTAATGCTGACAACTTTATTCATCTTTCAGAACCAAGTGGAGCAACTTTTATTACAAGACGTTTTCCTTTCTGTCAGATTATGTGCCATTACTTTGTGTTTTTAAAATGTCAGAGTTGCTTTGCTCTCCTTAAACATTTGTCCCATTTCATCTTTTTTTACAATTATAATGATTTTTTTATTATTGTTGTTATTGTTATTATTTTTTATTATTTTTATTATTTTTATTATTAAGTCCATTATACTTACCACTGCCATTTTATATGTAGTGACCTGAAAGAAATCTCCACAGTGGAGATTGCTTCTGAGTAAAACTAACATAGGATTGCCTTTAAATGACCTTATGGATTACCACAGAAAGAAAATCCAAAAAATACAGTGCAATCAAGTTGCTCTGACCCAATAAGGTATTATTATTAAACTAATTATTAACATACAACTCAGTAAAATAGCACTGGAATATAACAAAGGAGAAATATTTTTTGTGATTTGGTATTAGTATTTGGAAATGAGTCAAAAGGGTAGGAAAGATAATACCCCTAGTCACCAAAGGACGTTGCTGTAACCAAACGTCCCTAAAGAAAATAAAGGAGCTATATTTATGAGAAGAACAATGTAATACATGCACAGGCACAGGAATGGTTCCAAAAGTGTTAGACCAACAGGAAATCATTGGGGATCATTTTATAGACTTAATATTAATAGATCTCTAAACAAAAAGAAGGAATTTTAATCAAAGTCCTTTCAAGTATGATATATCTAGACAGGAAGGGTCTTGATACTAAGAGAAAACAACTCATCATTCATCTATTTTTATCATTAAATATTCTGTTGCCATGTAGTTAATTATTTTAGTAGATTGCTAAAGGTACTATGAAATCTCCTGTGGTTAAGGAAACTATCAAGGATTTTTGTTAGCCCTGTGAGTGGGTCCACACATGATGCTAAATCAGGGATTGGCAACCTTTCCAGGGTTAGGTACCACAATTAATTACCCTGATCAGCTGGATGACTGCATGTGATATCATTGGAAGAGTCCTAATGTTATTGAAAGGGGTGTGGCTGGTTTCCTGGTCTGGGAAGCTTCTAGGATGCAAAGTAATTGATTTTCAGCAGTGAGATTTCAGACCATTTTAGGGATTTTAGAGGGCTGAAACAGGAGCAGGTTGTAGTTTCATGCAACTGAAAAACAGATGTTTTACTACCAAATTCCAATGCAACAATCTTCAGAACTCTGTCTGTCTCGTAGACCACAAGATGCATATTGTTATGCTGGGTGAAAAGGTTTGCTTGGATTTGACTTTCACATACAGGACTAAAGATGAGATCATCATTATGAGTTCCTGTCTTAACATAAATCTCATGCAATAGACTCATGTACATTTAAGTCTAAGTTTCTTCCTTAGTACTACCTGACTACAGAAGAATCTTGTAGAGACACTATGAATCCATGTTGCTAATTGTAATGCATAAATTCTTTGGAAATCAAGAAGCATTTATTTACATAAATCAATTAAACTTTGTGTTATTACTGCTTGCATTTTAAAACAGTGCATATTACACTCACTTTTTCCTTTTTTATGAATTTGCATTTATTATGATCATGTGCAGAATTTCAATACTGTTTTGTAGCATCCAGGAGCAAGATTTTGTGGCCCAATGACTGGAAAATATCGTTATATATACCACTGTACCAAAGGAAAGAAAATGCAAGAGAATGCGCAAGTATCTGAACCATTGCTCTCATTTTTCATGCTAGCAAAGTTTTGCTTATGCTGTTTCAAATAATAGAACCATATATGGAAAGAGAAATGCCAAACGAACAGAGAAGATTCAGAAAAGGGAGAGGGACACAAGATCAGATAGAAACTATTAAAGCAATGGTTTTCCTAAAGTAAGAAAATGGGACACTGAGAAAAGAAAGATCTTCACTAACAGAGTTAGAGATGATTACTCTAAGAGTAGAGTAAGAACCATTCAGTCAGTTCTAGAAGAAAAGAAAGACTGTAGGCTCCCTTGAGACAATGATTAGCAAGCAGAAGCTTACATAGTTTGTGCATGTATCATGAACTGACAATGGAGGAAAAAAAATAATGACGATCAACAAAGTTGAGGGAAGTAGAAGAAGGGGAAGGGGAAGACAGTGAGAATGCCCCTGGGAGCAAGTCAATTTGGAGGCCATTTTTCTGTATAGTACAAGAAATTGGATCCAATTCAATGAGACCTAACCAACAAATTATTACACTGCAACTAGAAATGAAGAAATACTCCTTCTCCCTATTTCATTCAAAATATGCTCAGTATTTATGCATTTGCTCCCTAATAATCTGATCACATAAATTCAGGGACTGCACATCTCTCTTACTGCCAAGGTTTAACAGATTCACTAATCTGTTCTTCATATCAGCAGTGCAGGGATAATACAGTACTCTGGTTCTTTAAAACAAGCTTGTTTAAGCTATGAGTAGTATCCAAAAGACCATTACAAGTGATACACTTTTGTATAAATGCTGAGGCACAGAATCTTGCTTAGCATACCAAACTAAAGAAGAATAGTGCATTTGTTCGTTACAACCTATGCCAATTAATATTCCAGATTTCAGTTACAGAAGACAGTTATGCAGATTACAGTTTGGCTGCCCTTGAGATTGCTACCCAAATGTCTATCTTGTTGCTTTAGTTTTCATCCCAAACAGCACTAATAAACTCCAAATAATGTAGTCATAAAAAAAAAATCTATTGAAAAAAATTGTTTAACTACCCTCAGATGATATGGACATCATGAAAAGTTATTTAATCCAGGAGAAATACAGCTGATCAAACAAAGTGTTTCAAATCAGGTTCCAGTGTACTGTATTCAACTAGACTGACCCTCCCTAAAAAGTGGGAATCTCTTGAATAGAAACCAAAACTCAGCTATGGGTACATGAGAATGGAAACAGAGGAAATGTGGCTGCCATCTTCCATCACTCCACCTCTGAGAGAGCACCTCATGTTTAGGGGTTTTTCAAGTGAGTAGATCCACTCACAGCTAACACATTTCCATGTTAGCCAATGGGAAAATCTGGCAGGTGGGTGATTCTCCTAAGCAGGATTTTACTGCATGCTGACTTTTGTAACTAATAATGTTTCTCCATATTTATCTGAATTTTTTAGTTCAGGTTCTAGGGGTATTCTATTTCAAATGCATAGGTTTAACATCTTATTTTGCAAGAATCCATCTGCCATATTAATCTAGGGCTTTGTATACAGCTGTGTGAAAAAAAAAGTACACCCTCTTGAGTTCTATGGTTTTACGTATCAGGACATAATAAAAATCATCTGGTCCTTAGCAGTTCTCAAAAGTAGGTAAATACAACCTCAGATGAACAACAACACATGACATATTACACCATGTCATCATTTATTTTACAAAAATAAAGCCAAAATGGAGAAGCCATGTGTGAAAAACTAAGTACACCCTTACTGCTCCTATAGTCGCCCAGTCCCCTATTGTGGGGGAGATGGGCAGAGGATAAATCCAATGAAACAAATAAATAAATAGGTATGAAGAGGCTAAGTAGCAGCTAGGTGCTGCTAATCAAATGCCCTTGATCAATTGATCACCAGCAAGTGTGACTACCTCTATAAAAGCCGAGGTTTTAGGAGTTTGCTGGTCTTGAGCATTGAGGTATGTGTTAACACAATGCCAAAGAGTAAAGACATCAGTAATGATCTTAGAGAAGCAATTGTTGCTGCCCATCAACCTGGGAAGGGTTATAAGGCCATTTCCAAACAATTTAAAGTCCATCATTCTACAGTAAGGAAGATTATTCACAAGTGGGAAACATTCAAGACAGTTGCCAATCTTCCCAGGAGTGGACATTCCAGCAAATTCACCCCAAGATCAGACCATGCAATGCTCAGAGAAATTGCAAAAAATCCGAGAGTTACATCTCAGATGCTACAGGCCTCAGTTAGCATGTTAAATGTTAACGTTCATGACAGTACAATTAGAAAAAGACTGAACAAGTATGGTTTGTTTGGAAGGGTTGCCAGGAGAAAGTTTCTTCTCTCTAAAAAGAACATGGCGGCATGGCTTAGGTTTGCAAAGTTGCATCTGAACAAATCACAAGACTTCTGGAACACTGTCCTTTGGATAGATGAGACCAAAGTGGAGTTGTTTGGCCATAATGCACAGCGCCACATTTGGCAAAAACCAAACACAGCATATCAGCACAAAGATCTCCTACCAACCATCAAGCACGGCGATGGAGGGGTGATGATTTGGGCCTGTTTTGCAGCCACAGGACCTGGGCACCCTGCAGTCACTGAGTCGACTGTGAACTCCTCTGAATACCAAAGTATTCTAGAGTCAAATGTGAGTCCATCTGTCCGACAGCTAAAGCTTGGTCAACATTGGGTCATGCAACAGGACAATGATCCCAAGCACACCAGCAAATCTACAACAGAATGGCTGAAAAAGAAAAGAAGGTGTTGCAATGGCCCAGTCAAAGTCCAGACCTCAATCCAATTGAAATGCTGTGGTGGGACCTCAAGAGAGCTGTGCATAAACAAATGCCCGCAAACCTCAATGAACTGAAGTGATATTGTAAAGAAGAGCAGGCCAAAATTCCTCCACAACAATGTGAGAGACTGATAAAGTCATACAGAAAACCATTACTTCAAGTTATTGCTGCTAAAGGTGGTTCTATGTCAGGTTCAACCCAAGAAACTCCACGAGACAGTACTGGAACAGCTCAGTTACTTTATTAGCTTGCACCTGCTAGACAGAATCTCACCAGACTAACTCTAACCCCCAAAGTCTGCATCTAAACACTACGAATTCCTTAGGGTGGTGCCAGTCTCATCCTCACACTCAGGCTGGGGGCTGAGAAGATGCTTTTCTCCATGACCTTGAATCTCCATCACATTCTACAAGCTATTGAATCATAAGGTGTACTTAGTTTTTCACATATGGCTTCTCCATTTTGGCTTTCTTTTTGTAAAATAAATGATGACATGGTGTAATATGTCACGTGTTGTTGTTCATCTGAGGTTGTATTTACCTACTTTTGAGAACTGCTAGGGACCAGATGATTTTTATTATGTCCTGAAACGTAAAATCTTAGAACTTAAAGAGGGTGTACTTTTTTTTCCACACGACTGTAAAAGGAGGGGACTCCATACCTAGTGTTGCACTGGACCTCCCCCCCCCCCAATTCCTTAAACTGGCCTTGTTCTGAATAAAGCTATTCAGTGAGTTCTGAAAGGAATCAAAACATCCTGCTTTCAAATCTATAAATAAGGTATATGCATTTGACCATTTCACATTCACTAAGCACTTGAATACAGTAGAGTACAGTTCCCCCAAGCTGCTATCTGGCTACAACTGCTCTATATCAAGCAGCTACGTTAGATACTGCAACATGTCCTTACCTACAATGTCTTCATAGGCATTCTCTTCTAAAGTGCTCTTAGATCCAAACTTGTGCTGACTGTCAGTACCATTCTCACTTGGGGAAGGAGGATACAAGGACTGAAGGCTTGAAGCATCTTCAAATTCAAAGGATTTTCTATAGGGAAGAAAAAGTAATAAAATGATTTGTGATTCCCTAATGTGCTAAAATTTTAAAAAATGAAGTTACTAGCACATAAGGTATCAAAAGCAAAAGGCAATTATATGATTGCCCTCTTCCTTATCATATTGAACAGAATCCAATGATTAATTTGTTTACTAAATACATAATAACCTGGTGATTGGAACAAATAATTAAAATTAACATCTGATCAAATCCAAGATATAACTCATAGCTTTTTTATGAATGCACCAAAATTAATCCTGTATGAGACCATATCATTTTCCATGTAATTTGTTGGACTAGTTTTGCTATAAATCACTTTAAAGTAGTTAAACAAGAAATACTTCTTTATTGTGGGCTTCTCTACTACCACAATATAATTTTAGGCCATTACTGATTTATCAGATTTTTTTGTTTCTTCGTGGCTCTGTAATTTTACAGAATTTATGCTTGGTCATAGGTTGATGCATATGGGTATTTTTTAAAATCACTGTGATAGGCAAAACAAACATACTTGAATTCACTGTATGCTTGGGGAACAGTAGAAAAAGACTATAACCTTTCTTTGGCAGAGCAATACATTTGGGCTGGTGCATATGCCTATAGGTAACTTGCTTTGCTGTGAGCCACTTACTACTACTAATATACTCTAGATACTCTTGACACTGAGGTTGAGGAGCCTCCCTCAGAGACCTTGTATTTCTGAAGCTCAATCAAAAAAAAAAAATATGAATGAGCCAGCCAAGAGAGGAGAACTTGTTCATATACTCTGCCTCCAATGCCAGTGATCTGAATCTTTCCAGTACATGTACACCCTTCTTTATTACAATATCAGCTGACTAAAGCCTCAGCCTATATAACGCCTTTAGCCTATATAAAGACTAAAATAAACTCTCTGTTCATTCTGTCCCTATCCTAATAGTATTGTACTTACATTATAAAGGAAGGTGCAAGAGATTATTGCTCTCAGATACCATCATTGCTTAAGTCAAGAGTTTCCAAAACATGTGTCTTATATTCTGTGATCAATGATTAACTTTCAAAATAAAATAAAATTTTATTTCAAGATTGTTCTTGTTGTGATTAGATCCAGTATTCAACAATACATACCCTTCTACATACAGTACATTAGTTACCCATAACTTATCTCCCTGCTTGAAAAGCAATAGTACTTATTTTTGTCATGATCAGAAACAACTCCAGAAACAGGTGGCAAGATCATTTCTCTTAAGCATCTCCTCCCACCAGAATATTTTATCTGGTCAAGTTGTTCTGACATTACCCATATTTATAAAAACAAGACAGCACCCAAGAACATCCAGTTTATTAAGAGTACTCAATATAACGCTTTGCCACTGACCAACTTTAAAATAATTTACAAGAACTGTATGTACATATCCAAATACATCTGAAGTTCAGTGGCTTGGTTCCAAAGAACTGCACATGGAGCTCCATTTCCCAATGAGACTGTTATTCTGCTCCTTACACACAAGAACACTTCTGAGGATGCTTATACACATTAAATTTATAATATAGTATGCAGGGCCCTAGAAACTAACTGGAAGTAAATCACACAGGGAAATTTAATCTAGCAGTATCACCCACTCAAAAAATCTTCAATATACATTTCTTTAAAAAGTGGCAACACAGCTAGCTATAGTGTGGGGAAGGCTTGGCAAAAATAGAAAAGCTTTGCACAAGTGAAACTGCCATCCTCTCACAAGTTCTTCGATTACAAGCCAGTACCCTGACAAGCAAGTACAGCTTCACGTTATACAGTTTTAGCAAAAATACTCAGTTCTCATTAGTATTAGTATTATGACAATTAAAATGCTGCTTACAACTATATAATGGAATTGTACAAACTATTCAGAAATGTTTTACCCTCATGTTTTGTTACAGTTTTGCCTTGTATTTGGGGGAGACTAGCGGATAAGTTTCCACCAGATTCCATCAACAAATTTCCCCATCTTGAGCAGGCTGACTAGCTGAACTAGAATTTTAGTACATGATCTTGGCCATTTCAGATCTTACTGCACCACTGAAATCCCATCACAGAATAAACTGAAAACATGGAAAGTATTTTTTTTATGACAAGGCAGGATATAAATGTAACAAATTGTGCAAAATAAGCAAATACAGGTGAAACTCAAAAAATTAGAATATCATGCAAATGTTCATTTATGTCAGTATGGCAACTCAAAAGGTGAAACCAATATATGAGATAGACGCATTACATGCAAAGCGAGATATGTCAAGCCTTACTTTGGTATAATTGTGATGATTATGGCGTACAGCTTATGAAAACCCCAAATTCACAATCTCAGAAAATTAGAATATTACATGACATCAATAACACAAGGATTGGAAATATAACAATATCGGACCTCTGCAAAGTATAAGCATGCATATGTACTCAGTACTTGGTTTGGGCCCCTTTTGCAGCAATGACTGCTGCAATGCGGCGTGGCATGGATGCTATCAGCCTGTGGCACTGCTGAGGTGTTATGGAAGACCAGGATGCTTCAATAGCGGCCTTCAGCTCGGCTGCATTGTTCGGTCTCATGTCCCTCATCTTTTTCTTGGCAATGCCCCATAGATTCTCTATGGGGTTCAGGTCAGGCGAGTTTGCTGGCCAGTCAAGCACAGTAATCCCATGGTCATTGAACCAGGTTTTGGTACTTTTGGCAGTGTGGGCAGATGCTAAGTCCTGCTGGAAAATGAAGTCAGCATCCCCATAAAGCTCGTCTGCGGAAGGAAGCATGAAGTACTCCAAAATCTCCTGGTAGACGGCTGCGTTGACCCTGGACTTAATGAAGCACAGTGGACCAACACCAGCAGATGACATGGCTCCCCAAATCAACACAGACTGTGGAAACTTCACACTGGACTTCAAGCATCGTGCATTGTGTGCCTCTCCATTCTTCCTCCAGACTCTGGGTCCTTGGTTCCCAAATGAGATGCAAAAGTTGCTCTCATCAGAAAAGAGGACTTTGGACCACTGGGCAACAGACCAGTTCTTTTTTTCTGTAGCCCAGGTAAGACGCTTCTGACGTTGTTTGTTGTTCAGGAGCGGCTTGACAAGAGGAATACGACATTTGAAGCCCATGTCCAGGATCCGTCTGTGTGTGGTGGCTCTTGATGCACTAACTCCAGCCTCAGTCCACTCCTTGTGAAAGTCCCCAACACTTTGGAATGGCCTTTTCCTGACAATCCTCTCCAGGCTGCGGTCATCCCTGCTGCTTGTGCACCTTTTTCTACCACACTTTTCCCTTCCACATAACCTTCTATTGATCTGCTTTGATACAGCACCTTGGGAACATCCAACTTCTTTTGCAATTACCTTTTGGGGTTTTCCCTCCTTATGGAGGGTGTCAATGATGGTTTTCTGCACAACTGTCAGGTCAGCAGTCTTTCCCATGCTTGTGATTCCTACTGAACCAGCCTGAGAGACCACTGAAAGGCTCAGGAACCCTTTGCAGGTGTTATGGATTCATTAGCTGATTAGAGGGGGACACTTTGAGCCTAGAATATTGAAGCTTTTCACACTATTCTAATTTTCTGAGATTGTGAATTTGGGGTTTTCATAAGCTGTACGCCATAATCATCACAATTATACCAAAGTAAGGCTTGACATATCTCGCTTTGCATGTAATGCGTCTATCTCATATATTGGTTTCACCTTTTGAGTTGCCATACTGACATAAATGAACATTTGCACGATATTCTAATTTTTCGAGTTTCACCTGTATATGCACAACAGTCAAACTCTTACACACTGAAGATTTTGAGTTATCTAACTCAAAGACTTTGCACTATGTAGAATAGCTAGGGTTTAGATATGGAAATCCTACTGCATCCCAATAAGCCATGAAAACTCATGAGGGAGGGATCAGGATTAATCATGGGATTAATATGAAGCCGAGGGGGGGAGCAGTAAGACAATTTGTACAAAGCATGGTCACAGTCGTTACAGAAAAGTAATAAAATAGATGTTCTTTATTTAAGAATTTTCCAATTGCACAGTTTGTATTTATCTTTGATGCTGTTGCAGTGAAAGTCAGTTCCTCTGGCAACTATAGCTGCTAGCAGACTCTAATATCATTGGGAGGCAATGTACTGTACTTGACAAAACCCAGTTAACAGGGCATGAGAGCCATTGAGTCTACAGCATGAAAGTGGTAGCCTAATTTTGCTTGCTTTCACTCTTATCTGAAAAATATTACCTTAAGAAGGAGAAGTTTCTTGCTGTGCAGATATATCTCCCCAATATTTAAGAGTATATGACAATAGCTTTCCATGTTTACCTATTTGGGGATTTTCTGTGAAAGCGCGACTCTTTTCTCGGTCTCCGGGTGGCAGGGGGAGCAGGAGTTGATGGAAGAGGGGGAGGAACAGCAGCCATTGGTGAAGGAGGTAGTCCATTACTTGATTTACTTTTATGGTTCTTGTCAGCTTCATACTCAAAGGTGCGTTTGGGCTTGGGCACAGGATTTACCGCTGTGTTTGCCAGGCTCTCTGGAAGCAGCTTAGGACTAAAAGAACTAACTGTGGAAGTTAGCCCATGCAGCATTTTACTAGGTTTTTCAGTCTCTGTGGGTGTCTCCAGATTGCTCCCACAAGTAATGTTCCCTGCTTTGCTATCATTTGCAATCTCAGTCAAGGTCTCTGAAAGCCCCAAAGTCAAAGACTTCTTTCTGCCTCTGTCCACATTATAGCAGCTACTTGGCAACTGAGGAAGTCCCCGGCCAGGCTGTTCTTTTAAAGCCTGTTCAATTTTCTGGATTCTGTTTAGCACAGATGAGCTTTCTTTCCGAGCCCCCTTGAGAAAGGCATTGGTGGACTCACTCCTACTCAGTCGCTTTTCAAACCGGTGGCAGGAATCTCTGTCAGGAAATTCCTCCTCCTCTGTTTCTGGATAGGAGCATTCAGAAAATGTTCTGCTCATCCTCTGGAAGTCTTTGTATTCGAAAGCCTTCTCACTGCAGGGAGAAGGCAACATACTAGGGCAGCTCTCACTGCCTGACCTCTCCCCAACATCCCTCTTGTCCAAGCACACACTCATTCTAGGGGAAGGTTGTTTGCGGCACTCCCATTCCGATATCTTCTGCCTGATATCAAGAGCTTGTGAATGGATGCTGACCCGGCTGAGAGAGATGTTACGAAGGTTGACTGCTGTTCCCAGCGAGAGAGTGCTCCATGTAAGCTGGCGGTTGCCTACTCCTTCGCCATCCTGAGCTTCACTGGATACCTCCTTTTGTTCGTCACCCTGGAAAACAGAGAGCCTTTTATCCAGGCATCCAATGCTGATGGCTTTGAGTGGATGATGTGGAGATTCAGTATCTGCGGGGGAAGTGGAGGTACTTCTCAAGGCAACTCCCCATTTAGTTTGATCTTTAAGGAGGACTCTGGAATTGGAAACTTTGGTGAAATTGCCAGAACAGCAGGATTCCTCACTATCACTGAGTGGATATGTTTTGGGGCTTCTTTGTTGATACAGAAGAGGTGGTGGAGACACTGACTGACACCTGAAAGTGAGAAGACAAATACTATTCAACCAACCAGCTGTGTAAATAAATGAGGAAATAAACAAGCAGACAAATAAATATGAATGACTTCTTTAAAAAAAAAAAAACTTTAAAAAACAAGCTGTACCAAACCTTCTAAAACTGATTTCCATTCTAGAAAAAAAGTTTTAATAAACAGTTTATCACATATGGATCTTTAAATCTTTCCAAAGAGTATTAGAAGTGTTATGATCAAGTTGACTAACATTTATCAATTGCAGCATTCTCCTTCCAACATTGCAAACCAGTTTACAAGGAATGTTTAAAAGTTGATTATTATGTCTCCACTTCTGTTCTTAAGAGGTGCAGTATATGTTTTCTTACAGTGAGAACTCTGATTGTTGTCCTGGATGATGATGATGATGATGATGATGAAGAAACAAACCAATCCTCTCTTCCCTGAAATTTTACATAAATTATAAATAAGCCCTAGCACCATCTTCTGGAAACTATCATTTGGGGTCTGAATCATTATGAAATGGTGACTCCCAGACTCACACCCTTAAGGTAGTTTGGAAGAATACCATGCTTGGTAATATTGATAGCTAGAAATCCAACAGGGACACAGTCTCTTTGCCTAGTTCCCAGCTCATAATTCAGCATAGTTAAGCCTAATTCAGTGCAAACCAGGCCTGAAAACAAATGGAAATAGATCCAGATGTTCTGTTTTATCCAAGAACCCTTAAATGTGTGATGCTACTATCTCCAAAAAGTGAGGTTAAAGACAGGATGATAATTATCCAGCCTGTTAAGATCTAAGAATGGAATCTTCAACACTACTACAATTACATGTAATAAAGGCCAGGAAGGTTGGTTGATTGGTTTGTAAGGTTGCAGTGATGAGTAGAAAAGTAATGAGGGGAGAGATGCTTTCCCTGAAGGCTATATTTCCCATCAAATCCATCCTCCCAAAGCAGTTTCTCTACTCCCAAGGCAGGGAACAACTTGAAAAATATAGTCCCATGGAAAGGGTAAATCACTCCATTCATCACTGTGCCCTCACTCAACATGCCAGCTTCCTAAAACTGTTTATTGTTTATATGTACATACACATAAAATACTGTTTGATGGTTTAAAAATTCTTTCTTTTTCCCTCACACACAAACATATGTACTGGGGCTTCATAGCAGTCATTTGTAAATAAAATGTCCCAGAGCCATCTACCATTCAACTTAACTTCAAACTAACCCATAGCTACAATAATCCATAACTTCAATAACCTTTAACTTCAATAACCCATAGCTACAATGAATATTATATATAAATGGACTGGTTAGTATCCTTCCTTCTACAGCTATATATTTTATGCATTTTCAAGATCAGTTGCTACATCCTTTGCTCTGATGTTGCTACATGGTTGAAGAAGCCATTCAGTAGTGTTAGCAATCGAAGAAATTATTTAAATTTTAATTATTATTAATTTAAAAATTGATATTTTTACAAAGTTCACAATGTTCATGGACTTTGTGCAGCCTGAAACTCAACAGACATTAATTAAACCTCTTTTGGAGGAGGAGGGAAATTAAACCTTTTTGAAGGGAGGATGGAATTTAAACCTCTTTTGGAGGGAGCAAAAAAATTAAACTTCTTTTGGAGGGAGGAGAGAAATGAATTCAACCTGTTTTGGAGGGAGGAGGGAAATTAAACTTCTTTTGGAAGGAGCAGGGAAATTCAACCTTTCTTGAAAGGAGGAAAGGAATTAATTCAACCTGTTTTGGAGAGAGGTGCTCCTTCGTGCACTGGACGCTCGGAGGTCTGCAGCAGGTCGGCTACAAGCGCAAGGCTGCCTGCCTACTGTCTGGGAAAAAGGCAAAACTTGCTGCCTCAGCGTAATTGCAGCAGCCAAGTCACTTGGCCGTTCTGCAACTCAGACTGAGGACGCCTGTCATGTGGTGCTCCTGCTCAGCACCAACCAGTCTTTGCTGCTGCAATTAAGCTGAGGCAGTGAGCTTGTGCAGGACTCCTCACAAGTCGCAAACCCAGAGTTTTGATAATTGGTGACTAAATGTATTACTATTTAGTTTTAAAATGTAATAGTTATGTTTTATGGTAGTTTTATTTTCTTAAATATTGCTCAGTTGCATTTTAACCTGATTCAGGCCGCACTCAGGAGTGTCGTGGGCCGCATGTGGCTCAGAGGCCGCATGTTTGACACCTCTGTATAAAGAAACTCATATAAATGAAAGATTATTAACCAAAATCATGCAACATTTTAAAACAAAATTACAATATAGTGATTATAATATTGGACCGAGACTGGGAGGATGCACAAACTAAATGGGAGATTTTGGACCAGTCATCAACTTTCAGCCAAACCTACCTTACAGGATTGTTGTGGAAATAAAGTGAGAGGACCCCTATGTATGCTACTACAGGTAGTCCTCGCTTAACAACCCTAATTGGGACCAGCAACTCTATCATTAAGCAAAGTGGTCATTAAGCAAATCACCTGCAGTCATTAAGTGTGACATCATTCCTTTTATAAACTACTCACATAAACCAAACCAGGAACTCAATTATTAAAACTCTTGAAAAAGAGATTTAAATTATTTTAAAAATGGGGAAGAAATCTGTGGGACTCAAATGTGTAGAGATACATTTTGATGGAAGAGGAGAAGGATGAAGGGAATGTATCAAAAATACAAATTTAATTGAAAGTCAGGAATGTACAGCAGGAATTATGTATCCTATTCTGGTCATCAGCTGTGAAAGGACAAAGAGAAGAGCTGTTCATATATTCCTTACTTGCAAGCAAAGACAGCACAGAGAGACATTCACCCAAGTTTACTACTCAGTCAGTTCTATGAGATCAATGTTTGCTACCAAGTGTGGAAAGTTTGAGCAGGGCTTGAGGATTTGTTCATGAAGATGTTTCAGGTTTCTGCCTTCCATGATGATAATTCTTTACCTAACAGGATGAGGACAAAGTACACAAATAAAGCCAAAAGGAGCACAACAGGCAACAGAAATACTGTTTCTTGCCCCAAACTCAAACTGGACCTAAAATCCAGATCAAACAGGAGAAGTTAGTGGGCTGTCTGCATCCTGAAACCTGGAAAAATATTGTAGCCCTGACAACCTCTCACTGGTTCACAAAAAGAGACTTTAGAATACATAGCCTGGCTCAAGACTAGACTGGCAACCCAAGACCTAGGGCCACATATAAAAAATATTTTATTTCAAAGCCCACTTCAGGTGAGCAGTTCAGAGCAATTCAATTCAGTGAGTTGGGAAAGAGAAATGAGAGCAACAGGAGAGATACCAGAAAACACATCACGCAGGAATGTGTAAAATGTGCCTCCCTTCTCTTTCTGACCATTCCCCCATTAACTCTATTACTTGATAAATTACCCCAGCCAGCCATTCCACTTGAAAGAAAAACAAATGTTCCACTCTCCTCTTTTTGCATATTTATTTCATATATATACTGCCTTTCATTCAGGAGCTCAGGCAGCATCCACACTATTCCCTTTCCCCATTTTCTCTCCCAACAACACGAGAGGAAGAATGGACTAAGATAAAGTGACTGGCCCAATTCAAAAGACGTCTCTAGCAATGCTTTGCAATGTTTTCCAAATTCCAAGTATGCTATAATATGTACAAGAATGAGGCAACTCTTTGGTACATAATTGCTGTAGCAATATAGTTTAAATCTACCATGGAGAACTCTGATTAACAAGGAGAGGGGAAAAAACAAATGGAGAAAATACTGAATAATTCTATTAATATCAAGTATAAACACTAGCAGAAAGAAATATTTAGTTGGATGACCTACCAAGAATTTTAAATGCAGAGGATTTTGCCTGCTACAAAAAATCCAACATTTCATTTTAAATGCACTAAAAACAGAATAGTGTGCAGAATGTTTGAAGTAGCCAACAACCAATTGGTTGGTTGTTTGGCATAACCAATCAGTTATGCTCCTCAAAAAACTTAACCCAAAATCAGGATGGAGGGTGGGAGGGCCAAGGTAAAAAAATCTTAAGCTCAAAGTAGCAGAAAAGCAGACTAGAAATGGCAGTGTCAATATATTTCAAAGTTGGTTTCCATTCCAGCACTGAGAATCAGGCTGCAGTACTATATGCACTTGATAATCTGCACCTCCAGAAAAAGTAAAGTACAGTTATAACATTAATAACCTAGTTACATCCTGTTAGCTAGCTCACATATTATACAGAAGCTGGCACATGTAATGGATGAGTCACACTTTTCCTTTTCTTTCCCCATTTACTTTTGAAAGTCAACCAATCTAGTTCACCTGTAGAATATTCCCTAAACTCTGGACTCAAAAATCTCATTCCAAATAAGATGCCCATTTCTCCATGTTTGCATGTTAGAGAAGCAGAATGCAGGGTTATTTGCTTTCCTTTTCCCTCTTTGCTATAATTTATGAATTGCTTCTGAGAGTTGCTCAATATAATGAAAGCTCATGCACCTGAGACTATTAGATATGTCACAAATTATTAACAACGTAGCTAATTACTCCAGGTTATGAACTTGTAAAGAGCACACTATCACAAATCAAGATTTCCTGATATTTGCTAAGAGAGGAAAGAAGATGCTTGCTTTTCATCTAGAGTAGGAGAGAGGCCAAAAAAATTCAGGGTGATAGCAAGAACATGTATAGATTGCAAAGTTAGTCATACCAAAGCAGTAACTTAATGTACAAAATTCATACAGTATAAAGATGCTGGATTACATTTATACAATTTCATCTTTTGAAATGTGGTGTCTGGTCATATTATCTGTGCCCGGCTTTGGAGCTGGACTTCTCTGCTACAGATACCAGATTTAACATGCTCTGGCAATAGATGTTCTCTGTGTTTAAAAGAAGCATTAATGAATAATGAGTAATTTAACCTTAAGAAAACACCAAACCTAACCATTTATTTTAAAAGAGCTCTGTGGAAATATTTTGATAATTCAGAAAATAATTTGCAGATTTTTTTTTTTATTATTTTTTTTTGTGCCTTCAAGTCAGTGTTGACTCCTGGAACTGCCTGGACAAGTCCCTGCAGTTATCTTGGCAAGATTTCAGAAGTGGTTTGCAATTGCCTGCTTCCTAGGGCTGAGAGTGTGTGACTGGTCCAAGGTCACTCAGCTGGCTTCCTTCCTAAGTTGGGACTAGAACTCACGGTATCCCAGTTTCTAGCCGGGTGCCTTAACCACTACACTAAACTGGCTTGCATACAGAAACTTAGAGGTGACCTATTTCTAAAGTAAATAGTGAAGGTACAGCTACTACAGTCCAACATATCCAAAGAGCACTAACTTGGGAAGGCTCATTGCAGTGGGACATGACAGGAAGTTGCTGCTTTATTTAAATAAATACAAGTCCAAGCTGAGGTAATTTAATGTCTTAAATCCATGATAAACTGGGGCAAACCATTAGAGGAATCATGTGGCTAAATGTGCTTGTATCTCTTCTTTCTCCTCTCTCTTCTAAAACTCCAATAAATTGAAAGTGATTTCACCCTATTCCCAATTCTTTCTTCTCCACTGCTGCCAACTGCAGGAGCAGGAACGCATTTAACGTGGATCACTAGACATTAACTCATTAGGATGGATATAACAAAAGACAGCACTGTTTAAGAAAGTGGGAAATCCCTGCAATGAGAGTTGATTTTCAAAAACATCGTAGCACTACCTGTACAATATGCAAACACTTATGGCAGGGTGTTACAATATGAGACTTCTGTTCTTGGTGGCAGCTATAAACTCTGGTATGTCAAATTCAAAGTAACTCCATCAAGGATTCAACTGAGACTCAAATTTTCAGTAAAGACACTATTTTCCGTCTGCTTCCTTCATTTAAAAAAAGGGAAAAGCAAAAACTATTTGAGTGCATTGATGACATAAAAATCATGTTCTTCTGATTGGAGATACTAACCAATAAAAAAGAAGAAACAGTTGTCTCCGAAGAACGGCTGTTTCTTCTCCAGGAAAGGTGCTCCTTCATGTAACAACGCAGACTAGGGTTGACCAGGTCATGATAGAAACCAGTCATGTAAAATAATGAATTATGCAATTACTGCTTCCTGTATCTGCTTGCTTTTCTCATATTTCCCTCTGGGTAAATCATGACCAGACTCCCAGACTATCCTCACAGATCTGCTTTTGTTTCTAGAGAGGAAGTGGCTATGAAATGTATTAAGGGAGGGGGTAAGGGGGGGGAGACATCTTACTGCAGTAGTTGAACAGGTTTATCTTGAGTTATCTGCCTCCTATTTGTTTCCAAGTCAGTCAGTGCCTTAGAAGCCAAGAAAGTCGAGGTTAGAGATAATTATGACACAACGCTGGCAAAGTTGAGATCATAAACTTATCTAAGTAAAAGAATGGGTGAGGACTATAGATATTAGCCAGTCACTTTGCAACATTGCAGATAATAGCTTGTGTCAGTACAGAAATTTTATTGTAAAAGAAGCAAACTTGCTTAAAATGCATCCATTCAGTTCAATGTGAAACATACATATGGTTTCATGGTGATATATTCAGAATAGAATGGTATCTGCATGCTGGACAAAGGATCTGCCTAATCCAATTTTACCTTTATATATAGTCTCCTCAGACCTTTTGTACTAGTATAGCAAGTAATACGTTCTTTGCCCATAACCTCATCAACAAGACACAGGCTTCAATCCTCCAGGTAGCTTACTGGGACCAAAATAAATTCAACCCTTCTTTTTTTTTATTTTTTATTTTTTTATATAAATGTTATTAAAACGTTTTTATATAAATGTTATTAAAAGTTTTAAAGAGAACACAAAAACTAACACAAACTAATACAGAATAAAGAGAACAAAGAAAGAAAAAAAGTGCAGAAAGACAGAATAAAAAGAAATAGAAAGCTTCCAATTTCCTTTGCAGCACATATAATTACAAAATTTCTCTTACTCTATGATTACAAAAAAAAAGCTCACTTTTTTCTATTATCCAGTTTTTTTCTAATCATCAAAACCACAAGTCATAAGTGCATTTTTTTCTGTTTCATGCAAAAAGTCTATAAGGGGTTTCCAGTCATCCATAAATATAGATATCGTCTTTTCTCTGATCAAGGATATTAATTTAGCCATCTCTGCAAGTTCCATCATCTTCACTAACCATTCCTCCATTGTGGGTGGTGTTGACTTTTCCACTTTTAAGTATATAATAGTCTTGCTGTAGTTGCCATATATAAAAACAAAGTTCCATGAGCTTTTTTCTAG
Organism: Liasis olivaceus; assembly: GCA_030867105.1. NCBI lineage: Eukaryota > Metazoa > Chordata > Lepidosauria > Squamata > Pythonidae > Liasis > Liasis olivaceus. The sequence continues at coordinate 92,962,581 of CM061349.1, read as the reverse complement.
TTGCCTGCCCATTAATCCCAAAAGAAAAATCTCTGGTTTCAGTTGTAGTTTAACCTTTGAAATCTTCTGGATTAATGTACAGTATGTATTTGCTTCCAATTGTTTTTTTTAGCTTTTTTACATGTCCACCAAATATGATAAAATGTCCCTTCACGTTGTTCACATTTCCAGCAAAGATGCAAAGTACCTTTATACATTCTAGACAATTTCTCTAGTGACAAATACCAACAATACATCATTTTATAAAAATACTCTTTAAGGCTAGAACATAATGTAAATTTCAGTCCTTTCAACCACATTTTCCCATTGATCTATTTGTATATTATAGCAAAAAAAAATTAGCCCATTTTATCATACATTCTTTCACTTGTTCTTCTTTGTCTCATATTATGGAGGAGGTTGGTGGTATAAATATTTAATCCAACATCAGTGTACTGACATAAATCCAGGATAAATCCCAAGAACAATTCACATATACTTGGATTCTCCAGGCTTTTGGCTAGTATGAGTGTCCTTCATGAACACTGCAAAAAGAATGAGTGAAAGGCTATGAAAAGTCTCAGCTCTATTTTCTTATAATTGGCATTGTTTTGTTTTGATGGATGGCAAAATATGAACGGAAGAGGTTGTTGGGGGGGAGGAAGTTAGAATTAACATTGTATCAGTCAGAAAACAAATTATGGAACTACACATTCTTACAACTTCCAGTATAAACTTTCTGTTCCCTGTGAAAAATGGTCCTACTATGTTTTTCTGAATTTGTAAAGTAATTCTTTAGTTTTGGTATTCGCCTTTCCCAGCAACATATTTTACTTTAATTCTGAGTTTAACAGAATGTGATTTATGCTAATGAACACTGACATATGCAAAAAAGGATCACTGAACCACAACTGGGCACAATTTTCATGAAGCTCAACTCATGAAGACACAAACACTCACTGAATTATTATCATGCATTCCATTTCCTCTTGCGAATCATACTTGAGACTGAGCTGTTTCTACTGGTTTAAAGCAAAAAGAGCTAGCAGTTAGTCTATTAGCTGAACCTCTCTGGCCTGCACATCCCCTCCATTTCTCTGCTGTTACTGGCTGTCCACACGTATCACAATTGTCCTGTAATTCCCTGCCTTGCAGTAAATTATAGCAACAATCTCTAGCATTAACAATGGCAACAGTATTTTTTTTTTTGCATATATTTAATGGTTTAAGTATGTTTAAGTATATTGGTTCCCTTTCTAAGGTGTTTAATTATAATGGCTCCCTTTCTTTAATTAGTGTATAATTCATTCCGGCTATGCTAGATGTCACTATACATGAGTGGAGTATAGCAGACAGGTAATGGCTGTCTGCTATGCTCCACTCATGTATAGTGGAGGGCAGGACATCAACATCAAACATATGCAACCAAGCCTTGCACCTGTGAATATCCCTGTCTATCAGAAGATGTCAGGGATCCATGTAGAACTACTACACATTTTTTCAGTGGCTATAATTGTGGTAGTCTACAACTGTAGGTTTTAAATCAAAATCAAATCAGCCATGCTTGCAGCAAACCACAGTGATACCAAAATAACAACATACATACAATGCCATAATCACACAAATGTTGTGGTTGTGTACTTGTGTCAGCACTAGTCATCATTTCCCCCTTCCCCCAAGAGCCCATGAATCAAGCACAATACACAAAGGAGATGAGGGAGGAGTTGCAGCAATACATTTAAGAACAGCATTTTCTAAACATGTGACCAGGAGGACACTCTACAATGTGAGCTTAAGCTGTAAGTGTCTAGATGTAATCACAGCTTCTAAAACCTTAGTCCATGTTCCCAGTCACTCTGAACTGCTAAATGAATAAGTGATTCTTTACTATGACCAAAGATCAGCAACTTAAAACAAACTACGTGCATTAGAATATCCAAACAATAAACAGTAATGACATACAAACAGTAAGATATTTGCTATAGTTAACGGTTAAGAGAGCTGGACAACCAATTTTGCTGGTAACCCATAAGTCTGTTGCTGTACTCTACAAGTTGCTTCACAAAATGTTGCTAGCTTATACATTGTATCAGGCCACATCTCCAAAAGTAAAGAGGTGAGTAAGAATTCATTTCAAAGGCCTGAAAAGTTTCCTGATGGGGCAAAATAAGTTTACAGGTCCCCATGAGCATCACCATATTTCACTATCCCTTTTCCACAAGGATAGATGTGCTCCTCATAGAGAGTCCTATTAAATGTGTCTTCCAGCAGAACAGTTGGAAAGATGTTTAACAGAGCTTGAAAGAAAGCTCTGCATTAGTTAGGCAGCTCCAAGGTGGTGAGTTAAGTAACTGGCTGTAGACTCTGATTCAAACTAAAGCTCCATGGCCTAACATTGTTAAGAAGTAGATTCAACTCATTTTGCCATTCCACCTACAGAACTCACTCTTTCAGAAGCACCCTGGCTCTGCTCAAGGAGAGCAATTTATGCAACTTGGAAGAGACACAAATGCTGCTAGGAATACTGTTGCACGACCGGATAGCCCGCTCTTCTTTCTTCTGCCATGAACATCCACAAGTTTTCTATTGACATATTTGTCCTTTCAAAATTGGTGCTACACAATTTCACCAGTCTCCAATCTTCCCTTTTTAGGGAAGGTTGTGGAGAAGATGATTGGTTTGCAGATTTAGAGGGTCCTGGAATAAACAGGTACCTAGACACTTTGCAGTTGGGTTTCAGACCAGAATATAATCTGAGATACACTTGGAGATGATCTCTGGTGGGATCAGGATGGAGGTAGTGCATTCTTCCTGGCCCTCCTTGATCTCTCAGTCTATCAATCATGGTATCCTTCTGGACCAACTCTAGGGGTTGGGAGTAGAAGACATGGTGTTGCAGTGGTTCTCCTTCCATTAGGGGACTGGTTCCAATCAGTTGGCAGGAGGGGAGAAATCTTACCCTAGAATTCTACTCTGGGGTCACTCAGGGCTTTACACTCTCTCCGCTCCTATTTAATATCTACATGAAGCTACTGGGTTAGATCATCCACTGGCATGAAGTATCATCAGTATGCAGATAATACTCAGTTTTACATCTCAGCCATTTGATGCCATCAAGGCTCTTTGCCAGGGTCTGGAGGCTGTGAGAGACTGGATGGGGAAGAGCAGGGTTCAGTTCAACTTTAGCAAGATCAGGTATGGCTGTTAGGGCTTCCTGGATCCACAGATAATTTCTACGTTTAGTTCTGGATGGAGTAGCACTCCCCCAGAGAGAATTGGTGCACAATTTGGGGGTCATCCTAGATTCTTGGTTCCTGTCTGAAGAGCAGGTGGCAGCTGTGTCCTGGAGAACCTTGGCACAAATCCATCTTGTGTGATAATTACACTATTTCACAAACTGCACTAGCTCCCAGTAGGTTTCTAGGTGCAATTCAAGGTCCTGGTTCCGTCTATACTGGCCTTCATGACACAGGATCAAGTTACTTGCAGAACCGCCTATCTCCAATTGAATCTGCCTGTCCCATGAGATCCAACAGGGTAGGCATGCTCCAGATCCCCTCCTTTTCAGTCATGGTGCTTGTTCTCTAGAACAGCTTACCCCCACCTCCACCACCATGATTCAAATGTCCCCAACTGTCAGGTTCATCCCAAAGAACTCCACAAGACAGTACTGGTCTAGTTGAGAGCTTTTATTAGCTTCCAACCACAGACAGAATCCTGCCAGACTGAATCTAAACTCATCAAGCCAGCAAGCAAAACCTTGCAAATTCCTTAGGGTGGTGCCAGTCTCATCTTCTTAACCTTCCCGCACTCCTGCTGGGGGCTAAGGCAATGCTTATCTCCCTGAGCGTGGCCTTCATCGAAGCATTCCATCACACCAACCCTGCTGCCCTTCTGTAAATCTTAAAGACCTGGCTTTCCCCCACAAGTATTGGGCCAAGATGGTGGAAATGGTTTTTCAGACTGTAGGCTGGCTTCAATTGTATTGGGTTTTTGTTTTGTTTTCTGTAAGTTTTAAGTTGCAGGATTTTGTATTAGTTTTAATCTTTTGTTAGCTACCCAGAATCACAATTTGCAAGTCGAATGTGGCCATATAAATGGAAGGCAGGCAAGCAGGCAGGCAGGCTACATGTCTGTCGTTGAATTTAGAAATGGCCAACATCTGTGTCTTTCCTGGTAATGTCTCCACCTCTTCTATCACACCATTCTCCAGTTGTCTACAATTCTGCTTAATAATGAGTTGTATGATTCAGGATCCCCAGGATCAATTCCATCTATCTTCCCAGATGCTAATGGTGTAGAACACCTATTGAAGAAATGCCTCCAATGAGAGAATGATCACTGTTGCCTAACCTGTGAGGTCTGCATACCAACAGTCTTAGCCCTATATATTTTATGAATGATTCTTTCCTATTTGGCCAGTCTCACAATTATCAGCTGAGCTCTGGCAAGTCCCCATAGCCTGAGTCATCCTGTGTTGCAGGTCATTTAGATCTGTCATTCAGCTAGATCTGATCATACCACTAGTTGCTACACAAAGTATGAAGATAGGCAGGCAGGCAAGAAGCTTGTATAAAACTATTTCAGCATTACCCTACTTAATGCCCTTCCATTGTGTTGTACTTCAACTCACCAAATTGCCAGCCAGAGGCCAGGCAACTGAAATGTGGAGGAGTTGAAGCGTATGGAGGGCACCACGTGACAGAAGGTGGCCTTTGCAGTAATTTTCTCTATTATACAAATCTTGATAGAGTCTGAAAAGAAAGATGCAACATAACTGGATCAAAGATCTTTCTGAACAAGATCTGAGCATTAATGGAAATGACAGCCATGTCCCTCTTCAAACACTCTAAAGGCAAGAAAAACAAATTCTTTAAAAGGACATGAGGCTTTCTGCCATGAACACTGATTCTGTTTTGTAGCGTAATTCTAAACTTGATTTTAATTTAATTTCAAAGCCAAAACTGAATTATTTAAAGAGGAAGAAATATGAACACTGTTGGCTGTTTCCATTTCAAAGGGGGCTGATTCAAAGGAGTTTCAGATGATTTTTTTGTTCCTTGCATAGCCTTCACAACAGTACATTTATTGTATAAAAGCCCACTCCAAAGACTGGGTGGACTCCTTTCAAGCTATGCAAACAAAGCCTGGTCTCAAATTCTGATACACAAGACTGGAAATTTCCTTATTTGGCCACTGATATAGCTACTTTTTGGCTCTATTTCTATTGCCTTCTATACCTGGACTCCCACTACATGAGACACGATTGGTTACCACTCAGTTTTATCCTTTATATAAAAATGCCCTGTTCCCCTTTTCCAATTTCTCTGGGTGTATCTAGTAGATAAGTGCTAGATTTCTTCTAAGCTATAAAATGGTTTGTTCAGTTTTGGCACAGTGTTTTGTGACACAATGCCTTGTAAACTATGATTTTGTACAAAGGTAAACAAGATGTCTGGAGGTATCAATGTGCTTTCAGACACTTCCCTTGGGTGCCTACCAGTCTCTCTGCTCCATTTCATTTCTTAAATAGAGATATTAATAAAAAATAATATATAGAAAGCAGGATGCAAAGATCCAGCCTCTAGTTTCATATTTCTTTGTGGAAATGCCTTTGAGCCACACAAACATTTGACCATTTTCATATAATTGGATGTTTTGAGACTTAGCATGTCAGTCATTTGGTGAATAATTAAATTACCCATTGTAGCCATTTCATCCATGCATCACCACTTGTTCTTATAACGTCAAAGTCTAAAAAATGTTGTCTATCCCTGATTTAGGGCTAAGAGTGTCGTGAAAAATCAGCAACTTACAGTTTATTCAATATACCTTGGTTAAACAAGCATAGATTAACTTTTCCAATTCTCATGCTTTCCAGATATACTTGATTACAGCTCTCAGGACCTAGGAACTTTAGGAGTTATAGATCAGACTTGGAAGGATAGCAGGATGCAGAAGACCTCCCTATTCCATGTGTGTGTCTGTTGTGTCACAGAAAGGTTTTACCTACTTATTGAGACCTTTTATCTCCTTCTGAAAAACTGCTATTTTCTCCTTTTAGTCTATTACTGTACTGTTTTTAGCTTTATGGCAATTTCCTGTTTTAGTCTTACTTGTTGTGAGCCAAACAAAGAAGTAGCATCTGAGTTAAAAAACTGGAAAAAGGACATTACACATATAAGCATGCATATGTGGTCCTGTACTTTGCTGTTTCTGGGCTTAGACTTAGACCTGTCTATCTTGGTACTTTCCTCCTACAAAGCTCACAACTTCCTGCCTTACCTATTGTACTGACATTTGTTACTGAATTGTTTCTTTAGCATCAGTCCTTCTCTGGTCCCCCTTGGTGAAGTATCGTCAAAAGCAGATCTCCAAGCTCTGTCACTCTGCCTGCTTTTAATATACTTCTAGCAAATAATATTCAGGCCCACTTCATAGATGGTATTTTTAAAGTATTCAAAATGAATGTAAAAAGTATGTATGTTAATATCACAGAAATTTACTGTATCTATCAGAGATTCAGGGCTAGTTGCCATTTTCTATCAAGTGTGCCATTTAGTGTTATGAAAGAATGAATGAAAAGGCCTGAGAAAGCAAGGCACATGTGTTTGTAGAGTCTCCAACATGTATCAGATATTGCTCTACCAATCCCAATTCTAGTTTGATGCTTGTCAGGAAAATGGATGGATTTCACTTATTTGCTGCCCATTCTCACTGCTGTTTTCAATTACACCTCAGAACTGTGTTTCCCCTCCCCTCTTCAAATGCACTTTAGTTGCTTCTTATTACAAAGTAAGGAACAGTTTCCTTGAATGCTTTTCATATGATACTACATTTATTGAATTACTAAACCCTTAATATTAATATTATTTTTCTTTCAACAGACTCTCTATGTCCAGCTCCTATAACTTACTCTTGAAGGCATTAGTAATCACCAAGCCTGTTCAGGTAAGATTTACAGGTAGTCATCACTTAGCAACTGCAATCGGGGCTGGCAACTCTGTCACTAAGCAGCACAGTCACTAAGTGGAAAATCACATGACCGTGATGGACTTACAACATCATTTCCCATTCAGTCATTAAGGGAGACATCATGTGATCGTGACTTGCGATTCTACTTCCATGGTCTCCATTAACTCTGCTTGTAGGAAGCCGGTTGTGAAGCACACAAATGACGATCACGTGACTGCAGGACACTACAACAGTTGTAAATGCAAGGATTGGTTGCGAAGCTGTTTTTTTTACATCGTCATAACTTCGAAAGGTCATCAAACAAGGCAGTCAGTAAGCAAGAACTACATGTACTGTTATCACCATCAGCAACTACAAATGGGCAAATTTCACAACATTTTGATGTCTGCTTGATTGCCAGTTTTTGTCTCAAGTTCTGTTGACTGTGGGAAGAAAATATTCAGATAAATAATCTGTTTGGTTAGACTCACTCTCCAATATTAAGCTGCCTCTATTCAGTACCTGAGTACAGGTATTTTGCCGTGGCAATCAGTTTATCCTACTTTGGACACATTATTTATTTATTTATATTTCAAATTTAGTCACCGCCCATCTCACTCAGACAGCGACTCTGGGAGGTTTACAATAAAAATAAGAATGAAAAACAATTAAAATGCAATAAAAACAGTATTCATAAATAAGTAATATATTCCAAGGAATTGATGGTATAATAGGTTATTGTCAGGATTAGCCCAGGAAACTCCAGGAGACAGTACAGATTCAATTCAGCAGGGTTTATTGGCTTCAGTCCCGTTACAGAAATCTTCTCAGAGTGAGAGCAAATTCCAGAGTCACCCTCCCAACCTCCCTTGCATTCTTTAGGGAGGGTTCAGTCTCATCCTCTTATCAGTACCTCGTTGCTCGGGCGACGAGAGTAAATTCTTGACCCCCCTGTTCCTGACTCTCACAGTTATTGACCTACAGGAGCATCTTCAGAGTGCCAACTACCCCCAGGGTTGGTTACCCCTCCTCAAGCTCCACGCAAGCTGGCAGAGCCAGGTGTTCACCCCTTTCCAGAAGGCCAGGAAAGTGGGGCCTCGCCTCACATCTTGGGGGAGAGTATTCCATAGGGCAGGGGCAACGGCAGAGAAGGCTCTCTTCCTGGACCCCACTAATTGACATTCTTTAACTGACAGGGTCCGTAACTTATCTTCCCTGCCTGACCGGGTGGGATGTGTCGATGTAATGGGGATGAGACAGTCCCTCAGGTAGCCTGGTCCCATGCCACGTAGGGCTTTAAAGGTGATGACCAACACCTTGAATTGGACCTAGAAGCAGAATGGCACCCAATGCAGCTCCCACAGTAAAGGTGTTACATGTGCCATCTTTAGGACACTCAAAATTGCCAGTGTGGCCGCATACCAAACCAGCTGTAGCTTACAGATACTTTTCAAAGGTAGCCCCATGTAGACTGCATTGCGATAGTCTATACAGGAGAAGACTAGGGCACGACTGACTGACTGACTGGAGAGCTTCCTGGTCCAGGAAAGGGTGTAACTGGCACACAATGCGAAGTTGAGCAAAGGCCCTCCTGGCCACAACTGCCACCTGCTCCTCAAGCAGGGGTCATGAGTCCAGGGGGACCCACAGATTCCATACCAGGTCTGTCTGTGGCAGTGCAACCCCATCCAGAACCAAAAGATGGTAAACTCCCAGGTATAGAGGAGCCCCCAATCCACAGCCACTCCATCTTACCAGGGCTCAGCTGAAGCCTGTTGTTCCCCATCCAGGCCCCCACAGACTCCAGGCACCGCGAAAGGGTGGCCACAGCATCACTTAAATCACCCAGGACAAAGATGTATAATTGGGTATCATCTGCATATTGATGATACCTCATCCTATGGTGGCAGATGATCTCACCCAATGGTTTAATGTAGATGTTAAAAAGGAATGGGGAGAGTACCAAACCCTGCAGCACCCCACAAAGGAGAGACCGCAGGCTGGACCTCTCACTCCCGATTGACACTAGTTGGGACTGGCCCTGGAGGAAGGAGGTGAACCAGCACAGAACTGTGCCACCCACCCCCAACTCCCTAAGCTGAACCAAAAGGATACCATGGCCAATGGCATCGAAAGCCACTGAGAGGTCAAGAAGAGCAAGGATGGATGCACTACCCCCATCCCACTCCTGCCCAAGATCATCCAAAAGTGCAACCAATGCTGTTTCCACCCCATATCCAGGCCTGAAATCTGACTGAAAAGGGTCCAGATAACCCAATTCATCCAGGATCCTCTGGAACTGCAGTGCCACCACTTTCTCAACCATCTTCTCTAAAAAGGGAAGGTGGGAGACTTGATGAAAATTGTCCAGCACAGTGGGATCCAATGACGGTTTCTTGAGGAGGGAGTGTACCAGCGCCTCTTTAAAGGAAGCCAGAAACACTCACTCCCTCAAGGATGAATTCACCATCGCCTGGACCCATGTCACCGCCTGAGCTGCTTTAATCAGCCAGGAGGGGCATGGATCTAATTGACAAGTGGTGGCATTTACAGTCAGGAGGACTCTGTCCGCTTCCTCGGGCCCAGCAGGATCAAACTGTTTCCAGAGAACAGGGTAAGTACCTTCCCCAGGTATCTCCACAGGCCATGCCACACGCTTGATATCCAATCGGGAACAGATCTGAGCGATTTTATCCTCCAGGTGCCCAGAAAACTCCTCTGCATGACCCTGCAGGTGGGTCACTGGGCCCACCTTCCCGAAAAGACATTGGGTGATCTTAAACAAGGCCACTGGGCAGCATTCTGAGGATGCAATAAGAGTGGAGAAATATTGATGTTTTGCCACTCTTACCACCACAAGGTAGGCCTTAATAGTGGCTCCAGCTTGTGTTCAGTCACATTTGATCCTTGTTTTCCTCCAGCGGTGCTCTAGACATCTCTTAATCCTTTTCAGTCCTCTCAACTCCTCTGTAAACCACAGAGGATCAATGGGCCAAGAGAAGTTGCACGGGCACGATCTTGTCCAAGGCCTCAGCTGCCTCCCTGTTCCAGGTGGCATCCAGGGCTTCTACTGGACCATGCAAGAGATCCTTGGGTTTAACCCTTAGCTCCCTCTGGAACCCCACTGGGTCCATCAGTCACTGGGGACGGACCAATTGAATGGGTCCTGCCTCCCTACGGAGGGGGGTGGTATAGAAGAATCTCAAGGCCACCAGGGCATGATGTGACCATGACAAGGGGGACAAAATTAAGATCCGTTCAGACCACATTGCCACTGCTCCAACAAGAAAATCATGTCCAATGTGAGGCCACTGTCTCAAGTCAGGTCACGAATAATCTGGGAGAGGCCCATAGCTGCCATGGTGGCCATGAACTCCTGAGCCACCTCCGAGGCACAGCCCAGAGATGGCAGATTGAACTCCCCCAGAGTCATAAGTCTGGGGAACTCAACCGCCAGCCCCCAGCAGCTCAGGCAAGGCGACTGCCTCCAGCAGCTCAGGCACGGAGGTTGCTACACAGCAGAGAGGCTGGTACAGTAGCAACAATCCCAACTGCTCTCGAGAGCCCAACTTCAAAAACAGGGTCTCATAACCACTGAAGGCCAACAGAGATTCCAAGATGACAACTGCTACCCCTTCTCCCCTGCCCTGGGATCTTGGCTGGTGCCATACCGTAAACCCAGCTAGGCACATTTCCAAAAGGGGCACCCCACTTTCAGGGCCCAGCCAGGTCTCAGTAATGCATGCCAGGTCTGTCCACCCTTCAGTGATCAAATCATATATGAGGGGGGCCTTATTGTTGACTGACCTGGTATTAATAAGCAGCAGCCAAAAGCTAGGGCCTCCATGGGTCTGCTGTCCGGGGCCTGGTTCTGAGTACAGAGGGCCTGAACACGCCACTGGTAACAGACACTGGGGGCATCTCCCCCAAGAGTGGTCCACCCTCTGACTCCTGTTAAAACATCCCCTCCCTGTTACCACCTGAATAGTATAGCCTGCCCTAAACTCCCCAGAGCTTCCATTCCCCCCCAATCCCAGCCCTCCAGTTTCTCTGGCTAGGGGTCCCTCCATCCAACCAGACATCAACAGACACACCCAATCAATCGAGCGGTGGCAGCGGGCTCCACGACATTCAGCTCCAACTGTCAGCGCCATTTTAACCCTAACCATCACCCCCCCATCCACTGTGCCCCCTTCACTGGCCTCTCTTACTAGTCGGCAGGGGCACCCAACCCACTTCTCCTTCCTCCCCAACTGTCACCCAGGGGGTGAGCATCCTCACCACACTCACACACACTCCACACATCCACCCTCGGGCTCCCCTCCCTGTCTCTCACACTAGGGAGGGAATTATGTGAAGACCTAGCTCTCTGGAGAAGGCTCTAATGCTGTCAAAAGTGGAAGGGAAGGAGAAGAAGAGGATAATCAGCAGCAAGGTGGATAGATTCAGTTACAATGACAGTGAGTGCATTGCTGGAAGACCTGAAGGACCAAGTTAGGGATAGTTCATCATGGAGAAAATCTAACTATGTGATTACTAGGAGTTGACACTGACCTGATAGCACATAATCAAATCAAATCTTGGCCTGTCAGATATGCATTGTACAAATCTAGACAGATGCTAGAAACTAATAGCCAAGATATACAAATTACACTGATGGCAGAGAGCCGTAATTGTCATTCTGATATCAAATCGTATTTAAATATCTTTTAAAGGCAGTAATTCTGCTAGGATTCTGATATCAAATCGTATTTAAATATCTTTTAAAGGCAGTAATTCTGCTAGGATTATAACATTGTTGGAAGAAAAACAACCATCAATTGTAAAAACAAACTCATGGAATGCTGACAAAATATCAGACAAGAACAACTATAGCATTTGCATTTTACACTTACCGCTCTAGAGTATCCCGAGATACCTTATTTCCTCCTGCTTTCTTGGTGACATTGGCATTCTTGTTGGCAGTCATGGTCATTTCTGCTCTCTCTAAATCTGGAAACCTGGGTAGAAGAATGAAACCCAAAACAAACTTGTTGAATGTGTGTATAATTGAGCTAGAGATGTTTACCAACCTGTCAAAAAAAGGTAAGAAAAAGAGCGGCAAAGGAACTTCAGCCACATTTTCCATTCTATAACAGCTTGAGCAAAACTAAGATTAAAACTGAACGTAGAGAGGATACTTCCAAATAAGCTAGGAACTGCAAACTAAGAAGAAACTTAGGCTAGTGATTTTGGTATCTCGATTAGGCTTATACAGTAAACTTTAATTCCTTACTAATTTTGCTAGCCCCATTGGTGGGGGAAGACACGTGGAACTGAAAAGATTGCATGTACCAGAAAACCAACTCATGAATTATGGATCAGCATTCTCCAGAATCGGACTAACTATAGCCAAAGAATGTGGCTCAAACTCAGAGAAACACATAAGAAGAACAGAATCGCTATCCTGGTTTCCAGTTTTTCTTGTTAAATCAGAACTAGAATAATTTCAATAGATTTTTAGATTACTCCCTTTTGAACAAAAATAATATTTTAGAAATGACTTTATTGCATTTACATTGTTGGAGATGCAGTGAAATTAACACTTTATGGAAATATGTTGTTTCATTTTGGTAAGAAGCAATTAAATGTATTAACTAATCTGAATCCAGATATTTATATCATCGATACTTATCTGAATGATAATGGCACTAGCTCCCTGCGGTATACCATATGCAGCTGGAGTATGAATGCATACATATTCTCCCCACTAAAATACTGTTTACTGAACACATTTCCACCCAACTCTTCCTCCAGGAAGGTCAGGCAGTTTGCACAGAGCTTATCATTTGAAGCTCACAATAACTCTGAGAGGCTGCCCAATCATCTTTGTTCCTGTCCTTCAATTCCAGTACTGCACACCAAACCAGTGACAGAAATTACTCAAGTTCTAAAACTATATACCAGCACTGATGTCCATCTCCAACTAGCCAATGTCTCAGTTGGGATAAACCCCTGGGTTTTACCTATGCTGCACTGAACTCAACCATTTTCAGGATCTCAATTAACATGCAAGTTAGACCTATATAAGTACCTCAGTAATCTATATTTTAAAAAACAATATACAAATGCAGTAAGCAAATAAATAATAAACATGCCCACCTGAGAGGAGTTAAAAGATTTAAATAGCCAAAGAATACATAGAATTGCTTAAAACTATTCCTTCTGGAAAACATTACAGATTAGACAGGGAAAGAACATGACTGATGATGGCTAAAGCCGTCAAACAAATTTATCGTCTTGCAGAATATACTTCAAGAACAGTTAGCAAATAATTTGACTAAAAATAAGTTATTACTTTTTTTCTAAAACTATTAAGGATTGTTCTTAGATTACTCATACTATCCTCACTAAATGATCTGTCTAATTCATATATAGGAAGATTTTGGCTTTTTTTAATTCTTGGTTAATAAACAATAATGTTTTTCAGTCTGGTGATCTGAATCATATTTTTTAAAAATCTGAGTACCTCAAAAGTAAGAATTTTCATTTCCCTCCGATCCAGTCCTAAGGGACTTGTGCACAAAGATGAAGGTGCTCTTTGTGTGTGTGTGTGTGTGTATGTGTGTGTGTGTGTGGTTAGACAGAGTTACATTTGCAAGTATATTGGGGGAAGGTAACTTTTCATAAATGATAGGCAATGCAATGCAGTACATAGCTGCACAAGTCAGCCACACAAAGAAACAATTATTTCTACAAAGCAGGGCTGTGTGACTTCTGTTGTGGTAAAAACAACCTTTTGAATGTTAAGCCAAGGGCTTTATTCCATAGAAAGAGGAATCAGTTCAAAAAATAGATTAAATGAATAAATATTACTTAAATATCATTCTTTCACTTCCAAGCACATTCGCACACTATCTTGTACACAAAAGCACACACATAACCCCTTTCTTTGTCCTTCCCAGTTATTCTTAGGAGAATTACTGAAAGAGAAATCAGTTACATATTTCAGGTCTCTTGCAATGGAAAAGAGTTCCAGACTTTGAAACAAGATTAAGTACTCCAGCCAACAAATATTAAAATCCATTATCCATACACATACAGGCAGTCCTCAACCTACGTCCATTCGTTCAGTGAATGTTTGAAGTTACAATGGTGCTGAATGAATGATGGTTATGACTGGTCCTCGGAATTCCGACTGTCCCAGCATCCCCACAGTCAGGTGATTGCAATCTGGGCACTTGGCAACCAGTTCGCACTTATGTCCAGTTGCCAAGTGCCCCACAATCACATGATCGCCATTTGCATCCTTCCCTGCTGGCTTCCCCAGAAAGTCAATGGGGAAGCCAGCAGGGAAGGTCATAACTCGCTGGGGTAAGACTCACTCATCCGTGCATTCTCCCCAGCCCCTCTGTGCTTGCGCTGCAATGACCACTCACGCACCCTCCCCACCCATGCCACACCCTCATGCATCCTCACACACCCTCCATGACCCTCTTGCACACCCTCGACACTCCCTCACACCCTCATGCACCTTCCCTGACCCTCTTATGCACCCTCCCTGACCCTCCCCACACCCTCATGCCACACCCCTTGGCACCTCACAGACCCTCCCCAACCCTCTTGTAACCCTCCCTGACCCTTGACACATCCCCGCACCGCACCCCTTTGCACCCCTTCGCTCCCTTCCCCACCCAGCAGTAGTCACTTACCTGCCTGCTGCCTGGGACTTGCAACTTCCTGCTGGCTTCTCCCCTGACTCTGGTTGTGGGAAGCTGGCAGGAAGTTGCCTCACCTAACAACCATGGGATTCAGTTAATGACGGCAGCCAGGACTGCAGGGATTGCCGTTGCTAAGTGATGCATTCACGCTTTATGATTGCCTCACTTTGCAACGGAAATTCCGGTCCCAACTGCCGTCATAAGTCAAGGACTGCCTGTACTTGGAAATGAAGACACAGTCTGGATTGCTCAACACATCACTTGTAGGTCAGAAGTTTTAAACTGACCCATGCAAATTTATCTAGAAGGACCATATATAAAGCAAAAGTATGTCTTCCTTACCTAATGGGCAGTGTGAAGAAATGGAGCAGAAATTCCAGAAATTGTGATTATGGCTGCTAATTTCAAGTACAGTAGGGTCAAACCTCAAAAATACGATATACCTTCTAAAAGAGTTTGGAGATGTAATACTCCAAACTAAATGAAATTTCTTCAGATGGAAGACTTAATTTTGAAAAAGAATCAATACATTTCTGCTTTTTTAGAGAGAATGATAAAATTGTTCTAGTTGGTAGAAATAAGAATAGTCTTATAACGTGCATATAACACTTCATTTTTATTTTTGTAAAAAGTTGATGGTAAATTGTTTATATGACTCCACAGAGACAAATCAATTAGCACAAATTGGAGGGAGGCTAATTGACTTCATCAAGAAATCTGCTGCTTCAAGAGTATTTTTAATAATCAAATTTCATAACCTGGTAAAGTTATTCACATTACACCATGAACACTTCTCAGTGCCTTTACAAATGTTCAGATTTTATTTTATAAGAAGATTTTTAATCAAAAGTGAAGAAGCCAAGTTTTGAGAAATGTACCAAAAATGTTGCTGGCAAGTTGCCTCAGTTGAATATACAGTGCCTTTTTCTGGGAATAATATGCCCAGCTCTAACCCATAACTTGGAATATACATCCACATTAACCCTCATAGTTCTGGATCTAACAGAAGCATTATATAGAGAAAGGGTTACATTACAGCTTCCTTTATACAAGTTCAAATAAATCACCAAAATACTGCAAAATCCAGCTGCAGCTTCCAACTTTTGACTGGTTTTCATTCAAACTTCACCAAAGTATCTACATCAATTGCATCCAAACTTCAGAAAAAAAAAAATTCCTGGAATGCTGGGCCTCAACCAAAGCCAGAACTTTGAAGGAAGAGTTCTCCTAGTGTATGGAGTTTGTTACAGTATTGGAAATGTGTGCTTCTCTCAGGTTTCTTCCTCATCCCTAATTTTCTGTTACCTGATTCACACAACACCCTAAGCCATACTGTGGTTTATTTGGCTAATCCTACTATGTTGCATTAGCATGTGATATATTAGTTAAGCAAATTTTGGTTTAGTGCAGTCTGTACATTCATCTCTAGGCAGGGTCTAGCAATTTAGGCCTCTTTATCAATGTTAGGGGTAACACAATTTGAAACAAATTAATTAATCTTGGACTATCCTGAGCAATCTAGAATAAAATGACAGAAGTAGGGGCATTCACAGGGAGGGGTATCAAAAATGTCAAAATGGTGCCACACCGGTGTGATTAACGCCTTACCCCATTTTACACATGACACACGTGTGACATATATAAAAAAGGGATGGGGATTCAATCATTCAGTCAGGACTGCCATCTTGACTTTTTAAACTCTCCTACAGATGCTCCTGGACAGAAGACATCACAAAACTACCAAGAGTCTAAATTACTACAGGACAACAGTAATTTTATATTCTATTACATCTGCCCCCAATGTAATTTAAATGATGCCCTGTGTTGAACAGAGTCTATAATGCCCAGTATCTTTCACTTTAAACATTTCAGTTATAATTTTAGAGCGTGTACGGTTACTTCATGACATTAGAAGGAGGAAAAGTGATCTGGGTCGTGTGAGGTGGAAAGAATAAAAAACAATGACGCAAAGGGACTTACAGCACTCATTTCTTTCCAGTTTCCTCCCACCCACTCCCCCATGAACTCTCATGACCCTTTGCTAGTTCATTTTGACACTTTACTCAATCAAGTATTATTTCACTAAACTAGAAAAAGTTCAGAGACAGAAGAAGAGAGGAAAAATACGGAACTGGGAAGAACTAAGGTTTCTCACTATTTATATGTATCCCTGAGGATGTTGGCATTCATAAGGGCGTAGCCAAAACATTTTCAAACAGGTGATGTGTATTTCTAGGTGTCATAAAGTGATAAGCAATCTGGAGTACATGAAGGAAGCAGAAAAAGAGATTAAAGGAAACTAACTGCACCTGTAGTAAACCATGTGTATTTTAGAACTGGAAAAGGAAATTCTAGTCATGGACCTGTATTAATAAGCAGAATGCAAATGTAGGATGAGTGTGTGAATTTGCACTTGCACTGTGTTTTTGTTCTGTTTCAGTTTTTCATTCACACATACTGCTCCTATAGAATAGTGTTCAGAAACCCAATTAACCATTTATTGATCTATAGGTCCTTTATTGCGTTGAAGCATAAACACAGATTCCCAGTGGCTTTACTACCATCCCACTGTTGCATTTAAAAGCCATTGTGAGTTATGAAGCTGAAATGGTAAGAAGTTGGCATATTTGCAACCAGGTGCTTTCCCCAAAAACTGTCACCATGGTTGCATGTTGCTACAAGAGATTTATGGTGAGGAGGGAGCAGCACAGTAAGTCCTAAACAATGCTTACAAAAAGAGACAAGATCCTGGAAGAGGAAACTGAATGTCTGGTTTGGGGAGAGAGTAATGACTGGTTTGAGATCAGGAGCTGAGAAAAGGGGTGAGGTAAACATACCTGCCTGTGCCAACAAGGTTGCAAATACACTAATGCAAAGGAAGTTTCAGATTTCCTTGAGTTTCTAGTACAATGTTAGAAATAAATCAGCTCAGCTCCCAGAAACAGAAAACATCATGAGGTCAATCATGTCTAGAGCTAATCCCAAACTGCTGCAAATTATTGATATAGTAGAGCCTCCTTTTTAGTGAGTTTATCTATGGAATAATCTGGTACAACCCTTTCCACAAATAAATGTATTCCAGGTCAGGATCAAATTCTATGGTAGAGAGTAAGGAAGATGACTTTGACAGATATATGTAAGCTCTATTGCCAAGGTGACAAGGAAAAAAACATTTGCTAAGTCCAGAATGTCCAGATAATTTCTGGAAGCACCTCAGGCAAATGTCTCCCTAATTCACTGAACTATAAGAAGGAGGAGAACATACAGAACAACCAGACTTGGGAGATTCTGCTATTATACCCAATTTCAATAAAATAACTTTAACCTTCCTGTGAAGTTGATTTCCTGGTCTGGTCTACCTGGTGAGGCTGACAGTCTGCTTTACTGCATTAGATTCTTTAGGATGCATAGGTGCTGCCATATGAGACATTTATCACGCATTCACCCTGCATTTCCCATCTTGCCTGCCCCCCCCCCATCTCCCACAAACATTATTTTCTTTGGTAAAGCACACGTAATGTTTCAAAAACACCACCGTTTGATGGAGAAGACAACATGAAAGAGATGTCGCAATTCCGTGAAAAACGGTCAGCAGGAATGAACTGCATTCCTCTTGTCCACTGTTTCCTGAAAGCACTCATTTTTCTCTATTGCAGATCTAGAGCTGGGCTTTCCCTCCCAATTTTTAAGTCAGGCTGCTCCACAGCTGAGTGAAAACCAAGGCTAAATCAGACTTTCTTGCTCAACAAATGAATCAAACAGCTTAGAATTTTCACAAAATGTTAACTGTTGGAATACACTGTTCAAAACAATGAAGTGAATGTCATAACTTGCTTTAAAAACAGCTCTGGAGCAATTATACTGACAAATTCAATTATCAGACACTATCATAAATCTTGTAAGAATATAGCAATATCAACAGCCCCCACTGGATTTTTCTTCTTCCATACGTGCCACCATAGGGACTTATGAAGATCCATCTTGTCTGAAATGGACAAAAGTAACAGAAACTGTGTCTCTAGATAGATGCATACTTACATATCTTAAGTGGTGACCATAAAGTATACTACAATAAGGTCAATGCAAATTATATAACAAAACAATTGTTACTATTTTATAATTTTCATAATTTTATATAATGCACTTAAATAATCACTATTTTCAATATTTTAGTACTCTTGATCCTATTCATCCTCCCACCCATAAACACCATCAAAGCAAAAAAACTAAACAAAAGACTATTTGGAATCCTATTCTAATATTGTATCAGCACACACATACATGCCATACATACATAATGATATATTTTAAGTCCCCCTTTTTTTTGTACATGCATGCTTGTGTGGTTATGCATAGATATTTATGTGTGTATGTATACACACACACACACACACAATCCTGTTTATCTAAGAAAATCAGTTACTTTAGCAGCACCATGACTAGCAGGATTTATCATGAATAGTAAATCAAACTACAATAGAATTTAATTGCATTGAAATTGCCATTTAATTTCCTACTATAATGCAATGCAATGCAATGCCAGGCTATTTATATTGATTAGAAACATCCAGTATGTCATATTCCGCATGCCAATAAGTGAACTGCATACAGACTTTAAGAACCATTATTCTACAATTGTGGCACAAAAATATTAGATCATTGTTAATAATGTCAAATAATTATTTGAGCAGATTTTAATCATACCTGATTTATTACAATATAGCTGCCAAATATCTAGCAACCTTAAAAGATAAAATAGCAATACTTCTAACACCTTAATCTCACATGGCTTCACATGGAACAATACTCGAAAAATTAGAATATTGTGCAAATGTTCATTTATGTCAGTATGGCAACTCAAAAGGTGAAACCAATATATGAGATAGACGCATTACATGCAAAGCGAGATATGTCAAGCCTTACTTTGGTATAATTGTGATGATTATGGCGTACAGCTTATGAAAACCCCAAATTCACAACAGACCAGTTCTTTTTTTCTGTAGCCCAGGTAAGACGCTTCTGACGTTGTTTGTTGTTCAGGAGCGGCTTGACAAGAGGAATACGACATTTGAAGCCCATGTCCAGGATCCCTCTGTGTGTGGTGGCTCTTGATGCACTAACTCCAGCCTCGGTCCACTCCTTGTGAAAGTCCCCAACACTTTTGAATGGCCTTTTCCTGACAATCCTCTCCAGGCTGCGGTCATCCCTGCTGCTTGTGCACCTTTTTCTACCACACTTTTCCCTTCCACATAACCTTCTATTGATGTGCTTTGATACAGCACCTTGGGAACATCCAACTCTTTTGCAATTACCTTTTGGGGCTTTCCCTCCTTATGGAGGGTGTCAATGATGGTTTTCTGCACAACTGTCAGGTCAGCAGTCTTTCCCATGCTTGTGATTCCTACTGAACCAGCCTGAGAGACCATTGAAAGGCTCAGGAACCCTTTGCAGGTGTTATGGATTCATTAGCTGATTAGAGGGGGACACTTTGAGCCTAGAATATTGAACCTTTTCACACTATTCTAATTTTCTGAGATTGTGAATTTGGGGTTTTCATAAGCTGTACGCCATAATCATCACAATTATACCAAAGTAAGGCTTGACATATCTCGCTTTGCATGTAATGCGTCTATCTCATATATTGGTTTCACCTTTTGAGTTGCCATACTGACATAAATGAACATTTGCACGACATTCTAATTTTTCGAGTTTCACTTGCCTCTAGCAAATACCACTCCTTGGAATATTTCCTACAGTTGTAATAATGCCCAGGTTAGTCATAGTTGGTTGTTGCTGTTGTTCAGAGCAGCAAAAGGGAACAAATAACAAATATTATTTGTTACTAAAATGCTCTCTCTCTCTCTCTCTCTCTCTCTCTCTCTTCTCTCCAAAATCCACACAATGTGGCTTATTACTACCACTTTTCACTTCAAAACACAAATCTGTTCAACTTCATTACAGGAGGATGATAAATAAAACAGATATCATTAAAAGAGAAATCTATTTCTTTCCTCTGAATTATTAAGATCCTAAACAAATTTCTGTCATAGCAAGATTATTGCTGCTTATTATTAAATGTATAATCTCAATTTAGGAAACCACTAAATGTCTTCGTAATGTCTTGTTTTGGAGATGTGTCAAAAAAGACAAGAATCAAGAACACAGGGTGTACAAGTGTAAACAATTATTCCCACCCATATAACATTCCATGAAAAACCAGGAACATGATAAAATTCTTCTTCAGAAACACCAGGTCTAATTTACTTTATCTAGGTATTGGTACTCACAATTCTGTGTCAATACAGAGTTCCTTAAAGGAACTGTGATCTCTCAGACTACAATTTCAAGGCTACTTATGGAGATGCCATGAAAGTTAAGCTGGCCTTACAGTAAAAAAGTTGAGTTTAGGCCGTGCTGACTTCATGGATACATCCATGTAGTTGTTTTGGCAACAATATGGAAATAATTGGAAATAATTTGCCATTGCTTTCTTCTAGAATGTTTTTTTAATATTTTCTGATTGTCTCCCAGATAGGTTCTCTGTCATGGTGCCTGCCCTCTGGAGCAACACTCCCCCGGCAATTCATATGGCCCCCATCCTGACATTTAAAAGAGCACTCAGGAGTAGCTTTTCCCCCAAGCTTTGAGTCTGAGTGGGTGATGGACTTCTGTGTAGTATTTTGGTTTTTAGTTGATGTTGTTTGGAGAAGACTCTAGAGAGTCTTCTTTTTTAGGTTTTGCACCTTTGTATTTTCTATTGTGCATGTTATAAGCCCCCGTAGCTGTGATAGATTGGAGTGGCCTATACATTGTATAAATAAATAAGTAGATAAATAAATTCTAACAGATCCAACCCTGCTTAAACTTCCTTTTTATAAAAAAAAAAAAAAATTGTTGGCTACTTTTCTAAACCAGAGTCTTTCCAAGGATGGTTATAATGCAAACAGTAAAATTTAGCATGGAATTATGAAAATACTTTAACATTTAAACTGTGTTCAAAACATCCAGTTAAAGTAATACAACTTCAAATATCTAACTGCAGCAAATACCATAACAAATTTTCAGTTAAAACACAGAAAGAATATGTATTTTTATAACCTTTCTATTAAAACAAGCATTTGTTTTAATGATGATCAGTGGTAAAGGAATGTTTATATACACGCACACACACGTGAGTGTGCATGTGTATAAACTACTGTATCTTTGCAAAAAATTACAGTATTTTTAAGCATTCCTCAATTTATTAAACACTAACACCAACAAAACCAGAAATTCTAAGTGCTCCATCCAGAAGTTCTCTGCGGAGGGATTCCTGGATGTCTGACTGCCCATCCTAAGGACCTATGTCCTCACAATCAGGTTTTAATTCCTGGAGAAGGCTTTTTTGTTTTTTGGAGGATAATTTGCTTGGCAATTGGATATGCTCTCTAGCAGCAGAGTTTCTGGGAATGAGGAAGATTTCACTTTTTTTGTTGTCTTTTAAACCAAGCCTAGAACAATATTTTGAAAGAAAACATGCCAAGTTTTGTCCAGAATAATATTGATTTTTCAAGCACCATTTGCAACCAAAGAAGGAGGATTACTGGGCAACTCAGTAACATTATGCTTACAGTAAAAGTATGATGATCATGCTCATCAGGAATTGGCTGATGAGGAAACAAAATTTGCTCTCCATGTAGGGTCTCTTAATTTCTTTGCTTCTCTAATTTACTCCTTTCTGCCAGGGGGAGTATATTTCTTATAATTCCTCTCATGCGATTTTCCAGGCTACTCTTCAAACAACTAGCACAAGAGAGTTGAGTTGGATAATTCCAAACTATCCAGAATTTAAAACATCCTAACAACTCATTTTGTGGCCAAAATGACACATTTAAGAACCACATTGCACTTAGCTCAGCTGCCTCTAAAATAATGACGGCTTATGCAACTACAGGTAGCCCATGCTTAGCAACTGCCTCATTTAGCAACCATTCACAGTTACGATGGTGATGAAAAAATAACTTTGCAACCAATCTTCACATTTACAACCTTTGCAGGAAAACTGAAGTAAGATCATAAACACAGTCGCTGTTTCACTTAGCGACCACCTTGCTTAATGAGCAAGTTGCCGGTCCCAATTGTGGCCACTAAACGAAGACTACCTATTCACTACTGTCATTCCACATTTGTTTATTATTAATAAAGATGACAAAAGGTAACTGCAAGGCACAAAATGTATTTCAGAAGGCTCATGTTCGTGACTGCTATGTAACTATGGATCTCAGCTCTTCTGTATTACTAAATATTAGAAGATACTCCTGTGTTGAGTTACATACTATATTTTGAACTGGCATGAGAATCTATAGTTGTGTAAAGTTGAATAGGTCAAATTAAGCAATTTAAACATTTTAAAACAGTTGGCATTGCTTAATCTTATCCATCCCCAGATTTAAAAAAAAAATCAAGCCTATATAGAGCTTCAGAGTCAGGGCTCTGGGCTCCAACCCCATAGCCAATCAGTCCAGAAGTGTCCATTGCAACTAGTTCCCATGCCGGAGTGTGATTTGGAAAAACTGAGTTCTGCTCTTGCATTGTTTAGCATGGAAAAAAACATACATGGCTAAATGACTGTAATGCTTGTGTGTGTGTTTTTGTAATCAGAACAAGATATTTGCAGAAGTGTAAGACTATTATGACAGGATAAAATGTGCAACAGAAATCGGGATGCAGGGATTTTCAATACTGAAATATACTTTTAAAGTGTCCATCTTTGTTTTGAGACAGATTGTGATGAAATCTACAGCAAAAATGCTTCATGGCATGAGGAAAATCCATGCCAAACTTCAGGCAGATCACTTGAGAGATGTTTATACAAAACAAAAAGGGGTAATCTATAAGGAACAACAATGCCACTATTTGAATGCAATGCAGCTAATTATTGGAGGTCGAGCCTAGAGAAAGTATGATTCCTTTTAATGAAAACTGAGCTCTTTTTAAAAAAAAAACAATAATTTATTACTTCCTGGTCTTTTCCATAAAAGAAAACAGTCATTACGCAGAACAACCAGCAAAGACAATTCACAAAAGCATCATCTTACAAGCGCTTAGGATGAAAAAATCAGAAACAATGAGCTGGTGTAAATGATAAAACTAAGACTATTCCAAGAACTCTACACTCTGGGATGATGCTATGATTGGTTGTAGGAAGCCTTTTCCCTCACCATGGCAGTTTATGCAAATGACAAAAGGGTTATTTTGGAGAGAAGGGTAGTATACAGATAGTCCTCGACTTATGACCATTCACTCAGGGACCATTCAAAGTTATGATGCTGCTGAATGAATGGTGATTATGACTGGTTCTCAGAGTTCTGACTGTCCCAACATCCCCACATCACATAAGCGTAATCTGGGAGCTTGGCAACCCGTTTGCACTTATGACCAGTTGCCAAGCACCCCACGATCATGTGATCGCCATTTGCAACTTCCCTGCCAGTTTCCCCAGAAAGTCAATGAGGAAGCCAGCAGGGAAGGTCACAAGCCACTGGGGTAAGTCTCCCGCACCTGTGCACCCTCTCTAGCCCCTCTGCACTCACACCATGCTGGCCACATGCGCACCCCTGTGCACCCCCGCACAAGCTCCCCAATCCACACCGCACCCCTGTGCACCCTCCCCAACCCTCGTGGCACCTCTTGTGTATCATGGTGCACCCCCTTATTTTATTTTATGATTCATTTGTAAAGACAAACCAAGAATATATTAGAAAGAAATTGAACCCTGGTTTACAACTCTTGCCAGTCACTTGGGATGAAGAGAGGGGAGTGGGTGTGCTTACAGGTAGTCCTCGACTGGCAATTGGGACCAGAATTTCCATCACGAGATGATTTGGTTGTAAAGCTGAATCCCGTGGTTGTTAAGCAAGGCAACTTCCTGCTGGCTTCCCACAACCAACGTCAGTGGGGAAGCTGGCAGGAAGTTACAGGCCTACAGGCAGGTGAGCAGCTGCTGCCAGATAGGGGAGGGAATGAGGAAGGGTACACAAGGGTCGGGAAGGGTACATAAGAGTCATTGCACAGATTGGGGATGGTGTGCAAGTTGCCACATGGGTCAGAGACAGTGAGAGTTGGGGAGGGTTCATGAGGGTGTGGAAGACGTGTGACGTGGGGAGGGCGCACGAGAGTCACCACAGGGGTCGGAGATGGCCCGCAAGAGTCACAGCACAGGTCAGGGAGGGTGTGCAAGCATGAGAGGGAGGCACAGTACAGGTCAGGGAGGGTGCGCGGGTGGGGGGCAATCTTCCTGCCAGTTTCCCCATTGGCTTTCTGGGGAAGCTGGCCAGGAACGTTTCAAATAGTGATCATCTGATCACGGGACGCTTGACAAGCGATCGTAAGTGTGAACGGGTTGCCAAGCGCCCAGATGCGATCCCATGACCGCGCGGGTGCTGGGATGGCCGGAACTTCAAGGACTGGTCGTAACCACCATTCGTTCAGTGCTGTCATAACTTGGAACGGTTGCTGACCAAATGGTCTTAGGTCGAGGACTACCTGTATATGTAATTCTAAGATACTTTATCATTAAGGGCAGATGCATCTATATAAATTATAATTTGTCATATTGTACAAATGTGGAATAATATATCCTGCGTGTCACATTACTCCACTCAAGTCTCATTGCTTAAAAAAAAGAAAAGACTAGCTAACCATATTTGCATTTAGAAATATGTTTCCTTATTTACCTTTATTAACCATTATACATTTTTCACCGTGCAAATTTTATAAAAGCATGATCTACATTTTCAGGCAGCTTCTCATTTATGTCTGTTGCCAGGCCTCCCTAGAACTGTGATCCTCTGGCTATGACATGAAAGACATTTTTGCAAAATGGCCAATTGTCTGTCATACCCTGAATTATGAGGTCACAAAATACAGAACAACAAGAGCTCTTAAGTGCTTACAGAGTGGAGTCTCTGCAATATCTTGATTAATAAACAGCAAAATAAATATTAATAAACAACAAAAGGAATATATGAACAAAAGGCATACAGTACATATGTGCGAAGAGGCATTTCATAATAGATTTTTCTTCCAGGTTTTTGATAGGGCAGCAGGGATCTTTAAAATAAATTCTTTAGTTCATGCATTCACTTCATATTAAAATACAGACTACTTCATACAAACAAAACTAAATTAACTAAGCTGATATTCTAGGAATATTAGCTCACAACCTATTTACTACTTTGTAGATCAAGATCAGGATTGGGGCCAGAAAGTTATGTATGGAGTGAGAAATGTTGAGTGAATTGGGATCTAGGCCTTTTTCCTTTCTAAAAATATTTCCTTGTATATATGCATAGAGATGAAAAAGAAATCAAAAGGTTCCAGAAAATTATTTTTTTTCTTGCTAACCAAGCCAACATAAATATGTTTTATATAAGAATAACAAGGGGGAATGTGAAAACCCACATTACTTAACAGTAATCCACAAAATGACACTGCCCTCCCGGCTGTACTAGGAGTGTGGGCCCTCTAACACAGCAGTTCAGAGGAAACTCAAATATCACTCTGGAATGGTGGGAAAAGAAAAGACCTTCTATAATGTGCTTGGCTAGGCAGAATGCATTATCAACCAGAATGTTTGCCTTTGAATTCTCAGATACTTTTGGCAAAAGCCTATGACCACAAATGGGAAAATGAGAGCCAATGAGAGATTCCTGGCAATCCACTAGCCTCATCAAACCACTGGAAAGGACATGTATCCGTTGTTTTCACCTTTGTATTTCAGATTCTTAGGAACATAAGCTTTTTTCTGCATTTGGTCCTCTGCAATGCCACCTCCAGAATCAAATAAATCATAGATCTAAACTGAGTCCCCACAGGCCTTCCTTTTTTGCTATATATGAATGTTTCTCTCGTTTCTTCTTTCCAATCTTTTAACAAGCTTCTCTTAAAGAAGTTCAAGACTTCATCTCTTAAACAAATCAGAATTCTTTTCTTAGACTTTATCTTAACAAAGCTTATTCTAACCTTGAATGAATTTCAACCTTGCCCTGAAAGCTTTAAGCAAAAGCAACAAATTTGAAGTCAGTCAGCAATCTTAAATGGTGTGCTAATATCAAAATCAGAACAGTCCTCCACACATCTGCAGATGGTAAATTTATCGAAATTTCAATCTATTTTTAATTCTGCTATCTAGAAAAATCTCTTAAGAACAATGAAATCATAATGTTTAAATTACTCCAAATTTAAAATAGAGGGAAAAGAAGAAAAGGAAAGAAGAAAGAATGAAATAATGAAAAATCTTAATGTTATCCTTTATGAAATTCAGGATGTTAGTTTGTCTCTAGAGGACCAATATCAGTCTACTTTTGCAAACTATCCAGTCTTTCTCACATGGGAGCTCATGATTTAAAATAATCTATACCTAATATCAACTTTAATACAAATATGATGGGGAACTTGAGTAGGCTTACCTTTGAAAATGCTCAGGTAGGTTTATACAGAAGGTGTTATTGATAGAATCCTGGGTCATTTGGGGCTTTAAAAGGACAAAAGTGTCACCATACATTCAGCTCCAAAACAAATAACCAGCTAATATCCAATGTATTTAAGGTCACCATAATCAATATTTCAGCTCACGCATGGCCCAAGTCAGGAAAACATGTTTTGTTCTCTCTCTTCTTTCTTCACCCCAGTTATCACTTCCCTCCATGTCTTGCTTCACTCTCTTTTTCTCTGGCTCATAGCATGGAACTGCTATTGAGGCTATTACACATCACAAGACAAGAAAACTAACATGGTTATCTAAGGAGATGACCTGCCTCCTATCAGGAGAAAACTGCAATCCACCATTTCCTTTGATGGGATGGGACCTCCGTAGCTACCATTTCTAGTTTGTAGGAGACTCCAGATCCAGCAAAGGGCAGACCCTCTTCCCTTCTGTTGTGAGAAGAGTCAATTTCCAACAGGAGAGCATAAGAGCGCTGCTGGATCAAGTAGATGTGGTCCAGCATTCCATTTCATAATCTATACTGATAAATCAGATTTACTGGATATGAGGGTGATAGCTTTCTTTTGCTATGCTTCCTAGCAACTGATACGGAACACATGCTGCTTTCACTGGGCGAGGGGCCGGGGAGGGCGGCGAGAGGCCAGTGGGGAGAACACACAATCATCCAGGTCAATAGCCATTGATATTCCTTCCTTTGCAAATTTTTATACTTTCTGTTAAAAAACTTCTAAATTAAATTAAATCTGTAATTTAACTATGTACTGTACAACCTCACAAAAAGAGAAAACAATCTTAAAGACAGACAGCTAACACTTCAGTTCTTCCCATATAATTTCATCACTTTTATTTTTAATTCTATCCGTTATCGTGGAGATGCCTCATTTAGCCCTCTTCACACACTTCCAAAACTATCTTTTATTTCCATTACAATTGCTTTGCATTCTCTCTAGTCACTTCTATATTCAGAGCACTGAAGATGTTACCTAGCCAGGTAATGAAACGTTTGCAAGAAAACAACCAAGCTCAGAGAACCCCAAGGACTCCATATTCAGAACATTTTATCACCTGTGTATCCTTTATTAATTTTCTCAGTCATTTATCATAAGCAAGCAAACCAATCATGCTTTTAGATTTATATTCATACTTTTGCCATGTGTATGTATGAATAGTCTTAAGTTTATACCACTTGTTTAAAGCAAGCAGACCTTTAAACAAATATTCACCAAACAATTGCTATTCTCATTCATTCTTGGGTCTCTGAAGTGAGGGACATGCTGGAAGGAGTATCTTAGAGGTTTTTTTTCAAATAATGGTGATATTCAAGAAGGAAACTGAAATGAACGCTATAAATGCTACCATCCAAGAAAAAAATGATCAAAAGGAAGTCATAACTGCTGTGAGAAAGATGAACATGCTATAGTTGTAGGTGTTGATGTGTAACTGGAGAAGTGTTAAAGCAGGGTTTTTAAACTATATTATTTGGAACACAGGGGTTCCATGAAAACTTGATGGGTTCTATGAGAAACTGAGGAGGGGAGGAAGTTCACTCAAGCACAGGCTCCAAGGGTGTCCACAGTAATTTCTGTAAGGTACAGTGGAAAGAGTGGGGCTTATTCTCCGGCAAAAAATGCCATCTTTTTGGAGTTCTGGGAATTTTTTTTATTTGCTTATGGAGTGACTATGTGAGTTGTTCAATGTATATGTGATAATTGCATCTGTGCCTGACAACAGATAGAATGCTGTTATTGTTCCACTTTATAAAAAGAAAAATAGAAAATGTGAATGCAGAAATTACAAGGGAATTAGTATGTTAATTCCCTGGAAAGGTGTTTGGCAGAATTTTGACTGAAAATGTGCAAAAGGTGATAATGGGGCATGGACAGAAGTGTGTAGACTTTTGCTCTTTTGATCAGGTCATTAATAAATGTTTGAATGAAAGAAAATAACATTTTTGTACATTTGTTGATTTAGAGACACCAAATTATGATATGAATATATATGAAGTTGGAAGGTGGTTTAAGAATGTAGTAAGAGGGATAGATGATTGCAGCAAAGCATGCTGAATTAGTTGCCTGAAATCCCAGATCAAACTTCATTTTGATCTTTACAATCAGAAGAACAAATATAAGATTAATAAACAGAAGACAAAGTTAACAAAAAATATGAAGATACCAGACCAAACAGAGTTGATGAATAAAATGGGTTTTAAGACTGAGAAGAAGATAAATACTTGGGCATAACTATGACAAATATGAATTGCATGTTATTTCAAAATAACTACTGTATGTTAAGACATGGAATGAAGTTAAAAAAGATATGTCAAGATGGGATTAACTACAATTGTCATTATTGGGTAGAATATCTGTCATTAATATTAACTTTTTACCTAGAATGTTATTTTGGTTTCAGACAATACCTGTTTTGCAATGGTAGAAGGACATATCTAAATTTGTGTGGTAGGGGGAAAAAACCACAAGTTAAATATATGGCACTACAAGATGCAAAGGAAAGAGGAAGATTGGGTCTACCAGATTTGAAATTATACTTTGCTGCCTGTTGTTTAGCTTGGATGAAAGAGTAGGTGTTGTTAAGAAACAGAAGGCTATTGGAGTTAGAAGGACATGATTTGAGATTTGGGTGGCATGGGTATCTATGGTAAGACAAAGCTAAGGTTAATGTAGATTTTAAAAATCATTATGTTAGGTGGGCTATTCTTAGAGTATGGAATAAATATAAATCTAGGTTGTGCCTGAAAACACCTCTGGGGCTATCAGCACAAGAAGCATTTTATAGACAAGAAATTATAAGTAAACATAGATGGTTAACATACTGTGATATACTAGAATTTTCTCAAGGGGATTGTAAAATCAAATCAAGAGAAGATTTGACAACAAAAGGATATACTTGTCAATCATTTTCTTATATACAATTATGAGAAAGATTTAAAAGGGATAAAAGATTTTATGGTTTTGAACAAAGTAAGACTGAGTTTGAAATAGAATTATATACCAACTATGAACATGTTATTACTAAAATGTATAAACTTTTGCTGAAATATGAGACAGAAGAACAAGTGAAAGAATGTATGATAAAATGGGCTAAAATGTTTGGCTATAACAACATACAAATGGATCAATGGGAAAATATGTGGTTAAAAGGATTGAAATTTACATTATGTTCTAGCCTTAAAAAGAATTTTTATAAAATAATATATCGTTGGTATTTGTCACCAGAGAAATTGTCTAGAATGTATAAAGGTACTTCAAATCTTTGCTGGAAATGTGAACAACATGAAGGACATTTTATCATATTTGGTGGACATGTAAAAAAGCTAAAAAAAATGGATACAAATATATACATTAATTCAGAAGAGTTTAAAGATTAAAGTACAACTGAAACCAGAGACTTTTCTTTTGTGACTAATGGACAGGCAACTAGGAAAAAACTCATGGAACTTTGTTTTTATATATGACAACTACAGCAAGACTATTATATGCTCAAAAGTGGGAAAGTTCAATACCACCCACAATGGAGGAATGATTGGTGAAGATGATGGAACTTGCAGAAATGCCTAATTAACATCCTTGATCAGAGAAAAAACAATGTCTACATTTATGGATGACTGGAAATCCCTTATAGACTTTGCATGAAACAGAAAAAAATGCACTTATGACTTGTGGTTTTGATGATTAGAAAAAAAACTGGATAACAGAAAAAAATGAGATTTTTTTGTAATCATAGAGTAAGAGATAACTTTGTAATCATACTTATTTTTGCTGCAAAGGAAATCAGAAGCTTCTTTCTGTTTCTTTTTATTCTTTCTGTACTTTTGTTTTTCTTTTTTCTTTCTCTCTTTTCTTTATTTTGTATTAGTTTGTGTTAGTTTTTATGTTCTCTTTAGAACTTTTAATAAATTTATATAAAAGAAGAAGAACAAATAGAAGTAACTCAGCATTAATTCTCTTTATTAATTTTATCATTCCCATTCTCACCAGGGAGCAAGTCTCATTTAACTCATTAGAAATAGAACATACAGTACTTATGAGAAAACATGATTTGGAGTGCACTGATTTTTTCTTACATTGCTTTTGTGGCGGTAATCTGCTGAGTCTAAGGTTGGCTATAAAAATTTCACCAAGAAAAAGAAAAGAATCTCTCTCAGTAATGAACATAAGAGAAACGAAGAGGGCAAACTAAATAAAAAGAAAAAATGGGTAAAATTTATGTTGCACGGCTACTATATCTGCAGCTATTTTTCCAAATGAAAGTTATTTATCATCTGCTGATAAAATATGCCATCCTCTTCTCTACTTCAAAGCATAAGATTGTGGTCTGTATCACACCTGGAGCTTGGTCCATTAGTAATTTTTTCCAGCGACATTCAAAAATCAACACACTGGTCCCAGTGTGACTAATTACCCTCCTATGTACTGTAATCCCATTGTCTTCTATGGGATCTGCTTCTCTCGTGTTCATATGTAAAACTGGAAATTGGACAGCATGCTTTATGCTGAAATTGAAATATAGATCTTACAAGTATACATTCACTCATAAATTACTCCATGTAAGGATGGACATCTGGAACAAATGTATATGTTGTATTCACCTAGGGATTGCATTTTATTAATACATTGCATATTTCTGTTTTGGAACATATGCTTGGTTTTGGCATATATCAGATCTCACTTATCAAGCTGTTTCCGAGGAGTAATCCAGCTGTCCATAGGAAAAGGCAAGCAAAACTAGTTTCACAGCTAATGATAAATATATTTAGATACATGACTGGGACACCAATTCTGTAATTCATCCTAAGAACTTACTGATGGTTCTAAGAGGTAGTCATGACTATTCCTTAACTGCAGCTAAATTTGGGATCTCATAGGAGGACGTTGTGGCAGCAGCACTATAAGTTAACATTCTCCATTGTAAATTATGTATTAGCATTGATTTTGAACTTCTTTTTCCAAAAGTTTTTTTTTCAGACATAACTGACCTAGTAGTGATTTGTTTGTAGCTGCCTTTAATTATGTAATCTGTGATCTACCTTCCAGTATTGTTATGATACCTGAAGTTCCAATAAAAACCTATTTTGTGATTTACTGATAGTATGAAAATGTTGAATATTTCATCAGCAAATTTTATGTTCAGGCTAAAAAATTTTAAAAATACACTATGTGTATCTACAGTAGACTACTATAGAATATTCTCATCTGTTTTTAATCTATTAAATATTTTTCTATATTTGATTAAAGTTAACAGAGAATACTTATCCAACACCCTCCTTTTGGACTTTCAGAGGCTCAACGCATATATCTAATACTGATTTTTATATTATTTATTTATTTATTTATTTATTTAATTGATTTATATCACTGCATTTCACCTTCGTGACTCTGAGACTAAATAAAACACATACAGTACAAAAAATAAAAACGCACAGCAGCCAGAATCATAAAACAACCATTAACATAACCAGGATATGGGCTCCGACACACATCTGGGGCCCCAGGCTTGGGCACAAAACCATGTTTTCAAAGCCTTGTGGAAGGTCAGCAGGGTCAGGGTTGGGGTGGGGCCAGTCTGATCTCCAGAGGGATGATAGTCCAAAGATTGGGCACCATGGCAGAAAAGTCTCTCCTTCTGGGCCCTACCTCCTTAGCCAACGGTACTCAGAGCATGCCTCTCCTGCTAGATTGGGTAAGACAGGTAGAAACAACCAGGAAGAGAGGGTCCCATAAGTAACCCAGTCCCAAGCTGTAAAGGGCTTTAAAGATGACTACCAACACCTTGAATTGCACCCGGAAACATACTGGAAGCCAATGCAGCTCACAGAGCAGTAGTATCACATGCATTGAAAAGCCAGAACCGTTAACTGCCCATGCTGCCACATTCTGCAGCTAAAGCTTCCAAATATTCTTCAAGGGCAGCCCCATGTAGAGTGCATTGTAGTAGTCCAGTCTGAAGACTCATTTTAATAGATTCATTATCTTTCCACTATAATCCTTAAAGCAATATATGACTTTAGATAAAGACAAACAAACAGAAGCTTTAGCAGGGAACACAGAATTGTTGTTCCATCAATTTGAAATCACCTTCATGAGACACCCATACACATTTGAGGCAAGGGCATTATGAGAATATAAGGATAAGCTAATATTATTATAACAGAGTAGTTTCACACCAAAATAATATGAAAGAAAATACACTGAATACATTAAAATAACTCTGTCTACACTCCATATATGCTTTACATTGGTATTATTTCTCTATCAAGCAAAGCCCTACATTTTAGTTTCCACCATACCCATACTAGGAAACCTCTAATGAGAACTCATGATTTGCACTCATGATTTGCAAAGGCAATAATTAGTTTGATTTTCATCCAGAGGAAAAATATTACAGTATTACTCAAACACGGGAGCATCATGATGGTTGACAATGCTTCCCTTTCTTTCTAAACTAAATACAAAAAATGTCACATAGTATCCTGCAAAAAATGGATGCAAAAAATATCATATAATATTCTGTTCTGAACAAAAGTATCCATGCTTCCAATACATTGCAAAAGCTTTTTTCTCTCCATTCATCTTGCAACTTAGCGTGAATTAATGACTTGAATATAATCTCCTGTGCCAAAGATATCCACTGATTCAGAAAGCTCTGTGTGAACAGGTGTATGCGTTTGTTAAAAGTGCAGCTCCTGAATTAGGGCACCTTGACTCTTCAAAAGCCTGGTCCAGTGAGCCATGAAGAAACACAAAGCTGCAAAACCATACAGTTCTGTGAAAGGCTCATGAAGAAATAGCAATGACATCCAAGCTTCAATGACCCATAGAAAGTCCAAGTTCAAACAGGCATTGATTTGCATTATAATACTATATAGTGTTTGCCTATAAAATGATGCAAAATTACCAATTCCCTTGTTTTCACATTTGGTTGTTCTAACCTACACAGCCTGTAGGCTAAAAAAATGTAGCCCACCAAACTATGTGTTGCTCACAATTTTCTTCTCCAACCAGATGAAGATCAATCAGTCAGTGATGGCAGTAGGATCCAAGGCTCTGTTATTTTTTTAAGACTTAGGATCACTTAAAGGAGAATGAATTAGATTCCCCACCATAATTCAGGCAGCCATACCAAAAATCACTGAATATCTGCACCTGATACCTAGTGATTTACAAACATGGCCTCTGGGAAGATAGCAACTTCACCAACTTCATTGGGAAGGAGGAAACTAAACTGTTCCCATTGGAAACTCTCTTCATTGGATCACTGGAAAAAAGAGAAAAGTTAAGTGTAGAATTTGGCATTTGTCCCACTGTGAACACCTGAAACTTTAGCAGATTCAGTTCTACAGGGCTTGTTTACAGGGTTTATCTAGTACCTTTATTATTATAATCAGTTCAGCCACATAGCATTCCCACCATTGTTACATGCACAGACAAAAAAGGGCAGCCCTATCTTTAGGCACAATGAGGCAATTGTTTCAACTGAGATGTGCCAGAAGCTGGGAAGGGGCACTATTGACAGACCTTCTGGCCATTTCTCCTGAACCTTCCCTCCTCCCAGTCTTCACCTTCTGCTGGTGGACGGATCTGTATGTGCCACATACCTTATCTTACACCCACCTAAGCTAGCCTGCTGCCCTGAGATGTGGCAAAAGACACTGCTACTGTAGATGCTTCCACCCTGAATAAAACATGGTTCCCAATGTATTTGCTTTTTGTTTATGAAAAGGGGAGAGGGGGCATAATCTTATCCTTTGCTTAAGCCCACAAAATATCTTAGCCAACCCTGAAAATAGGGCTTGCTTTCCTCTTACCTGGCTGCTATTGAGCTTTGGAGAGGAATGTACACATACTATCGGGAAACTACATACTTAAGTATTTATGATCTCTGCACTTTTTCAGGTTACATATACAGGTGTTATTTAATATCCCAATGTCTTTCTGTAAGGAAGACCACTTTCTCTTTCAGAAACATTGCTTTTCCAGCATTCAGATAGCAAGGTCATATCAATTCAGATTGAACCTACTGAAGAGTGATTGTGATAACACTAGATATGCAGGACATTATTTTCATGTATGTGAGACCCAGTACTTCATTGTGAACTGCTACTCATACTAGATCATACTAGCCTACCAAGGTGGAACTGCAAACAGCCAGTTTCAAGTGTAAGCATTGAGAAGTTGATTAATCCTTCATCCCTCCTCACACCCTGCCATTTCTCTCTGTCTGTCTCTCTGTCTGTCATACACACAAACTTCAGACTTCACCCTAAGACTTCAAACAGGATTTTCCAGAAATGAAAGTAATCTGAGGATTCTTCAAGTTTGCTTTGAAATTAGTCAATTCATCTCCTTGGCAGTTCTCCTGTTTGGAGATTGTATACTTTCAAATTGTGTTCTGGAAAGTACCTTCCTTTGCAGGACAGGAGGAAAGTAACATGCTGAACAGGTTATCTGGCCAAGCCTTTAAATAGGATTATAAAGAACAGCTTTTCCTCTTGGCTTAAGAAAAATTAATACTTGAGAAATATTTGATTGCCCTTGGCTTCAGTTTTCCAAATTAGTTTCCTCCAGCTGGTTGAAAATCCCCAAGAAATGGTAAAATAGTCACTACTGACACCACATAACAATACTGTTTACATTAGTTGTCTGCAGTCCATCCAGCAATAAATGAAAACCAGCAGGGAAAGTTCACAATATCTATCCGGGAATAAGACAGAGTAACATATGTACAAATAAGGAGCAATCATACTGCCCTGAAACTTCCATTGATTTCACTGAGTTGTCTTGAGTCAATTAGTTTCTGCTCATTTTTATTGATTAACAACTTAAGACTTAAATACAGAGCTGGTGGCTTCCCCAACAATCTCTGACTCTTTGCCTTCATTGGTTTTTGGAATTGCCTAGAGGCACCAAAAGTATACTGTAAGTAGGTTGTGATACCCATTTGATTTTCATGCTATGTTAATTCTTACTTGTGCAAGATATGAGCAAGAATCTTCCTACTCAGAGCTTAAAATTCAGGATGAAGATCCAGACATGGGTTAATTTCTCAGTGGTTTAAGAAACATATCACACACAATGTTTTTCTGGTTCCATAGTTTAGTCCAAAGGTAAGAGGACTGAGCTGGAAACAGGAATCCATTTTAGACAACTTAATTAAAATAGTAAACAGAGTTTATCAATACAAGGTCCATCACTAAACTAAAGCTTTTAAGAAAGAAATTAATGATGTGCCTACTTCATGATGGGTTCCACACCACATCAAATACCAAACAAGCAAGCCAAATTTTGGCTTAGCACATTATGTGAGCCCAATTAATGGCTAAATCATGATTAAGTAAACCATGGCTCAGTGAGTTATATGAATATAACATGAGCGTCCTCCCGCATACGCCAGAATCTGAGGTTAGTATGTCCACCTTGGGATCACTATCTCATTCCCCAAAATAGATTTCAAAGCCTTTAAAGATGCAATTCTTCAGTAGCAGAAAGAAAGCCTTCCTCTCTTTCATTCCTTCCCAGATTTCATCCATACTATATTTTCTCTGGAACTGTCCTCTCTTGTTCACTAACTTTTACGGATAATCTAGAGGACTGCAATGTCAAAAAACTGTAAGCCAGTCTTTTATGGGGATGTTCTCCTATGTTATATTCATATCTCACTTTTGGGGAAGGAAGAGTAATAGAAATGGGAGCTTAAGAATGTTTACAGTTACAAAGAGGTGCAATGCCATTTTGTCCAAGCAGTGTCCTGAAATACTATTCAGATTCTTGAGGTTTCCTATGCTTTTAATTAACAGTAACCTGCATATTAAATTCCTGTGCTCTGCAGCTGAAGGATTAATAATAAAGTGCACTTTAGTTTTTCTTTTGAATAGTTTCCCTTAAATGCCTAATATCAGATTTTCTGCTTTTTTGGGAGAGAGGGGGCATTTGAGGTTTTAATTTCTTATTTCTTCTCATTATTTAGAATCTTAAAATAAGTAAAGCTTTAAATCCTCTCTCTTACAGAATAGAAATTAACAAAGAATATAAAGAGGATGATTATGGAGCAATTAAAGTACAGTTTATTATATTCCCAGTGATCAACGGGAGGTAATAACACAAGCAGGACATGCAAACATGACACTTCCCATTAATATTGGGACAGGAGGATTAAAGCACTTGTTGGTAGTTAGGATCTTCTTGTAGGTTTCTTTGTAGATAAAGTTGTATTTACTTAGGCTAAGATGCCAATTGGGCAGAGCCATGTGAAGTGAGTGGGTGACATCTTGTAATGTTAACTGGGATTGTTTTGAGTTGAGCTGAGGTATATTAGACAAGTTCCACCCAGTCTCCAACCCATCCTTTCCAAGGAAAAATGTTGAGAAGTTGGAGAAGAATCAGCTACAGAAAATCCTAGAAGTAGATTACAGTATCTAGATCTCTTCCAGTCATGATCCAAACCCAGACATGGGATGGGAAAAGTATTGGTCACTCTAGGATTTTTGCTAGGACCTGGAAAGGGAGAGTACATTCCTCCTGGTCTTTTCAGACTTCTCAACAACACTCAAAACCATTGTCCATTGTATTATGCTGAACCATCTAAAAAGATTGGGAGTTGGAAGCACTGTTCTTCAAAATTCCATTCCTACCTGAGTGGGCAATTCCAGTTGCAAACATAGGACAGGAGCAATCAAGCTTGTTATTGCTCCAATATGGAGATCCGATCTTCTTCTCCAAGCTATTTAACAACTATTCAATAACTGCTGGGAGAGGTCATTCTCAGTCTGGTGTGAGGTATCACCAGTATGCTGATGATACTCAGCTATATATTACCAACACAGGCCAAGCTGGAGATGCTGAAAAAGTTGTCTGGAGGCCACTGTCCAGACAACATTGTTAAATGAAGATGCAACTTCATCAGTTACAACTGAACTATGGCAAAATTGCCTAACACCTTATGTAATGGGCAGAAGGAATAACTTTTAGGAACAGGAGGAAGAATCACAACCAAGACAACGGTCAGATGAAAGAAATTTGAGTCCAGGGCAGAAATGTAATTTGAGAAAGCATTTCAGACTTGACCCTTCCTAGTTTTCACAAAGATACTGTGAAGGAAGGGAGGGAGAAGCGTATTTAGACTTGCAAGATTCTGTTACTGTAACCTTAGAATAAAAGTAGTATTAGCATTCATAATTTTGGTTTCCTAGTCTGGACTACCTTGAAGGGCTGACACCTTGCTGCTATCCACTACCAAGATTCTCTTAGAACTATGTAGGTGGCAAACCACACACTCATCAAGGAGGTTCCTTTGCAACCTCTTTGTGTGCTCTATATCAAGTAATCACCAAATCTATTAATTCTTCAGGGTTGGAGATGCTATTTTTCTTCTTCATCATCATCATCATCATCATCATCAAGAAATAGAAAATCTGAATGTATTTAAAATGTGTGCAGAAGAATTTAATTGTAACAAACATGTGGGGGAAATGCCAGAAGTTGTTGTGCTTGGTATCTGTGCCAAGAGCCTGTTTTCTATCACAAGAGCAACTGATGTCATAAACTCACCAAAGAAATTAGACTAAAGATAGAGAAGAATGACCAAGGATCACTGATTATCACCAACTAGGCTAGGAGTTGACAAAATCTCTCTCTGTCCATTTTCTGAATTCACTGCTAACTTTTCTACTTTCTCACACATACCTCCTCATTTCAAAGTACATGTTCCCACACTAGAAAGGACCGCTTCCCTGAACAAAGCTGTGCTCTCAACACTGCATTCCCATAGGTTTAGCCTGGATCAACAGGAATTTACATATAGAAGAATACTAATGTGTTTCTCTAGCCAAAGGGAGTAATAATCTTCCTAAGAGCAAGGTATTCTGCATACAAAGAAAAAAAAAACTTCTATAACCCCCTGATTCGAATGTGTTCTTATTGGCTTTAATTTATCAACTAGCCTTCTCCAACCTGGGCATCCAGAAATACTGGCACTTTACTTCCCAACTTCCCCAACCTCTACATCCTCGAGATGCCATAAACTTTCAGGAATTAGGAGTCCACACATTTAGAGTCGCTCAGGCTGGGAGGGCCACCTTATTTTCTCATAATGGTGCTTGGAATTAGGACTTAATTTCTTAAATACCAGCACGCGTAAGCCTGCCCTAACAGTATTAGAGAAACAAGATAACATTCTACATCCTTTAAGGTGGGCCATTTCCATTTGATTTAAATGTCATTCCGGTTGCCCGAAGTATAATGTTATAACAGCGGGGTGGCCTACAAAATGTGCATCAAATCTTACACACTTCAGACAATGAAGGTATAATATATAAGGTCTTAAATGACATCTTACTTTATTCTGAAAGGAATGTTTGCATACCACATGTCATAAGGAAAGTGGCCTCAGGGTCAAACCAGTCTGAGGGTAACTTCTGCCCGGGGATTAACAGGGACTAGAAAATTAGGTTCCTTTGCTGCTCCCACCCCCACCCCCTGTTATAAACCAGTTTCTCCCTTCCACCCCAGCCCTCTGGGGAACCAGGAGAGGATTGAAGGGGAAATCCTCACCCCACCCTGGGCATGGCTAACTACAGAAAGGGAAAACAAACAAAAACTTTGGGAGCCTATAGCTCAGCCAAGCTGAGGTGGATGCTAAAAAGCCACCAGTCAACTACAGGATTGAAACAAAAATGAAAGAAGATAAGGTTCCACATGTGCAACCCACAGTTAAAAAGAGATAAAGCACAAAAAACTCCTAATGCAATGCTAACTACAGCCAAACAACTGTTCCCAACCTTGCCTGAGGTAACCCCCTCATCCAGGAGTCCAGCCAACTCTCTCTCAAAAAACCCAAAACTCTTCCTACCCAAAGCCTAACAGAACCCCCTTCTTTTCCTCTATTGGCTCTCAGGGGTCAGGTGACTCCCTCTGGGCACATGATTGGCTTGTGATTTAAAGAGCCAGCTGCTCCCACTACCCCACCTAACAATTCCATTTCTAATTATTTTCTAATAACATTATGACTTTAAATTTCCCACTGATAAGACAATATATGCAGGTATTACATCTATTTTGTAGGCCCTCACTCAGAACAGTCATGTGGAAATTGTACTGAAGAACTATTAAAACTGTACTTTATATTGCATTTTCCAAAGCAAGGTGCAGGAACTCTAAAAATTGACTATTGGTCAAGCAGCAAGTCATGAGACCAGAAAGGTTGTCCATTCCAAACCCCTTTACTGAGGAAGGATTTTTATATCTAAATATTTTAATATATTTATAAACTACAAGAATACTGTCTATGATTAACCAAATTAAACAAAACTAGTGCAGAGTCACTTCCAGAAAAATCTTTTATTGTGCAATCCTTCTGCCTCATTCATGAAATTTGGGGCAGGGATGGGGGAGAGTCTTTCTATTTGTAATATCCTGTGTGTTTTTTCCCACCATTCACTGAGTTATTTCACCATAAAAAAACAATTAAAGAAATGGAATACATTGCCTTTGACTGATGGTGTTAGAAGTTAGAAGTCAAAATGTCAGACTTAAAAAAACTACTCAGTCTTTGTATGGTTTACAAACCTCAATGACCGAGTATATACATAGCACTCCAAAAAGAAAAAAGCATACAAATGACATTATGATTTAGCACAACGTATGTGTCCAGCCATCACATGGATGCATTGCCAGGTCAATACCACATTATTAGGATTAGATCTAAAAAGATTTGATTTTAGAGTTTCACTCCCTCCCTCCCACAATTTTATAAGGAAGATCTCCTTCGTCTTCCTTTCATCCAGAATTCTATCCTGTATTTTTAAAATAAGGGCAGCCCAACCATTAGGCAAATCAAACCATTTAGGCAGCAAATCCAGGAGGAAGTGAAATGGTGACACAATACTGGAGTTATGTACCCCACACATACACCCTGCAACCCATAAGTTAACTTATTATCGTCAAGTACAGAAAGGATAGCCCATATAAAAGTCAGATTCAATTGACAGTCTGGTTAGCTTTATATAATAAAAAAAGGAAAGGGACACTTCATAGGTTGCAAACAAAAGCCAGGACAGAAAGAAAAGGAAGCAGTAATTAAAGGGACGATTGTCCACACAGTTGGAGTGCCTTTTCTTTCCTTGTTTTGTTGCGCAAGAAGCCACAGGGAAGCAGCCTGAATCAATCCCCTACAAAAGGAAGGTTATGAACCATAGTCTACTATGCTGGTCCAGTGCAGCTTAGTAGATAGATATTTCTCAGCTTCCCAGTCTAGGGCTGAGAGAGCATGACTGGGCCAAAGTCAGCCAGCCAGCCAGCTTCCATGCCCAAGGGAATACACAGGTGAAACTTGAAAAATTAGAATATCGTGAAAATGTTCATTTATGTCAGTATGGCAACTCAAAAGGTGAAACCAATATATGAGATAGACGCATTACATGCAAAGCGAGATATGTCAAGCCTTACTTTGGTATAATTGTGATGATTATGGCGTACAGCTTATGAAAACCCCAAATTCACAATCTCAGAAAATTAGAATAGTGTGAAAAGCTTCAATATTCTAGGCTCAAAGTGTCCCCCTCTAATCAGCTAATGAATCCATAACACCTGCAAAGGGTTCCTGAGCCTTTCAGTGGTCTCTCAGGCTGGTTCAGTAGGAATCACAAGCATGGGAAAGACTGCTGACCTGACAGTTGTGCAGAAAACCATCATTGACACCCTCCATAAGGAGGGAAAGCCCCAAAAGGTAATTGCAAAAGAGGTTGGATGTTCCCAAGGTGCTGTATCAAAGCACATCAATAGAAGGTTATGTGGAAGGGAAAAGTGTGGTAGAAAAAGGTGCACAAGCAGCAGGGATGACCGCAGCCTGGAGAGGATTGTCAGGAAAAGGCCATTCAAAAGTGTTGGGGACTTTCACAAGGAGTGGACTGAGGCTGGAGTTAGTGCATCAAGAGCCACCACACACAGACGGATCCTGGACATGGGCTTCAAATGTCATATTCCTCTTGTCAAGCCGCTCCTGAACAACAAACAACGTCAGAAGCGTCTTACCTGGGCTACAGAAAAAAAAAACTGGTCTGTTGCCCAGTGGTCCAAAGTCCTCTTTTCTGATGAGAGCAACTTTTGCATCTCATTTGGGAACCAAGGACCCAGAGTCTGGAGGAAGAATGGAGAGGCACACAATGCACGATGCTTGAAGTCCAGTGTGAAGTTTCCACAGTCTGTGTTGATTTGGGGAGCCATGTCATCTGCTGGTGTTGGTCCACTGTGCTTCATTAAGTCCAGGGTCAACGCAGCCGTCTACCAGGAGAGTACTTCATGCTTCCTTCCGCAGACGAGCTTTATGGGAATGCTGACTTCATTTTCCAGCAGGACTTGGCACCTGCCCACACTGCCAAAAGTACCAAAACCTGGTTCAATGACCATGGGATTACTGTGCTTGACTGGCCAGCAAACTCGCCTGACCTGAACCCCATAGAGAATCTATGGGGCATTGCCAAGAAAAAGATGAGGGACATGAGACCGAACAATGCAGCGGAGCTGAAGGCCGCTATTGAAGCATCCTGGTCTTCCATAACACCTCAGCAGTGCCACAGGCTGATAGCATCCATGCCATGCCACATTGCGGCAGTCATTGCTGCAAAAGGGGCCCAAACCAAGTACTGAGTACATATGCATGTTTATACTTTGCAGAGGTCCGATATTGTTCTATTTCCAATCCTTGTGTTATTGATGTCATGTAATATTATAATTTTCTGAGATTGTGAATTTGGGGTTTTCATAAGCTGTACGCCATAATCATCACAATTATACCAAAGTAAGGCTTGACATATCTCGCTTTGCATGTAATGCGTCTATCTCATATATTGGTTTCACCTTTTGAGTTGCCTTACTGACATAAATGAACATTTGCACGATATTCTAATTTTTCGAGTTTCACCTGTAAGAACCCATAGTCTCCTGGATTCTAGTCCAGTACCTTTAACCACAACACCAAGCTGGCTCAAATTTCACACACACACACACACACACACACACACCTCTTCTACACATATGTCCCTTCAACTCAGCAAAGAGACTTTATTCTCTATATTGAAGAAGCCATTTTAAAAGTACAGTAGTGAACATTATACCAGCAAAGGGGCCACTATCCAATCATTACTGGATTAGGAGGGTTATTGCTCCTTCTCTTCCAGTTTAAGATAGTCAGAGGAGAAAGCCTGCTTGAGCTCTCCCCAGAATAGGAAACTAATCCAGTAAAGCGTATAAATAACTGCCTTTTTGCTTCATGTTCAGGCTGGATCTAGTGCATCTCTACCTTCCACAATGCTGCATGTCAGGCTGGCATTCTTATCATCCCTATCTTATCAGCAGGAGGATATTGCATAGGGTACTTACTGATTGAAGAACCTCTGTCCCCTTAAAATACCTACTTTCATTAAAAGAAAAAAAAGAGTATTACCCTGCTGGATCAGATCAATAGCCTAGTCTAATTAGTACTGTACCAGAATTTCTGTAGCCATTTTAAAAGAATTGAATTTATTTGAAAAGGGCAGATTTTCTGGGACAGCTAAATAGAGATTCCATTATTGGCAGCACTCCATAGTTGAAATGCAGACCACAAGATTTTATTAGACTGCGGCTTTGTAAAGGGGTCCAAAAGACATCTCCC
This sequence comes from Liasis olivaceus, assembly GCA_030867105.1. Classification (NCBI taxonomy): domain Eukaryota; kingdom Metazoa; phylum Chordata; class Lepidosauria; order Squamata; family Pythonidae; genus Liasis; species Liasis olivaceus. Next base: position 92,918,799 of record CM061349.1, on the reverse strand, counting down.
AATCTTGGTATGAAACCAAGGCTGCCAGGTAGACCATTAGTTGCACTACTAAAAGATCCAAGAGAGCAGTTTGCTCCAATAAAGGCTGGAGGTAAATTCAAGATTTAGACGTTTCTCTATCAAATCAAACCCTCCTAAGCTCTATTTCAAGCTTGAAGAGTAGAAATCTTACCTGGGCTGGAAGTGAGCATTTGTGTTTGAGCACAGGTGTATGTACATGAGTGTTTCTGTGTGCAAATATACTCATGTGCATGTGACATTACAGACATTTAAGAAAAAGATGAATTAGGCTCAGGGGGCAATATCTGTGCAATGGGGGAATCCTGGTGTGGCTTCCAGAAACCTTAACCAATAGCCTCCAGTATTCAACAGACCTGTCCAGCTCTTCTTTCTCAGCCTCTGAGGTTGCTCAAGAGGAAAGAGGTCCTGATAGGGATAGTGATAAATGTGTATGGCTGGATGGGCTCTGATTTCCTTTGTGGGAATTTCTACATCCCAGTTTCACTGAAATACTTTTCTTTAAGACCATTTGGAGTTTTTCAGATCAAAGAGAGTAAAATGATTTAAATCTGTCAGTGCTGCGCTACAGTGCCCTCTTTGTATAACATATAATTGACAGTACAGATCTTTTAAGCATTTGGTGCCAGTGCCTGGAAAGGACTCTAAAAATGCTCTGCTTTTGCATCATCCTCTGATGCATATACATGCAGGAGTCCAGAGTCATCCAGACACATTTTCAGACACTCCTTCAAGCATTTGGTACCTGTGAGTACTATATATCTGACTGAAACTTCAAAAGGTCATGATTACATATCTTCTTACCCATTAGTTCATGAGAAAGCAACATAAGTGACTCAACACTGATTTCAAAAGCTGTTACACCTGTTTAAAGCTGTTAATTTGAGATATATATACACAGTGTGTGTGTGTGCGTGTGTGTGTGTATATATATATATATATATATACAGTGGTACCTCGGTTCACGAACGCATCTGTTCACGAACAATTCGGTTCACGAACAGCTCCGGCCGCAAAAATTTGCCTCCGTTCGCGAACGCCGGATCGGGTGACAAACAGGATCTGCGGCCATTTTCCCTCCCGTGACACGTGGTCGCGGCTTCCTGTAGGGAGGGGGACTCTCCCTCCAAGCAGTAACCGCCTCCCCACCCGCCTTCCTGTCCTCCACTCCGGGAGTCGCGTCGAGCAAGGTTAGCTTTCTCTCTCTTTGTACTGTACTTTGTGGCATATTTTTGCGGTTTTTTAAAAAAAAAAAATATGGTTCAGAACGGATTAACTGTATTTACATTGAACCTTATGGGGAAATTTGACTCGGGTCGTGACCAGAAATCGGTTGGCGACCAAATTTGGGGTCAGACTGGATTAACCGTATTTACATTGAACCTTATGGGAAAATTTGATTCGGTTCACAACCATTTTGGGTCGCGACCAGAGTCGCGGAACGAATTAAGTTCGTGAACCGAGGTACCACTGTATATATAAATATATATTATATAATATAATATAATATAATATAACATAAAGGGTAAAATAACTTGTGCTCCAATCTTCTGCATGTCTACCCCAAAATAAGACCCACTGAATTCAGTGGAGCTCACCTCTGAGACTGCAACCTAAATGTTGCCTAGTATAGCTGAATAGGGCCTTGCTATGGGCAATGATAAACCACTGTGTACATATGACGTCAAAATTATATCATGCAACATTCCATTCCTGCCTCTTTCATTTAACTTAAGGCAGATCAGAAAAATGGATGCTGTGTTTTGTTCTTTTATGAACCAGCCAGGATGGAGCTACAATGAATGTAGCAACAAATGAAAAAAAAATCTACCTATCTTGTGACCTAACTATTATTTTCAATCAACTTGCAGAAAGTAGAAATAGGCCATCCCAATTTGACACTATGCTGGCAGGCCCCACTGGCACCAATCAGAAGTGTCTTTCATTGTGCAGTGGAACACAAAGGACACTCTGTTTGAGCAACTCAAAAAGAAAGCTAAAATCTTGCAGGCCACTCCCCATGTCAAAACCAGAACTGTGGCTAACAGAGGCTTGATCTAATGCATGGAAGAGACTTAGTGATTACAGAAGCATAAAAATCAGCCAACAGAACTTTGGACTGTAAAATTTCAGCAAGCTTCTCCTGTACCCTTACTCACCCCCATTCCTTGGGTAACCTTAATTATCCAAATTTCATTATTTCCAACATTTCTACAAAGAAGAAAGAGGAAAAGTTTTAAAAAAGTTTTTAAAAACATGTTTCTAAAAAGTATCCTGCTGGATGATGACCCTGTTGAATATCTGCTCTTTCGATTAGTTTTACATTTTGCATGCCTTTCTTTAGCAGAAATAAAAGGAGTGTGGGGTGGCAGATGTCATTTAGGATATTTCACCAGAAGGAAGTTCAAAATAATCAGCAGAAAATGCTGAGAAGAGAAACTGAGGCCTGGAGTATAAATGTCCCATATTCATACAATGATCAGAATGTGAACAGTGAACCCTGTCCCTAGCTGATCTCCCAGTGATAGCTTCAAGAATCCCAAATTATTACTGTCAGTCTAGTGTATTTGGTTGTATATTAGATAGCATGTTTTTTACAACAAGAGGTTATCTGGTTTTATTATACAAGCCCTGTAACATTAACGGGCTGTTCTTTCCTCCAGTGGTACCTAATATAAAATCACAGTGTGAGGCACTTCTTTTAAATCTTTAATTGCTCATCTAAACTGAATTTTCTTAAACCGCTGCTTACATCTGCACCCATAAGGAATTTACCATAAAAGGGGTTGAAAATCCTTGTTGCACACTCCCTAAAAGAAAAAATAAAACCATTCACCCTTTATTAAGGAACAGCTCCTATCAGACAAACCAAAGTAAACAAAACACTGCAAAAACAAATAATAAGAACATTTTCATTTAATGTTCTGGACCACACTGTTAAAATTATACTTCTGCTTTACCTCCATAGGAAATTCATTTAAGCCATCTTTATTTTAAATCACCTACCAGTAACAATTCAAATTCTCATGCAACAAGCTGAGAACAAAAACAGTTCCCCAAATGACATGCTTCTAAAGAATCTTGCATATTCTACTCACTGTTGAGAAAGCAAAGACACCAGTAAAGCATCTGTTAAGAAATGAATCATATATATAATCATTCAGCATTTTCTGTATTTTTTCTGGTGACTGAGATGCCTACAGCTGCAATCTGAGACGTATTTTCTGAGCATTACATTTGCTCTATATGAACATAAAATGTCAATGTGACAAATATCGTTTCCAGTGTTTATTATCATATTGGCATTTTTTGTTCATATAGAACAAATGTAATGCTCATAAAAATGTGTCTCGGATGGCAGCTGTAGGCATCTCAGAAAAAATACAGCAAACGCTGAATGAAGAGAGCAAAAGAATTACCTTGAATGAAACCATCATCACTGAGGTGGCTTTAAATCTGTCATCTGCCAGACTTCAGAAAATTACCCAGTGTTCCCGCCTCTCTCTCTTTGTCGTAGGAATATATAACAAAACAGAAGTAATCCCAGTACAAGATTCACCAAGGAGTCCAAAAGATCTCTACAGGGACTGGGGGGGAGAGAAAACTCACTACTTCCTCCCCCTTTCTTAACAAAGTCCAACTGCTGAGTATGACATCACTCCTAAGAGCCTGGGACTTCCAAAACATATGCTGACATTCCATTCGGAATAAATGCCTTTAGCAGGAAAGAGCGAGAGCGAAGGAGAAACAATGCAAGAAGGAAGAAGGAAGAGAAACACAAAATGGAAAGTTTTCATTACCTGACATAGAACAGACTTTCCTTTCCATGCCATGCTTGATTTTGTATTTCCCAGACAAAAAAAAAAAACTCGCCCTATTAGCAAGGGGGCTGGAGGGCTAGCATGGGCTGGAGTCAAATACCTGCCGTGCTTCCCACAACTCCTTCACAGAACCCTTCGCAGAGCAGATTTCATCCAAAATGATTGCACAGAGAGAGAGAGAGAGTGAGTGAGTACACAGACTGGCTGGGTCAGTTGTCATGGAGATCACTCTCCCTCACCCTTTCTCTCGCACATGCTCCCTTGCTTTCTGCGTGCGCACACGCGCGCACACGCACGCACACACACACACTTATATGGAAAGTCACAGTTTTGGAAGGCATCCATGAACCAGCACTTTTTTTTTAATGCAGTCTGCCCCTCCTCCATGATTCCTGTCAAGAAAGACCATGCAAAAGAACTCTAGTCTGGTCTGTAATTGATTATTGCAGATTAGGAAAGATAACATTTTTTCAGCAAGTGACGTTATGTAGACAGGAGGGGGCAGGGACAGGTTGCCTTGCCAAAAATTATTATGCAATACAAGAGGAGGGCCTGCTGTTGACTCACTGAAGGTGCAAGCATATGTGGCCTGTGACATTACAAATCTGGTCTTTCTAACTCTGACATGGATTGGAAACACAATAATAAGAATCTCAAGGTTAAAAAATTCCAGTTGTAGCAAGACATACCTTATGGCTTAACTCCGTTTTTTGCAGAGCCCTTAATGTCTGCAGATCTTCCTTGTTACCAAGCCGAATATCCGGTATTCTTTCATCCTTCTGCAGTTAAGAAGAAAAATATACTTCAGGAACAAGACCACCTTGTGAAATGAGATGCAGCCTTTTCTCTCAAATATTTTCCTTGCTTCCAGGATCTACGATTCAACGTACCACAAACGATAGCCGCATTTCATCCCAATTCACCATCTCTTTGCTTTGGCTGCACCTGGTTATATTTGTCATTTGTACAATTAATGAAAAGAAGTATACCTGGATATGCATGGAACAAGTCCCAAGGTTGTCAGATGTGGTCACTTAAAACTATTTCATCAGACATGACCAAAATAAACCCTTCCTTACTTAGCAGTAGAGAGCAAAATGTGCATCTCTTTGTAAGCCTTCTGGTATTAAAGTTAGTCTTCACCAATGGATTGTTGTTGTTGTTTAATTCCTAACATTTGAACATATAGGCAGTACAAAAGCTATTAAAGTGGCGTAATTACTGGTAGTTTGATTTAGACTTCTCACGCATTTCATAGAGTTGTGTCCACTACTGAGTTTGGCAGTGAGACTTGGGCAGTAGATACCACGAGATGTGTGGGATTCTAATTCTCTGGATAAGGCTGATTTTAAGAGAAGGAGGAAGGGAAGAAGGAGTAGAAGAATCCTTTCCACTATAAGACACAGGGCAAATTGTAGAATTAAGTAATATTTTGATAGACAACAATAACAACATAAAACCAGCAGGACTGAAGACCCAGCTCAAATAAAGCAATGAGTTCACTAAATCAAGATATTCAACATAAATACATAAGATATATTTTGAAAGCAGATTTTAGGTATATGCAAAACTATAATTTAAAAGGTTAAGATGTTCCCTTGCAAAAAAAAGTACAAGAAAATTAGAAATGTAGTATATATTCACACACACATCTGTACAAATCTTCAAGGAGTTATTAAACCTATGGTGAGTAGGAAAAATGCTTGGGATTTCCAGGGTGCTATGTGCTCAGTCAGAAATCCTGGTAGGAAACTACTTTCTTGCATTAGCTGTTCAGTTCCTGGGCTTACATCACAACATGCTTTTCCAGGAAAGCTCATGACTAGGATTGCTAATTCCTTCATCTGTATTGCGCAATGGCAAAATAATAATACAAAAATCTGAATTTGAAGACTAGTGCACAATGTATTCCTTTGCCATTTTTCAGTTTCATTCTCTAGTTGTTTCTTCAGTAATCTAATTTCAAAAGAAAAAAAAAATTGTTGAATTTTGCTTGAGGCTCTTCCTTGTTGATGCAAGCCCAAGGATTGAGTAGATCTACAAGACTGGGCTACTGAAAAAGCCACGATATACAGTATTCCAAAGTGAGGGGCCACCATAGAAAAAGTCTACTTTCAAGCCCCCAGACCCCCTACTATCCAAAGGGAGATGAGCTCAAAACATCACTTCCTGAGCTAATTGCATAGGAACGGCAGAGTCTACCTGGAAAAGACAGTCCTATATGTAACACAAACCCATGCCATTTAGAGCTTTATAGGTCAAAAACAGCACTTTGAATTGTACCAAAAACATACTGGCAACCAATGTAGCATTCTCAGTGCATATGAAGCACTGCTGCAGTGGCTTTCCCCCACCAGTATGAGAGATGCATCAACTGCAGTTTCTGGGTGGTCTTCAAAAGCAGCCCCAAGTACACCATGTCTAGATAAAGAGAACATCCATGATGGTCACCTCCTGCTCCATAATTGGCATATTAGCCAAAGTTGAGACTCTGGACACAGTCCTTCTGCTGTACAAGTAGAACCCTCAAACTGAGGACTGGCTTTGTAAACAGCAGAACAATCTTGGTTAGAGTCAACAGAGGGACTGTGCCCAAACCTGATGGCTTCTAGACAAAAAGCAACTCTGTCTTGTTAGGATTAAAATTTAAACTTGTTTCATCCAATCCAATTCTTTAAAACACTGGGTGAGAACATCCACCACACCTCCTATCCAGCCCAGAGTAGAGATATATAACTGAGTATCTTCTTCCAGGAATCCTGTCACATCCTTGGAGTCCATACAATCAAAAGAATGCTGGATAGACAGTCAATATGTTGTCCAATTTATCCCCTTGTCTCTGCTTAAAAAGAGTCTAAGTTAGAACAAATACAAGTAACTTTATCAGTAAAATGTCTTGCAAACATGCCTCAGCAGTTTGGAGAGAGATTGTCCCATCCGTCCTTCCCTAGTAGGATACTGGCCGCTTCTCAGACAGCATTCAGCCAATGTAATGAGAGCAGAGAAATGTTAATGTTTTGCCACTCTCCTTACCACAGTATATGCTCCAACCTGGGCTTGGAGCTATACTTGATCATACTCAGATTTACTTCTGTCAATTCATATCCTGATATTTCCTACGTTGAGCACATAATTAAATGTGTGTGTATATTGTAGTAATGTATGAGATTTTACATTATTATTATTACTACTACTATCATTACAAAAACATGCATGAGAATAAATAGAATAGTTAAAAAATGATTGAGCATTGAGTAGGATGTTAAGATAAGGATAGGTAATGGTTGTTTAATACATTTATAGATATACATGTGATCCTCACTTAATGACGGTAATTGGGACCAGAATTTCCATCGCTAAGCGATGCAGTCATAAGGAGCTATGTCATTTGACTGCATTGCTTAGTGACAGCAGTCCCTGTTGCCATCGTTAATTGAGGATTGCAGGTCGTTAAGCAAAGGCCTCACATGACCAGGACTTGCAACTTCCTGCCAGCTTCCAACAAGCAAAGTAAATTGGGAAGCCAGCAGGAAGTTGCAAATCCTGGTCACAACAAGCCTTTCCCTGAGGTTCGCAAGCAGGCTGGAGTATGGCTGGGGGTGGGGGTGCACAGCATGGAGCAAGTGCGGCAAGGCCAGGGATACACCCAAGGGCTCCTCAGGAGAAAAAGCAGTGGGAGACAGAGCGATTTGCCAGAGCAAACTTGCAACCTTCCCTGCCAGCTTCCCCATTGACTTTGCTGGTGGGAAGCTGGCAAGGAAGATCGCAAATGGCGATCACATGACCGTGGGATGTTGCAACCATTGTAAGTGCGAGTCGGTTGCCAAGTGCCCAGATCGCAATCACATGACTGCAGGGGTGCTGGAATGGCTGGAACTTTGAGGACCAGTCATAAGTACTACTCATTCAGCACTGCCATAACTTCAAACAGTTGCTGAACAAGTGGTCAATAAACAAGGACTACCTGTATGTATAAGAAACAGTGATATTAAAAGAAGGTTGGGTGGGGAAATGAATATCAGCCCGCCCCACTCGGTCCGGCAGAAGGGGCATGTTGTGGACCCCACCAGTCAAGAAATTTTGACTGGCAGGGTCTAGGAAGAGGACCTTTTCTGTCATGGCCCCCAGTCTGTGGAACAACTTACCACCCGAGGTGCAGTGTGCCCCCACTCTCATGGCCTTCAGGAAGAGTGTGAAATCTTGGCTATGCCAGTTGGCCTGGGGGCCTGATGGGGGTTTGCATCATTGGAATTGGCTCATGGGGTAATTGATTCTGCCCCCCTTTCATCTTGAATGTTATAGTCTTTTTATGTATATAGTCTTTTTGTATAGTATAATTTTTTTAGCTAATTTAATGTGGATACTGTTTTTAATATTTGATTTTAATTGTGAGCCGCCCAGAATCACTCTCTGGGGGAGATGGATGGCATATACAGTACTGTGCAAAAGTTTTAGGCAGGTGTGAAAAAATGCAGTAAAGTAAGAAGGCTTTTAAAAATATATATTGTAATTGTTTGTCAATTTACAAAATACAAAGTGAGCAAACAGAAGGGAAATCTAAATCAAATCAATATTTGGTGTGACTACCCTTTGGCTTCAAACCGGCATCAATTCTTACACTTGCACACTTGGTACACTTGTACAAAGTCAGGGATCTTGTAGAATTAGAGTCAGGTGTATGATTAACCAATTATACCAAGCAGGTGCTAATGATCATCAATTTCATATGTAGGTTGAAACTCAGTCATAACTGAAACAGAAACAGCTGTGTAGGAGGCTTAAAACTGGGTGAGGAACAGCCAAACTCTGCTACTAAGGTGAGGCTGTGGAAGACAGTTTCATGTCACAGGTCATACACCATGGCAAGACTGAGCACAGCAACAAGACACAAGGTAGTTAGACTGCATCAGCAAGGTCTCTCCTGGGCAAAAATTTCAAAGCAGACTGGGGTTTCAAGATGTGCTGTTCAAGATCTTTTGAAGAAGCACAAAGAAATGGGCAACACTGAGGACCGTAGACGCAGTGGTCGGCCAAGGAACCTTAATGCAGCAGATGGAAGACACATCATGCTTACTTCCCTTCGACATCAGAAGATGTCCATCAGTGCCATCAGCACAGAACTGGTGGAAACCAATGGGACCCAGGTACACCCAGCTACTGTCCGGAGAAGTCTGGCCAGAATTGGTCTTCATGGAAGAATTGCAGCCAAAAAGCCATACCTCTGACATGGAAACAAGGCTAAGCGACTCAACTATGCATGAAAACATAGGAACTTGGGTGCAGAAAAATGGCAGCAGGTGCTCTGGACTGAGTCAAAATTTGAAAGATTTGGCTGTATCAGGAGACGGTTTATTCACCGAAGGGCTGGAGAGTGGTACAAGAATGAGTGTCTGCAGTAAGAGTGAAGCATGGTGGAGGTTCCTTGCAAGTTTGGGGCTGCATTTCTGCAAATGGAGTTAGAGATTTGGTCAGGATCAATGGTGTCCTCAGTGCTGAGAAATACAGGCAGATACTTATCCATCATGCCAAACCATCAGGGAGGCATGTGATTGGCCCCAAATTTATTCTGCAGCAGGACAACGACCCCAAACATACAGCCAATGTCATTAAGAACTATCTTCAGCGTAAAGAACAAGGAGTCCTGGAAGTGATGGTTTGGCCCCCACAGAGCCCTGATCTCAACATCATCAAGTCTGTCTGGGATTACATGAAGAGACAGAAGGCTTTGAGGCAGCCTATATCCACAGGAGATCTGTGATTAGTTCTCCAAGATGTTTGGAACAACCTACCTGCCGAGTTCCTTCAAAAACTGTGTGCAAGTGTACCTAGAAGAATTGATGCTGTTTTGAAGGCAAAGGGTGGTCACACCAAATATTGATTTGATTTGGATTTCTCTTCTGTTTGCTCACTTTGCATTTTGTAAATTGATAAACATAAACAATTACAATATATATTTTTGAAAGCATTCTTACTTTACAGCATTTTTCACACCTGCCTAAAACTTTTGCACAGTACTGTAAATTTAATAAATAAATAAATTTGTATGTTCTTTTGTATGCAGATGAAATTGCGTTGGCTGAGAACACAAATGATTTGCAGCAAGTATTAGACAAACTGAATGATGCAACAAGAAGTACTGATCTAAAAATCAAGATAGTCGTGTTTAACAGGGAAAATGGAGTGAATAAATGCAAGTTATTTATAAATGGCAAAAAAGAAAGTAGATTAATTTGTGTACTTTGGTAGAATGTTTACTAAAGATGGGGAAATGGATGAAGAAATTTTAAAATGTGCAAATGTCAGTAGAATGGTTGTATGGGACAGGTTCTGAGGAATGTGTGTTGAAAGAAACAAAAATAGCTGTGGGTAACTGTATTTTTACCCACTTTGCAGTATGAAAATGAGAGTTGTGTATGTCAAAAGAAACACAGAAGTTGAATGTAATGGGATAAATTACTTAAGACGTTTGTTTGGTAAAACACGAAAAGACAGGGTAGAAGATGAATTGGAACTCTATGAATGTGGATTGAATACTAATGTGAGTGAATTGTATGAAAGAAATACCTTGATATGGACTGGTTGTCCAGAGAGAATGAATGAGGATCAAATTGAGTATATAAAGTATATAAAGGAAAAATAAATGGTGTGAGAGGAAGAGATACATCTAGAATGTCATGGTTGGATGGAGTTGATGAGATCCTGAAAAAGAGAGTTGAAAAGTTAAAAGAACAAAAAGCTATGTGCGGTATTAATCAATATACGGGCATGGTAGATGCAAGGACACAATGTTATGGAGACGTATAGTTAATGACGTTGGTGTAAGCTAGATTTAGATAGGTGTTTCTTTTCTCTTTCCCTCTGCTTTTCCTAGCACTGCTTACTCTCAAAGTGAACAGTGTAATCAATATCCATGTATGTATCTGTGTTCTACTACTATTTCCATTTATATTTTGCTTTTTTTCCAAGAACTCAAAAACATATCTCATTATTTTATCTCCACAACAGCTACTCTATAGGTAGAAGTAAGAATGTGTGACTGGTCAACCAGTGTGGCACCTTAACCACCACAGCATCCTGCCATCCATCTACATTATAAAATAAAAATAATGTTAATTATACCCGCATCTCATGCTATAGCTATGGAAATAAAAAGGATTCTTTTTTAATCTTATTGAACTCAATGGGAACTTTTATAAGACTTTTAGCTATGGCAGATGCCAGTCAAAACCTTTTAAACTTTAAGGCAGGGCCTTGGAGACTTCCTTTGAAGGCAATTGGTGAAAATGTTGAAAGTTTTTGGTAATGAGGCCTTAGAAACTCAGAAAGATTCCCATTTGTCCTAGACGAGGAAAGCAGCGTGCTCAACACTCCCCCTTGTGGGAATGAAAATGTGGTGCAGATACTAAGTTCTAAAAGACCCTACCCTGCCTAATTTTTCTGTTTGCGTATTAATTCTGACATAGCACCCCAAACCTTTCATACATCATCCAGCACTTCGTTAGGAAAAAAAGATACTGAAACTGCCTTTGAACCTTTCCTAACAGCATCTCATTAATTTAGTTTACAGAGAAGGCTGTCACTTAGAATTTCACTTCATGAAATCACGAGCTGTTAAAACACCGCTGTCCCCCTTATTAATCAGAAATCTGTTTGAGTTTCCATTAGCAGCTAACTACTCAGACCATGACACAAATACCCACCCCAAAATGAAAGGAAATTATTCTTGAGCTCTGTTGCCCACAGTGTAACTTTTAGACTAAGATGGGCAAATCTGCAGCCTTTGTAACATCTTTGTTGTTCATCAGCTGCACCTTTCTTCCTTCCTTCCTCCCTCCCTCCCTCCCTCCCTCGGACTACAAACTGACTCTGGGCAGCTCACAATATAATAATCCATAAAACACAACACACACACAAAAACCCAAGATGAGATCTGGTCACTCTATACAACAACATGGACAGAAACACATCTGACAAGGGATTCCATCCACTGGGCAGTGTTGGGCTTCAGGGTTTAATGACCATGGTCTTGACCAGGGTTCATCAACCTTGGCGACTTGAAGTCCACACATCTTCAAGTCGCCATGGTTGAGGAACCCTGGCCTAGACAACAGATATGAGGAATGACCCAAAATGCCATGGCTTGAGGATAACTTTAGTGGCCACTGTGCCAGCTGCTAATCAGGGCAAAGTGGTTTCATCAGGTAGTACATGTGAGGAAGCAGCAAGGTATTGGAGCAAACCTGTGCATTATATGGTTTGTACTATATCGTCTAAACCAGTGTTTCTCAACCTTGGCAGCTTGAAAATGTGTGGACTTCAACTCCCAGAATTCCCCAGCCAGCATATCTGGGAATGGAAGTCCACGAATCTTCAAGCTGCCAAGGTTGAAAAACACTGCTCTAAGCAGCATGCTGCCTTTGGTGCAGCAGAGAATGCTACCCATTCAATGGGCATTTTACATGGGATAGGAAGGTGGACCAACTTATTCTTTGCTCCAGGCGGGAAACTGTCTGGCTTGGCCCTACTGAGGGCTCCCAGCAGCCTTGTGCCAGTCCTGTTCACTCAGCCTTGGAAGCCCACTGAACTGGCTGATACATCACATCAGTCCATGGATTGTTTAACTGTGATTGTTGAATAAACAACTGAGCGGGTATAAACAGCGTAGTAATGCAGTAAGCCAAAACCCATGATTTACAGGACACAGTGGCTGGGTTGACACACCACAGAAAACCAAACAATTTTTACTATGACTTAGTGTGATGTGCAAAGCCAACTATCGAGGGCACTCAATGGATTGTCTGTTAATCCCTGTAATGTATGCAGTTTTTAATTATAATACCATGGATTATTGTTGTTATAGTTCACTAATGAAGATTTTTGTCTGTCTCTTCCAGTCACACTCTTGAAAAATACAGTGCTTGTCTGTACAGCCTGACCTGACTCACCTCCACCTCATGTCTAGTGAAGTTAATCAAACTGAGTCACCTTCACTCATGCTTTCTCTTCTTAGCTTCCACTGTGACTCATCACTGTTGTATTAGGGGGCTATAAACAATATTTTGTTACGTCTAAAGAGGCATCACATCAGGGAAATCCACTCTGAAATCTCTACTCAAAGCTGATGCCAGCTCAAATGTTTTGGATTTCAATTTCCATAATGAAACTTCCAAACTTCCCAGTCCACCATTTATCTACCACCAATAATTTTTTTCTTTTTCTTGTTTTTACTTCTTTGGCTGATACATCAGATCTGAAGTACTGCACAGCCTTGCCGTATATTATTAAGACAAGCTGAGTCTACAGAGGCAACAGATGTGTCATTTCAAAATACCCTGTTTTTGTAATACTATTTTAGCAAGATGGTTCAATCCAAGTCTGCATTTGTAGGGTAGAGCAATTAGTGAACTGATAGTATAAAAAAGGCATTACCAGTTACGGTCTCATCTAAATCCTCTGAGTCAGAGGCTGAAGAGGCAGACTAGACAGACAATCAGCCTGCAGAGCCAGCAGGCAATCAAGCCCTTGCAGCGGCTTCAGGAGACAGTCAGCTGAGCAGGTGAGACACAGCTCAGATAATGAGGGTTGGAGTCAGGGAAAGACCTCTAACCCAAGAAGGGTTGAGCAAAAGGGATCAGCACAGGATTTTCAGAGGAGAGGATAACAGTGGCCCTAATCAAGCCATGTCCACTATAGAGCTAGAGCTAGAGCTAGAGCTAGAGCTATTTAAAGCAGCCTCCAGGGCCCTGCCCTCTATTTGAAGAAATAATCAGGCTGCGGGTTCAGGCCAGGTCGTGACATTCTTTGGCGCTTGGTCCCTAGACTGCTATAGACAGCACTCTCTGGTTGTTATCAGAAAATTAACAAGCATGGCAATAGCACCTTTCGAATTTGTATCAAACATTCTCTCTTGTATCAGCTGGTGGAGGACATTCTCAACAAACCAGGTCCAGTCAAGTGTTTTCTGAATTTAGGAGATTGCCCAGAATCGACGGTGGACTGTGGTTCCCATGGGAGTTTTGGATCCTGTTACATTAGTCTCCTATCGATCTGTGTGATTGGTCAATTTAGCTTTTTAGGTAGCCAAGAACTTGCCATTTGGGCAAAAGCCTATCATTTTCCCAAAATGCAAACTTTTCCCAGAATAGGTAGTGGGAAACGGTAGCTGAAGTTTAGTGTCTTGCTGCATCAAGACCTTCTAGTTCTGGGTAACTGGTGAGTTTGGTTTGCCTGACTGGGAAGCTGACATTCCTGGTTGACTGTCTTGTTCAATATGGTTTCTACATATTAATGACTTAATACATGTATGCTATTAAGAGGGTTCCAATCCTTAATACTGTTCCCATGTGTCTTTTACACATCACTGGCATCAATTTTATTTTAAACAGGTATCTTTTGGGAAGGAAATTCTGGGCTCCTTGGAGTTTTTAAAAGGTCCTGTCACCCAACATTAAACAACAGGGAATTTAGATAAGTTTTTCCTGGGCAAAAAAATACAGTATGAATGGCTGTTGTTGTTGCACTCTCCAAGTGATGCAGTCTTGTACAAACAGAGCAACGCTGAGACTGTGGAAACATTTGGCCTATAGAGTCATCCATAAGGCCAAACTGCACGTGGCAGCTTAAACTCCAGAACATGCCCCTGATTTGGACTGGAAAGCCAACACTGCTTTTCTATTGTGGAAATTTCTCCTTTCCTCAGTGCTCATGTCCTGTGAAGCGCAGTTTATTGCAGGTTACAGTAAGAACAAAAAGACTAAGAACATTGCGAGGAAAAGCCCTATACTGCTTCTTTGCTCCATATCAGTGTTGCTCAAACTTGGCAACTTTACGATGTGTGGACTTCAACTCCCAGAATTCATGCTGGCTGGGGAATTCTGGGAGTTGAAGTCCACACTTCTTAAAGAGGCCAAGGATGAGAAACACTGCTCTATATAGCCAAGAAATTGTATAAACAAATTCTTATTGAGACAATTGTGTGTGCTACTTTATTTTCACACTAAGTACTACTTTGTTGACAAAAGAATTGGGGATAATTTTTACAATTCCACTTTCCTTATCAGGAACAGCCTATTAGTTACAGTGTACAATTAGCTAACTGATTTTGTACATACTGTGCCCCTGCCTTGCCTATTTTAATGTTGGTTTCCCATGGCCTCTTTAGCCCTAGTATAGCACTGTATTTCCACAGATCTACCGTCATAAATGATAGTCGGAATCCCTTGTAACAGGGTGTTCACTTCAAACTCTGGTTGCAGAGGCAGTCTTAGTATACAAAATAAAAGAATGGATAGCAGTAATTGTTCCTCCAGTCATCCATGATTTCATTCATTCATTCATTCATTCATTCATTCATTCATTCATTCATTCTTTTTATTTATAAATCACCCAGAGTCATTAAGGAATCAGGCAGCCTCAAAATTTGATGCATAAATAAATAAGTAATGCAGACATGGCACAGTAGCATAGTTAAAGTAAGGGAGGGGAAATAAAGTCAAGTTAAATAAAGGAGGGAGAAATGGTGTGGGAGAAAGGACAGAAACCTATTCTGATCCTGTCAATCTCCCACTTTCCAAGAACGTTATACTTGGTGTGCTGAGCCAAAGTTTATTCTTTTAGGAGTCCAGTTTTAAGAAAATACAGCGCTGGATAAGCAAGGTTCTCTTCTCTCTTGCCATCTGTCAGGAAAGTGGTCAGACCAACTGAAACACTAGCAACTGACTCAGGGCATTTTCACAGAGACATTTTCACTCTTTCAAACCCATAGCACTGCCCCCATGCCACCCTATGGTGTCTCTCGCTGCTGACTGCCAAATAACCTCAGGTGTTAAGGTTAAGGTGCGCAAGGTAGACCTGTGTGAAGGCCTTCTCGGGCAGAGCTGCTATTTGCTCACCAAGCAGATGTTGTGAGTCCAGGCAGACTCCCAAATTATGAGCCAGTTCAGTGACGGAGCATGACTCCAACCAGAACTAAAGATGATATCTCTTCAAAATGAGAAGGCTTATGTACCCAGAGCTACTTCATCTTGCTAGGATTAAGTTTCAACCTGTTCTTCCCAATCCAGACCCTTACAGCCTCCAGGAATCTGGACACATTTTGACAACATCAGGCCAGGTCAAGCTATATTCTTTTTGGAATCTACTGGACCCCAGATGTATAGCAATGGCCAGGTTTCAACCTCCATATGATGGAATAATACATTGGAAGAACTTGTTCTACACTGACACGGTTTTGGTTTAATATTAATAAATTGATGCAAAATGATGCAACTAAAGTGAATGTGAAGTGTGAAACCTACAGAAACCTGGTGCAGAAAAAGTGAGTCACAGCATGCAATGGAAAGATGAGTGCTAAAGATCTCATTCAGAGATTGAATCAGAAATGAGGAGATTCAGTGATGGACTAACTTCAAAGATATCAAAAATGGCATTAAAGATGTCATAAAATGGAATTAAAACAGAAATATAAATGGGCTGGGAACATTTTATATTTACCCGATAATAGGTGATTATAAAAAGTGACATGGTTGTGGCTTTACAATTACCATATGCCCACTTGGATGACCTCCTACAAGATGGAGTGATGGATTACAAAAATATCTTGATTCCACCTGGAACACCATAGCCAAAGACCAAATGAAATATAAGTGTCTGTTGAAGTCATCACTTTGGATATCAACACTATCCAGATAAATACCAAAAAAAAAAAAAGTCATAAAGTGATTAATATGTTTGCAAATATAGTGTTGGGGAACAAAATAAGGGTTAAAGATGTGATGTTAAATCTTATCCCAGATTTATGAAAAGTATGGAAGACCTATGAAAGTATGGAAAACTTTCAATTTTATCATGTATAGGTAGCAGCTAAGAAAACCTGATTTAACCCTGGATTGATTACATGCTCACTTTTTTATATACACATGACTTAATGATGTGGTAGAAAATATAATCAGTATGAGGTTGTGTGGACAAGGTTTAATTTGTCTAAAACCTGAACTCCATTATTTATAAATATATTACAACATTTTTTTCTTTTTTCTGTTTGTTATTTTTCTTTTTTCTTTTTTATTGTTTGTATTTTCATTCAGTTCTGTAGTGAAGAATTTATTTCTTTTGCTATAGATTAAAGCCATTTATACTTTACATTTATGTATTAAAGGATTTAAAAAGTCAGTAGCAATACATAAAAAAGAATATATGAAACAGCAATCAATATTTATTTTTATTTTAGTAGTAAATATGTTCTGTGACCAGCAAGATGGAAATAAGTACCTTTTTAGAGTATTTAAAATAAGCCAGAATTTCCCACATTGAACACCTCAAGGAAGGACAACAGCCACAAATCCTTAAATTCTATTGCGTAGGAATTCTAGACTTCTGGTTGGTCCAAAAACACTGTAAGTTTTCATCAAGGTATGGTGTCCAGACCTTGAATCTGTAGTGAGAAACACTGGTAGACATACAACACTTGCATTTGATATACAGCATTCCCCTGAGCCAAAATATGGCTCTGAGCATGCCTGTTCAAGCACAATAACTCCATTTGAATGTGACCAAAATGGAGCTTTTAGAAGTGTGTACTTTGCTTTTTGTTTTGTTGCTTGGTTTGAACTATGTGGTATTTTGTCACTGTCTTATCAACTCTTGAAGAACAAATGCATAGCCACCAATTGCTGAAAAAATTCCTTTCCCCTTTCTGTAAAAAGCATTTTATTCCCTGACAAATCCCTTAAGACATGTGCAATTCTTCCTGCTTTGAAGCTCTCATTTGTTATTAAAATCTGTTCAGCAACAAACAATCCTACTCTTGATGGTTTTACTCCTGCTGCCAAGTATCTGCAAGACCCAACCTCAGACCCTGGTGGCCATCCCAAGAAACCTGGTCATTTATAGAATGCTTTCCTGGTAGTTTTGTTCATTCTTAGACGGCCTCAACATGTCTCATATGAAAATGAAGACGTCACCTTCGATATTTCCCCAATGGCATCTGCCTGGGGAAAGGACATCCATACATCCATACCCATCACACAATTTCCTTTTGGGGTAAACAATGTTTTATAAAGTGCAGAAAAGAGTAAGAAATAGTGAGCCAAAGAAAATAAAGGAAAAGAAATATAACTAAATCTATACCAACCACATTCATTTTCCTCTCCTACCGTTCTATCATTGTAAACCATCCTTGCTTCTACCATATCTATATACTGCTGAATATATTGCCTTTTGGTGTTTAAACTTCTGTCTTTTTGAGGATCTCATAAAATTCATCCAACCACAACTTCTCCTTCCTGTTATCCCATTTGCTCTTTCTTCATATATTTGCTTTGTGATTTGATCCTCATTCATTCTCTCTATATGACCACCTCACCTCAGTATACTACTTTTATATTTCTTTCACTTTTGTATTCAACACTTTTGTATACATTCATTCAGGACCCATTCATTCTTGACCCTACATCTTCTGGCTTTCACACACACACTTCTAAAGTAACCCAGTCCCATCACATTCAACTTAACTTTTATATTTCTCCTGACATACCCAACTCTCATTTTCAAATAGCAACGTAATCAAAAATACGATTTTACACACACCCATTTTTGCTTCTTTCAATAAACATTCATTCCTTGCAACAGACCCATATATTACTAATTTTCCCATCTTTAGTAAAGTTCCCAACTTTTAGTAAAATGAATTATCTACAGTACTTGCTCTGCTTTTTTGCCGGTTAAGTATAATTTGCTAGGTTTCATTCAATTTTCCCTTCAAACATAACTATCTGGATATTTGATGCATTAATTTTTGGATTGCATGTTGTTACAAACAGGATAAATCTAACACTTGATTAAAATTATTATTTCTACAGTATAGGAGAACAATAACTGCATTCTTTCAATCATTAGGCATAGTTGCAGTCTTAAGCAAACTGCACAGCCACTCCATAAACAAACCACATCTGTATTTTAATATTTCTCCAGTTACACCATGTACACGCGCAATTTTACTGTTTTTCAAAATTCTCACAGCTTTATGGCTTCATTTTCATCCTTTTTGAGGGGGATGATAACTTTTATAAGATTCATTTTAATGCCACTCTTCAATATATTGCTATTATTCCATACAAAGCTCTAAGATAGTCCTTCCATTATTCACTTCCTCCAGTTTAATCCCAAATCATTTCATCACTTTTATTTTTCCTTCTATTTACTCTCCTTCAGTCTCCTTGTTTAGCCTTTTCATCCACTTCCAACATTTTTTCCTATCAAAATTGCTCCACATTTTCTATGCCTCTTTTAATTTTAACTGTTTTTCTCTTTGACTGCTTTATTTGCAGCTATCTTTTTCTCTGTATACACATTATATAGTGGTACCTCGGGTTATGAACGCCCCTCCTTACGAATTTTTCGAGATACGATCAGCTCCGGCCCCCAAAATTTACCTCGACATGCGAGCTCCGCCTCGAGCTACGAACCGGATCCGCGGCCATTTGCCCTGCTGCCACGCGGTCGCGGCTTCCTGTGGGCGAGATCGCGGTAGCAAGGAGACGTTCGGTGAGGCTTGTGGTGTGTTTTGTGGCGTTTGGAAGGTTTTTGGTGTGCTTGTCAGCATGGCTCCAAAGAAAATGCAGAGCCGTATGTATTTACATTGAACTTTATGGGGAAATTTGCCTCGTGGTGCAACCAAATTCGGAGGGCGGATTAGCCGTATTTGCATTGAATCTTATGGGGAAATTTGCCTCATGGTGCGACCAAATTCGGAGGGCGGATTAACCGTATTTACATTGAACCTTATGGGAAAATTTACCTCGTGGTGCGACCAACTCGAGTTGCGATCAGAGTCACGGAACGGATTAAGTTCGTAACCCGAGGTACCACTGTACAATATTTTTCTCTCATCATTTTCACAGCTGTCATTCTATTATATGAATTTTTCTTATCCAAAGTCTTTTCATTTCAACATTCCACCAAACTTCTTTTCATAATTCCCATTAGTGGAACACACACTTCTGTTACTCTGCTCTAAGCACCTTCCACATCCTCTTTCCTTATATCAATTTCCCATCTATTTTGTTGAGACATTAATCCATATTCTAATACTTTTTCATATGGAACTTTCATGTTTTCTTTTTACAGGCATTTTACTTTAATTCTCATTTCTTTTCCCTTCCTTATCATTCATGTCCATATTTTCCAAGATCCACTCCTGACAGTACCAAATAATCCTGTCCCAGATTCAGAACCACTCAACACCTTAGTTGCTTTCACTAATTATCTCAATTTGTCATCATAAATTATCAAATCAATTATGCGTTTACATTCATTCATTTGCCAGGTGTATGGATGAATATACTTATGCTCATACCACATTTATGAAACAAACAGTCCTTTTTCTACAGTAGATTTTTCACAAGTCCCTATTCTCAAGTCTCTGAATGACCCAATCACTTTTTCTGTACTGTTTCATCTTGTTTCCATCCATCCATTCATGTCATATAACAGGGTTTTTTTCCCATTCAAAATGTTGCACAATTTTTCCCAAAACTCATCCCTGGTTCTTCCATCAACCCCTACTGTCAGGAGCACAACATGAAGTTATCATCAACCTATGCGTTTTTACTTTTATATCTATCCACAACAATGTAGATGACACCAACTAATACCTCCTGATATCTATATACTACTAAATCTCTCATTACGTTTATCTGTTTGTCCCTTCAAGTTAGCCCAAATAGTGCATTATACTGCAACAATTTTTGAATCAAGGTACCTAAAATCCACTAACTTAAAGAATGCATAAAATATCCAGGACCCATTACTTCTGTGGAATTGAAATTTCCATGATGTTCACACCAGTTTTATTCATAAAGTTGTGGCCGTTGCAGTGTCCCCACAGTCACATGATCATGATTTCCGATGCTCTCTGCCAGCTTCCCACAAGCGAAGTCAACATGGAAGCCAGCAGGAAGTCAGAAATTGCTCCTGCTCCTCCTGCTTTTTTGCCCACTGTGGTCATTCTGTTTATCTGTTTAGGTAAGTAAACATTGACTTATTATTGAAGTTTGTTTGCCACTACAATTATTTTTCTATTTACAATATATACCCTTCTTAGATGATCACAGGACTGTCCAGCATTGGGGTAAAAAAAATATGGTCAGCCTAAAATTTAATGTTCATTGTGGTTACATCAGACTGCGCTACAGGTAGTCCTTGCTTAACAACCACAATAGGGACCAGAAAATTGGTTGTTAAGCAGGGTGGTCATTAAGTGAGTCACCACATGACCAGACCCAATTTTATGACCATTTTTACGACAGTCATTAAGCAAATCACCACGGTCATTCAGCTAAACAAGTGGTTGTTAAGCGAATCTCATAATTGTTAAGCAAATCCAGCTTCCTCAATGGACTTTTTTGCCAGAATTCACTTAATGACCACATGGTTTGCTTAACAATCATCGTAAAAAAATATCACAAATCACAATTACATAACAACAAGGGGTGGTGTGATGGTTTGTGATGTTCATAAGTGCGAGTACAGGTCGTAAACCACTTTTTCTGAGGCCATTGTAACTTTGAACCATTGTTAAACGAATGGTCATTAAGTGAGGACTACCTGCAGCTTTCTCTCAAAGGATGACCCAACGGGTCACAGGGTTGTCTAGTATGTTTTAATTTTAATCATGTCATTCATAATTAGACCTACATTTTCATTTCCTTGCATGTACTAATTGTAAGATCACACTACCTTCATTCAGAATTCTAGTCTGCTTCCCCATTTCTTAGTTTCAGATACACAACCTATTTTTCAACAGAAGAGATATATGTAGCTCAGGGTTGAACTGTGGAATCCCTGGTGCTCTCTGAGCTTGATTGTTTGCTTGAAGACATTTCATTACCCGACTAGGTAACATCATCAGTGCTAGTGAGTGTGG
Organism: Liasis olivaceus; assembly: GCA_030867105.1. Classification (NCBI taxonomy): domain Eukaryota; kingdom Metazoa; phylum Chordata; class Lepidosauria; order Squamata; family Pythonidae; genus Liasis; species Liasis olivaceus. The sequence goes on along the minus strand of CM061349.1, from coordinate 92,897,037 downwards.
GGTTTGCTTCCCATTTATATACAGTAGCTTACCCTGCCAGTGTTGGTGGGATATGATTTTCTCCTTGGTAGTTCCTTGATTGGGGCATTGTTTTCTGCTTGATTGTTTGTCTGGTGTTAATCCTTGCTTATCTGGGTGTTGGCTGGTGGAGAGGATGTGTTCTGTTCTTTTAGTTTCTTTCTTAGCTTTTTATTGACTCTTTTGAATGGAGTGTAAATGTGGTTTATCTCTATGCATCTATTGATGGCTAATTTGTCAGTCAGAAGACACAGTGAAAACTCCTTAATCTCACAACACATGGACAGACTCAACCATAGTTTCACCTGGGAACCTGTGAGCATCCTAGACGAAGCTAAATCACTAAAGTAACCCTTGACTACTGATCAGGCCCTAGACTGCCTCTATTCTTAAAAGAGTATTAGTTTTTCTAACACATGTTCCCCACAATTACCAAAAGTAAGACAAAATAGAACAATTCCCTGCTCTCTCATTTTAATCCAACTCAACTATTGAAGTACAAAACATAGGAAAGCTTAAAGAAGTAATTGGGAAATTGATAAAAGGACACACGGGACCATCATGATTATGGGGTGACATAAAGCTAGAAAATGTTTTATTTGCACAGGTTGACTTGGCATTTTTCAGTTCTTCAAGGTAGGCAAGCTCAGGAAATTCAGAGGATAAAACTGTGAACAGCTCCTAGAAATGATGGCTGCACTATTATCCCCAATCAGAGGGTGTATGAGGAACAAGATCAGGAGGATGTTATTGTTCTCATGGCTTACTTTGGAATTTCCCATAGACATCTGGTTGACCACTGTGAGAATAGAGAGATAGACTAGATAGGTCTGATAAGGTCTCATGTTTTTGTGTGTTTTTAAAACAAACAAACTGAAAATTAGTCTGTGCAACATATATTATTTTCCTTCCAAGAATAGAAGCCTAAGATCCTAACATCTTTGCATAGGGATTTCCTCTCATTACATTTGCCCAAAGGGGCTGCTGAGGCTAGCACCCTCAATTGATTGCAGAACTAGGGTTCATACTAATATTAAAAAATCACATACAATATGAGAAATGTGCTCCAGTTCCAAAGTAACATGCTTCTGCACAGCAAAGTATTAGAGAAAATACGCGCGCGCACACACGCACACACACACACACACACAGAACCTGTCTATACAAAGCAAATAGAGAACACCCATATTAAATTATGAGCATATTATTTCCTGAATGCTTGGTTTCCTTTGACTTCTTTCTCCCCTAATTATGTTTGCCTCCCATGAATTCTGCATTAACAGATCTGCAGAGGGAGCTCTGCACATCATTCGTCTATATCAAAGCCATTTTTAATATGATAAGAATGCTTGGGTTAAGCAATGCAGACTACTGGAAATCACAATTTCCACAGCTTTCCCAGTTGCTGAAAGTAAGATAAGTCACCAAAGTTCAATGGACTTTTGCACTTCTTTTTTTCCGGGCTCTAGTGCTTGGTGCTCAAGTCACAAGGCTTTCCCATAACTGAATTTCAGTTCTAGGTTTTATCAGCAGCTCCATTTTATGTAGGAAAGATAGTCACTAGTTGAATGAATCTTTCATGCCAACTTTAAGATGTTTGGTTTTATCAGGATTTAAAGACATTCCGCCTTTTTACAGGCATCGAATTCTTAAAAGATCCTTGGGAATTAATAAGCATGGGAATGACATATCAGTACAACTTGATGGTCACATATGACTAACCAGCAGCAAAATGAACTCCCTGTAATATTAAAACAATGTAAGAAATTACAGTTTATTTCCCTAACACCACTGCAGAAGAATGTAATTGCATTAACCCAATATTTTCTTGAATAAGTAGGGGTTTTTTTAAAGAATAGTGTCTGTGCTCAGGAGTGATGGGAGTCACAATCACTCTCTTTAAAAGTCTTGCCCTTTAATCCTAGTAATGCCCTTACATAAATCTATGGTACAGCTCTGATTGCTGCATTTCAAAAAAGATTTTGTATTCATGAAAAAGGTCCTGGAAAGCACAACCCAAATGAGAAGTTTGAGCAGTTCATCTATCAGAAAAAACTATGGTATTGGGGCCTCTTTAGAAAGGAGAAGACAGGATAATGACATATAAACTCCCTCTTTCATGTTAAAACTCAAGGCCATCCAATGAAACTAAATGTTGGGAGATTCAGGACCAATTAAAACAAAATTATTTCTTTCCAGAATAAATTGGACTATCACATGTCATGAAGGCCTCCAATTTAGACACCTTAAAAGAGGCTAGGCAAATTCATGGAGAATCAGGGTATCAGTAGCCACTAATCTTGGCTATTAGGGAGAAACATTGGAAGATGACTATTGCCTTTTGTATTTTTAAGCTTCCTAGTTGCCCAAACTATAATAAACTAGATGGGCCCTTTGCCTGACTCTTCTTTTTATGTTTGGGGGTAAGATGAAGCCAGTGGTTGCAATTATTTACTGGAGAGGATATGCATTCTTCAGATTTGTAGTGGTATTCTGAAGCAATATCAGTATTACTGTCTATACTTTTTTTCCATATGCTTAACCCAGTCTAAAATCTCCTGAATGCTTCCTAAGGATTTCCATTAAGGGAAATGTAATGATCAGTGGATGTGGTGAGGAAGAAAGTCCATGCAACCTTGGCAAGAAACAAAGGCCATGTTTAATAACATTGGTGGGAAAAGATCACTTAGCATAGAATGATCTTTAAAAGATTTTTGAAGACTGGGTTCATGATTTCCCTAGAGATTAAATTCCAGGAGGAGAATATTCTCTTTGGACTGCATAAGAGGGCTGAAAAATTTTTCAATTATCCTAAATCAGCAGCAGATGGAGTGAACAGGAAGTATGCTCCATTCCAGAATAGAAGCCTTCCATTTCATTACGTGCAGCATTCAGACATATTACATTTTCTGTTGAAAACAGCTAAGGGTACAGTTACAGTAACTCTGTTAAGCAAACCTCAAAATAGCCTTTGAGCCTAAGTTTGGGCTTAAACCAAAATATGAATTCCTCAGCTGGCTAGCTTCATATAAAGGACAGCTAAACATTCTTTGCCAACCTCCAATGGAAGAGGTCTGGGTAAAATTGAGAAAGTGAAAAACAAACTTCATACAGCTGTCTAGTTTGTTCAGAACTTTCTCAGTATGAGATCAGGTAGTGATACAGCTCCCTTTATTGTCCTTCACAGTACAGTATCATTGCAGAAAAGGACTTCTATATGAGCAGTAGGCTTACCCCCATCCCTACCCTCAGACTTTCACTCATTGGCTCAGTAATAGCCTTCACATGAGAATACAGTAGCTCACACATAAGTTTCTGTGTGATCATATGGATGTTATTCCTGCATAAGTAGTCCCCAGTTTAAGAACAAGTTCCCTTCCCATGGTCTGTCCTTAAGTCGAATTTGTATGTAAGCTGGAACCGTATTATTGTACAATTCTGTATAAGTAGCATTGTGTAATCAGCTCAAACCATTGTGCGTGTAACTTGAATCATTGTGTATTTAACTCGAATTTTGCTACAGTAGGCTCTGTTCTTAACTATGGGTCGTCCTTAAACTGGGCTTCTTAACCTGGGGACCACCTATACGTATTAACTCACAAATGACTGGGGAGATAACACTAGTGCCCTCTTCAGGCATGGGAAACCATTCTTTCCACTCAATAACATGTGATATGCCTATTGTCAAAAAGGAAGTGCTACTATTGCATCAAAGTTTTTGCTTTTTTGAAGGGACTACATAAATTAAATGCTGGATTATGACTGATTTTTCTATAAAATCCATTTTCCACAACAACGTTACTTCCCAAAATATGGATACATTACATACAGTATATAAGAATAGAAAATGTGGAAGAGGGTTGTAAGTTTTGGTTTGTTTTTACATCCTTGTAATTTTTCCACTTTGAGGAGACTGAAATTTATCAGCAGCATCTTCCCTCAACCTGCAGATGGAGTACACCACAAGACTTTTTTGTAAACAAGGGTTTTTTTGTTTATTCATTTATTAATTTACAGGGTTTGTGTATCATCAATTCCACAAGGACTTTCAGTGGTTTACAAAACTAAAGATATAACCATTAAAACAGTTAGAATCAGTAGCATCATATCACAAAATAACTTCAGTGTCCACATTAAGTGAACATGCCCACTTTTGAACATCATCCCTACCTAGAGCAGGAGGACCTAGCAATAATAATACTTGCCCCCATACTCTTAAGACTATCTCAAAGCACTCTACATTGGATTGGCTCTTAGGACTATACAAAAGTTGTAGCAGATGCAAAATGCATGTTAGCTGGCACTCATCACCATTAACCCATTGCCACAGTGATATGGGCCCTGCGTTGGCTTCCAGTCAACTTCTGGGTACAATTCAAAATGCTGGATTTAACCTATGAAGCATTATATGCCTTGACACCTATCTTCAAGGCTGCCTACTTCAATTAGGATCAATCCATCTGATTCAGTCTTCTTGGAAGATGCTACTAGTTGTTCCCCACTTCCATGAGGTAAGCAGGGCCGAGGTCCAGAAATGCTGCTTTTCTGTGGTAGTTCCCTGGAGATCAGTATCAGTTCTCTTAGACTTATCCCATCATTGATGGCCCTTCAGAAATTGCTGAAAATGGAGCTTTTCTAAGGTGTGGTTACAGAATAAGAATGCCATCTGTGGTTGTTGATAGAGTGTTGTGATTATTGCTGTTGTGTTATTTATATTCTGAATTGTTGCATTTTAACCCTATTTTTCTTTCTTAATAGTTTTGACTGTATAATGAAATTTACTGTGGACATTTTAGTTAAAATGCTTTGATTGTTTTATACCACTCAAGTATGAATAACATGTAAGTATAATAAATAAATATCCAGGCAAACACTAGATGACAGCAAAGAGACAGAATTTTCTGTATTGCTTCCCTGCTTCCCTTCCACTACTATCTGTTGGCTATCTGAAGTTTTGCGGCCCAGGTATGATAGCCCTAATAGATTTAAAGTGGACTAAATTAATTGATATATATATTAGTCAACAGGTCTACTCTAAGCACGATTAAGGCTAAATTCAACCTTTAGAGTCAGAAATAACTTAAAAAGTTGACAAGACCAAATTTTTCATGGCCAAAGTTCCAGAGCCTGAAAATGACAATACAATAGGCAATTGGTTTCAAGGTCCAGTCCAACAGATGAAGACAACGTTCTGCGCCAGAAAAAAAGAGGTCCATAACATGTGTCCCATTATCTCCAGCTGCCTTCCCAGAGTCTCTTCTCTAATTTCACTCCGGCAACCATAACTGTTCCTCAAATCATAATGACTAGATCATCATCCAAAGTTCTTGTGGGTGACAGAATGGAAACAAGAACTGCTAGGTGAATCTAAGGCAACTGTGAATTTAGGAAGATAATCTCATTATTTCAGTCAATCTCTATCTAATAAATTGCTACTTTTAGGCAATTTATTGTCTGAATCTTGCTTTTCCCTTTGTTTTATTTTTAGCTTATTTCTGCAGTCACTAGCCTAGTTCATAACCCATTGTACCATAATGTAATTTATTTGTTTTTTTCACAGCATATTGTGAAAATCCAGCCACTGTGGTTTATAAATCTTCATTTATGGCTTAGCATATTTGTAGAAACTATGCTTGATGAGATATGTGAATCAGTGAATCTCTCTTTATGCAACCATATCTACAAATAATTTCTACCCCCCCAAAAAAAAATGATCAAAAAGAAATCAGGAGCAGGATTTTTCAGGTCTAATTGCTCCCCAATAGGGAGAAACTATCCTTTCTAGCAATTTCTCAGTTGCCCTCCCCTTCCCATATCCCTTGTCATCAAGCCTAGCAAGGCATCAGCTGTATCAGATCTAACGCATCCTGCCACATGCTTAAAGCGAAAGCACCCAGCCGCTGCAGCATCACCAAAAGTTGGTTTCTAAATCAAATCCAGGTTTGAGGCTTAATGATTCTGCCCCCTGAAAACCAACTTTCTGGGCAAGTGGAACATTAATTGGAAGTGTTTATCTCGGAACTGCAGGCTCATGTGCTTAAGGAAAGATCATTATCCACAGCTTGGCAATGTAGCCTGGAAAATATTAACAGCAGAACCAAGTCTCCCCTTTATTTCATGTCACCAACTGCTATGAAACATACTGAGGAAAGCTATAAGCAATTCAGATTTGTCAGTGACAAAAACAGAAAAGATAAGATAAATGGGGGAAAACAAAGTTGCTTTATTTGGACTATTTCTTACACTCTGAATCCCAGAAACATTCTGCAGTATGTAAGATATTTTCTCCCACTAGGGGTATGTTACATGTATTCAAGTCCTGGTGCTACAATTTCAGCAAGAGTTATCCAAGTAGAACTAAAGGGTTACAATGAGTCCTGATTAAGAGAAGCTCATCACAAATTACCTTTCCAATTTTTTCCCAGCTTTCTGTAGTAATTTGGAAGGGACCAAAATTCAAGTATGAGGTAGAAGATGAGTGGAAAGCAAATCTCAGGACAGCAGAGGGTTTTATTTATACACACACACATACTTTTTATTCCCAAAATAGTTTGTTTTTTATATCCAAAACTTCCTTGGGAAACTCTTCAGGCCACCCCATTTCTTATGTTGAAGTTGGTATCTTACCACTACCTATTTTCATTTGGACTATTTTCCCTGAGATTCAGCTGTTTTTCCCTCCCTCCATCTTTTTCTGATTTTTTTTATACTTTGGATTGTTAGGAAGTGTGTGTGTGTGTGTGTGTGTATTTCCTTCTTGCTGCACAATCACTTTGCATATCAGAAAGGGCGTATGTTTTGTAAATAAATAATAATAATAATCCCCCCATAAAAGTAACACTCCAAATGCACAGGTCATAAACCAACACCATACAGTCACCGTCTGATACCAGTGTAAATTCAACACTGTCTGCATTCCTGCCAATTTGACAGCTTCCTTGGTAAGCCACATGTCTAACTTACAAGAAGTGGTAGATGCAATCAGCAAATTTAGCTTGATCTGGTCTTCTTTTAGCAGAATATTTGATCAAGAGCCAAAGTTGAATTATTTAGATTTGCTGATTGCATTTTTCCATTTCCTGTAGGTTAGCCCAAGGGTTTAGAGGGTAAGCAATACAGTGCACATAAGTTTGGCTGAAATACAAACAGACAACTTTCTCCTCTGATGTTATTTCCTTATGTGTCAAATAGTTCACTACGTTCATGCATTTCAAGGCAGATCATTACTGTTCCTGCCTTGATCAGAACTACAAAGACATGTGCACACTAGCAGAGGGAGCCCCACCAAATTCAGTGGGAGTTATTCCCCAGGGAGTGTGGGTACATTTACACTTGAAGTCTGCAATCCCATATCCATTTACCTTGCAGTAAGCTCCACTAAACTCTGGAACGTGCTTAAGATGTTGTACACTATGGAGAAACTGGAAAGAGGTGTTTTTTTTTTTTTTTTTTGGTTACATTCATAATAGTGAGCCATTCAGTGAATAAGAGTGGTAGCCAATTTGGGCTAGATAACAGGAAATACTTCTTTATTCATACATAACATATGGATTTCATTTTCCTGCCACAAGCTGCAATGATCAACCCCAACAAGGAGAGTTTTAAAAAATGGTATTAGACGAAGTCACAGAGAACAATAATATCATTCATCTGTTAGCATTGCTGGTCATATGCTACCCTCAATATCACATTTTATTGATTTATTTATTATGTGAATGGGACAAGATCCTCCCTTGTCTACTTTGGCCCTTACAATGCTTAGACAGAGAACACAAGCACATTCAGAATATCTCAGCCTTATTTTGCCCCTCTCCTCTTTCTGTGAATGCTACCTCCTCAAGTTCTGCCTGAGAAAAAAAAGGGGGAGAAGACCTTTGTAAACCTGAGTCAGAGACAGAGATTGCAGTCAGCAAGCAAGAGAGATAGATGGAGAAAAGGCAACATTGCCAATTTGAAGTTTATAGTTTTCTGTATCAGTTCCATAGCAAAGGCAAACTATACTTAGGTGATGACATTTTCTATCCACAAATATTTTCAGTTGCAATATAATGCTCAGGTGATAGTGCTTGGGGGCTGTTCCAACCCCAGCAGAAATCAGAACCCTGTAAGGACACCATCAGCTAACCAGCACTCTGTCCCCTTCTCCATCTTCATAGAAAAACAAAAATACTTGTTAGTGGTCTTCTGTGTTTCTGTACTTGCATTCTTCAGGCCCCTTTCCTGTGCTGTCGCTGGTGCAGACATACCAAGAACATTGAATTTGGGTTCCACAGCAAGCCAGTATTTTACACTATACCAGGAAGCTGGGAGGTGGGCCAAGCTGGGCTTTCACCCAACGAGAGCCCAGACAGCCCTTCCTATTGGCCAGAAGTACAACCCAGCTGTTTGGGGAAGAGCTTTCACTGTTATTACCACAGATCCCCAAATGACATAAGAAAGGAAAACAGAACATATTTGCAAGGTGCTGGCAGTATTATCATATGAAATACCTCATCCTAATTATTTGTCATATCAGAACCCCCATTCTGAAACACCCCAGGACTGAAGAATGATGCTAACGTCCTAGTTTAATATGATCTCTCTCTTCTCCCTGAAAAAACTGTGAACACCATAAAGGCAAACCTAAACATTAACATGCATTGCCAAACAAAAAAGATCTTCCTAGAATTTCTGTTACTAACTGCTGGTTTTGAATCCTGTCATTAAGGTCAAGGGCAAGATTAAAAATCTGACCGTGGGAATTTGGGACATAAAGAAAAAAGAGAGGAACATGGGAGACTTGATAATATTATCATGACATTCTGCTATTCTGTGTGCTCTTCTTGTCTTGTCTTAGATGACCTTGGATATGGCTCATGTTGAGCAGTGGAAAAAATTTTGCTTGATAAGCCTTGGTTACTCTTTTAAACAGACTGAAATTACTAGACCAACTTATCAAAAAAATAAAATGAGCAAATTATTTCAGAATGATTCCATTCAATTTTATTATAGCCAGCAGATAAAACATAGTAAAGAAAGGGAAAAGAAAAAGAGAAAATAAATAAAAAGCAAATAAGATATAGAGCAATCTGTCTTACTTTCCACTATGGATTCCCTGCAGAATCTTGATGCTAAATAACAAAACTTCAGCAAGCAGGAACTCACTGTGGAAGAATCTGACTGACCAGAAATTGCTGCTAAAAGGGGGATTTCAGAATGATAGTTTTGCAACTTATAGGAAGGAAAAATGCAGAGAATTGAAAATTATGTACTGGACACAATAACTTTGGATGCTTGACATTTAAAATAAATACACTGTAATTTACAAATTATATCTGGGTGGTACAACTTGTGCCCTCGGGTCCTTGGTGTAGCCCTAAGCCATCTATACTGTAATCATTAATGCAGCAACAATAAACATGTTAAACAGAGAGGAGCAATCCTATTAACTTCATTAATTTAATAGTAATTAAATTAAAATTACAGATTCAGCTATAGTTTCACCTTGATTCTCCCTACTTCTTTTTTTATTCTAATCCTGCCTCGTTTTTTGATGTGCAGATGCTGGCATGCCATGAACAGGACAATGTAGCCCTCTGCTTATAAAAGATGGCACAACCAAAAATTACAGAGAAAATGCTCAGTAGTTGACTAGATAGGCAATGTAAAATGCCAAAAGAAGAGAATATATATTGCTCAGAGTCGAACTGTGGTGTCCTTGATGCTCTCTGAGCTTGGTTGTTGGCTTGCAGATGTTTCATTACACTGACAATGTTACCTAGTCGGGTAAATGAAACATCTGCAATCAAACAACCAAGCTCAGAGAGCACCAAGGACTCCACAATCTAAAATGCGCACAATAGAAGAGTACCTTGAAGTAGGGTAACAATAACAAAAGTGATTTTGTACAGTTTATAATATCCTGATATTATTGAGGCTTTAAACATCCAAAGTCAATACAAAAGTATGCCATACAATCATGATAAACCCATCTCAAAATTATTTTGCCTCTTGAGGCATGTGTAGGCAAGATGTTTTGCCTACAACGCCTTCCATATCATTATGGAATATGAAAGCAATTCTATAGGCTATATGATTTCTTAACCTAATAACTCTATACAGCTTGGTGAAATGAGAGGAAAAGGTAACCTCAGAACCTATGCCCTACTCACACCGTATAGCCAGAATGATTGATATGTTGGCATCACATTTCAAACATTTGAAATCTTCACTGAAGACCCCCTGAAGCATCAGGATTTTTCCAGAAGACACAGTCCCATGAAAATCAGGTAATGTTTACTCAAGCTAGCTGATTTTAATGGACTTATTCCTAAGAAAGCAAATATAAAATTACAGTTTTATAGGGCTTATGTATACTTACCAAAGAAGGAATCCTACTGAATGTAGCAGGACTTAATTCTGAGGATAGTTTGTTCTGTGGAATGCATAGTATTGTATTGTCAGTTAGTCCAAAGCTAGACAACACCAAATCTAAAAGTGGATGGAGTTAATGCGCAACATAACCTATTTACACACAACCATATATCTCTCCCAAACATATAAAGTCATATAGCCACACACTTCCTCATTCACACATACACCTCTGCCTCTCTAGTCCTCTGCAAACAATGAGTCTGTACATGCAAATGCTGTAAGTATGTTAAGGCTGAGTATTCACAAGGGAAACTTCACCTCCAACATCCACATACATCCAGCGTCTCCCCAGCCTTTCCCCATGAACATACTAATGTCTGGAGGGAGTTTTAGGTTGTTTGGCTGATATACGTACAGACGTCAGTAAGATGGGAAGTCCTAAAAAAGCAGAATTCCCAACTACAAGAAGTGCTCAATATATAAAGGTCTACAGAGCTACTGGGTAGACACAGATGTTGAGGTGGGCCTTGTGTTTCAATGCCTCCAACACATATTTAACAGGTCAAACACAACTAGAAGGCTTCTGTCACCCATTTTCTCTCTCACATTTCCGTTCTGTTCTTTCCCTTATCCCACTTGTTTTGTCCTCCCTCCTTGAAGCCTAGGAAGAGCCTGCTTTTCCCAGAATTTCACAACTCAAGTGAAAAATGAATGCCAAAACAAAACAGATTTTTTTTTTAAGATATCACAACATGTACAGAAGATCACTTAGTTTTAAATAATCATGTGATTATAGTTTCCACAGTATACCAAGAGTTACGTATTGGTTCACGCCCATGTAGCAGAAAAGTACATATTATTACTGGCTGTTAGTTTTTGAGTCCTACCACATACAAGGAAAATTCCATGTCTGTTGCTGAACATTCACTGTGCACCGGCTATAAAATAATGCCAATGCACTGCAAACTGGAGAAATCTCCAGAATCAAGTTTCCCCAAAGAGCCAGCTTCTATCTCTTCGGCTCTCAACCAGATGTTTATTTGCACATTGCTTCTTATATTTTGTCCTCCAATTAGAGAAAAACTGCACCTTCCACATAGCAAGAAGTTCAGCTATCATCATAAATCACTTAAAGATCCCATCAGGTCTTTATATAGAATATTTCCATATTTGGTGGAAGCATTATGCGCTGCTAGAACCTAATACTGAAAATAGATGTATTTCCTCTTTTTGAAACGCACACAAGGGAAAGATGAGGATCATATCTAATTAAGCAAGAGATCTTCAACATACGATTGTAGTGTGGAGTGTTTTTACTCAGTGATCCAGCCATGAGCTCCACCAAGATACTCCATTATTCCCTTTCTTACTCTATTCCCCTAATTTTTCCCCACTTGCCATTCAGCATTCCATACTTGCTGTTTTATTAATCTTACTGGATCTCAGGTGCTTCCATTTAGAGGGCATCTGGTCTTTGCTCTTTTTAATCTTTGCTCTTCCACAATGAGCTACAAGAAGAATTGCAACAGAATGATGGCACTTCAGGGATTTAATATCTTTGTGTATACACATGCACACGTCACTACGTTCTGGCCATACAACAGACATGACATAACGTATTGTGGACAGTGTTCGCCCCTTTTCCCATCCTTCACTGGTCATTACGCAACTCCTGCATCTGACACTTTGAACAGGACATTTCCTAGTATCATCTTAGTATTAAGTGTGCATGTTGTTTTCAAGTGCAGAACCTCAGGAATGTAAAAAGAATTCAGTATGATGTCTGCTACTCTGGACAAAAGCTTAACTTACATCCTAATAAATACAGTTATGGATTGGATATAAGTCCTATTAATTTCCTCTAAGAATAATCAATTTCACACTTTGAACTAATCAGATAACCAGGACAGAGAGCCTGCTGGCTTGATTACTTTCTTGCTTGTTCATTGTATCAATCAGTGATAGCAAAACAACTTAAATATATATTTTTTAAAAAATAGTTTCAGCACAGGATGAGTGGTTGAAATGTATACACCGGTATCGATAGTAAGCTCTGCTGTTTTGAATGCAGTCTATTCATTGAGTTTTTCGTAGAAGAATTATACCTAAGAAGAGATCGTTCCAGGAAGCAGTTAATTAAGGATGAGAACCATTTGATTAGGGAAAAAGCAGGGCCACATTGGAAATGTAAGGAGTGGCATTTCCAGCACTTCCTAAACTTCCCAGTGGCAAATTCTTTTACTATGTCCCACTACAATATTATTCTACCCACATATGCAAAGAGATTGCTAGGCACACTGCTGCTCCCCTCCTTCACAAAAAGATGGAAAATGTAGTGGAAAAACATAATGGCAGAGAGGCAAGAAAATTAGATAAACACATAGGAGATTATTCTTACAAGTCCCTCTGGACATCTGTCAGATATGAAGTTCTTCTTTCTTCTCCCCTCAACAAGTAATAGTATTGTTCCCTTCTACCCAGGACTTGCTACGTTGTTTTATTTGTTGTATCCTAATTTCACATTTCTTCATCACTGCTTTCTTCCTAACTCCTTCTGTTTTTGGAGGTCAATCCTCCTTGTGGAAACTTCATGGCAAATGTACTTGGCTTCAAGCCTTCCATCTCTCCAGAAACACCTATATTTAATGAATTGTGGCTGCAACCTCTAACTTTGAAAATCTGTAGAAGCAGATAGTAAAACTAAAAATTAAACAAACAAAAAACCCTAATATCCTTTGGCTGTTTTCACTCAACATGTGAAACCATAATGATGTTCTTGTTATAGTTTAGCCTGCTGTGTGAAGATAAGCATTTTGGCTTCTAACCCTTGGTGTGACATAGAATGTTGTGTGAACCCAACCAATTGTACTTTATTCAGTAAACTATGGTGAAGTTTAGCATATTGTGTGAACAAAGCCATAAAATTGCTAGAACATTTTTTTATTGCAGAAGTAACCTGCCATAATATCAACTGTGCAGCTTGTGGAGGAGTTGTTGTTTTTAAAATCTTGCTCAGGGTTTTACTTCATAGGGCTTACTTTTCCAACTCAGAAAGCATTATTAGTTAGGAAAGACATGTAGATTATACATATATTTAGCTATGTCTACAGAAAATTACCTGGATGTGTCCATGTAGTCACAGGAACTGAGCTCAATTCAAAGTCATCTTTGCTTTCACATTTACTGGAAAGCCATAAACACATTTATAATTCTTGAAGTAGCACAACTGGGCAAACAGACTGCCACTAAACATATTTCTAAGAAGCAAGATTATGGATTGAGCAGTAAACCACTTTGATTTCATTTAAGAATGCCGACTTTTTAATATAATCAATTTCACATCCAAATCTAATCAAACACCACTCAAATCTGTTTTAGAACCTGATTAAATCAGACAAATTTATTGGTTAATCCCAACATCAGTTCTAGTCCAATACAGATTGAGCATTTAACTCCCCAGTGGATTATCCCTTTTTCTATATATACTCTTCATGGACTTGCATAAAGTATTAATCCACCTTTAGGGAAAGAGTTCAATCCATGAAACATTGCCACTCATTCTAACAGAGGGCAGAACCGTTTTGATTTCAGCCTAGAACATCAAACAAGAAGAGCACGGGAAATACCACAAGGTAAATTGCACTTACAACTCTTCTAACGTTTAGCACATAGAAAGCAGTAAGATGCAATCTTGCATATATGCAGTCGTGTGTGTGTGTGTGCGTGTACCGTATATAGTGACTGCTTTGATTTTTTTCTTTGCTGTATTTCTCCGGAACAAGCTCAAAGGACAAATACAGAATCCATGTTTTGATAAATGTGAAAGGAATGCATACTATTGTTGCTATTAGCACGATCATTTCAGTGTATTTTTAAAACAATTTTTTTTTAAATCAAGTTAGTTGGACCTCTTCATTCATTCTTAAGAGCTATTTGTATTTCCTTTCTGTAAAGTAGCAGTGCAAATTTTCAGGTGTGTTTTGTAAGTCCAAAGAACTGGCAAGAATGGGCCAGCTATCTTTCAATTTTATATATATATTTTTCCTCTATTTTAGTCTTCAACTTGGAAATGAATTAACAGCCAATCTTATGCAGCTTTACACTGAAACAAGCTCCATTGTCTCAAAAAAAAAAAAGGACAGTGCCAACAGAATTGCAGCCTTAGAGTTTTAATGCTTTCTTCAATCAAAGCTGATCTGAGACTGCACTTCCGTGCATGCTTATCTACTGAACACAGAGAGGGTTATTTCTGAGTAAATCATATGCTTTTGAGACTAGGTGCAGTTCTTTGGATACAGCATTAGAGTCTGAATGAAAGACTTTGCTCACTTCAACCAGAACTCAGAACAGGAGCAGCTTCCAGTGCTCCTATTGTTTTACAGTTGAGTTTCCCAGCAACAGGCCAGCTAAAAGGTCCTTCACACTCCTTCAGCCCCCCAAAAAAGCCCCTCAAAGGCCTTTCTAGCCTTTGAGAACAGGAGCAAAAGGGCTGCAGAGGCATGTTGCTGGAAACCAGAAAGTAGCTGTGGCTAGGGCTAAAGACTTCCTACACAATAGGACTACCCTGATTGCAGTACCCAAGATCTTACTCAGACTACATCAATATTTGATCAGTATCCACAGAGAGCCTTCTAGTTTCATCTTCAGATCTTGTTTATGTTTGGGGAGCTGTAGGATTTTAGGGGTAAAACTGTTTCTTTAAACTTTGTAGAGGCTAAAAGTACCAATTTCACACTTTAAGGAACGGTACTTTTTTCTATAGAAGTGTATCCACCATCTACTGGAATGGAATGGCAGTTCCCTGGGAATGGCAAGGAGGTAGTGTTTGCTAAGAAAAACAAAATGGCAGTCACTCCAAAGGAAAATGATGACAAGTCATCTTAATCATCTGACAGAGATCTAGTCTACATTCATGAGTATTTTACCAAATACCTGCTCTTTTTTTCTTCAATTGCAATACTGTATTAGCTAATATATATTATGGCTTTCACACAATTTGTCCTCCCTCTGACACTTCTGTGTAATATTAAGGGCCACACTTGCAAGTGGGGTACAATTCCATTCTTAGAGCTAAGGACTTAGCAAGGACACAAGCAAGCTTGTGGAAAGTAATACTTCTTAAAATCACTGTTTTCTTTGTCTGTTCTAGCCTAATTGGTTAAACTGATCCTTCTCTCCATCCCCACCCCACCCCACCCCACCCCACCCCACCCTTCAGCAGGATTTTATTTATATCAACATTCATATTCATGCTTTTAGGTAGCAGAGAAAGTGGCAAAATATTCAGCCATTTCTCCCAAGGCCCGAGTTAGTCCCTTGGAACAAAACTGCCACAGACCTTGGCAAGACATTTACTAACAACCCATTGCGTGTTTACAAGCTGAATGACTGGGGCTAAGAACAGAATGCAAATATTTGCATTCAGTTCCCTAGACTTTTCCATCACCACCCTGCCAGCCCACATACAACCACCAAGTAAAGAAAGGGAGACCAGAGAGGATTCTACTTTCTTCTGATCCATAAGGGACCTTTTGATTTTCTCTCCCTAAAATCCTAGGAATTACAACTGTAATAAGAGATGCAAATATGTTCTCTAGTTCCCTAAGGCCAGGCAAATTCTTATTAAAAATAATTTATTTCATAATGTTTTAAAAATGGAGGCCCAGACAGCTTAACAAGATTTTTCCTCCCACGCTGATCTGGAATTCCCTATTCACTACAATATCTTTGGCGTGAAGTTTAGCCAAAGAATCAAACATGATGCTAAAATGTTACTCAAAAGTACAGGTATTCCTATTTTTTGTTTTTAATATCAGGCATAAGAGACTTTAGCTGTTAACTGGACATCAGGGCCCTGATAGGAGAGTCCCAGTCTTGTATCACCACTGTAGGGAAGCAAAAAACATCAGTGAATCTCAAGTAAAGGAGGGGTTTCAGGGGATAAGAGTTGAGAAAACATTGTTCTAGGTCAGTCATATAGATGTTGGCATACTGTGGAGCCTTTACTTGAGATTCACTGATGCCATTGTCATCATACCTACATGCTTCCTGTTTCCATCCAAAGCACAGTACCAAATTTATCATCTATAGCCAGATCTATGGTACAACTTAATTTGTTCTGACCCATGCTCAATTGATAGAATTAAACCAGGTATTCAGGAGACTGAACCCAACAAGATCAATAGACACATCAACAGAGCCAGATCGATTTCCAGGGAAGACTTATAAAAAAGAACATTACCAATCACCTACAACTCACAGCTCAATCCACTGAAACTCGTTATTAATAAGCTAGAGCCCATACTGGACAATGACACTGCACTTTCTCAGGCACTGGGTGGCAGGCCCATACCTGCATACAGACAATCCCCGCCTGAAGCATATTTTCACAAATAACAAGAAACAACAGGAAATGATTCTAACATGGAAACCAGACCCCGTAACAAACCCAGATGTCTACTTTGCCCCCATATCTATACTAATAGCACCATGACAGGCCCCAGCAAGTACACACACAAGATGAGAGGTGCCCTCACATGGTCTTTCTTTAATATGATATATGCCATCATCTGCCAGCAATACCCTTCTGGATTCTACATAGGACAAATAAGGCAAACTTTGCACAAAAGAATTAATGGGCACAAGTTTGACATCAGGATTCAAAACAAGGATAAAGTAATATCAGAGCATTTCAACCACTGAGGACCCTATTATAGACCTGAAGTAACCGTTTTGGAAAAAAGAAACTTTAATAGCATCACTGACTGAATTCACAAACATCAAAAAGTTTCAGGCTATTTCAAGTGGTCTCAGCAAACACAACTCTAACCCATCAGAATTGTTAATGGATAATTTACTTGTAATATGCCTCACAAGTGGGAAAGATTGAAACAAAGCTCTGTCAAAGGGATCCCTCTGTAAATAAACACTATACCCAAGGATGGAAAAGGATAGTGCTTAGTGTGCAGTATTACCTAGTTCACAACGCAAAGGAACCATCACTACATCTCTAGTCTTGTGGGACCCCCAATAATGAAAGCCTGGAAAATACAGCCAGGGCATATCACAGGAATTGTCCATCCTTTCATTATCCAGAATGTAATAATTTTGGGGTAGAAGCAGCAAAAATGATACCATTTATGCAAGTGCTTCTGCTTCACATGATCTTTTGAACCTCATAGTCTTAACATTGAGTTCTTTGTGACAAACAGACTATTTGATAAACTGGAGCTAAGTCTTAAAATAGCTTAAATTTCTGAGCTACATTTCAACCATTCCAGTCCTGCAGATCCCACTCAGCTGTATTTTAATGGTAACATTTGTTTCACCAGTAATTAAATGAGAAGGTCCAACCTCCCCAGTGATTCTTCCCAGAAGGCTATTAATGTTTACTGAACACAAATGAAAACAATACAGTGGATAAAAATCACACAGTTCCATGCCTTTGGCATAGCTCCTCAACACAGAATGAATTGCCACGGTACATTAGCATCAGTGCATTACACAACAGTGATGAGTAATACAGGGTCATATACACTTCCTTTAAAAAGATACTCTTGCAGAGCTATTTGTTTTAAAAGGAAAACAATACCAATTTTGCATTAATGCTATAGGAGCAGTCTGTGTCCAAGTCCTGGGAGATGGTCTGTAGAGAATAAAAAGTAATGCCAATTAGTCTGAGACTTTGGTAGCCAAGCAGTTCATTTATGGAAGACAGCCTCTGCTTAGAGCAGCAGCTTCAATAATAGTCAGTTGTCTAAATGCCTCTGTTATTGAAAGAGTTGTCCAGTCCCAATCTGGTTGCCCATCTACTGAGCAAATGCCTAGGTGGCCTAGCTGACTGTAGTGGGATGCCTTGCATTTCTATTTAAATTCATAGTAATTACTTCAAAACAACATCTAAACAAATACATGAGCATATACAACTCTGTTCCCTTTGTTTTGTGGGTGTCAATGCTGATCCACTTACTACTTTGAATTATAACTCCCATCATCTCCAGCCAATTGGTGTTCAGCACACAGTCAAAACATCTGGAGGACATGAGGATGGGCTTAGTTACGGTGATAAAGGAAAATGCATATCCCATTCACTAGGCTTTCTATATTGGTTGTGAAAGACCCTCAGGGGGAATAGAGAGCGCTCCAAAATATCACAGGTCAGGCTTTTTCCATTGAGATGATTGCATCAAAATAGCTGAATGAATGGTAAGATGATACAGAAGGCCCTAGAAGACACTGAGGCTGATTTCAAATGGTAGTCTGCATAAGTAGATTTCTTGAACTGATCAAATCTGCCATGACAAAAACTAAATGTATAGCCTTCAAGAAAGGGCATCGCCACCCATTGTGGAGATGGGTGAAGCAAGGCAGGTAAGTAGCAAAGTTCTTGATAATCTAAAAAGTCTTTGAATTCTACCAGCCATACAACTGCTCTAGGATCAGATCTCCTATCTAAACCTGGTCTTATAATGTCCACAGACTGAATCAGCTCTGATAACATGATGCTAAAGAATCAGAATAATTTTATGTTTGCTGACTCTTTGGTGAGCACCCCTTTGATCTATTCTACCCTAAAAAGAGGCAACTTGAATAGACAGAAGCAGGAAAATAACAATTTGCAAACAAGCATGGTATATTCTAATGTCCACCAAAACTTTAGATTTCCTTCTTACAGAAATGTATTATCCTGCTGCTTGATTCATGAATATTGCTCTTCTAATTACAGAAAACTGATCTATACCAGCAGTGCCAAATTATACCCATTTCAGCAAGTTTGCTTAAGGTGGACACTGAGTCTCTGAGCTAATCAAGGGCTCCACACTACTTTTCTGGTGAAAATAACTTCCTCTTGGCTGTTCCACCCCAGTTCCCCAAAGTGCTATTTGCTGCAAAAGGGGAAAAAAACAGTATCTTGATTCAGTAAATAAGAATCAGGATGAACTTTACTCCAAAATGTCCCCAAATATCCAGAAGGAAATGAAAGGCAAAGCAAACAGAGTTTCTCCTAATTGGTAACTTCTGGAAATATTGGACTACAACACCCATCATTTACACTTAGCATAGCCAGACTAGATTTTAATGTATCTGTAGTCCAACACATCTGGGGTTTTACCCTGGAATTATTCACCATCTCATATCCTTGTTAACAGAAAATCAAAATTTTACACTTTTCAGTTACTCAGTCATGATCCCTTTTGCACATTTTAACCATATGTTCATTCCGGCAAACATGATTTTTAGAAAGAGATCCTGAATTCCTTCCTCTATCTACATTTGTTAGCAATCCACATATTCCATTCTGGTTTTTAATTGTCTTGCAATACAGAATTCAGATTAGAACCAGCAATGCTAATGCAAAAATAAAGCCTTTTTCAATAGTACAAATATGGAGCATTGCTTAATATTGAAAAATACCAAAAAAGAGCCAAAGAGTCAATTCAACTCTTCTCTCCATTCTGTAAATCATGCCACTAGTCCCCTCATCCTTGATTCCAAAATGTTAGAGTTGCTCTACAGGGTAGGACAAGCACCAATATTGGGTTACCACAATCATCTCCAAACTGGTGCTTTCCTAGCCTATCAATTCTGGGGATTGTAATCCAACATTATCTGGGGAAAGTTAAAGATAAATAATTTTGGGAACCCCAAGGAAAAACACAGCAATATTTGGACACTTCCATACTGCCCTGTTTTCTACTCTCCAATCATCAAAACCTAGTGTGAAGGCAATCTGGGATCATCCTTCAAAGCCAGTGACACTATATCTACCAAAGGAAACCTGGAAGTGGAGTGAGGAGAGAGTTCCCACCCATGGAGAATAGACTACCCTAAAGTTTTGCAGAGTTGCAGTTTCACATGCACAGCAGTAATAAAGGGATTCAGGTCCTGGACTTTGCTAACGGCATGAGAATGGGCAGGACCAGAACTGATTCCAACTTCTACAAAGACTTGATGCATACTTCATCTAACAATTTAGATCCTAATGAACAGTAACTGTAGGATTTGTCTGCCACTCACTAAAGGAAATCAGAATGGGAATCTATTATGAGAAAGAAAGAAAGAAAGAAAGGAAGGAAGGAAGGAAGGAAGGAAGGAAGGAAGGAAGGAAGGAAGGAAGGAAGGAAGGAAGGAAGGAAGGAAGGAAGCCCTTAATGTTATAATAATGTCATCTATATGCTCTCTTTCCCAAATATTACTATTCTTGTTCAGGATGTGCCTGGATCTACTAAGTATCTAAAAAGCTTCTCAGCAATATGGAAGTCTGAAAACAGAAGCATATATTACAGTTTATTGTTACTTTTTTAAATTAGGTTGCTCCTTAGATCAAATAAGCACTTGAATACCATCCATACTCCAACCATGACATCTAATTTCCCCCATCATCACTAAGTCAATACCAGAAAAACTCCTTCTGCTTTTTCACTACATCTATCATGGAACCAGGAAGTGGAGTTTTTTTCCCCCTCTTTCAGACCCAGATGGCTGCTTTCTCCACCAGACCATAGACATGTGGTGTAATCCTTTCAGAAGAAAGGTTAAAATAATGTAATCGCATTAAGTCTCTCCAGCAACCTCAGTCAAAGTCTGGTGTGTAAAAGAAAGGAGGAGAATGATACAATGACCTCCACTAACAGTACTCCTGTCCTTCAAAGTTGAAGGAAGTGGGTGTTTAGGCTGGAGAAGAAAAGATGGGGTGGGGGCAGGAAGCCTGACAATATTCTTCCTATATCTAAAAAACTGTTTCATCATAGAGTTAAAATTGGGAGAACTGTCTGATGGGAAGAAGTGGTGGACTCTAGGACTTTCCTTCACTAGAGATCTTTGAAGACTACTGTATAGCCAAAGACTAGGGAGCCACAAGTTAGAAATGCTATAGCTCTGGATCTCTGTGTACAAATGGCATAGAAGTGAATTCAGGCAACTGGGTTAATTCACAAAATCATAACCCAGTTAACCATGGGAGACCCCATCGTGTGAAAACAGCCTATGATTCTATATCCATAGGAGGTGTGAAAAAATTAGGCTTCAATTTTTAAAATGTACAAAAGGAAGTTTTCTACTTATCTGTAAACTCAAAATGTAATGACCCAGCCATATGTAACTATGTAGAATATCTGAACAACAGTTCATAAAGAGGGTCTTCTCTTACGGGAACAGAAATAAAAAGTTGTCTTTTGTTTTAGTTGGTTTGGTTTAAATGAACTGCAGTCAATGTAAAGACGCCTGTAATCTCCCGACTACTGTTTTAATCATCTTTAGTGAGAAATCAAGTAATAGCCACATTTCACTTTTTTATATTTCATTTCCTGTACTAACTTTAATGATTCTTCTCCAACTCTGTGTATAAATTATTCAGCCTAATGCATGTTGTGCATATACCCTGTGAAATAAAGCTAAGGAATGCAGATACCTATAATATTTATAGACGAAGAGAAACATTAAAAAAGAAAACTCTTAGAGAATTATAAAAGCAAAACCACGCCAGAACACACACACACACACACCCCAGTTTTCCTGTCCGAAGTCAGAACGGTGGGAAAGCTTTAAAAAAAAATTTAAAAAGCGCCCAGGCAGAGCTACGATGTCGAAGCGCCCCCTATCCACCGAGATGGGACGCTGCAAATCCATTGGCGGGGGGGAGAGAGGGAGAGCGAGCGAGAGAGAGAGATGCAGTCCCCGCCGCCGTATCTCGAAGTTGCATGAACGTTTCCCCGAAGAAAGAGATGAGCGGGAAATTATTTCAACGACCCCAAACGAGCCACCCACGCAAAAGCGAGGCCACGTTCCCAGGACGCCGCGGCCACGAGTCCGAGCGGAGACGACCGAACCCTTTCCTCTCCCGCGCGCTCTCAAACTCCGCCGCCGATTCCCTCCGCACCTAAGCAACCTATTGTCCTTCCCGGCTCCCAGCCAGACTGTCTCCGGTTCAAGCGCCCACCTCCCCTCCCCTCCCCTCCCCCATTCTTCTTCTCACTTTCTGCCTCCCTCTCCCTCGCACACACGCACGCACAAAGACATCCCCCTTACCTAGGCGGCTCCTGCCCCGCGCCGAGAGAAGGCAGACGTCGGTTCCAGCTGCGGAAGCAGCTCGCTGGACGCCTCGCTTCTAATCGCTTCCCTGGCCAGATGCAGATTCCCCGGGCTCTCCGTCTCTCGCCCGCCCGCCCGCCTTTAGTGGAGAAGCTAGAGGGGGAGGGGAGCGAGGAGACAGAGAAATATGCAAAGGCAGGAAACGGAGACGGCAGGGGCCAGTGCGGGAGATTAATGGGAATCAGCCACCCCCCACCAGCTGCCAACAAAGAAACCTGCTCTCTGGGGCGAGTTGGCTTCTACGGCCGCCTGACCAGACCAGCCCGCTGCAGCCAGTGCTCTGGAGTACGGCGCGGGCCAGGCTGTGCGGGGGGGAGGGAGCCATTGACATCTCCGGGCCGCCGCCACCCTCTCCCCCTCCCTTCAATCCCCCCCAAAGTGGGACGGACCGCTCACTCCCGTTCTCTGAATCGCGTTCGAGCGCCTTTCGCTTGCGCACACCTCCTCCGACAGGGTCACAACTAGCGAACAGAAGCAACTTTCCGTCCGCCTCGAAGGGAATCTGCATCCTTCTGGTTTTACAAAAAGCTGCAGAAGTAACTTGTGATCCCACCCCCCACCCCCCATAATTAATTCCCTGACGAGCAGCATCTGGTTCCGATAAATTACCAAAAAAAAAAGGCGCGGAGGTCTTATGAATGAATACCAGAACCGTTTGCGAAGGATCGGTCTGGGGACAGCTTTGAAGGTTCTTTTTCTGCTTCAAAGCATTCGCGGTTGAGGAGGGTGCTACTCCCCACGACCTCGCATACAGCACATGGGTTTCTGTTCATACTGTCTGCTATTTTCTGAGTGCACACACCCCATCTTTTAACCACTTAACTGCCTGATTACTGGATTTTACCTTGTACTAAACCATGGTTTGTTTAGTGATGGACTGGTGAATGAACCATCATGGCAGATTCACTCATAATTGCAAATTATAAGTGGTTCGCACACCATGATGTCTGATCTGAGCCACAGAACAAGGGGAAAAAAATAAAGCCACCCATAACCATAATATGAAATGTCTTGGTCATGCTCTAAGATAGCCAAGACAAAGGGCAGGATAAGACAGAGCAGAAAATACAGTTTTCCATTTCTTTAGAGCTAAGGCCTACTCAGTTTTTTTAAAATATGCAGGCATCATCATTCATACTGGTGGTCAGCACAATACTGCTACATAAAGCTCTATTACAGAGACCTTTCCCTTGGCTTAGATGGCCATTCACAGTGAGATTAACAGATTATACATAGTGTCTATTTTAGGGCAATGTCTTTATTAGGACCACTCAAAAAATCTTTTCAATGTGCAAGCTTTGAGATTCCAAGATCATTTAAGCATGTCAGGAAGGAGGCAAATGGAAAGTGATAAAAACTTGACCAGATGTCATTGACCAAAAGTTGCTGAACTCGTTTTCTCTTTTTAGTGGCTTAGATTGCTGGGAATAGCAGCTCAACAGTATCTAGAGCAGCCTTTCTCAAACTTTTGACCCTGGAGGAACCCTTGAAATATTTTTCAGGCCTTGGAGAACCCCTGCACATTCAGGCTCAAATATAGGCCAGAAGTTACAAGAAAAGTATTATATTTGTTTCATGTGTAGGCCTGTATATATATGCATTAACAGTGTTCTTAAACTAAAAATAAAAAAACTTACCTCTTTCATGTGAAACCTTTGCTTGTTTTTTGCTACACAAATGCTCAATTCTGGGCCAAACTTGAGTTTTGGAGATCAGTTGTAGGACATTTTTGGCCTTTTGCAGGTTGCATGTTATTGGACTATTTTGGGCTACTTTTAAGGGCATGTACAGTTTTTGAGCGATATATCAAACTGTCATGCATGATAATTGTAAAATGCATCACAGGGATGCAGATAACGCCGGCACCCTGAGTTAGATCAGCCGGCCTCCTTCCCTCTCCCTGCACCACCACCACCTCTTTCCCCAAATCCAGCTTTTCCTTTCTTGCCCTGCTTTCCACCTCCTCTTCCAAGGACCCCTTTGCAAAATTAGAGGGGGACTGATGCCTTGCAACCTCCAACACCCCTCCCCTTAATATTTGGACTCCTCAACCTCTCCTGAAATCTCGGCACCCTGATACCAAAGCCACCACTTTTTCCTTTCCCCCGCCTCCTTCCCCACTCCCACCTCTGAGGGTGGCTCCTGGTGCCGGTGATGCCCAGACCAGACCAGCCCCAGAACTCCTGCACCCGCCCTGAGACAGAGCCCCCCGGGCTGCTGTACCTGCAGAAAGGCAGAAAGTGCGCCTGCAGAAAAACTGGCAGTTGGACGGTTTTTCTTCAGTCTCTGCTTTTTTTAAAATAAATAAATCATGATCTCCCAGGGAACCCTAGTGACCTCTTGTGGAACCCTGGCTGAGAAACCCTGATCTAGAGACTCACAGTTTCCACCACCATCATTACATTTGGATGATTAGTCTCTAGACTGCAGGATATACCTGCAGATATTCACATTAATCTCTACCTGGTGCTGTGATGGTTTCATTTCCTACCTAAGATTGCAGGAAAAATAAAGCAGGAAACAATGGTGGATTCCTCACTAGATAAAATCCACTTAAAACTATAATCACTCTTTGATTAAATACACCAATCTCTTGGTAGGTGAAAAACAGAAGATAAATTATACTGTCATTATTATTAACAAAGTTGGAGATAATTTTAGATGTATGGCAAATTTTATATAAAAAAAGAAGGAAAAACTGCATTGGGCAGCTTTATCTAGCGCCTATGAAGATGAATAATCAGAAAAGAATACTGTAGTTTCAGAGTTTCAGGTAATACACAATTTCTTCCTCTCATGCAGAATCTCATAGATGAATAGCTAAATGTGATATCCTTCAAGTCAGACAAAAAGCAAAACAGGCTGTGAAAAATTAGTTATATTTTATTTCAATTTCAGATTGTTCTGTCAA
The DNA here is from genome assembly GCA_030867105.1 of Liasis olivaceus. Classification (NCBI taxonomy): domain Eukaryota; kingdom Metazoa; phylum Chordata; class Lepidosauria; order Squamata; family Pythonidae; genus Liasis; species Liasis olivaceus. Next base: position 92,871,665 of record CM061349.1, on the reverse strand, counting down.
TCATTTTTTAAAACATGAAGCAAATTAACATGCCAACACATTACAGTAATTAAAAAAAAAACAAGCCTTGACTCAGATTATCAAAGTTTAATATTAATTAAATATATCCACCAACGGTAGGTTCCTTGACAAATTCCCAGCACTGAATAATGAACACTTTAATACAATATGGAACAAATTCTCTGTTCTTCACTGGTCACTGTACCTAACATAATGCATCCAGTTCTAGACACCATCTTTTAGGAAGGACATACAACAAGAGCATGTTCAGAGGAAAGCAGTCAAAAAGATAAAGAGCCAGAAGGGAAAATCTGATGAGGAATGCTTGGAGATATTGGGTTTGTTTAGTCTGGAGAAGAGAAGCCTGTGGGGAACAGGATTGTCATGCAGAAGACAGGGCAGAATTGTTTAGAGTTGTTCTAGAAGGCAGGACAAGAAACAAATGGGATTACATTACAAGGACATAGATTTCCATTGGACGTCAAGAAAAAAACTAAAGAATTATTCAACAGCGGGACACACTAAGGACTCTTCCAATCATTGCCAGTCACTCCAAGGTCATGGGCAATAAAACCTAACATATTTTACACATCTTGAGGCTGCCCTTGGATGCTGTTGGAAAAAGAGGAAAATCACCTCACATTGCTTGAATTCGTGCATCCAAATACAGACAACTGGATGCTTTCCACATAGTATATTTATTTTATTTATTAAACAAATTTATATGGCCACCCAACTCACACACGGTGACTCCAGGCAGCCCACAAAAATAAAACCCAAATACAAAAAAACAATACCCCACCCCACCCCGCTGGCAGCAATAAACACATTCAAATTAACCATTGGATTGGCTCTGTATCAGCCTAGGGTTCCCAGGCCCACTGACAAAACGTCTTCAGGGCCTTCCATAAATGTATCAAGGTGGGGACCAGACTTATCTCCAAGGGAAGGGAGCCACCACCAAGAAGACCCCTTTTCTGAGTCCCACTAAATGTACCTCCCTCAATGAAGGGACCCACAACATACCCTGCCTCCCCGCTCCAGTGGGCCGGGTAGATGTAACTGGGGAAAGGCAGTCCTTCAGATAACCTGGCCCCAAGCCATGTAGGGCTTTAAAGGTGATAACCATCACCTTGAATTGGACATGAAGCAAATTGTCAACCAATGTGGCTCCTGCAAAAAAAACGTGTGGGCCATCACATTTTGAACCAACTGAAGCTTCTGGATACTCCTCAAGGGCAGCCCCATGTACAGCGCATTACAATAGTTCAAATGGGAGGTGACTAGGGCGTGGGTGACTGTGAGAAGGGCACAATGGTCCAAGAATGGGCGCAACTGGCACACAACATGTAATTGCAGAAAGGCCCTCCTGGCCACAACTGACACCTGCTCCTCGAGCAGGAGTTGCAAGTCCAGGAGAACCCCCATATTACACACCAGGTCCATCTGGGGCAGTGCAACCCCATCCAAGACCAAGGATGGTAACTTTTCCAAAACCAAAGAGCCCCAAAACCAAAGCCACTCTGTCTTGCCAGAGTTCAGCTTCAATCGTTGTTCCCCATCCAGACCCCAACAATCTTCAGGCACCAAGAAAGGGTGATCATGGCATCACTTAACTCACCATGGGCGGAGATGTATAGCTGAGTATCATCTGCATATTGATATCTCACCCTATGGTGATGGATGATCTCACCCAGTGGCTTCATGTAGATGTTGCGGGACCCTGCAAACAGGCCAAGGGCCGGACCTCTTGCCCCCAATCAACACCAAGAACAGCCTTGGAGGAAGGAAGTGAACCAGGACAACACAGTGCCCCCCCCCTCCCAAGCCCCAAGGTGGTCCAGAAGGATACCATGGTTGATGGTATCAAAAGCTGCAGAGAGGTCAAGTAAAGCAAGGATGGATGCACTACCCACATCCTGCTCCCACCAGAGATCATCAAAAAGTGCGACCAATGCAGTTTCCATCCCATATCCAGGCCTAAATCCCGACTGAAAGAGGTTCAGATAATCCATGTCATTCAGGATCCTCTGGAACTGCAGCGCGACCACCTTCTCAACAACCTTCCCCAAAATGGGAAGGCTGGAGACAGGACGAAACTTGTCCAACAGGGTGGAATCTAGTGATGGCTTCTTAAGAAGAGGGTGTACCACAGCCTCTTTAAAGGCTGGGGCACCACCCCCTCCTCCAGAGATGCATTAACCACTGCCAGTATCCACCCACACGTCACCTCCCAGGTGGTTTTCACCAACCAGGAGGGACACGGATCTAAAACACAGGTGGCCACATTCACACTCCCTAGGACCCTGTCCACTTCCTCAGGAGCAACAAGGTCAAACCATTCCCAGATAAGTGAGCAAGAACCTACCCCAGGCATCTCCATCAGACCAGTATTCACACCGACATCCAATTGGGAAAGAATCCGAGTGATTTTATCTTCTGGAAAATCAGCAAATTCCTCAGCACATCCCTGTAAGTTGACCTCTGAGCCCTCCTTCCCCAGAAGGAATCAGGTCACCTTAAAGAGGGCCACTGGGCAATTGTCTGCAGATGCAATTAATGCGGACAAGTATTTCCGCTTTGCCGCACAAATCGCCATGAGGTAGGCTTTAATAGCAACTCTTACCCATGTTCAGTCAAGTTCATTTTTCATCTTCCGCCAGCAACGCTCTAGATGTCTCTTGATCCATTTCATCCCTCTCAGTTCCTTCATATACCATGGGGCACAACAAGGTCCACAGGTGGGGAGAGGTCACATGGACACAATCCTGTCCAAAGCCTCAGTCACTCTCCTATTCCAGGTGGCAACTAAGGTCTCGACAGGACTACGCAACAGATCCTCAGTTATAACCCCAGCTCCCTCTGAAACCCATTCAGGTCCATCAGTCGCTGGGGTAGGACCAATCTAATAAGTCCTGCCTCCGTGTGGAGGGGTACGGCCCTGGAGAAGCTCATAGCCACTAAAGTATGATCTGACCATGACAAGGGGACCAGAGATAGGTTCCAATTCCAAATCACATAGGCACCACTCCGACAAAAATACCAAATCAGGTATGTGACCACTATTTCTAGTCGGGCCCTGGATGACTTGGGAAGGCCCATGGAAGCCATGGTTTCCATGAACTCCTGAGCTACCTCCGACCCCACTCCCAAGGAAGGCAGGTTGAAGTCCCCCAGAACCATAAGCCTGGGAAAGTCCACCGCCAACCCTGCAGTGAGGTCTAGGAGCCCAGGCAGGGAGGCTGCCACACAGCAGGGAGGCTGGTACAGTAGCAGCAATCCCCACTGATCCCCAGAGCCCAACCTAAGAAAAAGGGTCTCACAACTGAGCACTTGTGGAGCAACACCCCTGGTAGCCATCAGAGATTCTCAGATAACAGCAGCCACACCCCCTCCACTCCCCTGCAGTCTAGGCTGGTGCCACACTTGAAGATCGGCCAGGCACATTTCCGAGCGAGAAACCCCTCCCTCTGGTCCCAGCCATGTCTCGGTGACACATGCCAGATCAGCCTTCTCCGGGAGAATCAAATTGGCAATAAGGGGCGCCTTATTACAGGCTGATCTGGCATTTAAGAGCAGCAGCCTAAAACCCGGGCCTCTGCTGATATATATATATTCACTCCAAAATATCCTGCCTGCCTTGGCTTCTGAAGCAACTGTATCCATTTCATATTTAAAGCCCAACGATGATTAATGGTATATAGTTTATCTCATAATAGACTTGCTTTTATTTTTTAGTAAGAACAGCTGGAGCTCAGAAACATTTCACAACATTTACTACTTGGCTAGACAGGTGACGGCCTGTAGCGGATGTTGAGTGATCTCAGAAGCTAAGCAGAATTGGTCCTGGTTAGTATTTGGCTGGGGGCCATCTGGGAATTCTAGGACTAAAAACTAGATTAGACTAGACTAGACAATGAAAAAAAAGTCTTGAAAGAAGGCAACAGGAAATATTGTAACATTGTCAGGAAAACTGCATATATGAAATCACCAGGAGTCAGAATCAGCTCACAGGTGTATTTACCTTTCACTCTAGCAGGTGACTGTATGACCTTGTTTATGCTCCAAAGCTAAATGGGTAGGGCCCAAGTTGGTATTTGGATGGGAACTTACAAGGAAATACCATAACCGTAGGCTCAACCTCTATACTGTTGCCCCAAAAACTCTGAGGACGTGTCCATGAGGTTATCAGGAATGACTTAGGGGCTGCCATCAAATAGGTGAGACCTATAAGTAGGCAGGTCTTTGTTTTGGTGCTTTTCATTATTTTTTTTAACTGTGATATACATACTTTAGAGCTTACATCACAATTTTTCTCTGTTTCTATCTCAAAACAGACTTCAGATTTTAGCAATCATGGTCAAGAGGGCCACAAAAAGTGATTCAAGAACATTCAAATCTACCACTGCTATTGATCCAGAAGCCAAACATGAGTGCTGTTCAAAATGATACAACTGACATCAGAGGAAACCTACTGAAAACATTACACATATCTCCAAGTTAACTTATCTGGAAGGTACCAGGTTGGGCATGGTTGATCTGTAGGAACGTATCAGATATACAAACAAAAATTAAATGCAGTACATTTACAAATGAAAAGGCTAGATTGCAAATCTAGGTTGTTGGTGTATGTAAGTATTGTTGAAAAATAGCAATCATATGTTTTTCAGAAATAAAATTCCAGTAGGTGCTCAAGTATTTTCATTATAAGAAATAGTTTATTAGAAGTTTGTGTCTAACATCAGGTGCTCTGATTCAAATTCCATTTCAGCAACCATTTAAATGTGGCCTTGCATTTGGAAAATTAATATCTTGGTTGATCATATTTCTCCCTTCTCTCAAGCGAGACAGGAAATGGCTGTTTATTATAGAATAAATCTCTGGCAAACAGCTGGTTGCTGTTTAATAAAGCAATTCAGGCATGATGATAGTACAGTATAAACAGAAATTGGGACAGTCTATGATTTTGAAATATTATAAATGAGGCTGTCCAAGACCCCAGGCGATCCAATTGTTGCCGATTCAACCCATGGGAGAAAACCCAATAACAATAATACAATTCCCCCATTTCTGTTTTCATCAATCCACCATAGGATTGATTCCAGTAGAAGAGGGAAGGTTCAGTCTGGTTCACCTCCAAAAGGGTTCCTTTAAGCTCTAAGAAGGATCAGAACACAATATCTGATGAGCTAATCCACAATGGTGAAAGAGCAAAGCTGCAGTTGAGAATGAACTAGATAAGAGAAAGAAAGGGGCAACTGAAAGTGAGGGGCAGTGTAAGATGTAGATGCCAGGGTTGTTATGCAGGACTGATCCATGACCAATTCTTCCCAGTGGAACTAGCTGGGAATCTTTATCAGAGAATACAGTCTCCTGCAAAGCACAGTCCTGGACAATATTTCTTGCCCCAATCTATCACCACCATAAACCAATTATTGTGCATTTGGCTAATAATTATATAAATGTGTTGCAAGTGAAACCACTTTGAAAATGAATTGAGGTTAAACTATGCAATACACCACATTTACCAGAAGACCCTGAATTCATTCTTTATTCCTCTGCAGCACTCCAAACCCTCCAGCCACACCAGAGAAGATACATACCGTATTATTTCTTATCCCTGAAACTAGGCATTTTACAAACCACAGTGTACACATTGAGTTCACACAACATATTAAGCTCCAACTAAAGAAATCACATTATGTCTAAGTGTACTAGTGCTAGGGAAGCACATGATTATGGCCGCAATGACTGAGAGGGATTGAATTCCCTTTGAACTTGGTTCACAGCACACACAGTCATAGCACGGCGTGTTTGGTTAGCATCTGAATTCAGCTATTGCTATTTGTGAACCACAGTGTGTAGTTTAATGTGAGGGATTAAACAAAATATTCCCTTAACATTAATTCTCTTCCATTGAATACACTATAAAATTACTATGGGGGTTTGAGCAGATTTAAGACCTTTTTTCCCCCCTTTGCCTCCTTTGTTTTTTTCTTCTTTTCACCTGATCATGATGTTTGATGCATCCACTTGCTCTCCCCACTTTCCATGTGCTGGGAGGGAGAGACATCTGAAATGGGAGCTTATTCTTCTATGTTTAGACTTTGTGATGAGAAACTCAACAACTGAAACATCTATGTCATATAGGGAGCCTACGCACCTAGAGGAGAACCAATGAATAATAGTTGCTAAGTACACGTATCATGCTAAAACAATTGTGTGGCAAGTAGAAGTACTTACACCTAACCATAGCATAATTATGCCCTTTCAACATGATTTTGCCTTCATCCCATCCCTAGCATGGGTCAGACAGCCTTAAATCATCCTTAGCTGTACCAGTGCTAAAGTAATATTTTCCCATAGTCCAAGGACAATCTCCAGATGTATAAATCTGCTAGGCTTTGTCACCTTGAAAGGAAGTCAAGTGACTTGCAGTGATTGTGAAAAGAAGCAACAAAGACAGGAGGGGAATCGGCAGTGGGGACAGAAGGTTTTAATTCTGTGGTGGTGAAAGGCCCTGGGTCTCATGTGCAAATGCAGACAATCTGACTAATTGTGTGGTTTGTTTAGATAAACCTTCACCTACCTCTTCATCATTGTTTAGATAAGCCTTCACCTACCCCGTCAGATGTGCCTACTGAAGATAGGATAAGCTGTTCTCCCTTCCCTCTCTCCTTTTGCATACTTAATTGCTATTAATATTCTGTAAGATAGGTTTGGATATGTTTTTTAATTTGAGACATTTTCTTTTAAGCAGTATTTCTGTGTGTGCTATGGGGCTCTCTGAAGCCTGATTCTGCTCCTTAATTGTTAGGGGTCTGATCACCTGTACCTGCTTTTACAGGGAATAATTGTTTTGGGTGGCAAAATAATGCCTCCTCAATCCAACAAGCAGCCTTGTATATACAAATAACAGCTTTTAGAGCAGAGGCTGTAAGTTGGTCTGCTTCTCATAACAGGCAGATGAAGATGTCACTCAGTGCCTGAATAACAAATTAAATGTTGATAATGTGGAGTCTTGCATATAAATACAAGTCCTTGCAAGGTGGGGCAGAAATCTTATTAACAGTCCAAAGGCCCTGTTAGCTTGTTAATGAAAACTTGTATTTAAAGGAAGAGTTACCAGGTGTAGCTTTTAATGTTGTTTAATATTTCCTGAGTCACCTTCAGTTAAATATAATATTGTTTAAAAGAATCCAAATATTCCATTATGACAATATATGTGTAAATGCAATTGAAGATCCAATCTAGATCTAAAAATAAATAACCCTGGTTACCAAAATTGGTATGTTAACATTCTTTTTAAAATGCTGACCTGCAATGCTACCCATGAGTAGCAGGAGTAGAAGTTACAGATGTGATTTAAGTTGGAATCATTTGTGAATGAAAAAAAAGTATTAAAGTTTCCAAAGCTTTGCCTTAAAGCTTCCTACTCTACTCTCAGTATAGTTCACAAACCATATTTGTTTTTATAATGGACCAACATTGTTTGAAATGCATCTGTGCCATAACTAGGTTCACACACTGCACTATCCTGTAAACCATGCTTTACAAACCACAGTTAGTTGATTTTATATATTATGCTAAATCAAATAAACCACATTATGGCTTTGAACAATTTGTGAACCAGATTTTAATCCCTTTTGCTAGACAAAGGTAGAGGTATTTATTGGCAATGTGTAGAAAATTAAAACAAGGTGACATGAACAAAGCATGGAGATTAAGTCAGTTGCTGTCTTCTCTCTGGAGCTCAGTTTTGTCATGGATTCAGTTTGAAGAAGGAGCACAACACTGAGGGGAAGAACCACATTTATTGCAAGGACCTTTGGGTGCCTGCTTTACAAGAAAGAACCCAAAACAATGGGAAAGCAAAGATTTTTATAGAAGTCAAGGGCTACAAGGTGGGAAATCCTAGGGATCTGATTTGCTGGCCAGTTTGGGGAAGCTGGGCAGGTCCTTGTCAGTGTACCTGGGGTGAGTTCTATTGTTAGGCACAATGGGCCTTTCAAGAGGACAGCAGAGCTGAGGAGGTTCATTTATTTATTATTTATTTATTAAATTTATATGCCACCCATCTCCCCCAGAGGATGACTCTGGGCAGCTCACAATTAAAACAGTTCATTGTGAAGGAGATGGGATGTTGAGGTCATCAGCTGATAGAGGATGGAAGGTTGGGGTTTCTCTAGGTTGCAATTCCCTTGTAAGGGTTGCCCTTGGGCTGTACTGTGAGCTGGTGAGGAGAGTTCTATTCATTGATTTAGATGGGCTTTCAGGGGGGCTTTGTCTAAGGGCAGGGAGGGTCAATTTGGGCTTGATGCGATTAGGCAAAGAGATGAACTGGGTTTGACCCTGGTCATATCTAAACAGATCTTTAAAATTCCTACAACAGATCAGAACAGCTAACAAATGGATCTTCCCTGCATTAAATGCTTTATGGTGGCACAGCCTTCCAGTTTCAAGTAACGTTCACTTCCTAGGTCCTAAAAGCCAAAGGGACATCTACAGTTGACACCTGGCTCATCTACAGGAGGAAGGGGGGGGGGAGTAGCCAGCAGCCTGGCCTTCTCCTACCTTAGCATGGACAAATCAGGAGATCAGGTTCTGAAAGATCCAGAACCAATAAGGAAAAAAGCAGAAGCGGAGTGTTACCAAAACCTTTTCAGAATAGGGATGACAATACCATATTCCAGAATGGTCCTGACCAATTTTCTTTATGCCAAAAAGTTAATTAATTATTTTCATCTATTTCTTTCCTTTCTACCCAGAAGGGACTCAAGTAGATAATCTTTTTGGCTTTTGGCTGAGGGAAACCAGAAAGAAAGAAAACCCCACTGTATAAGCTGAACAGATAGTGAAAGGGAGAATAAGATACTTGCTTATGAAACATCACCCTAAACTTTGGCTTGTTAGATTTATATCCCACCTGTTTGTTCTAAAGTAATACATTAACACTCCCTCCTTCCATTTTTCCTCCAACAACACCCCGTGAGGTAGATTGGGTAGAGAAAGAGTGAACTTCTGTAACTATGGGTGGACCAGAACTCCCCAGTGCCAGTCCAACATCTTAACTCTTGCACCACACTGGCTCTCGTGCCTCTTTAGTTTACTGAATAAACAACAACTGGCTAGGACACACTAAGCTAAAAGCCAAGAATGATGATATGTGAACTGAGTCAGTCCATGGGGAAATGGTTTAAATTAGCTCTCATCTCAAAGCCAACTTTTTTTTTTTTTTTTTACATCTGGAGAGGTTAAAGCAAATAGCATAAGATGATATAAATTCATCAGGCTCAGCTCAAATGTGTTTTGTTTGTTTCTGGCATGGCAAGTTGTATGCACCCAACAACTGTGGTTTGTAAACGATGACTTAACATGTTTGTGCAGGCGCAGCCTTAGCAAGAGGGATGATTTAATGCAGTTTTGTCCAAACCTGGCCACTTTAAGATGAGTGGACTTCAGCTCCCAGAATTCCCCAGCCAGCATGGCTGGCTGGGGAATTCTGGGAGTTGAAGTCCACTCATCTTAAAGTGGCCAAGTTTGGACAACACTGATTTAACGGAAACTGTAAGCTCCCACATTGCTATATCTAGCACCATAATTCTTCTATACAGTGCTTAAATGTCACCAGTTGCAGATGACATTTTAGAGGCACTTTACAGTACCTGAGTTGAAAAAATCCAGACGACCAACTGATGGCAGAAAAGGGTTTGTTTTTGGTTTTTGGGTTTGTTTGTTTGTTTGGTATTGTTCTGCCACCTAGTGGTCGAACGGGTTTTGCAGCCGGGCTCACCCACAAGCACATAAATTAACCATTGAATAATTAAAGGGGACAGCCAGCAATTCTATTAAGGACCCATTTTACAACAGAGTTGCCCTACTGAAGACTTATATTAGAAGTACCTAGTTTTGAGACTAGCACTCCAATCTTAAAAGGAATTCCCTCAGAAGCATTTGCTCTTTAAAAAGCGCCTTCAGATGTGTAGTAGCTAATTTTTGACACTAACTTACCTCAAAAACTGATAGGACAGGCTTCTAATCATTGTCCTACTTTTCTTTGGGCTTGTTCGAATGGACCTATAAGGCTTTTCTGTTTGCTGCTGGAGCGACGTTTCTCCGCTCCCTGCCTTTGAAGGATGACAACGAAGCAGCAAGAACACACGCTCCCTACCAAGTGAGCACAAGGATACATTGCTTCCGCCTAAATATGCATAGAATGGCCTTGTAAATGCGAGAGTACAATGCTGGTCTAACCGGAGAATTGCCAAGAGCATCCGTTGTCCGGCCCGGCGAAACCAATTCAAGGCCTCGATCCCAAACACGCGCCTTCCTAAATAACTATACAACAGGTAAGCCCCATCGCTGCATTCCAGGAGTAAGCCCCACTGACAGATGTACTACTACTCAGCGATCGTGTCTTTTCCTCTGAGACAAATCACGCAGGCGCATGTATAATTCAGAAGTAAATTACCCGAATTCAATGAAAATAGAATTTCTCCCTTATAAAGCAGGTCAGCTTCCGAAAGGAAGAAGGCGGACTGTGACGTAGCCTATTGTGACGCAACGAACTGCTGTTCCGCGAAACGAACGCCCCCTCGGCCGGGCCGGCTGCAAGAAGCAGTTCCTTTCGTTAGAAGTTTTGAGAAAATTAGCCGGTGGCGTCATGCGGTTCTCATTCGACAGTTGTCATTCGAAGGGGAGCGAGTATTTCTTGTGAAGAGATTCGCGTGGTTTCCAGATAAAGTGGCTTTGTCAAGGAGGAGGCAAGCGCTCTAGTCCTCACTTCCGTTCCTTTGGTTTTGCTGTGCTTAAGCTCCTGTCCGGCGGTGCTGTCTTCGGGGCGCGTATTGGCGGTGAGTTCCTGAGGCTGCCACCAGGCGGCGTATGCGTGCTTTTTGACTGAAGGTCGCTTAATAAGGTCTAACCCACCTTCACCAACTTGGCGCCCTCTGGGTGTATAAGAATTGCAGTTCCCCACGTTCCCAGCTAACAGTGAGTGCCTTGGGGGTCGGAAATTGCTGTCTTCCCACACATATCTGGACGCTACTAGAATGAAGAAAGCAGTTCCCCATTTAGGAAAAGTGCGCCAGTCAATGAGGTTGCTACCCATAATTGGCTTTAGTTGTCTTACATCATTATATCTTGTATGGTGGGTTCCAAAAGTTTGGCTTTTAGGATAGGTTTACATGTTGACAGTCTTTTATATTCATAACAACTAGCTACATACTTTTTTCTGGGTGATCAGCACATCAAAATGGCATTCTTGTAAAGTTCCAACAGTTGCATTATAATGTCTGCATGGGAACTGTCTAAACATATGAGCTCCTACCTTGCCCTACATTTGTAGGACTTACTAACTTTGTGAAATAACAGGTACAACTCTCGGATGTCTACTAATGCCACTAAGGAGACAGTTTCAGTGTATTCTTTTGATGAACCCAGCTACAATCACAACTGAGATGCACTGTAACTTTTTGAACTTTAGCAGGATCATGCTTCTGATGCACTTAGTATTGCAAAGGCATCTCCTCCTGAAGATATAATGTGGAAAAAAGGTGCAATGTGATACATATCTGCTGAGAAATAGTGTTCTGTTGATTTTAATGGGGATGCTTCCAGGCAAAATGTACATAGAGTCAAAGCCTAAGGCAATTTTTTAATTAGGAGTGTATTTCAAGTTTGATTAATAGGTCACTCTGCCTCTTTTGAGGCCTGATCCAGATGTACCATTAAGCCACAGCTTATTTCAGTATGGCTTACTGAATAAACCATGGCCGACTTATACAACACTAAGGCATAAGTCATGGTTTACCAACCATTGTTGGCTGGCAGGATTGGATCACACATGATGCAGTGACAAAGTGCCACAAACTGTATTGTATTCACATTACCAAGAAAGGACAAAAGAAGATAGAAACAGCAGCTTGGTGTTCTGTAGAATACCTGATCCTGCCTTGCACAAAGTATTAATTACAAATAATTAATTAGGGCTCAGAAATAATACTAGACTGTGGTTAATTGAAAATGGAGTCCTGTAGGGCTGTGTCTTTGAATCAGAGCTGGCGTATGTCAGGTGGCAAAAGCATACAGTAGCCTTGAACTCAAACTAGGCTATTAGGAGTGCTCCTCCTTCTTGTTGCTTCTACTGATTTGCTTAGCGATGGGGAGAGGCCAAGTGGCAGATGCAGTTTTTCTTTCTTGTCAGTGCTGCTCTCCCTGGATCTGCAGGAAAGGAGGGTGAGCAAGCAGGGATGATGAAGAAGACTCAGATGAACCAGCAGGCCTCAGCAAGCGCCAAACCATGTCATTTTTGCACCAGCATTTTTGAGAGTCATAAGTTGTTTGTGTCTGAAGTATACCAAGTGACATTTTCTTCTTGCCTTGATCGCTTGGTGATCTTTTCTTAATGGGAAGTAGTTGCGTTGCTGGCTTTAGCAAACAGTTTGAGGATTGTCTTTGGAGATGAAGGACTTGAAAAACCATCCTTGCAAATGAGGCAGCATAACTTTTGTCCTGGAAAACTGGAGGAGGGGTTGCTGCACCTTAAGAGTCAGAGAGTTGGCTAGCTAGGCAGTACAGTTCTCCCCTCGTCTCCTGGCTTTTCTCTGCCACTGCTGTTCTTGACTGTCTGAACAACTTTGGCTTTTTAAGGTCTGAGTCCAAGGAATGGACTCCCACGTGCTTAGCGTGAACCATCGCATGCAGCGTACAGCAACACTTTCTCAGCAAGTTCTGGAGCGGGCAAAAACACGGAAATTAAACTGGCCACTGCCTCCTCAACTCCAAAGGAGGACCTTTCGGGTAAATGTTGGTTGGTTTTAATCAATAAGCCTTAGATCTTATAGGTGAATGCCAGTTCTTTACCCTGCAGGCAAGGTTTATATAAAGAAAGGAAATGGTGTGTCTCGCGGCAAGCAGTAATAGCGGTTTGCTTTTGCTTAAAAAGGTGTCACGAGAAGCAGCTAGGGCATTCTGATGGGTAGAAATGAATAGCTACATCTGACTTTAAAACTGAATTGTGTGAATTTTACAACTGCCTGAAGAGCTAGGGGAAGACCGCAGCTGCACAGGGTACCTTTTCATTTCTATCTAGGTTTGGGGGCACTGTAAGAATTGACTTTGGCCATATTTGAAACCGATAGATGCCTGATGCATCAAACCACAGACCGTTTCTTAGTTCCAGATGACAAGACACTGTTCTTATTAAATACCCAACAAGATTATCAGTAGGGCTACCCTTTGAGACTATTGTTTGATTCGTCTCAAGAAAACCTGGTGCTACCACTTGATTCAATACAACTGTCTCTCTAAATGTTATTGCTACTGTTAATATCTCAGAGATTCATCCATACATGAGACTTTCTCATGGGCCATCTGTCTTTTCTGGGACCTGCTACTTTCCACGCAGCCCCACTTCTGAATAATCACATCATTTTGGCCACATAGTTAAAGACAGGATTGTGGAGGAGGCAGAAAACTTGAATAAAACAAGATGGCAGACAGATGCTTAGTGTATCAATATCTGTATATAGAACCTGATAAAGGAACAAGATACAGCACTGAGTAGCATTTTGGAGGAGACTGTATTTATGATGTCAAAGAGTATCATAAGCCATATCTGGTTGGTCTCGCATTGTGGAAGGCTGTTTCTATAGCATAATATGTTGCCTTTTCTTTTCATTATGTGTCTCTGCATGTACATTTTATAGTAACATTTTGTTTTTGACAACAGGGAGGGACTGATGAAGATGCTTCTCTTGATGCTGCTTTTGCTTCAGTTGCTGAACACATGAGCTGTATCTCCACAGAGTGTGAGGTAACCAGTTCTAGAAAGAGGCGAAATGCAATTCTGACATAAAGGGGTTCCCGTAAGGCCTTTGGGTGGGCTCAATCCAGGCTTGGCCTTTTGTCAGTTGAATGGCTAGCCTCCTTCCATTCACAGAAAAGGCTGAGAACCCTTGGAAGAGGGAAGGCAAAAGCCACTTTTAATGATCCCACCTCTCGCCTCTGTACCATCTTCCATCTTGTTCCAAAGCTTTCTCCAACCCTCCAGAGCAGATCTCTGGCTTGTGCTGAAAGGACTGGTGAATTATGACTTGCCCCTCTTTGAGAATCTAATGTGAGCAACTACAATCCCAACCCAGTAACAGTTATGACTGTTTTAATTTAATTTAATTTCTGGGAAAATCAGGATGCATTATGTTAAACAATCACTTGTGAAATAAAATAGCATAATCCCTCTTTTCTTGATACCAAATTCCTGTTTTATCTGTGTGCACTTCTGCTAGCTGTATTAGAAGACTCATTGCTTGGAAGAGTGCAGGATATAACTATATTAACTTTTATTTTGCATCATGTTTCATGTTAGACACAAGAGCTAAGAAGTCATGTTTAGCATTGTTGTCCTGTTCACTTTGCCTTCAGAAAAGTTTAGCAGATGTTGCCCATACAGTTTCAGGCCCCTCTTTAAGCATTTTTAAGGGCCTTGGTGTAGCTGATTTTAGTAGCATTCCATACCTGTTCCATCACTCCGGCATTTTCAACTGCATATATGTATATGCAGTACTACTATCCATATATACATTCCAGAGATAATGGATCATTGTTCCCGCTGCAGGAAGAAGAATCCAGCTCCATAGAGTAGAATGCAAGTGTCCTGTTACAGGAACGAATGTAGTTTTTGGCCTAACAAAGCTTCTTTTCCATCTACTCTTCTGAAGGCAGAAGGTGGCAGGAGAGTACTTTCCAAGGAGAGTGTTGATCATCAGGCTGCAATAGGACAAGGCTAGCTTTGAGCATTGAAAAAACAATATAGATTTAAATGGAAGAGTGAATGTGGAGGGTTGCTTTGAACCCTAACTTATATTTTAAAATTCATGTACACAAAGTGTACACGAAGTGGGTTTAGTAATCTCTTTTTCTTCAACAACTTTCCTCCAGAATTACTACTGCTCAATGCCACCATTTCGGTTGGAAGAGCATGAAGTTGCACATATTTTTCGCTATCACAGCAAGGAAGCATCTGAAAACTTGCTAAGAACATTTGAAAATGAGGTAAGTGTTCTGAATGTTGCTTTCCTCTTAAAGAGAGACTTAATAGGCCAATTATATGTTGTGGGAATTCTGTGGCTGCCTTCACATAATCTCCCTGTTAATATCCAATAAAAATGTGTTGTAAAATGCATTAAGCATTCTTTTCATTGCTTCTATTTTCAAAGGCCTGATTGTGTTTTCAAGGGCAATGGAACATTCAATGTATTCTCTTCAGCCAGGATTTTAAAAATTAAAGTTAGGTGAATAAGCCATTGTGTTTTCAATCATGTGATACCACATTTTTCTTTGCCTAGAAGAAGAAGGGAGGTCGGGGAGATATTGTGATGCAAATTGTTTTTGCAAGGTTATGCTTGCCACCAATTCTTGATGGGTGTCCTTGATACCCTCTGGCAGTTACTTCTGGATGGTGTTATTTATGATTTGGACAAGGTGACGGCTGATATATAGCCTGAATTTAGTCATCTCCAGGCCTGAAAGCTATAATGTGTTCTCTCTAGGAAAATAAAAATGCTCCGATAGTGGAAGAGCCTGAATATCACAAAACCGAATCAGCTGCTTTAATTCCAGCTAAGCCCTCTACATCGAAAGCAAGTATCAAGTTGCATTACATTGTGTGGTAGGGCTGGGGAATCTGTGGCCATCCAGATATTGCTGAATCACAGTTCCTGTTGTTCCTTGCAATTAGGCACACTGGCTGGAATTGCTGACAGCAGTGATTGTTAAGGCCAGTGCATTTTGCACTTTCTGTATAGTTTATGACCGGTTTATATCTGTCCACAGACTTGCAGGTTGAATAGTTTTCATTTGCAATGTACACACACACTGAGACACACTTTCCAAATCAAGAGAAGAGAGGGAGGAAACCTTGTATTGCTTGAACAAAAGTCTACTTGCAAGATATTGAATATCATGCTATATAGTATACAGATTGAAAGATTTATTGAAATAAACATGTAACCTTTATGGGTACCCCAATAACACAGTGGATTGGAATATAACATGGTACATTTTAAACTGAGGACTCAACAATGTACTTGCCAGGATGACTGCTGCTTTCATCTCTGATGAATTGTTACCCTCCTTCTCCAGTAGGTTTTAACTATAACATATTTCAGCTTAGATAGATCAATCAATAGAGTAAATTCTCTTTCACATAATGCTGTTAAACTTCATTCTTTTCTTTGTTAGGAACAATATCCTTCTGATGTTCTTGTGTTTTAAAATTGAAATTTTTTTTTGTTCATTGCAGGAGGTTTGCATTAAAGTGTCTCCTGGCACATACACAATCAGCACATCTTCATATGATGACACCATCAGAGAAGCACACCTAGTAAACGTTCAGCCAGGGCAAAGTGTAAATCTGACTTTGCATTTATGATCTCCTCATTAAGATAACAATTAAAATAGATTTCAATGTCTGAAGTGCCGTCTTTTCATACATAATACTTTTAGCCTTATATTACTTGAATATTCTGCTCCATCTTATTTTTTTACTGTTATAGTTTGAACTCTGTTAAAATTTGCTGCAGTTTGAATCATGAATGTATTTTTACTTGTATGCTATGTGATTCTTCGTACCCAATAAATTGTGAGAATGATGTTGCTTTCTTATGAACACTTGATTCTGTGCTGTCTTTTGTTCACTAACATTCTGGCACTTTAAGAGTAGAATAGGGAAAAGCAATTTCATTTTGCTTCTCTGTACTACTGTATGTAAAACAAAAAGAACAGTAGTTTGGCCAAACAGAAATGACTAAAACCATGATACTCATCAGTATCTAATGTTTAGCACTAAGCCTTTTGGTTAAGAGAATATTGATCTGATTCCCTTTTATCCTTTTTTTGTGGCATGATTGGTCTCAATCTAAAAAAAACCCAGTTACTTCCAAATTATTTTACCCCTGGTGCTGTTCAGGAATTCTGTAGTCTGGCAATGAGGGCTTATGAAATAGCTAAGAGGATCTTATAAACAGTGCTATTGTAATTGAAGTTTAATGGAAGTTCTTAGGGAAAGCGGGGATGGGATTTCCCTCCCTACAGCATTCACACACACACCCAAGCTACTGAAGATGGGAACCTTGAAGTAGTTTAGAGAGGGCAAAGTAAGCTACAGGAAGAGGAGAAAAAAAATCACATTTCATGAATATATTTGTGTACACAGTACGGTACTGCATCTTTTAAGTGTGCACATGTGATTCACTAAATTACTTCAAGGAATAAATCACATGAGCTTGTTATGTGTATGATAATTACTGATTGAAAAGCTCGGAGTAAATAGTTTGCGGTTATATTACTTAAAACAGGCACAAATTTAAGCTGTTATTGACCATTACACTACAATTGGATTATGGCAAGGAAGAAGCAAATGGAAATCCCCTTGAAGCTTATTTAAGTGGCCCAAAGTCAGTGACTCTCAGTTTCAGCTACTCTACATGATTGTTCTGATAATAACCAATAGGAGGGAAAATTAAGCAGACCATCTTGAACTCCTGAGAAAAAGAGGGGTTAGCAATGCTATACATAATTACTCTCCCCATGATGAGGTAGTAATTCTGTGGCTCAAGACTTCCTTCACGGAAAGATGCCTTTGACAAGACTGTTCAGTGGTTTCAAATATAGCACTGTGGTTGTACAGAATTGGTGAAGACCCATCTGTAGATGAAGTGGCTTTGTCGTCAGCTCTTTCTGTTCTGCAGCAGCTGCTGACAAAGTTGGCTCCTACAGATGATAGTATAACAATTATAGACTGAAAGTTTGAAATAGGAACTTGAGGCTACAAAATGTCAGAAATCCATAAGCAGAACTGCCTGAGGTCCATGATGGGACTCGATAGATGAGTCCCACAAATCATAATGTGATTTGATTGTCACTTGGCATAATGTGTGAACCAGCCAACTTACTAATTTCTGTTATGAGTACTCTAATGACCAGAAGGGGTAGCTACATGTGCGCACGCGTGCACACACACACACACACACACACACACACACACACACATATGTCTGCTTTAGCTTGATTGGTTATTAACATGAGATAAAATTATACTGTCAGTAACATTGTTTCTTTGACTGCATTCTCTTATAAACGCTTGGCTTTTGCCAGTTAGTTGACTGCAATGACTATTTTCAGTGAAATCATGAATGTGAACAGTTGTGTTTAATACTACGCTCTTAGAAGCAATTTTGGCAGATTGCGAGGGTGAACAGCCTATACCAAGGAACTGTTTTATCACATAAAACACAAAAAAGTTAAAATACTGAATGTATCCCAGAATGTGTCCTGCATATGCAGAATTTCTAAAGCATGAATTGACTGACAGTGTGGTAAAATGTAACAATATAGTACTGCTCTGCTTTAATATACCTCTGTATTTCAGTAGGAAATTTGTTGGCATTTGTTCACTTCTGTGAAGTGTGTTTTGCATGTCTACTGGCAAGGTCAAAACTGACTTCTCTGTTATCACAGTGGCCAGCTTAGAGACTGCACTGTTGGAAACCTTACCTATGGTTTGGCTTTGAGATCCTTTTCCTAATGCAGCGACAATCAACTTTGACTTGTTCAGTTGAAGAGGGTTTTATGGAGCTCCTTCCAAGCTTAGCCAAGGGAGCAGAAGCAGCTTTGCAAAGAAAGATCAAATATATCAGGGCTGGAATGCTGTCTTCCAGTTCTGTAATGGTGGATTGGAAATCCCTCAGCATAGAGATTTAAAGGATACGTATGGGTGACATTGTGTTCAACTCACCCCTGACCCACCAGGAAAGCTGTCTAAACTTGTCTTTTAAGGGGCCATTTTCCAGCTTTTCCCAGTACAAGCCATGCCGTCTGGTCTGACTCAAGTGCATCCTACCAAAGTAAATTTGGGGGGAGGGGCAGCCTTGCTCCTATTGGCCACTTGAGGCTGCACCCCTTGCCCAGGCCCTGGCCCTTGATTCTTCAGGGCCATCCAGGTTTAGCAGCAGAAGATTTCAGGCTTTCCCATTTCTCTTGTCATCTCAGGAGTGGCAGAGGAAGGTCATCTTAGTTCCAGTTCTTCCCAGAGGGCAAGGGAAGTGGTGTGGGAGTGGCTTTTCAGCCAGGGCCCCTACATTAACATTAAGTTTCCCCCCCCTCCCACGGTACAGGTGCCCTCCCTCCAGTTCTTCCCCCACTGGAATGCCTAAGCTGTGGGAGAGGGCAACTGAACTGCGGGGAGAACCATGGGGTCAAAATCCACTGGGGACTAGCTTTACTACGGGGTTCTGGAGCCAGTCCCCTCACAGTAAAGCTTCCCACAGCTTTACTACTGGGATGCTGCCTGAAGAGCTGTTTCCACCCTCTTCCCTTCCCCAGTGAGAAGGGAAGTGGGGAAAGTGGTTCTTTTTGATGCCAGGAGAACTAGTGCAAAGAAGACTCACTTTGCTGCCAGTCCTCTGCTTCTCTTGTTAGCCAGGGATGTCAGAAGAAATCTGCAGTGGGGGAGAGAAACAGGGGAGAAAGACTCCATGGGATTGGAGAACTGGCAGCAGAAGCCCCATGGGTTTTCTTTCAGTGGCTAGCACTAAAGGAGATGTTACCCATCCCAATTTTCTCTTCCCCCCAGTTAGGGCTCAGATGAAATTCCTATTCTGCTTTATTGCCAAGGCGGTAGGGATTGAAAGTGCAGTCAGCACACTTCTTAGGGTGGCACGATTTTTGCCAGCTCCTGCACAGAATGTCAATACTTTACTGCTGCCATGTGGAAGAGACCTCAGTCAGTATATAAATTCTTGGCCTTGTTCCCGCTGAAGTAGACTCATAAATTAGATGTTATGCATAGCTGATCACTCTTTATCATCCAAACAAATTATTCCTTAAAACTAACCAAGCTAGTATAAGTGTTTATTGCCCTTTCTCAAATGTGAAATTAGATATGAAATTGTCTGTAATAGAAGACTTCACTTCCATTGACATTATAATATTCATAAATGTCTCTGCTTTGCAGGCCAGGTTTGGAGAACCTACAATCTTTGAGATATTACTGTATGGCATTTCACAACATCCTTAGCCAGCATGATCCACAGTAAGTTGCAGCATAGCAACATCTGTAGATGCAAGCAATGTTTTTCTCTTTTTTTTCCCCCTAACCTCTCTCCCTCCCTCCCTCTCTCTCTCTCTATATATATAGATATAGATATGGGCCAAAGGACAAGTTTAATATGCTAAATGTAGGCCAACTTGCAGAGTGAGCCATCATTAGTTAATAAACACTCACCTGAGACAGTGACTGGGTTTACACATAATGCTAAGTAATAAATCATGGCTAGTAAATCACAATAGCTTGGTTTAAACAACACACTAAGCCATAGTATGTTTGGTTTGGGTTTTTTGAATAACCCATTGTGGCCTGGTTTTAACCCTCATGTGAGACCAGCAGATTCTAGATATCCACTGGAGATCAATCAAGGGAGATCTTGTGTACCTTGGCTTTTATAATCAGAGCTTTATCATCCAAACAAGTTATTCCTTAAAACTAACCAAGCTAGTATAAGTGGTTATTGCCCTTTCTGGGATGGCTTCTCTTCCAGTACCTCCACTCTGGTCTTCTGATTTTCTCTGGCATGGGATTTTCAAAAAGACTGGAATCTGTGTTCACTGCATGATCTATCATTGTGCTCTTGGTCACATGTTTTTCCCTTTCACACTGAGAATCTGAGGATGAGGAAGAGCTGGTTAGCAAAGCAGCATGTTCTACTTTGGGGGAGCCTTCTATTGGTAAGAATGGTGTTGTAGGTGTACTAGTGAACTCTTCTTTAAAATCTCCAGAGATTAATTCAGCTAAAGAGGGCCGCAACCAACAGCCACTGTATTTAGAGGGGCAGCAGCAGCAGGAGACACATTGCCTATGTCTAAACAATGAGCATGTGTGATGAAGACCACTATAGCAAGGACAGATAAAAGAGCAGCGTGTGCCCCCACACCTTTGGAAATCACCCGAAGCACAGGTTGGAATAGTCCCACATGAACAATTGTAGTAGCCAGGCCTGTGAAGCTGCCCCTCAGACTGCTTCCTGCTTGTGTAGGGAATATGGATCATCTCTACAATCCTCTCCCACTGCCCTGAAGGAATCCACAGGGCAAGACCTAATGGGACTTTGGCTTTCTTGCCATTCCAAAAGCTGACTGTAATTTCCTCATCTTCTTTTCCTGGTGAAAAAGAACATATAAAGTTTGTTTTAAAATGCTAAGCATGTGTTTTTAACTATTTATTACTAGACCAAGACTTTTCCATGTGTGACTATTCCATCTCATTTGACGAGAAAGGTTTCAGGTAGGTTTTCTTTAAGCAGAGAAAACATTTTGGTAAAACTCTGATTCGGCATGAAGGATGGCATGCTGGCATTTAATGTAGTCACAAGGTAGCTAAAACGATGCATATCCCATTTTCCCAGTACAATAACTTCTCCATCTGCAGCCTCATTGGCTTCATATCCCATGGGAAGGCATCACATGAAAACTCTTCCATGAGTTTTTCAGATCAAGAAGAACAAACTGCCCTGGAGACTGCAGAGTGATGGGAAGAAAACAACAACAACCCCAAACTCCAGCATTCTCCATCACTTCATAAAAATAAAGTTAACTCTAAAAGCCCATCTCAAAATATTTTAAAGTATACTAAGAAAAAACTGAACATATGCATTTTTTTTCAAATGGGAAGAAAACTGGGAAATCAAAAGACAGATTTCAGCCTGAACTTATCTCACTTAAATTGTACTTGCAGAAGATGCTAAGTCAAAAAGCCCTACTAAGAACATTTATCTGTGTAGGTTACAACATCTGATTTGTGCAAATACTGCAATCCCAAACTAGCAGCTATTTCAATTTCAGCAGTAGGCCTTAAACCTTGGTTAAAATGCAATATGTAGTGTGGGGGGAGAGAGATGACAACACATATGCTCAGTAACAGAGATTTTTGGCTTAGTCACCGCCTTAAATTAAACGTTATACCCACTTACATGGCTGCAAAAAGCTGCCTCTATATTCTCTCTAGGAGGTATTTTGTGATGGGCATACACTACAATACTATACCTTTCCACCAGATGCATAATTACCACAGCATGCCTTTTGTTCCCACATAACATTACTTTCAAGTTTGCAAGGAGCCTGTTTTCCCATTTTCAGCAGATGATGCCTAAATAGAATCCTAATTGGCTAGCCCTTATGACAGTCAAAAACCTATTTCCCTCCTTCTAGAGCAGGGATTCAGAACTTTTTAAAATGTTAAACATTATGCATTCCTCTATTATTTTTAATTCTCTCTGCATGTGCATTCTGCTGCAGAAAGCTGCTCTCACATATTGCATATTCTACTATACAAAGTAACTCCCACATGCACTCAGCGCAAAAGAAAATTTAAAGGTGTAAGAGTTTTGGGTGTAGTCAGGAAAGGGAGGGGATTTGTGTGTGTGCGTTGCTGACAGGTCTTCAGGAGAAACAGATTACTTAAAACAGGACAGCTGGCTGTGATTCGTGCGGGAGAGTAATGAAAATGCTGATGGCCCCTGTCCTAGGTGACCAAGTGAAGTTGGAGAGAAACAGAAGGAATGGGATGCTGCAGACAAGAAAGCCATGGGACACCTGTCTCTAGCTGCACTAATTTGCTTATTTGTATGGAAGATAAAGAGATTGCACGGAAATGTGGGAAAGACTGAGGAACCTATTTCAGCAAAAAGCCATGAACTCACAAATTTCTCTCATAGCACAAATACATAATAAAAGACTTTAAGATGTGGGTGATTTATCAGCAAATATAGCTTTTTCTTACAGACAATCAGAAGAGCTGAAATAAGAAGATGTACAATTGCCTGCAGGGGCTAAGACTGGTCTTCTGGTCTACTATCTGCCTGAGAAATATGAAGCAATTGTTTTCTTCTGGTTAAAGAAAATCCAAGGCTGAGTCTTGTCCAAGAACATTTTTAGGAATTTCATCTCAGAAAGCAAATTTAGGAAACGAAATATTTCCAGATTGGACCTCCAGGCTCCTAGGAAAAAGAGGGAGGCACCTGCAGGAGTAATTTACATCTCAGAAGGAATGTCCAGAGAAAGATAAGGAACTCTCAGCTGCAAAACTTTCTCAAAAACAAATATTAGAGAACTGAGTCATGAAGAGGTATGCTGCCACAAAACAAGAGAAAGTCACAAGGGATTTATAAAGAATGAATCCTGCAAACCAACATTCAGCAGAAGAGAAATTATTTGCAGGATCAATTCAGAATTAAAACAGGATCTATATGGATAGTGGGACCTCTTCATATTTCTTTAACAATTTGAATTGCTTTTCAGGCATAGATAAGTGTTGTAAAGCTCCAGCCTAACTTGCCAAAGATGAACACATTCAGGATTGTGAAGGAACGATTTGTTTAACTTGTTTAAACTACAAAACACAAGCTGTTGAGGTTTGCATTCCAGAAGCTTAGTACGTTCCCAGCCTAGAAAATAACTTTATGAACATAAAAACAGATACAATGTGAGGATGCAACATTCTGTATGGAAGGAAAGAATTTATTGCCCTGTTCACAAAGAACTGATCATGAAGGGAACACTGAAGTAGCATCGTAGAATGACAGGAAAAAATACTGCAAAGGAATGTTTTCAGAAAAACTGTAAAGGGCTGTGATATCACAGATTTGACCACACCTACTAAATATATTTCAAAGCTGATGAAGGACAATTTAGCAACAGGTGTGAATTTTCAGTCTTGCTACTCTGAATTCAGATGTGTTGACTTTATTAAAGCAAATACAATTAGAGCCTCTTATTTATCATCCATAAAAAAATATCCACCAAGGAACCTCCACAGTGACTTTGGGGGACTATTTTTTGTACATATGCATAGAAGAATTGATTTGGTTTCTTCTGACATTTTTTTTTCCAAAATATGTTTTCACTTAACATCTTAAAGAGAAAGATAAAGTGCACCAACACTCAAAGAGCCAGTGGGAGCAAGAAATTTGGAAGGTAGTGGGGGGTAAGTACACTGAAAACGTTTGAGCGATACTTAAATGAACAAGGCATTATCAAAGACAAAACAATTGCATATATCCCAAAGCAAAATGATGTGTCATAAATAAAGAATAGAACATCATTGGAAATGACAGAAGACAAGGGTCTTGAGGGTAGACTACCAAATAAAGAAGAAGCAATGATCATTGCACCTTATTTGCAACACAGGGTGATTACTAAAGGCACAAAAGCTGTGCCATTTGAACTGGGGAATGGAACTAACCCCTATATTCAGCATAATAGAGTGTTTGGATCCAAGGCGAATGCTTATCTTCCCAAGCAAAAATGCAGAAGTGATGAACATGGATTTACTGGCTATGTGCTAGACTGCCAATGATACAGAGTCATGGATTCTGCCGCAGAAACAGGTAAATTACTTAGAGTGGTGTAGCTTAATGAAAGACACCAGATGTTAATACGATGTCAGAAATCAATTTAGACTTCCCAGCAGGAGAAGAAACAGGGCAGCAGCCTCAACAAGAGGAAACTGTGATATGTGACAGAAAAAGGGTACCTGTGTGAGAAGAGAACACAGAAACTGAGTCAGAGGTAAGATTTTCAGAAGGCCCAAAGAGATGCCACCCAAAAGACTTTCTCTTCCAGCCAGGAAGGAGGACACACCCAAACGCTCCACACAGCAGGACACTGAGAAAATGCAGATGCTGAAGCAGAAACTTGGCTACTGGCCATAAGAGAAAAGACCTATGTGAAGTGATAGGAGTTGTGAACTGGTGCATATACCTATGAGAAGGGCGTTGGAAGATCAATTTTGGGGTGTATTATCTCACTGCACCTCCACAGTCTCACTAGGCACAATAGGTGTAGTGAAAGCTCATGCAGATTCCCCTCCTTGACCCTCCCTCTTCAGTTAGACCAATAAACTCAGGGCTGCCATCATTTTTTTTTTTTGCTCTTTTTTCCCCATAGATCTTTTCCTCCTTCTCTGGTAATGGTAGAGATCCCATGCCAGGCTCCATGTGATCTAGTGTACTACGTGGCCTTTCATTCTTTGGCTAGATCCAAATGTGGCTAGATGAAGTTTTTAAACTTTCTATCTGAATGTAATTTCCTAATAAAAATTTTCTTCTTTTTAAAAGAGAAGCACCAGCCTATTTTTATTTCCTGCTGCAGACATAGCCTGTTGCCCAAAGCTACTCCCCAAGCATGTAGCAAGGGAATTTCGATTTTACCTCGCAGGGGATCTCTGGTCTCCATGCCTTGGAGGACAGTGCCGGGGCCATATCTCTTCCGCTCTGGTTCCCAGGGGGCCATCACTTTGTCACCTGGCAGGATAGAGTGTCTCATTCCATTCACACACTCAAGGATATCACTGCGGGCTATTTTTTGCACACAAGGTGTATCTTCCCCCGCTGCACACTGTACCAGAAATGATATTTTCTCACCTTCCTGTCAGAAAGAAAAAAAAGATATTTTTAAAGATAGCACAAATAATAGGAAATCACTCCTATTGATAGCTTAGAACATTAAAAACAAATTAAATACAAGTCCAAGGGAGGAAATCATCCCCAACTTAATTCTTAGTTTTGATTTTCTCTTTGAGGGTTGACAACTCAATAGACCAGGCAAAACTATTTTATTTATAGGGCTCTGTTTTCCTTTTAATAGCCATTAATTTTACTTCAGTTGCGAAGCCCATTCACAGTTTCCTTTGTCATGCAGCTTTCTTCCATATTTTACAATTGCTTTTACCTTCCTGTGTTATTTGGAGGAAAAAGCAAAAGGAGATAGCCTTTCCAACTGATTTTAAAAAAGAAATACTCGAAGTACACACAAGGCACGTTTTGAACATACTTAAAAGATGACATAACCCAATATGAACAAATGAGTTGGTCCCAGCTGCCTTGATATTAACCCATGTGCTCAGGTCTAAGTATTATTCTGTGCATAATACAAGAGATAATATATTTTAAGGTGAAAATGTTAAATGGAGAGTCTATAACCAATCAACCATCCTCCAACTATAAACTGCTTTTTTAAAAAATAAGAAAAAGTATTTTGCAATGATTAGCCTCTCTTTGTGGACCAGTGTTAGCCAAAGGAAATAATGCCAGATCTGTTTGTTACTGTCTGCTCTGCTCCAGGTGGTCATCTGAGGTACAAATCTCCACAATTTGATCCCAAAGTTCATTGCTGTTTGATTTCTAGGAAGACTTTATTAGTTTAACATCACCTAAAATCACAATCTCTGAATATGCATACTATTGAACTGAATGATATTCAGCAAAACTTCCCCAAATTTGAATTAAATTATGAAAAGTAACTCAACACATCGATACTGTTTAAATAATTTATTCTGCAGTAAAAGCAAATTGAGCTATCTTGTTATAAAATCAAAAGATTCTCTCCCCCTCACCACACCATCCCCTTGAGCTTTTCTGTCTGCTCTGTGGCTATTTAAAAATGAAAATATTTGTTTCCCCAATTGCACTCTGTCATTCTGTAGGTAGAATGAGAATCAAGCACTGAGTTGATCAAACATATGCTGGATTCACTCCAGAGTCACTCCCTTTACCTTCTGAATAGCTGGTTCTTCAGAGTTATCGGACGTTGAGAGACTGTGGTGAGCAAACAACCCTGCCTCTTGCTTTTCAGAAGGAAAATACCACATTTGTTTCAAGTGCTAACAACTAATGAATTGAAGGCAGACTTTTTTTCCACTGTCCAGTTTATATATCAACACACTAACCACATTTCCAGCAATAATGCTATTCATCAACTATCAATAGTTGCTGAGATCCCCAAATAGCACATACTCCTAGAGCATTGGTGCTAGTAAAGAAATAAAAGAACCTGCTTTAACAAGATGGAAAGGGTCTAACAGGGTAATCTTATACCTCTAGTTACAACAATGTTCCTCAATCATGTGCCCTTCAGATGCATTGCATTACTGCTCCTGCTATAGTATGTATTCCCAGTCAGCATGCCTCTATTTGGCTGGGAATAAAGAAGTTGAATGTATCTAAGGATGCCAGGTTGAGGAAAGCTGGAGTAGGATTATACTGCAACCTTGGTTCTCAATATAAGCCATGGGCAAGGAACCTGGTGTTTTGGAATAATTTGGATAATTCCCAGTGTCTCTTTCCATTGCTGTTTCTAGCTGGGACTGTTGGATGTTGAAGTCCAAAATATCTGAAGGATATTGGTTTGCCTATTCTTGGTATAAACGATATGTTCCTAACATAGTGCAAGTTGGGCTCAAGCAAATAAATGAAACCCAGAAATGTTGGGAAAGGTAGATGTTGGAAAAACTACAAGGGCAACTGTCATGAAGTATTCTAATGATGCCATTGGGGTTACACAGTTATAACTGGCTAGAAAGCATTCCCCAGGATTTGTTAGATAAGGAAGGAGGGCAGGATGTCATTGACTAGCAGGGTATAAACCTTGACTGCACCTGTCCTAAAATAACATAAGAAAGATTGGGGTGGGGGGTGGGAGAGAGCAATTGCAATAACTGGGAAATTAATACAGTTGATTACTGTTGCCCTTATCTTTGTAGCACAACATCTGATGGTTTCAACAGAATTCATCATCTTCTAGTCCATCCTTCAACGTTTGCAAGAGAAGCAATGGTCTCATTTAGTGTGGGTAGCAAAGGCATTCATTCCACAATGAGATCAACTGAAATTATTGTCCACAAGCACTTACATTTTTAGATTGCATTTGACATGGTGTAAATCCTTTGCCCAGTTATCTCTGTCCTTGGATTAATTCAGTATGAATTAACTGGATCCACATAACCCTATGAACTAATCCCTTACTGCACTAAATTGAGGAACAATTACTGTGAGCAAGTATATTCAGTTGAATTTCTGTAGGTTCTGAATATTACCTGGTGTATATTTAATAATAACCATTCATAACCATGTAGAAAATAATTTTGCAACTTGCCTCTATATCTTTTATGATTGTGCCTTGGTAATAATAGCAGCCGCCTTCCTTTTTTGCCAGAACAGGACTACCAGCATCCAGTGATCTCTCCAAATTCTTTCCTGTCCTATGTTTTGCATCAGGAAGAAAGGGACAGTAGCTGAGGCACGAGCACCTGGGAATAAAATGAAAGAATGGTAGCTGAGAACCACACAGTAAAAACTAACCACACATGAGAAGAAATGCTAATCATCTGCTTGAGCTACATAGATTCTAAATCCCAGTTGGGATGTCTGCAAGGTGTGGTTAAAAAAAAGTCAAGATGATGGCCGTGCTAGTGCAATGGAAGTTCTGCCCATTTTTTATGCATGTTACATATGACTGTCATGGCCACCATCTTGAGTTCTTTTACCATACCCTGATCCCAGGGAGAAAATGTCATACTTTATACTTCTATCCAGCAAATTCTGCTATGCATTGTCCCACCTGCTTGGGGAGAAAGCCAAGGAAGAATGTATAAACCTCCCTTGGGGGATCCCGGGATATAGAAAGACAGAGTTTAATGTCCTTGTCTCTTCTCATTTTAAACACTTCAATAAATACTTTATTACCTTGTTATGAGAAGTGGGCTAATGCCACATGAAGGATGCGCTAAGAAGCAGCCACTGCAGCTGGAACTGGGATTAACCATGACATTTCTGTGCATAGATTCAGCTTGTACTGGCACTGTACAGCAGTATCTGTGGTATGGCCAAGAGGACAACATGCACTCACTCATTCTTTCGGGAACTCTCTCCTACAATTAAAAGAGCATAGTTTTGATACTTCGAAGGAGGAAAAGGTTATTTCCAGATTTAATACAAATATACAAATGTGTGTCTACCACACACAGTCAGTTGTAATTGGGGTGGCCTATAAGCTCTGTAAAACAAATAAATCACAATCATTGCTCCCACTCAAAACTTTGCCGATTTCACCCGCAATCAGACTGCAACAATTTAGGATAAGCAGCTAAAGCTCTTTGTTTTAGTTACTGACAATGAGAAGGACTACCATTTTTTGTCTGGTCTGTTTTTTTAAAGGTGCTAATTTTGGAAAAGCAGGTTTGGATCATGCCAAGAAAAAAATTACTTGGGATTTGAAGCCAGATGTCAACCCCACTAGGTAGACCAGACAAGGAAATCAATTCCACCAGAAAGTTAAAACTACTTTCATTGAGGCTGGTGTGGGTCTTCCGGGCTGTGTGGCCGTGTTCTGGAAGTTTTGTTTCCTAATGTTTCGCCAGCATCTGTGACCGGAATCTTCAGAGGGCAGGAGCACAGACAGGGGCAGTTCTCTCTGTGCCCAGGATGGTGTGACCCTTTGTGGGTATTTATAGAGATCTAGCCTATTGAGATTGACTATAATAACAGAACCTTGCAAATCTGATTATGCCATACCTCCTCCTCCTCCTTATACTCCAGTGAATTAGAGATGCTTCTGCCTGAGTCACTTTCGAATGTTATCTCGTTGTTCTGGACTTAAAAGGTGCTTCATCCCCTTTTACCTAAGTAATGGTTCCTGCTTATCTCCATCAAAGTCATCATCTTTACTCTCTACACCAGGGGCTAACCTCCTATTGCCAAAGGATGATCAAGTTCAGTATAACCCTATCAATGTACCCCATAAAAATGCTTACTTGGTCCCCACATTTCACTTATCCACATGAAGATATCAGTGAGCCCTTGATTCATTTCCCTTCACTATACCATTGTTTGATCATTGTGATAAGATGCCCTTTTTAGAAAGTTTAGAATTGTTTAAATGAAAGCAGTATTTCTGATTAATGCAAAATTGGAATGTGGAACCAATCGAGAAATCACATCAGGGGAAGCCAAGTTAGCCATCAATCTACTACTATGAAATGTCTGGACTCTGTGCTATATCTGAGGAACCAGGTCAATGGGGAGAAATATAATTTGAGCTGGATCTCCATATATATATATTTTGTACACTCATCAGGTAAGAAGAACGATGTGCAGAAGCAGTTAGTGAAGATTTAGATGTGGCTCATTATTGAACATGCTGGATGTGAAGTACTTCAGGTATACTGTACCTATTATACAGTTTGATTATAGATCACAGGGTGCAGCTACTGGTAATATGTCTCACATGTAACCTGCATCTTCATAAACACTATATCTTCCCTCCCTTCCTGCACCAAACACAATTTAAATCCTATATCACTTTGGCCACCACGTGCATCTAATGAAGTAAGCTGTAGCTCATGAAAACGTATGCCTTTTAATAGAATGTATTAGTCTGAAAAGGTCTGACCAGTCTCCTTCTGGTTTTTGCCTATTATACAGCTGGAGACATGTGCATCCCATATGTTTCCACTAAATGCTTGAAAATATATTTGAATCAGGGCTCCTCTCCACGAATAAATGATCTAGATTAACCTCTTGTTTTTCAGGAACATGAGCACATATTTCATACCTACCAACTGTTAACAAGGTTCCTGAGACTACCACAAATGTCATAGAAAAGTCCTGGGGGCCAAAACACTTCAAATCAGTGAACTTAATTGTAAATTGCTTCACACCATCCCTCGTAGCTCATATTGTTTTTCTCACTAGATCCCCAGACTGTCTTCTGAGCAGACTCATTCGATGTCCTTATTCTCTTCCTCCTGTTGCTGGAAGCATGACCTTTTTGCAGCCAATTAAGGATAAAAATTACCCGTAATGCTATATTAGCAACACTAGCTCCAGGCTTCTCAAACTTTAGGCCATGACCCCTAGGTTTTGTGGTGGGAAGGTCATAAAAGTTTTCAAGATGATCAGGCTTGTCCAGGCACAGCAGAGAGCAAAGCCAATTTTTGAGATAAACTTGTAGGTCTCCCTGTCTGTTAAAATCAACTACTAATCACAGCAGTTTTATTTATGTATAATTTATTGCACACATTCATTTATTTTAGAGGGCCATGGTATTGCAAAGTTTGAGAAACCAACCTTAGTGATTGCCACCTAAGTGGACTTTGGGGTGGGGCATTCCCTTTGCATCCAGGGCCTCAGGATTTGCCTGAGTCACGGCTGGACATAGCCCAGTGATTTAAGAGCGTGCTACCATCTTGTTTTAGAGCTCTGGTCCATATGACATGAGGCAAAAATTATGAATGTTTCTTCTATTACTAGTTGGTTTATATATTACAACCAGTAGTCAGGAGAAAGGTGAAATAAAGTTTTTCTTTTTTCTTAAGAATCTGCTCCAATTGCTGGTTTTGCTTATGTCGTTTAGTGATGTCTACAAAACCTGTAATCCTCTATCCTCACTGAAATCATTTGGACTCACTTTTCAATTGGCATGATAGGATTGCACTCTGCAAATAGCAACGTAGCCAAATTTTCTGTAAAAATGAAGCACTTCTGTCGTAGGTTTTACATTGGTCAGAAAGGAAAAGTGGGGGGGAGACTGGGAAAATCTGGTGTTGTGAGTTTATTGCTTATTATTTTTTTTTAAGAAGGCCGAATTCTTTGTAATATTTATACAGTAAAGGGAATTAGCCATACAGCTTGTGGGGACACTGACTCCCAAGCCAACACGCAGAAGAGTTTTTTCACTGATCCTCTTGCTCAATTCTGGGTAGGGATACAGGGAGAGAGAGATGCAACTGCTCTGCAGGGAATCCCAACTGGTAGCCTTATTTATTTTAGGAGTGTCTTTTTTCCTCTCTGTCTACTTCAATATGATGAAGGGCACATAAACAGATAATTATTTGGATTTTTTATTTGGATCAATAGAAGATGATCCCTTTGGTGTTTGAGAGACAGAGTATGCTGGGAGACTAGCAAAGAGATGTTGATCATAGTGAGTCACACTGGAGTAATCACCTCCTTATTTCTGATGCTGAAATGTTGGCAGGTTATATATTTTGCATAATTGAGCAATATGTCTAATGTCTGAAAAT
The DNA here is from genome assembly GCA_030867105.1 of Liasis olivaceus. Taxonomy (NCBI): domain Eukaryota; kingdom Metazoa; phylum Chordata; class Lepidosauria; order Squamata; family Pythonidae; genus Liasis; species Liasis olivaceus. The sequence goes on along the minus strand of CM061349.1, from coordinate 92,839,753 downwards.
AGCTCCAGAATAACTAGGGAGCCTTTACTGGTAAATTTAATTTATGTATGAAATGTATGAAAATACTTTTCTTAGTACAAATAAGGCTGCAAGTTACACCTGTTCGCTTAGAAGCAAATGCCACTGAACTCAGTAGGATGTAGTGGGGTGCAGGCTTGTGTTGTCAGTAATGCAGAAAGATACGAATGTGCAGTATCTATGAGGTCTCTCCCAGTCAGACTATAGTGTAGGTATCTAACAAGTGCCAGATCAACACTGAGAAACCTAGAGGTTGCCTGGCACCCAACCTTCTCACTGAGCTTCCAAGGTGTCAAATGAGATTCCTCCCATTGCTGTGAAGTCCTTGTCCCTCTTCCCCTCACTTGCAAGCCTGTCCCAGTGCTTGTAGGCACTCAGATGGGGGTCCCTGAAACTGCTGGTTCCACTTCAGCTGTCCAGGGCCTTTTCCTGTAGGAGAGCCTTTTTTTCCTGGAGCCCAGAATAGGAGGCACAGCTACCAATGTGGACTTCCTTTCCTCCAGTCAAAGAGAGCAATAGACAAGAGTATCTGTAGCTCATGGTCGAACTATGGAGTCCTTGGTGCTCTCTGAGCTTGGTTGTTTGCTTGCAGACATTTCATTACCCAACTATATAACTACCTAGTTGGGTAATGAAACGTCTGCAAGCAAACAACCAAGCTCAGAGAACACCAAGGTCTCCACAATCAAAGGGATGCTGGAAATTTCTCTCTAACCTAAAGAAGATGTGACTGGATGATATCAGGAGCCCTGCCTCTTCACATCTTCTAGTACTAGGCAATATGGGTTGGAATCAAACTGATCCTTTAACTTGGTTCAATTCCTCTTAAATTAGTGAATTTGTATTTTCAGATAAGATTATGCATGTGTGTAAATCAAGCACGAAGATGTAAATGAATCAAAATTTCATATAATTTCCATTTTGGTCTTTTTTATGTTATGTTATGTTATGTTTTTATTTTTATTTTATTTTAACCACTATATCAGATCTCATCCTTTGAATTTTTATTTTGATCTTCACCTTAGAGCAAATCTTATATAACAGGAATAATAAAATTAACAAGAAGAAGAAGAAAAATAAGTTCTATTGATACTGTAGATGAGTTAGGGAATCACGATGTTATGTAAGTATTTTATGTATATACATGTATTCTTTTCCTTCTTTCCTTTTTCCTTTTCTGATGTTGTTCTACATAATTAATAAGCATAATTTAAAAATATTTGCAAGAAGTTTTAAACTTTTCCAAATGTCTGCTGCAGTTAAATTTTTTGTTGTTGTTCAGTCGTTAAGTCGTGTCCAACCCTTCGTGACCCCATGAACCATATTGCGCCAGGCCTTCCTATCTTTCACTGCCTCCCTGAGTTTGCTCAATTTCATGCTCATTGCTTCAGTGATGCTATCTAGCCATCTCATCCTCTGCCGTCCTCTTCTCCTTTTGCCTTCCATCTTTCCCAGCATCAGGGTCTTTACTTCATTGTAAAAGTAGCATTCAGCCCACTCAGAGCAACTCCTGCTGTATTTGGTTCCAAAACAGAAATTGCTTTATGGGGGATTGGTTTGCCAGCATTTTTGGTCATGCAGTTTTTGCAAGCAGCTGAACCTTACTTAAAATCCCCAGCTACCCTCTCCAAGACTGGCTGGGTTCATCCATAACTCTGAGCCATATAATAGCTGTTTAAGTTTGGTTTAGCATTCTATTTGAATCCAGTCCACTATCTTATTCAATAAGCCAATATTAAGCAAACTATGACTTGGTACAACATGTGAACTCAATCATTCTCTCTTTAGGAAGCTGTTACCATAACAGCACTATTGAGTTAGTGCTAAGCATTATGCTGCCTTCAATTGATTTTGGACTACAACATTCAGAATACTTGCTAACTGGCTATATTTATGAAGTACTAGCCCAAAATCTCTGTCTTCAGTTGTAGTATGTGGGACATGTGCTGCCTGAGATGAAGATTAAAATGTTGTCCCCTATCTTCCAAAACAGAAGTTGACCATTATTTAAGAAATGAACATAGGAGCTTACCTTACATTAAGTCAAAGTATTGATCTATCTCAATAATGTTCCTCTCAGTGTCTTATCATCATCATCAACCTAGCACCGCTCACTAGATGGAAGGTGAAACCCAAACAGATCTGTTTCAGACAGGAGCCTTTTCCAGCCCCACCCAGAGTTATCAAGATTGAACCTGTATCCTGCCAATGAGGCATAAGTGGCAGATAACAAAATATGGAATCTTAATGGGGAGGCTCAACACACCACACACACAAACACACACACACACACACATACTTTATTTAAGACATTTGGATGAAATAGGTCTTAATCTAGCATTGGAAATGCCAGACAGTCTTTCTGAGGAAGCTCTTCCAAAATGGGCGTGCTTAAATGGGTGTGATTAAAAAGACATTTCTTGCATAGCCAGCCACCTCAATTCATTTGTCAAGGATACTTGAAGCACAACCTTTGAAACTCAGGTATATGAGTGCATATGAGAGAAAACCTTTTGTCAGGTGGCCTGGTCCCAAGTTGCTCGAACATTTAAATATAAAAATCAAACCATTTTAAGTGAAAATCAGAAACAGGCCGGCATTGAATCTTACTGCTCAGGACAACGTGCTTTACCCACTCCTGAGAACAAAACGCTATCTTAAAGAGCACAAGGAAAGTCACATGGCAAATGCATCTTTGTCATTGCAACATTTCACTGCTGATTCCAGGTTCCAGTCATGACTCCCTTACCAGAAACATGGGCATCTCCTACAAAGACCATCTTCACCGAAATAGCTCATGATACAGAAAGTACCACGTGAAAACTCTTGAAGAAATATTTTGATCTGTTCAGTATTCTCCCGCATTTTATCCTGGCTGACTTCTCAGAATAAAGACTCTTCACAGTGACAGCCAGTGAGAGATTATTTTGTGGCTGTCAAAGTAATATTTACAAAGTGATAGCAGCTCCAGGCATCTCAAATTTTAGCAGTTATGCTGGCAAAACTATTTGATGTCACTTCACAGATGTATACAATTTGACCTGGTACAGCTTGTCAGGATTAAAAAGGCAGATGACAGCTTAACCAATAACTCTGCTGGTAAGCATCAGCTTATTATTTTATTGATCTTCTGGAAATAAGTTTTGAAGGCATTTCCAAGTGTAAAAAAGAGTTTAGATGCTATTCTCCCACAAGAGGTACTCTGTGATGAAGAGTCTGGAGTCCATCTAGCAAAGAGTATATTAAATCATGTACCTTACTTTACATGATAGTCATAATAGGACAATCATAGATCTATAAGGAGGTAGGTATCATTAACTGTCGCTGTAAGGTCGCTGGAACTTACTTCTAGGTTGCTGAGCACAGGATTGATATCTTAGGACTAACAAGCTCATTCAAGCAGTGTGGATCCTTCTTTTACTTCTCTTGAATATGTTCTTCTAACCAACCCTGTTAACCGTCTGAAGAACATTCACTTGTTTGCCTGCCTTGTAGTTAGGTAATCAATTACATGTTATGGATGACGAAGGTTTCTACATACTGACTAGGATACTATGAAGCAGGGTTGCTTTTTCAATTATTTATCTGCAATTCTTTCTTTAAAAGGCCATCTTCAATATTCTTGTTTTCTTTCTCCTTCAGTGCCAAAATAGCTTTCACTGTAGTATCAGTGCACAGCATTATCCTATTTGTTTTCTTGGATGTAAATTAAATCTGCTATGTTCCTTGAGGGCAAACTTAAATTTACAGGAATATATCTGGGAATCAATTTGCATTTAAAATATTAATTTCTTTTACTTTTTTTCTAATGTCAAGAAATCACTAACATTGAGACGTTGGTAACTTTATTTACATTTCATTGACTAACCCTTAGTTAATTGTCTAAGAAAAAGACTCCAGTACTATTTTTTTTAAAAAACCATAACTCTTAAATAATAAACAGAACTACAGAGTGGTACAGGTGTATTTTGCTACTCCAGCACCTTCCAAGAAGTTTGATACTGTGGAAGATCCTAGAAGCTTAGCAGAATTCACCTGAATGAATGAAATAAAGTGACAATAGCTCACAAGTACTGGCAGAAATAGTGCCGCACTTTTCAGTTAGCTTTTTGTGAAATGGCTTGGAAGTTTGAAGAGATTATCAATGTAAAAACAATTTTAAAAAACAACTCACCAGAGTCTGCTGTGCTAAAGGAGAGAATTATTGAACTGGACTGACATTGTACTGCTCTGCTGCTGTGCAGAGTTGGTGGGTAATGTTTCCTGTTACTAAGGAGGTTGCCATGGACTCATTGCTAACAGGACTATAATGTAAAAGAGCAAAGCTAGTGTATACACACACACACACCCAAGTGAGAGTTTATCAGCAAGAATTGGTCTCAGTCTTCCTTCTCAGGTTACTGACATCAGCCAAAAACTAAGCAAGAAGATCAGAGAAGGAACACTGGGAGCTGTCAGAAAATGTTCAACATCCTATGCCTTTCTGCTCTCAAGCCTTCTTCAGGGGAAGATCACATGGTGCTACTCCAGCAAGAGCATTCAATCTGGAATTAACGATCCCACTCAATCAGTCCATTCTTCGTGCTCTTCCTTCAAGAGGAAAAGACGCATAGATCAAACTGGCAGAATCAGCTTCTGCCAGCACTTCTTGCAAGGTTAATTCCACCTTGTGGCTATTACCTAATTGCTAAATAAAGTTATCACAGTTCCAGACAGTCCTCTCTGACTGTCATCTTATTCATACTCAGTGGAAATTGCTTCAAAAATATCTCAGTAATGCATTATTTTGATCCATAAGGAGGTAGAATCCAGAATATTCAAACATGTAACCTTGCTTATTTGCTTCTTCCTCCCTCAGCAAGGCCAAATCTAAAAAGGCCTGTATTAGTTACACCAGGAGTGTCCATAGGGTGCCATTAAAAAAGTCAAGATGGTGGCTTCTACAAACTCTAACAATAATGTCCCAGGACTCATAGGCTTTGCGCTTGGGGTATTTTTCAAAGTACTATATTATTTATTGCAATCAAGCAGCTGCTTTGAGAGATATAATTAAAGTACTACTTTTTGCATTCTAGGCAAATATCCAGCAAACTTTAGAAGCATATCTGGTAATTTATTTTGTCATCCTCAGGGGAGGTTTAGTTATTGGGTAGATTAAAAGTATAACAAATGAATAAATGAAATTAATTATTCTCAAAAATTATCTGAATCTTTTAGTCCCTTTTATTATATAGTTTAATGAAAGAGACTAAAAGATTTGGATAATTTACTTAAAATGCACTGCTTGAAATGACACTGTGGGGTTATTTCCTTGTCCCTTTGTAATAAAAACAGCTCAGATATTATTGCTCATATCTAAGAATCGTTTCAAATTCTAGACATTGTAGTCATTTGAAATTTACACACCCTTAAATAATTCATCTCACAGGCATACATGATACTGTCTAGCAATGTTAGTCTTACAACTAGTTTTGATCTGTATAGGCGAGATATTTCTGAAGTTTTCAGATCTGATAGCGTTTGCTCTGTGTGGAAGAGATTATAAAGTCCTTGAAGCTTGATCATTTTGAGAGCTCCTTGGGGGGGAATGGTGAGCTCCCCTGCAACGCCCCTCTGAATCTTCATATAGTAGAGATTGGAGATACTTTATGTATTTAATTGCAGCTCTGAGTGTTTCAACTTTGCTGAGTCGTTTCTCTAAGTATTCTGGGGGTAAGTGATGCCTAAGTTTGGCATAGCCTTCATTGACACATTTAACTCTTTGCCTTTCCCTTTCATTTCTTTTTCGGATGAATGCTGGGCTGCAAGAGTACTCACATCTGCCGAAATTTCCACATGGGACCTTAAATGGGAAACCACAAGGATTGCTGTAGAAATTCTCAGGAGTTGGAAGTTCTGCTGCTAATGGAAGCAGAGGCAACTCTTCAGGGCCACCGAACTGATTGAGGTCCTCTGGGCACAAATGAAAAGTGACAAAAGGGTCCTGATAGCAAAGTCTGGACATCTGTCCCGTGTAGGAGTCACTGAAGATTGGCAATTTGTCCATGGCATCCCAGGAGATGTTCCTGGTTGTGGTGTCTTAGGTAAAGCTGAAAATGTACAATTGCATATCAGTGTAGTGAGTCACATACTGTCTAAGACTAGGTGTGATTATCAGTATTTTTAGTGCACTTCAGATGTAATGAAAATATGTGGGAGACTGTACAGATAGCTATAATAATCCATATGAAAAAGAGATGGGATAACATCACCAATGTAGGTGATCAGTGTTTATGCCCTAGTAAATCTATGCCTTTGCTCTTTACCTTGGTTCACAAATGTTAAGATGGACCAAGCTTCACAAATTTTAAGATTTACAAGAGAAGCACAGGCATCTGAGAAGATTAAGAAGGATATTTCCATTATTCTTCTTTTTCTTGCTTAGTCCTCATGGTTTGAGTCTATACCTTACTTTGCCCATCTTATATTATTATTAGTCCCAGGGAGAGAGGATATGTCCTATTCAGTTTACAATATTCATAACTCTTCCATAAAATCAGTGAGACATAGATATGCTTCATCTTGGCTGGACTGTGTCTCTTATCTTTTAACAGGTACGTCTTATTTGGACAATAAAATGAAATATTCATCCATAATTCAGTTATTTCAATAAAAAAGGACATTGTGCTGTTTGTGTGCCTTATTCTATGTTGTAACATTCTATATCAGCGGTACAGAAAATAACATTTATCCTTTCTTAAGCACAGATTTGCTTATTTATAAGCAATCATATAAGCAATTAATTCCTTTCTTGCATAGAAGATTTCTTGATATCAGTAGCCCATCAAGCATTTTACTTTAAGTATGTAAAAGTAACAATCAAATCATATCCTCTTAGCCAGTCTTTATTGTTAGGAATTCTGTGGTGGAGTACTGGACAAGAAATCTACATAATGAGTTTAGATACATCGATTGCTTTAGAACATTTAAGAAAACTCTCCCATCTTAGCTGAAGATACTTCATTTACTACTTCAATATCAGACAACTCCTAAGGTTATAAACAAGCCTAAGTTCTTGATTCCTATAAGGTAAAATGGAGAACTTCCAAACCACTTAACAAATTCTAAAATATTGCACAACCTCTAAGCTCTAAAGCATCACATTAGCAGATTATCTCTTATATTAAAGAAGATAAAAGAAGCCCCTGAAGTATTTAATCCTATGTATGATTTAGATATTTAACAATCTGAGGTTAACATTAATATAATAAAAGCCATGCAAAATTTGCTATTAGCCTGGGTACCTTACCTGAGTTCCACAGTTCTTATATTTGGTGTATTGAGTGAAAGTCAGCTCTAAATTTATAGTCAAATGACAATATGCAAAGTAGCTTACAGTTAGATCTGCTCATTTCTGGTTTAGCTTCTTCCACCCACACTGTAGCTGTAGAGGCAACAAATATTGATGGATTAGGATGCATGACATATTATATGATTTATATGGCTGTTAATATCTAATGTGCAGCATATTTATATCCTTCCAAGATATGTTGTAACATTCTTCTTTCTAACTGTAGATGCATTTACTAGATCTGCTATTTTTACATAGGTTTGTTAAATATGCAGCATATTTATATCATTTTTTATCATCAACAATAAATGCTTAACTCTGAATGTTTACTGTCTGAAAAAGTTAATTGGAAATGTCAGAGAAAGTTGACAGTTTATTAGTGAGACTCAATGCCAGATGAATATCTAATTATCAGAAAGCTGGTAGCATAAATAACTTATTTTAAATAGTCTTTGTTTATGGATTGACTGAACAATATATATAAACACAACTTTTAAAATGAAAAGAGGCCAACTGTTTAAGAAATTGATGGAAGAGTAGGATCTTAGCAATTCCCCACCCCACCCCAACCTGGTTGCCTTCCCAACGATGGGTTTCCAGTCATGTTTGCAATTCCAAATATATAGCTGAAACTCTATGGGGATTGTGGGAATTCCATCTGGGCAGAAAACAGCAAGCAATGAAACATTAAACACCACTGATCCCAGCACTTCTCAGGCCTAAACACTAACCAGATCCCAAGTGGTTTTCCACTTACTAGATCCCAGCTGGTTCCATAGTTTTCCAGTAAGCCGCAGACAATAGCAGAGGCAATAGCTGGAGTAGTGGGGATAAGAAAATGTATGACTAACCTGAGTACAGTCTAGACCATATAAGAAATGGTAATAATAATTCCAAGCAAGAAAATACATGGAATGACATATTATCAGTCAAGATTTCAATAGAGGAAATAGCAAGAACAAAAATGAAAATGAGAAGGTTTTTTTAGAAAAAAAATTGATTTTAGAAAAATCAGGAAAATTTTCAGCTAAGAAAGGACTACTGTACTTAAAACTAATAAGAAAAGATTTCTAATAGTCACAAATGAGGTTAGGTGGAGAGACTACACTGAAACCTTTTATAACTAGGACAGTGGAATGAGAGAAACATTTGTAGAGAGAGAATAAATTCAGGAGCTGACTTTTCTAGAACCAAGGCACAAGACATACATACATACATACTAAACCAGCATTCAGATAGGAAAGGACCAGGTACAATTGAATTGTTCCAAGCCATAGAAGAAAATTCAGTTAAAGTATTAAGAAATATGGAACAAGTGTGCTTGACCTTGAGACTAGAAAAGATTGATATGTACCTCTGCAGAAGAAGGGAGATGCACGAGAATATACAGATTATACCACTGCATTAATTCCTCATGCAAGCAAACTTTTGCTTAAGATCCATCTTAAGAAGCCATCTATATCTGACGACTGATGACAAATAAATTAACTGATCCCTTAAGACAATGACTGGCAAACAGAAACTAATACTTGAAGCAGATGATGCACTAGAAAAAAAAATAAGTAAACTCATTCTGAAAATACTGCAATGAGAATACAGACAACCCACAACCCTTGAACCAATTTCAAATCCTCTGTGCAACAAATCATTTTGCACCTTCAATTAAGGTTTCCCTGCAGCTTAGAAGTGAGAGTATGAGAAAGACTATAATCTTCCTGCTTTGGGGGCTGAGCCTCACTCAGTGTCTGCATAAGCCCTGTCCATTTTGTAGTTCCTCAGGAACTGCAGCCCTCTTCATGCACTAAAGAGGAGGAATACACAGCATTCACAAATGCAAAGGTTATTAAGCTGTAGAACTTTGCTGAGGATGCATCCCTCCAAGTACCGTCAAGGAACCATGGCAGGAAAGGGATACATCTCCATCTCCCACTTGTGTGCACACCCCAGGCATGTTTGGCTGGTGAAAAACAACAGACTGGATTAAGGTGGGCCCCTGATCCTGCAAGGCTGTTATGCACATATGGCTGATTTACATGGAAATTTGTACAGGCAGGGACAGGTAACAACCTTCATTAGTGAGTTCCCCTTCAATGGATTTCTTCAAGCATCAACTATATATGGATATGAATGCTTTAATTCAAATTCCTATGCAGGGAGATGGATTTGGTACTCCATATAACTCCTCCTAATTCTATTTTTTGTTTTTTTGTGGTTTGGTTAAGCTTAATATGCTGAATGCTCATTTCCTCTGTCTATTCACGTATGGGATTTATATGGCTGCCCAACTCACAAGTTGGCATCCCAGGCAGTGTACAGCAATAAAACAGTTACAATGTACCCAGTAACAAAACCAACCAGGAATCAACAATAAAACACAGAGCTGGGGCACAGCAACATATACTATACCTCCCAGGATGAGCTCATCTAACATCCTTGCTCCAGCGCCCAAGGGAACAGCCACATCTTCAAAGCCTTCCTGAAGGCTAACAGCGTCAGGCCCAATCAAATCTCAAAGGGAAGATCATTCCACAAGGCAGGTACACAGAAAAGTCACACCTCCTAGGTCCCATCAGATGACATTGTTTCAAGATAAGTTCCTGGAGCATGCCCATTCTGTTGGAGTACGTAGGATAGGCAGAAACAACTAGTTTATCTATTGGCATTTCTAAACTGTCCCACTCCCATCAGACTCTGGGCAGTAAACAGTAAGACAAAACCACAAGAAATGCAATAAAAACCCTACTAAAAACCCTCATGGCTTCCCCATTCAGCTTGGGGCAAAGACATGATGGGATAAATTAATTCTAACCTGCTTGCAAAAAGCCAGGAAGTTGGGCACTCCCTGTACCTCTGGTGGGAGAGTGTTCCATACAGTACAATGGAAAAACTACAGAGAAGACTTGCCATGTACCTCAGAAAGGTAAAGGGTGGGGACTCTCAGCAGGCCCTCTTGTGATGACCTAACCAAAAAGGCAGATTCAGTTTTGGCTGAGTGATATAATTGATGTGGCACTGTATAGGTCTTTAGAAGGTAACAACCATCTTTTTGAACTGGGCTTGGAAACCTGGTGGTAACTAACAAAGTGACTTCAAAACAGATGTTATTCTGTATTGGTGGGATTGACCTCTCAATGCTCCAGGTAGTGTTATACTAGCTGTAACATCTGGATCATCTCCAAAGCCAGCCTCACATAGTGTGTTTGGCAATAATCCAGATGAGTGGTCATTAAGGAGTGACTTTCATCAGGGTATCCCGGTCCAAGAAGGGCTGTATTTGGCACAGCAGTGGAAGCTGGATAAAGCCCCCCTGACCACAGCTTTCACCTGCCATTTAAGCAGGAGCTGCAAGTCCAAGAGTCACTAACCAACCTTCAGGGGGAGCATGACCTTGTCTAGAGAAACTACTGGGATTTACGTTATTGGGTGCCATGTTGTCTATTGAACAGCACCTCCATCTTGGACAGATTTAACCAAATCTTGTTTTGCTCCACTCTGATCCTTGCCGCCTCCAAGTATCAGATCAAAAACTCCACAGCATCTATTTCAAAACAACTAGGAAAATGACATTGTGGATTCTTTCTAGTTTAATAATTTTATTTTTTGACTTCTTGTGGGCTACCAACTATAGTGGCCTAATGGTCAAAATGGATTGTAGATAGGGTTTCAGATCAGATATGAAACAATGATCCTATAAAAAGCCTGATTCTTTTAAAAAATAAAGCTACCTCTGATGCCAATATTCTGAAGACTTTATTTGAATTCCATTATCAAGCTAATTTTAAAAAATAATTATCCACCAAGTATTGAAATTTACATAAATTGCAGATATCACATGGAATTTTTAGCAAGCAATGTAGAAGGTCCAATTCCAATTGCACACTGCACTAAGTCTGTAACTTTAGTTATTACGCCAAGCCTCTAGCTTACCAGCTATCTCTGTACATGGAGGGCCTACCTTATATTTATAGAAGCAAGCTAACAAGTTGATAGAAATATAATTTAACAGTTCAAAGTTTTAGAAGTGATAGTTATACTGTACAACATGAGTCTTCAACATATAGCAGGTGATAAGAAAACAATGTATTTACAAAGGTTTCATATGCAAATCACTTGTAACAGACATGCTGCACATTCTTCTCCAGATTCATGAAAACCTCATTTAAGAACCATAAACAATTTTCTCTATATATCATAAGGATCACACAAATAATCGCTTATATTTTATTAGTAAAAGCAACTGAGTATGTACAGAGATTTTGGCTTATTAAAAGATTTTAAAATCTTCCATTTGTGTTTGTACTTTGTTGGTAAGATGCAAAAACAGCTTTCTGGTGTGGCATTTCATGAAGACAGAAGTCAGTGCTTTATTTTAGGGCATTTCATCCAACATCTTGGAGATGTCACTGGACATATTAACTGAGCACAACATGGCGATCAAATACAGATTTACGCTGCTCTTGGACTTGGCGTTTCCATCGCTGCTGGGCATATTCAACTTTGTTCAACATGTTGGCACGACTTCGGGAACGAGCCAACACATCATGAGCATTTGCAAAAGGCTGGTGATCCTGTAATGAAAAAATATTTTTATTAAATATTATTGCTCAGTATGCCATTTTTCCAAACTAAAAATACATTGCTAGACATATCCTAATTACACACAGACACACACCCCCCCCAAACTAAATGGATGACAAAACTAAAATATATTACTTTTTGTAGGAGTAAATTAACTATATCCTTAATTATAAATCAAGTCCTCTCCAGAGGAAACCAGTACATAATATATTCGTTTACACATGCACAGTCCTCTCTTTACATCATGAGGAACTATTAAAAGTTTCAATATCCACAGCTGGACTTAAAAAAACAATAACTAATTTGTGGAGCTGGGGATGGGCAACTTCCAAGGAGTCCAGGTCCTCAGCTCAGCCTCCTGACCTCTGGAAGGCTATAAGAGACCCTGGAGCAACATGGCAAAACTACCAGGAGTATGGACAATTTTGGGGGGCTTCTTTTTGTAGATTTTAAGGACAGGAGTAGAAGAGGGAGGCTTCTGGGAGGTAAACTGCTATCTTCCCCACCGCTGAGCTCTCTTTCAGCCTGAAATCACACTGCTATAATTCAGCTTTTTTCCCACCAAATTGCAGCAGAGTATCTCAGAGTGCCAGGAACACAGGTTGCCTATTTTTGCTATAAAGAACCAAGGGCATGCTGTCCATGACGTTTATGCTGGGTGCAATATTTTTTCACACACATGCAGGAATTTGTGAGAAAATCAAAGCAGGTAGTGGGATTTGATGGTGAGCTAACTGTTACCATAAGAGAAGGGTAAATCATAGTGTGTGTGTGCGCGGGCGCGTGTATGTATTTATTTGTGCCTTCAAGTCCATTTTATTTTTTTGGACTCCTGGTGACTGTCTGGACTAGTACCTTTCTTGGAAATACTTTTTTAAAGTGGTTTGCCATTGCCATTCTTCCTAGGGCTGAGAGAGTGACTGGCCCAAGGTCACCCAGCTGGCTTTGTGCCTAAGGCAGGACTAGAACTCAGTCTTCTGATTTCTAGCCTGATGCCTTAACCACTGGCTCTAAAAACCACAGTAAGAATACAATGGAGGGCATGGTAAAGCAGCAGAATCAGTACCATTATGTATGTCTAAGAATCATATGGATTTTGTTAACACTGAAAGGTTAGGAATTCCTACAGTTTTATCCAAGAAGATAATATACTCTGTAAATGTTCTGGAGTTTAGATTCAAAGAACAGCATACCATGGTCAATGCGATCATGTGTCTTTCTCAACCATCATTTTTTCATGTATTTTATATTACTCCCCCATAAAATCAAGATGGTCAGGGAATCTTTACAACATCATATAATATGACACGAGTTATCACAAGCAGAGAGGGGAGAAATAAGCAAATGTTGATAACCTTCATTCCCCTGTGTATGGAATAAATTATATTCCATTTGCTCATGCGAATTTTTACATCCAGGCTACAAAAATATACGTGAAAGCACCCAGTTCCTGCATTATATCAACTACTAATAGCACTATATATGATTTTCCAAGACAAAGAACAAAAAGACAATAAAATAATTTTGGGTATTCAAACAACAATCACTTGAAGAGTTTGACATTAGATCAGAGGATCAAGCACTAGTGGGATGTTCCACAATCTGCCTGCAAATATAAAATAATGGCCAGTGGGAGAACTATTTAGCCCTACACATCAGCAATGGAGGGCACAACTGCAGGATGTATGATTCACTGTCCTCCTAGAAGGAATAACTGTTAGAAAGGATGACAATCTAAATCCATCTACTAGGAAGAATAGCTAGTGCTCCAGTACTTTTTTCTCCCTTTCCTTTTTTTGCAACAAGTGTACTGCAGTATGAACCTACAGACATGGATTTATTGTATCTTTTGGTATTGGTACAGCACTTAGAATTATAGTCTTCTTACTGTAAGATGGCATTCAAATTTAAACAGCCAGTGCTTTACGGCTCCACAAAGTCTCTGTGTTATTTACCAGCAACACCTATTGTTAAGTTGTTTGGAATATTCACTCCAGGATGTCAAATAATACCAACACACGTAAGTTTACATTCAATATCTTAATAAAAAGCAAAAATACAGCTGCTTAGATGACAAAATACCAAGACAATTATGTGTTTATATTAAGCATTCAAATCACTCTGTTAAGCATATGAAAGAATAAATGCAATCCATAAACATGGGCATTTACCATCAAATGCTAGTATTTAGACTATAAAATGTTTTGAACACTATGTTTAAAGACAAGATTTAGAGAAGGTCATGCATATTATTTACATAATGATTTTTATATTTCAAACCGCTTAACTTGTTTATCAAAACTGACAGAATCTTCAAGACTTCAGCGTTAACAAAACAAAAACCCACCAAACTGGGAATCTGACATGTTTGAAGAAATCATGGTGCTATAATCAGCAAGAACAACAGATCAAACTACAGTACAAGAAAAGATTCCTGTATAAACCCCACATGGATACTAGGAATACATTTATGTTTCTACTGAAATTCACAAGAAAATTATCTCCAGATATAGAAGAAATCATTGAACAACACTGTTCATCATATTTTGAATTTTAAAGTAAAATAGTTCTAGGAACAACATGGTTTCATAACGATATTGCAGCAGAGTAGATAGGACAGAGAATGCCAATAGTACATGGCCACAATATACACAAGCTAGCAGAAGAGCATCTGCTAGCAGAAAAGACTTCTTCCACTCCCATAACCCTTTCTCTTTTGGACAGTTTGGGGACCCTCTGGAAAAGATACATAGGGTGTCATAGTAGGTTAGTAAAGGCAGTTTCCTAAGCAAGAGTTAACTATTATTTATGCAACACTGGATATAGCCCACTAGAATGCACCAGCAATAATAACAGAAATGCCTATACAAACATTTAGAACCAGGGATTTTTATTTTTTCCCATGGGTTTCATTGAATTTTTCCTATATATTAGCATACTGCAAATAAAAGGAACTATATTCTATGCTTCAAAGTTTGTAAATTATGCATGTGACATAATCTGCAAAAATTTAAGAAGTCAAGGATCTCAAGTTTCAATTCTGTTTACAAAAATAGTTCAAACCAGTGAATATAAACATAAAGAGTTATAAGAGTTAAGTTTGGCAAGGCCACAATATTAAGTGGAATATTTAGAAGAACTTGAGATAAAATGACCAAACTATACCATGTAGCATAATTCCTTGTCTGTCTGATTGTTTCTTATTTCACAGTTCAATTTTTCTTTGCCCAAATTTCTTCTCTTGATACAAAATTCTATGTTTTTAAAATGTCTTTTGACTCTAAGAACATGCACACAGAATATTCTGCTTTTCAAGTATCATGAAATCAGTACTGAATCTTACTTACCACACCCAAAAATTTGAGCTGCTTTCAAAGTTTATGAATTACATAAAATTTGAGGCAGTCAATATTATATAATAGTTAAACCAACATTTAATTAAATTCTAAATTTTATTAGGCATTCAGAAATAGGTTGAATACTATGGTTAATAATATTTTTCTAGCAATTATTGTATCATCCAAACTGAGGGAAAAGGCAAATAGGAACACTTTCCCTCATAACTATGCCAAAAATCTAATGATTCAAATTTAGAGAGGTTAGGTACAATAAAAATGTCCAGTTGTTTCCAAATTTAATTTGATAATGAGAATGACCAACTAGCACAACTTCCAGCATGCAGAATATTTATATATTTTCTGCATTATTTTATGTAAAAAACCCTAATATTTAATCCATCTTTCTGCTTATTGCCACTTCTTTGTTACTACTGAACTGAAGCAGTTAAATTTACATCTCAAATCCACATGCATTGTAATCACTCAAAAATTAACTCTTCAACAATCACCTGACTTCTAAATTGCTAGTTTTTAGTTCAGATCATGAGATAAAAATCTAATGATTTTTCAAGTGAAGATGTCTTACAATTACTATTTAATGTCCTATAAAAATAGTTATTTCATTCTGCATATGCTTTTCAAACTTGTTTTTGTCTGCCATATATTTTCACATTTATACTTGGCAGAATTTATGACGCTTTATTTTCTTCAGCTATGTTTGAAAATGCTGGCATAAAACTACCTAAGCGAGTAATAATGCTAATGTTCATATTAAAATATTGCAACAACATAATCTGGATTGGTGATGACATTTATAAACTGATATTTGTAGTTTTTAGACAACCCCATCTGGGATTATTACTTCTATACATTATTACTTCTATACATTATTAAACCGTCTGCATATAAAATGGACTTCTAGTAATACACTAAGTTGCCTTCTATTTAGTCAGATAATTGATCCAACACTGATGGCCAGGAAGGTACTTACTAGTGTTCCCTCAAGTTTGCCACACATATTATTTTTCAGCAATTGCTACAGCCCATTAAGCACTGTTTTGCCTCAGTAGCAAAAATAGAATTGCCTGCTAGTTAAAACTATTTGTTTTAACTAGCCTTTCATGAGAGCCCACTGCAGACCAAATTCCAATGAATTAAAGATAAGCAGCAGCCATGCATGACAACTGCATTAGACCCTATGCTTATACTCTGCCTTCAGAGAACCCTAAAGAACATGACAAAAATTATTATAAATACTCTAAATACTGAAAACATACCAATACTATAGGTTTTAGTCAGCATTTACACCTTCTAGCAAAAGCACACTGAGCGGAATTTTGCTCACAGTGAACTAGCTGGCAGGAAAGGGATCCACGGAGAGGTGAAAGGGAGAGAGAGTTTTTGCCACTTTTTTCCGCTTCATATGGTTCCTTTTTCTAACCCTCTGAGGCAGATTTTATGAGGGCACAGGGGACTATAAGTGAAGGGGAAATTTGTGAAAATCACTTTCTCCCTTGTGCTGCCAGCGAAAGTGCAGCTTAAAAGCCTTCTATAGAAAGGCCGACAGAGCCCCCACGCCATAAGGCTTGAGGCTGATGTAGGCAAGCCCAGCGGGGTGTGTGTGTGTGTGTGTGTGTGTGTGTGTGTGTGTGTACGCGAGGCAAAAGGTCAGCTGGGACCAGCTGTAGGGGAGGGGCAGCAGCAGCCGCCACTTCATCCCAGCCATGCTGTACAGAGCAGCCAAAAGCACAGAGATAGGGCAGAGATAGGTGGGGGGGAGTTGAAGCAGAGGCAGTCAGCACAGGGCAGAAGTGTGAGGTCCTTGCCTAACAACCATGTGGTCCTTGCCTAATGACCACAACCGGGACTGCTGTCACTAAGCAGCATGGTCTTGTGATGTTTCGCTTAACAACTGCTTTGCTTAGCGATGGAAATTCCAGTCCTAATTAGGATCTTAACCCGAGA
Source organism: Liasis olivaceus (assembly GCA_030867105.1). Taxonomy (NCBI): domain Eukaryota; kingdom Metazoa; phylum Chordata; class Lepidosauria; order Squamata; family Pythonidae; genus Liasis; species Liasis olivaceus. Next base: position 92,822,524 of record CM061349.1, on the reverse strand, counting down.
ACTACCTGTATTCACAAATCTATACCTAAATTACTTCATCTGTACCTGAGAAAAGATTGTGACTGGGGTGTGGCAAGTTTCTACAAATGCCTGCTACAAACCACATATAGGAAATACCAGATGACTGGCATAAACGCCACCAAACCACCCCTATTCAATAGACTGAATGATTGAGATACATCAGACAAGTGGGATATAGAACATATAGAATATATAGATATTACTCTTTATGTGCTATAGATAAATGATGGAATGTCACTTTTTAAAGTATACCCTATCAAAGCTTTGTAGAAGTACAAAAAATAACCAACACAGTTCTGACCCTGAAGATGCTGCAATATAGATCTTTTAAGTTTCCCAATTCTAAGAATGATAATCAAAGTGGTAACTGTACCATGAAAATAAAAAGCATTATAAAAATTTAATATGACCCTATGAACATGGTGGAGGATAACCATTACCTTCTAATGGATCAATATGGATCAGATGCTTTGGCTGCCTCAAAGGCACCTGAGTTGCTTTCTTACTTGATGGAATCCATCACAGAAATAAAATCTATAACATATCTCTATCAAAAGCTCAATAATATTTTTAAAGTAGACATTTCTGGAATATTTCAAACATGAACTTAAAGAACTGGAATTTCCAATGAAGCCCCATTAATAGTTTCATGTTCTTAAAAATGTTAAAATGGTACCTAGAGATTTGAGATTAAAGTTGATTAATCAAAAAATTGTATTTAGGGTATATTGGACTTCCCAAAGAAAGTATTTGAAAGGATGGACATAAGATTTTTCATGCTCGTGGTGTAAGAAATTTGAGGGCTCACTAATGCATATAATATGGTCATGTGACCATTTAGTATCTTTTTGGGATGGTATATTAATGTATATTAGTAGATAATGGGAAAATCTTTCAATGTTATAGATGCTAATATAATGTTGAATTATACACCAAAAGTTTGGAATTTGACTGTTTATCAGGAATTAGGGTTGAATGTGGGTAGCTAAAAGAATTATATTAAGAAATTGGAAAGTGCTATTATTCCAGATATCAAGGAATGGTTGTTGGAAATGCCGGATCTACCTGTTTTGGAAAAGGCAACCTTTTCTGCTAATCAAAGAATGCAGCAGTATGTGTTACTATGACAGGGATTCTGTGAGATCTTACAATAATAACTTGTATTGTTCATATTACAGCAGAGAATTCATTGGTAAACAGGTAACTATTGATAAGTTTAAAATACAAGATACATTTTTTTTGTTTTTTCTTTTCCTTCTTACTTTGTATTTTTAGTTTGTACATTTTTAAAAAAAAAATTCTTTAAGATTAAACATTGTTTAATAACAGTACTGTTTTCACTTCTGCAGTCAGCTCTAAAGTCTTCACGAAAATGTCTTTCTCAGATTTTAAATCTACTATTTAGGCTATCAAAATTCAACCTGTAATTAGGGAACTCATTACATATATTTGAATAGACGAAGCATAGAACTTACCCCAATGTCTTCATCGCTCTGTATTAGCTGTGAATGTCCAAAGAGACGTCTCTTCAGAATTGGTTCTACCATAGTGAGATACACCATGTATAGTAGCAGAAGACCCAAGATGGACAAATATATTATGATGGTAATCTATATAATACAAGACAGCATTTCAATTTATGCCACTTCAGATCATACTCATCTGGGTTATATAGGCTATCAAAGTAAACTAAAATGTCTAGCAAAATACAACACATGTGAATCTTATTTTCACTCATTTATCCCCAAAATACAGAGGTTAATCAAAGAACTATAATTATGGATTTAGAATGGACTGAAAAAATAAAAATGGACTGAAAAAAATAAAAATAACAGAAGACCACATTTTTTCTAAGGAAGAGAAGACATTGCAGGAAGATGAAACTCATATTTTCAAATAATATTATTATAGTTTCCAGTTCCTTTGTAAAGTGTAATGTGGCTTTAAAAATTACTGAATACCAGCTAATAAAAATGAGCATTGCATTTCATTTCAGATCATCATCTAGAAACAACTGAATAAGGTAGGAAGCACAAGCAAAAGAAAACATCAAACAGCATAATCAGCTTCTTGTACAAGTTTAAAGAAACTTTTCTTAGAAGCATCATAATGTATGTTTAAAGGCAAATATATTTATATATTTGATATCAGCTATACTTAACAAGTGCAATCAGTCCCAAGCTCCTAGTACATACACTTGTACAACAAAGGTAATTTTATTGCATTCTCAACAGTATCTATAATAATTTCCAAGTGTACTTTGAACTGGCAAGAAAGAGTATAATGATTCAAAGGCAGTTTGGTTATTGTTGGAATAGTGTATATCCAGTTGGCTACAAAGTTCATAAAATTATACTTGGCAGAATTTATGACGTTTTATTTTCTTGCAGTATATTTCAATATATTTCCAAAACCATGAACAAAAAAGCAATTCATGAATGAATGGATAAATAAAAATTAGAATTCTTAGCAGGTTACAGGAAATACCACTTTTAGATTTAGATAATGAACAAGGTAATATCTTAGCACCTAAGTGCCATGATCAAGTTAATCTGTAAATCAATAACTTACAGTTTTCACAAAAAGAAAAGGATATTATATTTTGCAGATATGCTCTGCTTTCACTGTTTTATAATCTGAGATACTATTTTAATACATGAGGATTTGGGGAAAAGAAATATGAACATTATTTAACAGAATTAAACAAAACAGTAATCAGATTTATAATTTACTTTTATTGTTTCAGAGCTTCTTTCCTCATACTTGCATTCACAACGCAAGCAATAGGCTTCTACGTCCTGTCCAAGAACTGGCATAGGCTCCACCACATGAAGACAATCACTGCATGGAAAGGAAAAAATGTTTGGCATAGATTGAGATAAATTTATACCACTAGAGAGAAATATTCACCAATAAGAACACATGCTGAATGTAACCCTGAATTAAGGGTTAACCAATCTATTATTCATTTGTATAAATGTTAGAAATACCTGACATTTAATCCACATAATATCAGCTTAAATTTTTAATTTGCTGCATTAGAATCTAACCTATTAGAGAATTAGTGGTTTCCAGGAAGCAAACAAATCTGAATTTAAATGCCAACATTAGAACGTATCAGAAAAGTGAGCTCCAAAATATTACCTTCCTCTAATCTCAGAACCTTACATCTTTCATCAAGTATCATACCTCCTCAATGGAGAGACAGCACCTATGTTATTTGGAAGTGGTAGCATCCATAAGAAATGGTAATCACTCAAAGAAGAGATTTAGGCACCCCTACCTGCAAATCCATCATGCCCCTAACTCCTCTTTACTCAAGCCATATTCTAAAGTAGGAGCATATTATAAGAAATGTCATTTGCCATAAAATCACAGGACATGCAATAATTTAAGAAAGAAGCTGTAGACTCTAGGGGAAAAAGTCCTTTTTTTTTTTTAGTGGCAAGAATTATTGCAAAACTAAAAGAGGTTTCAAAAGAAAATAATTTTCATTAGGCAAGTGACTGTGGAACAATAGGATTGACTGTTTCAGCTATAAGAACTCCGACTAGCGGGGTCCAGAAAGCGGGCCTTCTCTGCTGTATCCCCCGCCCTTTGAAATATCTTGCCCCTGGAGGTGAGACAGGCCCCCTCACTCCCGGCCTTTCGGAGGGATTTGAAGACCTGGCTCTGCCATCTGGCCTGGGGCAGGGAGGGAGGTCATCAGAAATGGGATTGGCTAGCCCCCTAAAGGCCTGGTGTTGCTTCCATCGGCCTCTTGGATTTTTTCTCTTCCTTCCATTTTGTATAAATGTGTTTTTCTTTTTTATAAATTTTAATTAGGTATTTATTTGTTTTAATTTGATGTAAACCGCCTAGAGTCCCCATTGGGGGGAGATGGGCGGGGATAAGTCTACTAAATAAATAGATAAATAATCTGTTTTTCCTTCTATTTTAAGTTAGCAAAGTTATCATACCATATGATATGCTCCCGACCCTTTTTACAGAATAGTGATTCCTTCTTCCTCGTCTACAGTATAATGTATTTCAGGAATGTTTAATCCTATGCAGACAATTCAGTATTTCTGAAGTGGATCTAATCACAATATGAGGCTTATGGAATGAGGATGTAGTAGATCTATGAAATGCCATCTTATATTTTCACAAGAGATTTTCAGCGTTCTAGGACTGAGTTAACTGTCTCAATAAAGTAACATTTATACTAAGAGTCCTTGGAATATGGCTATTTTTATAGGTCTTCTTGGACACATTTGCTTCATTTTAGCTATTTTGTTAATCCTTCTGATAAATGTGTAACTATTTCTGTATTGAGAAGGCAAAGTAGCACATTCCATTCATAACTGCATAATGTTGAATAAACCACTAAAGCTATTAATTATGCTACCAGCCACATAAAACCTTTTAGAACCAGCTTGTAAATGCAAGTACTTCCGATGAAATTGGATTAATTTAATCCCCTATTAGGAAAAAACAACAACAAATCATATGGTCTGACACTATCACCAAAGGGGAACTATCCATCATGATAGATAACACCATAGAAAGGGTGCCTGCTGCTACACTGATGGAAAGTCTTCAAAATATGAACTTTGCAATAGGAGCACAAAGGGTTAGGGTTCTGTCTGAATATTTACTGAGAGAATCTGACTCCCTAACCCCAGGAGACTTGCTCTACTCCAGAAGTAGACAACCAAGGGCAATATCAGTGACAAGGGATTGTGGGAATTGAGGCAAAAATATCTTAGCATAGGGCTTGGTTACTTGAAGGACTGCTTGTCTCTCACAGTATCTGCCTAGCTGATCTGATCTAGCAGGGTTGGCACACTTCAGGTTCCTTTGATTAAACAATACCATCTATTCTCTGTAGTAGCACCTGCCTTCTGGAATAAAGTTCCCCCAAGATTTGAATGGCCTCCACCCTACTGGTGTTTTGAAGAGCCCTGAAGACCTGACTCTTCACCCAGGCCTTTGGCAAGCATGACTGAAACCCCCTTTTCTTTTTCTTTGTTCCCAACTGGGCTTGTTATCTCTGTCATCTTTGTTCTTTTTTGTTTTGTGTTTTCTTGTTCTAATGTTTTTAACAATTTGTAAATCACCCAGAGTTGCTGGGAGTTTGGTGGCATACATTATTATTTTTGGTGGTGGTGGTAGTAGTCACACAGTCAGCCAGACATTTAAACTGGATTTGGCATTTTTATCCACCTATCGAGTCCTTCCCAAGGACCTGGGTTAGGCAGATGTTGTTGTTTGGTGGTGTTAAAGGTATTGTCTCAAGATATAAGCTGTTCCAAGTAAAGTTGCCTTTTGCAATTGACTGATGATTTTGTCAATGCCAATGGTGTTCAAGTGGTGCTCCAAATGTTTTGGGATTGCACCTAAGGCGCCTATTACTATTGGTACTATCTTTGCTTCCTTTTGCCACAGTCGTTCTATTTGCAGGTCTTTATATTTTGTGATTTTCTCCAGTTCTTTCTCTTCTTTTTTGCTGTCTCCAGGTATTGCAATGTCCACTATCCAGACTTTTTTGTCTTTCTTATCAACAATTGTTAAGTCTGGTATGCTGTGTGGCAGGTGCTTGTCTGTTTGAATTCTAAAGTCCCAGAACACTTTAGCTTTTTCATTTTCTATTACTTTGTTTTGTGGTCCCACCAGTTGTTGTTGTTGTTAATCTACCTCTACTGTATAGCTAAAGGACATTATGGAAGCCACTGATTCAAGTCTATGAAAAACCAACCCACAGGCATGTATTGGATTTCTTCTGAGATCTCAAGTTGAATCCAAGAGCACTGCATTGCCTTAAATAAAAATACTTAAAAGTACATGACTTTTAAACCAAAGGATTTTGTCAAATTATTCTGAATTTCATTTCAAATGTAAATTTATATTTATTAGCAATGGTCACAAACAACCTCAACTTTTGTGCCCAGATGTAACAGTTTTCTTGATCCAAAATACTACTATGAGCAATATAAATTAATCTCTTAAATATAAAGTATCATATACTTACCAGTCCTTCTGTGAAACATTTCTACTAAAAATGTCACCAGCATGGTCTTTGTATGGTGGACATATGCATTTACATCGGACATCCTGAGAGTTCTGAAAGGGCAAAGTGAATTAAGAATGATTTTGTCAGAATAAGAAAAAATAAAGATGCAGGGAAACAGAGAAATAATTCTTAAGGACAGCTTTCCAGTGTTGATGGAACAAAAGCAGAATAGAAGGAGCCAAGAAATCTACTCAAAAGAAATGCCTACTGAACCAAAATTTTATTTTCCAGATAAATGTGTATTGGTCACTCAGCATAATTCAAAAACCTTTGAATTAGTAGCATAACAGCAACCCAAAATGAAAGACAAAAGATCAATGACCACACCTCACTTTTAGATAATATCCAAACTAGAAATATAGCTCAGAAATGCATTTGCAGGAGCCATCTACAGTTCAGTTTATTCATAAGCCTGATTTACTCAGAGGACTGCATGGCAATTAAATCTTATTTACGAGTAAGATATTCAAGGTTTTAAGTGCCATTATCCCATAAATAAATAATTATATTAAACAGGATTAAAATGCAGTTCTCCTTATTACATTATTGAACTTTAGTCATGGCTATGTGGAGAATATTAGCTAGGACAAACTTCAGCAAGACAACCTGACTATTCATTACACTAAACTATGGTTTTAACCATGGCTTATGATGTACAAATCCAGCTCAAATATATTTGCAAACAGCAATTTCACAGAATTAAGAGCCTCAAAAAGAAGAAGGAACTTTCCAGATACCACCCAAACATTCTGGAACTGCAGAAGAAAAAACCAGAATGTGAGGGAACATCTCTGTGTCCCGGCAACCAAGGAAAACAGGAAAGTGTCAATGAGGTAACAAGGGATTTTGCAGTAGGAGGCACAATGTCATCCTTGCAAGGTAGCCCAGCCAGGAAGCATGCCCAAATGAACTAATTCTACTTTATTGTAAGGTTATATTAACAGAATCTTGCAAGCCTGAAAGTATATTTCTCCCCAGTCGCCTTTACATCCAAAAAATTAGGGAGGGTCCCTTCTGAGATGTTTGCAACACCCACATTCCTGTTACAGGAAGCTGCCTGTAATCCAACTGTTCCCCTGTCTGGCAAGATGGAAGTTCCCCCTACCTGCTAAGAAATTCTATATGTTAGAAGAAACATTTTAATCCATCTTCAACATAAAACATTCCTCATAAGACAGTCCTTAAAAATGATCCAGATATTTCAACTAGCCCAGAAAGCACAGTGGTAAGCAGTGTTTTACAGAGTGCCATATCACCCACATGTTGAAACAGCAGCACTGTTACTTTCTGTGCCCAATTCAGGATATGCATATGGTATATACAGCCTTACATAGCTTAGGCCCAAATTATCTACATGATAATGTACTCTTGCACAGTATACCCGTTGCATAGAGATGTCCAGCAAGGTACCTTTTGCATACCCCACACCATGGATATGCTTACCATTAACAGCTTACAGTACTTACTATGTTTCCATAGTAGACTTATGTTATGGAACAACTTGTTACTGAAGTGGAACTGGCCCCTTCCTTGATATAATTTACTGTGGTGCTTAAAACTCTCTCTTTAATCAGATTTTTATTTTAGAGATTTTCATGCTGCTAGTTTTAATTATTTTAACTGTACTGAATTTGAAATTGAATTATAGATATGTTAGAAACTATCTAGAATGGAGCATGCAGTAGACATATAATAACTAAAATTATATAATATTTAAGCATATACTTAAAAATGTCTGACTCAGATACTAAGTTGCTTCATGATTAGGTGCTTACAAACAGAATAAATAATAATAAATTAATGAAACATATAATCTAATTTCTACTTGCGCTGTTCAGTTGTATTTCATCCAAAATAAATTCATGCATCATTGCATTACATTCAAGAAAAAACAAGTTAACTCTTCTATAGGAGGATAGATACAGATAAAAAATTATCATGCAACAGATTTACACAACTCAAGATTGGTCTTAATCTTGGCTCTACAGGAGTATATTTTATATTTATTTATTTATATTTCAAAGTTGGACACCGCCCACCTCACGAGGAAGTATATATTGAACAAAGAGGAACAGAAACAGCAGTCCCAATTTAAAAGCATTTCAAGTTAATGAAAGCATCAAACGCTCACTTCTGGAAAGTCACAAGTGTAGCCAAATGTAGACTAGACAGCCACGTCAACTATCAATACAATACAATACAAAATTAAAAAATACTAACTGGAATGGATTGCTTTTCCAAACTGAGTTTGAATTACAGGTTTAAGCAAGAAGCATTACAGGTTTAAGCATCTTATTGCAACAAAAGGAAGTGACAAACACTTGGAGGGGAGGAGAATCAAAACAACTTGAAATCATAGACACAGGCCTCTTTCGAAGAACTATTACTTCTTCTATTGCTCTCAGTTCCCTGGCTCGGCTATGCCATGCTTAAGAAATACATGGAAATACTCTCAAAAGTAAGAGACCTTGTTTAAAAACGAGGAAGGGATACGACAGGAAGGAAGGACAGGAGGAAGGACCCCGCTTTGCCCCACAGCATCCAGGCAGTGGGGCGCCCTGCCCCCCACCGCCCTCGCCGGCCCGCCCTGCGAGGTTTCTGGCGGGAGGGGAGGCAGACGGGAGGGGAGGCAGACGGGCGGGCAGCCGCGAGCCGAGGGCGCGGCGGGGGGTGGACGGACGGACGGACGGGGCCGCTCACCTTCTCTCCGGGTTCCTGATCCGCCACAGAGGCCAGAGCTAGCAGCGCCCACAGGGCCACCCACAGAGCCGCCCGCGCGCCCCCCGGGACTGCCATGGCGGACGCTGCGCAGAGCCCCGGCTTCCTCAGCGCCGCCAAGGCGGGCCCGGAGCCCGCAGCCTCGGCTCTCCGACCATCGCAACTTCCGCCTCCAAAGCCCGCCTCGGACCGGTCTTTCCGTCACGTGGCGCCCCGGCCTTCCGTTTCGGGGAGCGGCGCGTGGCCTCGGGCTGCCCCGTTGGGAGACCTGCTGCCTGGCGCTGCCCTTCCGGCAAAATAACAGCGTATGCGAAGAAGCCCCCCTTCTTGGGGAAGTGGAAGGGCTCCCGCCGCATCGCGGCTGCAAAAGTCCACGCGACCGCTCGGTGGCAGCCAGGTCCTAGATGTCTCGTGGGAGCCATCTAGCGGTCGTGCGCATTTCTGCGGTCCAGATACGGTAGCAGCTCGTTGAAGTTGCTCTTAGTTTGGGCGTCCAACCATAAGGGTGTGGGGACAGAAGGAGTTTCTCCTTTCCTTCACCTGAGAAAAAGCTCCCTTTTAATTTAGCTAGAAATTAAAATTTGACTAGAACCCCAAATTGGAAATTCATAGGCAGGTGGCTGTAGGTAAGCTTGCTTGCTTACATGCTTATTTGGATATTAGCTTAGGGCTAAAATATCTGGGCTGGATGTGTTCAGACAATTGCAATACAGGTAGTCCTTGTTTAATGTGCACTTGTTCAGTGACTGAAGTTACGACGTCGCTGAATGAGGGGTACTTCTGACAGATCCTCATAGTTGTGGCCATCACAGTGTCTCCACAGTCACATGATTGCAATTTGGGCACAGCAACAGGTTCACAAGAAGAATTGATGCCTTTGAACTGTGGTGCTGGAGAAGACTCTTAAGAGTCCCCTGGGCTGCTAGGAGGTCAAACCAGTCAATCTTAAAGGAAATCAACTCTGATTGCTCATTGGAAGGATTGATAATGAAGCTCAAGCTCAGATACTTTGGTCACCTAATGCGAAGAGAGGACTCTTTGGAAAAGACCCTGATGCTGGGAAAGATGGAAGGCAAAAGGAGAAGAGGACGGCAGAGGATGAGATGGCTAGATAGCATCACTGAAGCAATGAGCATGAAATTGAGCAAACTCAGGGAGGCAGTGAAAGATAGGAAGGCCTGGCGCAATATGGTTCATGGGGTCACGAAGAGTCGGACACGACTTAACGACTAAACAACAACAACAACAGGTTCACAATTACAACATTGCAGCATCCTATGGTCACATGATCACCATTTGCAACTTTCGCTGCTGGCTTCCAATAAAGTCAGTGGGGAAGCCGGCAGGAGGTCACAAATGGCAATCACGTGATCATGGGTTGTTGCAACCACACGGGATTCATCTAATGATGGTAACTGGAACTGCTGTCGTAAGTTGGCACAGTCACAACTGGGGGTATGTGTAGAGGACTCCTGTGCCAGCCGATACGGTGGAGAGGAGAATTGCTGTGGCGGCAGCTGGGCCGAGGACAGCCAGGAGAATCTGCGGGTGTGCACAGCGGCAGGCAGCGCTTGGACATGGGGACAATGGCTGTGGTGGTGGGAGAGTGCTGGTGGTGGTACCTAGGCTGCACCTTTTGGGCTGGGAGTGATCCTTGGACCCAGAGTGGCAACGATGGTGGCAAGAGTTGGCCCAGCTGCCTGAGAGTGGCTGCGGAGCCGAGGCTGACACCCAGCACTGCAGGTTTTGGTGGCGACGGTGAGAGCGGCAGCACGGCAGTGATGAGAGCAGTTGCAGCGAGGCCGTGGCTGGGCTGGTTACGATGATGGAGCTGGAGGCCAAAGGCTAGATGAATGTGTGAGGTGGGAGGGGGTTGGGAGTGGATATGGCTCCTCTTTTCACCGGCTAGTGAGAGAGACCGGCTGAGAGAGGGAGTGTTGTAAGGGAAGGGGAAGTTGGGGTGACTAAGCCCCTGTTGGTGCTGAGAGCTGAGTAGCTGAAGTACCACGGGCCCATTCCCACCCCATAATCCCTGTTGGGCTGAATGGCTTATGAGATGGTTTATGAGAGCCTCAAGATCTAGGAGCTTATCATCCTTGGTTCTGGATGGGGTTGCACTACCCCAGACAGACCTGGTGCTTAATCTGGGGTTCTCCTAGACTACGACTCCTGTTTGAAAAGCAGGTGGCAGTCATGCTAGGAGGGCCTTTGTACAACTCCATGCTGTGCATCAGTTATGCCCCTTCCTGGATCAGGCGGCCCTCTGCACGGTCACTCATGCCCTGGTCATCTCCCGTTTGGATTACTGCAATGCGCTCTACATGGGGCTACCCTTGAAGAGTATCTGGAAGCTACAGTTGGCACAAAATGCAGTGGTGCAGGCAGTTTTGAACACCTCTGGGAGCACATATAACACCTCTGTTACGCGAGCTGCTTTGGTTGCTGGTTTGCTTCCAGGTCCAATTCAAGGTGTTGGTTATTACCTTTAAAACCCTTCATGGCAGAGGACCAGGTTATCTGAGGAGCCATCTCGCCCACGTTACATCAGCCTGCCCCACTCGGTCTGGCAGAAGAGATATGTTGCAGACTCCACCAGTCAAGGAACTTCATCTGGTGGGGTCTAGGAAGACGGCCTTTTCTGCCATGGCCCCCGTCCTATGGAACAGCTTACCACCTGAGGTGCAGTCCACTCCCACTCCCATGGCCTTCCAGAAGAGTGTAAAATCTTGGCTATGCCAGATGGCCTGGGGGCCTGATGTGGGCTCGCATTGTTGGAATTGGCTGGTGGGATCAATACTGCTTCTCCCCATCATCTTGAATTGTATATAGTCTTTTTATATGGAATTATTTTTTAAACTAATTTAATATGGATATTTATGTTTTTACTGTTTTTACTGTTTTTGGATTTTAATTGTGAGCTGCCCAGAGTCATCCTCTGGGGGAGATGGGTGGCATATAAATTTACTAAATAAATAAATAAGTGAACGACAAAGTTTTCGGTCCCAGTTAGTGCCAGTAAGTGAGGACTACCTGTATAGTAGCAGGGGCATATAACTATAATTAGTCCAGATTTTTCAGCTCAGGTAGGATAGTCCTGTAAATATATATGTAAATAGCCCATCAAAATAAAATGAACTTACTTCCAGAGATAATGGCTTTGTTTGTACAACAGTCTTAAGTCATGGCTATCTTAACCATGTTTTATGTAATCTCATACAAGTTGTCAATGTTATTTTATAAATCACAGTAGGCCTCATGAAGACATATTGATGAGGATTATTTTATTTTATTATTTCCTTCATGAACAACTTGATAAAAATCTGAAAGTAGCTTATATATTTGATTCAAGGATATCCACAAAGTGGACTGTAACCTTCCTGGAATTAATAAAAAACAGCATAGTCAAGTGCCTGACACCACTTTTTTGACTGAACTCACCCATAGATCCCAAAACCTTTATTTGCCAAAGGGATAAAGTGTGGCCTATTACTAGATAGATAGATAGATAGATAGATAGATAGATAGATAACTAAATAAATAGGATAACTATCTTATGTAAAAAGAAAAACAGCATTTTGCTGCTTTGCCCATCACATTCCAACTTTTAGCTATCCTAGAAAGGTAAAGCCTTAAATTACATTTTGGATTTGATTACTTCTGAAAACAATTTTTCATGCTTAATTTTATTACCATATGTCACTTGAAAAATAATTGCATTTACCCTTAACAGTTAGATGTTTAGCACATCCACAGGCTGTAATGGTTTGCATGCCAGCTTGCAGGGGCTGTACTCTGTGAGGAACATTCCCTCCCACCACTAGATGAGCCGATCTGATCTGATTTCTCTTTTACCCAGTAGTACATCTTATGCTATCTCAGTTTTATCAATATAAATATCGCTTAGTTCAGGATGTTTTTTTTTCTATTGCTCAGGAATAATCCGTTGGGGACTTTTATTTATTTATTTAAAAGATTTATACAGCCACCTCTCTTACAATAATAATTTTAAAAAGTAAAAAAAAAAAACAGCATTAAAACTCCCAGCACCCCCCAAAAGCAATCTACAAACAACTGCTGGATTTCAGGAGGAAGGACGGTCCAAAGGGCTGAGGCTGCTGCCGAGAAGGCCACTGCCTAGGTCCCGCTAGGTTGCAACATTTGAGGAAAGGGACCAGGGGCCCGCCCACCCTGTCTCTACTCCTCAAATTAATAAATCATAGCTATCCAGGCTCCTTAGCCCCAGTTATCAAAGTATACAAGGCCAAGGTTACTCCTATGCTCTTATATGGCACTGAAGTTTGGGGCTTAAAACATGTATCACTTAGAACAAACGCAATCACAGCATCTGAGAAGTATCTTGGGGGTGGATAAAAGAATTTCAGCTGCTGCAGATAGAGCCAAACTGGGAATCCATACAATTTGTTCTTTGTCTAAAATCAGGGCTTATAATTATTGGTGCAAAATCAATGCTATGGAAACTAACAGACTCCCAAAATTGTATCTGTTAGAACAGACAAAATCTCAGTTACAGACTTCTTGGATAGTACAACTGACAAATTATATTAGGAGCTGTGGTCTCCCTGTCTCATGTCCAATTGTTTCCGGAGAACAAGCTAAAAAGATTGCCGCACAAAGAATCTTGGAGATAGAGGCACAGAAAGATATAGCCACCCTTAGTAAGCTTGGCACACTGAAATGGATGAGCCGTTACAAACGTACTTTCCAAATTGCCCAGTATTTAAACACAGAAATGCCCAAATATCTTAGGGTGGTATTTACTCGAGCAAGATTTGAGCAGTTGGACACAATGATTAAATATGGAAGATTTAACCAAGTCCCTTATAATGAATGCACTTGTATTTGCGGAGCTCCAGAGATAGAAGACGTAACACATATATTATTTGAATGTAAACTGTATAAAGAAGAGAGGGATCAGTAACTTGGACCACACACTAGACAAATGACCTATTGGGATCCTTATATTAAAACAACATACCATATTTTTCTGTCAATAAGACACCCCCATGTACAAGACGACCCCCATTTTTCCAACCCAAAATTAAGAAATCAATATTTTAAAGATAGTGCAGAACACATTTTTATTTAGTAATTAGGTAACATTGACCTGATACACTCAGTGGGAGGAGGTCCAAACCATCTCTCTGCAGCTCTGTTTCCAGGCTCTTTTGCATAACTGATTACATTCAAGCACGAGTGAAACTGCCGATAGCTTCTCTCTGCAAACAGCCTTCTCTAATTGGTTTGTTCAGCATCAGCTGACATCAGTTACATAAGGCTCATGATTGGAGGAAGTCTGTTTGGGAGACAAGCTATTTCACTCGTGATTGGAGGCTAGCAATAGGAGGAAGCCTGTCTGCAGAGACAAAGTATGGGCAGTTTTGCAACCGCGCGGTTCTCTCCTCGGCTGACTTCCTTGAATAAGATGCCCTTCAATTTTTAGGGTAAGGATTTTAGAAAAAAGTATCGTCTTATAGTCGGAAAAATACGGTATTTCATGTGCGGTCAGAATTCAAAAATGACATATAATATGGTCCTTTATTTGAACAAAAAAACAGTACAGTTGAGATCTGCATATGTGGATCTGATCAGGGTAAATTATAGGGGTGACACAGAAATATGGTTTGCATCTTTGTCTTTCTTTTTTAATTTGTCTCATCCTATTTTTAATATATGGTCTTATTAATGTTTTATGTTTTATATTCTGTATTCTGATATGGCCTAATGGCTAATCAATAATAAACTGTATCTATAACCCTGTCTGACTTGGAGGAGCAGGCAGATACCTTCAGGGAGAGATGGTTAACCAGTAGACGTGGATGAAACAAAAAATAGATTGGATAGGGCAGATCCGAAAGTGGAAATATCACCTGTTATTTCTCTTTCTTATTCCCCCACCCTTTTTTTCTGTTTTTGACCCATACTTACTTTTCTTTCTCATCTAATATTTATTTTTCTCTTCCAAGTAGCAGATCGCCAGGGAAGAAATAGATAATGGTTACTAGAGGTCAGTACTGATTGCATGCAAATGACTTTTGAAATTAATCTGAGGGCCTGGGACTGCATATGGCTCATCAGCCACCAGCTGCTCACATCTGGCCTAGTTTATATTTTTCTGTTTTCCACCAATTGAGATATTTTTTTAATCTCACTAAGTATGGAAAGAGGATTGACTTTAACAGCTGGATAAAATATGGATATTTTGTGGAATGCCACTCGATATCTCTTTGGCATATGGAATTCAAAACCAATTCCTACTAGCTTGTTTCTTTTTGCCAGCAAATTCTGAGCAAATTGTTGCTGTAAAATAAAATAATGTACTTAATGGGACTCATTTGGCAAATCAGTAAATCTCCAAGTGCCACATCAAAGATGATAATCTGGTATAGATATGGCTTAAACACCAGCACCCTTCTTGCTCCATTTTTCCCTGGATTTTTAAGCATTTTACCCAAGGAAAAGGTATTGGAAGCTTGCAAGCTTGAACATTATTTTATAAATCAGCTGGCTTAAAGATATTGCCTTTAGGTTGATTTGGGATTTAGGTTTGCTTTTCTTCTGATGGGCAACATGACAACATTTTCTTTCTATATCCCCATCTTACTTCTGAAAGATAAAGATTCCCTCAAGTCTTGGTGACTATGTGGATTCATATATATAATTACTGTATCTGGGAAAGAATAAGGAACTGATTTACTATTGTCTTCTTCAAAGACGTTTTCCTAATTTCTCAGTCTAGCCAAAGCCTGAGAGCTCCCGGTTGTCTCCCATCTAAGTACTACAATCAACCCAGTTCAGTTTAACTTTTTTGATGAGCCAACGTTGGCTAGGTGCTGCTGTCTGCTTAAACATTTACAAACATGGCCAAAACTAGCTCTCTAAAGCTAGTTTGATACTGTAACTTGCCATGGCAACATCTTGGCTCTCTTTTGTGTGAAGATCTAGCCTAAGAAGGTGTTCTGCACAATGTAAAAGCTCACTTCTAATTCTGAAACATTCAGTTGTTTGCCTTACCTACACTGGAGCTTTGGACTCTGAGCCAAGGATGTCTTTTAAATATATTTTGCTCATTACAAAACAATTGCTAAGAATTTGATACATTACAATCTAGCCTTGCTGATTATATTTCTTTACCTGCTACTGTGACTAAATACGTGTCCATTTCCAAAGGTGTCTCATACAGAAGGCTGCACACCCCATTTTTAAATCAATTAATTGCATCATGATCATTTCCTGCAGTTGGAAATTACTGCAACCCACTCTCCCGACTGTCAGCCACCTGTCCACTTTTCAGCTATGCTGAGAACCTTGCTTTTGTATAAATAATGTTCATGCCAAGAGACTGAAAAAGAACAGGGTTTTTTTTGGGGGGTAATTTACCACCTCAAAAGCAAGTAACATCTCCCATGTGGGGGTGGGGAGGAGACTTTGTTTTACTGAAGATATTGGTCCCCCACAGCCAAGTATATTTTAATTGCTTTTTATTTTAGTAGGTACACAAGGTTTATTTTCTAAAAAAAAGTGTGAAAATAAATTAACTATATGTGGAAACTATTAGTGAAAATAAATCTTTGCATACATTGATTGCTCCTTGTAATTTCACTATATTAATTTGCTGTCCTCTCACTATTCCATTAGACAGTATTTGAGCCATTTGCAACAATTCTTCCATCAAATGTTTTTAAAACACTTTCAGAGACTAATCCCCATCGAATTTAGCAAATCTTTCTTCTAAATAACATGTAGGAGATTGCTCACTAGGTTAGGTACTAACATATTCTTGGGATCCTTTTTTTAGTGTTCAAATCCCTCAGTGAGAGAGAGGATCACTTCAGGAGACTGAATTTTAACTTCTTCCCTTCCCATCTCCAAATCAATAGAACCAAAATTATGAAAACCATAAGGACTAACTAAGCCAAGGGCTCCCTAGTTAAAACTTATATTCAAACAATATGCTTTCTGGTGGTTTTTTTCTCCCCAATTAACTCAATAGTCTGGATTCTCACAACACACTGAAGCATAAGTTAACCATATGGGTTGGTAAAATGTGGCTGAGTTCAGTATGATGTGCATAGATGCCCTGTTTTTGCAAATAATATTTATTCTTTAAGAGAAATATCTCAGGTATATTTGTGCAATATAGAGCTTTTAAAAAGCTTCATTAAGTGTTCTGTGTTTCCAACTGCTTCAGGTATTAGTTCATTTCCCACTCCCACTCCCCCATTAAGCTCCATTTAAAATAACAGATTCAGAATAAAAATGCTTCCTGTTACTTGTTACCCAACTAAGCTGAATGGTCCAAGGTTCAGGAGAAGGCAATTTAAAATGGGAATGGAGGCCTTCATAGGGGCTATGAGTATCAAGAGCTGAAAATCAAGATGGTTAGGGATCACCTCCAGGTCCAGAGGCAGGGTTCCGTTGCATACGGCTTCCTCAGAAACAAGAGTAAGAGAAGATGCTACCTGATAGGGCATCTGGTTGGCCTTTGACTTGATGCAGTAGGGCTTTTCCTATCTTTATCTATGAATTGCATATAAAAGCTTTCCTCTTACTGAGAACAGTTGAATTTTTGTACTTGGTCTGCAGGAGCTAAGGTAACAGTTATTATTTAGATTTATCTGCCATTTTTTCAAGAACTCAAAGCATCTTACACAGATGGAAATTTCCCTTTATTTTATCCCTGGAAGAACCTGAGAGGACAGGTTGAGCTGAGAGAAGGCGAGTAGTCTAAAGTCACTTATGTGTGTTTCCATGGCTGATGATGGACTAGAACCTGGTTTCTCCCATATCCTAATCCAACATCTTAACTACTAGGCCACATTAGCTTTTCCTGTTAGTGAGAATGTAGTGCCTATGAGCTCCAGCATGCCTGCCAGCCCCTTCCTTGGAATCCACCAGGCTTCCTGCCCCCATCTAACATAGTTTTTTCAGAGGGGTACTAGATAAACATGAGCAAGGGAGGGAACTGGAATGATGCAAAGATTTTACCTGGTACTTCTCTAAACTTGTTGAAACAGTTTCTCTCTCTCCTAAAAGCTAGTGTGCCTGTTTGTATCCCTTTTTCCTTATAGTATTTTGAAACCCAAAATGATGTGGTAACTTCCTTTCAAAGTTCCCACTGCTTTTATGTCTTCAACCAGCTCTTCCCTATTGGTTAGGATCAGATCTAGGACAGCCAGTCCCCTTGTCTCTTCTTCAACCTTCTGAAAAAATGAAGACCACTGAGGAATTTTAGGGACTTTACAGTCTTGAGGAATCAGTTTTCCAACAGATGCCCAGGTGGTTAAAGTCACCCATTAGCTTGTAAATTAACAGATGCACAAACAGGAGGAAGTTAGAAACCCAATAGTCTCTGTATGTATGTATGTATGTATGTATGCATGCATGTATATATTTAATTCTTGTCAAATTTGCTCTGTGTATATTTACTAACTTGTATAAAAAAACAATATGTAACAATAGAGACCTTAACACTAAGTAATTAGCTTAAGACCAAAACCTTTCTTGTACAACAAATATTTTGATGCAATTTGCAGATTTTTTTTAATGTTATTAATGATACAACATTAATCTTACATTCATTAACACTGACATCCTAAATTGTAATTAATACTGATAGAATATTTCTTTCTTCTACAGCTTAAGTAATCTAAACATTAGAGTGTTAACAATCTTCAATCAATACAGTACAAACATAATTGTATCAAAATAACATAATGTATTAAGATTTACAACAACGTAATAATAATAAAAGCTAAAATAAAAAAGAAGGTACTCGTTATCTATATGTCTTTCCATTCTGAAAGTTCTACAACCCAGTCCAGAAGGACTTTGTCCAAATCTTCTACCTGTCTTTGACGTCTGTAGAAACCAGGATATCTAATCTGGAGACTACCTTGCAAACCAACATGCTGGTGTATGTATTCCACCCACTAGAAGGCATATGCAAAGTACTGACACATATAATGGATGGTTTCTATCTACAGTTTTTGTTTTTGTTTTTTGCTTACTCATTACACATCCTTTTGCCCCTGAGGACTGAAGATGTTTCCTTGTATTTTTGTATCTACAGCAGGTTTTTAAAGCAATTTTAGTGCTAATATGCTGGAATTTGGACATGAATTTTTGGGTGTAGTCAGGAGGTCAGTGGGTCAGATTTGGAATTTCTCTGGATTAGCCTTCTTCTCTTGTATCCTCCAGCATCTTAAGTTTAGAGACATCACAAACTTCTCCTGTGACAGCAGATGGCACATAATGTTTCTGATTAATAAACCCTAAGAATGCACTATCCTAAAATGTGTAATACCATGTTGATTTCATGTCATGACCCTCTCAAGGTTTGAGCAAAGTATGATGTACATGCAACATATGCCCTACTTGCTCTGCATTTCCATGACGATGGAAATGCAAAGCATTAGAAAAACAGCTCCTTTTTCAACTGCCAGTTTGTTCATTGTTTCTCACAGCTGCATTCAAAGTGAGAGTTTTTTCCTTCCAACTAATCACCAGAGTTTTTTTTTAACTGAAATATAGTTGATTTAAATGTCTGTGGCTAAAGAAATGCGGAATTCTATTGCTGGATTTAATTTGGCACAGCCAAGTAGCCAAGAGGGCAGGCTGTCTTGTCTGTCTGGGAACAATCTGTAAATCATTTTGATAAACTTCTTACAGGAAAAGCAACGTATAACTGAAACAAATAGAAAATGAATACATGTTGTTGACTCATGAACCTCATCACACATGTAATACTAAAATGCTAAATGGAAGTGGTTAGGGTGAACTGAAGAATTCACATGGATGAACTGATTTGATATAAACATATAGATATAACAAACTAAACCACAGTTTATTAAATGAACCATATTGGCTGACTTCATAAAATACACTAAGACATTAATTATGGGGTATATATAATAATGGTCAGATTTATTCCACATTATACCAATATGAAACAAACAACATTACGACTTAGCACAATGTGTAACCCAGACATAACTTGAGCTATTGGTCACATGAATTGCAGGTAAATTTCCATTTACTTTCATAAATTTACATTATTTTTTACCTTGATATTCCTGAAAAAAAAAAGCCAATGTGTAAACTATTGTAAAAAACTATGTGTAAAATTAATGGGAGTTTTGTACAGAACTTCACAGTAGGATTCCATTTCTAAATTCTTTCAGTTGTATCCAGCGTACAACTTAGTACATCAGTATGATTGGCAAGATCTTAAGCCTATACAATGTGGGACATCTATTTCCCTTCTAACTACCTCAGCAGTCTGACACATTCCCATACTTTTCAAACAGGGTGGTGCTGTGCTACCTTTTCAAAATGCTAAATATGCACACATGTCTGAAAACACCAGGGATTCCTGGCGCAATGATGCCCTTTCCTATCCCCTCTTCTGTCATTAAGTTGGAGAAGCAGAGAGGGGGTTCATCTACACAGCTCACTTTCCTTCTCAAGATGGGAAGAAAACGAATCAAACTGAAATTCACGGTTCTCGCAGGATTCCTCTTACTGCACCTCCAGAATGGGATTGGAACGGTTGCTACTCTCACAGGAGGGCAGTGTTGCTACTGCTGCTGCTACTAATGGAGGTGATAGTAACAGCTTTTTCAAGCAAACACGGAAGTAAAGAAAGAAGCAATGAAGAGGAGACCAGCAGAGGAGGGGAAGGATCTACGCTTGGCTGGTGTGGTTGGCCTGCAGCCAGGCAGAGAAAGAGAAGATTGTGGTGGAAAATGTAAGAGAAGCTGAGATCAGAGTGGTGGGCTCTGTAGTGTCTATTAAGGCTATGTGCAACTTACTGATAGGAATAGCAACCTTATGGAAAACCTGCCTTGTCTTCCATGGAGTCGATATTCCCCAAGGTCCACTCCCTCTGCAAGAGAGATTTCTATCCTCTCTGGCAATAAAGAGTAAAACGGCCTTGGACGAACAGAGCCAGATAGGAAGGGGAGATCTTGCAGGGAGCCAGGACTGTAGATTAGACCAGGAACTTGAAAAAATCATCCTGGAAGAACACAGTGGCAAATGAGCTCTGAATTTCTGCAAAAAAAAAAAAAGTACATGGAGGACATTTCTGCGAAATCCCCAGGAAATAAGCTTGACTAGAAGGAGACTTCATATTTTTCTAAGGAACAAATACAATTGCTTGTGGAACTTCTTACTTCCGGGGAAGCTGGAAGTGAATAACAATATTTTATATAGATTTGATAGCAAAAAACAAATCTGTTGGATTGGAAACAGATATAATTGGCTTACGATTTGTCGAAACAGCTATACTCCTGGTCAGTAGCCTCGGTTTGTTTTAAAAACCTGACCTAAAATCTTTTAGCCAAAATTCAAAGCTCTTGCCTGGCTTTTTCATGCTGCTGCATACAAATTTGAGTGTCTCCAGTGATGAGTGCACGACTCATGGTGCTTGGCACTTACTTCCAATTACCCGTGCAGAGTTGGACTACAAGAATATTGACAAATCTTATTTTTAAATACTAATATTCACTGGTGAGTATTCCATGCTTACTGGAATATATGGAATAGGATATTTGCAAATGACACCCAAGTTTATTTTGCCAAGCAGAAAACCGCAGGCAGGCAGCAACAGAGTCCCAGATTTCCTCTGTAGCAGTTCTTGAACTCAGCATGTGCACAATTGTAATGAAAAAATAATGAAATTGACATGGAAAATGGCAAACTAATTAGCTCTAATGCTGAGACTGTTTTTTAAGTTGAATAATCCTCTCTATTCCATGAAGTCAGCTGGAATGCTGCTTGATCTTTGATCACACTAAAAATTGCATCTCTACTGACAATGTTAGAGCTAAGCAGAAAGGCTTTTCAAGGTGGTGTTATCATAGGTCTCCATTCCTAGCTATCAGCCCTATGAGGTAGTCCAGACAGGAAACCAAAACCATGAGTACTAATACTATCTTTATTGTAAGGTTACAGTAACAGAATCTTGCAAGTCTGAAACATTTTACTTTACTTGCCTTTACTTTCCAGAGCACTAAGGAGGTTTCTTCTTCTGGACATTTTCTCCATCCCCATTCCTCCTTTGGACTCAGGTTTCATTTATCAGGGTTGTCTAGGCTGCGGCTCTTCCTCCTGTCTCCCAAGGTTATTCTTACAGCCCATTTTATTACCTCTGAGGACACCAAAATACGTGTTATGATGTCATGATGCAAGCTCCACCCATTTATACTTGTGTCTGTCATGATACAAGCATATAAGGGGCAGCAATTGCATAATGACATCACAAGGCAGAATTGATACCTGCGGTTGTCACAGTGTTCTCTTGAGATGAACTGGGCCTCTTGGAAAGATGTGCTAGCAAGGCAATCATTTTTCATTATTATTTATAATTGGGCTCCTAAATAAAAACAGCTTTTTCTCAGTGAGCAAGCTCCTTTGGAAAGCCTGTTTCTTAGTACTATTTCAAAAGAAGTCAGGTTTTATTTTTAGAGGGATATTCTGATTTCATAGAAACTTGGGTTTGAAGGGGCACTGGTATTCCTGAATCACAGCCATTCTGGTCCTTAAAACCAAGCAACGTAACATGGGCAGAGCCCAGGCAGTGGAGGAGAGGTGAGCAGTTAAGCAACTGAAGCCTCCTTTTACCTCCCCCCGCCCCCAGGGCCCTTCTGGTGTCCATAACTAAATCAGTTTTTTTTTTTTTAATTCATCCCATGTAAAGGGAGAGCCTGAATGAATCAACCAAAAGGGTAAAACCATTTGGAATAGGAAGAATGACACTTAGGACTTGAAAGCTGTTTGCCAATTTCTTTCTGAAGTAAATGTCAGAGTTCCAAGGTGATGTTCCATGATTTTGCTTTTTGTTACATGCAGCTGGTGTAGGGCCCTAGAACAGTGTTGGTCTGAATTGTTCACTCAGTAAAGACTGCAAGTAGTCCAGTCAAGAGGTGTTTGTAGTATGGAGGCTCAGAGTTGCAAGAGGAATGCTTATTACTGCTCACATGGGGACAAAAAAGAAAACACTGCCAGTATGATAAAATCCACATTCAAGAACATAAAAAGAGGATGTAGATCAAGTTTTTGAAGTTGATTGACTGATTATGTGCCATCAAGTCAGTGTTGACTCTTCGTGACTACAATCTGTCCCCACCTGGTCCTTCAGGTCTTCCAATAATGCATTCATCATTGCTGTAACTGAGTTCATCTACTTGGCTGCTGGTTGTCCTTTTTTTCTCTTTCCTTTACCTTTCCCAACATTATAGACTTCTCCAGAGAGCTAAGTCTTCACATAATGTGTCTGAAGTAGGATAATTTGAGCCTGATCATCAAGTGAGGATTCTGGGTTGAGTTTTGATGATCCATTAGTTTGTTTTCTTGGCTATCCATGGTATTCACAGGATCTTCTCCAACACCAAAATTCCAAAGTGTCAATACTCTTTCTATCCTGCTTCTTCAAAGTCCAGCATTTGCTTTAAAAAAACCATTGTCTGCACAATTCTGAACTTTGTAGGTATAAACACATCCCGGCATCTGAATATCCTTTTCAAGGCCTTCATGACTATCCTACCAAATGATAGTCTGTGGTATATTTCTTGACTGCTGATCCCTTTACTGTTGACAGTTGATTGTAAAGGGCAGAAACATCCACTCCTTTGATATCTTCACTGTCAGTTCTAAGGCTGGTTGCTGTACCTCTTATTTGTTTGGTTTCCTTTATATTAAATCTTAACCCAATTTTTTCCAGTGTACTCCTTGACTTTCATTACTAGAGCTTATAGATCACTTCCATTTTCAGCTATCAGAGTAATGTCATCAGCATAACACAGATTACTGATGCTTCTTCCTCCAGTTTTAAAACCACGGTCATCTTTTTGCAGTCTCTGAAATAGCAACAGCAAATTCTGAAATTGCCAAGAAGGCTTTCATTCTGATGAAAGGCCAGCCCACCAAAGCACGCACATGTTACAAAGAAGAATAGATGACCAAAAATGCAGACAAGACAGGCAGCTTTCAACCGAATATTTTTTAACATACTGTAGCCAATTATTTGTTGAGAAGGAACATGAAATAAACTACTTTTGCTACCGCCAAACATCTTAGCCCCAATTTCAATTTCATATACAAAGCCAAGAGAATATGTGATAAAATGGAAGATAAAAGTCTGGCAAGGATCCCTCACAAAAGTCTGGAGGATCTGAATAAAGGAATACTGAATAAATAAATACTGAATAAAGGAATCTAATTTTAATTCCAGGCATTAATTTGAGGTATTGTACTACATCTAATTTTGAGTGTATTCAATAAGAAATTCAAGCACATAATACACTGAATGGTTTTGGCTTTAGAAAATACATATGTGTTGCATTTCATAGTCTTCCTTAAGAACCACTTGGTCACTACTTAAAATGAGGGCAAGTGGGAGGGGAAAATTCATCCATTTCCTAAGCTTTGCCAGGTTGTGCTAGCCAAGGCAGATGGAAGCAGCTTTTCTCTTCATCCCCTTTCAGCCAACTGGGGGAAAAAATCCTACTTTTTGGCAAGTACCAATGTCATATTTAAGACATCCTTTACTTGATAATGTTAAATATTGGACTTGGATCTAGTTCAAGTCCCCACTCAGTCAAGGAAGTCACTGGGTGATTGCATGCCAGTCATACTTTTTCAGCTCAAACTACCTCACAAGGTTGTTACTGGGGGATAAAATTGGGGATGGGGAGACCCCGTGTAATAAACCACTTGAACTCTCACTGAAAGGCAAGCTATACAATAAATAAATGTACCTTATTCCCAGGTAAGCATGCATAAGACTTCAATTTTAGCCCCCTTAATTAAAGCTAGAGATAGCAACTTTGTAAAGATAATGTTAGAGTTTTATGTACAAGTAGTCCCCGGGTTAAGAACACCCTGTTTACAGACAACCCATAGTTAAAAACAGAGCCTATTGTAGCAAATTTTGAGTTGAATACACAGTGATTTGAGTTAAATACACAATGGTTTGAGTTCATTACACAATATTACTTATACAGTATTATACAATAATACTGTTCCGGCTTACATACAAATTTGACTTAAGGACAGACCTTGGGAATGGAACTTGTACTTAAACTGGGGACCACCTGTACTGTAAAGCCAAAGATCAAGGAACTCCACTGTCAACACATATACCTGTGATCAATAATCACTTAAAAATGGTTTAATATTATAGTGTCGTTTGCCCCTAGTCTAGGTAAGGCTTTTCCAGACACTCAGTTTAGAATGAATCAAGATCCAATTTCAAGATTCCCAATGAAATAGTTAGCAAGCTCCGGGGCTATCTGCAGGGCCAGGTCAAAAAAGTCAAGATAGTTGTTCTGTTTCAAGGTAGCAGGTGGCTCATGACAGTAGGGGCCACAACCATGCAATCAAAGCCTTGCCCCTTTTTTACCTACATCATGACACACATAAAAAAGGGTTGTGGCACCATCTTGACTTTTTTGTCCCACTGCCTGCAGTCATGCCTAGCAAGCTCAGACAAGATAGGGAAAGCATGCAGAACACAGCTTCTGCAATCCCTTAACAGCAGCACCGCCCAGAGTCACGTGTCAAGAATGGAGCAGTCACCAAAACTCTGAGCTAATGCCCACTGCTCACTGGTAGGGATGCGTTGGAGGAATTTACTCCTCTCCTTTTCTGCAGTACCTGGTTGGATCTGGCACATTTTTGAACACAATCTTTATTTTGCTGGTTTCTCCTACCATGCTATATTTGGTCCTATTCTGTTTTTGAAGGCTTGTCTTGACTGATGGACCTCTGATGGATCCCAAGCCGCATTGCACAATTTCTTTCCCACCTTCCGTTGGATTGGAAAAAATAAAGAAGAGGAAGTCTAAATGCCGTAATTATGAATTTTGCAGCTACAAGAAGTGGAACAGCTGTTAATATAATGGTAAGCTGTTTTCCTTACTTGCAGAGTCCCAGATTAGGAAAGGCTGAAAAGGTAGAGCAGCCTTTAAAAAGGTAGCTAGGAAAATTCCTTCAATATACATATGTATTAAACATCCCGAGTTGTAAAAGAGATCATCCCTATTCAAAGGCAGTAGAATGTGGAATGTTAGATGTTGGGGATGTATAAAGTGCAGTTGACACACAGTTTAGATCCTTCTTGAAGGCATCAGGCCAAGTATGTTGTTAAAACAGTGCTGTTTGAGCCTCTGTCTGGTTTAAGAGTTCTTCTTTTCATGGCTTTTCAGCAAATAGAAATAGGGCTTGAAAAAAAAATCTTACCATGTGAAGTTTTCAGGATTCTGCATCTTCTCTCTCTCATGCCCTCCTCCCCCCAAAATCAAGGAACATTCCATGCCAAGTGTGGATGTTCAGCCCTTTTTTTTTTGGTAGTTTCCTCTCCTATCAAGTATTTATTGTTGTACTTCTGAAAACTGGAGTTCTCCAAGCCTGCTGATAGTGTTGTCTTGTGTTGGATGGTGCCTTTTATATTAAATGTGGAGTGACTCTTAGGGAACTGATATCAGCCTTAGTGCTCTCTAAATTTGTCAGCTTACAACTATCTACAATACAACTTGCCTGATTAGATTCAGCATCAAATTTAATGCCTCATGCCTGGTGGCCCATTCCCATTCCACTCCTTTTTTATTTTAGGATAACACAAACGTTTAAGAATATTTACCAAGGTTACAGTCTCTCACCACCTTTTTTCCCCAAGACAGTTTCTTGGTTTGAGTCGAAAGCAAGGAAGGAAGGGAGGGAAAAATGAGTGTTTGAGGCAGTACAATCATGGTAATTCTCTGTGGCCACTGTGCCACCCACAAAAAGGCAGAAGTGAATTCTGTATTAGAGCATGTTATGTGTCCAAACCTTGGATGAAATGCCCTTCATCCGTATTGCTTCCTGCTCCATTAACTAAGAGCCAAATTATATATCACATAGGGGAAATTTTCAGATAATTCTAGTTGGAGTTCTGGCAACTCTGCAATTCACCCACTTAAGTCAATAGTTAGCCGGTCTTCTGGCTGTAAGCCAAATGAAGTCCCTTGAAAATATCTGGGAACAAATGTTTGCGGTCCAAAAGAAGTAAAGTTTATTAAGATAGTTGCATGCTGTAACAGCCTGAATTTCTGAGCTTTCTGCCTCAAGGAAAGGGGAAGAGAAGAATGGAGATATTCTATTTTTCAGCCTTCAATCAGGGAAAGCAGAGCAGAATCAGAACAAAGGAGTTCCTTGCTTGCTATTGCTACACCTAACACCTGTAGGGATCAATAGGATAAAAGGTGCAAAGAGTCGATACTTCTGGAGCTTCATTTCCAATATTAAATTCAGCTCATTCAGCCTTAACAATCTGGTATTCTCCCCTGCTACTGTGATCAATAGCCATGCTGGCTAGTGGATTACAGTTGTTGTATTCTATGCGTTCAGAGGATACCAAGGTAGGCTGACCTAGTTTCTTTCATGCTTTTTTTTCTTTCTCAAATTAGTTGCAGCAGAGAGAATCTAGACCAAGACTACAATGTTAAAACTCTCCTCTTGGAACAAAGACAGAATGATCATCTTTTCTCCCATCACTGAAACTGGAATATGGCAAGAAAATGAAAATGTCACTGGCTCCAATAATTGTGGAATAATGTAAAATACAACACCAAAACAATCAAGCCATTCTGAAAGTGCACCTCTATACTACAAATTTAAATTGTTTTTACAGGAATGGAATAGTCATGGCACCCCTTCAAAACATTCTGGGAATATTAGTTTGATTAAAGTAATGCAATTTCTGTGTTATAATTTCTGATCTCACAAAACTATACTTCTGAAATTTCAAGATTGATAATTCAGTGGTGGGCAACATGGTGCCACTCAGCATCAATGTATCTCCAGATACCTCACACAACTCCCAATTCTCCCTGACCTTTTAAGATACTTTTTGATAAAAGAAAGTAAATAGGATACTGTAAGGTGAAGCACCAGTCTAATTTAGTTATTTATTTAAACCCTGGGCACCAAAAAGGTTCCACTGAGATTATTGAGAGCATCCTAGGTGACTAAGCTGCCTTCTGCTAAATGGGTATTTTGTGACCATCATATTTTGTAACTAGTCAAGTATCTCTTGAGAGCTATTTTGTACACTCATCACATGTTCCCAGATGGTAAATAAGCTCCAGCAGAAAGGTGGTTTTCCCATAGGATAAATGTTTAAACAATAATCAATTGTGCAAATATGTTCTGCGAATTTAAAAAAACAACTCCTTGTAGAAATAAAAGTGTTGGCACCTTTTCCACTGAGAGGCTCCCAAATCAAATTGCACTATACGGCAGATAAGCCAGTTCTTTGCTTCAAGAAAATACATGTTATTTATTTGGAAATTTAAAATCTCATCTAATCCATGGCTGTGATACCAAATTTTCTGAGCACTACTTTAAATTAAGAAAATGCTTCCTTAACTCACAATGTGTCTCTCTACAAGAAAAAAACTGGCAAGAATTCTGGACTTTCAAAGTTCACATTGGAAAAACCCATGAGAGAATCTGCATGCCAGCAGCAAGGAGCACTTTTAGATTCCCAAATGCATGCAATGCAATCCATGGGGCTTCCTTATGGGGCTTCTCCAACAAAGCAAGCTGGGAACAATCACTCTCAGTTCCATCTACAGGACCAGCTATAAACTAATAAGTAGATAATATTTTTTATTTGGGCTATTAAAAAATCCCCCGACATTCCAGTAGAATGGGGATATACAACCAGTGATTCCAGGGTCACATATGATCCCACAAGGCTGCAACAGAATCACACTTTTTAATGTGAAAGAATGGAGAAAATATTAAATATATGGGTAATGATTCCTATAAACTATATTTTAATTTCATTGAATTATAGTCATTTGCTGTCCTTGCTCACTTTGCTCCTGCCACATTTCCTTTTACAGAACAGCTCTGCGAGTCCTATTGTTTCCCTCTCTTTTCCCATGAGATAATGGAGTTCAATCCCTCACAATCTTTCCCTCGCTTTTAAGCAGGACACCATTTCTTTTGCAAGAGAATGGGAAGTTCCTACACATGGTAGATTTCACGGTCACAGAACCACCCCTCACAAAGGAGCTCCATATTTGTCTCACAAAGATGAGGCATTCTAAATCAGAGTGAAAGCATTTAAAAATCAATCAAGTATACTTTAATAGAATTTTATATTTTATTTTGGTCAGCACAGTAATAAACACTCAAGTAATAAATTCATCAAACCAATGGCATAGTTACTTAGACAAATATATATATATATATATATTTCTTTTAAACTAGGGATATACATAGTGCAGTTCATCTTGCAAACACAGAATTTTCTTTTTCCTTTTAAATATATATAAATGTTATAAATATTAACCAGAGTAATGACAGACATAAAGAAAAAATATTTCCAAGCACTTGTACTTTGTCAATAATGTCATAGTCAATGCTAAACGGATGTTGCCAATTCAGCTGCAGAAAGCCAAACTATAACTTATTAAAACATGGACACAGCAGTCTAGAAGTAGATATATTTTAGCTATACTGTAGCATATTCTCTTCAAATATAGACTGAACAAATAAAATTAACAGAAGTTGATACAACTCCAAAAATGTTGGCTGTGCATTCATTGGAAATAGCTTCCAATACTTTGATTGATTTTAATGATGGTTCTTAACAGTGTAAGTGCATATTCAACACAAATTCTTATTTGATAAGTTAATAAGGATGCAATGTGTATAAATTTTTTTTTGCATCCCATTATATTGATATTGGCACAGACACACACAGAGACACACACACACAACTCTACTGAAGTTCCTTTCTAGCAAAGCACTTAATTAATATATTGTAATTAGAAGCATATCTATGATGCTAACTATATGGCCCATGGAATTCAAGGCTAGTAATCATAGCAACTCAAGCTTGATATAATGGCTTGAGCTGTACTAAGGACAGAAGCTCAGTAGGAATAACTTGATTGAAGAGCAACAGTTATGGAAGATTATCTACAGAATAGCTCCTCATATTCTTAGAGAGTGAATGTATGTTAAAACAGCTGTCCAGTACATATTGCTTGACACCTTTGTTTGTATAAGTGAGTGTGCAAGCAAGGAATAGCTCTTAGGATCATCCTGCATCTTGTCATAATAGTGCAAAGATGATTAAGTAGATCTATGCATTTTTATATGCATGCTGCTGTAGTTTTATGACTGCTGCAGCATACTCCAACTTGCACGCCAGCTCATTTGTAGTAGAATCGTAAGATGAATGGGAAGTAAACATCCTGTGTGAATTGACTGCACAGTCTCAATAGGCTTATTCTAAGGCTAATTCACAGTTAATCAGATGTTTCAAAAACATAACCCAGAAAAATATCACATTGCAAAATGTCCAGGTACATAAATATTAATAGATGAAAAGAAGGAATTATAAGAAGCACTGCCTAGAAGATTTCAAAGGCAAAGATCTGGTCCAATGTATTTGGCCTAGAAGATGATGTCAAAAAATTCAGGCAGAGTGCAACATAACATACAGCAGCACAAACTTCTCACAGTGTCTAGAATATTATAGTTGGAAATATGATTACAGCCTACCTGGAAATTTTAAGTCATGAAGAGGGTAGGAGATATGGTTATAACTGTTTGGTAATTGTTGATATTCTTGGGAATCTAGCAGTCATGCATTAGTAAGAAGCCCAAAGAAAGTATGGCTAGAAACAAAGACAATGAATATGATGTCCCAGAGAGACTCTTTCCTGTGACATTTAATACATACACACATATTTATCTTACTATAATCTATGCTCAAACAGGTTCTGAACAACAAGACTGGATCAGTCTTAGAACACCACATTTTTAGATTCTTTGGCAAGTACGAGTATATCAGGAAAAAAATACATTACTAGCAATAAGTGGAACACTATGATGGATACAGAGGATCAAGTACTTTGCCATTAAAATTATGCATTCATATTTAAATCTGGAATGCTAGTGGACAAGCAAAAAAGAGACTAATTGAGTTCTCAAATTTAACAACATATTGTTATGCAGCAAAATTAGCATATGATAATCATACAGTAAATATTAGCATTGAAACTAGCAGATACTGAACTTCTCTTCAAGGCCGTGTTGTGATTTAAAAAATAAAATCTGGCTTCCAATCTCTTCCTATTAACATCAATATTTCATATGGAAGGAAAGTTCTGAAAATTCTGAGAAATACATACATTTGAAAAATACATAGGACTTGATTCAAAGTAATCCTTCTGAGAATAGAAGGGTTCTTTTCATTTGTGGGAAGAAATGCATGAAGTTGCTACTGGAAGAAATTAAGGAGGTGATTTTCATAGATTCTCCATGTTCCCTGAAGACCCCTCCCCCATCACATACAACTCTGGAATCCCTACCAATTCTTTGGAACATGGAAGAGAAGGGACAAATTAATGAAAATGATGCCTCCTTCCATTTCCCCCCAAAGAACCATTTCATAAGTAAAATGCTACTCAGTGGGAGCTCTAGATCAAGTTGTATTACTACAATCAACCATTATGCAAACTCTAATCCTCTGAATAATAATAATAATAATAATAATAATAATAATAATAATAATAATAATTTTTAAAAAATCCTCCACAACCTGTGTGAATTGTTCAGATGAAAGCTCTTCAGTGCAAATAGGCTCTTTTGTCTCATCCAGTGATGTCAAATAATTCATTGTTATCCATTGAAAAATATGTTCTGTAAAGCTGATTACCAGAAGTCATTCATTGCAGCTAAACACAATTGGTTCCAAAAAGAAAGTTACAAAATTGTCTTCTCCCCAACCCCATCCCCAATTTTGCAGTAGGCAGTTTATTTCACAAATCCAGTTGTAACAAAAATGAGGTTTCAGTAGAGTCTGGAAAAATAAATACTTTCATACTTGGATGGCCATACTGAGAACACCATTTTTAAGACTGGACTCAGATGTCCGTTTACACATCATTATCCAGATTTTCAGGATGATAAATGAAAGTCTGAAGCTGTTCTAAACTCCTGAAAAATAGCTGTTGTTTCATTTAGCTACAGTTTAGCTGTAGTCTAGTAGATTGATGTTACTGGCATTGAGATCTTCTGATTCAACCACACAGTATTTCTCTTTCTCCAAAGCCAGCACTACATTCTCTTCATGCATCAGAAGTGCTGAAATGAGATGAATGGGACAGTCTCTCAAAAGAGAATTACTTTTTGGCTTTTTCCCCACCTCCCAACTCCTGGAGCAAAGAAATGCCCAGTGGACGCTCTGCTCATGCAACATATCCATGAGAGCCAGGGCTACTCCCCATTCTTCTGATAGGAAAAATCACAAGGCAAGCCTGAGCAATGCCATCTGTATGGCTAGCAAAGCAAATCTGGAGGAAAAAGGTACCTGCCTTTTCCAGGGACACTTCCCAGGCTTCCAGTTGTGTGCTACAGCACTGAACCAGGAGCGCAGGTGGCTGCCATGAGGATGTGCCCTAGGAAATAACTGTTTAGCAAGTAAGGCACCTCATAATTTTTTTTCCAGCTGTGTGTAAATCTTACAAATCCCATCTCTCTCTAATGTCTGACATATTTAAGGGAAAAGGGAGCTGACAACAAAAGTATTTGGAGCAACTTTAAACGTTTAATTTATTGTAGCATTAAATGTTTTGTCAGAAGAACTTATTTCATAAGAGTCAACTTTATGACAGGACCAGACCAAGATGGTTTGCTGCCTGAGGGGAGCCCATTGTCCATCTCCCACATGAATAAAAAGCACAGCATCCAAAGCTAGTTAAGTCTTTTAGACACCAAAGGCAGAAAAATGCTCTACCATTAAAAATATGGTAAATTAAATATTGCTTCTTTCCTTTCATGATATCTGACATCAACTGCCTGAGGCAGCCATATTAACTCTCCCAAAGTACACACATAAATAGTTTAGGAACAAAGCAGTAACATGGCTCTCTTCAGAACTTGATATATTGAACAGTATATCATTATTTTCTTTCTTTTGGAAACACGTGGCAAGCAGTGAGTTAAAACAGAAAGTCTAGCATGGAATACTGAAAGCTAGTAGAAGATCTGGAGAAAATATCTATTAGTTGTATGACATATTTTGGATCAAGATCAATATTTTGAATTATATTTAACCTGATCATAGTACTATATTTACATTTCAAAGTTCTAGAAAACATGTATTTAGGGCCAATTTATACCATCCAACTGGTATGGTCATAAGCACCTTAGGAGAAATGATAAAATGCCATCAAAGAAAGCAAGTTCAAGAGTTATTGAACGGGGAACACATTTCTAGGTACAAGAATATATAGATGTGGCTCATTAATCATTGAAAGACCCAAGCTTTCCACCACATATTTCTCAGTCCTGAAAGCATTCTGGGCACTCATTCACTCTACTTTTCAATAGTGTACTAAATACAGCATGGCTAGCACATGGTGAACAATCATAAGAGCTCTCTGACACAAACAAGATCAATCCCAACCATTTGTCCCACATATTCACCATGCTAATAATTTAACTGCATGACATCCTCTTAAATCTCAGTATAGCCTGACAGTTAAAACACTCACTTCTCTTCATGAATAGAAGCATTACTGACAAAAGGAATTTCTTCCTTGTCTGTCTTCCCCAGGATCAGATTTTGTTTCTCCAAGTTTATCACACACTAAGAAATAAATAAAGGTGAATAAAAGAAAATACATTAGAAAATAGGTTAAGAATACTTGGGGTAAAAAGGATAAGGATATGCAAAAGGAAGAAGATCAAGGAAAGAGAAGTTTACCTTCAAATATTTCAGTGTTTGTAATCCCAGAGAGAAGCTTTTCTCATTACCTTCTGAAGAAAAAAATACAGAAGATATTCAGAGTGATGCAATTTTTTTTTTAAAGCTCTATAGGAGCTCTGTTTCTATGAAGCATATTAAGGATATAATGAAATATTGATGCTTTTCTCAATTCCTTCTCTCCACTGGATGTCCAGAACATCTTCTTCTAGAAGTGCATTCTCATT
This sequence comes from Liasis olivaceus, assembly GCA_030867105.1. NCBI lineage: Eukaryota > Metazoa > Chordata > Lepidosauria > Squamata > Pythonidae > Liasis > Liasis olivaceus. Next base: position 92,788,713 of record CM061349.1, on the reverse strand, counting down.
TTGGCAGATTTCAAGTGCACTCCAAGTACCACCAAAATAATGGCACAGTTTTGCAATTTTTTATTCTCCAAATGTTGAAAAAAATGTTCATCTTGGAATCTTCCAATACAGAAAAAGAGCTGAAAATATTATGTCTTGTTCTCAATCACATAATTGACTCACTTGCTATGTCCTTGTGACCCTTGGAATTTAAAATATAATGTAAATTGAAAATGTGTTCTCCAGCTGCAAAAGATTGTTCCTACTATATTACATATCTGTGTTACATACATGTCCCACTACTTCCATCTCTAGCAAACAAGATTTTGTATTTCAAAATCCTATACAATTGATATAATCAGGAGTTGTTATTAAATTTTAGAGGCAACACAATTCTAGAACAACTCTGGGCAGGTTACAGTTAAAAAGACAGAAAACAGTAAGAACAAAAAAAGCCTGTGTCTAGGCAAACTGCACTCTATATACTATAAAACACAGCTGACAGAGGCTCCACAACCACCCTACCCAAAGGCCTGAGAAAACAGCCAATTTTTAAAAGATTTCCAGAACATCACCAGGGTGGAAACAACATGGATCTCTGGGGGGATATAATTCCAGAAGGCAATTATGGGGTAAAAACAGTTTTCTCATTCATGGTGCTCAAAAATTTACTGGCAAAAGGCTTGGCGGCATGGCATCTATCTCGCTATAAACACTTACCAGCCACAACAACTGCAGAACAATCTACATGAACAGTCCCCATTGTAAGAGGCAGATGTTCCAGATGACCAATCACTTTCATATTATGTGGCAATGAAATCTTCTCACCTTCCGCTTTGTAGGACTTCATATGCTCCTTTAGCCTGAAGATTGAAATAAAACTGTGTTAATATCAGAAGTATGCTCATTTTAGGGAGGTGGGCAATATATGTTGCACTCTACATACTAACCCTGAAGATAGACAACTCCCATTAATTAATTTAGCATCTGACATGAAGCTAGCTAGCACAGATAGAGAAATGAACCTTCCCCCGCAAATGTGAAGGTATGCCTACTGTGGAAAGCAGAGAAGGTGCCCTCTTCCCTGGTATTCAGGCCAGATGTGTTTTTTCAGCAAGGACACCTCTTTCTAGGCAAACTACTGGTAAAGTTATATATATAATTTACTAGATCTCAATACCAGGCACGCATGACAAAACACAAATCTTTCTCCTTTTTAAAAGCTCTTTTTACTTGCTAATTATTAAAACATATATTTACAATAACATATTATGATGGGTTATATAAAAAGTAGCCATAGCAAGAAGAAATCTTAAAAATTAGTTATCTTCCCTTTCTTTGCAGTTTGACCTTTGATTCATAAGCAAGATTCATCTAGTCCCGCCTTAGGCACAAAGCCAGCTGGGTGACCTTAGGCCAGTCACTCTCTCTCAGCCCTGGGAAGGAGGCCATGGCAAGCCATTTCTGCAAATGCTGCCAGAAAAACTGCAGGGACTTGTCTCGGCAATTGCCAGAAGTCAATGCTGACTTGAAGGCATTTAAAAAAGGGGAGGGGGGATGTGCAAAACATTTTAACCTTGCAGCATTTTCAAACAACTGTTTCAAGCATTCCAACTTTGAAATAAAACAGAAATGCGTTGAGAGTTTTATTTCAAAGTCAGAATACTGTTATAAATAGTTTGAAATAGCATTGTTCCAAGCATTCCAACTCTTCTGAGCTTCTGCTCTACAGTGTTGAACTTCTGCTGATTCCTGTTCTCTGTGTATGTAGCATACGCAGGTGTGATTGCTCTTTTTAAGTGATAAGCTTTCCAGAATGTATTCTGCTTGCTGTCCGTACAGCAGGGTTTTTAACGCTATTGTAGAGAGTAAGGAAGATTACCTTGATGGGGACATCCAGGCTCCATCGCCTACACAAAAGGGGCTAAAGCATTTTTAAAATCAGAACGTCCAGATAACGTCCAGAAGCGACTTAGGCACATACCTCCCTAATTCACTGAACTATAAGGAGGAGGAGGTACAGCACAGACTTGCGAGATTCTGTTATAGCCAATCTCAACAAAAGCAGTTTTAGCCGTCCTGTGGAGTTGATTTCATGGTCTGATCTACCTAGTGGAGCTGACAGATATAAAGAAGTATAACTTCCCACCCTTATTAAAATGCCAAGTGCCTGTTGACTGTTAAAAATAATGTATATATGTAATAGTTCTCATTGCTTTCTATGTGTTAATTGAGCTCCTTGGTGGGACTTCTATAATTAACTGATGACTATTTTTTTTTGCTAAAAACCCCAGAGGTGGTTGATTAGATTCAGTGCACTTCAGTACACTGATTCAATACACTTCAATTTTACAGTATATTTTTAAAGTTTGCAAAAACATTTTTTTGAAAATAATCTCTTTAGTCATTTTTTCTGCAAACTGGTTGGCTGCAATCTGCATGGATTGGCACCCCCCTGTGCTATAGTGAATAATGACAGAGGAAGGGACTCATACATGTTCCTATTGTTTCCTATGGCCAGAACACTCAAAACATTTCATACTTTGTTTTTCTGGAATGCAAATGACTCAGAATGTTCTAACAGAACATTTTGAGTTAGGCTATTTGCTCCAAGCTTGAAACAAAACACACTTTCCTTTTTGTCCATCCTCCTAATGAGCACACGCTACAATACATTTCATCATGGACAAAAAATGACATACTAGAAAAAATATGTTTGAGGTTTTGACCAAATATGTAAACTTCTGCAAAAATGTTGTTGAACTAAACTTGCAGCTAGTATAGTAAGAAACCAAGCAAAAATGGAATAAGCATATGTATACAGTATAGGCTCTAATTTAGACATTCAGCCAGTGGCTCACTGGTGTTTAGTATCTGAGATTTTTCTACATTCATATGTTCTTAACCTTGTAAAATCTTATCTTCTTTTCCAACTGAAAAACTAAGCAATAAGGGTCCTAAAAATTCTCTCATACTGCCCACAACTATGATCAGTCCTGCACCCAATACTATCCACCCACCTAAAATGGAGCACTTTCACACGGAAGGATTCCAGGAACACTAAAACCAGCTTTTCCAAACAGATGCACTAGACTGCAACAGCTAGTTTATAACCAACATGTTTTGTCATGTTAACTGGGAATTATTATAATTGTAATCCAAAGCATTTTAAATATAACAGGTTGGGGAAGGTAAATCTTAATATTGATCCCATTTTAGTGGTTTCTCTAGTATGACTTACTTTACATTGTAAGCTCAGCTCTATAAGTGACTGCTATTGCACCTATGATCAAAACAATGTATTTTTAAAGTTTGAGTCAAGCTCAACTACTGGTGACCGTATGGACACATCCATGTAACCTTCTAGGCAACAATATGGATGTGATTTGTCAATGCTTTCTTCTGAAATATTTCTTAAACATGCCAGACTAACCTAGTATCTATTTGAAGTCCAGTCTGTCTGTCTTTTTGCTATTGTGCATACTTGTTCGTTTCTTATAAAAAGCCCATCTCTTTCAGGCTGAGTATAATTTGCATGGTCTTCATGGACATGCCCATGTAGCTTTCTTGGGAGCAGCAACAAAAAGTTTTGTCATTTCCTTCTTCTGGAATGCTTTTTCAACTTCCCAGTCTAGCCTGAAGCTTGGGTATTTCCTAGTGGTTTCCCCACCCTGCTTAGCTTCTGAGCCCCAGACACGTTTACTGAATGGCAAGAAGGTGGAATCTCTTTTCCTGAACTCTCCAAGAGTACTTCAAAGAAAGAGAAATAATTCTAACTCATGCTAGTGAATGTGAGAAAGCAGAAAGTTCAGATGAATTGGCAACAATGGGAGAGACTATATAAAAATTACTACTGGTTATATAAAGATGTACTGGCTAAATATTGTTTTATGAACTAAAATTATGAAAAATATGGTTAAAAATGTTTAAAGGGCAAAGTAGGACTTGTGATGTAATTGCATCTTCAACAATATGGGTTAGATATGGCGTCTAATCAATATACATTGAGAAAAGAGAATTTGAAATATTGAACTAGGAGACCATTTTCTGGAGCATCTGTTTGCTTCAGTTCATGATTTCCAAGCCACTTTTTTACAGGGAAGGACAGCAAGGATGTTTGTGCTAAGAAGCAGATTGTGCTATTCTGCCTTCATGGAAAATAGGAAAAAATTAGTTAAGATAATTTTAACAATTGGCAAACCTTTCATATTTTGCTAATACACAATGTTCTATTGCTCTGTCGAGTAGCAAATGTGAATCATGGAGACACTTTTAGTGTTTGACCTTTTTGCTGTTCCCTTACATAAGGGATATACAATCTGTGGTCTTCCAAGTGGTTCCCTATAGCCCTGGGTGTGATTCCCAAAGCCCCCCACAAAAAGATCACCAAAGTGTAATTTTTAACATGACAGAAGAAGAAAAAAAGCAAATACTGAGAAACTAGATTATATTAAATTCAAATTGAGTTTTTGTGCTGACCCCACTCACTTTTGGAATGAGGTCCTCAGCATCCCACTTCAAGTATGGTCCTCAATTTAAAAAAGTGCCCCTCTCTGAAACAAAATCATATCTATAGAGTTCTCGTGGATGGTCTTACAGATTTTTTTTCAAGTGTTTCCATATCACTTATTTACAATTACGGATTGTTTTTCTTTTTTCCCTTATAGGTTTTTGTTTGTTTGTTATTTTTGCTAAATTCACATGCCACCTTTTCTCTAGGAACTCAAGGCAACTTACATAGGGATCTCCCTTTATTTTAGCCCCATAACAACAGCCCTGTAAGCTAAGCCAAAACAGAGTGACTGGCCCAAAGTCACCCACTGAATTTCTATTGCTGAGGGTGGATTTCTATCTTGACTCTTTGATATTAGTCCAATACCTTAACCACCATAAGATACTATCTATCATGGGCATTTTTACAATTTCTTTCACCTCCCTCTGGGCATTTGCATATGATCTTATTTTAGAACTCAGCTGGTTTATGTGGAGTTTCCCAGTGTGGAGATTTTAAACTGAAAATTTAATCCTGCCCTCTTCAGCTAAATTCATACAACATGTAACACAACACAAACCAAAACCCCCAGTGTATAAGCAACAGTCAAGATTGGGATGTGTGGAAAGTTAGCTTTCTGCAGTTGATCTAAAAATGTTGTAAGTGCGTTGTGGGGGAACAAACTTTCCCCATAGGTATTACTCAGAAGAGAGCCAGATTGGTGTAGCGGTTAAGGCATCAGGCTAGAAACTGGGAAATTGTGAGTTCTAGTCCCGCCTAGGCACAAAGCCAGCTGGGTGACCTTGGGCCAGTCACTCTTTCTCAGCCCTTGGAAGAAGGCAATGGCAAACCACTTCTGAAAAAGCTTGCCAAGAAAACTGCAGGGACTAGTCCAGGCAGTTGCTGGGAGTCAACACTGACTCGAAGGCACAAAACAAAACAACACAAAACAAAAACCTCAGAACAGCAACTAACTAGGAATATGCACAATAGCAACATCTTGAAACAATGAGGATACAATACAAAGTTCAGTGCAAAGGAAGACAGAAATCTACAGTCACATAGGTTAGGAATTTCAATAGGTGCACCTTCACATAGGGATACAGTAGAAGCTTGATTTAAAGAGCAATTTGGGGGAATGAGCTGTCTATAAAATCTAAACATCTGCTAACTTTGAATATATATCACCATTTATGTCAATTTATGTCATTTGTGTAAATGGCATGATTTGTAATAAAACCCTCAGTTTAACAGACATTAGTAAATCAAACAGGGTGAAGTCTGAACAAAAACGTGTCTACTGTATCTGGCTCGTTAACCTAAGGTTTTACTGTATAAAGAAAACAGCACCTGCTACAATTCTTTCCACATGTAAAAGTTCAGAAGTCCTCTCCTACTGATTCTGGACCAGAGCAGGGCAAACGTTTTTCTGCCAAAGGCCATGTTTCAGCATAGGAAATTTAACTGGAAGTGGATTCCATGCCAGTGGCAGGCAAGCCCTGAATCGCAAATGGGGGGAGCTACCCACCTTCTTTCTCTGATACCATTTTTCTTTCCCTTTCTCTGCTCAGAATATGCTGGCAGGAATATGCTGGGAACAAAGCACTCTTGCAAGAGGTCCGCCTAGAGCTTCTGAAATAGGCTGTGGAGCACAAATAATTAAACCGAGGAACATACCTAGTCCTACAGACATGGCTTACTCACCAGTACCCTAGCCCAGTGGCCTGAATCATACAGCTAACCAACACCCATATTATACAGCTGCCAGAACCACCCAATGTGTGTGATCTGTTTTATGGAGATCTTAAGAAATAAAATGAACACCTTAAGACTTGTGGAGATTTAAGGCACAATTTTACCCCAGTCCTTCCTTCCCCATCAGGCCCACTGTCTGAGCAAACCCACTTTTGAAATTCAGTCCTCAGAATGCTGTACAGAGCCCACTGTGGCCCTCAAGACTATATCCTTGCCCTAGATACAGCCATAAGGACAAGTCTGTACAAGTTTTTTAGGTTCAAGGGACACACTGGTCTTTTGATGGCCTGCCAGGGAGCCACAATTCAAAAACTAATTGATCAACAAGTTAGCTAAGTATAGGGTGGATGGCATAATGAAGTCGATACATAGTTGGCTCAAAAGTCAGACTCAAAAAGTGCTCAACAATTTTTCTTCATCAAACTGAGGTACTGGTGCTACAAACTTCAGTCCTGGCCTTGTGTAAAAAAACAATAGAGGAAATGCTTATCAAATATGCAGATGATATAAAATTTAATGGGACAGCTAATACTTTAGAAGAAAGAAATAACATCTAAAACAATGTTGATAGTGTAGATAAATGGGCTAATAATAACAGAGTGAAATTTAACAAATGAAATAGAGATAAATGCAAAGTTTTTCACTTAGGAAACAAGAAATCCAATGTACAGGAATAGGATCAGGGGTAATTGATTTGGTAATAATGTTTGTGAAAAAGATCTTGAAATAATAACAAACTGAAAGAGTTTGCTTACTTTCCAGTTTACAGAACTAAACATTCCCTTTTATTCTGTGTTGGTCAGATTCCATCTTAACTACTATGTCCAGTTTGCAGTACCATACTTTAAGAAGGATTCAAATAAATTTGAGCAAGTTCAGAGAAGGAAAAAAAAATGATCAGGGGACTAGAAATTAAACCCCATTAAATGAAATTAAAGAAATTGGAAATGCCTTGTGAAAATGCACTGAGGGGGATATGTTATAATTCTTTATATACCTGAAAGATTATCATACGGAAGAAGGCCAAGATCGTTCCCGTGAGCATGATACAGGACAATGGAGTTAAGTGATAAGGAGGCAGATTGCAGCTAAATGTTAGGAAAAGTTTTCTAACAGTAAGGGCAATTCAGCAATGAAATCAATTATCCAAAGAGGTGAAGCATTCCTCTTCACTTAAAGTGTTCATGCAGAGGTTGGATAATCTTCTGTTTAATCTTCATTTTTTTAAATTAATATCTTTCTTTGTAGACCACAAGAATGATGGATATTATCTATCAACTGTAGCAATGCATAAAAAAATAAACCTTGGCAATCTTGTTAAGTACAGACTGGGTGATTTGTATATCAGATAGATCTACAGATGAAGATTATCTTACAAAACCTTTTCTTCACAAATCCACACTAACTTGTAGTTTTTCTTGATACTTACATATCAGTTGCTGTAGGATCTCTAGCATCTTCCAGGGTACCGATATTAGATTGACTGACCTGTGGTTTTGTCTCCTCCTTTTCCCCCATTTTGGATAAGAATGACATTTGCCAGTATCTGAGATTTCACCCCGGATTCTCAAAAGTAAGAAACAGAAGTTCAGCCAGACCACAAAGTTTCTTTAGTATCACAGCATGCAAAACAATCGGCCTTGGAGGTCTGAACTCATGCAAGATCAGTAAGTATTCCCTTGCTATATTTTCTGTCAAGCACAGGCTAAAAAATCCTGCTATTCACAACTGCCCAATGGGACATATATCCTTAAAGATGACTGAGCCAAAATTGGAGTTGAATAGTTCTATGTTCTTTTCATTATATGTTAGCATTTTATCATCTTTACTGAGCAGCTGATAAACCATTTTTCCTTCCTTTTATTTTCAACATATTGAAGAAGCCTTTTTTTTATTCTTGGCATCATCAGTTTGTTTTCAGTTTCAGAATTTGGTGATTTCATTTTCCTGATACCATCTCTACAAATCCAAGTTATCAGTTTTTATTCTTCCATGTGTCCTCTCTCTCTTTCCACAGACTATAAGAGTCCTTTTTTCCCCAGATCATTCTTTTTTTTTCTAATTTTTTAGCAGCTTGCACCCATTTCTGCTGTGGCTGAATTTTATTTAGCACTGATCTGTTTATTAAAATCTGCTTTTCTGAAGTCCAAGATACATGGCACAGGGTCTGGTTCCTTGAGGGACCAACCGTCTCCCATAGTATCTGCCCAGCTGATTCGATATTGCAGGGTTGGCAAGCTCTGAGTCCATTCAACAATGTCATCTATCAGGGCCCTGGAAGTGCATCTTCTGTGTAGCAGCACCTGAACTCTGGAATGAGGTTCCCCTTGCAATCCGGATGGCACCCACCCTGCTGTTTAGAAAGGCCTTGGAGACCTGGCTCTCTGTCCAGGCCTTTGGTGAGGGACAGTGATGACCCCTTGCTTTGTTCCTGTCCAATCTGTTCTTCTCACCATCTTTTATCTTTTCAAAAAAATCTGGTTTTTTGTATTTCCTTTGTTTTAGTTGTTGTGAACCACACAGAGTCATTGGGAATCGGGTGACATAAAATTAATAAAGACATTCAAATATATTCAGGTTTAGGTGCTCTTAAAATCAGGAGTACCATTATTTCATTATTAGTCCTCTTCCCAAATTCCTACTCATTTCACTTTGTTAAGTTTTCCTTATTAGGCTCAAGCAAGAATAGCTGATCTGTTCCTTAATCTACCTTCTAAATGGAAGAAGACTTATTGTATGTGAGATGAGTGGCTATATAAATATGATTAATAACTACAATTAAATAAATAAATAAAACCAACAGCAAGAGAAGTCTGACATTTTCTGGAAGGATATGCTTGACAGAATTTACCTCCCATATTATTAGGGTAATTCTACTTCTTCCTGTATTCTGGAAAGATCCACAATGTGCTTTTAGAAATTTTTGCCTACTTCTTTTACTTATTGGAGAGTCTGTAGGAGATATCAACAACTGTATTACTTTTATTCCCTCCTCTATTTATTTTAAATCAGATGGTCAACAATGGCACCAAATTCATTGCCAGAATATCCAAATATGCAAACCTGTGCAGATTTGGATATTCTGATATACTGTATAGTGCAATTTCTTCTCCCTTTCTATTATTGCTTCTGTTTCTTTTAACAAGTTATATCCTTCAATTTCTGTATTCCAATCACAAGTATTCCACTAGATCTCAGTGATACTATATGAGAAGAAATGTAACTGGTAAGAGTTCAACCTCATCTTATTTTTCTCATACTCTTGAGCATCAGTGTATGCATAAAAACCATGAATATTACATGCTAATGCTCTTCCTGATTTCTCATTAACTGATTTAAAAGACCCCAGCATAATTACTCTCCCCCTTCCTCCCATGGTCACAATTCCTTATCTGAAATTCTTATTTCTGGGTTTTCATCTTCAATTTTCACAATATTCAGTTTAAAAGTCTACTATCAAGCTCATTACACCTCATCCAAACATATTCTTTCCTTCATCTTCAATTCAAACCTTTATTGGCATTACAAACATTAAAATACAAGGAATTAGCATATCATAAGGATGACAGCAGGAAAACAATACTCAAAGAAGAGTTTGGTTACATTTCCTTTTGAACACTTCCTCCAGGAACTTAGCGACAATTTGGGTAATCTCAGGTATAGCATCACAAAGCAAATACCGGCAGGATGACACAGGATCCACGTCGTTCAGACGGTATTTGCCCTGCAAGGGTCTTAGAAGCAAAGCATGCCAAAGAGACACAAATAAATAACAATAAAAAATGATATGATAGATTGTATCTGGGCTGCCACAAAGACAGAGCCTGTCATGGATGGGAATGCTTTTATACCTTCCAAGGAGCACCTTAGAAGGAAAAACATTCACTCTAGCCGAGAAAAAGGCCCTTCGCTGGGAAGGTAACACAAGATCGTTGAAATAATGCGCCATCTTGCCCAACTGATTTTCTATATCAAGCATGGCAGAGGAGCATATACGAGGTTGGGCTGGTCTGAATTTGTGGTATTCTAAGTCCAAAAGTCTCTGTTTAATAGTGCTAAATACAAAGCTTTCATCTGAAAGGTATAGGTCCTCAATTGCAATCCCAATCTGTTTAAGCTTGGATATAATATATCACGACCACAGAGAGATGTATTTGACTTTTTTGAGATATGATAGCAGACTTCGAGGAGCTGCTCTATATAAGATTCTGAGCCAATATTTAATTGTTAAGATCCAGGCTTTAGTTTCGATTAAACTTTGACCCATTTCTAGGCAGATTATGGAATAAGAGACGCAATTAGGAGCCCTAAGAGCTGCCTCAGAAAGGAAGCCTGTATACCTTCCACTTTAGCATTGAAAGCTCTCAACCAAAGAGGAATACCATAAAGTATTTGAGAGAGAGATTTGACTTTAAATATCCTAATTGCTGCTGGTACAAATTGATTGCCTCTTGTAAAATAGAACCATTTGAGCTGGGCGGCGGAACAATTGGCTAAGTGAATTGACTTATTACGATGAGTTACCCAAGAAAGATTATAGCTAAAAGTAATGCCAAGGTATTTAAAAGTTTTAACTTGTTCGATTTCTATACTGCCCATAGACCATCTCGCCAGATGCCATCTTTTAGCAAATATTATTACCTTTGATTTGGAAAAATTGATAGTAAGTGAGTTACTTTGACAATAATTATAAAATGCCTCCAAATATCTTCGTAAGCCCACCCTCGAGCAGGAAAGAATTGTGGTATCATCGGCGTAAAGTAACAAAGGAGTAGGAAGACTGCCAAGACTGGGGGGTTGACCATTAACTGAACTAAGGGAGTGGGCCAAGTCATTCAAGAAAAGATTAAAAAGGTGAGGAGCAAGGACACAGCCCTGCTTAACTCCCTTCTGCGTGGGTATTCTCTCTGTTAAAAGACCCGTAGTTGAATATTTAACTTGACAAGAGGTGTCTGTATGCAGTTTCTTTAGTAGGAATAGCAACCTCAGGTTTATTCCTTGTTTCTTCAGTTTAGACCATAGTACATCCCTCGGAATTGAGTCAAAAGCGCTTTTAAGATCTATAAATGCTACAAAAAGCTTTTTCTTTCCTAAATTCAGGCATTTTTCAATTAGGAAGTTCAGTGTGAGACAGTGGTCAATCACAGAATTTCCTTTGCAGAAGCCTATCTGTTCAGGCCCAATTACATCATTTGTATACATCCAATCTAGCAGGCGGCGTTCAAGATATTTAGCGTAAAGCTTGCCTAAAATAGATAAAAGGCTGATTGGACGAAAATTACCGGGCTGGTCAAACCCACCTTTCTTGTAAATTGGAATTATTATTGAATTGAGCCAAGTGTTCGGAATTTTGCCGTAATGATCAATGAGCGTAAATAAAGAAGCCAATGGCTGGGTCCACCAATCAACATGTTTTTTAAGTAGTTTAGCTGGGAGCCCATCCGGGCCAGGCGATTTTCCCATTTTTAGATCAGCAATTAATTCAATGATTTCATCTGTGCTCACCGGAGGCCACAGTGGTAAATCTAAGGCAGTGGAATCATCTTCCTCATTGTAGGGAGCTACAGGGGCATCATACAATGTTGAGAAGTGTGCCACCCATTGCTGAGATGTAATAGCAGGGGTGGCAAAAGAGGAGTTATCACTGGAATTGCTCGAAGTAAGTTTCCAGAAAGATTTACTGTCCTTACATTTGATAGCCCTATACAATTGGTCCCATTTACCCTGAAAAAATAATTTTTTTTTCTTAATGATAAGGTCTTGGAAGCTTTCCTTATGATTTAAGAATTCATTATATTTAGTAAAGTCCCCAGCCTGGCGTAATTCTTTAAATATGCATCTCAATTTCTTTTTCTGGATATGGCATTCCAGATCGAACCAAGTGGCAGATTTTGAGATAGCTACCTCAGCAGGTTTAGCTTTTAGACTACATTTGCTAATTAAGCAAGAGAAGATAGAAAGAGCATCTTCAACCAAAGTTGAGTTAGTTAAAGCCACTCGCAAGCTGATCATTGGTTCAGATCCAAGTAAACATGGAAATCCTTTTCTAAAGCTGCAGACCATCGAATTCTTTTAAAGATATTATCGGAGGCATGACTATCATAAAGCGATATGTGCGCAAGGTTTAATGAGTTACATTTTAAAACTATAGTCAAAGGCAGATGGTCACTTTCGATGCGAGATTCGATAGTAAAATAGGAAATATCGGGCAATAGGCTATACGAGCAGAGCATATAATCTATAACACTTTGACCCCTTGTGGAGCTAAAAGTGCACCCCTTTGAGTTGGGGAAGCAGCTTAAACCATTCAGGATTATCAAATTGTGCATTATGCAAAGGTCTAACATCTTCCTCCCTGCAGTATTAAAAGCTGCATCACTAGATGAGCGGGGTAAGCAGAGAATCGGCGGTAGAAGCTCTTTATCATTGAAGCCTAACTTTGAGACCCCTTCATGGCTCACTGCCTTGTCGTGGCGAAGGGGCTTGTGTAACTCAGTGAAGCCATGAGCTATACCGTGCAGGGCCACCCAAGACGGACAGGTCATGACAGAGAGTTCTGACAAAATGTGGTCCACTGGAGAAGGAAATGGCAACCCACTCCAGTATCCTTGCCAAGAAAACCCCATGGACAATGTTAAAAGGCTAAAAGATATGACGCCGGAAGATGAGCCCCTCAGGTCGGAAGGTGTCCAATATGCTACTGGGGAAGAGCGGAGGGCAATTCCAAGTAGCTCCAGAAAGAGTGAAGCGGCTGGGCCAAAGCCGAAAGGACGTTCAGCTGTGGATGTATCTGGAAGCGAAAAGAAGGTCCGATGCTGTAAAGAACAATATCGTATAGGTACGTGGAATGTAAGATCCATGAACCAAGGCAAGCTGGATGTGGTCAAACATGAGATGACAAGATTGAACGTCGACATCTTGGGAATCAGCGAATTGAAATGGACGGGAATGGGTGAATTTAATTCAGGTGACCACTATATCTACTACTGTGGGCAAGAAACCCTTAGAAGAAATGGAGTTGCACTCATAGTCAATAAGAGAGTGGGAAAGGCAGTAATGGGGTACAACCTCAAAAACGACAGAATGATCTCAGTGCGTATCCAAGGAAAACCATTCAACATCACGGTAATCCAAGTCTATGCCCCAACCACTGATGCCGAAGAAGCTGAAGTTGACCGGTTCTATGAAGACCTACAAGACCTTCTAGAACTAGCACCAAAAAAAGATGTCCTTTTCATCATAGGGGATTGGAATGCTAAAGTAGGAAGTCAAGGAGTAATCAGAATAACAGGCAAGTTTGGCCTTGGAGTACAAAATGAAGCAGGGCAAAGGCTAATAGAGTTCTGTCAAGAGAACAAGCTAGTCATAGCAAACACTCTTTTCCAACAACACAAGAGACGACTCTACACATGGACATCACCAGATGGTCAATACCGAAACCAGACTGATTACATACTTTGCAGCCAAAGGTGGAGAAGCTCTATACAGACGGCAAAAACAAGACCAGGAGCTGACTGTGGCTCAGATCATGAGCTTCTTACGTCAAAATTTAGGCTTAAATTGAAGAATGTAGGGAAAACCACTAGACCACTCAGGTATGACTTAGATCATATTCCATGTGAGTACACAGTGAAGGTGATGAATAGATTTAGAGGATTAGATTTGGTAGACAGAGTGCCTGAAGAACTATGGACGGAGGTCTGTAACATTGTACAAGAGGCAGCATCTAAAACCATCCCAAAGAAAAAGAAATGCAAGAAAGCAAAATGGCTGTCTGATGAGGCTTTACAAATAGCTGTGGAAAGAAGGAATGCGAAAAGCAAGGGTGAAAGGGAAAGATATAAGCAACTGAATGCAGATTTCCAGAGAATAGCAAGGAGAGATAAGAAGGCCTTCTTAAATGAACAATGCAAAGAAATTGAAGAAAACAATAGAATGGGGAAGACTAGAGATCTCTTCAAGAAAATTGGAGATATCAAAGGAACGTTTAGTGCAAAGATGGGCATGATAAAGGACAAAAAAGGCAGGGACCTAACAGAAGCAGAAGAGATTAAGAAGAGGTGGCAAGAATACACAGAAGAACTATACAAGAAAGATCTTAATGTCCCTGATGTCCATGCTGGTGTGGTCACTGACCCTGAGCCAGACATCCTAGAGAGTGAAGTCAAGTGGGCCTTAGGAAGCATTGCTAACAACAAAGCTAGTGGAGATGACAGTATTCCAGCTGAGTTATTTAAAATACTAAAAGACGATGCTGTTAAAGTGCTGCACTCAATATGCCAGCAAGTTTGGAAAACGCAACAGTGGCCACGGGATTGGAAAAGGTCAGTTTACGTTCCAATTCCAAAGAAGGGCAATGCCAAAGAATGCTCAAACTATCGCACAATTGCACTCATTTCACATGCTAGCAAGGTTATGCTCAAAATCCTACAAGCTAGGCTTCAGCAGTACGTGAACCGAGAACTACCGGATGTACAAGCTGGGTTTCGAAGAGGCAGAGGAACTAGAGATCAAATTGCCAACATTCGCTGGATCATGGAGAAAGCACGAGAGTTCCAGAAAAGCATCTACTTCTGCTTCATTGACTATGCAAAAGCCTTTGATTGTGTGGATCACAACAAACTGTGGCAAATTCTTAAAGAGATGGGGATACCAGACCACCTTACCTGTCTCCTGAGAAATCTGTATGCGGGCCAAGAAGCAACAGTTAGAACTGGTCATGGAACAACCGATTGGTTCAAAATAGGGAAAGGAGTACGACAAGGCTGTATACTGTCACCCTGCTTATTTAACCTATATGCAGAGCACATCATGAGAAATGCCAGGCTGGAAGAATCACAAGCCGGAATTAAGATTGCAGGGAGAAACATCAATAACCTCAGATATGCAGACGATACCACCCTAATGGCAGAAAGTGAAGAAGAACTAAAGAGCCTCTTGATGAGGGTGAAAGAGGAGAGTGGGAAAGCTGGCTTGAAACTCAACATTAAAAAAACTAAGATCATGGCATCTGGACCCATCAATCCCTGGCAAATAGAAGGGGTAGAAATGGAAGCAGTAACAGACTTCATTTATTTGGGCTCCAAGATCACTGCAGACGGAGACTGCAGCCATGAAATTAAAAGACGCTTGCTCCTTGGGAGGAAAGCTATGGCAAACCTAGATAGCATATTAAAAAGCAGAGACGTCACCTTGCCGACAAAGATCCGCATAGTCAAAGCTATGGTTTTTCCAGTAGTAATGTATGGCTGTGAGAGCTGGACCATAAAGAAGGCTGAACGCCGAAGAATTGATGCCTTTGAACTGTGGTGCTGGAGAAGACTCTTAAGAGTCCCCTGGACTGCTAGGAGGTCAAACCAGTCAATCTTAAAGGAAATCAACTCTGATTGCTCATTGGAAGGATTGATAATGAAGCTCAAGCTCAGATACTTTGGTCACCTAATGCGAAGAGAGGACTCTTTGGAAAAGACCCTGATGCTGGGAAAGATGGAAGGCAAAAGGAGAAGAGGACGGCAGAGGATGAGATGGCTAGATAGCATCACTGAAGCAATGAGCATGAAATTGAGCAAACTCAGGGAGGCAGTGAAAGATAGGAAGGCCTGGCGCAATATGGTTCATGGGGTCACGAAGAGTCGGACACGACTTAACGACTAAACAACAACAAAAAACTTTGAGAACCAGTCATAAATACTATTTCCAGTTCTAGCGTTAAAATCACCAGCCATAAGAAGTTGATCTGCAGGAAACTTTTTAGTTAAGAACAAAACGTAGTTAAAAAACTTGTCCCAATTGGCAATATAGCCACCACCTTCTGCAGCCTGGGGTAGATAAACATTAACAATAATAAGGTTCATAGACGGTAATACCAACCTAAGTGCTTGAGCTATAGGGGGACATGAATCTAACAATAAAATCTGTGCATCAAGATTAGCATTCACTAAAATTGCTAATCCAGCCCTGTGACGGCCCTTACTAAAAAGTTTATATGCTGGAAGAATAAAGTTTCTAAAACCATTTAAATTAAAAGGGTTTGCTGACCAAGTTTCCTGCAAAAGAAGACAATCAAAAGAGGTTAAAAAATTTAAAAAATCCATGTCATGCATTTTGTTTCTCCACCCCGCTATGTTCCAAGAGACCAAACTCAAGAAACCAGGGGGGGTATTTTAGTCAATCCAGCTGAGTTATGTAATTCAGAGAATTAGAAGGATCATCAAATATGCAACCATTTTGGGGAATGGCCTTTGAGGTAGAATATACGGCTTCTGTGGTTGTAAAGCTTGAGTCAGTCAATAACTCCTGGGGGTTAGTAGTAGTCAGGCTGGTCTTTAAGCCTTTAGGGATCATTGGGGTAGGCTTCGCATAAGGACTCAGTGGAGAAAGGATCATAGACTCTTTGTTGTTCACTGCAGAGCGGGGAACCTCATCATCTCTTATGTTTTGTAGTCTGTTTTTTATTAAATCTAATCTTTCTAAAATCATTTGTTGGTCCGGAGTGGGTAGGGTTCCAAAAGAACAAAGAAGATCTTCTTCAATTGAGTTTTCCAAAATGTTGTAGAGTGTGCTGTTCTGAGGTTGAGTCCACTGTTCACCGATGGGTTCTAAGGGCTGTTGGAATTCTTTTGCAGACCTATCTATCGTATCAATCACTGCCAGCTGAGGGAGCATTGACTCCTGCTGCTCTAATTGGGGTTCTTCATTGGCTGGCTTAGTTGTTGGCCTCTTAGGGAACAGGGCCTTGATTGTTGTATTAACAAAGACGCGTGTTGAGAAAATCCCTTTTGTCCAAAGGTGCTTTTGATATTTTTGGATTAGTAAGGGCAGTCTAACTGACTGGAATACTAACATGATTCTTTGTGCCCATGGAGTCTGATTAAGGAGTTCCACTGATTCCAAATCAATCGATTGAGGTCTAATGCGGAGAAGCACATGAAGATGGGATTTAGCCTGAAATTTATTTTTCCAACTTGGAATTTTCCCTTTATAAGTGCACACTGTTAAACAAATTTTGGTTGGTTGTAATACCAAAGATTGGTATAGTCTTCACGCTCTAGCAAAATCTCTAGTTTGCTGTTAATTCTCCGAGATGTTTCACTCTTCCTTTTCTTCTGACTCTTTCCAACTTCCTTTTCCAGTTTTCTCTGACTCCAAAGCTCTGTTAGGGAAAAATGTATGCTGCTTCTTTAATTGCCCCTCCCCAGGACTGGCTTCAGCGTCTTCTTGCTTCTCCAACACCAACCCAGATACTTTTCCACCCTCCAACTCCACAAACTCACAGCAATCAGCTGCACCACCAACAATAAAGTCCTCTGCTCCCTCGTTAGAGGTAAAAAAATCTTCTATCTTAGTTTGTTTGCCAGCTGGTAATAAAGTTGGCTCCTCAAAGCTCCTTGGACGCTTGCCAAGAGTCATCGTCCTTCCTCCACTTTTGCTTTTGCACTTGCTTTTCCCAAATCCCAATCAAATCCCTGTTGCTGTTAACTTGAGGGTTTTCCAGAGGTATATATTCTGGCCAATTACAGTCTTATAGTTGAAACTAAATTGTAATCCACATTAAGATTTACTTTTGCCTTTTGGTAATAATAGCAGGACTTTTTCTTGGATTAAAAAGGAATCTACCTTAACTTCTCAGAAGTTTAGGGAACCTCTCCAGGCAGCTCCCCAGGTTTTATCACTGTGAGTTATAGCAGGCAACTCACTTCTGGAAGTTGAAAAGGTTGCTGGGTCTCTCCCTTATCTTCAGCAGGGCTTTCCCTCCAAGGAATCAGATGCCAGAGTCATGAATATGAAAAAGTCAGGCTTTGTAATGTTTGGAAACGCTGCCCCGGTGGGGAGAGTTTGGGGCAAAAATAGCAATGGGGAGAAACAAAGGTGAAAAGCCAGGTCAGGTAAGTGGCCATCACCATTATGCCCATATTCTTTCCAAACCTTATGAGATGCAACCATTTTGTGCAGCAGATACACAGATGATACTATTTTCAAGTCCAAGGTGATATGGTTACAGCTGCTGTTGGTAGTATCATTTTTTCCACAAAAAAACAGGACAGGATAACTTTTAGTAACTTTATTCTTAATAATAATACAAGTAATCATGTTTAAAATAGTTGAATATCAATATTTAATTGCAGGATGACCTTTAGCACAATCTTTCTTTCCATTTTCTTTTATTGGAGTGACAGTGAATGGGTAAGCAATTCATGAATCAGAACAAAATATTCCTGAAGGCAATCACAGTTGTTTGCTGTTCTTTCCCTTTGCGTTGGCCTTTGTTCCCGCACAAAACTATCTAAAAAAGCTATTAGTCTGAAAGCAATCATTCTGCCTTGTTCTATGAGAACCTGTTTTCATTTGTACCATCTTTAAGGTACTTTTCTCCTGTTCCCTTCTGCAAGATGAGTCATTCATGACTGATTCATGACCTATGCAGAGATGAGCCAGCGCTAAAGGCACTTTGATGCTGCTTCTTTGAAGGATCTATTTTCCTGTCTATTAATGGTGTTACATGGTTAACAAAAGACAAGAAAAAATGTTCCTTTTCCCAATATACTCAGCATCTTCTTTCTTTTTTCTTCCAGCTTCACACTGTTAGATATAATACTGTATGTTGCCAATTCAAAAAAACCAAACCAAACCCAAATAACTGGTTTTCTTTTCTTTGGCTGTAATTTCTAAATATTCTGATGCAATGTACCCCTTTTTACCAATGTCCACTGCAATTATACCATCTCTATTTTTATTATTACATTTTATTCCATTCTTATTCCAACACATTCAAAATATAACAGATTTGCCTTGGAAGCAGTCTGAAATAATACTGTCAGTCTACAATAACAGCAAAAGTAGACAAAAATTCTGCTTGCAAAAACTTGCTTCTCTTAATTAAACACTGAAATCTACAAAATGGAACCAAACACAAAAGGGTGGCTCAGTGGGAGGTTTTAATTACCTGCAACATTGCAAACCTACCTTTGAGTTACTACTAAGATACTAATGAATGCTGACCCTTCCCTCAAGCCTTGGGTTACTACTCAGATACTAATGGATGCTAACTGTTCCCCCAGGCCTTGGGCTAGGGTAGGTGCCTGAGGAATTTTATATGATTCTTTGCTTTTATGGATGCACATGGCCTTTTATTATTATTCACTATTTTTGACACTGTAAACCACCCAGAGTCGTATGGATTTGAGTGGCCTCTAAATTATATAAATGAATACATATATACATGCATATATATTGAACATGCTGTGTTGTTGCTATTTTTTTTAAAAGAAAATAAATCGGAAACCCTTGCTTATCAACTGCAAAACATCCAACAATCTACCAGTAGATCCTGATTTACTTTCCTGTCCATCTTTATCCCAGAAAAGTAAGAAGCTGAAAGGTAAGTTGAAAGGTAACTTGGCATTTACACATATAACTCTCATAGCTGAGTTCTTCATTAGGTATGTATTTTCATCCATAATATTTAAATCACACAGTACTGGAGTCTCACCTGCAGAAAACACTTTCTGGTACCATACAGAAAGCTTGCTTTACATTCTGAAATGTTACACCTCATGAAGTTATAGAAAACGTCCACAAAATGCTACCACCTCCACACCATGCCCAGTTTCATTTTTTATAAGTCCTGCATGCATTCCCACTGCATACAAAGCTAGAGAATTTCAGAACAAAGGAGGAAAGGTATGACATGCCAGCTTGTCATGTAAATAAGGTTCTGGGAACATTTTTTCATAAAATGAAAAAATAAGTGGCAACAATAATACTAATAGTAACAGTCAAGTGAAACTGGGTTACCAGGCAAGATATAGTAAAAAGAAAAATCTGAGAGAAATGCCAGCAATGAGGGACTTTCTAAGCAACATTCAATGTAGAACGGATTAAACAGAGCACATCACAAGGCATCTCCATCACGTATGCGCTCAGAAAAAGCAGGAGGAGGAAACAAAGTAAAATCAAAGTAGAAGACAGGAATTACAGGAATGAATGCTAGCCTACTATAATGCTGAAAAGTGCAGAAGCTTGAAGAGGAAGGTATGCATAATATGCAGTATAACATGTCACGTAAGTTTCAAGTAGGTTCCAATTAAAGCAACAGAAATGAACTTCTCCTGGGCAATTAAAACACAGATTTATTAATTTTTTAAAACTTGACAGTACTATGCAGTCGCATGCAATGGAATAGCTTCAGAAGAGACAACACTACAAGAACAAGTTGGCTATACCTATGTCACTAGAGAAGTAGACCCCAATTCTGCTATTCCAAAAACAGTGCCTCTGCAGAGCCTACCCCCTTTCTCACAGTTTCCAGCATACAAATTCTGCTGCTCTCTGCAGGAAGAAAACATAAATGAAGTAAAAATCTGGTTTGTTATTTAATTTGCTGAAAATGCTGCAGGCAATTGCTAAAGAGATGGTGGATGATGAAGAAAACCCTTAAAAATTCCAAAGTGTTTTTTTTTTAATTAAAACTTTCTATACACAGGAATGCTTAAATGGAAGCATGGGCATACCATAAATTTTAAAGGCTGAAACCAAAGAGAGTCCCTATGTGTTCATCTTTTCAAGGGAGAAAAAAACAGGCAATTTGTACACTTCAACTCATTTCCCCCTTAAAACTAGAGAACATAAGACTTTGAGAAAAACATCATCTGTGTTTTCAGGAATAAATCAGTCATGTTAATAGCTGTGCAAAAGGAGACACCCACAACCAAAGAGTGGTGGTGAAACTAATAATTAAGACAAGCAAACCTTACATTTTGAAGTTTCCCATTATATCAAAGGGTTTGATAATGTAAAATGCTTTTGTTGAATTTCTAATTTAAAATTAGTACATTTTTACTAGCAATCAAAAGACAAACACCTTTTCATTTTTTTTAAAAAAGGACCATGACTAGTTCCCTTATCTAAAGATGAGTTGGCACAGAAGTATGTTCTATGCTGCCCTTTTGGGTAGTCATTATTTCTGACTGAGATACATGGCCAAAGAAATGATCGGCATATGGTAAGGACTACATTCAGTGTTCTTCTTCCCACCACCATCCCTACTCCCACCACAATAAATATAGGCTATAATTTCTTTGATGGAACAGCACAAAGCCTCTAAGCCTGTAAGTTTTTAAAATTAAATCTTAACATCAGGGATTTTGGGGTTAAATCTGCTTTGTTCTATGAAATCTCTGCTACCAAAGACCCAATTTATGAGCTTGATTGTCACAATTCACTGGTATGATTTATCTATCTGTTATTAGATCCATTCTCTTCCGTTCTCAGATGTTCTGGGATTTTCTCCTGTAACCAAATGTGAGGGAGTGAAGGGAGGCCATGTGCAAATAAAGACACAATTAGGAGAAGGAAGAGAGCATGGTTTTTAGAAATCAAATCCTATATATCAAGGGTGCAGAATCTGAAGGCCCCAGGGCCTCATGCAATCCCCCAAAATCTTGAGAGATCAACAGCGTGCTCCAAATGTATGTATGTATGTATGATTTATATATAAAATTTGTCACCACCCATCTCATTGAAATGACTCTGGGCAGTTTACAGTAGAGATAAAATTCATTAAAATACAATATAAAAAGAATAATAAATAGCTTCCAAGAAAGATGGAGAATTGGCGAATAACTCAGGGAGCGTCGTCAGGGTGCTAACCACCCCCAGGGAGGGTTAGAGCTCATGTCGTCCCATGCACACTGGCAGAGCCAGGTCTTTAATCCTTTTTGGAAAGTTGGGAGGGTAGGGGCCCGCCACACCTCGGGGGGGGGGGAATATTCCAAAGGGTGGAGGCAACAGCAGAGAAGGCTCTCCTCCTGGGCCCCGCCAGCCGACATTCTCTTGCTGACAGGGTCCCTGTCTGCCTGACCAAGTAGGACATGTTAATGTAATGGGGATGAGACGATCCCTCAGGTAACCAGGACCCATGCCATGTAGGGCTTTAAAGGTGATAACCAATACCTTGAATTGGATTGGGAAGCAAACTGGCACCCAATGCAGCTCCCGCAGCAAAGGTGTTACTTGTGTCATCCTAGGGGCACCTAATATCATCTGCGTGGCTGCATTTTGAACCAGCTGTAACTTCCAGATACTCTATAAGAGTAGCCCCATGTACAACGCATTGCATCAGTCTAACCCAAGAGATGACCAGGGCATAAGTGACTGACTGGAGAGCCTCCTGATCCAAGAACGGGCATAACTGGCGTACCACACGAAGGCAGGCAAAGCCCCTCCTTGCCATGGCTGCCACCTACTCCTCGAGCAGGAGTCACAAGTCCAGGAGAACCCCCAGATTACACACCGGGTCTGTTTGGGGCAGTGCAACCCCATCCAAAACCAAAGGTGGTAAGTTCTCGGATACAGAGGAGCCTCCTATCCATAGCCACTCCATCTTACCAGTGTTCAGCTGAAGCCTGTTGTTCCCCATCCAGACCCACACAGACCTCCAAGCACCACAAAAATTTGCCTTTCCATTGTAATGGAGAAAATGATTAAATATATTTTAATTAATTTAATTATGTTTATATTCAAATTAGATTTTTAAAAATCTTAGTCCTTTTGAATGCAGCCTGCAGCAAATAAAGCAAAGTCTAGTATGGCCCTCAGCCCCCCAACAGGTATTAGTGCTATATACTAATAATAAATAAATGACTGGTAGCTGGAGAAGGTAACAAAATGCAAAAAAATAACACGTATTTTGGAAAAAAAATTAAAGGAGGACTAAAAATAGCCCCAGTACTACTGAATATGCCCAGTAGTCAAAGAATCCTAGATCCAGTGGGAAGAGGAATAGAATGGAATGCCTTGGATAAGGACATGGCTGGAATGCATCACATTTTGTGGCAGATCCTAAAAGCTAACATTTCACAAAGTAGCAGGGCACTGTTTCAAGGGCTACTCTTGCAATGTCTTTAGCCTAAAGCTATACAAAGAGACTCTTCTAACAGAATAAGATTTTTAAAATAAAATATTGTATCAAGTCAATCCTCATTTCAGAGAAGACCCTATAGAAAAAATGGAGTAATAGGATCTAACTACTATAATTATCAAAGCAATCTATAATGATTTTATAATCAATAACTTGCATTTCAGCAAGCTCACTTCTCATTTTAGCTAACAAGTAACAAGCAGTGCCTCTGAGGAGGTTACTAGCTGACCAGGAAAAACAATAAAAATATGGTTCTGGTCTATTCTTTTGTCACTATCAACAGCTTGCTATGCAGGGTCAAGTTTTTGACAGCATGGAAACAGACATCATTTTCACTAATTTCCTGCCAAACAGCTATGAAAAGCATGATTATAGGGGTCAGGGTAACATGCAGCTTTCCTCATGTTGCAGAACTTCATCCCAACAGCTCCAGCCAACATACCCAAAGGTGACAGATACTGGAGGGCCAAAAGTTGTCCATCCCTGTGCTAAAACAAGAGACGCCTCAGCCTGCATTCTGCACTTCAGAAATATACTTACTGGATCCAGTGAGAAGGAAATAAAGGTGCCAGCTCCTCAGCAAGAAATACTACTACTTTACAGTGTAGAACTCCTACTAAATGTATAATGACGACTTTGGGTAATGAGAATGTAAATTGCTCAGCAGTGTTCAGTTCATTACAGGCACAACCACTGAGAACTACAGTATTACATAAATAAGTCATTACAACTACAGAAAATTGGCATTTATTTTCTCAGCAATCAGTGTAGGATGGCCCCTAGGCTGTAAATTGTTATTGATGAAATAATCTCAAGGTTTCATCGCCACCAGACTAAGAATTTTCCAGGCTATTTTAGAAATAGGAAAAAAAATTAGACTGAATTACCATTGGGATAAAACTCTTTCCCAATATGCAGTACTATTCTAAATTTATTGAAAAATGGTTCTATTGTTCCAGACTTACATTGTTTAAAATTGTATGCATTAAGAATTGGTTTGAAAGACAGAAGATCATTTAGCTGTTTTAGCCTGTTTCTAAACAGAGTTTTATATCAATTCAAGAACTTGTAAACACTGTTTAACAAAAGATGAATGTAAAGGAACAATAAAAGCTATCTATATACATACTGTGACACTAGATGCTTCTTTCAAGATCATTAATCTGTGACAGAAAGAGAGGGTGCTATGGCTGCCCAAGGAAATGTTGCTTAGAGTCAGAATATTTGATTCAGTACCATTGTTGCTAATAGAAGTTCTGTAATTTATTCCATAATTTTCTTTTCTCCCTTTTTGCAGTTAACAAATACTTAGCTGAGCTTGCAACCTCAAAAGTAACCTTAGGACCTAAATCTGTATCTGAGCAGTCCAACTAATAATGACCTAAGCTTGTAAGAGCAAGAGAATTTAATTACTGTACATTAGCCTACAAAGAGCACTGCTTACCCTAATCTCTCCAAACATGCAGATGAAATTATATTGCGTTGGCATCCAGTATCAACCACAACTTGCAACTCCTTCCCAGCACACTGTAGAGAGAAATATAGCATTTTTGTAAAAAATCAGCTGATGTTAAATCTGTATTTCTATTCTTTTTTATACAGTTCTAGAAACTAGTTATATCTCCACTCCCACCCCTAAGTATTTGGGACACAGTAACTGTGTTCACATAGAACACTTATCCACACTTGACTTAACCAAGGGTTATTCAGTTTTCCCAATAAACTTAATAAACCAAAGTACCATAAATTACATCAAGGGCCGAAGACGCACAAAACGCTTGACTAAAGTATAGTTGAATACTTTGTGGTCCAATGGGTCATACAAATCCAATCTTTGG
Organism: Liasis olivaceus; assembly: GCA_030867105.1. NCBI lineage: Eukaryota > Metazoa > Chordata > Lepidosauria > Squamata > Pythonidae > Liasis > Liasis olivaceus. The sequence continues at coordinate 92,763,731 of CM061349.1, read as the reverse complement.
TTTTACTTATTGATTACATTTTTATCCTGCTTTTTACTTAGGAGCTCAAGGCAGCATATATAGCTCACAACAACTCTGCCATAATGGAGAATATATGTAGCTCAGGGTTGACTTGTTGGGTTCTTGATGTTCTCTGAGCTTGCGTCTCTTCCTGCAGACCTAGCCTGGTAATGAAACCTCTGCAGGAAGAGAAGCATGCTTAGGGAACACCAAGAAACCAACATCACAACAACTCTGTGACATAAGCTGAGCTGAGAGACAATGACTCGCCCAAAGTCCACCCAGTGAGCTTATATTACTAAGGGTAGAGTTTTCCCAATTAAAATGTATTTCATATACTAAAGTTCAAAACCCCATGATGAAGCCATCCTTTTTTTAGATCTCTTATATGGGAAAACAAAATGGAGAAATTTTTAAGATGTGCAAATGCTGTTAGAAAGACAGTGGGCAGTATACAGTCTGTGCGAGAAATGTTTGCTAAAAAAAAAAAAGTTAAACCAGTTGTATATGAAAGTGTACTTCTGCCCTCTTTTTATATGGAAGTGGGAGCTGGATATGTCAGAAGAAACACAAAGTAAGTTGAATGCAGTGGGAATGGAGTATTTAAGAAAAGTCTGTATGGTAAAATGGAAGGAGTTACAAGATCAAGAATGAATAGGCGATGCATGAATGTTACCATGGATATTTTATATTTTTGCTGTAAACTTCTGTTAGTAAATTCACTGAAATCAGTAAGTGTATGTATTATATATGTCAAAGGGTTTTTGTTCATTCAGAAATAACAAATGAGGATTGAATTGCAAAACAAATATATGAAGGAACAGTGAATGGATTGAGCAGAAGGGGTAAACTAATAAATTCACCATGGTTTGATGGTGTTAATAAAATCCTGAAAAAAAGAGGTGAGAAGTTTAAAAAGCAAAAGGCAATATATCAAGCAGAGTATGAACTCTGGTGAAAGCAAGGATGGTTTGTAAGAACAGAAAAGTACAGAGAAATACAGTGAATCCTGTGGAAGTAAACTAGACTTAGCCAGATTTCCTTTCTTTTTCTCTTACCTCTTTCTTTTCTTCTGCATGCTATCTGTTACTATTTTTCCGTGCTTTGCACAATAATGTTTACCAAAAGGGAATAGAATGATATACGTTTTACTGAAGTCAGTCTGGTTCACACATGCTGAGTGCATATGACATACTAGACTAAAATGCAATTGCCTAGTTTGTGCTCAATGAATTGTGCAAATTCAGCCAGTGTAATTAATTTGCAGGCAACTGGGTTGAGTCAATTTTTTGTTTGTGTGAAGGACCCCAGTAGATATTGCTCAGAACATGGGGAATTACTCCAGGGCTTTAGGATTACAAGCTGAGCTACTGGAAGTGATTCCCATGATCATAGTTACTCAGAGAAGTAGCTCTGTTAGTTGCAACAAAAATCACACTGGTTATATTTGTGTGATTCCTAAACCAAAGGGCATAGCTCTCAACTTCCCCATTTCCATCATGCATTGATCTTTAAAAGTTTCAGGTCTGGTGTTTAATCCAAGCAAGATACCACTTGGGGTTCAGAGAAACTGTAATTTAACCCTATAATGACAAATTCCAGTTTCTATAATCCAAAATGGTACCCACTCCAAATCTGAATGACACAATAAACTTAAGATGCTAATTTAAGAGCTGTCCACAATACAGCAGGAAGATAAAATACTGGTTTGCATATACTCTTTAACTTGACTTTTAGCTTAATGTGTGATGCAAACTCACCTCAAATCTTGGGTCACCTCAAAGATTTTCTTTAAAGAAATTTAAAGAAATCTAAGACTTTAAGGTACTAAAAGTCTTTGCTTTTGCAAGAAAACTGAAGCTTTGTTTATGAAAAACTGATTTTTCATTTTGGATTAATATGTTTTGGGGGGGACATTGCACAATCATGAGGATTACACAAAGGAAAGCTACATGTGAAGCTTAAAGAGCCAGGGTCTGTCACTGCTTAAGGTGTTTAAGGCCAGCAAATCTATCTTCTATCTTCTACTAAAATGCTTGTGTCTGTTTGTTTGTAACCTTTAACTGGGCAAAACAACGCATCATAGGCCAACAATTTTTGAACCAAGGTACCTCAAACAGCCTTACAGAATGTGTCCAAAATCTGGGACCCATGACCCCCGTGGAATTGAAATTTGGCAAATTTTATAAAACATTTTATGACATAAAAATTATCATAAAACATTTTATGACATAATACAAAATGTCATAAAACATTTCTTGTGGTCAACTCCTGACATTTGACTGTACTATACAGCTCAATATGAATGACATGGGCTATTTTCAAGGCAGATACATCTCTGAATATCTCCCTCAATTTCTACGAACTTTTCCAGTGAAGACAGCACAACAGAAGCTCTGCCACTGTTGAAGGCATTGAGGAATCTGGTAAGGAAATATCTTTGAAATGATGACCCAACAGGTCACAGGTTGTCTAGTATAGCCTAGCAGCCAGGAATACTGGCCTTTCAAGTGCTTACTGTCTTCCCATTTTTTCCCACAGGCAACAAAGAGAAGGCTTAATTTTGAACGGATTAAGTTGTGAGATTGCATAAAGGATGGTAACCTCAGATTTGAGGAGGCCTGGAGCAGGGTGCTCCTGAGTCTTGCCCTGGAAAGTCCTGCCACCTTGAGAGGTAGGAGCACTGAACCTTCTCAAAATAAAGGGAACTGGGCTGATAGTTCACCTGCAGGACAGGAAAGCTTACCTGGCAGCATATGAGAATGAGGTCCTCTTCCTCTGTCTTGGAGGGACTATCCAGTTTCATTTGATTCAGTTTATTTGTCTGAACCGAGAGATCATTCTTCTGAGAGCATGTCCCTCGGCTGTGCCGCAATCTTGACATATTTGTTTCCATGAGACGTCTCTGCAGAATGTTGTGTGGTTGCTTAAAAAAAAATTCAGGGCATGGGAGAGAAACACAGGTAAAGCAAAGCCAGATTGTAGCACTTGGCAGTGCTACAAGCAGCAAACATTACATTATCTATATAATCTATATAATCTATCTATATAATCAGTTAAACAAAAGCATTTATGCTTAAATCAGTTATGACCCAATTTCCAATACACGAATCTGATTCATTCATCACATCAAGTCATAATTTCTTTAACTTTAACTCTGGCTAAGAGGTAATATATGCCATTAGTGGCTGGGTGCACTTACCACATTAAGCCAAAACCAAACCCACCATACGATGCCTTAAATATAGAAGAAGTCCTTCCCTGAAACAAGGAACCATTTTCTCACTCATCTCTCAGTCTTGCTCTTACAGAAATGATCAAAGACTTCAGCAAATGTTTATGTGAGAGAGCACTCAAAAAATTCCAAACCTGGGTCAGCTTGCTCTTGCCCATAATGTAGAAGTTGGTACAGCTATTAAAAGCACAGAGATTTGGCATTCTTTGTTCTGCACTGCATCCTGACAACTGACAAAACAGCAACACAAGTCAAGTCAGCCCTTATGCTTTTGGGTGTTTGTGTTTTGTGCCTCCAAAATCCCTACAGTTTCGGAAATCACTTGCCACTGCCTTCTTCCTAGAGCTGAGAAGGAGTGAATGGCCCAAGTTCACCCAGCTGGCTTTGTGCCTAAGGCAGGACTAGAACTCACAGCCTTCTCTTTCTACCCTTGTGCCTTTTAACCACTACACTAAACTGGCTCTCTTATAACTAACAGCTAGGCATAAAAAGAATTTCAGATAGTGTTGCTGCTTTTGCCACCTTGATAAGCTGCCACACCTTCAAAAAATGTCTTCTTCAAAAAATACCATCTAGAAATACTGGAAAGGCCCCTAATTCAAGGGTTGTCTTATGCTTTGCAAAGAAAAGGATCTTAAGTTCAACACATGATACCATGTCTGAGAAAGAAACCTACCTGAAATGCTACAAATTTGCTGCCAATCAGTGTGGACTAGGAAAGTTGATGCTTCTAATTCCCATTAATCTTGGCCATTCACTATGAATTATGCAATCTGTTGCCAAAAATATGGAGGACAACCCATTGCTTACCCATTGCCATCAGCCAATCAGATGCAAAAATCTGGCCATCCCCTGAGCTATAACAACAATCCTATTTTTTCCTGCTCTACACATAAATGGAATAAACGGCTATCCCTGCCTCCTCCCATGTTTTCAGTATATGCACTGTGCTTTATCGGGCTGTTTTGAAAAAAATGAGAGAGAAGAAGAGAGAGGGGGAGAGGAAAACTCCCTGACAATCCAAATACATTCTTCCTATATACACCAATATACCTACTAAAAGTCATGATGATAATGGCGTGACACTGTCATTTTTCCTTTGTGTTGGGGGAAAGAGAGAGACTGGAAAGTGGAGTGAGGCAACAATTCAGTGCATGCTGGTTATATAAGCAGAGAAAATCAAAGCAGGCCCTTTTCTACAGGGACTAGAAAATGATTAGAATAATTATTAGGTTTGCTGATAAGGTTGCCTGGGAAACTTATTAAAGAATTCTGAGTTCAAAAGATAGGCAGTATAATGAAGCAAGAGTTCTGCAAATAGGAAAATCGCCTCCTGCCAACCTCCACAGAGCTCTAGTGTTGCAAACTGCAGAAAGGAAGTTTGGCAATTTGAGTTGTGTTGGAGCAGAGCTGGAAGAAAATCATCCCAGCCACAAAAATGGGGAGTGATCAGACAGAATGGTGACAAACTCTCCTGTGGAATTGCTGTTTTCCCATAAGATTGGTTTCCTGTAGCTATATGTTCTGTCCTATTATAAAAAACTAGCCTGTTATTTATTTGCCTAACTTATATGACTTGAACAGGAATAGCACTATAATGCTAAAGTCGTTAACAAGAAACTACAGGTGTCATTCAGTTTCCTTCCAATTAAACCAATACTCAAAAGCACACTCCAAAGTTATATTAACTCAGCACAAACTAGTTGTGCTTTGAGTTGTCTCATCCCAACTCAATAGTTCCTTATACCTGGGGACCAACCCATAGGCCACATATGGTACCCAGCATCTCATTTTGGTAGAGATGGATATTTCAAATTGTACAATGGAGATTAATGGTGGTATTAATAGATGGGTGAAAGTATCTATGAATTTATAGGAAACAATAAATGTTGTGAAAATGAGTATTACTTCAAGATTGATGTATTTTCTAAGAGGATGTCTACAGGTGAAACTCAAAAAATTAGAATATCGTGCAAATCTTCATTTATGTCAGTATGGCAACTCAAAAGGTGAAACCAATATATGAGATAGACGCATTACATGCAAAGCGAGATATGTCAAGCCTTACTTTGGTATAATTGTGATGATTATGGCGTACAGCTTATGAAAACCCCAAATTCACAATCTCAGAAAATTAGAATATTACATGACATCAATAACACAAGGATTGGAAAAATAGAACAATATCGGATCTCTGCAAAGTATAAGCATGCATATGTACTCAGTACTTGGTTTGGGCCCCTTTTGCAGCAATGACTGCCGCAATGCGGCGTGGCATGGATGCTATCAGCCTGTGGCACTGCTGAGGTGTTATGGAAGACCAGGATGCTTCAATAGCGGCCTTCAGCTCTGCTGCATTGTTCGGTCTCATGTCCCTCATCTTTCTCTTGGCAATGCCCCATAGATTCTCTATGAGGTTCAGGTCAGGCGAGTTTGCTGGCCAACCAAGCACAGTAATCCCATGGTCATTGAACCAGATTTTGGTACTTTTGGCAGTGTGGGCAGGTGCCAAGTCCTGCTGGAAAATGAAGTCAGCATGTTATGGATTCATTTGCTGATTAGAGTGGGACACTTTGAGCCTAGAATATTGAACCTTTTCACACTATTCCAATTTTCTGAGATTGTGAATTCCAGTGTTGTCTTCCACAGTCCCATTGAGGGCTTGAGGAAGGTCCTTAGTGTCCTGTTGACTTTGTATAGTGCCAGGCATTCACAGATCCATGTGTGCGGCATTGAGTCATAGGCTTTCCTGTAGTCAATCCAGACTGTGCTCAGACTGGTCTGCCTAGACCTTGAGTCTTGGGCGACTGCCCTATCTATGAGTAACTGATGTTTTGAGCCTCTGGTGTTGTTCCCAATGCCCTTCTGAGCTGTGCTCATGTACTGGCCCATATGGTCTTGTAGCTTGGCAGGTATGATGCCTGATAGAACTTTCCATGTTGTGGGGAGGCAGTTTATTGGCTGGTAGTTGGATGGTGCTGTTTCTTTGTGAGGGTCTTTCATAATCAGCACTGTCCTTCCTTGTGTTAGCCAGTCTGGGTGGGAGCCTGCTGCTAGCAGTTGGTTCATCTGTGCTGCTAGGCGTTCATGCACTGCTGTTAGTTTCTTTAGCCAGTAGGTGTGGATCATGTCTGGGCCAGGTGCTGTCCAGCTTTTCATGTTCTTGACCCGCTGTTGGATGTCTGTTACTGTGATGGTGACTGGTTCCTGTCCTGGGAGATTGATGTGGTCTGCTTTCAGGTCCTGCAGCCACTTTGCACTGGTGTTATGCGTCTTCTCTTTCTCCCATATGTTCTTCCAGTACTGTTCAGTTTCTGCTGCTGGTCGCTCAGCTGCTACTCTGTGGTTGCACTGCAGTTGGGAGTACACTTTGGATGGTTCTTTGGAGAACAGGGCATTTATCTTCTTGGCCTCTGCTTCTCTAGTGTATCTCCTTAGCCTGGTAGCCAGTGCTGTGAGCCTTTGTTTAGCAGTCTCTAGGGCTTCAGATGGAGACAGGCCCATGTATTTTTTCAGTAGCCAAGTCTTATCCTTAATCTCCACACGCTTCTGTAGTTCCACCAGCTGACTTGACTTCTCTCTGAGTTGCCTTGATCTTAGCCTCCAATCTCATTTTCCAGGGTGGGTATGTACTGCTGTTCTTCTTGATCGTGTAGCCAAGCATTTTCAGGATTACAGCGGCTGTAGCATATACCAATTCATTGGTTTCAGTTATGGTGGTAGTAGGGATTGTCTGGAGGGCTCTGTTGGCATCTTCTAGCATACTATCTGATGGTACTTCTCCACTGAGCCTTGGTAATTGGACTCGAGGGTTGACTGTAGCTAGTTTATCCATGATCTTATGCCTCATATCAGCTGCTGTGCTCTGTAATGGAAGGGGTGGCAGTGACATTCCAGCTTCAGGTGTTGGCTGCACATCTGCTTGTTCTTCCAGGTCTGCTTGAGTCCAGGTTGTAATGTGGAGTTGGTCTATCTCAAGTTGTGAGAGCAGCTTCCTCTTCACTATGTTGAAGCACTGGGTAACTAGTTGTTTCTCAGTTAGTGTGGATGTAGGCCTTCTGTCTATCCATAGTTCCCTCATACATTTCATATATCCCCTCTCATTAGGTCTACTGTTGTAGTAGCATTCCATCATTTCCAAGTTCTCTTGTCTTGTCCATGTATGGTTTGTTCCAGTAGCCCACTTAACATCAGATTGTCCTGGTTCCCCAACATCTGATGCGGACCTTGTTAATCTGGGCGATGTCCGAGCTGGCATGACTCTTAGTTCGTGTCACTCTCATATTTTGAGATAGGCAGGTGAAGCATTAGGGGGTCTTTGCCCAAGGACCCCTACTGGTAAGGTAGGTACCAGCCGGGATTTGAACCCCGGTCTCCTGCATCAAAGGCAGTGTTCTAACCACTACGCTATCCAGCCGCTGATAGATAGATAGATAGATAGATAGATAGATAGATAGATATGAATGAATGAATGAATGAATGAATGAATGAATGAATGAATGAATGGGGGGTTAATTTTCTTTCTTTTTCAGTGATATCAGGTATACTTGTTAACTTGTATTACCATTCAGTTTTACTGACAATTTTAAAAAATTATACATACTGATAATATCCAGGACTTGTAAGAAACTCCAGTTTTTTATTTCATTACAAAATCAATGACCTCAATTTTAAGAAATGCTGATACATTTCTTTTGATCTTAAAACAAGATTAATTCATTAAAAACTTTTTGGGGGTTTATTAGATTCTTCAGAGGTTGTTTAGAAAGTCTACACAAAATCTATTTTCCAATTTTGGAGATGCAATACTTTTGAGGTACGTACGTAATTACTGGTCATGTCCCTTGCTAATTTCTTATTAACTGGATATTCTTGCTATAGTAATTTTTTGGAAGAAAATGAAGTTTAAGCATGTCCTTGTGATCCTAAATGATTTTTAAACAATTTGTCTATTTGTTAAAAACTCTGGATTTATCATGCTCAAAGGGTTTCCCTGATGAGAAGTGTCAGCTCTCAGCCTCTTAATGGGTTCTCTATCAACAGAGGAAAAACCAGACAACGTGATTCCATGTGGTAAAGATTCAATCTGTTGTTTAAAAATTGAGTTGTAGCAATCTTTCTATAGATGTTATTAGTATTGTATATTATTGCAGTATTTTATTTAGCTTTTTGTCTCTTCTCTTGTTTGTTAGGTTGATTTATGTGGTATGTGTATGTGTGAATAGTATCTGTATGTACATACATAGTTTTATTTTTATTCACAAGTTTTGGTTTTTCTTTTCCTTGGTATAATTCAATATTAAAAAAAAATTAAAAATGACACCAAGCATCTCATATCAGGCCCCCAAAGCACCCAAGATCAAGTTGCCCAAATTCAGTGACAAGGCACAGAATTTCAGAGATTCAAATATTGGATCAAATAACAAAATAAGAATCGGTAGCCTTATGATGCTCATAGATCTATCAATGGTGATACAGAGAAGCAAGCTGGAAGGTCATGACTCCCTTCCCAAATTGTGAAACCACCCATAAGAAATTGAGAGAGGGAGCAAGAGAAAGAAGAGAACAGAAAGGTTGGAAAGGAAGGAATGCTTATTAAATTTCCAGCTGACACTAAAATAGGGAAATTAGCTAACACCTTAGAATGCAAAATCACAATTCAAAATGATGAAATCCTAAACGATTATGTTTAATGGTGAAGACCTGCACATTGATAGAAGAAAAATCAAATGCATAGGTACAGGATTGGGAAGTCCTGACCTGGCAGCAATATGTGGGGAAAGGATTGAAGAATCTCAGTGGATCACCAGCTGAACATGAACAAACAGTGCAATGAGGCAGCTACAAAGGTTAATGCATTTTTGACAGAACACTTAATAGAAGCATAACATTCAGACTACGGGAGATGATTTCGCTGTGGTCAGTACTGGTTAAACCACTCTTGAAAGACTTGTGTCCAATTCTGGACATCACAATTTAAAAGACACCCAGATAAGCTAGACTGGTTTCAGAGATGAACTCCCAAAAATATAAGATACACGAAAACAAAGCCCTAAGAAGAAAGAGTTGGCTATGTTTACCTTGCAAAAGGAAAGATTTAAGGGAGACATGGCAGCTTCTACAAACAACTAAAAGGCTGTCATATACAAAAAGAAGCAAAACTGAAATTGAGGCACAGAGATGTGCCGATAGGTGGAAATTAAAAGAAAGGAGATTGAAGCTGAATATCTGGAGGAATTTCCTGATGTTAAATGTGGCTTAGAAGTGGAACCATCCACCTAGAACACTAATGGACTCCCCTTTGGTAGAGGTTTTCAAACCAGGAGCTGGGTGGTCACCTGTCAAGAGATAATTTAACAGATTTCTGCCTTGAGAAGAGGGTTGAACCATATCACCTACAACTTGGAGGACAGAAAATCAACATTATTCAAATTAGGCATGGGACACCTGTGACCTTCAATAAAGAATTTTCCTCTAAATGCTTTAGTGATTTGTGTGTGTGTGGGGGGGTGGTGGTTTGCATTTAATTATGCCTGGCTATCTTCACCTATGCTTAACTTTGGGTAAAGAAGACTGCAGGAGGATAAGGGAGCATTCTTCAAGTACCTGAAAGGATACCTCATAGGTGGAGGCTTAGTTTGTCTCATCCTAGATGGCAAGACATAGAATAATGGATTTAAGTTACTGGAAGGCAATTCCAGAGTAAACCCCAGAGAGATGGGGAAGTCCCCATCATTGGATATATTCAAGCAGTAGTTTGACAGCTGTCTGTTAAGAATCATTTAATTAGGATTTCTGTACTAAATGGGCCCTTCTAACCCTATGGTAGGCAGCCAGCTTTTCCATCATCCAAGTCTTCTGATTCCTCGTTTAAAACCAAGCAGACTTTGACCTGGCACTTATTTCACATTTACAAGGAGACCGGATCCCTGTGGTAATGGGCCTATTTAGTTATTTGTAAGCCTGCAGTGTTTACAGAAAAAGAGAACTTGCCCTTTCTGGTTAATAGATGAGCACAGAGCTTTCTTAACTAATCAGTCTTCATCTTCTAGCCAACAAGGAGTGCTCTGACATGCGTCCTGGGTTGCAGAAAGAAAAAAGGTCCCCTGTGTGAGTGTGTCCATCTGTCCGCCTGTCCATCCCTCCCTCCCATCTTTTTGTACTGTATTCCTATCATTGTCACTAGCTTCCAAACTCCTATCCTGTTTTGCATTTCAGCCACTAATGTCCAGCCCTCCTACAGGGAGACAAGGAGCTTAAATTCAGGATGCACAAGCGTCCTCTCCACTTACTGCACAAACCATCCTATGCAACACAACATAATGAAACAGAGCTGTTTGTGCAAAAATATTCATTCCTTTGAAAACAGGACTTCTAGAATCCCCAGTCAGCATGACCAATGCAGTTCATCATGTTGGAGAAGGACAATTTAAACCATTTATGTTGGGTTTAATATTTCTCCTGATATTGTTCAGGAAGCTGTGGAACTATTACATAAAAATAACTGAGCAGGTTTTGCTTCATCAAGGGAAGTACTCCAACCTTTTCCAAACATAAACAAGACTCTATATAATAGGTAGCAGAGCAAATGCATGTATACCCTTTTCCATTTTATGAGATTAAGGAGCAAAACAATGCATCTTTCTCTGTTCTGAAAATTCTGTAGCTCCCATCCATTTCTTATGTAAACGTTTCGCTTGGGGAAACAGATGCTTCACTAGTCTTTTGTGTGCTGAATTAATGTTAGAATCTTAATGATCCTATCGCAATTATAATTCACCCTACAGAATTCACTGAAGTAGGAGCACTCATAAGACCCTTTAGGTATTCTCTATCTTGCTAACTATGCCTCTACATGAAGTAGAACGGTTGTTCATACATTACATCATTACATAGAAATATTCCTAAATGTTCCCTTCTCTCGGCTAACTAAGCATTCAAACTGTCCTTTAAATGTACACATAACAGAAAGCACAGCGAGCTACATCTGTCCAGAAATCTCAAGTGTATAACTCCGTAGCAAGGACCCACTAAAAGGAAGCAAAAGAATGACATATGCGTTAATATAAACTGACACTGCTTCCAGATAGGTAGCTCCAAGCACTATCCAGTCACTGCAATGTAACCTTCCACTATTATGTAACATTTTAATTATTACCAACACAATTCTCAATGTATTGAACAGTACAATAAAACTTGTTATAAGTAAGCAATATGAAAATATATTTTACATACATATTAGTTTTAGTTCTGTCTTCTAATGCTATTGTCAAATTTCCTTTCATATTAAATATAGAAATATATGCTGGTACTTACTTTTCTGTTTGCATTAACCTCCTTACCAATTAAACACAGATATTTCACATTTCTGGAATCAGTATATATTTTCTAAAGTATCCCACTTCTTTGATAACTAGTTTTTTTCTTAAAGTTACCCTTGGGAGAAAATGGATTTCATTTTCACTAAGACAAGACTAATGACTTCTTGAATTTCTGCTGGTATCAACAAACTGAGTACTCAGCAAATATGCTATTTGTTATAAAAAAAAAATAGAGGGCAACCTTTATTTTAATAATATTTCTCTTTCCCAGTTCCCTAATTACATTATAGGATAAAGAAAATGTATCTGTACCAAAAAATAATCTCTGCTGAATATGTGAAAGGGTTTCCAGATGTTCTCCCAATATAACTTTAATTTTCATGCTATCATTGTTCATATTCTCATCTATAAAATCCCAAGTATTATACTCTTCCTTGAAACTATTTATAGACTACATTCACACATCATGCTTAACTAGATCAATTAGTGATAACAGTCATATCTGCATAATGTACTAAGGCTGCTTAGTGTTGAAACTGATATATTTTTTGTGGCTCGGCAAGTTGTGAGTATTGGAAGCGTGGCTTCTATGGCACTGACTATAAGGGGCAGTGAGGCAGAGATAGTTAAGGCTTTACTCTGTATCCATCACTCATCCTGCTCTTTATCTATGAAACTTATCTATTTCAGGTTGCTCCCTTCTGCCTTTCTTCCCAAGTACATATACATGGGATACCTGATCTCTCCCAGGTAGGATGTAGTTAGCTTGGTGCTAAGCTTGCCTATCTCTATAATGTATTTCCTCAAATAAATCTTTCTGTTATAGTTATAAAACCTGCATCATGAATAGCTGCTTAGATCAGCTCTTAAAACGACTTATATATATGCTCAAATACTTCTACCTCCAACAGTGAAAATCCAGACAATTTGTTTAGTTATCATTAGTGAATGATTCAACATCTTGCACAAACCAGAAAATGGGTTAATTCAATCAGCAGATTAAATATGCTGTTTGAATGCAGCTACTGCCCCTTTCACATGGTATGAAATGTTCCCAATGGCCTTTTCAGAAAACATCTAATTAATAGGTCTTGTACTCTAAGTGGGGAGAACAGCCACTGCAGAAATGAATAATTTTAAGAGATAAATCTGAGGGTGGGGGAATATCCAAGACTGAAGAGCATACCAGGAGCTAGGTGAACTATTTCCCTTACCCTTCTTGGTGAGAAAACTGATAACAGGCAACAAGATACATGCTCCAGCAACATGCAATGAGTGAAAAGGCAGCTCCCTCGGGCAAATGATTACCAAAACGTTCTTTCCCCTTTCTTTCCTGGTGAGGTCAGAGAACAACGAGCCAGTGAAAGATGGGAGCAGAATGTGACGAAATACTGAAGAATAACCTTGGACAGTGACTGTTGCAGCAGTTGGAAGAGCTGAAGAGTAACACCAAAGAGATTGCAGTAACTAAAACAAAGAAGTTGGGAAACTGGACTTGGAAAAGATACAATATGATCTACCACCTAACATATCAAATTAATTTTGACAAAAATTGCTACTTGAACTCTGACCAACTAATTGGTCTAACTAATATCCATTCTATACTGTAAAATAAACTGGGGTTGCGGTCATTTTTATTTTTTAATTATATTTGTGTGTGTTAATTTACTGTATTGTTTTTAATATATTATGTTTGTGAAACTCCAAGGTGGCTGGAATTAGCCACCTCCTCTCCATCTATCAGAACTGTGTATTTCCCATTCCTTTAGTGGGCATGCTTTCCTTTCACCTCTACCCAAAGTTCAATTGCTCTTCCTCTTTCTCACTGCTCAGGCAAGGGGTGCATCTGAAGAAATCTATTATCTCCTAAACCATATAATCCTGGGCTCCTCAGTTTTCGCAAATTCTTGCACTTCCCTTCAAAACACTGTGGCTTTGCCCATTCTCATCTCAGCATCCCACTGGATGTATCACTGCCTCTAGGTTTTGCCCCTTCAAATATATCACTATCAGGCTCTCAGTTCCCCTGCCCGTAGCCAGTTGTAAAATATTTACGTTAAAAGCCTTTTAACATTAGCGTTTTGCAACTCTGAAGGTAAAGAGGAACTGGGGCTATGCACGCAGCCCCACCAGGCCCATTCCAATACCTATCCAGTCACACACCACCTGAAAGGGCAGCATGGACAGTTATGTCATGCTGTGCATTTGTCAGGGTCTAGAGCAAGCAGCATTAGCACAGGGAAACAGGGCTCCCAGCCTGCCCTTAGTTTGACCCCCATGCATCGATTCAGATTGTAGGAATATCTGCAATTCCCCCAAATCCATTCTCAAATACTAAATACCACCTTTTTTGCAAAGTGTTCATGTTAAGGAATTAATCATTAAGTTTCAATTATTTTATTACAGTTTTTTACTGAACTGCAGGCTCAGGGATTGTTGCAAATTTGATTGCACAGCAATGTCAGAAGTCGCTTTAAGCCTTTCTTTGAAGGCCTTTCCTGTAGCCTTCCCTGCTAGAAGATTGATTATGTAGACGGCTGCTATAGCTTCAGCACACTTAGTACAAGTAATCAAATTTGATAAGATCAAACCAACACTGTTGTTCTCTATGTTCCACACCCTCTTAATTGCACTTTTGAAATTTCAACTTCAAGTTTCTTGCGGATAGAAATATCCATAGCTACCAACATGAAATGTATTTATATACATGCATCTTAACTTTAAATTATATGAAAGCATCCCATGGTAATATAAAAGAACAACATAGTTTATCCATACTAGATTAAAAAGAAGGAAATTCTCATAGATTAGTCCAGAACTTCTGGACCTTTTACAGCCTACAGGGATAAAGAAATAAATGAAGTTGAAAAATTACTCAGGAGAGGTATAAATCAGATACAATGAAGTGAGGGGTAGTTTCCAAAGAAGTATTTTTTCTTTGATAAGAGCAAAAGGATTATGCCAGCCACATTCTCTCATGTTATATCTTTTTAGCTAAAATAAATGCTGAAATCTGAACAGTGTACTCACAGATTAATAACTAGAAAACTCAGCATTTATACAATGGATTTTCCAAATATTAAGGAAAAAACAGGATATCATTCCTATATTAACATTCAGCACAGCCTACTACTAATGGTACAATGTCCTCTTTTTCATGTTTTCTTTTAAATGGGCCCCAATTTTTTTTTTTTTTACTATTTTATTTACTTTAATATAGGAAATGAATATTTCCTTTTAACTGTGAGTTCATCTGCCAGGTAAGATTGGAGTCAAAAGGGCTATACAGCTCTTCCAGCTAAAACACGTAGCCAGTTGCTTTATATTAAGTTGTGATATTGTGTCAGTGCCCTGTCCTCAAGTGGTATAATGCACCCTTTATGTATCAGTCGAGAATTCCATCCTTTATTTGGTAGCAGAAGCTCAGCTATGAGGCGTGCACGTCCTTACTGGTTTTTTGTTTTGCAAGGAGCTTCGTTTCAATGCTACTTATGGGAGGTTCCATCAAACCTTTTCCTTTTATCCCAGCATGTAGCTCATATTGATGTCTATTAAGTCATTTGTTTCTTTATAAAGCTAAGCCCTACATATGCGTATAAATGCCCTGAGCAAAGTGACCACGTCGAACTGGAGCTTCAATTTGCTGGGCTTTCATGGCACTCAGTCTATCTGCTTGAGTTGGGAAGGTGTCAAGATGGCGAGCAATTTTCTCAAATTTTGGCATGTGCCACTGTGAATCCATCCTCATAGGGGTTTGATATTTATTCAACATCACCATACGTGTATCGTATGTTTTCTCTCGTTTTTTCAAATGTTGTTTCTTCCGCTTAAGAAGCATGTTAGCTTTCCGATGCTCCTGCAGCCACTGGTCACCAAACTTATGTTGAAGGACCTCTGTTATGGGCGTAGGAGGAGGATATGGCTTCCCATATGTTATGGCATCAGAGAGACGAGGTGGTTCTTTTGGGAAGCTACTGGAAGCAATCATTTTGCAGTGAGCCTCATGGTGGTGTTTTTTTGCAGTGAAAAGACCAGCTTTAATTCCTTTAGTATTCATGTAAATAAAATCTTTTGGTACTTCTTCCTTTCTGATAACACTAGGTAGCATAACGCGCCAGTGCCCTATAGCTTCAGGAACTCCTCCATCAGTCCCACGTGCGGTTATTCCATATACAAAATTGGCTCCTGGAATCTTTGCACATCTTCTGTGAGTCCTTCCTAGCTCTGACTTTAAGATAAGAGGATTCTGGAACATGCTGTCTCTCACAAGTCCAAGCCTTTCATTTTCTGTCCCAGGGTGAATATCAGCTTTGGTCAATGGCAGGAGAGGTGGTGGACAAATGTCACTAACAGAAGCCCTCTTTTTAAGTTTCTCAAGGTACCTTTTCACAAATGTATTCATTGCTGATCACTGCAGTAAAACTGACACTTCTGCTTTCACATCTATCTTTACAAATATTTGATCCAGGCGGCTATAGCTGAGTATAGCATGAAGTGTGACATCATAAACTATGCAAAAGTTATTGTTGGGATTTACCATGTCATCAAGCCTGATTTATTCATTCATAACTTGTCAGTAAGTTAGCCAGTAAAAAACAAGGAAGACATCTCTGTGTATATGCCTTAGAGCAGTGTTTCTCAATCTTATCAACTTTAAGATGTGGACTTCAACTCCCAGAATTCACCAGCCACTGTTTTAGAGACTAGAAGGAAGGAGAGAGACATAAACAAGCTAAAGAGCCCTAGGTAGGCATTTTATCTCATGTTCATTAACAAAAAATCAGATTTGTTAATTTTGTTTCTGGGAAAATGGATCCTTTGTTTCTAGAAATTTCTTCATACCTTCTAACTTTTGCACAGGAAGACTCCAAAATCAATGCTAAGGGCTGCAATGCCAACTGGCTTCAAATGTATATATGCATACTTCTCAAATATTTCAAAGCCCAACAGATAGAAGAGACTTATAACTATAGTCCTATTACGTTGTCTACAGTTTTTTTTCCTAATTTGCTGATCAAAAAACAAAAAGCTGATTATGTCAGACTTTCTTATCACCAAAACCAGCATTCCCCATCTAATAATCTTCAAATGCTTACTGGGAATTGTGGGAGTTGAACTTCAACACATCTGGAGGGCACCAGATTAGGAAAATCTGATCTGAACTAAAGCTATTAAGACAAAATCTAAATCAGACACCAATAAAATAGAAAGATAAATGTGAGTTAAAATATTTATAAATGTCTGTGTTAGATGGTTTAAGCAATACAGTTTATCAAATCACAATACATATTCAGTAAGAACATACATCTAATCAATTTTAGTAGCATAAATATGACACAATGCTATAAAAACCATTTCAGCTTTTTTATCATCATATGCTGCCAGGTTAAATAAGCCCCACAGCAGATAAAGCAAGATCTGAACTCCAGGAAAAAAAAACACAGAAATTAGCATACACAGAGATTTTTATTTGACTACATTTTGTTCCTCAATTCAAATAGCATGTTTAATGTATGTTTCAATATTAAGGATGTGGAAAGCTCTGCAGATGTTTGCTTTAGGAAAAAAAGGAGTCTTTTATACAGAGTTTTTATACAGAGTTTTTGCTCTGTATATTATTTAGGGGGTTATTTACAGGAGCCATAGAAAGCCAATGACAGAATCAGGATTATTTCTTTTTCTTAAAAGCATCTATACCACTTTTACCTGGATCAATGCCATAGCAATGTAAAAGGGAGGGGATTAAAACTGTTTTTCCAACACTGCTTTCCTGATCTAAAATTCTTTAATCCTTATAAACTGCCATTTGCCCCCCCTCCCCAGCCAAAAGCCCTACAAGCTACAGAATAGCAGGGTCCCAGAGTTGCAATTATTGTGAATTCATTTATTCAGAAGCACTTTCTGTGGACATCAATTGGGCTTATTTCAAGCAAAGCCATTCAGGACCCTGGTGTACTATGAAGAGAAAGGGAAGCACAAACCTAGCAAATTATTTCTAGGATTAAATCTTCCCTCTCTTCCTCCTTTTCTTGATTGGTCAACCTGCATTTAAAATAACTCAGCAATGATTTATATTATGCTTTATACATGCTTCATTAAAACAAAAAACAAACCAAAAAAAGCACTAAGGAAGGTGCCGAAATCATAACCCCGTTTTTTCCTCTCGCCCTTCCGCACTTTGTCCACCGACCTCCCCCGCCGAATTGCAGCGCAAATGCTCGAGGGTTGCCAAAGGCCATGAAGCTCGTCCTGCCCGACCCCCAGTGTTTTACGGCTCTCATCTGCATCCCGCTTTACCCGACAAAATCCAAATTCTTACAGTGTCTTTTGAAGTTCCCAGTTTTTTCAGCCCGTCCAAGGGCAGCAGGTCGGCGGAGTCCTTGTGGTTAAACTGAACGGCCTGCTTCATCCTCCTCTGCTGCCGGAGGGCTGCGGCTTCCCTCACGTCCATGTCCTTCCTCTCGGTCAGCAGCCCCGAGTAAAACATCTTGCCGGTTCCGCTCGCGCCGGCCCGCCCGCCAGCCAGCCGGGCCTTTGCCTACCGTCGAGAAGCTGTAGCGGCGGGCACCGCCACTGCTGCTTCCTCCGAGGGGACGCCTGGGCGAGCTCTTATCGGGAGCGCTTTATAGCAGGACCTCTCCGCGTGATGAGCGGAGCAGCAGGTGCCCCCGCCGGTCGACAGCGGCGCTGTCGTCAAGGAGGGGCTGGGCGGGCGCCGTGCAATAGGTCGCCCGCCCCCGCGCGCCGGCCGGGCAGAAGGAGCAGGCATCCCCGGGAAGGCGAGGCGGGCGACCGGCTCCCTTGGAAAAAGCGGCAGCCATTGGCCGTAGCACGCCTCCTCGGGAGCTACTTTCCAGGGAGGAAAGGAAGATGCGTTTCCCTTCCCAATAAATGGGTGTGATCTCTTTAAAAGGGAAATAAAAAAATGCGCGGTGTGCATCGTGCGTATATGCTGTATATTAGGCGAAACCTGATTGCTGTAGATGTATAACGAGTAAAGGCTAGATTGGCCTTTCCTTTTCCAGAGTGAAGGCGGGATGCTGCACGCCTCGCGGTAAACACACAGACGTGGGAATCATGTACGGCCCGGTAAGCAGCTTGCTGTGAAAAGAGTAAAAACGACACCCTTTGGGCATGCGTCTGCAGGCAGGTTAGGGCCACATAACACATCCTCCACGCCCGCTAACCTTCCCAGTCAGGGATCTTTGTGTAGGATCCTTTGCGAATGAAACGTCTGCTTTCCCCATATCGTGGTGGGAGCTGACTGGCGGGAGGGAGGGGCTTTCATCTCCTCCCGGAATACTGATCATCCACATTGGCCAGTTTTTTCCAGAAAGCCGCCCTTCTCCAGAATGGCTGGATGTTGCACCGGTTTTGTTGGTTAGACTTGTATAGGTTGCTGGTAAAGGCTGGAGGTTGAGTCATGGCAACTGGACTCCTTTTCTTTTGGTTTGACACGTTTGCTGCTTGTCCAAGCAGCTTCTTCAGTCTAGAGAGTTGGTTGGGGGGACCCCGTGAATGTCTTCCAGGGTGGCTGCGTTTCTCACTGACATGATGGGCTCGTTGAAGGGACAACAGGAGATGTGATTCGTAGAGCCTTTGGGATGTGGATGTCTTGCTCCTAATCCCTCACTCATCCCCAATTAAGTGCTGCCTCCTTGGTGAACTTGTGAAGTGGTCTTGATCTTCCTGGGGATTGATGAAAGAGCAGCATGAAAAATGGGAGACAAGTTGTGTCAGGAGGTAGAGAAATGCAGCCATCCTGCTTGTTTTTTCTCTTTGTAGAACACTTAGCTGTTAGGTGATGAATAAAAACATCAACTTTTCAATCCTGGTGTCAGCAAAAAGTCTGTAAAGGGTTACCAGAACTTTGCAAATAAATGTCTTATTTTAATCATGATCAAATAAACCAGCTTTACATTCCTTCTATTTATTTCTAATAGTCTTAATCTTTAGTTCATTCATTGTTGCAGGATTTTATTTCCCTTCAATTCTTCTTTATCCCATCGCACAGACTTCTTCAAGAGTTTAACAAGCCTCTTTTGTAGATCCAATAAGAAAACATTTTCCAGATCATTCTCTTGGTTTGTTATTTGTATTTCCCTTTTAATTTTTAAAACTTCAGCCAGTTTCTTTTGTATATCCAATAAGGCGTCCTTTTCCAAATCATTCTCTTGACCTGTCATGTGTAGTTCTACTTTTGGCACTTTGTCTTGTCGGACAAAATTTGCTCCACATTTGTCACTCCCTCACTGACAATTTTTGGACATAATCTATCCAATATCATCACTGACAGTGTTGATACTGTAGCTACTCATTTCTGGCTCCATTCTTCAAAGTTCTCCTTTAATATTTTCAATGTTACGATTTTTGTGTCATTTTGTAAGTTCCAGTTAACCGACACCAAAAGCTGGTTTGTATTTTTTTTTCTTTTGCTTCGAATCTTTAGTGTCCAGTTTCTAAAATCATAAAGTCACTTATCTTTGTTATGAGCCAAGATAGCCAATATAACTCTGGTTCCCACAAGAAGCTATTTATTTTTTTATAATTAATTCCAAAATCTTACAGTAAAAGTCAATATTCCAAATTTAACTGGACCCTTAATCCATTTGTAACTTTCTTAGATCAAAATCTTACTTAGCTTTTGCTGTTTATTTCAAATTCTTTAAGTACTTAAGCTTGTAATTCATTTTTCTTTTGTCCAGGTGAGTTGAAATTAAACTCACCTGGTGACTTTTCAAGCGTGTTATTCCTAATGTCTCTAATAGTTTTAAGATGGTTAATAGGCAATTTTCAAAAGTGGTTAGAAAGTGAGGCTTGTGAACTTAGTGTCCTTTAAAAGGCTCTGCCATAGTTGCAAGCAAGATAGCTAATCCCTTCATCTCCTGGTGCTCAAACCTGAGGAAGACTGCTGTCCTGCGGTCTCCTCGTGAGGAGCACCTGTCCAGATTACATGTGGGTGATCTGCCATCCTCTCCTTATCCAGAGAGGTTCAGAAGAACCGGTCTATTCACCAGTTCTTCGGTCTTTGCCGTGGTTATCAGCTCCACTTTCACAGAGACATCTTCAGTTTGCCATACCTCCTCCAGAAGTCCTCAGCTGGCCATACCTCCTCCAGAAGTCCTCAGCCTTCCAGATGTGTTGTGTGACAACTTCTGTTACTCCCAGGGAGAATAAATATCCTGATTGAAAATTATGGGGATTGTAGTCCATCACATCTGAAGGACATCAAGCTGTGGAAGATTTATCTAGGCAACAACTGGCATAACTAGCAATATACAGAAAAGTAGATGACCAAATAATGGTGCAAAATGTCTATAAATGGCAGTAGTACTTCATTCCGCTTCTTTGGCATGTGGCAGGCAGGCAGGAAGAAAAGCAGCATGGAGCAGGGATGATCCAGGAAAAGAATGATTTCTGAAGAGGGGAGGGGAGGTAGTTTTGCTTGGTTAAGATGGGTATCATTTGTAACCCCATAATGTCCTTCTAGCCAAAGGGGAAAAATGATCATGGTCTGGGCTACTTTGACTGTACCATTGTGTCCACCATCTTGACCTTTTTGACCATATCTTACAGATACCTTTGGCATGGCTGTTTAAGTGTTGAGTTTAAAAAAAACCCAACACATTTGGTTGCATTTCATGCTGCTGCTCTTCCACTCTATGGGTTTGCCGTTTCCTCTTTATATGTTTTAGGCTCTGTCTGGTGCCTGTAGACACCACATGTACCACATCCTGCAGACATTCCTGAGCACAGCGATGCTATGGATGATATTACAAGATCCAGTAAAACACTACTGAGAAAAGGTTTGTGTGTTTATTTTTACCTGAGAGGGATTCCTCAGACTTGCTTTTACGTTGGTTTGCAATTAACATGCAGCTTGGAAATATGTTAACTGGACATTTAAACAGCAAAATGTGTAATGGGATAGAACTACCTGATCAGAACTAAAGAGAAACTTTAACAAGATATAAAAGAGTGTCTTTTAAAATGTTTCTTCCTGGAAGATATACTGCTTTCTAGAGATAAAAAGTGAAATAAATGCAGCAGATTTTGAATCCTAATGGAGAGTGACTTAAAATCATAGATGTTTTTGGGAGTGTACAACTATGATTTTATAGATGCACATAAAAACAGGCAGAGCTTCAATCACGCTCTCATGGCTGCCACTGTTACTTTATTAAAATAACCTGATCCTGGACAATAACCCTGGATGTATAGCTTAGCAATTTGAATCCAGAAGTTATTTTTCCTGTTTGTTTTTTTCTCCTGGTAGAACAGTTATCTGTTAGGTGATGAATCATTTATCAGCAAATTCTGGAGAAAGAAGCAACCTGTTTTTCCCCTTGGGAAATGCTTGGCACTTAGTCCGTTTATGAAATAAAGATGCTTTAGTCTGTTTCTTTCATCTCTAGGCTAAAGAGGGAACAAAGCTCCCCTTTCAGTGATGATGCCATTTTTGTCTAAGGGAAAGTGACATGTGGCAGAAGCCTTGTGCTTGGCATTAGAAACTCTGATTTGAGCAGATCTGATGACCATATCAAAGAAGCATCAAGGGACATCTCTTGGCCCCAAGGCAGATCTCTCAAATGGGACCCCCAACAATGGGAGAGTTCAGGGGTCCAGTTCCCCCCAGGCTGTGGCAATTGCTGGTGGATAGGAGGAAGAGAAGGTCCCATGGCTGCCTCCTCCCACTGGCATTGCAGCAGAATGCAGGCACAGCGAGGAAGAAAGCCTAGAGTGGACTTTAACAGCACTTCCACTTTGCCTGCAGAAATATGATCAGGATTTTTTAATCCACAATCTGAGAACCCCTGCTTTAAACTACATGTATTTTTCCTGGGATCATACTGTACCTGCCGAAGGCAGCTATATGTTCCTGAGAAAAGACATGGCTGCTTTAAGGCATACTACAACCCTCAGGTTAACTTGTCCTCAAGCAGCACTTATGATGACCTGACCTGGAGGATGTTCCCTCTGTGGGAGCTTGTGGGATGGGCAGATGTTTGGGGGAAACGACGGTCCCTCAAGTCACCTGCTCCTATGCTATGTAGGGCTTTAAAGGTAATAACCAGCACCTTGAATTGCACCCAGAAGCCTATTGAAAGCTAGTACTACTCACAGAGTATCAGTGTTACATGGGCAAAACTAGATGTACCTATAACTACCTGTGCTGCTGCATTCTGGACCAACTGAGCTTCTAGATGATCTTCAAGGGCAGCCAATCAGGAAGTGATTAAGGCATGAGTGACCATGAGCAGGGTCTCCCAGTCCAGGAATGGGTCACCTGGCACACAACACATAGTTGTACAAAGGCCCCCCTGGCCACAGCTGCCACCTGCTCTTTGAGCAGGAACTGTGTGTCCAGGAGAACCCCCAGATTTTACTTCTTTAGTGAAGACTTGACAATAAGAATTGTAAGTACTCCAAGAAAATAAAATAAGGAAATAAGGACAGTGGTGATATCTGCTTTTGTGAGAGAAGGGGCGGTCCTCTCAGCCTTGAAGGAGGCTGTGGGGCACCCTCTCCTTAAGAGTGCCTTGCTGGACTCAGTTATCCTGAACAACTTTTGTCCAGTCTCCAACCTTCTCTTTCTGGGGAGGGTGGAGAGGGTGGTTGGGTTTCAGCTCCAGTACCTTGGAGGAAATTGATTATATGGACCCATTTCAGTCAGGGTTCAGGCCAGGGTTCAGAACAGAGACAGCATTAATCATGCTGTCAATAACCTGTGGCACAGCCCAGATGGACATGGTGCATCCATCCTGGTGCTCCTTAATATCCCAGTGGCTTTCAATACTGTTAATCGAGGTATCCTTTTGAATCACTTTGAGGCCAAGAGTCGGAGACCACTCAAAAGATACAGCTGGTCCAGAATGCAGCAATACTGGCAGAGAATAGAATAGAACAGAACAGAACAGAACAGAACAGAGCACAACACTGAAAAGAAATAACCAACTATTTATTCAAAAATTGTTGGGTCCCAACTTTACAAGAAAGAGGAACCCCAAACAATTGGAAAACAAAGACTTTTATAGAAGTTGAGGGCAACAGGGTGGGAAATCCTAGGGAACTGATTTGTTGCCAACTTTTGGGGAAGCTAAGCAGGTTATATACCTATACCTATATCCATATCCATAACCTAAGCAGAACTGTCCTCTCAGGAGCGGCAGCAGCGCTGGGGAAGACCATTGTTAAGGAGATCATTGTTAAGGAGATGTACTGTACTGTGAGTGAAACTACCATTCTTTGGTTCAGATAGGATCTTTTAGCCTTTCGGGGTAGTCCAGACAAAAAAAACAACCAGGAGCATCAGCAATATCTATCAGGATTTTCTCATGGGAAGAAGGTCATCCCATTCCCTATACAAAAACAGGTGTCGAGATTATTCTATGAAGCTAATGTAAACAAAGAATCTTGTGACCCTGTTATGCTTTTTACTGCCACCTACTGTAATGTGTATGTTAGTTATTCAGTGGGGGGGGTGTACATGCTGGCAATATAACGGGAGGGTAAAATGCCCAGCCTGGTCAGTTTGTCTTGTAAAGTTAATCATGTAGTTTATAGGTTATGTAGTCTAACTAGTAACCAAGTAGTGTACCTCTTCTCTGAGAGTGTTTTTTTTAGCTAGAGACTTTGTTGTGGATAAGTCTTGGAAGCTAAGATGAGAAGAAGTCTTTGTTATATCCTATATTTTGTATGCAACTTGTATTTTATGAAGTTTTACATTTTTATCAATAAAGACCAGTTAGTTTATATTTTCTGACTGGATTTTCTTTGAGAAGCAAACTATGGATATTGCATTTTGCAAGCTCTCATGCTGATGTGTAATTTTCCTGAGAGCAGGATTTTTGGGACCTTTTGCTGCACTCTGCACAACAATATCTTTATTGTAAGGTTACATTAAACAGAATCTTGCAAGACTGAAAGTATTTCTCCTCTCCTCTTTTTAGTCTCCAGAACACTAGGGAGGGTCTCTTCTGAAACTCTTCCCATACCTTTCCCCCACCTGCAGACTGAGCTGCCTCTTATCAGGCTGTGGGTCTTCATCCTGTCTCCCAAGGTCATTCCGACATACCATTACAGGATCGCAGCAGGCTTTGGAGGCAGGGAGGGTCAAATTGGGTCTGAAAGGATTAGGCAAAGAGAGGAACTGGATTTGACCCTGGTTATGTCCAAAAGACAGGGAGGGAGTGCAGCCTCCATTTGGTTTGTTGCATCTATTTTCTCCACCACAACCACTGTTTTGTAAATTGCACAGGTTACCAGTTGGCTTTTGGGTGCAATTCAAGGTGCTGATTATCTAAAGCCCTTCATGGCATAAGGCCTGACTATCTGAGGGTCTGCTTGTCTCCTATTATTTCTGCCTATCCAGTGAGGTCAGGCAGAGTGGGCATGCTCAGAGTCCTGTCAATTAAACAGTATCACCTTGTAGGACCCAGGAATCATGCCTTCTCTGTTGCAGTGCCTGCCCTCTGGAATGACATCCCCCCAGAGATCTGTATAGCTCCCAACCTAAAGGCATTCATAAAATCATCCAAAACCAGGTTGCTCTCCCAGGCCTTGGGACAGGGTGGTTGCAGAGTCCCATGGTTTGGGGGTTTTATTGGTCATGTGTAGTCTTCTGGTCAGTTGTGATTTTTTTCTATATCTGTCGTTTTTCTCTTTTAATTGTAAATCACCCAGAGTCATTAAGGAGTTAGGCAGCCTTGAAGTTGAAGAAAAATAATCTAATTTGTCCCTCTGGGGCTTCTTCCTATAGTTCTTGCCTTGTTCTGCTGGTTTATAGGTGATACCCACTAGGTTTCCTCCAGTTTTATTCCAAACATATAAGCTGATATATCATTTCAACAGAAAATACCATTTCTGGGATCAAGATTTGGCTCTAATACCTTCAATGGCACGAAGAGCAGCTTCTTTCCCATTGCAAATTGAACCGTCTGGAGTGTGGGAGTGGGAAGGAGACAGGCTCATTGCATTTACATATCTTCATTAATCTGGACACTGATTACAAGTTTCCACAAACAGGAAGCAAGTGATCCAGCCTCAATTATTTGCTAAAATGCTAGTTTCACATAATAGTGCAAACACATACTTGTAACTTCTAGCTAGTGAAAAAAGACATTGCAGGCATGCACATCAGAAGCATTTAAAAAACATTGTAGGAGAAAGAATAAAAGGGTACATCTGTTCTCATTTCTGCAAAAGCATCTTATCTCCATCTGGCCCCTCAGCAGTTGAATCATAAATGGCTTTTAAAATCTTTCAGATTTAGGATACTGTCATTTAGTTCTGAGGAACTTGAGAAGTGGAAATGCAGGCCTATATTTCTACTTCTATTTTCTACTCTTTTCTTTCTGCAGAGCATCTGCTGGTACTGCAGGCTTTATAAAATGGGTGAGGGAATACTGTAGGCATTTTTACTGTTCTTTTTGCAACATAATTTTGATGGTAAAGGTAAGTAAAAATTGGGCAATTCCCCTTTAAACTTCAACAAGCTGAAGAGACAACTGGTGAATATCATACTAACTTTTTTCAGATCTTCTTTAGCAATAAAACAAATATGAATTGGTTCCACATCTAACCTACATTTGTTCATTAGAACAAATAACATGTTATCTATGTATGTAAGGCAGAAGTAGAGTTTGCTGTTTCTATGCCATTCTCTTGGC
Source organism: Liasis olivaceus (assembly GCA_030867105.1). NCBI lineage: Eukaryota > Metazoa > Chordata > Lepidosauria > Squamata > Pythonidae > Liasis > Liasis olivaceus. The sequence goes on along the minus strand of CM061349.1, from coordinate 92,737,506 downwards.
ACTGAACTTTCAATTCCTTTGACTGTCATTTTCTGAAAAGGGCAACAGTTAACCAAATTTTAGGAAAAATGTCTAGCTGGTCACCCTATTTGTTTGGTCAGAAAACATAGAACTTAGTAAGCAGGTATGTCTTTGGTGTTTCCCATGTCTATCACACATGGTCTCCTTGGAAGCAAGAAGACTAAAAACCTTATGAAGAGAACTATTTTAAATTTTTTCTAAATCATTTCTATCACTAGGGCCTTTGTCCTGAAATGAAGTGTTGCCAAAAATCAAAACAATTTATGAAGCATTAGTATTAACTAAGTTATTAATATTACATCAATGTGGAAATCTTGGGCATTTTACATTTTTCTCTTGACCACATGATCCTCACTGAAATGCAAGAAAGTTCTATGGAAATGTTTGCTTGAGTGCACTTAGAGTTGCCAAGTAACCTGGAGAAAAAAGTAATTTTGGTGTCTTTAATGGCAGCTTGATATATAAGCATCACCTGTGATATCTTACAGATTCAACCACTATTAAAGGTACTCTTATAGGGCTAGATTCGTAGTCTGGCAACTCAAATTTGTTACCCCTTCTACCGAGGAAGAAGCAAAATGCTGAACGGCTAGCATTCTTACATTAATGAAATCACAAACAAGAGTGGATCTGTCCATTATTTATAAATATCCAAATGGACAGTTGCTTACATGAACAGCAAGATGACTAACAAAAGGATATTCAGACTGGTTATTATCAGTATTTTCCAGGCTATAAACCTGATCAAATCTGGAAATAATGTAATTGAGTGATAAAGCAAATTGCTAATCCTGTGATCTTTGAGTGATATGATGAAAGGATTAAATACAATAGCTACATCATTCACTTGTACAACTTTAATTAAAAAAAAAATCTCAGAAGAGCTGTTAGATATAAAAAAAACTTTATAATATTTTGCACAACATCTTACAAATCCTTAATCAGCATTTGGGAACAAATAACATCAACAAAAAGAAATGGAATACCAGGAAAGTAACATCTACTTTCCATATTCCAATTAAATCTTCCAAAGATTACACTCTGAATTAATTATGTATTAATGCTTCCCAGAAAAACTGATAAAAGATCAGTGTATATTGTTGAGTGTCCAGATTTGACTGTCCATATAGAACTCTTTCTTATATACTAAACCTTTGCAAGCCAGCTTTGAATGGGGAGATCTTTTCCCATTTTTCACCAGTGTTTTAATAGCAATGGATTGAAAAAGAGTAGCTGATAATATTGCTGTTTATAAAATAAAACAAGGGAACTGTAACTCATTTGCCTTGTTAGTAAGCTTAATAAAGGAATAGAGTGCAATACTGCAGAAACAATATCAGAGATAGTTCCAAATACTTTGGACCAGAAGTCCAAGATGATTGGGCAACTCCACTACATAAGGAATCATTAAGCTGATAGAGAGGATTTATGCTCTTAGTCCCACTGGAATAAAATGGCACATGTAACATTTTTTATTGCTACCTCTTTTAATTTTGTGGATGCCTCTAAAAGTGGTGCAGCCCATACTTCATTCCAACTTGTATATTAAGTAATTAAATTGAAGTCATATTCCCAGAGTGTTTTTAGTGTTTTAGTCTCCTTTGTGTGAAAAGTATCTAGAGTAAATGTTTGAGAACACATTCTTTGAGCTGACTGATGAGGTAATGTTTAGCCTTTCAAAACAGAGTGAGTCATCTCTCTTTTACAGAAAGATCTTCATGAACTGTAGCCAGAATATCCAAATATCTCCCAGTCTGTTTGCTATTTCTTCAGAACTTGCAGGTTTTCCTCTTATAAATAAATTTCTGAGTCTATGAATACCTTTAGACCCACAAGACATATCTGAAGCAAGGATGGTCAAAGATTAGAGAGGATATGGATGGATCTGGTTAGCTCTCTAAGGCTTCCTAATATCAAACATCTCTTCAAGAAAAATATTGTCTAACTGCAAACTATAAATATATTGATATGGAAGAATGGACCATCCTAAATGGTAGGCTTAGAACCTTATGTTCCTATTTTAACCCACAATATGTTGAATCCTGTATTACTTCCAATAATTATCTTAGGTGAACTTCTGCTGATTAATTGCTAGATCCGATGGCTGGAGGAGCATTCTCCACATATGCAACATATACTGTAGATAGTACTAAATAACAGTAACTGATGCAACATGCATTTGCCATCAATTAACCTAGAATCATAGAATTGAAAGCTCCAGGTGATATTCAGGAAGCTATTAAAGACTTGGCTATTCTCCCAGGTTCTGAGGCAGAGTGAAGGTTGAACCCCTGCTGGATTAAGGGGGGTGGGGTATTGGTTATATGATGTTTTTGGGCCATTCATTATTGTTGTTTGTGTTTTGTATTTTTTACTTTTAATTGTAAGCTGCCTAGAGTTATTGGAGTTGGGCGGCATATACACTGTATGTACAGTATATATGTATGTGTAAGTAAATAAATTGTGGAGTTAGAAGACACTACAAGGATCATCTAGTCCAACTCTCTGCAATATGCAAGAAAGCCAGTTAAGCCATCCTTGAGAGGTAATTGTCCAGAACATGATAGATTAGACTCTTACATACTGGTCTCACCCTGAAATTCACAATAATCTTTATCTTTAATATAATGAAAACCCTGTGTTTTTTTCTAGGATGAGTCAGAAAGCATTTTAACAGTGAACCTGAAGAAAAAGCCTCAAAGATGTGACTGCATGTAATTGCCAAATGAAACCAGCAGCATGTATTCATTCTTTGCGTCTGCACACGCACACACTCTCATACACTCTTTTTGAACACTGTTTTAAATTTACTAAGGATAAAACTGTTTTATTTACTAATTTTATTTATTTACTTATTTATGGTACTATTTAGAATTAAATTGGTACCACATACTGCCCTCTTGTGGAAAACAAGGATAATAATAACAGAGATTATTATTCCCACAAGTCAAGAATTTAGCCCTCCGTTTATGTGGTATATAAAAAAGGAGCACATTTATATACAGCATTGGGAAAATAATTAAGGAAGCTGTGGAATAATGTGGATTGTTTTACAGAAGATTTTTTTTTCCTGCATATCATAATATAATCCTATCCGAGCCATACTAATTTACTGCATTTTCTTTATTTAAATTATACTTTTAAAGGTAATTTTTAAAATATAAGCTTAACATATTTAAACAGTGAAATATAATATAATCAATACATATCACTGCCCACTTACATGGACAAGAGAATGATCTTCTCCCCAACTCCCAAGACACTCAATTTTATTCACCTAGCATGGGAAAGTCTGAGAGGATAAATATTCACTCTTCCTCCAAGGTAACCTGAATAAATGTTACCGTGCTTCCTATTCAATTGGCTACATAGAATCTTGAGAAATAAAGGATTCTGTACAAAAATTACTATCATTCTCACTCTAAAATCAACTTGAAAGTCTACTGTACTACTCCTATTCAATGGACAAGCACAAGACTCACATCATCCTTTGGTTTGGTTTGAAATTGTGCTTTGAAAACCATTCCTTTCTTATATAACAGCAACATTTAAGCCTGTGTTGTCTTGGCACCTCCAAAATTCCAAAGTGGTATGAATGGACATTTCCAAAATGGTGGATCCACTATTTTATACTGCAGCCATCATGAATTCTTGAAAGCTGCTTTTCAAAAATGTCCACATCAGTCATGATTACTTATCACTGCATCACTTCCAAGACAATTGTGCAACTTTTCTAAAATAGACAATCATCCGGTGGATAATAAGAAAAAAGAAAAAAACTCCATGGAATGAAATAATTATATTTTTAATTTAAAATATACACGTTGTATACAATTGGCTCAGCAGTTTCCTCCAGACTGCCCTATAAAAAGAATATAAAACAAGCCTGTACAGTTAAGAACTTCTTAAGTTTTTAACATTTTAATATACATTATTTGTAAGGTCTCAAAAATCTGGAGACTTTAGAGCGCAACAGTCGAATGAAAGACCTTGGAAACATTTCCCTAGATTCTTGTGCTGTATATTTAAAGTAATTCTGTGGGTGTGCCAAGACATCGAACAACGCCTTTATCAGCTTCTTATCCTGAAAGAGTAAGGTCAGTTTTTTTAATCATTTGATGACGACTTGAAGAAAACAACAGAGCACAACATTGAATGTAGTAACCATTAAAAACTGAAGTCAGAGAAGGGCTATTAACCAGGTAATGCACTACATTCTTTTTATTTATGTCAGATTTAGATCCTGCCTTTTGTATAGGAGCTCAAATCATTATGGATGGTGCTCTCTGTTTTTTTAAACAACAAACCTGAGGCATGGCTTGGGCTGAGAGTCTCGGTGAATGTCTGTGGTTGAGGGTGGGCTAGACTGAGGCTTTCCTGGTGCTATTCCAATCCCTCAACCCCAAGATCACGCTGGAGCTTTTAACAGCACTTTTGTATAAAACATAGGGCTACTTTAGAAATGTTAGGATCAGCTTGAATTCCTGAAATAGCCTTGCTGAGCTTTAAAATGTGGAAGAGAGAAGACTCATTGCCAAGCACCTTCTAAAGTTTTCTGTTGTTTTTACCACTTCACAAGCTGGAAACAGTATTTTACTGTGAAATTTCCCACCCCCTCCTTACCTACATATAGTCTCAGGGCACATGAATAAAGATGTCACTTTTGGTTTTCTGCTGCAGGTAATAATGTATTTTAATCAGCTCTGCCTCAAGCAGCTTTTCAAGTAAGGGCTTGTTCCAGAGAGGCAAGACAAAAAATAAAATAATAGTAGTAGCAGATAGCTGCTTCTTATTAGGAAGACATACCTACCTTTCTACCTTGGTACCCACTTCCCTCTGTCACAAGAATTTATTAATCCCCTGCCAACTCATTGCAATTCACAAACCATAACTAACAGCATCAATCTTTGGACTATGAAAAAGCTTAATTCACATTTTCTTTCAAGCAAGTTTATAAATAAGATTACCTTAAGGATCTCTTGGTGATTTTCTGATGCATAAAGTCTACCATCTCTGACTATATCTTCTATTAGCTCCTGATAATCCTCTATTCAGAACACACAAAACAACATTAATCTTGCTTATTTGTTAAAGAATCAAAAATATTCCATTTAGGCAACAGCAGAACATTTATTTTTGAAGTAAAGCAATTTAGAAGCATCCCAGGGTGGTGGTGGTGGTGTTTTTTTTTTGGTAATGTACAATCAGAATTAGAGGTTTACTTTTTTGATTTGAAGATTTAATATATTCCAAAATAATTTAAATAAAAGAACTATATAAAAAAAACAGAAACAAAGCTTTCCATAGTAGAATGTTGATACTACTATGTTCAAAGCACTCTTACAAACTCTACTTTGTGCAACACTTCAAAAACTTTTTCCTTAAGAAAAAAAAAATCTTCCACCAACGCTCTTATTCCCTCTTGTCTTTGTATAATAAACAAAACCATTGGTCAATAGCATTTGCTATTTTTATACCAAGCATGTGATTTTAGTTCCACCAACGTGTTTTTATTATGGGAAAAAGATCAAGTTCAGTTGCAAAATTTGAAACAAATTTTGTCTCCAAAAACTGAGATCAGAAAGTTGCCACTGATTACAGCAAAGCCAGATTTAGCTCTTTAAAGAAAGCAGATGTCAGGCATTTGGAGTTCATCGTGCAGATTTGTTTGGGGCTGGTCGTTACCCTGAGGGTAGTTCCTGTTTAAGTTGGAATAATGGCCAGAGATCACACTAAGAGAAAGCTGCTAGTTCTCTTTGCATCTGCCTGAAACACTGATTGGTCCAAAACTCAACTTCAAAGCAGAAAGTGTGAAACCACTGGAACATTATGAGAAAAGTCATTTCCTAGGGCAGAGTGAAAACATATGATAGTTATTCCTAAATCTAAAAATATAATCTGAGTTTCAGTAGAATAACCAAGGAATAGAGAATTCACAGTACAGTAACACACAGAACATATCTTGTAAAAAATGTGATATGTAAAATACAAACAACAAATGAAACATTCAGAGTGTTTCTGAAAACAGATACAGAATCTGCCTTACTATCATGGCCCCAATACTTTAACAATTTCTCTTATCAGGTACAGTTAAACCTATATCATTTTATGCAGAAATTATGTATGCTGACGTGGCTGACTATAAGACGTGGCATGATTTTAGAAAGCCATCTGTCAAGTCAGACATATTTTTCTCATAAAAATTCTTTATTAAATCCTTAAGCTGCAAAAATGCAATTACTACCATTTTCTATCCAGGAATCCTAACTCTATACTCTCAAATAAACAACATATACTTACCCCAGATAAATAGGAGACTATATGTCTGTATTCCAGGTTAATCTCTGCCAAGACTGGCTTTCAATCCATAAAGATCTATCAACAGTTCAAGCATCAAGTAACACAATGATTGCTAATATTTTCTAAGCTATTTACACTATGATTGGAGTCATATATTGCACCAAGCCATGGTTAGCTCAACCATGGGTTTGTTGTCTTAGGCATAAACTGTAATTTACAAACCACAGTGACTGGGTTCACACTGTACAGTAGGCCAGATCAACAAATCACATTATGGTTTAGCATGATGTGTGAATGCAGCAAGCGAGAGTTTCATATACAGTACTGGAAAGTTCAGGTGTTAAATAGCTATTCTCTACCTATTCATCTTCTTGAGATCTTCCCTCTCTACCTTCTTCAGATATGGAAGTATACAAATCTAAATGACAAAAACACAATGCTCACCCTTAAATTTTCTTGAGTTTTAACAGTGGCTTACCATCATAGGTTACATAAGGGACCTGGAATCCTTTCGCACTATTTCCTTCATTTGATTTGAACTGGATCCACAGCTTTTTGGACCTGGAAGTGAAAGCTATAGGGCGTTCGTAGGTTTGACAGGTTTCATATGTGGTCACAGAATTGGAGGAAGCTTCCAAACAAAATGAACAAAGGCAGATATCAGAGTCCTATTATGTTTTCTTTTCCATAAAGACCTATTATTACCTCAATACCTGAAGATCTCATTCAGTTATCCCACTGCCAAAGTCTCTTCTAGTGAAAAGTAGAAGGTGACTGCTTATCAGTAATCACTATATTTACCTACTGAAGCCTGCTTCAGTATAGTGTTTTCCTGGTCAGGCATGATGCTGGCTATGACAATTGAGAATTCTGGGATGATAATCATAGTACAGTTATATGGTGCCAGAATGGTGAAGGCTGTTTGTTACCTAAGGGGAATTTGTTTTTCAATTCCATTGCCATGTATGCAATTTTTGTCATTGTTCCTCTCAACATAGTGTGAAAGGAGGCTGGTGCATTTTAGATTACTGTCAAGCTGTTCCCAACATTTCCAAAATAAAAGTTCTGTGGTGGAAAAAGGTCTAGGATAATATCTCCAGTGAAAATAAAAGATCATGTTTCACATCACATCACTACACTGATTAGTAGCTACCCGGTTATACCTTAGTCGTATCATTGGCCATTAATTTTACTGATGTTCTTACTACCAAAACAAGCCAATGAAACACAGATTTCCAATATCCAACATACTGCTTTCCTAACATTGCTCTTTTGCACGGTATGTAATTACTTAAATTGTACAAAGGAGCTTTTTCCACCTACAAGGCATCAATACCTTTCTCCCATGAAAAGGATCTCTTATTTACCTCTGCAGCAAGCTGAACTAATCTGAAGACAACAGCCCAAGGAAAATAAAACACTAGAATTTCAAGACGATTGGTGCATGCTCCTTTGTTCACTTAAACATTATACGTAGGCCTATAGCCAAAGCATAACTTTTTTATATCACCTTATACCTGATATAACCCAGCAACAGCTGATACAATAGCGTATCTCTACAGTTATACAGGTAGTCCTCAAGTTGCGACCACTTGTTCAGTGACCATTCAAAATTATGACAGCGCTAAATGAGGGGGACTTACGACTGGTCTGTGAAGTTGTGGCCATCGCAGCGTTTCTGCAGTCACTTGACTGCAATCTGGGCACTCGGGCGCCCAGCTTGTGATTATGACATTGCAATGAGCTGCAGTCACATGACTGCCATTTGCAACCTTCCCTGCTGGCTTCCCACAAGCAAAGTCAATGGGGAAGCTGGCAGGGAAGGTCCCAAGTTACTACTACTGCTTTTTCTCCTGAGGAGCCCTGCTAAGGAGTACGAGATCCCAGGGATCTCGTACTCCATAGCACCCCCCACCTGCCCATGCTTTGTAGTGTACATCCACAGCCCCCACTGGCCCACCTGTTCTCAGAAGCACCCATCTGTGGTGCCCGCCGGTGCTCAGATGCACCTACTGCCCCCCTGGCCTGCCTACAATCCATAATGCCTTCCCGCAGCATCTACCCACCACCCTGCACTCCTTGCCTGGGACTCCCACCTCTTCCTGCTTAATGACCTGCATGGTCTTGGGGTTACAATGGTAACTGGGACTGCCGGGATTGCCGCTGCTAAGCAATGCAGTCACATGACATCTTAGCGATGGAAATTCCAGTCCCAGTTGCTGTCATAACCTGAGAACTACCTGTACTGTATCTCCAGAAATGTAAAAAGGGCTCGATACATGAAGTATCATAGCACTGTCTAAAACACATTTCCTCCTTTTTTCTGTCACCTTAATATCAGAATGTTTGCAAAATCTGGTTGTCACTGGAAGCTGTGGCACTACATCTTAGAGTTTAATTTCATGAGACTGGCTTTGGCTCAGGCAAAAGGCTAATACGAAGAGCTGCATGTCACACAAAAATCCAGAAAAACAAAATCCACTTCATTTTAACTTACAACTTTTTCTCATCACCAAGTAATCGCCACATTCATCTTCTATTGGTAAAAATATTTCTGGAACCACAATCAAAATGCGGCGCTTAGGAGGTGGATTTATAGTCCAAGTACACTCAGTATTTGCAGGATAATTTCCAGGATAGTTTGGGGACTCAATGTATCCAGTAAACTCTCCAAGCTCACCACCACAATGTCTGTCTGAAAAAAAAAAAAAGGAATCTATTATCTATGTTATGGCCTGAGCAAAAAAAAAGCGGGGGGGGGGAGATAAGCAACGGCACCAAACTCATTGAACACTAAATCAAACAGCTTCAGCTTCTATATAGAAATCAAGCATATGGTTTCTTAAACAATTATTAGTATACAATTGCTTGCAGTAATTCAAAATGAAGTATGTTCACATATAACACTATTTGTGGACCTGGTATCTTCCAAGTTTGACAAAGATGACATACACAGTCCTTCCACATGACTGTTTTACTGCATCACCAGACTGCCCCATTTACCCAAAATATAATAGTCACATGGATTGTGCCAGTGACATCCTAGTAACCATCATTCATAACTTTTGTAGCTATTTTGATATTCATATCACTATGTTCTATCCCCTCACCAGAAGGGAGAAATGAACATCTTGCCCCCGGGGGTGAGACAGGCCCCCTCACTCCAGGCCTTTCGGAGGGAGTTGAAGACCTGGCTCTGCCATCTGGCCTGGGGCGGGGAGGGAGGATATCAGAAATGGGGTTGGCTGGCCCCTTAGCGGCCTGGTGGGGCCCTATTGCCCTCTTGGAGTTTTTAGCTTTTTATTTCTGTAAATTTCTAGTTTTATAGTGTATAATTTTTAAACTTTTTAAATTTAATTGTGATTTTAGCGGTTGTAAGCCGCCCAGAGTCCCCCATTGTAGGGGAGATGGGCGGGGACAAATTAAATAAATAATAATAATAATAATAACATGTTTGCTGATTATGCCAACATGTTTGCTGAATATGCCAACCAACCAATAATTGTCTTTATTGTCTCCAAGCTGACCAAATATTGCTACCAATCCATAGGCCTCTCCCTCATTTCACATTTTATCTAAATATATTCTCTGGACTGACAAAGAAAACCCTTCCTCCATTACAAAGACAAAAATTTCTAGCTAATGGTTTCCTTCTTCTGATCTTCTCCATGATTCACCCACACTCTCCGTTCATGGAGGCTGAGGAGAAATCACTACATGTCTTAGATGGTGACAGTATTGAGTATTAAAACTGCTATGGTTGACTTGATAAATGACCTGCAATGAAAACTGGATAAGAAGAATGAAGCCCTGTTGGATCTCCTAGATCTGTTGGTGCTTTCAATACATTGACCATGAAAGTGTTTTGGGCTGCTAGGTGGGATTAGGTTTTGGGGACACTGTATAACAATGATTCCATTCTTTCCTCTATGGCCATGTCCAGAAGATAGTGCTGGAAGACTACTGTTCAACACTTATGCTGTTGACTGATGCCAGCTTTCCAAGATAGACCAGATTAGGAAAACAAAGTCATGCAGGTCCATTACAGGCCCAATACATTTTTTAATGTATTTATTTTTTAATTGTTGTACGTCACCTAGAGTCACCTTGTGTGAGATGGGTGGCTATATAAATATGATAAATAACTAAATAACTAAATAAATATAGGTTACAGTAGCAAAATCTTGCAAGTCTGAATGTGCTTCCCCTTTCTCTCCCTTTATCTTTGTGAGAACTAGGGAGGGTCTTGCCTGAGATGTTTTGTCAGGTTACAGTTCTGCTCTAGACTTAGGTTTCTTTTATCTGACTGTTGTCTTGGTAGCAGCTCTTCCTCCTGTCCCTCAAAATCATTCCTTACATTTATGGGTGTAAGACTTTGGGTGGGATGTCTTTAGTAGCCTGATGGTACCCATCTCTGTTGCTCCTTACTTCTTAATTCCAAGGAATAATTGGTTCCTTTGAATATTGCCTAATTCAGTAATACACTAGGGTACATGGGGAAGAACAAGCTGAAATGAAATCCAGACTTTGTGATATTAATTCTATACCAATGACTCCACATGGATTTTCAGTGGTTTACATATATCAATAAAACCATGAAAATCACAAATAACCCACACTCCCATTAAGACTATAATAAATCTTTCTCATAGCAACCACTCCTGACAACATTAGAGATCGTATGTTCTTTGGAACATTCCATTTTAACCACCTTCCTAAAAGCTCTCAGGAAGGGTGTCTTGAGTCTGCATGGAAAGCTCATAAGGATGGAGTATATGGTGAAAAAGAAAGTTTCTGAGCCTTCCTTCCCAGAGCTCACATAGAGGGAACCTTCAGCATCCCTAAGCTAGACATATTCATTGGATCGATCAGTTCCACTTGAAGCAGGAAGTTCCACTTGAAGCAGGAAGTCCCTAAATTATCAAAGTGTTGAGCCATGTAGGGCTTTAAAGATGATGACTAGCATTTTGAATTGTACTCAGAAGTCAACCAAAGCACACCTACAACGCTGGCATTATATGAATCTGGCAGTTCTCACCCAACAGTAAGCAGGCTGCTGTATTCCGTGACAATTGCAGGTTTGAGGCTGTCTTAAAATGCAGCCCCATGTATAACACACTGAAGTAGTCCAACCTAGAGATGGGTAGGGATAATTGCTGCTAATGTAGATCAAACTGCAACCAGTGCACCTGCCAAAGCAGAGCAAACCCTGCACAAGCCAGGGTTTCCATCTGCTTATCCAGCAGTAGCTGTGAGTCAAGGAGGCCTCCCAAGTCAGGGAAATACTCCTTTGGGGAGGTGTTACATTCTCCAGAGTAATTACCAGGGTAGGTAAAGAGCCAGAAAGTTTCTGGACAACCAGTCCCTCTGTCTTGCCAGGATTCAGCTTCAGCCTTTTCTTCCCATTCAGTCACTAACAGCTCCATACACGAGCCAAGATCTTGACATCTCTGGCTAGGCCTGGGTAACCTGGTGGTACCCCATATGGGAGAACCTCTGGGTTGATCTCTCCTTCCCTACCATTCTTGACTGAAACTACTTACTTAAGAAGAAACAGAACTACTTTTCTATACTGGCACTGCTGCCTGCCAACCAAAAAGACAGCAAGCTGGATACCTTCCATGGTCCAATGATATGCAAACTCAGGCAGAACTTTTAGAAGAAAAGAGTCCTTTCTACCTATATCTAAAAATGGCAACTGCAACTTAGCCAAAGGCTTGGACCAGGGTGAAACCAGGAATCCAATAAACAAGCAACAAATCCAAGGGACAAGATAAGAGACATGGTGAGACAGAATCCAGAATTCAAAGCACAGTAAGGTAAATAAAACAGAGCTGAGGCTTGAGAAGTTATTCTCAGCATTTTCTCTCAGGGAGGGAGGCCAATGAATAAGCCAAGCTGAGCCACCACCCAAATGAACAGCTGAGGCACCATTAGAGTCTACTCTCCTGCTGGCCTGCTTTTTGGCCTGTCTATCTGACCTGCAGAACTCAGCCCTCTGCTGTTGTATTGTTAAGGCACGCCTCTGTTTGGGATTGAGTGGGTGAATTTCAGAGTCTTGAAGGCTATCAGTGGGTGCAAGCAGGGAGCCCTGGGGGCTTGCTGGATCTATCTCAGCCAGAGTGGAGCTGCTGGAATCACTCCCCCCAGAACTATTATCCCTAGATGCCCCTGGCTGTAATTTTTCCTTCTCATCATCAGAAGACAAGTCCAGAAGATCACTAAAAGCTACTTTGTCCCCAACTCTTCCCAGTCTTTGCAGAAGGTCCAGAAGGATATCATGGTCAATGGTACTATGAAGCCCTTTGATACTGACAAACTCAGGAAACAAGAACCACTTGGATTTCTGGAAATATCACAATTGCTACTACAGTAATATAACAGAATTTTTCAGAATTTTTCTTTAATATAACAAAAGCAATTCTTTGGATCAATTTATACTAGCATAATTACTCTGTTATTCTGAATCCTTTTCTCACATTTTCCCCCTTTCCTGGAGTAAAAAATCTCTTCCATAAGGGTCTCTCCCTCCTCCGTGTTCCCATGTTAGACATTCCATCACAGTACTGAAAGTCACTGAAAGGTGTAAAAGAACCAGAAGGGGCTATACTGCCCCCCCCATATAGGCCATCAGCCCCAGCTAAGGCCATCAACCAGCCAGTGGATAATTTTTGTCAAATCTAATCAGCTCAGACAAGGTTGCAGTTATAATTGTGTGAAACTGCTCCGCACACAGCCTCTGTCTGCAAATCCAATAATAGCTGAGGATGAAGGTGCACCCCCAGACTTTAAAACTGCTCTTTCAGAGGTAGTATAACTCCAACCTAAGTAGGCTGAATCTATTTAACAACAATACCTTTCTCATATAGCAAAATTAAGGTCTGCATGCTGCAATGCACTCAATCGGGGGCTACCATCTAAAAGTAACTGGTGTAAGATACAGGGATCCTATCATACCTGCACTAAAAGATTTGCACAGGTTGCCATTTTTAATTGGGCACAATTTAAGGAGTTAGTATTCACTTTTAAAGACCAAAAAGTCTTACAGCTTGACTATCTAAGAAACTCTTTCTCCCATTATGAATGCATCCAGTTGCTAAGATCCATAGAAGAGGCCCTTTGGAAGCGGCTCTTGCTGTCAAAGGCCAATCTTTCTGGCATGTAAAAGCGCCTTTTCTTGTGTTGTTCTTCAGCTATGGAGCACACTTTCTTGGAAGTTAAGTGTGGCTCCCATGCATTTAGTATTGGGAAACATACTGAAGGTGCATGTCTTTTTGCTAAGCCTTTAATTGTTAAATTATTTTGTATCAATTTTAGTATTAATTTAAATGTATGTTAATTTTTCATATTATGTTTTTGTTTTGTTTAATTTTATTAACTGTCTTTACTCACCAGAATAGAAAGGTGGGGTAGAAATGAAATGAAATGAAATGAAATGAGCCCTTTAGAAGACAGCTGGGATACTACGTTGGAATGAGGGAGACTGGTACATCCTGTTGGCAGTGGGTAGAAGACAGCAAACAAAGGTCTTAGGAAGCAAACCCTTAGGTACAGCTACAGAACTCTGAGTAGAAAGCCTGATCAAGCTGCTAACAGTCTCTCCTTGTTTCCATTTATATGAGCTGCATGGAGATTGGCACCAAAGAAAGCAAGCAAGTCAAATACGCTATATCCCAAGAGGGGGCAGAATCCAACGTACTAAAGAAAGTCCTTGAAAAACAGTATGAGTTTTTATGGATTTCATTCTATGAGTTAATGAGAAAGAGTGAAGGGCAGAAGTTACAGGGTATTATAGTAAAAGTACAGGATTCCTAGAAGCATTACTAAAGACTCTTACACTATGGAGACCTCATATTAACTGAAGCAGCAGCAGAGCAGCAGGAGAAACTTTTTAGAGAACACATTTATACCAAAACTGAACCTAGTTGCTCTGTTATTAGCCTGCCCTGACTCCTTGGCAGAATGTAAGCTGCAATTCCCCCAAGGAAAGTAATCTCATGTGATTTACTATATATAGAAATGTTACCGCAGCAACTCAAGGTGGAACTATGGCAAAGGATTCTTTAACGATGTAAAAAAAAAAAGCCAATTGAACTGAATATAAGCAGGGCAAGTTATAACTGATCTGGATTCTAAAATTCACTGTTTTTATTTTTTGGTCATATGGCACCAATCTTTACCTTTGCAGTGCATTATGTTTGTGGATCCATCATAATCAGTAGTTGTGTTTCCAGGACATGAAATACAGTAATTTTGTCCAAACTCAGGCTGATATGTTCCATTTGGGCAGCGGATACAACGATGCACTGTTGTATTGTAGAAGTGTCCAGGTGAGCACTGCACTATAGATGAGAATAAGAACGCAGGTTGGACCAATAGTTTTGATAGATTATGGCATAATGTACAAGAGCTTTTCTTCTTAAAATCATTTCAAAACTATTTTTCTGAAAAGAAATTTATACAAAGTTGACATGCTCATAACCTTATATGAATAAAAGCTTATATGATTTTCATGGTATATCTGCAAACTGGTGCACTACTCACAAAGCATAGATTTTCAATACATGTGAATCTTGCATAATAGACACACATAATAACATTTATGACACAAGAAGGCACAAAGGTGAAGAATATATTCAACTTCCTATAAAAAACAGAAACCTTTATAGGAAGTTCACTATCTGAAATGGCACTGAGGTTAGTCTGTCTTGCTTGATTGGAGAATATGCCAATTATTCCTTGCCTAAAAAAGTATTTTAGGTCTAACATATGATATTTTAAACTAACTGCTCTTATATTCTGGATGGTGAAAACTATTCTGGTAGGCAATAAAGCATTGTCTATCCTAGTAAATAGTACTATCGTAAGTTTCAACAATTTTGCAGCTGGTGAGAGAGAGATCCTTTCAACATAAAAAGTTGGGGCTGAAATAAATGATGGCTTATGTTTTGAAGACTTGCCATTCTTACTTTTAGTCTCACAATCTTGAAACAATGTTGCACTGGTAATTTTTGTCATCAGACCTCCTCCACATGCAAAACAAGATGTCCGACCTGGCTCAGGTTGGTATGTTCCAGGAGGGCATGCAAGACAGGGCTTAAACCCATCGGCTGAATATTCACCCGGTGAACACTGTCCTGGAGTGTAGTAGAAGGATAAAAAAGTAGATATATAAAAGTCTGAAGCAAGATGAGTTTAAAATTATACCAACATACAGCTGACAGAATCAAATGCTAAACTTTTAATATTTGTTGAAACAAAATACAGGAGAAAAGAGTAAAAAACCAAAAATTTCTTGTCTTTGCTCTCAATTCTAACATTTACATGTGACTTGACTTAGAGAAAGTTGCTTACTCCTACAGTAAGAAAACAATAGCTTCCATTGTACTATGGTACCAGTCTCTCTTTCTGTTAGTAGATTTTTAATAGGCTTGTGGTGCTTTTTTACTGGAAAATTCAAATGTAATACACTTAACTAAAACTATTACTAATTGAGAATTGGCTCTGACATATCCTAAGTGCTGAAGAATCATCATGATAGTTAAAAATTCAGATTTGATAGTGGAGCAAAAAAGGGATTTATTACCCTTGTGCAATTAGCATGGATTAACTTTTCCAAACTGAGGCTATGGCAAGAAGTATCCCATCTTCATAACATAGTTGTGATTCAGTTGCTTCCTCTCCTGCCCTAGCTGTTTGTGAAAGAAAAAGCTTATACTCAAAATAACAGACTTGTGTGTATCAGTCTTGCAATTCTAATAAAAGTATTAGGGATTAATAACTTGAAACAGAGAAAGCATTCTTGTGCACAGATAATCAGGTATTGTTATATCCAATCAGCAAGATTAAGAAGTAAAATATTTTATGTTTTTTTAAATTGCAAACAAATAGCATAATTTACTAACTGTGTCTTGGCTTAAACAATTCTCCATTCCTACCTCCTCCATTTCTACCTTTTATAAATTGTCTTCCTTTGTCTGCCTTAAAGTATACTGTTCAGAAAAACAAAACAAGGCTACAAAATAGGATCCCAACCCATGCTGTTTAGATATATGTTGGGTCCACATTTTCATGCAGATTAAGAATTGTGGGAGTTATAATCTCAACACATCTGGAAGAGACAAGGTCAGGAAAAGCTGCAAGAGGGCATAACAGCTTAATTCTCAGTGATCCTCCCTACCAGATGTCTGTATAAAGGTATCATGACAAGTTTTTTTTGGGGGGGGGAGAAGAATTATGAATTTGCATGTCCCTCCCAATATTCTATCCCAGTTCACCTCCATTCAATGAAGTAATAAACCCATTTAGCCTAAATGCTGAATGAACAGATAATAGAAAAAAAGATATTTTAACAACACCTAGTACTGCTTATCTTTTATTTATTTCCACAGACCTTGTCTTGAAAACCCACTCACTTTCAGTTCAGCTGAAGGACACACACAAGGCAGAGATGATAGTGAAACTATATTGAAAATAGTACTTTCTTAACACAAATGCAGGCCATGCGGTAAATAGGTGATAATGTAGAAATAATTACATCCAATTCCTATTCCTGGTCTTTAATATCTCTGCTTCTGAACTGTTTTGATGCTCATATATTATCAAAACAGAGCTAATCTACTAGAACTGATTATATACACATCCACATTCCCTACAGATTTTCCATGTAAATCTCTGAGTAATCTATCTTCCAAATTTGCAGCAAGCAGATTGCAAAGACAAAACAAATGATTAAACTACTTTGTAAGACAATGGGTTACTGCTGCAATTGTTTGGCTATACTGTGGAGTTCTGAACTTTTAAAGAGCTGTAAAAACTGTTATGTTGTGGTTTACAGCTTCAATAAATCACTTCACCAAATGGCTGTTTTTGTTCGGAGGAGCTAAATTGGCCTTGGCTTCATTTCAGGTTATTTAAGTTCATAGAAAAAAGGCACTAACTGGTCTTGATCAGGGATGAGGAATTTTGTTTACAGCTAATGAACTGTGTTTAATAGGGAAAATGGCCTTGGCTTATGAATAAAGCAGCAGAAGGAACCATATGCACTCGTTGCAGCAATCAAGGAATAAAATGGCATGGTAGACAGTGAGCCATAAGTCATGACACGAGGGACATGAAAAAACCCTTTTTCCCCCAACACTTTCTCCTTTGAGCTTGTACTAAGTACAGTATATACAAATTTAAAGTATTTTCCCTAGATAGTGATATTTAATTTGAATCAGAGGATATGCTATTTTCCTTTATCTAAAGGCAGATGTAATTGTAAAGGTTAGCAACACTAGTTACCAAACTATGCTTGTGGTATCAAGTAACATATCATCCATACTTCTCAACTGGAAACTGATAGTTTAAGTAAAGAGTATGGTTATTTTACAAAATGTTCTATGTTGATATTTTATTGTGCACTATGCTGAGACTTGTGAATGGGAAGTATAAAATTCACTATAAAATCAAACAAAAGGTCTGTTTTTGTTGCACTAGAAAAAAATTAGAGGATGAGTTAGATTGTTTGGCTCAAACTATTAAGCCAGACTATTTGATCAGAAGCATCATAGGGTAGAATATTTTGGGGACTCATACTGAGTAAGAATGCAGATAGAGAATTGCATGCTTGAATTCTATTCCACATTAAAATCTCTTTCATCACAGAAATTTAGCATGCCAGGAAAAAGGAATACCATGTTAAAATCTAATATACTACCACAATTGAGATAAAGAATAATATATTAAGAACAAAGATCAAAAGAAGGTATGTTAGATCTTTGAAATTCTATTTTTCCATCAAGGTATATATGTATGTGTGTATGTATGTGTGTATGCATATATCCAGTAGTATTAAATATTTTCATTGTATAATGGCTAAGAAGGAGGAGCAAATATTCCGTATCCCTTTTTCAGTAGGTAAGCATTGTTAGCTAGCAATTTTCTCCCTATATATTCATCAATCATTTGCTTATTCAGGAAAATTCTCCACAGACCCATCAAATGAGAGCCCTGGGAAAGGGTCATAGCCCCGTTAAGGCCAGGACAAGAAAACTCATAGGTTCAATCCCTCACATTTCCACATATGGCTAGGAAAGACTCCTGTACGAAAATCTGGACAGTGCTGCCTGTCAGAGTAAGCAATATTAGGCTAAATAAACCAATATTCATATTTTGGTATAAGTTAGCTTTATAATGTATCTAACTTTTCCATACAGAGAGCACTTTCTAGAAGTAAAACTGCTGTATTTAAAAATATTGAAATTTATTTCAGAATATTCAGCCCAGAATCATACTGTATTTTTGTAGTTCCAATGCCTTTTCCCCATCTTGCATGGCATTAAAATGTATCCACAAAAATGTCTTTAAATATAATAAATTTAGCTCTTTCAGCATGCCCTCTTGAAAAATCCACTGAATACATTTAACAGGCAAAATACAGCTTGATTACTGAGTAAAATGAACCTATAGTGTTTAAAGAGTTTAACTGGTATATTCTTAACCATCCAAGAAAAATGATCTAAACTACAGGATTTACTTGATTGTTCCCATGCTGCAAGTGATTGTCTGTGGTCTCTAACACACAGCTTAAATCACTGTCTGACAGCCCTCTTGTTTGCCACAATCCTGATATACTACCAAGAGGCCCTGGGTGCTTCAATCAGCAGTATTTAATTCCTGAGTTTAGAATTCGAGTCTTTACTAGGAGCATATCTGGGCAGTTTCACACTTAGTCAATCCCTGCTGTTCTGGATGATCAGAAATTGATGTTCAGTAGGTAGTATAGGTTATTCTCCTTAGCCCCTAGTATATCCTATTAGTTTCTCTTTATTTCCACTATTCCCTATGCTTAGCAAAAATGCATTGCTAAACTGATCAAAGATCAAGAAGAATCTCATGGCTAGGATCATGTTGGAAGCCAAGAACTTTATTATTTATTTATTTATTTATTTAATTAATTAATTTATATAGCCACCCATCTCAGACCAGTGACTCTTGCCTTTATTCAGCCCAATATTCCCCAGTGAGATTCTACAGAAACATCGTGATATCCTTTTCTACCTGTTTCAGAGAAATTAATAATGGGAAAGGGAATGTTAGATTCTATCTGCCTTCACAGCCGCAAACATATTATCATCTACTATGCATTCACCTGCAGTGAAGAGCAACGCCTACTTTTTTCTCTAAATTATTTAGCTGAACTCTAGCATTGTAACATTTAGCCTAAAGTTAATGAGTATTTTTCAGAATATATAAAAGAGGGAGAAGCAATAGCAGTTCATTCTTTCCAACACACTGTATTGCGTAACATCCTTACCTCCACATTCAGATATACTGCGAGCACCAGCTGTTTTTGAATCCCCAGAATGTTGAAGATTTGGACAAGGTTCACAGACAATTTGACCTTCATTGTCTTGATAAGTTCCATTAGGACATAAAATACAACCTTCTCGTTCCCCATCAAAATATGTTCCAACACTGCAGCTAGCTAACAATAGAAGGCAAAACAGTCAGTCACAGAAGTATTTTCTCTTTAATAAGGAGAATGAATATTACACAGGGTGAAGCTTCAACCTTTGTTAGAGTGTGCTCTTTACAATTAGAGGTGTATTATTTCACTGAATTGCTAACCATCATTATTATGCCTGAACAGAGACTGCTATAACATAAGCTTCACAATTTATGAATTTTCAGAATTTCACTTGCAATGTGTAAATACCAAATCAATCCTTCTTCACTTAGAGCAGCACAATGATATAGATAGCACTACTTTTTCTGAAACATCAAGAATGTTTACAACTACAGAGGATATTTTTGGAAGAGGAAAATTGAATTTTGTCCCATTATAGTTTTCCTTTGAGATCCTGAAGAAGAAAATCCTTCTACTTTCCCTGTAGACAGAGGTATCTTTACCCCCCAAAAAAATAATGTTCAAGGCAAATGGCCCTTTTCACCTGCTTTCTATTCTTCTGGGTCCATTTTTAAAAAGTTGGGCTATAAGAACTGAGACATGAACTTGGACTAGAAAACCTCTAACACACTCACAAGAACACATGTTTTCCAGCTGAAACGTATCTGGTTTGACCACCAACATTTCAAGTGAAAGAACCCTGGAAGAACAACTGAGCAGGATCTCTAATAGAGGAGTCAGCAACTGCATCTGTCTTTCAGGATAATATTATATTCAATTCCTTATGAAAGAAATCAGGTCAGACTTATAATAAGACCTATCTCTATTTCTTTCTGATACCAATGCTGAAAAGGGTGCCAGAAGAGAAAAAGGGGATGTTCAAGTTAGAACATGTTTGCTTCATGCCCATCCTTCGAGCTGTCTCTTATAGATCACTTCCGAGAGAATGTGCCCCTTCACAGGTAAGAGAATTCTAGACTAACTGCACCACTGGACTACAAGATCAAGCATTCTAAAAAAAGGAAGTAGCCATATAAGCTGAGCGATATTCTTCCCAGTGATCTATTGATTTCAATTGAACAATTATGTATATGCAAAGTCTACAACCCTATGAAACTGAAAATAGGACCCACTACTTGGAATTATTTTTCCTAGCCCCACACATATATACAATGCATGAAATTGGCTATAATTCTCCTCCTAATACCAGTGAGGCTTATATGTTATTCAACCAGGGTTTACTAGTGAATCCATAGCTATTGTCTGGACTTATACCTACTTAACGGTTTGAACAGAGGGAAGAGGGGAAAAAAAGAACAGTTATTTAAAGGATCACCTTCATATGTGTGACTAAACTGGGAAACAACTTTAATTAAATAATCAGGAACAGATAGATCCTTTAACACTGTAACTCTTATTTAAAATAGCAATCTCTTCCACTGCTCAAAATGAAAGCTACACATCACATAGTTGCTTTAAGCATTCTCCTGAGGTACTCTTGATACTTTTCTCCAGGGTCATAAAGCAGAGTTGGGAAGCCTGTGGTTCCCCAAATGTTGCTGAATAACAGCTTCTAACAGCCCCAGGCATCATGAACACGATCTGGAGGACCAACAGTGAGATTGGTGCTTGCCTGTATAAAATTTCCCTCTATGAAGTGATCAGGTCTCCTAAAATCAATGGCTTGTGTACTATCTTTCAAAGACACCATTTCTTGTAACTACTGATCCTTGTGTATGAATGAAACAACAATATCACAGCAAGAAAAACATAAGGTGTTCCACAGAATACAAAAACTGCCTCCTTTGAAAACAGACCAATAGTTTGGAAATAATGAGACTCCATTAAGGATTCAGCAAACTTTCTGCTTGCTTTTTTTCCTCTCCTTCAAATGAAGTTAAGAACCATTCACCTTCAACAGACTCTGTTCCTGTATCCACTCTTTTCTGTTGTGTTCACTGACCATTAAAACCCTATTCTTAACTTATACAACAGTTTCAAGGGTGAAGTGAAAGCTATTCTGATGCAAAAGATAGATGGGGAGAGAGGCACCCTAAGGGAACCTGGATTAGAAGTTTTAAAGACATTTAAAGGTTCTTTCTCTCTATTCAGCTAGTTTTAGCTGTGGAGTTTTTGATGCTGTGGACAAACACTATAGTCTCTCATTGACTAAGGTGGTGAACCTCGTAAAAGAGGTCATGATCCACAACTAACCGCCCCCTGAAGACCCATGCCCTGATTTCATAAGAAAAAAGACAAAAACTAATGGAATGTATCTCTCAGCTGCTTCACATATTGTTTCAGAATCTTTTGTTGTTGTTGTTTTGGCTTCTTACTGGTTCACAGGCTGTGATCATATGGAGAAATTATGTGCATAAGGACTGGGCTCTTAAATCTATTATTCCTGAAATAGCAAGAATAGTTAGCTATTTATCTCTGGTTTAGAAAATGTATTAGCCTCTAGTATTCCGTTCAGGACCCTGTCATTTAAAAGGGAAAAAGTTGCAATACAGTGGATATCAGCCATATCAAAACTGTGGCGCAAGTTAACCTGTCTCTGATGAAGAATGACTTCGTATTGCTTTCAATAAAATTTATTTTGTAGATTTACTTATTTACTATTATTTGCTGCCTCAAGTGACTTAATATCATAATTAAAGGTATCTCATAGGTTAAATATGTACAATATTAAAATAAAATTGACTAAAATTGCAACATCTTAAAAGAGAGAGAGTGGGGATACAAATCAAGGGCTGGATTCTTTCTTCCCATCCCCAGTTCAGGTGGTCTGAAGACATTGTATCATGGCTGCTGTTTCAGAGAAGGGAAGCCTACTTCCAAACCCCATTCCTGCTGCCCTCAAACAATAGTTCCAGGACTTCATCTTCTCAGAAGAGGGAAGTATTTTTCTGCAAGCAGAGGGAGGAAAAAACAATCATGGCCACCATCCTCCTGAAAATGGAGAAAAGAACTGCCCTTTTCCTGCAAAAGAAGAGGAAAAGGCTTACTTCTAATTTGCTGCAAATCAGAGTGAAGCTCTTTTCTTGGGAAAGGGGTGGTGCCTCGAAGAGAGAACAGGTCCCTATGAGGGACTCACACTCCTGTAGGTTCTACTCAACCAAATCAGAGATTCTCCATGCCTATTTATTCATCCTGTCTTTCTAAAGATAAAAATATGTAGGACAAATGAAAAGATCATTGGCCTGAATGATATGGCATGGTACAGTAAAACAAAAAGGGAATATTTCCAAGCAGAAGAGAGGAAAGCACAAAAGCTTGAAGTTCAATAGAATTCATTCTCATTATATCAAGTAAAGTTATGTTTTCCATATGATCTGAAATACAGGTAATAATCCTGCCAATTTGCTATTGAAACTTTAGTACTGGAATCTCATGTTTCCATTTTGTTTTTGTAATCCTGGTAGTTCCTTTTATAGCTTTTGTTTTAAAATATGTATCAAGGATTGCATTGCTGTTCAGTTCAATTTACTCATGGAGTTAATACGCATGTTTTTAAATAAACATCTTTTGTATTTGCTATGTTTTAGTGATAAATGAGATAAGCAATAAAGTACATACTGTATACAGTACTAAGTATTATGAAACTAACAGATGATTTCAGATAATTGAAAAAACAGAACCATGAATAGAAAATAGACCACAAAGCTTATGTCTGAAACAGTGGAAGTTAATAGAAATAACAAAGACAACTCAAATTAAGGGCAAAGAAAATAATCTTGACATCAGATTCATTATTTTTCCACAAATAATTTTTGTGGTTCTATAAAATGTGGAAATCTGACATTTATTGATCTAGCCATTCCTTCAATAGCTGCACTGATTTTCTGATATTGTGAGTTTCAGGCAGATCAAATCACCCAAAGAAGATCAGATGCATATCTGATGTAGATTACATAAATATTAATTTCTGATCATTGTTGTGCTTACCACATTTGTTATCCACATGCTTTTGACCCAGGCTGCAGAGTTCCTGCATATCTACTGCCCTGGGAGGCTTTCGGGCCACACCATGATCTACACCAGAGAGGCGAATATGGAACTGCTCTTTGTTGATGACCTTCCGCAAAGTTCTGATAGCTTTACGAAGCCTCTTCTCAGTCCTTTTACGTGCGCAGCTCAAATTACATGTGTCTAGGAAAGAGCAGGTAGCAGTGATTAGGAGCAGAAAACTTGGAAGTATAGAACCACTAGGTTAAAAGAAGTAGTTAGTGCAACAACTGAGAAGGCAGCCTGCCTGTATTATAGCAACAAATATTGTACTGAGGTAAAATTTTCAAGGCACACAAAACAGACGTTAATGTAGAACAATAACATCTTAAGCCACAGTAGCTTTCTGATCATATGGAAAAGGCATACTAAGCTTCAAAACAGGAGATACTTTTTTTTCTTTTTTGCACAGAAATGGAAACGAAAGAGAGAACCCAAAGATCAAACTGCAACAAAGCTTTGTCAGAAATGAAGCCTTTCAGTTGTACTGTGGGTTCTTTTCCAACCAACCTGTCACCTCCTTTTGGTCTGTTTCAAGCTCAAAGTCTGCAGATATAAACATTTCTCTAGCTGCCTTCATTTTGCCGAGGTCTCCAAGAGTTTTCTTGCCAGAACTGCATGTTAGGTTTACATAGTAGAAGTTCTCCATTATTGAATTATGTTTCTCTGTGTGGACAAAATTAAAGGAAGCAGCAACTTGGCCATATATGTTACTGAGCATTTGCTAAAGCTTGATAAATGTTGCTGAGTAAATGGGTGTGGGGCTATATGATTAATTCCAGATGCTTACAAATGACAAACAACTGCAGCTACCAGTTCAGATATTTAGCATGTCACATACCAGCAAACTGTTCTGGAAACATTTAGAGTTATACCCCAAATCTGAGAAGAATTGTGAATCACTGCATCAACGCAAACCCCCAAATCCTATCAAGACATAAATGATCTACAAGATCAACCATTTTTAACCATCACTATCATTCATACCTGGTATTACATGGTGAAGAGCATCCTGAAACATCTTACTCTTTTTCAAGTTACATTTTCCTTGATTAAACTTAAAAGTTATAGATGTCCTGATGATAGAGAGATCTTCAGAAAGAAACAGCAGAGTAATTACTTTCAAATAAATTTAATTCTTTGCCAAAATCAAGCAGATAATATAGATGGCTTTCACATGCCACATTTAATTCTCTACCTATACGAGTTGTGTGTCTTGCCCCCAGTGCAACATGTTTTCTTCCTTTTATTATCTTATCATTTTCCTTTGCATTTGATGTTTTAAATCTTTGTTAGCCATCCAGAGCTGCAAGGTGAATAGGCCGCCGTATAAATGGAGTGAACAAATAAATAAATAAAATATACAAAAAAATCCTCATCTCAAGAGAGCCAAAAAATGAAAGCAAACCAACAAACCAAGCCAAAATATATAGCACACTGAAGTTATAGGAACATTTGAAGTAGTTGAGGAACTTGCAACAAACCACAATGTCTAAACCAAAGCCAAACAAATCAAATTATTAGTGGGTAGTATAACCAGATTATTATAATAAGCCATAATGGGGTTTGTTTTGGCTTACCATGTTGTCTAAACACAGACACTGTGGTTTGTTAACCACTGATGATAGATTATGGCTGGGTTCAGTTAATTTAGTAATAAAGCGTATAGCAGCAATTTTCATCCACTTTAATGTCAAATGATGAGTCCAAGCCACTAAAGAAGGAAACGTGTCACACTAAGCATGGATAAGCATGTTGTACCCTGAAATCAGTTGATTGCTCTGATATTCAAATCTTCTGATCTGAGATAATTAAAAGGTGACAAACTTTTTAAAATAAAATTAAAACAACACTACAGCTGCAGTCAAGTAACTGATTAAAGACCAGTTTGAAGGTTATATTTTTAAATATATGGGTTTTTTAAATCGCTTACAAAAGGCACACATGCAAGTGGTACCTTAAAATATTTATCCTATTTCTGTCCAAAATTTTCTATTTTGCTGGTTGCTGCAAGATGTGAAAATAATAAATTAAAACAGAAAAAGTTATTTTTAAGAACTGTTCAAACACGAGAAAATTTATGCAGATTAATTCACTAATTGAACAATATTTCCTTTATTGGCAGGCAGGCCTGTGAACAAACAAAAACAAAACAAAAACAAACCAGCCACATATGTTTAATATATTTTGGAAACATGCACATCAGATAATTACCTAAAGTAGTTGATTCATTTGGATTTTGTATTTTTTTCTTAGGTGAGAAAGGGTTGCCACATTTTATAGTATAGGAATCTTCCAGGCCTAAGAGACAGATCATAAGGCTATACAATAAAACAGAAACACATGCTAGAGCATTGCTGAAATATACCCCTGAAAGCTCACTCTAATGTAGCGACAGGAAAACTGTGAGCCTTCAGCTATTGCTGAACTACAGTTCCCAGCATGGTCTATATTAGCTGGCATTGTTGAGCATGTATAGTTCAGCAACATATAAAGGGCCACAAAACTACTTCACCCTTGCACTAATATATAAATCATCTTTCAAGATTACAAAAATAAGTTATTGTCACTATTACTGATAACCTATATTTATCGTAAATAATAAATAATTATCGTAATTATTTGCACAAAGTTGTAGATTCTATATACTAAAGGAGGTGGTGAAAGTTCTCTACTGTTGCAAGTTATTCAAAATCACTCTAAAATTGAATACAGTGAATCAGAAGTATTGTCAGAGGATCAGATTACCAATTTAGCAGGGCAGGCTCAACACACACAAGCACACAGTCTCAAATTGTCTTCTGAGTGCCTTATCTGAATTTTATTTAGTCTGACTTATGTCAGACAAACTATCCTTTTTCAAGGGCTCAAGTTCCCTAATACAGTTTGTAACTTGCATGTCTTCTTTCTTTCACCAGTGCCTTTGCACCTTCGTCTGTTCAGCAGTGTCTATCCCAATTTCTTAGGTACAGTTTGCGTTAGATAAAATCTATGTTTAACAATACATGTTTATAGTTTGGGATTGGCTGGCAAGCATAGTGACAATGAATGTTCTTTATCTATGGTGCTTTTTTCTTAGAAAACTCAGATCTGGCATTGATCATATATATTACCTATCATGGTACCCTTTTGGTATGTGAGATTACTTACTAGAATTCCCATCAAAATACACTGCAGTTTTGGAATTATGGAATTCCAATAGAAGAGAATATATGTAGCTCATGATTCAACTGTGGAGTCCTTGGTCCTCTCAAAGAAAACATAAGGCAGACAATCATACCACAGACCAGAAGAACACAGAAGCAGAGCCAACAAAAAGCAGAGGACAGAGCAGCCCTCAAAAACCTAAAGAAGGACTAAATCATCACCATCCTCCAAGCAGCCAAAGGCTGAACTACAGTTATCATGGACAGAACACAATACATACAAAAAGCCAAAGAATTACTGGAGGACAAAGAAACGTACATCTCAGTAAACACCAACCCAATACAGAAACTGGACAACCTGGTCAAGAGAACCCTCAACCACATAACCAAGAAAGGTCAAATAACAAAAGAAGAACAGTGGCGGATGAAAAGCAGTGGACCTGTCCTGCCATGCTTCTATGGATACTCAAAAATACACAAGCTTGACATACCTCTTCATCCAATTGTATTGTTATCAAGGACCTCAACATACAACACAGCCAAAAAACTTATAAAAAAGCTTGGACATCTCACAGAGGGGAGCAAATATTCTATCAACTCCCTACTACAGTGCTTTCAGAAAAGCTAAATTTCAGAACTGTGAGTCAAGGGATGAGTGATGATTTTTACATCTGGATCTGGAATCATGTGATATAAATATGGACTTAAATGCTTTATTATCTCCTGTACAGCAAGAATTTGAAGTGCAGGAACCATGGGCTCCACCTGTTGGCATATTTTCTAGCACAAACCCCAGTGAAATTATTAGATTAGTGAGTGGGAATTATTGAAGCAATGAAATCTTACTTTTCCCCCACACTAGTCAGAGGGGACAATATTAGACAATATTTCAGAATTTTATGCCCATTACCCAGAGAGCTATGGAATCATCTTCAATGGAAAGTCATGTTGCTAGATGAAAGAGAGAGAGAGAGAGGGAGGGAGAGAGAGAGGGAGGGAGAGAGAGAAAATCACATATAGAAGAGGCTAAGTCTTTTCTTTTTTAGTCTTTCAAGGATTCTCGTACTTTACAATTTCAGGTTTTATGAGAAAAGTCAACCATTTTATCATAGGTAGATAGATAGTATCCAAGAGATTTCCAGGGGCAGGAGCATATGGCAAGTGGCAAAACAATCAGTAGTGGTAAAAGAGCCATACTTGGATATATTTGGGATTCAGTCACAATTTTGCCAAACCATTTAAGACCTTGCAACTGGAGGTAAATGGATCTAGCATAAACAAAAGGTATTTATTTGCTATATTTTTATACCACCATACTCCACAAAGACTCATAAACAGTAGTGAACCTATTCCTTGAGATGACACTGAGATCTTGGAGACTGTGTATCTCCTCTGATGCTATTTTCAGAGCATCCTTTGTTCTCAAATGCAGGTAAATATACACACTTGAAATGTGGGATGGGAATATTATTTATAGGTTGAAAGATCTGACAAAATCACTTTGTCTGAAGCTAACGCCAGAAAGACCTAAAAATAGAAGAAGATGAAAGTGTGGTTTCATTTGATGTCACAGCACTCTTGACGCCCATAGACCCAGAACTAGTGAAAGAATCTATGGCAGCAGTACTACACAACACATCTGACCTAGTCAAATGCACTAAGATCGAAATACCCAGAATCATGAACCCCATCAACCTCTGCCTTACTACCTACTTTCAGTTTGATATCCCAGAAGAGAAGCTGCGTAAGAACATTACTCAGACAAGTACAAACACACTGCAGCAACTCAGAACACCAAAAAAAGGAAATAGACCATCCATACAACACCTTCCAACAAAGTGGATACCCACACAACTTTATCAAAAAGTACCTGACCACTGAACCCACTACAGCACAACCAACACAAGCTATGAAAAGAATAACACTACTGTATATCAAAAACATCTCAGAAACAACTAACAAACTATTATAACCACACAGCATCACCATAGCATACAAACCAACTAAAGCCCTCCAAAACATCTTAAGTAAACCAAAAGACCCAGTAGCCCAAGAAGAAAAAATAGGAGTCATCTATAACATACCATATAAGGACTGTAACAGCCATTATGCAGGACAGACAGGCAGAAGACTAGCAGAGTGTACCCATGAACACTAACTAGCAGATAGAAGACACGATGAAAACTCTTTAACCTCACAACACATGGACAGACTCAACCATGGTTTCAATTGGGAAACTGTGAGCATCCTAGACCAAGCTAAATCCAAAAACACTAGGGAATTCCTGGAAGCTTGGCATTCAGGCAAGTAAGCCGTCAACAGACACATAGAGATGAACCACATTTACACACCATTCAAAACAGACAATAAAAAAGCTAAGAAGGAAACAAAAAGACCAGAAAACCTCCTCTCCAGCAGCCAACACCCAGATAAGCAGGAATTAACACCAGACAAACAATCAAGCAGAAAACAATACCCTAATCAGGGAACTACCAAGAAGAAAACCACACCCCCACCAACACTGGCAGGGCAAGCTTGTGTATATAAACAGGGAGCAAACTGCACATTCACTAGCACTAATGATGTTACCTAGCCAGGTAATGAAATGTCTGCAAGCAAGCAACCAAGCTCAGAGAGCGCCAAGGACTCCACAATTATGGAATTTATAGTCTAGAGTATTTGGGATGCAGCAGTTTAAGGAAGGTTGCTGTAGTAAATTCCAAACTGAACTAGAAATTCCATCCAAATTCTCCCAGCCCTGTGGCTCAGAGGACATATTTAAAAGTTCCACGTTCTCAAATGAGAGATGAACTTTTAAATAATGAAATTCTTCCCTGGCTCAAATTAAAATCCTAGGCAGAGAGGATCTCTCAGTCCACACCCTGTGTTTCCACTTTGTTTCCTACTACTCCCTCACCATGCAAGTACAGTTCCATTTCCTTTTTTCTTACCTTTAATCAGTAGAAGCAAGAGGGATTTTTGCTTCCATCTGTTTTTTCCATTGTCCTGGCTAGATCACCAGGATTCATACGAAAAAGGCCTTCTGAACTACACTAGCTTGACCAACTTACATTTTTCAAAATATTCATTATTCCAGTAGGCACAGTGGAAACCACAGAACTTTAAAGCCCCACATATCTTTTCTATCCTTGGGCAAATCTTAGAATTATTCCATAAGAAGTATGCAACTCCCCAATATCTATGGTCTGCTAACTAGTTGGTAGATGATGGTTTTACCTTCAAATGAAGGCAATCCAGATAAATTATAATCGATAATACTTCTAGTGCTAGTACTTTGTTGACACAGTAATGAAATATATTTTTATTACAGCACTTTTATAGACAATATTTTAAAAATGCTCTGTGTTGCCATCAATTGATTTCTATGCCAATGGTGAACAATTTGCTGTTCTTTCTTTCTATAATACAAATCTACCAGTTTATATAAAGATTATGCTTCATTTCATGAGCAACCATCAAAGGATTCTTGGAAGAAAAAGTTTTCACATAAATTTGTAGAATAGAAAATGAATACTACTAAAATATATGTACAGGTAGTCCCTGGGTTAAGAATGCCCAGTTTACTGATGACCCATAGTTAAGAACAGAGCCTACTGTAGCAAAATTCAAGTTAAACACACGATTCGAGTTAAATTCACAATGTTCGAGTTCATTACACAATATTACTTATACAATAATAATGTTTTGGCTTACATACAAATTCAACTTAAGGACAGACCTTGGGAATGGAACTCATTCTTAAACTGGGGACTACTTGTATTACAAAATGAATTCTCCTATAATGTATATAAATAATCTAAATTTAACTTAGGAAAAACACTGATTTGGTCACAAATATTTTAAAAATATTATCAAAGTTATTCTTGTTTCCCTAATTTAGGAATAATAATAATAATTACAATAACAACAACAACAATAACAATAACACCCCCTCTGTTCTGCATGACTTACCAGAGGTAAAACGGACATCTGAGGGGCAGATTAAAAAGCATCTATCCTTTCCACCAGTCTTAATGCAGTGCAGAGATACTTTGGGGAAAAGGACATCAGGCAAGGGCCTTTCTATAGAGCAAAACACAGACACTCACAGGACAAGAAAGCTAACGGCAGGCATGGTTCTAAAATGCAAATATGAAGGTACATGTTACATAATCACTATCAATCTGCACTTCTGCTATTAAAAATACTGGGAATGAAGGCATACACACACAGTATATCATAAAAAGCTGGGGGCAAGGGGGTCATGCAGACAACTGCAAAAGGGAAAACAGCCTGGATTAAAAGCACAGGAAAGAAAGCATCAAAGACCCGAAAGTATCTCCTGTTTTTGTTTTGTTTTATCAACTAATTAGAAGCAATGTAGTACTATAGATCTACAATAACTTTTAAGAGACCTGAATGCAATTTGGAAGACCATTCATAGTTTTAGTCTGCATTGTTCCAAGAATCTGGTTGGCCACATGTAATAGTGTAATAAATGGAACATGTACAGACACATTGTGTACATTATGGGAAGTGCACAGCCTGCAAGTGGTCCAAAGCTGCAAAAGGATTTGGGGCTCCGAATCTTACCCACACAGTCCTTTTTGTTCCAGTGTAATTTATACCCGGCATTACAGTGGCACTGATAGCTACCCAGTGTATTTATGCAGATATGCTGGCAGCCTCCATTGTTCATGCTACATTCATTGATATCTACAGAAGAAGAATGGGGGGGAAAAGTTGGTACTGTTCTGAATCTAGTCAGCAAAGAACTGCACATGGATAACTCCTGCCAGGCACATAATACATAAAAAGCTAAATATTTTTTTCTCCAATGTGGAAATTTTAATACTATTGCCAAAATCATAAAACACACATATGCATGCATACATTAGCTTTTCCTTGGAAACCCCTTGCAAAATGTTCAGGACAAATCACTGGTGCCCAATTGATTGATTGATTATGCGCCATCAAGTTGCTGTTGACTCTTAGCAATCATAGATCCGTACAGCCAAAATATAACAAATTTGCACAAAAGGACACCTTACTGATTCTCAGCAACTTTCATCAAAACTGAGGATGGGGTAGGGTATTTGAATGACCACAATGACTCACAGTGAAGAATCAAGCTTCCCCTGAAATAAAATGTAGGGATTGCCTTTCTCTCAGAAAGGTGGTCACCTTGAGTTGCTTTGCATTTAGGTGAACTAGGGTTAGGGGAATAGGGTTAGGGAAATAGGCTTAACAATAATGAAAAACTGATATAGACTGGGGCAAATCTCTGTGTGTGATGCAGTTCACACTGTCTGGTTCATACTCTTCCTGGAGCCTGTTTCATCTAGTTTCTCCACAGTTTATTTTATCTTCTCTTTTAAAGGTAATTCATTTACCTCACCTCTACATATAACAAACATTATCCATTTCTTAAAACCATTCTGGGTTAGCATCTAACCTTGCAGATAATTATCACATGCCATAATTCGTGTTACCAGCAGTACTTTGCAAGCATGATCTGCAAAATCCAGCTCTTAGTACCCAAGTGTGGAATGCAACTGTTTGTTCCAAAAACCACAGCTGCTTTCCAGTAAAAGTAAAAAGAAAAAGTTGTTTAAAGGAAAAGTATACTGCGTGCACAGCGTGGCTTCTACTTCAAACCACCCGAAAAGTAGAAAGGCAAATAATCTGAAAAATCTGTGGCACTGGGCTTGAAATGCACATTTCCTATTCATGTTGAGATCACAGAAGTAGAATTCCAAAGAAAATGCCAGCAATAAGTTTATATACACTCACCACCACAATGTGTGAAGCCAAAAAGAGTGTATCCTTCATTGCAAATACATTCAAAAGTGCCTGGATGATTGATGCACAAATGGTCACATGTCCTTTCAAAAGAACATTCATCAATGTCTGCAATTTTAAAGGGACGCTTTAGTACTTCGCTTTTTATTGAGGAGACATTAATGAGCTAGGAAAGCTGAACTAAACGGGGAGGATAAACTAGTCTCATAAAAACACACTGGAAATATTTATTTATTTGAATTCATAAGCTGCCCAACTCCAATGGATTATGTTAAGTTCACAATGTTAAGATCACAATGCAGGTCATATATCATGCATGTCAAAGTACTGAATTGTTGCTCTCAAACTGAATTCTTACTCTTTCTTAATCTGAAACATTTTTTGTTCATTTAATTTCTTGCATTTCAAGAAAATACTGTACTATTTTAATCACACCATTTGCTATAGAACATGTACCCAGCTGTACATTACATATAGATGTAGTATTAACATAGTTTTTGATTTTCCTATATTATTTAGAAGAAGATTCTTCCCATAGGTAAGGTTAAAAAAAAAGTAGCAAGGAGAATGTCTTACCTCACCCTCCAAATCTGCTGGTGAAACATCTGTTTCTGCCAGCAGCTTTTGAGGTCCTGGATGTGTATTTCATTGCATATAAGGAGGAAAACTTATGTGGTGAGATTGTTTCCATCTCTGCTGACCTTCCGGAACCCCTCAAAACCTGGTTGTGTCTTATATATGATAACAGCAGCAAAGCTTTTATACGCACAGAGGTGGAAAGATAAGACATTACCTACGGTGGAGGAATGGATGGTGAAGATGATGGAGTTGGCTGAGATGGCAAAATTGACTGCCTTGATTTGAGATAAGACATTATGTAATTTTAATGCTAACTGGAAACCTCTTTTGGAATTTTGCGGGAAACAGAAAAAAATGAAATTATGTTCTTTGGGTTTGAAGATTAGAAATAATATGAGTTAATAAAAATAATGGAAGTTATATTTTAGAGTAAGAGTTTGATGTATATTGTTATTTATATCTGTTGCAAGGAGGGTCGGAAGTCAATTCTTTTTTTCCTTTGTTGTTTCTTTCTTTTTCTTTTCTGCACTTTTGATCTTTACTCTTTTTTCTTTTTTCAATTTTCTTTCTTTTTATTCTTTCTCTTAATATTAGTTTTTGTTAGTTTTTACTGTTCCTTTTTTTAAAAAAATAATAAATTATTATTAAAAAAAACCTCAAGGGAATGGTGATTTGATGAGATGGCTCCATTGTTCATAATATCTGATGCTCTCCTAGCCTTTTAATAATAATACTAATGTTTGTAATTGTTGAGTTTTTTTAAATATTATTTTTATGGCTATATTATACCCTGCCCAGAGTCACGTTTTGTGAGATGGGGGGGTCATATAAATATGATAAACAAACAAATAAATAAATAAAGCTGCTTTTGAGGAATGAAAACTGTAGGAAGGTAGTAGCATGGTATCTTTCTCCACAAAATATCTGTTCCCAACCACCATTTGGAAGTAGCTTTTCCAGAGCAAACAGGGCAATTAAAGCAGGCACATTATGAACACTTTCTATTTTTTTCCCCCCTTAAAATTGCTCTGCCTAATTAATACCTGCTAGAATTACTCTTCAGTGCTTAAGATCTAAGAAGGCTGCCCAAGCAGGACTCGGCCATGGGATACTCCCACTGGCAGAAGAAGAAAGGCGCGTGTTCCTGATTCCCTCTGCCTTTGCCATCCCTATTCTCCCAAATATGTTCCAAACGTTTGATGAAAAGGCTGCAGTGGGAGGAACAATCAGTTAAAATAATCTCCCTCCTTTTCCATCAGTAAGAGTACCCATGAGTGAAATTCTGCTAAGGAGACACTCTGCTGATAAAGCATTATTCAGGATCCAAGTCCTAGATCTACCTGCAATCAAAAGAGTTTTAGATTATGGACAGCTTGCAGCTGGAGAGTGGTATCAGAGGCTGAAATATGAATTGTGGGGAAGATATGCATGAGGACTATCATTATCAGCTTGCACAAGTTTTAAATTTTTATATTTAGCCTTGGATTTGTATCCATATTTGTCTTAAAAAGATAACTTAAAAATTGTACAAAAGGGCAATGATAAACTATCAATATGTCAAGGTAAACTATCAACATGTCTGGTGAGAATATATTCAATCCTTAAAAACATATAAGGCTATTTTCACTCAAAAATGTGTACATTCAACACATCCTCAGCAAGAAAGAAAATATTTGTCATGTTTCATCTTAGAAGAATCGAAGCAAGAGTTCTATTGATAGCAATCTATTCTACTTTCTGAAAGTTGTAGTTAATTATGGTTCCCAGATGGTTATCCAGAAAGTGAATTACACTTGCCAAACAGATTAATCTCTGCTTATTATCATTTTACTAAATTACTTCATGGTAATTAATCATTCTGCTGTTGTAAACATAATCCAAAAATAGTTTAAATCTCTCCCTATGTCAGTGTTTCTCAACCTTGGCAACTTTAAGATGTACGGACTTCAACTCCCAGAATTCCCCAGCCAGCAAGTATACTTATTTTTTACTGCTTCCTCCCACACATACCTTGACACAATTTTTCATCAGTTAATAACTTAAAACCTTTTTTGCAGCTGCAATCAAAACTACCAATTGTATTTTTACAAAAATGATCACATCCACCATTACTGGTCTGGCATTCATCAATGTCTGAAAGAAAGAAAAGGGATGATAAGTGACATAATGAGCTTCATTTCCTTTTCCTGAAAGGTTTTAAACATGTAAGTGTCATAACCTTGAAAGCAAATCAGTCAAGAGTCTTTTAGTGTAAGAAGTATACAAGACCTAAGTGATATTTTCCTTCTAGTTTTGCACTATTTTTTTAAAGTATCTTCTTTAGAACAACTGTTTTGTACCACCACAAAGTTTAAAATGTCATTACAGATAGTCCTCGCATACTGACTACTTGTTCAGCAACCGTTTGAAGTTGTGATGGTGCTGAACAAGTGGTACTTACGACTGGCCCTCAAAGTTCTGGCCGTCGCAGCGCCCCCCACAGTCACATGATTGTGATTCAGGAGTTTGGCAACCGGCTCGCACTTATAACAGTTGCAGTGTCCCATGGTTATATGGTCGCCATTTGCAACCCTCCCTGCTGGCTTCCCACAAGCAAAGTCAATGGGGAAGCCAGCAGGGGAGGTTGCAAGTCACTTTGGTAAGACTCCCTGGCCTCCCTGTGCTTGTGCCACACCATCCAACCCCTGGCCTCCCTGCGTTAACACCACACCATCCACTCCCCAGCCTCCCTGCATTTGCAACACACTGCACCACCTATCCCTGGCCTTCCTGGGCTTGTACATGGCCTGCACTGGGTCTCCCCCAACTCATGTGGGGCCTGCGCTGATCCTCCCAGGTCTCCCCCACCCCCCACTGTACCCCTGCAGCACCCCTGCACTCCTTACCTGGGACTCCTGCCGCTTCCCGCTTAACAACCTGTGTGTCTTGGGATTACAACAGCAACTGGGACTGCCGTTGCTAAGCAATGCAGTCACATGATGTTGTGCTTTACAACCACATCACTTAGCAACAGCAATCCTGGTCCCAATTGCTGTGATAACCCAAGGACTACCTGTACTTTTTTTGCATGCTATAATTCATTATAGCTATTTACATTCAATTTATATATATATTTATGGGCGAAAAGCAAAAACTTTATAAGGTAAAAATAAATATAAAGGAATATTAACAATGAAAATGTAGAGTAATTAATGGAATAATAACAATACCTAATCAAATAGCAATGTAAATTCCAAGTTAACCACTCCAGCATTAGATCCAATTTTTCCTTAGAGCAATTGCTACTGAACAGAATTTAGCAACCTTCCTTACTATTTTAGAAAAATTGATCTCCTAGTGAAAAGCAGGCATTATTAGAACAGAATGCCAAGATGGGTACATGTGATAATGCTGCAGAACATTAAGAACGGAGTCAGTTGATCTCTCTGAACACGGTCAGAAGTGGTCTTGTAGAGGAGTGCCTTCCAAAATCATAGATGGTATAGTATTACCTGAAGCCAAGGAAAACACGTTTCTCTATGAAACGGAGAGAATATTGAAGATACAGTTGGCCAGAACAAGCAGTCCACTGCATATACCACACTTGCAGTAATGGAAGGCTAGACTTCATTCTTTCTGTAAATTAAATCCCCCATACTCTGCTGTATCTCTAATGATACTTTCTCCCTTGCTGGAATGAGAATTAAGCTGAAAGGCCACAATAACTCAAGTCTGTCCCTATATTCTGTTTTTCTGAAGAAATAAACTTGTCAATGAGAAGTGTATGAGTGTGTGTGTGTGTTTCACACTTTAATTTTAACCAGTATCTTAACAGACAAATTCTCAAATACATCTCTATAGAAGAAGTAACCACTTTCAAACACAAGAGAGCATCTGACACATGGAAGGTGGCATGAAGCATACCTTTTATAAATATAATCTGGGTTGCTTCTAAAACTCTTAAATATTGCCATCTGCAGGAACGGAGCATGTGATGAAACAAACTTCACACCTTTTGTACTTGTGATGCACATTGTACAATGCACACTTTGTCAATTTTCTGTTATTGTGCTCTTTCCATACCAATTTCTAGTCATTCTTTTATAAGTCCCCCTCATTCAGTGCCATCGTAATTTCCAACAGTCACTGAATGAGTGGTCATTCAACGAGGACTACCTGTATTCTCTTAATATTTCATCATAAACAGTTGAATCAATCACGCTTTCAGATTCTTTCCCCATTTGTATATATGAACAGAGTTATGTTTTAAAAATATACTCGAATAAGTTGTTTTTCTAACCAGATATTAATCAGCCATCGTTCTTATTTATTTTACGATCTCCAGATGGCCTAATCAATTTTTCTATATTCTCATCTTGTTTGTACCCATTCTTTCATGACACTTAATAGAATAATTTTTTCCCCAGAAAGTATCTCTAGTTTTTCCATTATCACCATTCACTGGAGACTGTTATGCAACTCCTACCAACCTATGGGTTCCTATACATATGCACCCATAGCAACCTAGATGACACAATTTCCTACTTCTCAACTTACATTTTAAGCTCTATTATTCCTAATTAAACTTACTGTAGCGAGTAAGAGGATGGCCTTGATGAAAGGAAGGAAGATCCATTACCAAGGCAATGAACAAATAAACATGGCCTAAGCCCATACCAAGAAAGGGATTTACAAAATCATCTAAGGCAGTCCCCCTTCCCCCAATTCACATGAAAATAAAAGAGGGAGGAGGGGAAGCATATTCAGACTTGCAAGATTCTGTTACTATAGCCATTCTGATAAAAGTAGTTTTAGGCCTACATGGCATCTTTTTCTTGATCTGGTCTACCTTGAAGGGCTCATACTTACTCCTTCATTTTCCTGCACATATTCATCAACTCCACTCTACAAGATCAGACCACCTTCATTCAGCTTTATTACATCCTCCCCTCATCCTTTTTATTGGTTTCAGACACACCTCATATCTATTTTTTTCTTTTGCTTCATGCATTCATGCTCTTTACCATTTATTCCTCTTATTTTTCAAATCTCAATTGGATATATGCTATGTCATTACCAGATAGGCTATAGATGCTGTCCTCCACCACCAATCATAGTTCTGGTACTTGAGGTTTTAATATAATATTTTTTGTAATATGGGGAAGATGTAGACAAAGTTATTAGCCTTAATCAGGTTTGGACCACTAATGTCTATTATCATTTTCTAGAGGATATATAGCATTTGGAGATATGTATCATCTTGATAAATCAGTGAATTTAGTATCTAGTCAGACCCAACATAGCATTTATGATTAGAAGGAAAGTATTTGTTCAGGATTGCTTAATACAGATTAATTTAATTGACAAAAATTATAACAAAACCTGAGTTTCTACTCTTGCTTTGTAAATTCAACTCACATCAATTATAAGAATCAGCTTATGGAGAAACTGAGAATTCTGTTCCAATAGGTATAATTACATCATTCTATCATGCACTCACTCTTAAAGAAACAGAATCACCTCCCGACCCAAAAAAGGCCAGAAGATTGACTTAAGGCAGAAATAATAGCTGATGAGCTCCTATGGAGGGTAGACATTTCAGTTTTTGTTTCATATTTAGACAGTAAGAGTACTGAGTAGTTTCACTTTTCAGGACAAAATATAACCTTTGTTGATTTAGAACCACTTTGCTTCTTATGGGAAGATAACATTGCTGTTTGACCACCTTTTTTGCAAACATTGCAACATGAACAGGAGACCTGTGTTTCTGCCCACATAATTAAATGGCTGTTAGTCGTTTTCATAGTATGAGAAGTAGCTGTTATCTATAGTTGTTTTGTTACTGGATGATATACGTGCAAATAATTTTGTTTAAGTTTAGTCTGATATATACAGAGATGGTCCTCTGCCTCTAAGCTCTAGTGTTGTATTAACACAATACAACACTGTGATCACACTGAACTGAATGCAAAAAACAAATTGAAGTTTACACACAAATATTTAAGTATAGGAACAATCAAAGCAACTCCTTGTATACTGCTTTCCCGTTTCAGTTTTTTTTTTTTTTTTACTGGCTTAGCAAAATTATACTTTTCTGGAATTTTAGACAAAAATCCTCTGCAGATATAAGTTTTGCTTGCACATTGCAAAGAAGACAGAACTCTACCTTTACATGTCTTCCCATCAAGCTGAAGAGTAAATCCAATAGGACAACTGCAGTGGACGCCTGTTGAAGTGTCTTTACAAGTACGATCACAGCCCCCATTATTTACTGCACAAGTTTCTAAGGAAAAGGAACAAAATTTGGCATTTGCAGAAAAGAAAAACTAGAAGAAAATTTAAAAGGAGATATTTTTATTTATTCAACAGAATTAATTCTAATCTAATACTAATTTTAAAAGAAGATACAGAGACTTTTTTCCAATAGAAGACGGTATCTGTAGCTCAGGGTTGAACTGTGGAGTTCTTGGTGCTCTCTGAACTAGGCTCAAAGAACACCAAGAACTCCAGAGACCTTTTTGCTACAGTTAACTTTAGCTTTAAAGTTTAAAAAATCCAAGATAGGTTAACTATAAGTAGAATCACCTACAGGTAAATATTTAATTTGGTTTCCATAGGAATCTGAGAAAATCCGTACTGAATCAGGCCAAAGTTTCTGTTCCACAAGCTGGACATGACCAACCCTTCCCATCTGTGTTCCCTAACAACTGATATTCAAAGTTTGGTATTCAGAAACATACTGCCTCTGATAACATATAAACTCTCTATAATCATCATGGCTGATAGACTTATCTTCCATTAATATATTTAATCCTTTTTTAAAGCTACTAGATTGACACTCAGAAGCATCAATTGCAGAAGTCCATAGGTTAATTATGGTCTAGTATGAGG
This sequence comes from Liasis olivaceus, assembly GCA_030867105.1. Lineage (NCBI taxonomy): Eukaryota > Metazoa > Chordata > Lepidosauria > Squamata > Pythonidae > Liasis > Liasis olivaceus. The sequence goes on along the minus strand of CM061349.1, from coordinate 92,697,387 downwards.
AAGCATATTTTTTCATCTGACCTGAATTTCTTAACATTTAAATTTTATCAGATATCCTTAGGTTTCTTCCTATCCAACTATACCAGGGTACACATATTTTTACACATCACTACTTCATCCCCTCTCACTGGCTCTTTTTTAAAGTAAGATGCTCCAAATATTTTATTTTTTTCTTATAGGGAAGTTGCCTTAACCCCCGACCACCTGGTTGCCTATTTCAGAAACTTTTAGGGCACCCAACTCCTTTTACAGCTTACACAACAACCAGAATGATACACAGTACTCCAATGTTACCAGATGCATTTATAAAGCAATACTGTACAGTAAGCCCACAATTTCCTGGGCTTTGGTTTACTAAATTTTGGATGCAACAGACATCTAGTTGCCATTTTAGACATCCATAAAATTCCACTGATTATTATATGCACCCCAAGACCATTTTATTATACATAACATCCTATTTGCCAATTTAACGGACATTCAGGTCTAATGGACATCCCTTTCCTCTGTTAAGTTCGTTAAATGAAAATTTTACTGTAGCATAATTTTCAGTTCCTTCTTCAATGATCCCAACATAGAATTCAACCATTCCACAGTAGCTACATACAAGCTGTTGTTTTTCACTAGGGTATCCATATATTTCCTGCATGTCAGTTTCTTTGCTGGGGCATATCCTGTTAATTAGCAGGGGATGTCATCTGCAGCAAGTGAACCTGATTGTTCCTCATAGTATGTAGATACTACCCAGCCACAGACTAATTTTCTCCTGCAACATCCTCAATAGTTTGTTGCTTTTTTCCAGAAAGTTGGCTTAATTCTACATGTTTCTGCAGATTTGAAGCAGAAGCTGCAACTGTAGTTTAGCACAATAGCACTGTATCTCTATGAAAAAGCACTACTGAATATATTACATGACAACTGGCAAAAACAGAGAACTTGACAGGTTCTGCAGTGGCAGGGACAATTCGTGCCTAACTGTACTGATCTGAAAGCAAATAGAAATTCCATTCATTTCATTAGGTGGAATGAGTAGGAGTGTATTTCCAGTTTCTGTAAAGTCATGCAAATTGCAGCAGTCATGTTGTGAGATGGCGTTTCATACAGCAAAGCTTGGAAATCCCTTACAGCCAACCATCAGACCTGAACATCTCTTTACCCATAAGCAGTCGCCGCTTCACTCGCTTGTCTGCATCAGCTCCTGCTGTAACATTGTTTTCAGAGATTTCTGTGGTAGCTTCTACTCTCTCTTGATATGGAAAAGAAAAAAAAAAAAGCAAATGGTCATGCATGGAATAAAACCCCCAATATTCTAGGCAATACATTTTAACTGAGGAAATAATTATCCACCAGCTTATCTGGTAACTTTGAGGGGGTTTTCATCATTTTCTGCCAGGTGACAGACATTATCTTTGTTTGAATTATAGGTTAACATTGGTTGGGTTTATACCCCACAGTACTGTGTACCATGACGTACAATAGTTTATCTGGTTTTGACCTGGCATGTTGTTTTTACCCAGCCATTGTGATTTGTAAACCATGCAGTATAGCTTAGCGTGTTGTATAAACCCAGCCATTTGTGATATAAGTAAACCATAGTTAAGTAATCATGTGTGATCCAGGTCATATATATCTATTTGATATCAAGCTATATAAAATAAAAGAAGTTACCCCAAAAATGAAGGACTGTAGAAAACAAGTTTTGTTCTGGCACAGTTATATCTGTATACTGCTAAATGTGTTTTGACTAAAAAATCTTCCTAGGGGATGAGTTTCCATCTGCTTATAAAATATATTAAGTTGAAGCAGCTTCTTTGGCAATCTTGTTTTTTTTCTCTCTGCCATAATAAAATGGTGCTCTATCATGCCCAAGTTTTCAGATTTTTCTTTTGTAAATATTATTTTTAGAACTATTCCATTCCTATCTCCTGCTGCCCTTGTAACACTGATGATCTCCCTTGTCATAGTTGTTATAGTCAATGAGCAGCAGGTTTAATTTACATAAAATGAATGCCTAATACAATGCATGATTACTTGTAGAATTCATCAGCAACAGGCTGGATAACCATCTCTTAGGGATGCTGTAGTAGTGGATTCCTACACTAGGCAGGTGATTGGGCTAGGGGATCCCTAGGATCACTTCCAACCTTTACATTCTATGATTCTATGTTGTAATGGCCAAACAGAGGATTTCTTGATATGTTGATAGTTTAATTCTTCAAGTGAAAGCACCAAGGTTCAAATCCATTGCTTATGTTTGAAGAACATACCTTGTTATTTTGTTAACAGCATTACAGTACAGATAATTAATGTTTACTCCACCCTAATCTTATATTATATAAGTAATACAGTATATAATACCTAATCTATAATGCCTAGTTTCTTGTATTAGTCTTATTAGTTACATATTTATTCCACCCTTGAGACCAGGGAATTTAGGGTGGCATTTCACCAGTGAAAGGAATTTGAACCAGGGTTCCCTGGCTAACTCCATCCCTATGGCTAATACACCATGCTGATTCTTAGGTATGTAGGATCCCACGTCAAGTGAGAATTTAAACCAGAAGCATAAAATTCTAGCAGAAGAAAAACTGTCGTTGGTCTTTCCCAAGTGAATGCTTCAATCTAATTGAAATAGGATGGAACTATCCACATTATTTAAAAGTTAACAAACCCATCCATCTCTAAAATAAATGTCAATTTATAAGAACAGACTACTAAATATTCTGTTGATATCCGTAGGAGTTCACAAAGGAGTTGGTACGGGAGGAACCTACACCCCTTGTTTTCTATGGTTCCACAAAGAATGCTAAAATATGTTTCAGGCTCCCTCCTTTCATTAATATTGTTATTGACATATTTATATTGCCAATACAGATATTAATGCAGAAGAGCAGCTGGATTGTTGAAGCAAACAGAATTCAAGCTACAAATCTGAAAAACTCCTAAGAATGGTAGGCAAGCTCTTGAGTTAATCTCTCAATTATTATATCAAAATATTGTAATATTTTAAAAGGAAGTTCATATTTTAATTAGTCAGGAGCATCATCATAGCCTATTGTGATGTGCATGTGCTGATATATGTATAAAAACAGACCCAGCGTGTTTCTCATCCATAAAGAAACTATTTGGATTTTCTGCAATTTTTAAGTAAACTGTAAATAAATCTGTATTTTTACTGAGAGAAATCATTCATTCAGAAACTGTATAAAGTTTATTCACAACCTATCTACACTTGATGTAGCAGAAAAGAAGTTAGATACCAATACATGTTTTTCCATTGGCATGCACTGTGTACTCTGGGTGACATCCACAGACAGGCCCATCTTCTGCATCTTCACAAGTGTGCTGACAGCCTCCATTACCATGGTTGCAAGTCACTGGAAAGTAAAGATCTAATTGAACTTCTGAAGTATTTATAAACTATATATCTTTCTGTGCTAAGTGACTCTCAACTTTGAATGTCACATCTTTGAGTCCTGTATGTTTGCAAGTCTATGAGCTACTTTAACAAAAAATTATCTATGTGTGTATCTTTGCATAATTCTCAAATCAACATCTATTATATTCAGGGGCAGCAATAAAATTAAGGAGTTCTGTTCATTGGCATTCTTCCTTTTAACAATTAATGTAATGCAATTAAAGCAATTATACTATATATAAAATTTTAAATCCATTAATTTAAATTGTATAAGATTGATGAGCCAATGAAAACCAAGTTACTATACTAATGTAACAGGCATGTTTTCCATTTGAGAATCAAACCTGATATTTAAGGATAGCACTTTCTCTTAGCCATGAGCCTCCACTTAAACCTGCAAGGTGTTGAGCATGACATTGTGATCAAAGCCTCACCCCTTTTGAATGTCTGTTGACATTGTACACATGTATAAAAGATGTGGGCCTTCAATCATGACACTCGGTCCGTCATCTTACCGATTTTGACACCCTTCTGTGGATACCCATGCTCTCAGCTAAACCACATGGATATCAAATATGGCAATTCTATTCCTGCCTATTCAGAAGTAATGCTGCTTAACTTAATTGTGTTATGGTAACTTCTGATAGATTGGTATATAGCATTGCAGATTAGTTCTCTGATTAGAAAATCACCTGAAGACATAATACATGAATTCAAGACTGGACACCAACAGTTAATTTACATCTTTGGCTACAGAATTCTATTCCAAAAGCTCTGGTTAAAATTCAGTTAAAATTCTACAAAGAAAGATTTCTTCTACAAAGAAAGATTTCTTGCAGTCTAAATCTCTAATGCATACCATCTACTGCATACTACCAATCATGCATACCATCTACTGCCTCTTAATTCTGATCATCATTAAAATTGTCACAAGGCAAAAGATGAACAGTGAAAATCCTTGAAACTAAGAGATGATCAGATAAACAAGGGAAGAAAGGTGCTTAGTAATTCCTTCTTATTTGAGGAGCTGCATAAGAATCAGCTATGTGTAGAATGTTGCATACAAATACAGTCTCTTTGGTTCCTGGCCAGTTCAAATCCAGGTCTGCATTCACAGTCCACTCCTCCTTTAGGTGCTTCTTTGCAGATATGGTCACAGCCATGATCTTTATTCATGCAGCTCACACCTTCTACAAAACAATCAATGTGGATGTATCAGTGTTTTCTGAGCTTTTAAAATACAGTCAACAGATTCTAGATATTCATCACCATTTAAGAATTAAGTGGGCCTTGAAACAATCTACCTTATATGAAAAAAGAAATAAAACTTATGTAGCAAGAGTAGAAGTTTAATATGCAGTACCCCCATCAAAGATTAACCATATTTGTAAACTTGTTATAATTTGTAAAGGGAAAAATGGCACAAATGGGGACATCAGTTTTGAATCAGTGTTATCTTCACAATATTTCATGGAATAGGATAGACTGAGAGAGGTAGGTAGGAAGGTATAGTAAGCAGAAGCTGGATACTCGGTATATTTCAAATATAGCACATATCTTTAATAAACACTTTATTCCTAATAATTACACACATTCTTGAAGAAGCCAGCCAACCAACAGAACTCAAGAACTTGAATAAACTTTTAGCAGAATATCAACATGGTCACTATACATACAAAAGGCATGTACACGACTGAGGCTTCCCCTCTCAATAGATATTGATGGATAGGCACTTTTGTGGCCAGTCTTTAGCTTAGACCAGATAAGCAGATCTGATTTTGGAAGATTAATTTATTGAAAGTTTGATCTTCCCTAAAACTCTTGCTACTCATCCATGAATTTGAATGTAAAATTAGGGAGAAAGTCACTCAATGACACTTTTGCATGTTTAAAAGAAATTGCTTTGCCGCCGTAAGTGAAAACAGTGAGCCAGGCAGAGAAACAGTACTGAGGTATCAGCCGTACCAGGTAGACCAGACTAAGAACCCAATGCCATGTAGGTCAAGACTACTTTTAGTCTACAGTAACAGAATCTTGCAAGCCTGAATGTGTTTCCCCTTTCCCTCGCTTTATTTTTGTGTGAACTAGGGAGGAGTCTGTCTGAGTTGTTTTCTCAAGTTTGTTTCTTGGATGAGGCTTAATCCCAATTTATCTGATCATTGCCTTGGTAGCAACTCCTGTCCTTCAAGGCCATTCCCTATGTCTTCTACATGAGGTCACCAGTACCACAATCACATGCATACTTACTCTGACATAAATTGTGCTGGTTTCAGAATCTCAAGCTTTATCCTTCTGTGCATCATTGCCTCCCTTAAGTCCCATTTTTATCTGTTTACCTTTCTCATTATTTTCCCATTTTGGCCACAAAAACCTCCTTGAACAACTAAGAGTAATTAAGATGATCTTAATATTAATCTTAATGTTATCTTAAAATTTACATTAAAACAGTACTCTACATTAATATGCTTTTTAGGGCCATTTCACGAGACATAACAAATTTGTATCATTAATGGCTTTACTGTATCACATTTTAAAGGAAAATACTGACTCCCCAGTATTTATTGTACTAGTATGCAATTCTCCTTGAAGTTCATCCTGACACCCACTAAACATGCTGAAACATATCCACCACATGGAGAATGATGCAGTCTGTTCTTTCCCAGTCTTAGATTGATATGTGTAAAACCTTCCTACATCTTCTACAAAAAGCATTTATACAAGGAAAGAGAACTGTTGGTTTATTGTTAGCTGCAGAAGGGGGAAATAATTCGTTCTAAATATGTAGACACATGGAATTATCCCTTATTCTGATTTCTTTCTTACAGTAGACTCAAGAAAGCAAACACATATTTCTTAAAGTATGGGTTTTTATTTAATATCTAATCAAAGGAACTTGCAGAAAGTTCACATTAAAGACTTTCTGTAATTTCTGATGACCATGCAAATCATGCCTCTAGTTGAACAGATTTCAATAAGAAAATCTTGATAAAGATTATAATTCTTTGGGAATATCTTGGTTTCTAACCAAGTTAAAATTTGTTTACCCTCCAGCCATTATGTCAGATAATGCAAAAATATACATGTACATATCAACTTCCCAAATCATGCAGCTAAAAGTCAAAGTATGAATAACTATTCAATGAGGAATCATTTTTACAATCTGGTGGGTGGGTGATAGATTTCCCCGTGAACTTCCAATTAGGAAAATAACTATCTGGAGATAGAACAGGCTTTTTTTTTAGCATTTCACATATGCAAACAATTATCCCTGTTTAATATAAGAAGGAGCAGCAAGCCTTCCAGATGGATGATTAACAAAAAAGAAACAGATTTGGATATATGTATGAATTCTGGAAAAGAAGAGTTCCCAATATCCATTCCCTTTAAAGGAAACATTCAGAGCAGAGGGAAAAGTCTTCTAAATCCACAGGACATTCAAAAAGGTGTAAGCAGACATGGGACTAATTTACAGACTACTTAATAATGTCGTGTAGTTCATGATGTGCACCAGGAGCTCCTGATTCCAGCTTGAAAATGGTGTAGTAGGTAATTCTGTGCTGTGTGGGTGCTACGTGGATGGATACTACATACTAACCACATTATTGTGCACTAAAAGGCAATGAATAGGGGAATTCCACCATTATCACCACCACTTAATGGAAAGTGGGATCCTGCTCTTATTCCCAATTTTTTTCCAGGGGGAAAAATCCTCACTTTTAAAATCCAGTACACACTGCCATACATGTCTCTCATAAATTTTTATATTGGATAACATGTTATTGGTCATGGGAACAATGGTGGCACAACCAAAGGCAGTACTTAAGACATTCAGAAAATTAAGTTTATACAGGTAGAAATAAAAAAGTAAATATAAATATTTATAAACAAATATTGTTGGTGTATGTCTGCTTATTTTTTTTTAATACTTTAAATGGAGTTGAGAAAGACACCATAAGCAATAAACCAAACTGATTGGAAATCTATTAATCCCTATTTAGAACACAGGCCAGATTAACTTCCCTGATTCCCAGTGGATATGAAACCAAATTCCATCTCCACAGCCAAATTTTACTGTTTGGAGAGATATATTTTCTTGGTAGAGCAGAACACTAATGCAAGTTGCAGAGATTTTATCACTGTTTCAAAATTGTTATATTATATATATATACTATATAACATGCTATATAATATAACTAGTGTTATATTATGCTATATATACACTAGTTGAGCTCAGTGTTGGGGCTGCTAATGTATATGATTTTTATATTTTAATATTTGATTGTGTATGTTTTAACCCTATTAGGGTAAACTGCCCAGGGTCCTAGGAGCTGAGCAATATATAAATGAATAAAATCACACTACTTCTCACTAGACTTCTAATACAGAACTACTCCAAATACTTCTCCTTCATCTCCCCTTCACTTTGTGTTTCTTTTTTCTTCCAGGTCTTCTGCTGAAGATGACCTTGGTAACCTACTCTTCATAGTCTAACTTGTGTCATTGCTAGGGGCTCCTCAAATTCACTTAGCTGATGCCCTCTTTTATTAAAATTTCTTTCAAACCAGGTTTGAGGCTCATTGGTGGCATAAGCCTGGAGAATGGTTCGTTCAGTCATTTCAAGGCTCCCTCCACATGCAAGGGATGTGTTGATCTGAGATCAGCAGTGCCCCTGCTTAACTCAACGCTGCAGGTCTTCTGGCAGCTTGGAAAAGTGAGCTGATTAACTCTACAAGTTTAGCGGAGTAACCTATACCAGAGAAAATGATACAATGAGAGTATCACAGCACTTTAATAATAATGTTATTGTAATATTTTATAGTAATTGTGGGTAATAATAATTTATTAGACTTGTATGCCGCCTGACTCTCAACAATTCTGGGTGGCTGTAATGAGCAGTGAGAATAACCTTGAGAGGCAGGAGGAAGAGCCACAGCCTAAAGAACAGTCTGATAAACGAAATCTGAATCCAAACCAGACATGTATTTTGAGCAAGTGTCTCAGAATTGACTCTCCCTAGTTCTCTGGAACATAAAGGCAAGGAGGAGGGAAGTGCTTTCAGACTTGCATGATTCTGTTATTGTAACCTTACAATAAAAGTAGTATTAGCATTCACAACTTTGGTTTCTAGGTCTGGAGTCCCTTGAAGGGCTGACATCGGCTCACAACAATCAAACAAAGAAATTACAGTAAAATCAATAAAACATAAACAATAAAGGGAGAGAGAAGAGATGGGGCCATTTGAATCTTGGGGGGAGGGAAACCTCATTCCAGAGGGCAGGCACTGCTACAGAGAAGGCGCTTCTTAAAACTTTTTTTTTTAAACTTTCTCTAAAACTGAAGGGCAGCTTCCCACTGAAGTAATTCTCATCTTGATTTACCTCCCACTTGTCTTTCCCCCCACAATTAGGTGCTGCTGAAATGAACCAAAGTAGTTTCCCTGTCAATAAAACAGGGAACAATTATAATCTGGAACTGTGTTCTAGATACCTTTAGATGCAAAGTACCACAGAAATTTCACACAACAAAAATATTTATGGAATAACCCATAACTGTCAAAGAAAAAATGGCTGTAGCTTTTCCACCAGTCATTAAGAAGCCCTTTTACTCTATTACTAGGTTTTTGGTATAAAAGTCTAGCCAAATCCATCAATACATGCTTTTGTATGCAATAGTTTTAAAATACCTTTCTTCTATAGGACTCCATTAAAACAGAAATTGTTACACACCACAGGGAAAGGTCTCCATCAAAGGATATGTCACACTTCTGATAGGCCTTTATTTCCAAGGGCAGCAGTGTATAATGCATTCCAAATCAAGCTGCCCCATGATTTGTGAATTAATATGAGTCTAGCTATGTATCTGCTTTTGTTTGCTATGTTTATTTTTGTTATGTTTTAGCTGTCCTTTGTTTCTGGCTTTTTATTTTCTGCATAGTAACATTATTTACAAAATAGAAAGAAAAGAATCTAGTTAGGTTTAAAGTCAGGTACACAGAAATATCTGCAGAATCACTCCTCATTAGATTTCACCCATCTCTTTCCTTATCCCAAGGAAAAACTGGGATTGACAACGTGTCCTTAGAAAATTCTGTAGCATTTTAATCAGCTATGCTTTCATTCCAACATACTTCTTCCAAGAAGGTGACTTTGACTAACAAAGGGATAGCTGCTATATTGCTTTGATTATTCTGCTCTACTGGTTCCTTGATTCCTTTCCCACAGTGAGAAAACTAGCAATACAATGATGCCTTCACTCCTCCAGAAACACAAAAGACACAGAAATCCATATTAAACCTGCAAATCACTATTTTGCTGTCAGTCCATCTTTTTGTATTACAAAGGATCACAAATTAGTCTTATTAACTCTTCTGTTGTGTGGCATTTGAAAGGTTCAACATGCCATGTGATCAGTCAGTTAGCTAAAAGATGTATAAAAAGCATTAAGAGAATTAACAGCTTAGCTTCTGCTAATAGTGTGATTTCTTTGTGCATATTCAGAAACTAAGGGTTATATTGTATAAGCAGGTACTTTGGCAACATTCACTGAAGACATACATTTCAAATAGGGAATTCTGAGTTATTCAGTTCTGCATAAAGAAAAAATCTTGCATTATTCTTGTGAAAGTTGTAGTGCAAAATAGTCACATGCTGAAATACTGCCTTTTACTAACCACAAATATATTCTGACTAGTTAAATGCCCTTTGATTGAAAGACAATTTGTAAAATTAAGTAAGAATTAAAGTTTTTCATATCAATAAAAATAACATTACAAACTAAGACAAAGAAGAACAATTAATACTATTTTAATAAAGACTTTAAATTTTGAAATTCAAAAGAAATCAACCTTATAGTGATAAGATTTTGATCAGGAGTAAATAATGCAAACTACTAATTCAGTTAATTTCCTGTCACAATCTTGGGCTTCTGTAAAATGAATGAGAATCCTGTAAACTGGTGCCTAACAAATAAGCAATAAGTTTGATTTTGCAAACTCATCATCATCATCATCATCATCCAGCTGCTCCATATTACTGATGGTTTTATCAGTACTGTACAAGCTAATTTTGTGTAGTTCTGAAGATTCTTCTCCAAAAAGTTAACAATGTAGAAAAATATCTGGAGAAAGGAGTTCTAAAGTACTCTGATCAAATGTAGATCAAACAAAATAAATGGGATGAGATTCATAGTGATCCCATAATAATACACAAAGAAATGTGATTTTATGCCTTTAATTAAAATTGAAAAGAGACTTGCAAAAAGGCTTCACTGTAATTTCCTAGTCAATATCTTCAGACTCTAAAAAAAATGGCTAAAAATGATCACTTCAAACATTATTTAAAAGACCAACTATCCGAGTACTTGAAATGGGGTACAGTTTGCACAGGTTAATTTATATTTATAATTATATATAATCATATAATTTATAAATATTAATTATATAAGCACATTTACAAATAATTATTCAGCCTTACTGAAGCTTCACAGAAAGCAATCATTCTGTTTTTTTCACCAAAATGAAATAATAAACTAATTTGCATCCTAGCCACAGGCCGCCCTAAATTAATTGCTTTTATTCAGTTACTGTTAATTTATAATAGTTGTGAACAGGGGGGAAGCACAAAATGGGATTGAGAATAGTCAGGAACTTTCACACACAAATCTTAAAAATGGAAACTTTAATCCCATAGTTGAGTGCTGAACTTTGATAAACTAAAAGACAAACCAGGAGACACCAATCAATTTTCCAGTTTCCACTAAATCTTTTTTATCAATTCCTCTTCAATTAATTGCTCAGTTTTATTAAGGTAACAGAGAAAGCCTCAAAAAGAAAGGGGAAGATATAAAAGCTAGAAGAGGAAAAAGTATAATATCTCTCCTGTTGCCCAGATTATTTAACCTTTAGTAAAGTCAATTAACAATATTCTTTCATTCTCATTCATCTCTCTCTCTGACCTTCTCTGCCTCTTCTGTCACTTCCCTTCTGTAAAGAAATAATTCCTAGCCATGCCACTAGGGTTACTTAAGTGCTTTCACTGGCATAAAAGGGAGCTTTTTTCCCTAAATTTAATCTTGAATTCACTTACAAACAAGATTTCTGCTGAACAAGATTGTAGGTTTGTAGCAATTTTACGTTGTTTATCATAGTGGCCTTTTAAATAACCTGGAATTGCACTCTCAACATCTATACATGTTAGTTGCAGTTCCCATGCTATAAAGGAAGGCAAATCTAATTTTATCTTGTTTTCATTTTTAAAACATTTTAGCTCATTCAAGCCCAGCTTTATTCTATATTTATCCTAAAAAAAAGTTTGTAGATTTTATCTTATTAATTTCAGCTAACATACACTTATTAACCATAGCTAGGAGTGGTGCTTCCCTGAAATAAAACTTATCACTTTAAAGCTATTGCCTCCAGGTCTCTCTTCCATTTCAGTCATTGGAATTTTTGATCATCCAGTTTCATTTCTGCACAGAGGAACTACTTCGCTGCCTTAAAATTAATAGTTTAAAATATCTCTTCTCTAAACGTTTCAATCACTTTGATTAGTGCTAATAAAATATTCAAAATATTCAAAAATATATTTCATTTCTTAATTGCAGTCAGTGTGCTTTTGAAGAAAACAAACCTCCAATTCAAGCAAAAACTGCTGCTGGCTTGTTGTAAACTTTGATTAGTCTAGGATCTTGGTTTAAAAAAGGAAATTCCCATGTTATCTCCTGCTGATTTCATTGGCATCATAAAAATGCAGTGCAGAGCTAGTGATGGTAGAACACAAATATGATCTTGTCTAATATTTGGAGCTTCCAACCATTAAAAAACCATGTGTGCGCCTGGTGAAGACCCAACTGTCCCCTACCTTATTTGCTCTGAGTAGGGACCTTTCATAAATGTAGTAGTACATATACTATATTCCCTTCCACACTAACACTGCACAGAACAGTCAGTGCTAAGCCTTTATTTTTATTTGTGATTAATTTTTGATTCACCAAATATGGTAGTCTCATGGTAAAACATAAAACAGAGTTAAGAAAATAAAATTAAAAACATAAAGCCAGGTTAATAAATATATTATCATAGGAATCTGAAGGAAGGGACAGAGGGGATCGAGTGGCAAAATGTGCACTGTGATCTTGAAACACAAACTCCACCCTTACATACTTGACTCAAACATTATGACATAAGTACAAAAGAGCAGAGTATTATTTTGGCATCATTTTGGTTAGGAATGGACACATATTAAAATGACAATTATATATACTTTTTCTTCTTAGCGTTTTTCCTGCAGGTGCAGGATCTACTACATTAAACATTAAAAATTAAAATCACAATTAAAAGCCTTTTAAAAAATTGTATATGAGATCATCTTAAATGCTAACAAGGAAGTAACCCAGAGAGGTTAAAAAAAAAAGATAAATTTCTTGCACTGATAGCAATGGATGCTGCTGTTGCTGCTTCTCCTCTGTCATTAGGGGATGACATGGAGATTCAAAAACAAGCACCTGGGATGGAGGTTTTAACCCCATAGCTGATGTGTAGTCATTTACATGGGGACCATACACATTTCTTTTGCAGTATGAAAATCCTCAGGATCAGTGGCATGCAACATACTAAACGTAACAGCTGGGTTCAAGCATTAAGCTATGCCATAATGTGGTTTGTTGGGTTTAGGTCAAAAGTAAAGTAAGCTACGTTTAAGCAAACTGTGGCTCAGCATAAAGTGGGCCAAGCTAGAGTGGTTTTTTATCCTGGTGTTTTGGGTCTTAATGCTCAGTTGAGAGCAAGTGTCAGGGCTCCATTACTAAGTAGAGATTCTCTGCATTCCTGCTTTGAGAATGTAAACCACAATTGCTCCAACTAGCCCTTCAAAGGAGCATGAGAAAAGGAAGGGAAAAGTGCCTCCACACAGTGGGAGGGGCACAAACGGTACAAATGAGGAATGGATATCAATTCTGCACTCTTTCTTCCACTATCTCAAAGACCGTCAACTAGTTTTAATGGCGTCCATTCCCAAGATGCAATAAAAATGGATTCTGAGCCATGTTCGTCCAAGTCACTGGGAAGTTATTGTCTAATGCAGTGTTTCTCAACCTTGGCAACTTCAAGATGTGTGGACTTGGAAATTCTGGGAGTTGAAGTCCATGCATCTTGAAGTTGCCAAGATTGAGAAACACTGGTCTAATGGCATACCTGTCTTGGAAGAATCTGACAGCAGCATACCTGCATAATGTAATACTTAAAACCAGGCACGAGACAGGCTGCAATTTTTCTTTTTACCATCAGCATATCCCTATACCATCTTTAAAAACTCCACATATAATCATTCTCATATTACAACATGATTCATGAAATTGGCATGCAGAAGCACCCTTAAATAAATACCACTGCTTAGCTCACCGTTCAAGGAATTTGATTTTGGTGGTGGGGAAGAGGAAGGGCCTCATGCATATCTCTGTAGAAATAAAAAGGCTTCTACCTTCTGAACGGTGAATGCAGGTGTGCTGATTATCGCTGAGGAAGAATCCTTCATTGCAACGACATTCATAGCTGCCCACAGTGTTGATACAAACATGTTGACAGCCTCCATTATTGACCAAACATTCATCTGTATCTGAAATACAAGTGGCATCAGGTTGATATCAGCTCCATGTGGTCAGCAGAGTAGTCTATACCAGCTGCAAATAATTAATTAAGCGGTAATATACTAAACATCCAGTTGGCTGGATAGTTGCCTTTTTTTCCCTCTCTCTCCTCTTCAGACCCAATAAAACTTAACACTACAGATATTTATTTTTCTAAATACATATAAAAGTTTAGATATTTTTTAATGAAGCAGCCCACTAGAAAGTTTTTTCTAATTTTTATAATTTCACGAATAAAAATGCTTGAGCAGATATTAATATTCCAAGTTTTTCCTTGAAGCCAATTTAAAATAGATCTCAATATATCAGGACTGCATTCCAGCATAATAATAGAAAAAACAAGACCAGATTAGCATCTAATTACCTAACCTTTTTCCTGGTAACCCCTCCACCACTATTTGTACATGATGTATTCATTCTCTGCCCACCTAACAACAGATATGCAAACTCCAAAACCAAATGCCACAGGTACTAATGATATATATGGAAAAAATATGATTGTACCAAAAATCTTGTCATATCTTTCTCTCCAGGCTACCAGCTATATCTCTGCTTATTGTCCTTTTACTTTTAGAAGAAGGCTGGGGCCAATTGCTCCCTTTGGCATGCGGTAACAAGCAATTTTTGTTTGGCTAAATTAGGAAGATAAGAAATACTCGCTTCTTCCTTTGATGTGGAGTGGAAGCGGAATTTGGGTGATGGAGACAGGTGGACCAAATATGACTCGCCGGCAGAAAGCTCCCTGTCAAGTCCTTAATATGATTCAACATTACAATCATGGACCACAGTAGGCCTTGGACTTGTTCCTTTTCATCTGTGGCTTGGCCTCAAGTAGAAAACTGGGAACTTCCATTTTAGATTCACTACACTTCAGTATGTCATTTAAAACCCATTAAAACCCAACTGTGATTTTACAAATATATTTTGTAGTTAGCTAAATCATGGTTATAGTTTATCTGATTTTGATAAATTGGGATTAATCTAAAATATAAACTTCTCACAGCTATACAGTAAGGGGAAAGACATTTGTGTTTGAGTTTTGCTGTGGTTTATTCTCCATAATACTAATCAAAGTTTAGCCCAGTAAGAAATATACGTATACTGGAAAAAGCATAGGTATTTTGCTATGCTAAAATCAGCATGCCAGCAAGCAGTTTGCTTTATTTTGCCAAAAATTTAAACAAGCTATTGAGTTGATATCTTGTCATATCTAGAAGCATTCATATCAAGTAACTTCCAAGTAAAGTTTTGAATATGTTTGAATAAAACACACACACATACATATTATTTTTTATTTTTTCTTCATGAAATATTTCAGTTCAAATATTCTTGATTATTTGGAAACTTTCTAGCCAGCAGAGACAAATTATGTTTAAGTCACTTCTGACTCTTTGTGGCCCAATGTATATCATTTTACCAGAATTGTCTGTCAATAATTACTTCTTTGAGTTCTTGTAAGCTTATGGTTGTGCCATCAGTGATAGTATCTAGCCACCTTATCTTCTCAAAATCTTTTTTTCAGTTGTCTTCGATTTTTCCAGACAACAGTGACTTCTCCAGTGACTCTTACCTTCACATTATATATCCAAATTATTTAAGCTTTCAGTACTGTTTCCAGTGAGTGGACTAGTTTTACTTCCTTTAACATTCAATTATTTGTTTTTATGGTCCAAAGTACTCTCAAACATTTTCTCCAGCACTGCAACTCAAAAGACATCAGTTGTTTTTCTGTTCAGCCTTTCTAATAATTCAGTTTTCCTAGCCATACATTACAACTGAGAAAATCATAGCTTTAACAGTATGTATCTTTGCAGACAATGCCATGTCTCTGCATTTTAGTATTTTGTCTAGAGTAAACAATGTTAGGCTACAACTATTATGTCCAATGTTAGAATACAACATCTATTCACAAATATACCACAAATACTTTCACACCTTAAAACCATAATCCCTAACTCAAAACTGGGCTATTTTGTGACCTATTTATCAGTTCTTGGAATGGGTATGAGGGTGGAGATGGGAATGGGAATGGGAATAGAGAAATCCCATAGGCCAACTGTGAATTTCAATCCTTCAAATCCCCCAAATAGGCTAAAATCACACACTAAAATTTCAGCATTCAATCTCATGCGATCTGAAAGTTGCAATCTTAGGATGCTGGGAAATCACAAAAAAATGTTGGGGAACACAATTGCCCATTCTTGATTAAAATCTGCATTAAAATTGTGCTATGCAAATATAACATAAAACAATTTACAGTTAAGGTGCATATAAACTTCCCAGAATGCTGGACTTATGACTTTTACTGAACTGGGATGCAGGTAGTCCTCATTTAGCGACTACCTCAGGTAGTGACCATTTGCAAATAGTAAATGGTAATAAATGGTAGTAAAAAATTTATTTTCTGACCAATGTGTACACTTACGACTAAATTGCTGTGCCTGACAACAACACAGATCTGAGTAACGCTGGCATTGCTACATGAAAGAACTTTAACTGAATGAGATGGCAGCAACCAGTGATCGTCATAGCATCTCTCTCTCTCTCTGTCTCTCATTCACATGATTCACTTAGTGACCATGTCATTTAGTGACCATTTTGCTGGAATGAATCTAAAAGGTTGCTAAATGAGGACTGTCTGTACTACTTCTGGCAACCTTTCCCAAACTGGTGCAGGCTGGGAATTCTAAAACTGTGGTCCTTACACATCTGACAGTCATTAAATTGGGGAATTCATTTACTGTATTTATTTGAGTTTCAAAAATTGCATACTGTCCTTCAAAACTGAGTTTTTTCAATTAAAATTACAATATAAAATTCTTAAAAAGTAAAACAGTGATAAAAAATACAATAAGGCCGATCCACGTTTTAGCAATGAATTTGATGATATTCTAATCCTTTAATAGCTTATGATTCTGAATATTATATGTACATATGAACAGCTGCTAATTTCATAAATATATGGAATAACAAAAATACTATTTAGCTTATCTCGCAGAATTTATCTAGGCACAAGATAAATATGTGGGTACATAGTAACTATTGTGGGTATATATTTTATGTATATTTATAGTTTTATTCTCTCTGTAACCCGCCCAGAGTCCCCTATTGTAGGGGAGAAGGGGGGGGAGAAATCAATCGAATGAATGAATGAATGAATGAATGAATGAATGAATGAATATCCTTACCAAGGCAATTATGACCATCCTGAGCCAACATGAAGCCATCATAACACATACAGCGGTAATTGCCTGGAATGTTGAAACATTCATGGACACAGCCTCCATTGAAATCATTATCACATTCATCAATATCTGGGAAATAAAGCAAAAGTCAGCATGATAGATGCCTACTTGTTTGTTATAGCTAAGTTGTGACACAATTAAATCATCTATATACTACTAGTAACTGCTATGTTAAATCACCTCTACTTTGCAAATAGTGTAGTTTTTCAAAAATAAATCCTCTGAATCTGCGCATGTCCAGAACTGCTTCCAGTTTATTTATTTATTCATATGTTCAATTTATATAGCTGCCCATCTCACATGCGTGACACACAAAATACAAAAAGTAACCAAAATCATGACAACAAAAATCCATTAAAGCAATAAAAACTATTAAAAACCATAAAAACATCATCTGCAGGAGAGTGAAATCCATTTTACTAACAGTATAACCATTTAGCAGGCTGCACACCACCACTGCCAGATCCAGAGGCAAGATGGCAGAGCCACATCTTAACACCCTTCCAGAAAACCAGTAAGGTCAAGGCTGATCTGACCTCAGGGGGGATGATGTTCCAAAGGGCATGTGCCGTGGCAGAAACAGCTCTCCTCCTGGTCCTGTCAGATGACATTCCTCAGTGAACAGGGCCCATAACATGTCTCTTCTGCTGGACCTTATGGGACAGGTAGATGTAATCTGGGAGAGGAAGTCCCTGAAATACCCCGGCCCCATGCCATGTGGGCTTCACAGGTCATTACCAGCACTTTCAATTGAACCTGGAAGCAAACTGGTAACCACTGTAGCTTGCAGAGCAGAGATGTAATGTGCACTGATCTAGGTATGCACATAACTGCATTGCTGCGTTTTGCACCTGCCAAAGCTTCTGGGTGCTCTTCAAGGGCCGCCCCATGTACAGCGCATTACAGTAATCCATGCAGGAAGTGATCAGGGCATGACTAACTGAGAGTAGAGTCACCTGATCCAGCAATCGGGGCAACTGGTGCACAACCCAAGGAGTCTAGAAGATCTCTTTCCAAAAACTGCCCAACAGCCTCCCAGAATGGCATAGTTATGGTCCAGAGGTTCAGCATAGTCCAAAGATTAAGCAACATTTATGAGTATCAATTGCTTCCTTGGAGTTAAATGACAGTGAGCAGTATGTCTGGTTAGCATTATCATATTAAAGGCATCCCACCCCCAATGCTCCAAATAATCTCCCCTAGTAGTTTCATATGGATGTTGAAGAGTATGGGGGACAAGACAGAATTCTGTAGGACATTCTAAATACCAAACAAGTATCTCCCAGCACCAGCTTCTTCACACAGGCCAATAGTGAGTAATAAACTACTGTAAAACTTTTCTCTAGCCAGGGTCCAGTCCCACCAGATGACCCACAGTACCATTAATACTATGATCAATTGTAGCAAAAATAGGAGAAATACAAAGGCTACTTTATCCCTGTCAGTTTCCATATAGGTCATTCACCAAGATGATCAAAACAGTCTTAATAGCCTATCTCGGTCATGCACATGAAATGGTGAGATTATCACTTTCTCAATCACATTTTTCAGAAATACAG
The DNA here is from genome assembly GCA_030867105.1 of Liasis olivaceus. NCBI lineage: Eukaryota > Metazoa > Chordata > Lepidosauria > Squamata > Pythonidae > Liasis > Liasis olivaceus. The sequence continues at coordinate 92,678,524 of CM061349.1, read as the reverse complement.
TTCTTGAGATTGGCCTAAAGTTGCAAAGCTCTCCTAAGTTGAGAGAGTTTCTCGGGTGTCAAAGGAGGATTTTCTCATACCAGTCTAAAATGTATGTAAAATAAAACATGAAGATTATGGGGCTAGATAACTTTTTTTCATATTTAACCTGAATGCTGTGATTAGAATGAAGTTGGCACTGCAATGCCTGCAGGCATATATACAGCTCTCTGCCCACGTCCTCTTCATTCCTGCCCATCATGTCCCCTGCGTTATCTTCCCTGCTTCAACCATCCAGCCCCCTATGACTTGCCCCACCCCCAATCTTAAACAATCCACCTATCAGCTGACCACAGATTGCAGGGGAACATTTTTAGTATCTTTGAATCAGCTGAAAATAGCTCTTTTCTCTTGCAAAAACTACAGTAGTTATGTGAATGTTCTTCGCTTCTCCTTTTAATTTTCCCTGATCTTTCAAAGACTGTTGATGATGTTGGTGGGTGGAAAGTTGGTTCAAACATCATTCTGAGCATGATTTGGTTTGCTATTGGTTTAACATGTTATGTGAATAATGGTTTATCACTCTTCATTACGTGTTAACACAGTCATTGTGGACTGTTCAACTGATCATTGTTAAAATCATTGTTTAGCACAATATGAGAACCCAGACTCTGTATGTGCATACATACATTGTATGTATGTATGTATGTGTGTCTGTGTATGTATGTGTGTGTGTGTGTGTGTGTATATATATATCAATCAGACTATCCATCTATCTATCCATCCATCTATCAGACTATATATATGTATACACACACACACACACACACACACACATATATATATATATATCAGACTATATATATACACATATATATATCAGACAATCTCTCTCTCTCTCTCTCTCTCTCTCTCTCTATATATATATAAATTCCCCTCTCACCCCTATGGGTGGTATGTGTCTTCCTCAATCTCGGGTCCTCTACCAGAGCCTGGGAGTTTGAGGGTTCTGCGCAGTATCTTAGCTGTTCCTAGCACTGCACACTTCTGCACAGAGAGCTCTGATGTTGTTCCTAGGATCTGTTTGAGCCATTCTCCCAGCTTAGGAGTCATGGCCCCAAGTGCTCCTACCACCACTGGGACCACTTTGGCCTTTACTTTCCACATCCTCTCGATTTCCTCCTTCAGGCCCTGGTACTTCTCCAGCTTCTCATGCTCCTTCTTTCTGATGTTGCTGTCACTTGGCACTGCTACATCTATCACTACCGCTGTCTTCTGGTCTTTGTCTACTACCACGATGTCTGGTTGATTAGCCAGTACCTGCCTGTCTGTCTGGATCTGGAAGTCCCACAGGATCTTAGCCCTGTTATTCTCCATGACCTTCTGTGGAATCTCCCATCTGGACTTGGGGGGGGTCTAGCCCATACGCTGTGCAGATGTTCCTGTACACAATGCCAGCTACTTGGTTGTGCCGTTCAGTGTATGCTGTTCCTGCCTGCATCTTACACCCTGCCACTATGTGTTGGACTGTCTCTGAGGCCTCTTTGCACAATCTGCACCTTGGATCCTGTCTAGTGTGGTAGACCCCTGCTTCTATGGATCTGGTGCTTAGTGCCTGTTCTTGTGCTGGTATGATCAGTGCCTCAGTGCTGTCTATATATGTATGTATGTATGTATGTATGTACGTACATACGTACCGTATTTTTCTGACTATAAGACGATACTTTTTTCCAAAATCCTTATGCTAAAATTGAAGTGCGTCTTATTCAAGGAAGTCGGCCGAAGACAGAACCCTGCGGTGGCAAAACTGCCCATACTTTGTCTCTGTAAACAGGCTTCCTCCTATTTCTAGCCTCCAATCACGAGTGAAATAGCTTGACTCTGCAAACAGGCTTCCTCCAATCACGAGTGAAACTGCCCATACTGTCTCTGCAAACAGACTTCCTCCAATCACGAGCCTTATGTAACTGACATCAGCTGATGCTGAACAAACCAATTGAAGGAAGTCTGTTTGCAGAGACAAGCTATCGGCAGTTTCACTTGTGATTGAATGTAATCAGTTATGCAAAAGAGCATGGAAATAGAGTTGCAGAGAGACGGTTTGGACCTCCTCCCACTGAGTGTATTAGGTAAATGTTAACTAATTACTAAATAAAAATGTGTTCTGCACTATCTTTAAAATATTGATTTCTTAATTTTGGGTTGGAAAAGTGGGGGTCATCTTGTACATGGGGTCGTCTTATTGACAGAAAAATATGGTATGTATGTATATTAGACTATATATATAGAGAGAGAGAGAGAGAATCTATCTATCTATCTATCTATCTATCTATCTATCTATCTATCTATCTATCTATCTATCATGTTGACCAACGTAGATATCATGTAAACAGATAAAGCACTTCTGTTTTTCTTCTTTTAAAAAACAGTGTAAAATTCTGATTTAAATATGGAATAGGATTTTCAACATTTTGTAACCTGCATCAATAACTTTATATACCTTGAAAAGCAGAAAAATAACCAAACAGCCCTTTCAAGTCTCTGAGGAAAAAAACCTGAAATGCATCACTTACAAAACACAACCAAGAGACTGCTATAAGCCAAGTTTTGTGAATATGCTATGGTAAAAAGTTTAAGAATTGCCTGCTGCAATGTATTTAAATAACATAATTTTACAAATCCCTGCATTTTGTCATTGTTGTTCAACCAGATATTGGGAACAAGCATATTCAGTCAAAACCAGCTTTATGGCTTTAGGGCACTCACCTTCACATGTTTTTCCTTCTCCACTGTACCCTGGCTTACATGTGCACTTATACAATTTCAAAGTATTCTGACAAATTGCATCTGGGTGGCAGTCATCAATTCCTTGTGCACATTCATCCACATCTATGTAAAGACAAATGAGAGTAGCAGCATAATGAAAATATACAACAGTAGCTTCCTATATGCAGACCACAACATTTCATCAAAACCAAGAGTCAACAGTAAGATTCCTGCAGGCACCTTGGGACCCCTGATCATCTCCCCAAATGGCATCTGTAGAACTACAGAATTAAATACTGTAGAAATCAGTTTTCATTTTTTACAAAACAAAACTTAAAATGGGTAGAATCTTGATGGTCTGAAGTCTTGATTCTTCATAGGGAGGATCCAAGGTGATGACTGAGGCAATATGTCCTGGGACTCCTTTCAGCCTCTGGCATCCAATGAAGTGGATAGAGCGCTCTTCAATATGGTTCTACTAGCCATGGGTTGCTAACAGGGATCTTGATGTCTTGCCCTCACATTTACCCTCTGGACCAGGTAACTGGATCTTTAATGGCTCTGGGTGCTGACTATTGCTTTTGAATGCCAGGTTGGTTTGTAAAAAATCTGCTCTTCATCCATGACCTAACTGTGGATGAGTGTACTGACCTGACATGTATTGCCACTCAGAAATTTGTCCATTAGGGTACTGGTTTTCCATCAGCTGGGACCTCAGGGGCGGTGGAGATGGCTATTGTTATCTGTGAGTTGTTGAAGGCTGTCAACGGCTCTGCCTGAGACCCTCTGGTTAAAGTTGAGCCTTCGGGAATAGTTGAGATTACTGCTGTTATACTGCCCTCCCAGAACAACATTATCCTTGCTTGTGCTGCTGGCTTCCATTACTGGATTGGTGGTGACATCCCCAAGGCTTAGGGACTTTAATCTGCCTCCTGGGGACTGAGTCCAGGGCGGTTCAGAACTTATTGGCTTCCATGGCAATCATGGACCTGTCCCAAGTAATAGAAGGCACAATGTATATGAGATCATCCATTAGATCTGTTTTTCGCTTCGGGGCAGTTGGGACATGACCTAGTATTGGAGGATATTACCATCAGTCCATTGCCATAGACAGATAACTCTCTGGTTGCCCTCCAGTTCACTGGTGCCATCCACCCTCAAGGGTAGAAAGGGCCTGTTCAATTGGCCCACCCCAGGCAACCGATGGACCCTGGCAGTTTCCACAGGAAACTTGGGGCTTTTCCTGAGGATCTGATGGGCAGCTCAGCTGAGGATTGCAGCATGGAATAGACAGGTGATTGAGACCTTGGACCAAATTGCTCCTATCTCTCTGTGCACCAATCCCAGGTGCACCTTGATTTTCTGAGGAACTCTGGGAGATGAACCACCAGAAGCGGTGCCTGAAGTGCCATTGGACTAAGAGAGTAAAACTGATCAAACATGAGTAAGAGCCCATATTTGGGCCTATATTGTGGTGATAAAGATGGCAAAATGTCATTATTTCTCCATCCTTATTGCATCCTGCAATAGCTGCCCTACATCCCTCTTTAGGATGAACTGTTCTCTGTTGGGGAGGGACAGGCCACAGGACCATCTACAGGGCCGCAATGAGGAATATTCATTACAAGAGAGTGAGCTGGCGCACAATGGGGAATACACATTGAAAGGAATACGCTACTACCAGCTATTTGTCTACTGTGTTTGCAGCTCCCAGCCCCAAGTGCATTCCTTTCAATGTGTATTCCCCATTGTATGCCTGCTCACTCTCTTGTAATCCCTTCCTCTCCAATCTCTCCCCGTTGTGTGCCTTCTTACTCTCTTGTAATCCCCTCTTCTCCAATCTCTCCAGAGAAGAGAGAGAAGAAACAAAATGAGTCATGCACAGAACAATGCATACTAACTGACTGTAATAGTGAGCAAGTGACTGAGAGACGCTGCAAAAGTCATAAATATGTGCCTTGGTCGCAAAGTTATTTTTTCAGCACCATCATAAATTCAAATGGTCGCTGCACGAGGCAGTCAGTAAGCAAGGTCTATCTGTAAAGCCATTCATGGTATAGGGCCTGGTTATTTGAGGGACCTCCTGTCTTCAGTGGTTTCAGGAAGAGTATGTACACTTCAGGCCCCCTTCATTAAACTTGTCATTTTGTGGGACCAAGGAAGCATGCCTTCTCTGTCACAGTCCCTAACCTCTGGAACAACATCCCCTCAGAAGTACATAAGGCGCCCATTCTCTAAGTGTTCCAGAAGTCTCTTTAGACCTGACTCTGTCCCCAAGCCTGAGTTTAGGGTGTTTGTAGAGCCACTGTCGAATCTTTTGTGACTGCTATTGATGTGTCTTGTCTGGACTGTAATGTTTTTTAGATCATGTATTTTAAACTAAGCCACCACAGTCTTTTTGGAGTCGGGTAGCCTCAAAATCCACTAAGTCAAATTAAATGTAATTAAAATTAAACGTCTCCTGCTTTGTATGAAAAAGTAGTTTTAAGCCAAACAATTTTATTTGGTGATTATAAGTTCTAGCATTATGAGACAGAGAGAGAGAGAGAAAGAGGGGGGGGGGGGGAGACAGAAACATGCATAATTTTAAATATTTAACAGTAGTCTACCCTAATACTTGAGGAAGTTCACAAAACACAAACAGCAGCAGCATCACACATAAACTCTGATTGCCTGATGTAACTTTTTATTGTTGCATCATTTTTCACATTGTTTATTTAACATGTATTTGCTTTGGTAAATTTCTTCAGGTAAGTTGTTAGTCACTCTTAGCTTCCTCTTAAAAGAAAAAGCATGATCTAAACAGTACATGACATTTTAAAAATCGATATTGGAAAGTAAAACAACTTTTAAAATGTAAAACAATAGAACAAGATATATTGAGATAAAACATCAGTTCAACATTAAACTGAAATCATAAATCAATAGCAGATAAATACTGAACCTATTAAGAAAAAGATGCAGGCAAAAAACCTAAAACCATCTGAACTTGGTATCTACACTGAATAGTGAGTGTTGACAATCAACAGAATCTTATAATATCCTCCTATTCAATCTTTTTTTAAATGCTCCAAATACTTTCCTGTTTTGATTTTCCTTTTCCACATCTACTACACAAATAACAGATAACAGAATAACAACAACAAAAGCCCTCTTTTCATCATTGTTGTTCCACACTGTTGATACTTTTGCTGAGTTATTCATCTTGGCCCATTAAAGCCTTTCTTGGTTAATCACAACCAATTCAGATTCAAACACTGTGCATTTAGTATAAAATGCACCAATGTATATTACTTTCTATTTATTAAAGTTGAAACTTCTTTGCCATTTTATTGTTCTTAAACTAAATTGGGGGAGAGATAGATAGATGGATAGATAATCTCCCCCAATTTAGTTTAAGAATAAAATAGCGAAGAAGTTTCAACTTTAATAAATAGAAAGTAATATTTTACTATTACTAAAGTAATAAATTTAGCTGCTAGAAAAGATCTCTGACAAGCAATGATAGGGTATACATATCACTGCTATGCCATAGTGTAGACTTTGGTTTTGGCTTAGCATTTATAAATCCAGCCATTGTATTTTGTAAACTAGTGTTTATGGATTATTTATTTGTTTGTTCTATTTACAAGGCTGCCCACTCACCAGGCAACTATCAGTAACTTGGCTAATTGTGTTTTTCAATAAACTATGGTTAATTTGCTTAGGACATATGTGACTCCTGTCAATAATTTTATGAAGCAAAACTCCTCCACTTCCCTTAGGCTGAGTTAATCTTTGACTGACAAGTATCTGACATTTCTATGCCATTTTATTGTTCTTAAACTAAATTGAGAGAGAGAGAGAGAGAGAGAAAGACTCCCCCAATTTAGTTTATGACTGGATTCACACTTCACACTATGTTATGATTTTATTAAATATGCTTTACTGAAAAAAAATCAAAGCCGCTAGGTACAGAGAATATGCTAAGTCAAACCCACACACACCAAATAATAGTTTAATTTAATGTATGAACCAAGCCTATATGTTTGTTTAATTAAGCTTTCCAAGAATTAGAACAATCATTTAAAAGCTACTTTTTGTGCGACCAGGGCCTACAAACCTTAAATGGTACATACCTGGAAGCGAGAACAAGTCTGCCTACATTCAGGTAGTCAAAAAGATTTGTTTGCAGAAATGAGAACTTAGGCAGATTAAACATTTGAGATTCAACTAGACATTGCTAAATTTGTATTTTGCATTAAATAGATTCAAAATATGAATGTCTATTAATGTTTTGTCAACATTCCAAAATTAGCTTTTTACACTGAAAGTCAAAAATCACATCTGATATGAAAGATTATTGATACATATAGCCAGCAAGCACCTTTTCAAAAACAGGAGGGAAAGAGCCAAAAAAGATCTAGCAAAAATATTCAGAAGAAGATATAACTTACATTATATACAAATTCTGGAAAAGAAGGAATATGAACATGAATATAAAAGCTGTAGAATTGGGAATCTAAAAGTAGGGCCCACCACCATTCTTCTTATGGACTCCAAACCCTCCCCCCATAGAATTGGTCAAGCCAAAATTTGGCCATTTTTCTTCCTTTTGGACAGATAGTTAAAGGCTAAAATGTAGACCTTGCAGAGGCTTAATGCATCCTTTCACCCACTGAGAATCCTGAAAATCTCACCAAAATTGAAATCCTTACCCTGCTTATGTTTCAGATACACCCTTCAGTGTGCCTCAAGCAAAACTGCTTTTGTAGATGGACAGATGGATGGATGGTGCATTTTAACTATTAAAAGTAGTTTTTTGAAATAAATGTTGTGTTAAAATGAAGGCAAAGAGCAAGAGTCAAAAAGACTCACTGGGGACTAAAATAAAAAAAAAAATCAAAATGGCAATTGTGACCACGTAATCACACACACAAACAGATGGGGCTTTGACTGCATGTTCATGATTGCCATCTTGACTTTTTTTATCCCACCCCACTCCCTGATGCCTCATGAACTCTGTGGCAAAGAACTAAGTGGACTTGTCATTATGGCATCACAATTAAGGAATGTTCTGCTGTAAGCATCAGTTCTTAACACTGATAGTGCAGAAATGATGGAACATGTATTGTGACATCACACCACACGCTCTGCCCTTTTATACTTACATCACAGCATCACACATAAGTATGTAAGGAGCCGAGTTTAGGTTGCAAAACAGGTTTTGTCACTTGCCCTCCTGTGGATGCCCATGAGCTTTCCTCTGAAAAGTTTGACCAAATTTGTTATCCTTTCAATGCCAGCTGAATAGATCGGTTAATTGATTTTATTCATATTTTTTATTAGCTATTTCAGTTACATGCATTTGACTGAAACTTTTTTCTCCCTCTTTCACATCATTGATTGTAGAGTCTTCATTAGCATTGTATACTTTTGTTCCTGCAAGCAAGTTCTGTAGGAATGGTTCCAGCTATGGATATGCAACATATCTGCTCCTAACCACAATTACGCCACAATGACGAACCATACTTTGTGATATGATTATGCCTTTCGTATTTGTGTTATGACAATTCAGGCAAGTACATAAGGGGTGGAATTTGTGTTGCAGCGTTGCCAAATGTTCCATCACTTGTCTTGGATGCCTATGTCACAAGGACTCAAGCTCAACTTGAAAGAGACATCAATATTTTATTCTCGCACTTTTAAAAAAACCTAGCTCTAAAGAACAGGAATCAAATATATACATGTGTATAAAATGTGTCTTGACAACTGTTCTATACCTTTGACAATATTTTCTTACAAAATATATTCAATGGCAAAAGAAAAGCTATAGGAATAAGCACTTCTATATCAAATCAAATAGTTAGATTCTATTTCAGCAATATTTTGATTTTTTAAAAATGTTTTTCACCCAAGGCACAAATGACCAGGCTTAAATTATCATATATTGAACATATTATGTTAAGGCCTAGCTCTCTTGAGAAATCTATAATGCTCAGAAAGTAGAAGGAAAGAGAAAGACCGGGAACAAGGCAAATGGACTTGATTATAGTGACAATAGGTGTACTACTGGAAGGCCTGAAGGCAAGGTTGGGGAAAAATCATCATGAAGGTCTATCTGTATGGTCTAAGAATCACTACTGACTTGATTGGACATAATCACTTAATTTCTACTCGAGAAACATTTCAAAAATCTTTATTTCTGGACTACTGTAAAGTCTCAACTAGATGCCATAAATTCCATGTTACAAAAAGTTGGCATCCATTTACTTATAAATATCAGGTGTATTCTATGAACTACTCTGTCTTGTACAAAACACATAATACAACTTCCAAAACTGGCCCTACTGAAAATCTTCTATGAGTTACTATCTGCACAATTCTATATATGTTTATTCAAAAATTAGCCCACTAAATTTAATTGTATTTACTCTTGTTAATTTTCTTAATTTCAGATTGCCCGTTTAAGAGCTAAAAATTGGACTGAGTTTTTCCCAAATGTAAAGCACTAAAATGCTAGCACTAAAAATAGATGAAATGTCAAATTTAGTACTCACATGTCAAATGTAAGCACTAAAATAGATGAACTTTATGCAAAAGGGAATGTAGGAGACCAACTGACTTGCCAGATAACGCACTGCCCATTTAATCAGATCCACGAGTCTCTCCCCTGGGGAAGCTTATTCCACCCACATCCCATCTCAGAAGTGTGAGCCACAACATGTTTTCTGATGCCACAAACATACAGGTTTCCCCTTCCAAAATTTACCTGCGGGCGCAATGTACTAAAAGGACGGGAACTCGCCTCTGAACGAACACGCCTTTCTGATTAAAGTGTCGAACAATGCATTTGTCCAACTGTGCCACAAATCCTGCTTGCTAGCGGGTTCCCAAGCGAGCTTAACTTTTAACTCCCAAGCAGGCAGGAGCTTCCCCGCCTTCGGGCAAGGGGCACAGACGGACGCGAGACACCGCAGCGGCTCTACCCAGCCGACAAGAAGCTCGTTTGAAACCCTCAGCCTGGCTGGCACTGAGCGTAGCTAAAGGCGCAGCTCCGTAACGGCGACAGTCCGCAAGAGGTTTACTCGCGAGATGCGCAGCGCAGAACACCTCGCTCGCGCTGCCTACTAACCGGGGAAAAGGAGCCCGGTGGCGCGCAGCTGACCTTGGGGAGACGCAGTAAGCAGCAGGAACGGCGGCGGCAGGAGGAGGAGGAAGAAGAGGAGAAGCGCCTCCACGGCGGAGCAAGGATGTCCGGACCCCATCGATCAGCTGGAGCTGCCTTCCGAGCTGCTGCTGCTGCTCTTGCTACCGCGGCTACCGCCCCCTGGGCCCAGCCCCGCGCGCGTCCCAAAAAGGAGGCGCCTGCCAGCGGTTGTCCCTCCCCGAGGCACAGCCTCCCCTCACGTGCGAGCGCTGCTGGCGGGGCAAGGAGCGGGCACGCGCCCAGAGAGGCGGCCACCCACCGCCTTCCCCCTTTTCCCGCGCTTCTGCGAAGAAGTCGCATCCTAGTTCAGGAAGAACTAGGGGGGACGCCTGAACTTAAGGATACGGCCCTCTCTCGCAAACAGTAGTTGCGTTGATATTATGGTCCCCCTCCCCCCCCCCAATATAGTAGCATATTTGACATTCTCTTGTTAAATAAGGGAGCGCTTTCCCTTGCAGTAGATCTCCAACTTTTTATTTACTTCTAAAAAGTCACTTCTGTCTCTAAAAAGTCACTGAGTCACTTATGGCCTACACAGACTGAGAATGGCTTCAGCCATAGATAGAATGGCTTATTCTAATGTTGCAAACTGGGAGGGTGGTGGCGGATCGATGTTGATGTTGATGTTGATGATGATGATGATGATGATGCATTTAAATTAATTAACCCTTTCTTCCAAAGGTTCTCCCAATTAAAAAAAATTCTTCTGATAGGTTGTCATCTGGTCCCAGCTTGACCCTCCTGATACAGAGTTTGTCCAGTGGGGAGTTCCTAGCCTTCCCAGCCAGGGCTTCTCCTCTTCATCCAGGAAAAATACAAAAGGGCTTGGGGATCTTCCTACTCAAAGTGCACAGAGACTAACAAGCTTTATGCCAGTCTTCAAACATCTGTGCCACAGTAAATTTTTGTTCAGTGGGGAAAGGTTTAATGAGAAGTTCCCTTATGATGGGAAAAAAATAATGGAGATCTCAATATAAAAAGGAATTTACTGGAGAAAGGGAAATACAGGGAAATAAAATCAAAATCACTAGAGTCAGCCTAGCTGAATGAGTTATTTATCCCTTCCTTGAATAAGTTCAGGGGCTTCGGTACATGTTTGGTGTTCCTTGCTGAGAGGATAGTGGGCTTGGAGATAAGTAAACTTTGCTTGGATGTCATTAGGCACACCCTCTTTGCCTTTTTCCCCACTGCCTTAGTTTTATGTTTCAGCACTGTCTTCAGCTTTAGAGGATATGGAGGATAATTGAAAGCCAGCCTCTTTGCAAGGACTTTTCCTTTGACTGATCAAGGAAAATACTGTCTCTGAGGCCCTGTGTATAGCCAGCAAATCAGAAATTATCTAGAGGTTCAACCTATCTTCCTAATGAGGCTTGGTGGCGTATGGGAAAAGTTGTCTAGTTTTCATGGAAGAGGCTGGTTTCTTTGGAAACTAAAGTTGAACTCAGGCCTCTCTGAATAAATAAGGGATTAATCTTCCAAATTCCTTAACAGATACTGTTGGGTCACAACAAAAGCTAGATATTTGTTACATCTTGTTATCAAGCTGCTCCACAGAATGGTAGAATTCTCTATAGGGAAATATCTTCTGCTGGGAAGCTGACTGAAACTTTACAGTAGTGTGATTTGGAATATTGGAGAAATACAGATGGATCTACACAGAAATGGACATATCATCAATAATACTAATATAGATCACAATTTGGTTCCTTTTTTATGCCTTCAGTAATTATAGAATATACTTAATTTATTAAAGCCCTAATAAAGTTTTTTTAGCTTTTTAAATTAGCATCTTAAAGACAATAAGAAATAAGGAAAATAAGGAATTCTTAAGCTATGGCCTGACTCTTTGCCTTTTCTGAAAGTTAAAAATACACATTTTTGTAAAGTTTAACTGAAAATACACACAAACACCTTTCCAACCTTCTAGCAAGCAAGGAAAAAAAAAATAAGAATTGCAAAGTGGTGAAAAAATATACAAGGAAAATATTTGTTTTTCAGTAATAGCTTTCAACATACAATTTGTATATATTACTTGGTCTAGATTAGTGTTTTTAAACTGTGTTCAGTAGAGCTCAGACATATTTGAGAATTGAAAAACAATCACTAAAAGTCTTTTCTTTGAAAGTTCACAGAAAATATGAGCTTTAGAGTGCTATAGTCTTAAAAATCTTGATATCTTTTCCTTCTATATTTTTGTCAAAAGTGGATTTCAGTATAGTATTTATTCCATTAAAGATTAAATACTGAAATAGGCTGAATGTTACACCAAGACTTCTTAAAAACAAATATTTTTCAGATATTGATGCAATATATTGTCACGTGCAAACTCATACAATACACTGATGAGTGTATTGAAGATATAGGAAAATATTAACAATTTATTCTAATATTGTGTTTATTTCCTTTTTTAAAAAAGTTGTAGAGCTTTCCCAACTAAAGTGTTCTCCACCTATCTTTGAGTCAACAGAAAACACTACTAGCCTAAAATTTGCTGTCCCCGTTGCCAGTGCTTTTCCTGTTTCTGCTGCTTCCATTCCCAGTCCCTGTTGGCCATCTGACTTTCCTCCAAGGAAATAGGTGACAAAACCTATTACGCACCTTGGGAATGTCCTTGGACAGTGTTAAATATAGCTTTAGTACTGGTGCAGTTGATGAAGAGGCTGTTTCAACTACTGCTGGGGACATAAAGAAGGAAACTTCATGTGACATGGCAGAAAAACAATGTTGTTAGGGAATGTTTCTGCCATGATTAGGTGCAAAGGGAGAAATGCCCTCAGACCAGTTTAAAATTGCAGTTTTATTCTTTTAATAACCTCACATTAGGGGACATACAATTCCTCATTAAAAAAAAAGTTGTTCTATGTCCTTGAAAAATGTAAGAAGCACCCATATAGATAAATATGGCTAGATTTAAAAAATCTATTTAAAAATCTATTTAAAAAATATTCTAATGTGTGTCTCTCAACCATAAAATGCACTTTTTTGTCCCTACTCTCCATGTATATATACTTATCTAGTTTATACAAAACAACTGCATGTTGAATTTGAGTCTGGTTGCATCCTTGTCACAGAACAAATTCTGTGGAAGATAGATGAAGTAGCTCTGCAGATGGCAATTTATGAATGAATTAAACAGTGAGATTTCCTATTTGTAGTATTTTTTGAAAAACAGTTTCCAGCAGAATTTGCTGCATGGAATAAGTATCAATGTGAGATGTAACAGCTGTACATAAATTCAAGCCAATTAGAATAAATAATTACTACAGATGGCATATAAAATTAATCTTATCATATTAGAAAAAAACCTTTATTGCAGTTCAGTAAAGTAAGCTATATCTGTACAATGTTTAAAATTACAAATTACAATTAGAAAAGGAATAAAATACTTGCAGTTTCGTTCTATAAAAATGACTCACTTAAAAACGTGCCAAAATTTCTTCACATTTTATTAAAATGACTGCTGCATTTTGAGGGAAGTAAAAAATCCTAAAAGGAACTACAAAGATGAAAATTAAAAGCATGTAACTTTCAAGATTTTGTCAACTTTCCAGATATACTTAACTATGACAATGAAAATCCTAAAAGATAGGCCCCAAAGAAGTTCATTCTTGTAGAGATCAACAGCAAATATATTGTCTATATTGTCAGAAATATATACTGCACAAGCACAAAATAAGTTCTGAAGTACTAGTCTGAAACTTAAAATTCTTCACAACGGAAAACTGTAACTCTTCTAGATAGAAACATGATTTAAAAATTTATGTGCTAGTATAGAAGAAAATTCCACTGAAAGGAATAGGCCACAACTGCATCGTTACTACCGTATTTTTCCGACTATAAGACGATACTTTTTTCTAAAATCCTTACCCTAAAAATTGAAGGGCATCTTATTCAAGGAAGTCAGCCGAGAATCGCGCGGTTGCAAAACTGCCCATACTTTATTTCTGCAGAGAGGCTTCCTCCTATTGCTAGCCTCCAATCACGAGTGAAATAGCTTGTCTCCCAAACAGACTTCCTCCAATCACGAGCCTTATGTAATTGGCGTCAGCTGATGCTGAACAAACCAATTAGAGAAGGCTGTTTGCAGAGAGAAGCTATCGGCAGTTTCACTCCTGCTTGAATGTAATCAGTTATGCAAAAGAGCCTGGAAATAGAGCTGCAGAGAGACAGTTTGGACCTCCTCCCACCGTGTGTATCAGGTCAATGTTAACTAATTACTAAATAAAAATGTGTTCTGCACTATCTTTAAAATATTGATTTCTTAATTTGGGGTTGGAAAAATGGGGGTCGTCTTGTACATGGGGGCATCTTATTGTCGGAAAAATATGGTAAATTAAAGAACAAAACAAAACACTACACTCCTAGTAATATGGTGAATTTCTATTCTGACAAACAAACAAATGGTATAGTTGGCCATCAAATAAATACAATGCAGTCCTTGTTATTCTCTTATAAACATATGAAAGTATTTGAATGACACAGCTTAAAGGAGGAATTCTGTTAACTGTTATGTTTTAACAAGAATGATATTTCTAGCTGCTGAAACAGTGTTCTGTGAGAATTAGATCATCAGTGCCATGTTGAGAATTGAGCGTTTCCCTAGTTTTGCAAGAATATATCATTTTGTGTGCAGAGTTTAAATTTGGGTAGTGTTTTTTGTGCCTTCTGTCTAGAATAAAAGAATAATAACTGAACTGCATTGGTATTGCCTCTATAATTAAGATATTTTGTTGGGAAATGAGTATCCCCTATGTTTTAATCTCAAGAGGCACAGTTGCATTAGTGAGGAAGTGATATCATAGAAGCATGCTGGAGTTTTTTTTTCTCTCCGTTCAGAAGTGCAATTGCATGCAATGTTTGAAATACCTTCCTGAATTTATCACTATATATGTACCATATTGCACACTTTTTGAAACATTTCCTCAGATTCAAGAGGCCTGTTATGCACTACAAAATTATGGGAGATAGGGCTGATACTGGAAGACAACAAATCTATAGCTTATGTTCCCAGAACCAGTGTCATGATTCTTAGATAAATCATGCTTGACAAATTAATGTTACCTCAAGCTCTTTTACCAGAAGCAATTTATTCCACTGTATACTGGGCCCAGGAATCAGCTAAAAAAGAGGTTCCTTGTTTGTAGTGGGAAGAAATGTCATAACTTTAAATACCATATGCTTTAAAGATACTAGAGCAGCACCAAGAATCCTTCAACTGTAAGAGAGTGATTTTGCATCCTTGCATAATGCAAACAAAAACAAATAAATATAGTACAACTTCCCATTATTTTCTCTGTATAAATGCTGGTGATAACTGTGATTAAGCCATGTGTGATGTACATTCATACAATTCTTTAGTCACGCCCTGCATTAGCTACTATTGTGCAAATCTTATATTAAATTGGTATCTAACAGAAGACATTCTATTACAAAAAAGTTTAAGGAACATGGAGTTTCAGAAGAAAGTGCCTAAAGGAATCATGTAACAGGTATTTTTATCTTCACAAATTTTGTGTGCAGTTAGCTAATATTTTTCCTGATAAAATTTGAAAAAAGAGAGTATGTTTAGGTGAACACACAGATAGATCTATATGCAACCAAGATCAGATGAGTACACTACAATAAATAAAATAAGGAAAATGGTGCATCTCTGAGGGTCAAGCATATTCCTATTAGGATAAGAGTAAATAGAATAAAAATGAAGTGTAAGTAGGCAATAATAAACACTTTTCAAGGTAATAATGAAAAACACAAGGTAAGTAAAAATAGTAAAATTTAATACATGTGCTGTATTTTAAGTTACTGGAATAAAAATGACCACAAAATGTAGGAATTAAAGAATAATGCTACTTTAAGAAACTGACAACTGAATACTCCTTTTTCACAGCTCCATATGTTAACGCCTAATGTTCATACAGAGAAGGCCTCTTACTACAGTACAGAGATTTCAACCCTTGTTCTATGTATCTCAGTATTCCCTCTATTAGGTATGCATCTTCTAAGGATTTTAAAATTCTCAGCTAATAAAAACAGTTGTTTCTAGGCATTCACTAGATTTTTTTTCTGATTGGAATTTTACTATTTATAAGAATCCACATCTGAACTTTATGAGGATAGGCTAATATTTTTTACACAATGTTCACAAGCATCCAAGAAATCCTGCATTTAACAAAGCAAAAGAATTAGAACATGACATTCGGCATTTGGAAATAAATTTTTTGTTATCTTCTGCCTACAAAGTAGGGTTAACAAAGATTTGAAAACTTTTACATGGCATTAGGTTGAGTAACAGCATAAATAAGTCACAGTAATACTGACCTCACTCACACTCATCCCAAATATTTGACCAGAAGATGTGCTTATAATGCTGTAATAAAATTGTGCCAGTATTATAAGATGTCAGACAAGTGTGAAACTTTGTTCTATGTGACTGCATATTCATATGCTATTCCAGCAAGTCTCATATTATTACACTGTTAGTCATTATGTAGGGGGTATGTGACTTTAAAATTATCACTTTAGTATTTTATGATCTGAAACATCATTACATATAACTGACTGGGCTTGAAAGGCATGTCCGTGCTGAGACATATTTTTCTGCAGATACTTATTCTGGAGCTTCTGCTTAAGGGGCTGCACTCAATGTTCTGATTTTGGGAAAGAAAAAGCACAGCGTGCTAAGTATATAGCTTTTTTTTTTTTAAAGGCAAAGACAAGATCTTGATGAAAACGTTAAATAAATAAATGCCAGTTAAAACACACTTATAATTTTCTCTGTGCAATTTCACATATGAAAAAATACTACTGATTTCTGCACATCTGTCTGCATGTTTCACTCCTCAAAAATCTGCTAAAAATAATACTGATTAAATAAAAGGAAAATTGCTAATGAATTCAGTGCTTTGAGCCTATTAAAAACATTTAAATTTCTTGCAGCACAGCAGTGACTCAACATGGAAATGCTAATGATAATAGTGTAACTTACATAATAAAATATTAGTTTTTAATTGCTTAGTGACTCCTAGCAGAAATTGGAATGTGTTAATTACATTTTTTCAGGATACAGTCTGAAGGCAAGTTGCGAGAATGCGAAGAGCTTCTCACTGCACCATTATCTATGGCAAAGAAATATTACAGCTTTAAAATAAGCTGCACAATACTCATCTAACTCTTTCACATGAAAGCGTGTAAAAGCAAATCAGCAAATAAACTCTAAAAGTCATTTATAAGTATCCTTTCTTCTTTTACACACTGGATGTACAGTTTTTATTCATATTTTTGCACACCATTTGGAGCTTCTTTCCAGAAGAGTTGCATTGAGTCACATGAATATTTTGGATGCAATGTGTTAGCAGATAGAATCTTTGCATACTAACAATGATTTGTTCCTTGTTGCTTTTTTTTTTTTTTTTTTTACAGTGCTTGTTGCATGAGGCAGAATCAGATGTCAATTCCCTTGACAAGGGATGCCTCCAGTGTGATATTGAACTCCTGCAATGTTTGCAGCACACGGATCAAAGAATTCACAAGCGTATGATCTTTTATCAATGCTGTATCCTCATACATCTGAGCAGTGATGGGACAGTCTGCCAACAAAGCAATCCAATGGTGTAAGAGATGATCTCTGGAAGGGAAAGTTTTAGAATTCTAAAACAGGTATTAAATATTTTCTTCTTTTATAAAGAAAAATACTAAATTTTCTTGTATTATCACTCCTTCTCAACTCATATTTGGTGATCACATACCTACTACCTACATCTCTTATAGGCAATCTAATTTGAAGTCCTCCAGATTTTTTTGGGACTATAACTCCTGAATGTCCTGAATGTCAGCAATCATAGCTTTAACAAACAGCAATTGCATGGTGAAAGCAATCTGTGGACCTCATGCTGTTCTCTTCCTTGTGGCCTTCAGAGCTCCTACCAAAATTTTAAAGAAAAAGAAATGGATTTCCAAAATGTTTGGTTCATGAGTAAAATAGCTCTCTGAAAAAGGTGTATATAATAATCAAATAGGGTTATTGCCACAGGTTGTGCAGGTCCTCCCCCCCCCCCCACAAAACATTAAAAGTAAAATGTGAGCAATGGATAAAAAAAGTTCCTCTTCTGAATGTTAAGACTGCTGAGACACAGAGCTGGAATGAGCAGGAAGAGATTAATCTTTGCAAAAAAAAAAAATCTTGCACAATAATTCTTTCCAGAACACTCAAATGATTACTCAAACATTATTTAATTTTTTCAAAGACCGTGCAAATTTCTGTCTGTCTGTCTGTCTGTCTATCTATATCATCTTCAGGCCATGGAATTTTGGGTTGCAATCAATACTGGCAAATTGGAATACACAAATAGCTATTCACTGTGGGCTTTTACTCTATTATGTAAAAACTATCTAGAGCTTAAGTGCTTGCAGTTTTCATTAATAGGAGTTAGTTCTCAATTTTTAAAAAATGTATTTACTTCTCTCGATAAACTGGAACAATAGTTCCAGATGCTAGCAGACTGGAACTGGATTCTAAAGATAACTATTAATGAAAGAATAAAAAGGATATTTTAATTCAGTTACAATCCCATTATAATAGTTTGAGGAGCTCAGTTACAATCCCTTTATTATAGCATAAGGAATGAAGATTAGAACTCATGATGACTATTCAAAAAACAAAAACTCTAAGATTTCTTGCTCCAACTCATTAATTTCCATTCCATATCTAGAGTTTCTTGTATTTTAATTGTTCATTACTCTTTAATAAGTCATTTTAATCTATAATTATGGGCATCTGTATGTGTATGTATATCATTCCTCTATTTTTTTTCCTAAACCAAATGGATTTTTTTTAAAAAAAACCCTCTTTGCAGAAAATAAACTGCTGCTGCTGATCACCGTCTATTTTTAAGTTTCTAAAAGCTGATTGACTAAGTATGAAAATATTCTTTGTTTAAATAGCACGAACCTGGTCAGCAGAACAAGGAAACAAAATTAGCACGAAAGCCTTCTATCAGGCAGCTTATAGGCAAAGCAGAAGTCATAGAGTCATACCTGGCTCCAAGGCAAACTAACATCTGAAACTTGCCATCTTTCCCAATGTTTCTAGGAGTGTTGTTGATGGCTGTTACAAAGCGACAAAAACTCCTAGCCCTTTTCTGCCAGTTTTCTTCTGGGACCAGTTCATTCTGATCGAGAGCTTCATAAAATCCTTGTGCTTTTTCTGAAGGTAGAGACATAGAACAAAAAATGTTAATCTAACTATATCTAACCACAAGGTACTGATAGTTGAATTATTTTTGTGCTTCTAAATACAAACATATCAATTTTACTCTGATCACCTAATATCTATGAAGTAGTACAATATTGTTTTGAACTTTGTTATAATGAGTATTAGTAGATGAGAATATTCTTGTGTTTATTATAATGTATAAAAGACCCAAATACCACTACACTTTCAAATTTCAAATTTAACATTTCAAATTCAAGCAATTGATAAAACATCACTCATATTTTGCTCTGTACTCTTAACACCAAATATTATTTGATTACTTTCTTATATATTGCCCTCTCTCTTCAAATATATCTAGAATAATTGCTTCATTTCATTTTCTTATATTAAGAATAGGTATTAAGTATTTAGTATTTCTAATACTAAACAGTGATTAACTCTATTGCAATAATCAATAATTCAAATTACACATGAGGCCCATTTAAGGAGACAAAGTAAGTATTGTAGGATTACATCTCCAAGCAAGCATTCTGTACTTACCTAGAAAATCCCAAATAAAAACATTTTTAAAGAGCCTAGGAGATTTAAATCCATGCTGAAACACTTGCTCAAGAGCTGAAACAAGTCCACCTTCTCCACAGAGCAAAAGTGTTAAACTTCCTCTCTGCCAATAGAAAATAAAACCAACAAATGTTTCATTTGTAAGATGCTAACATATCTATCTAGTCACAAACTACTATAGCCTGTAATAACTGACCGAACACTATACATGTTTGCCATAGGCTACCTATACTTGGTATTGATTCCACCTATTATATTGAAAAGGCTCAGGAATAAGGCTCCAACAGAGATTGAAAAATTTTAATACAGATTGATTTTACTGATAAGGTAGCAGAATGAGAGCTAAAGAATGGGTAACAGGGATAGGTCATCTGTAGCCTACAGTATATGCAGCCCCAGCCCCTTTTATTGAAATCAGTGGAGCATCCCCAGAACTGCATCACTGAATTTTCAGCATGTAACATAAAAAAGGGACAAATAGGCAGACCACTACCAGGCACTTGCAACTGCAGGGAGAATAGCAGGCAAACTCTGTTTGCTATGGACGCCCACACTAGTGGGCATCACAGGACATGTCTACTATGACAAAATAGAGTGAAAGGGGAAAAGAGGTAGTAAAAGCCCTCAGATGAGGAGGTACTCCGAGTCTGAGAATCAAGGGAAGTATTGTTGATCTAGATTTACACAAGTCAGATTCCAAGACTACCTCCCATTCCCACAATGTGGTTCACCTGGCCTCTTTTTATCAGATAATAATAATGTATTAAACCTGTATGCCGCCGGACTCCCAGTGACTCTGGGTGGCTCAAAACAATCAAAGAAATTACCATAAAAGAGATGTAAATTTATATTTTACCTCTGCTAATAATGCTAATAATGATTTTAAGTGCATCTCTATCAAGGAGGAAACTATTAACCCCCATTGTGGCTATGAACAGTAAGCTTACCTCTTTCTCTGGCTTGTGGAAGTGTTTGACAATTCCATTCACTGCTTCTCCAATCGATTCTTGTATCTGACCTGTGTTTAACTCTGTGAAAAAGGGAAAATATATATATTTTTTAAAAAATCATTTGATGTCCAATTTGTACACAGACAAGTCAAGATCTTTTAAAAGAAAGAATGGAGAAAATAATATCTCTCTTTTATGGCACTTTTCACAACTTAAAGAGCAGCATACCAAAAATAATAATGCTATAATAAAAATAAACAGCCACTTACACAAAACAAAGCTGAGAAACAGGGGCCATAAAACCAGCAAAAACGTGAAGCAGTTATAAAATACAGTGGAACCTCGGTTCACGAATTTAATTCGTTCTGCGACTCTGGTCACGACCCGAAATGGTCGCGACCGGAATCAAATTTTCCCATAAGGTTCAATGTAAATACAGTTAATCCGTTCCGACCCCAAATTTGGTCGCCAACCGATTTCTGGTCACGACCCGAGTCAAATTTCCCCATAAGGTTCAATGTAAATACGGTTAATCCGTTCTGAATCATGTTTTTAAAAAAAAAAACTGCAAAAATATGACACAAAGTACAGTACGAAGAGAGAGAAAGCTAACCTTGCTCGGGAGGGAAAATGGCCGTGCTTCCTGCTTGGAGGGAGAGTCCCCTCCCTACAGGAAGTCGCGACCACGTGACACAGGAGGGAAAATGGCCGCGGTTCCTGCTTGGAGGGAGAGTCCCCTCCCTACAGGAAGTCGCGACCACGTGACACGGGAGGGAAAATGGCCACGGTTACTGCTTGGAGGGAGAGTCCCCCTCCCTACAGGAAGCTGCGACCACGTGACACGGGAGGGAAAATGGCCGCGGATCCTGTTCGTCACCCGATCCGGCGTTCGCAACCGGAGGTAAATTTTTGCGGCCGGAGCTGGTCGTGACCCAAATTGTTCATGAACAGATGCGTTCGTGAACCGAGGTTCCACTGTATATTGAACTAGCTGGATAACAGGATAGAAAACTAGCTTTGTAGCTTTGTCCTAGTTTTGAATCATAAGTCAGAAGAGGCCAGTTTAACCTTAATGACAATTCCCTGCTCAGTGCAATGTCATGTGACCGCGACTTGCAACTTACTGCAGGCTTCCCCATTGACTTTGCTTGTCAGAAGCCAGTTGCGAAGGTCGCAAATGGCAATCACGTGACTGTGGGACGCTGCAATCACTGTAAATGCACGCTGGTTGTCAAGCCCCTGAATTGAGATCACATGACTGTGGGGATGCTGCAACCATCGTCAGTTCAAGAACTGGTCGTAAACCTACTATTTCAGCACCACTGTAAGTTTGAACGGTCTCTAAACAGGGTAGTCATTAACCTAGGATTACCTGTATAACAAGATGCCCATATATGCAGCTACAATAGCCACCTTTTAAATAAAAATCCCCTTCATTCCACCCTGTTTCATTCCAATAGCTTATATACCTCCCTGTACCAACAGTACTGAAATAACACAGTAATTACAATCTTTGCCACTATTTATAAGACTGCAAGTTTGAAACCCGGCAGATTTTTTTTCTATTATTCTTTTTCTTTTCCTAAGCTAGTCATTCAGGATTTACAACAAGCTAGAATAATTTTCAAATTAAGGAGTGAAATGTTTGTGCTCCTCTATTAGAAATTTCCCATTCTAGATACATCAGTTTCGAAGCATAAACTATATTTATAGTACAGAGCCCCTACCAAAGAGAAAAAGGGGGGAATTTGAAATATTTACAAAATCAAGCTTATCTTTTTCACATTCTGATATTTTTTCAAATATTTACTGAAAATATGTTTAAGATACTCTTCCTAAAATATGTTTATTCTAATATCCGCCTCAAGGTAAAATGCTAGAAGCATAAAAACAAAAATATGACACAATCAAATCATAAAACAATAAGACAACAACATCAATCAAAAGCATATAAACAGCAGAAGAAACTAAACAAAGTGCCATAATGTCTGATCAAATAAGCTTTACTTGTACTGAAATTATAGCAGCACTGGTGCCAAGCAAATAATACAGTTTAGAAACTTCTGCTACTACAGAAAAAAAATATTTTGTCTAATTCCTAAATAGTGAACTTTTTCTTGGAAAAGTAACTTCAAAAAGAGTGCTGTTCCCCCCACCCCAAAGCTCCTAAAACAGGCAAGGTGGTAGAGCTACATGGAGAGGTTTAGGCGGCCTTGGACAAATTCTATGTTTCACTGATCCCTAAGTGATCAGAAGTTGACATATCCTCTACCTAGTACAAAGTTAAACATAGCATGTTTTCACAAGTTTGAATGCATGCAACCATATAGGGATAGATGTTCCTTCAGATTACTTGTATTTTGTCTAGTAATATAAAATTCTGGAGACCCTGCACAGAGCTGATGGGGTTACAAAGTAGGTATATAGGAAAATGAGCTACAGCTACAGGTATTTGACAAATTATGTTTGAAAGAGAAGTGACTGCGCTTAACAGGCTGAGTGCAATCTTCATAAATTAAACAAGAAAACCGCTAACAGGTTTATAAAATATCCAACTTGTAACCATTAATGTTTTCAGATTTATACGGTAGATTAATCACCTACAATGTTGTTATGTTTCTCTTTCCTTAGTCAGTAAATGAACCAATATACAGGTTGTATCACAGCAATATTTTTGAAGTCTCATGCAAATTTGATTATATTGCTCAATTTAGTTTCAAATAGTATGAATTTGGGAATTATTTACTAGCGATAATTACAGAGAATATATCAGCAGTTGTGAGAATGGACAAGTGGGTCATGCAACAAAGTGCTGTAGTACTGAGTCCCCTTGAGTATTCTATGCAATTGTTCGGGTAGTCCATTTCATTAATAGAAAATACCATGAGTGGAAGTAACTACAATTGCCCAGCTTACTTGGCTTGTTGTTTGGTGATATGGTGACAAATCTTCTGATCATGCTGGGGGACTGCTGCAATGGAGGGGTTCTGCACTGCCTTTCGTCTACCTCAGTATGGGATGTCAGCAGTTCTCCCACTAGGATCCTTTCTAAACTACCATCATCTACACCTTTTCCAAGCCATCTTCCACATGGAAACCTGAGAAAAAAATAAGAAAAGGAAAACACTGTAGTGCCCTTAGACTCATATTGTACTTTAAAAGACAGCACACAACTAACTTGGTTTTGCACTGTAAGTTGAGTGTGCTCCATGTGTAAATATTCCCAGTTGCTGTATAACTGAGCCAGCAGAAGAGTGTTCATGCACTTGGGGACAGTCAATTCTTGGAGTGCTGAGAGCGACAACTTACCATCTTGAGTTTCTGAAAGTCACAAAAGGCTATCTGATGATGCCATGTTTCCCCTGGAAGAGGCATGCTTGATTGTTTTTTCAGCTCTTTTTGTAGGGGAGGGAATAAGCAGAAGAGGGAAAGTTTCCAGAAGGAACCCTTAACTTAGACCACATCTTCACCAATAAACTTCAACTAAGCTAGTATAATTTGGCTATTTTTTGGTTACATTTTGACAATGTAGCCTTGGGATACTGGGGATACTGGGAATACTGGGATACTACAAATCAAGTGTTCGGAGCCATTGGGTTGCCCATTGCCCATCTCTAACGTAACTGTTCCTGTCTCACAGGGACACATAGCCTTTCTACTGGAAATAAAACATTGAAGATTGTGGATTTAAATATACATATATTTTGAATGGACTACAGATGGCGTGTATTACAGTAGCTCAATTTGGGCTGTCAAATACAGATTTAAAAAGTCAGGATGTGTATCAGCTCCATTCTTGCAATTTTTGGCTTCCAATTTATGCAGAAGTCAATGCACAACTTTTTGTACAGGCATGAAACTAATAGGAAGTTACAGTTAACCATGGTTATCTATTATATGTGAAGTAGAAAATTCCAGATAAATCAACTTGCAACATTTGCAGATTCTGCTAGTATAAGGTTATCATGGTTGATAAATACTTGAGGAGACACCCAATATCTTCTGTAAATATGGGATTATTATTTACAGCTGAACTTTATGTCATCTGTATGTTATTATATTTAATAATATTGCTAGATCATCTGCATTAGTAGATAATTTATTTTCATTAAATAAGAAAGTAAAATAATATCTATATGACTAGACAACGTCTTCATTGTTTGAAACAGTTACAGAAACAAGATGAGGCCACTATATTTATTGTATTACAAATGAGCTTTACTCATTCAATTCAATTCAATTCAATTCTTCAATAATTGAAATATGATTTTTTACAACATATAAGAAAGTTGAAAAGATGCTTACTTGTAAGTGTGACCTGTCACTTCATTTCTGACCATAACATATTCCACCAGCCACTTGGCATACAATCCAGAATTGTCATGTCCTATTTGTACCGTAGTAAGTTTTCCCAAATTCTGACACTAAAGATTAGGAAAAATAAAAGATATTGGGTCAAAAAAAAAAAGAGAGAGAAAACAAGATGACTTCATTAGTATATATATTATATATTATATATTATATATTATATATTATATATTATATATTATATATTATATAGGGGTTAAATCCTGGCTTTGCCAGAAGGCCTTGGGGCCGCATGGGGGCTTGCATCTGTGGAGATGGCTGGTGGGGTGATGGATTCTGGCTCCCCCCCCCCCAGCATCTTGAAGGTGTCAGTGCTAAAATATACAGGGGGTTTTTAGGACATTTTTAATGTATGTTTGTATTTTAATTATTTATGGATTTTAGCCACTGTTGGAGGGACTGGTGTGTTTTTTCTTTTTTGTTATTGTGAGCCACCCAGAGTCACCCATTGGGGGAGATGGGCAGCATACCAGTTTAATAATTAATAAATAAATAAATAAATAAATAAATAAATAAATAAATGTTATCATTAGAGGAAGGATGATATAATTGGACTTTAGACAGGAATTGGAGGAGCAGAAAGACAGAGGACTGAGTTGTCCTCTGAAGATGTCGGCCACAGATGCTGGCGAAATGTTAGGAACCAAAAGTTCCAGAACATGGCCACAGTGCCCGGAAGACCTACATCAGCCATCGTATTCTGGCCGTGAAAGCCTTCGACAATACATAGACTGAGTTAAAGTTTCAAACCCAATTCTGTTTTGCCCTGCAACTGGGAAGCAACAGAAATGTAAGGGAGAGAAGGCAGTTGACACTCTCAGATGAAGCTTGGGCTGCTAGGGTTAAAGAGATAGTGTGGTAGCTGCCATTTTCTCCCAGATGACCAGGAAGATACAACTGGCCTGGGATAGACATGGACAATGGGGGCAATTTACCTTGATTGCTAGAAGAGTGATGCTGAGTTACACAGTAATCTCTGGCATCATCTGTGCCAAAAACAGTTGGGATTACAGAAAATGAAGGACAGCAGCCAGAGTTAAGGGCAGAGCATGTGTGAGTGGCAATGGCTGAGAACTTTTAGTGTTGAGAGCGAGCAATAGCAGGAATTTTCACTGCAGAGTGTACAATCAGAGATTGAGCAGCTGCTATTGGAGAAATCAGCACTAGACAAGAGCTTTCCAGTTTGGGGGAGTGGAAAAGAAATTATCAAGACTCCTCACTGTTGGATCCAAGAAGATTTGGAGGAGTTAGGTTAGAACTAGGAAGTTGGAGATCATACAGTATTTGGTGATCTAGCTCTCAGGGTAGAAATCTGAGAACTGTGTATAAGAAGTGAGGTAAGAGGACAGGGAGCTGAGCTCCCCTAACTGGATCAGGACCAAATGAAAGTGGACCTTGGGAGAGAACTCTGGTTTGGGGTTTTAGATGTTTTGGGAGGATGTTCTGAGGATGCTGTAAGTGTTGGGGGAGGGGTTAAATAGAGTGCTTTGACAGATTACTATACATCCAGTTTGGTTGATTGGTACATAGTGTTAATATGAAGGAAGTGGAGGGGGAAGCCTTGGAATACCAAACAAGGGTGTAAAGTTGGGGGTCTACATTTCCACAATAATGGGTAGGAGGTAGGGGGAAGTATAGTGGTAAGAGATGGATTACCCATTATAGGAGAAGGGAGACTAAGAATTTGGTGGTCTCAATTTCTGACCCAGCCCCTGGCCATGGACTTTGAAGTCAGATTGTGGAAATACTTGGTCTCACACTGCTGTTGGTTAATGCCAGGTCCATCCAAAATAACACCTTGTCTATCCACAATATGATGGTGATGAACAGATGGTACATGGAACTATTTGGGCAATGACGGGGATGTTGCCTAGTCAGAAATGAATCCTGCTGGGTTTCTGATTCTGCAGCAGCTTGGGCACCAAGGATGGGGAAGGTTGTAGCAGTGAGTGTTATGGACATTGTGGTGGTGGCAAGATGCACCACTCCAATGAGGCCTTGGTATGAATGCCTCTATGTTAGACTAAGCTGTGAGGACAAGTTAGGACTGCTGTTGTTGAACTGGAAACTCTGTTGCTCGGTAGTATTCTTCCTGAGCTCCTGGATCTTATTATGGAGCTGATCATGGAATCTCCACATTGCTGGTGCTGATGAACTTCCACCTCCATCCCCTCAGGGTGAGATGCCTAAGACTTCATAGCTGCCATACAAACCATGGGCATGTCCAAAGTTATTTCATCCCTGACTTATAAAGGAGTTCATGTTTTCAACATAGGGTTGGAAACAGACTACAGAGGAGCTGGTGCATAATTTGAAGATGAGGAATGCTGCCATCAAACCCTTGTTGTGGTAGGATCACTTTCTGGTCAAGCTGCATATTACTGTCATTCCTGACCTCTGCAAGGCTGATGAATACATACAGATAGTCCAGCTCAGCTGTCTGATGAATTAGGAAGGTTTCCCAAGAGCACTTGGGGATTTTCCCAATGAACTGGTAAGCATTTCCACGTCAAGTCTATTAGTCATGGAATAGGGAGCTAACCAGGGTATTAGATGTGACTGTTCCCAAGTGGGCTCTCTCCAGTTGTTGATCCTGCATCCCCTTGAATTTACTGAGGAGCTTCAGGAGATGAAACAAGTGAAGAGATGTCAAGTGTGATAGTGATGAAAAGCAAACAGTGAACTTGACTGATAGATAGATACAAGCCATGTCAGAGCCTATACTGAGTCAATAAAAGCAGCAAAATATTCTTACTTCTCTGCTCTAAATGTGTTTGCAGCCCTATACAGGTCAACATACTTCCTTTTGGACAATATTTCTGCTGATTATTGTGACATATAGTATTTGCAAAATTCTTTGCAGATAAAATCACGCATATTTGCTCAGAGCTGGATGTCATTTAGAATGTGAAAGGTGGGACAATATTTTACAGTGCAATTTGGAATTTGTTGAGCTTGAAGAGTCCAAGGAAGTGAACAGGGTTCTTTGTAGTATGAGCCCCGTTATGCATCAGTCAAGTAGCTCATTTTGAATGTTGATAAATGCTTCTTTGAGGGAAGGCATAGCACCACTGACTTTGAAAAAGGCTGGGTGCTGATGTGGCTATGTTTGACACCTTTCACCTATTATCCAACCTTCCCCTTCTGGGGAGATTGTTGGAGAAAATGATAGAGAATCAGCTATAGAAGCTTCTTGCTGAAGCAGATTACCTGAACCTCTTCAACTTTTAGGTCAGGCTCAGGCATGGGATGAAAGCAACATTAATTGCTCGGATGGATGACTTTTATTGGGTCCTTGAAGTGGGGAGTAAATATCTCTTCGTCCTATTAGACCTCTCAGCAATTTTCAATATCATCAATTGTGGTATTTTACTGAACTGCTTGCTGGGAGTGGGTAGCACCATTTTATGGCAATTCAACTCTTAGCTTAGTAAGTAGTTTCAACTGAAATGAGCAATCAAGGTCCTGGTTACCTCAGTGTGGGGTGGTACAGTGCTTGACTTCTCCCTGTTACTATTTCAAATCTATAATAAAGCTTCTGAGAGAAATCATTCATTGTAGTCCTTGGTCATTGAAAATTATTTTTTAAAAAACAAAGCACAAGCCTTAGTAGCTGAAAGGTTGCCTTCTCCTGCTCACAAGAGATACCTCAAATGTCATCTCCAACATATTTCTTGGAATCTGCAGGATTCCTGTTTCACCCAATTCTCCTGAAATGCATATCCATGGGTTGGCTGTGAACATTGAGCCACCAAGTTTTTTGCTAGGAACAATCAATATATGGTATGGAATCACTGTAAAAAAGAAAAAAAAAACACATACACAACTGGGTAAAATAATTAAGTCTCCAAGAATAAATGCGGGGGGAGTCAGACTAAGCTGCTTCAGTAGAGTCCCCTACCTCTGAAATATATTTCCCCAGTGAAAAACATCTGGAGTTTATTTTATCACCTTTCACGTATTAATGCATTACACTTGTTATTTTTGTGCTCCAACTGAACTCTTAAAACCAATTATATCTACTGAACTTTTATTGTTTTATGTTCTGAATTTTATCAGTTAAAAAATTAAGTAGTAATTTTAGAGTATTACTCTATACCTACAAGCAGCCTTGTGAAATCTACTCTTGTAATCTTGCTGGAGATATTTTTGAAGAGCAACTTAGCAAATTTTGAAATACTTATGTACATATACTTATTAAATCTCACAGCCTTCAAATAAAAAAAAGTATTGCTTATCAAAGCTAGATTTAGTAAATGAAATCCTATAGATCATGAACAAGTTTTGAGATGGGTATAAAAACTCTTCTTCTTTGATCCTTTTTTACCTCGTCTCAGCCCAATACCAAAAATGAGCCAGATGGGGAAAAAAACAACAGCAAATGGCGAAGTAAGATGGGGGAACAGGTCTTACTTCCAACCCTTAATATTATTTTAGTGTTTACTAAAATCCTAGGTTTATACAAACCAGTTACAACTGTGTTTAGCAAATTTACATACAGTGGTACCTCGGGTCAGCAACTTAATTCGTTCTGCGACTCTGGTCGCGACCCGAATTGGTCGCGACCTGAATCAAATTTTCCCATAAGGTTCAATGTAAATACGGTTAATCCGTTCTGACCCCTACGAATTTGGTCGCCAACCGATTTTGGTTACGACCCGAATCAAATTTTCCCATAAGGTTCAATGTAAATACACTTAATCTGTTCTGAACCATATGTTGTTTTTTTAAACCACAAAAATATGACACAAAGTACAGTATGAAGAGAGAGAACGCTGACCTTGCTCGAGGCGACTTCTGGTGTGGAGGACAGGAAGGCGGGTGGGGAGGCAGTTATTGTTGGGAGGGAGAGTCCCCCTTCCTACAGGAAGCCACGACCATGTGTCACGGCAGGGAAAATGGCCGCGGATCCTGTTCGTCACCCGATCCGGTGTTCGCGAACGGAAGCAAAATTTTGCGAACAGTGCTGTTCGTGACCCGAATTGGTCGTGAACAGAAGCGTTCGTGACCCGAGGTACCACTGTATCTGGTTTTGTTCTAGGTTTATAAGTGAGACACCTTTAAAACTCTTTCAGAAGCACTGCTTCCAGGAAACCTATTTACATAGATACATAACAATTCTAAGTCAAAGGACAAAAGAAAATTGAATTTTTGATCCAAGTAAAAGCAGATACCCAAACTTGCACATACAAATACAGTACCTGTCTCCCAAAGACATTTATCCCTACAAGCAGCCTTGTGAAATCTACTCTTCCAAAAACACTGTCTCTATAAGACAACTGCATGCCCTATATCTACAATATTGCATCCTGAACTGACCAATTTTCATTTAAGTATCCTTAAGCATTTTGATGGGTTTTTCCTTTTTTCACTTCTCACACCAAGTCATGAGTTTTTGGAATAAATTTTGAGGGAATATGAATATCTGCATAAGGAGAGAAAATGCTCTCTTTCCAGCCTACCAATGAAGGTCAATCGCAGTAGTTAAATAAATTACATCTTCTATCACATCTCAGAATAGATATTATTATAATCCTCATGACTTGAGAGATCAGAAGAGAGTTACAAAATTAGTAAAGCAAAATGAAAATTTAACTAGTATGTTGGAATTAATATTGCTTTGTGAATAATTGCTTATTTTTATTTTAAGATTTTACATAATTTTTAGAATCTGCATTTCATTTTCCTGTGACTTTCCTCCTAAGATTTTTATCTCTCTATAGTGGTATACATATACAAGTCACATGAAAATAGTACTCCATGCATCTGACAAAGTGGATTCTGCTCTACAAGTGCTTACTATAGCAAATTTGTTTAGATACCACAAGACAATTTGTAATTTTTCCAATAATAAAAGTTTATACTTACAAATTGTTGTAAAAACATTGGTGAAGCAGAAGTAATCCACAGCATTGAATGACAAGAGATGATAAAGAAACTGTTCTTTCTCATCATCGCAACGGAGAAAAGCATAGCGCTTGTAGAGTTTTCTGACAAAGAAAATAAACACTATAATTATAATAGGAGTTTTCACGTAAAGTATTTCTTGATGAAAAATGCACTGGCAATCAATATTATAACCAAAGGATTACTGTTTTAGTGTCTTTGTTCATACCCTGTAAATGCTTTATATAAACTTGGATCCACTGTTATGTATACTGCTTTCTATATCTTTGTTCTACAAAAGGAACCTAAACTTTCTTTTTAGGGGATGGAAACTATTTTGGAACCATGAAATCTTCAAATTCTAGTTTCTAGTACTACTCAGCAACTATTTGGAATATACAATGCGAGTGTATAAATGCTTTATTCAGATTTAAGAGTAGTTGTGTTTAATGGAATTAACTCCAAAGGCATAAGATGCATAGATTGCAACCTCAAAAAATAGAAATGCCTTAGTTTTCTTTAAGCAAGATTGCAAATATACAAAGTAATAGAAAAAGAGATCTGCAGATTGATTTACTCTCTTGGCTAAGCATATTTAAATTTAGTCTCTATTATCTGAAAAGTATGGGAGAACAAAGCAGCTGAAGACTAGTATTTATTTATTTATTTAGTAGACTTAAATCCTGCCTTCACTCAGGAACTCAAGGTGGTATACTCAGTGCTCCTTCCTCCTATTTTTCCCCAACATCAACAATCCTGTGAAGTAGGTTGGACTGAAAGTGACTGGGTCAAGGTCACCCACTGGGTTTTGTGGCTTAGGGTGTCCTAGAAGCTGGGTCTCCTGGTTCCTAGTCCAATTCTTAACCATAATCATATTCCTGCTCTGCCTTGATACAGTATGTCCCTTTCTGGAATATTTTCATTTTTTAAACAATAGTCAATCATTTTTCTTACTATAAATAATTTCATTTATATAAATAATTTCATTTACTCCAAAACCAGAAAAACCGTTAAAAAGACTTTTTGTAATATTTCCCCAAATTTCCAAAGTTATTCTGTCTGTTGTTTTAGATAAAACACATGATAAAATTAATAGGCTTGTACATTTTGTGCAAGTATGAATTTTGCTTGCTGAATGCAATAAGGGTAGTATACGATAGAGGTAAAGCACGTGTTACAATAAATGAAATGCTCAGAAAATGGTTCAACACTGAGCAGGGAGTAACATGTGTGATGTTTCTTGGTTGTTTTATATTTTTACAGATAAATGTATAAGGAATAAGATTTATAAATCTGTGCTCTGCACACTTTAAAATATTGAAATGAGAGTTGCCTAGGGTCAGAAGAAAGTTGAATGCAGTGGGAATGGATTATTAAAAAATGTGCATGGTAAAAGAAGAATTGGGATCAAGAATAAATGAGTGCTAAATGAATGTGGATTAAATACAAACTGAATAAACAGTGAGAAAGAAATATGTTCAAGTGATTCGGTCATATATAAAAAATGAATGAACACCAAGCTGCAAAACAAATATATGAAGGAAGGGAGAAAGGACCAAGGAATGTGAAGACCAAGAAGGACAAGGCTGGATAGAATTAATGAGATTGTCATGAAGAGAGGTGAGAAGTTTAAAGAAGAGAAGACAAAGTATGAAAACAATGTATGGATATGGTGGAAGAAAAGATGACTTGCAAGGTTAAAACAATATAGTGAATGGTTTGGTGTAAAAATAAACTATATTTAGCTGTATTTCTTTTTCTTATCTCATGCCAGTTCAGAGTAGCATAGAATACTGGGATTAAACCCAAAGGTTTGAGCTCATACATTAATTTGAAAACTATCTTCTTTCACAAATAAATATGAAATTCAGACAGTATCTCTTAAGTATCTGTTAGCTTTGTTATGCGGTATGATAAGTGAATTTAAAGGGAAACACAAACCAATTCATGTCCATTAAGCAAATGATTATTTCAACATACTTTGTAAGTTCATAATCAGAAAGAAGATGTTTCAGATGTCTGGAGAGTAATTTCTTTTCCATGGAGAGCCGAACCCAAGCTCTAGCCTTACCAACATCTGTTTTGATCTCACTAATATTCTGAATATGTCTGAAAAGAAAAACAAAACAGATTATACTGTTATTATTGCCAAACCTTTTACTGAGGAAGAGAAATAGCTTCATTAATAATATAGTATTAATAAAGAAAATATAGCTTGTCTTCTAGTATAGGAATGGGATATGAAACATATAAGCATAAAATGAATATAAATGATGCATACAACAATAAATACATACCAAGAACAATATCTACAGCTCAGTAAAAAGAAGGAATTATTCTATTTTAGTGACATGTAGATTTCCCAAACTCGCCTGTAGCCCTGTATTCTCTGGAAGAGTCTTGTCCAACTTCCAACCCCCTGAGCTTCACAGCCCAGACAAACTCAGGCAGTGTTGCCCCCTACTGAGACAATTTCAAATTACAGTACAGTGGTACCTCGGTTCACGAACTTAATTCGTTCTGTGACTCTGGTCGCGACCCGAAATGGTCGTGAACCGAATCAAATTTTCCCATAAGGTTCAATGTAAATACGGTTAATCCGTTCTGACCCCAAATTTGGTCGCCAACCGATTTCTGGTCACGACGCGAGTCAAATTTCCCCATAAGGTTCAATGTAAATACAGTTAATCTGTTCTGAACCATATGTTTTTTTTTTAAAAAACCGCAAAAATATGACACAAAGTACAGTACGAAGAGAGAGAAAGCTAACCTTGCTCGATGCGACTCCCGGCGTGGAGGACAGGAAGGTGGGTGGGGAGGCGGTTACTGCTTGGAGGGAGAAGCCGTGACCACGTGTCACGGGAGGGAAAATGGCCGCGGTTACTGCTTGGAGGGAGAGTCCCCCTCCCTACAGGAAGCTGCGACCACGTGTCATGGGAGGGAAAATGGCCGCGGATCCTGTTCGTCACCCGATCCGGCGTTCGCGAACGGAGGCAAATTTTTGCGGCCGGAGCTGTTCGTGAACTGAATTGTTCGTGAATAGATGCGTTCGTGAACTGAGGTACCACTGTATTTCTCAAAAATCTAATTTAAGATTTAGCTAATTACTTACACTAAAAGATGGATTTTGATTTTTTTTCTAGAATATTCTGTGAGTTAGAATTGTGAATGCTATGTGATAAGACAAGTTTTTAATATTGAAAATAAAGCCATGTTTTAGAAGTTATAAATATTATGTAATTTAGGAATTACATAACTTCTACCTAAGTTCACATTAACTTGGCTAAAATGCCTGGAATTTAGAAGAAAGATCTTCTTTAGATTAAGGTTTAGAGCTAGGATATAAGGCTGACCTAGTGAAAAACATGCCCTCATGTATTCCTCTACTCCATCATGGCCTGAGAGTAGATGCCGCTAACAAGCTGTCTGGCTGGTAAGTACAGCTTTGCGTTATGTGTTAATAAGTCTTTGAATTTACCTGCCCAACCAAAGCCAGGAAATAAAGCCATGATATGCATCTGGTCTGGTAATTATTTTATTCTTGGGTCTCTTACAGTTAGACAATATCAAAGTCCACATTCACTTGTCATACAAAGCTTGGCTATGGACAGATTACTATCTTCATGTATTGTCAATGGGAGCCAGCAGATGAAAGCAGACTGTTCCATGCATAAGTCTTAGCCTGATAAATTAACAAAGGCTTAAAATCTTTAATAATATATCCTCTTAAACTATACTGAAATTTTAAATATTCCTTATAGTATATTACATAAAGAACATACTATATTTTGATAGTGCCTTTTGAAAGTTTGCATTTTTCAGTAATGATTCAACAAATATTCCCTTTTATTTTTGTGAATGTGTATTGTTATAGGTTTTAATTGTATATTTATTTATTGTTTTAATGTGTTGCGAGCTGCCCAGAGTCCCCCATTGGGAGGAGATGGGGGGGGGGACAAATTTAATAAATAAATAAATAAATTTTGTTTAAAGTAGTTATTGTCTCCTACAGGAAGCTAAGAGAGCCAGTTTGGTCTAGTGGTTAAGACATCAGGCTAGCAACCGGGAGATTGTGAGTTCTATCCCTGCCTGAGGCTCACAGCTAGCTGGGTGACCTTGGGCCAGTCACTTTCTCTCAGCCCTAGCAAGGAGGCAATGGCAAACCACTTCTGAAAAACCTTGCCAAGAAAACCACAGGGACTTGTCCAGGCAATCTCAGAGAACCAGACACAACTGAACAGATAGGAAAGAAAAAAAAAAAAAAGGAAGCCAACAACTAATAGATTCTAAAGTAGTGATCTCAAATAATATCAGAAACTTTAACAAAATTGTTGCGAAAGCATTTTTCAAAATTATCAGTTAGCTAATGTTTAAGTTTCAATTTTTACCTGACTACTAGACATTATATCTCACTGTAGATATCTAATACATACTTTTGAATAAACTGGCTTAAGATTCTGGTGCTTGCCTAACCACAAAATATTAATCAAAATAATTAGAGTGAAATGAAAATGATTACAGACAATAATTTAAACTTGGTTGTCCTAAAAATATGACTGAAACTTTTATCAAATCTTTAGGATTTCAAAATTCCAACCTCATATCCTGGATGAGGGATACTCTTAAAGGAGACATTCCTGGGTTGGCATCTGACTTCCTTCTTTCAGCATCTAGAAGAATTCCTAAAGTAAAGATTACAAACATTTGACTAAATGTTTAAAAAATGCAAATGCTTTGATTTTAAGCAATATCTGAAGCCATTCTACTATACAGGCTCTATATGAGCTCATCTGTGGTCTTCATTGCTTCATCAGTTGGTGATAAGGTCTTATATCTAAAAGACCTATAGCTTGATCAACAGAGATTTGTGTTTCCTTATTTGACATATTCTCTCAAAACCTACTCCACCCTGAGTTTCTTTTACAGGGGTAAGTGACAGCTGGTAGACACAAGAAAACACCGTAAAAATTATTGAGAGTGGGAGTCAATAGAGCTGAAATCTTTCATCTAAAAAATCTTCAAAACTATTCTTTGAAAATGAGTATGAACTTTGCTTTTAGAATATTAAATTAGGTTTCCAAAACGCAGTTGGAACTGCATAGATCAATAGACTGGGGGAGATGGGGGGGGGGCAGAGGATGCAATGCTAGTGATGAGGCAAAAGCTGAAATTGTTTGCAGGTTTTGAAGAACAGTTCCAATGCATGCCATGGCATAATTTCAAACGTGTACAATGATCTGATCAAATCTGATTAACCTAAGGCACTGCAATTCAAACACATCAGCTTTTGTGTATTTTGAACTAGATACTCTTATTCCCAATTCCAGAATAGTGTGAAGCTCAGTAATGAAGGACATATACTTTTCTTGGCTCAAAATTAGCTATATTTTATACACTGAAATTAACTCTTGGGTTCTACCAGGTGCTAATAAGATATAGTTATAGATATATACTTTTGCGATACTGCAGGGACAGATATCTGCCCTGTGACCCAGAAGACATGTTTGGGAAACCCAATTAAGGTCCCATAATGCAGAGCTTTTTCTTTCATTCATGCAAGTAAATTACTCATGTTTATTCCCATGAGGATTCAGCACTCCTTGCAATATAAAGGTTCTACTTATAATTAGCAGAAATATTAGTATTAATACAAGAAGATGCTATTAAAAATTCAGTTTGGAATCAGTTAATTCTGTCTTAGATCAAGCCTTTATATCAATTCAGTTTCTTGACTAACATTTAAAACCCTATGCTCCACAGCTTTTCCAATAACTGAACTCATCCCAATAAATCTGACTTTTAAAGTCCCACAGTGAAGCTATGACAGATACAGTGCTGTGGAAAGACAGATTAAAACACGTTACTTCAAGCCCTATATCAGTGCCTTTCTCAGAAAGGATAGTTTAATTTAAAATAGTAATTCTAGGTGATACCTAGTAGAAACTTTATATTCTAGAACAGTAGTTCTCAATGTGTGGTCTGGGGACACCTGGGGGTCCCTGAGACCCTTTCAGGGGTTCACAAAGTCAAATAAATAAATATTTTAAAGTTTCTCAGTTTTAATTTCTAATACGGTAAATATTGAGAGAGATAACCCCCACAAACCAAAGCTTTTTGGGGTCCTCAATCATGTTTAAGAATGTAAAGGAGTCTTGAGACCAAAATGTTTGAGAACCGCTGTTCTAGAATAATTAGTATTCCCCAGGGGTAGAATTTATATCAGAGTTGGTTTCAATAAATAAATATATCTTATAGGTACCCCTGTTTTGTATTAGAATTTAGAATTATAATTTGTTTTTGTGATTTTTTTTTCTTGTACAAAATGACAGCATAATTTTTATGGAAGATAACTGCACCTGAGGTACTGAAGCTTCCAGATGTAGGTTTTCGCTGTCTGTTTTCTTGGTAATGTAACAAATGTGACCACAAAGCAGATTTTCCCTAAGATTAAAAGGAACATTTATTTGTTAAATGCAAAGTAAATTACTAATACAAAGCATGATATATAATTTGTGCTTTATTACAAAAAAGAATCACATAAAAAGTAGCCACTGTACTGAACCAAGCTAATAAAGAATGTTTCAGTTACAGGGGGGAAAAATCTTCTGAATAAAGTGTACATATTTTTGGAAGAAACTTTAAAGATTTTCAGACTATTATGAAAACTCACATGCTCATATTCAAATCTGTTTGGATAATTCTATAGACTGAGATGTGAAAACCTAGCTCCCTTGAGAAGTCCATAATGCTGGGAAAGGTAGAAGGAAAGAGAAGAGGATGGCCAGTAGGAAGATGGATTGACTTAGTTGCAGCAATCATGGACGCACGTCTGGGAGACCTGAAGGGCCAAGGTGAGGTCAGATCATCCTGGATGTCTTTCTATGTGGTCAGAGTCAACATCAACTTGATGGCACAAAATCAACTGACTAAGATGTAAGGGATATTTGTCCTGGTATTTTGGGGTGCTGTCTCTAATCCATAACAAAGTGATTAAATCTTTAGGTCAATAAACACATGAAAATGATAATTCAGTACCACGACTGTAACTATATTATAAACCTGCACACACACACACACACACACACACAATGTTTTCTTTACAGAGAGTTGTCGTTCGTTTTAAAACAAATACTTGCATTAAAATGGATTACTGGCTTTGTTATTATCTTTTCTTTTGATAAAGGGATGTTAATGTAAGGAGCAAAGCTAAGTCAATTTATGAAAAAAGTGAGTTCCTCCTTAGCCCACCCTCAATCTTTTAAACACTATTGGGGGGGGGTAATTTTATAATATATAAACTCATTACACATGACAGAGTGTGGGTTATTATTCTTTGTAACACAAATGCAACAATTCTCTGCAGGTTACTTGGGGGCAAAAAGGCTGCTTATTGGAAATCTGCTCAAAGACACTGTGTCTGTCCTAAGACAGAGACATAATTACAACCTTAGTTTACATTATCTTTTTACATACCCAAAATTACATTTTATTTCTCTCAAAATTTTATTTTGATCTAAAGTCCTTATATAATATGCCCCAGGTTGCTCAAAGACCTGAGCTAATCTCCGAGCCTTTCCTAGAACCTTGGGTTTCCTATAGCATAATACAGAGGACATACAGTTATATAATTTTATAGCAGCTAATCCCTCAATGTTTTATGGAACACTGTCAGAATTCCATCAGAAAGTTCCATCAAGACAGGAACAGAAACTTGGAAATGGGTGTCCCAGTCACTACAGATAGCTAAAATATAAGGTAATGGGACTCAAAACAATCACATAAAAAATGTAGTGATCAACATATGGGTAAAAGACTTGATCTATGAATGGATGAATTATTCCTCTGCCTCCTTCTGCCATTATACCAAACTTCAAGCACTTTATAGTGATCTTGGAAGCAAAAATGCCTTAGGCCAGTGTTATCCGAACTTGGCCACTTTAAGATGAGTGGACTTCAACTCCCAGAATTCCCCAGCCAGCATGGCTGGCTGGAGAATTCTGGGAGTTGAAGTCCACTCATCTTAAAGTGGCCAAGTTTGGACAACACTGCCTTAGGCAGTTCCTAAGAACAAGGGTTAGAGTGTCCACTCACAGAAAGCAGTTATACATCAGCCCAAATCATCTGCCCAGTCCTTATTGAAAGCAGTGAGATGAACAGCCACAAGGGAAATGTCCCAGAGATCAATGGCCAAATGAAAGTGGTTACAGGTTTATGTTCTGTCTTGTTTGTTTATATAGAAGACTGTTGCTATGTTGCCTTTTCCCAGTTTTTCTTAAATAAAATATCAAGATAAAAAAAGTAGTTAAGAAGAAAAAAACACCAAGAACAAAAACAAAAATAGAAGAAAGGAAGAAAAGAAACTTGGGAAATCTTATTACATACCCACACATGAAAGTCCCTAAATTTCTTTTCTCTATTTTTTTTTTATTCTTGGTTTATTTTTCAGCTATATATAGAGGAGAGAGGGAGAGGGAGAGAGGGAGTCTTGGTGCTTTTTTGTTCAATGAATACACATGCGATAAGGAGAAACTTTTAAATACCCACATTCAGTATTTCTATCTGCACATTTGTGTAGGCATAATTTATCTGTTAAAAAAATGGTGCTTATAAAGCTAAAAATGGTGGCCAATTTGAAGATATTTATGCTTTACTGCATGGTTTTTCAAAGCTCCTTGTACTTATTTTTCAGCCAAGCAATTTCCCACATTTTTAAATAACATTAATGCAACAAAATACGTTATTTTAGTTTCCAATCTTTTATTATAACAGAACTAACCACTAAGTTTAGCATTCTTATGTTGTTGGATAATCATTGCTACACTTCAAAAGTGGTATTCCCTAACTGGGCACAAGCCCATCTCTGAAGTTTCTCTGCTGTACTTTAATTTGATTGGGTATAATCTGTATTGGTTATGGTTGTAATGGTTATGTACAGAGTTGCCAGCAAATCTCCTCCCCTCTGTTCACTCCTCTGCATGGCATTTTTTTAGGATGACTGCATCAGAGGAGAGGAGCATGACCATGTAAAACCTGAACATCTCTGTGCTTTGTGAGGCAGGTCACAAAGCACCAGTTCACTGGTTCCTATTCAGATGTGCACCCACTGTACACTGATAGCTGGTCAGAGAGGACCAATGAACCACTGGACTCCCCCCCCCCGCCCATACGCGCACACATTGGTGAGACATAGGACCTTTTTAAAAAAAACCAACAGGTTCACAAGTGAACTAGTGAAATGGTGATCTTTCTTTCTTTAAGTGGGTGAAATTGACAAGAGTTCTGCCAGTTTCCTCTTCTAACCTAAGTGATAGAAAAATGGTAAGACTGTGTTGTTGGCTTTTGACCTTTCTGGTCCATCAGTGGACAGGCCAGATGGGAATATGTCAAGTATGAGAGGGAGTCAATGGAGGGGGGTTGATAAAAAAGATTTCTTAGTGGAAAACACATGCCCTCAAACTCCTGCCCACAAAAACAAAAATGCTATTTGTTCTCCTAGCATGGGTAGAAGCAGGGAAATTGAGAGCTGTGATAACTGTTCAGACATACCTGGCCAAAGCTGAAGAATGGACTGAAATCCAGACAATGATCTCTTAAATCAGCATGGGAGAAAAGTAGTTTAAAAGTGCTGTGCAAAAGAGCCCACTGACTCCAACTCTTCAGAAAAGAGTTGGAAAACATTCCCATAACTTCCCCTTAGATGCCAAATCCAAAGAACCTGGTTTGTTCTTCTTGGAATCAAACTACTCTGAATGATAAGTTGGCAATAAGTTGCTATCACAACTTAGCACTTGTAGAATAACATCTGAATGGGCTTAGTCTGGAAGCTCAGTCAGGAAGGCATAGCTCCCAGTTCTTACTCCAAGAGGGTTTTTTTCCCTTGAAATCACCCCAGGGAAGAAAAAGGAGATGGAAGAATCTGAAGTAACCAATGAGAAGAAATTCACAATATGAGATAAAAATCTTAACAACACTTTTGCAACAATTGAAAGGGAAATGGAAGTAAGGGGTTAACTGCACCTAGAAGCATGGGTCCTTGATAGAGCACCTCCTGCTGGAAAATATGCCTCTGTTCTAGAAAATTCCAACAGGGGATTCTGTGCATCATTAGCCATACACAGGAACCACAAAGAATAAACTAAAAAAAAAAAATCCTCAGGTACTAATTCTTATAGTTGTACAACTTTTGGGGACCAACTGAGGCTGAAACAATTCAGGGAGAGAAGGTCCCCCAAAAATCTCAGTTTAGATGACTCTTACTGATTCATGTTCAGTTTCTCAGTGTCAACTGAGAAAGAAGAGAAGGTAAAGTGAATATGGGTATCAACAGAATTTTTTTTCTTGGAGCTGTATATGTATCTGGTATTATACTATATTATTTTAATTTGTGGCACAGCATCAGTACATGTGTTCATTTTTAATAAATGTGTGCATTGTTGCTTAATGGCATGTTCCATGACAGTAAGATAGTACAGTGATCTTAAGAATATATTGGATATTTTGGCAACACCATCTGTGTCATAAGTTTAGTTATATATATTTATCTTTAAAATAGGACTATGAGAAGCTGGCAGAATCACGGACACATTTAACTTACTTCAGCTTATGCTGATTGAAACAGCTCTCCAACATTTCAGACTGTAATCTTTCCCAGCCATACCCAGAGAGGTCACAGATTAAATCTAGGACTTTCTACTTATAAAGAACTTCTAACATTCTTCACATAAGCAAACTGGAAGAAGCTCTTCCTATAGAAGTTAAATTTGATAGAAACAGGAGAAAGGGCCTTCTCTCAATGACTGTTCTCAGGGTTTAGAATTTGCTACCAATGGAGTTTGGGATACTTCCTTCTCTGTTGCCTTGTACAAGCAGGTTTAGATGTCATATTATGCAAAAGCCTTTGGTTAAGGCTTGGAGCTTCTTCATTCCACATATGGATACATCAGAAACTATCTAACCACAATCTCATATTTCACACAAACTTAAAAACAATGGCTATCAGCTTCAGAACTAGCAAAGATCTTAATCAAACTTCCAAGCCATACTTATTCTGTAACTGATAACAATATTTCCAAATTCAGACCAAACTCGTCATTACTGCTGGAGATTCTTCAGTTTGATCACTGCTAATCCAGTCTGCATGTGTGAACAAAAGGCTAATGCATATTTTAATTTAATGAAATATGAAATGTTAGTATACTTCTATTTGAGGCACATTGCAACCCAGATTTCACAATATTGACTAGAAGTCCAAGGTTGGACGTTTTTAATTCTAATTTAAATATTAATGGTTCTATAATTACAATTACTACTATACTATTACATGTAATACAAAATACAGTTTGTACTGTAGGGGCAAGTACAGATATCCCTGTAAACAATGCATCTCCACGTAACACCTATACAATGAACAACAGGTATGCTGACTCCAGTGCTGGAACGGGGTCATGAAAAGAGCACAAAAACCTGAGTGAGCTGAAAACAAATGAAAGTCACATTATATGGAATTATGACTAAGCTCACAGTGCTCAAAGCCAAGGGAAAAGAATGACGTGTATACACAAGAAATTACCACAAAGAAAATCCCAGAACTGACAAATTATCAAACATCTCAAAATTATACTGGATTAATAAATTAAAATAAAAATTACAAATGGAAAAGAAAATGGGTAATTAGGTAACAAAAGGGATCCAGTAGCAAGGGAATGGGCAAAAGGTGTATGGGGTATGAGGGTGTTAAGGGAAGCTATCCTCATACATACTTATAAAAGGCATAACTTACTGAAAAAAATATTTTTAGAACTAGGTTAATATGCTATAAACCAAAACTGGTTTTGCAAAGAGGAATGATTGGATCTGTTGCACCTCTTCCATCAGATTCCTGAATACTCTACCACAACAGACCGTTCAGCACTGTTTGCCAACATCTTCAATCAGTCCAAAGAATTAACCTTATGTATGGTTGGCCGCTTGGTGGTCTGAAAGGCCCAAATCTGAGTTGTAGCAGAGTATACTGATGCTCTATCTTCTAGGATGAAAGTAGTACAGCTTCTATCCTACGCAGCATATAAAGGGAAGGGGAAAGTCAGACAGCATATCCTTCACATACAGAAACTATTACAATTTAGAAGTGGATTCAAGCTACTTAAATGACCAGGAAAAAAATTAAGAATTTGTTCTACAGTAAAACTTTTCAAATTTATTGCTCTCCCTTTGTATTCATGCATAATCAGAGAAAATCTATCAAGTTCATTATATCATCTTCTAGTTAAAGCTCATAGTAAAGATGCCAGAAAACCAATTAGGAATGATTGGGTTGGATCCAAACATACTACAAGCAGAGTTTTGTTCAAGGAAATGGCTCTCTCATTTGACTCTCACAAACTTGTTTTTATCAATTCAGCCTTTCCTCTGAAGCACTGTGAATGCTCTATAAAGCTGCACTGAATGTTTGGGGAACTCATTGAAACAGTGAGTCCATGATATCGGAAGCTGGAAGAGTAATGGAAAATCTGCAGGTACTGGCTGTATCCGTTTTGTTCATGGGAGCCTCTCCTGGATCCAACCCTACATTCATGGTTAATTCTCATTTACATTAATATCCCAAATCCTATTAAAAAAGAATAATCAGCATTAAATATGCACAAGAATACATTTCTTACCTGCTTCACCTGAAGTCCATGGCTCCATATTCTTTCTAAAAGATCACAGAGACTGGCTATCAATGTATTTTCTTCCACCCCTGTAATGTTCACTTCACCATGACCAAGTTCTACTGCTTCACGGCCCATTTTTTCCACAAGCATCCTCTTTGTCTTTCAAAACAGAAAGCATACAAAAGATATGGTTGCTTTTTGAAAAAGTCAGAATCTTCTATCACCTCAAATGAGCAAAATAAGCAGCAATATAATCAGTTGTTGAACTGACTAATTATAGTATGAAATATACTATATTTCATAGATATAAAATCACCAACAGATTTTTTTTCTGTTATGACACTCTGCCAGTACTGATCACTTATCTGCTGTACATTCCTCTGCAAAAAGAAAAAATTAAAGGTTTGGTTGACTCAGCCTATTTTTTCAGCTATGATTTATTATTTATATCTGCTTTCATTTAGTGTGTGTGCAAATCCACAGCACCTGTTCTGCATTATTTGAATAACAAGCAAGAAAACTGCTACTTGTAACATGTAGGGAGCTGAATTTCAAACAAAGGAGGAAGAGTTTCCCACTCTCTTCCTATTGTATCTCAGTATCTTCTAAAAGTCTCTCTTACGGACTGAGAACCCATAGAATATCAGGAGTGTTACGGCTAGAGGGGGAATCAAAAGCTTTGCGTTTTGCAAAAAGATAAATGTTTTCATTCACACAAGAAGCTCCTCTGTATCCTGTTCAATGAGTTGAAATAACATGATTATATATGTGTGAGATATACAGTATTGGCAGATTCTCTCTTTATATCCATAAATGCTAAAAATAATGATTATTTTTAAAGGAAGAGCAATGGAATCTAAAAATATTAGCACTCTAGTTAAAAATTATAGTAATTTCCATATATTACTCATATTTTAATTAATCAAGTGCAAGAGGATAGGCACAAAGATAAGTGGAAACTGATCTTCAAAATGCCTGAAAAATGATACATTCCATACCTGACATACTTGAATTCCAAAAAGATAATTATATTATTTCTGAATTTCTGCACCTTGTCTAACCCTTAGATAGACAACACATTAAATGAGAGCAATGTGTTCCATATTTCTAGCTGGAAATACCTACTTGCCCTTCTACAACTTTCCAATGGGCAAGCTATTCTTTGTATATTTGCAAGTG
Organism: Liasis olivaceus; assembly: GCA_030867105.1. Classification (NCBI taxonomy): domain Eukaryota; kingdom Metazoa; phylum Chordata; class Lepidosauria; order Squamata; family Pythonidae; genus Liasis; species Liasis olivaceus. The sequence continues at coordinate 92,633,782 of CM061349.1, read as the reverse complement.
TCTTTATCTGAAAAGTAACTCTAAAGCAACTATGCCTTCCTCACCTGATAAAAGCTGAAGTACCTACTTCTCATTTTGAAAATCAGGTAGCCAAAGATACTGCCTGTGAAAGCCAGGAAGAGCCAGCATGCAAAGGAAATTTTTCTAAGTGAATTTTAACAGAATGTGCTAGAATAGAATTGTGAGGCCAAGGTCAGGTATATTAATATTGGGAGAAGCAATGAGTTTGATGCCTGCTGTTCTACAATTTAAAGGTGTGTGTGTGGGGGGGGGGGGGGCTGTTGGTTCCTTGTTTCTTCAGAGGAATCAGTCACTAGATTGATTATGGAGGAAACAGTCATGAACTGCCTGTGGAGGAATTAACATGTGGAGATGTACCTGAAACTACTGTTGCACCAAAGTACCAAGGGAATGAAATTTCACTGCAGCAAAAACAGTAAGTGGATATTTTCCAGTTCTTTACTTATTAAGCTTATCCCAATTATTCAGTAGTTCTCAACATTCTGCTATGAAACTTTATTTTTTTCTACTTAGAAATTATTAAATAAATATAGCTTTTATTTTAGGATTCATGAATATGCTTTTCCAGTTTTATGTTTCATCAGAGAATGCTAATAAAAAGAGCCTTAAGAATAATCTGACGCTACAGAATACTTTGCAGTTGCCCCAGGGAAGCAGAAATGGTTGGTAACAGATTTAACTACTACTCTTAGGATATACTATATTAGCTTCTAAAGAGACAAGGTATGGAATAGCACAAATAGCACACCAACACTGGTTTTATCTTAATGACTATACAGTACTAAAATAAATTTACATTGTGGGAATCCACACTTGAAAAGAATAAGGCTTTTTGTGGAAATCCTGGGTGGACTGTATATTTAATTAATATATTCAAATGGGGAATTTTTGTTACTGGAGAAGATGAATGCAATGACTGTTTGCTAAAATGTGTAGGGTGCCAATATCTTCATTTAGAACACTTTCTGATGTCTACATATGGGCCGGCCACCCCATGAGCCTCAAAATCCCATCTAGCATTAGGAGATTTAACATGTTATTTACAATATAATAAGCTTATCATAATTATTAACAAATGGTTGTTGGAATATACCAAATTAAATATTCAAGATTATAGAGAGAGATGGAATAAGGAACTGGAATGTTAATGGGATGCTTTTTTGGTATCTATGTATTATAATTCTAGATTTAAAATCATGGTTAATTTAACAAAAATGGCAAGTACTGAACAACTCTAGGTCTTTTTCTGCTCATTGCTGATATAGCATTCAAAATGTGACTTTAATCATAAAATGTAGTTATGTTTCATAATAGCTCTTCTTTTGGGCAGAAGATATTTCACTGATTTATTCTGGAAGGTTCATTGTATTTTGAAGACTGACTGGGTTTTGAGTTATATTACAACTGTCTAGAAACTACAAGGGGACAACAGAAATGGATACTGTGTACTGGTATCTTTTCCATAGGTTTTGCCATTGTCAGTAAAAACTGAAAATTAAATCAGATTACCTTTTTCTGAAGTGTATTATTCACCTTAAAGATCACTTTTTATTTTCTCATGCATTTTTTAAATCCACGCTGCTTGATATTTATTTCAATTTTATCACTATTGTTCAGCAATCTTACAAATGGGTTCAGATTAACTGCAAGCACATTTTACCCACAGTCCACTTTAATTAGTAATATAGTATAGTGGTCCAGTCTAGTCTAATATATTGCCTCTTATTCTTGGCACTCTTCTGTCAAGGTAGTTTTTATATTGTTTTTTTTTTTTACTCCAAACTTTTAGTTATATGGAAAACAGTTTATATAGGACATGTGACCATATAAAAATAATTTAACAGAAACAATTCACTGTTGCTCCTTGCTTTTTGTATATGCAATAACAAATATTCACAGGATCACAGTAGTGCATGAAGTGGCTCTAGGCAGAATGCCTGAGTCCAAAAGCCTGAAGTCAAAATATGTGGAAAACTGTATATTATTAGAATTATCTCAGAATCATCTCATTTATTAGCAGAATGTGTCCTGATCCACAGTCTTACTTCCATCCCATTCAAGGGGACATTTTGCATTCACTGAACTGATCAGTTCTGTCTCATTAGTGTGAAGTTATGAGAATATTACATCAAGGGATATCAGTATTATGAGAAATAATCTACTATAATGGTCTAGCTAATTCAACTCCTCTAAATAGCAGAAGCTAGAACAGTATGGACAAGAATTATATAATACCTTATATCGGCATTCCTTCAGCAATCCTTCAACAAATTTCAAATTGGTCTGGGCAATTACTGATGGTGAAAGATTAGACAATTTAGGCTGCCGGATAGTGCTGCCCAGATTTCGAGCTTCTTGGATGTATTTCTATAGAAAGAAAGGAGCACAACAGAAAAATAAAGATATAATTCTAAATTTAAACATTTGGATTTTCTCTAACAAGAAAGTAAAATATATATCTCAAAAAACAAGACTACATTTTATGTTAGATTGCAAATAATATTTTTAATTGATGTTCCCACGCAGTTTTAAATAGCCTGGTTGTAATTCTTGTACAACATTTCACTGCAAGAGCAATATTTTTCCAATATTACAGAATCATGCTTTCTTATATTTCTGGGATAGCACAGTAAGATGGGTTACTCACCTGTAACTGAGGTTCTTCCAGTGGCCTTCTGTGCAATGTACCATTGAGAGCTGAGCTGTTTTTAGAGGGAGGATATTCTAGCCCTTTTTCTATGATAATACTAAGAAGGTACCTCATGCCTTCCATTAGCTGATGTAGAACCTCAAGAGAATGATTGCCTGTGAGGGGACAGAGGGCGGGTTGTGTGAATGCACAGATAATACCTCAGTAAAGCACAGTTGCAGTAAGCAACTTGTTCTTCTACGTAATGATTCTGTGCATCACACAAATAGGTGACTAGCAAATTATACTTACAGAGGGCAGGTAAGTAAAGAGTGGAAAATAAAAGGCAGCATTGTATTTCCAAAGGCTTCACTAATTCTTGCCCTGATATCCAACTTATATTGTTGAACAAATATAGTGATCACATTGCAGCTCAGTAAACATTTGGTAAGAGAATCCTCTACACCACAAAGTCTGTAAAAAATTAAGATCTAGCTCTTTTTGATGTAGGTGGACTTGCCAGCTAACATGCTGGGGGGATAGTAGCTATCACCCAAAGAACAAGTGATTGAAATGAAACTCTGCCTTTGCTTATGGGACAAATGGTAGAATATGAGTCCAAAAAAAGTGCTGCTGAGCCCAGGAGGCACCAGTGTAGGGGATGTCTGTATATGGAGCCAAGGAAGCTGTGTAGTTTGGCCAGAGCTCCCAATCAGGGAAAGTAGATGGAGTCAGGTGAGATATAGTAGAGGTCACTGAGTAAGCCATTATAAGGGAGAGGAGTCCTACAATTTGGTACTGGCCACCATTTCTAGCTCAGCTGCCTCATTCCTAGACCTCTGAGGCCAGATTGCTGTCAGTCTTGGCCTCAGTCTGTTGTTAGTGAATTCCAGGTTCACCTGTGATATATCTGCATATATCCACAACCTAGTAGTGGATGAGTGGGCTGACCTGGCATGTATTACTGAAAGCTTATTAGGTGAAGGTTGAAATGTAACCCTCTCAGAGATCTGCCGTCCTAGGTTTTGGGTACTACAACAGCTACGATACCAACTTAGGGATGGGCAATGATCTTGAAAGACAGATTTACAGTTATCAGAGGTACTAGTTTTGGGATGATAATGTGTAAGTTGGACTGGAGATACAAGTTGGGAGATTCTGCTTGTGTACTGCTCTTCCTGCTGCCTGATGGGATTCCTGGTCCTTGATGTCATCTTTGAGCTGGTGCTGAAGTTCCTCCACTACTGGTGCTTGAGGATATAAATCTCCATGCCCTGAGGGCAAGTTCTGGAAAGGCTAAGAAATTCATGGCCTCCATGGCAACCTCAGGCTTGCCCCACATGATTGTTAATCTCACTCTGATGGCTAAGTTTTTGTTTTTGCCTCAGAGCAGTCGATGAGTGATCTGAATATGGAGGATGTTACTCATTAGTCCTTTGCCATGGTCAGATCACTTCCTCATATGAACGCTACCCAGGATATCCACAAGGTGGGAGGGCTGATTGAGGCTCACTTAAGGTGACTTATTAATGCAGATATATGCTGAAGGTGCTTGGGGATTTTCCCAGACCTGGCAGGCAGTTTGTGGGTTGGCCTCTGGAATAAAGACATAAACAGAGTGTTGGATATTATTGATTGCAAGTTGCCTATATCTGTTTGCGTGTTCCTTGGTTTCCTTACCAGCTCTGGGAGATGAAGAGAGATGTTTGGAGTTCCAGTGGAGGAAAACAAAAAGTGAACCTGATCCACTATGGGTAACAGCCACATTAGGGGTATATCATGTCAATATGAATAGCAAAGTGTCAATGTTTCTTCTCACTTATTGGTGGATTGTTGTCCAGCCTTTTTAGGGAAGGGTAAGCAGAAAGAATTGTCATAGGGCCACTGTGATGCATGTGTACATTTTGCTAATATTGTAAAGGGACTTGGATCCACCTGTCTCAACTGCATGAATGGCATCCAAAGTGGTGACTGGGGTGATGCTTTTCAATGTGATAGTGGATTTATTTCAGCCTGTGGACTCAGGTGAAGTCAGTAGGGTACTTTCTAGCATGAACTCTGCTTCCTGGGGAATTTCCCCTCCTGACTCTTTTGTGGGATGGGGGGAGGGGGTCTGAGTAGCTTGATTGGGGAAGTGGTCAGTGTTTCACTAGGAGAGAGGGTTATGCTAAATGCCTTGAAGATGGCAGTGGTGCAGCATTTTTGTAAGCAGTTGTTGAGAAGGTGGTGAGGCTTCAGTTACAGAGTACCTTAGAGGAAGCAGACTATTCTAACCCTTTTCAGTCAAAGTTCAGGGATGGGCATGAGATGGAAATAACATCGGTAATTCTGGAAGATAACCTTAATCAAGACTTGGAGAGAGGTACAGTGATCCTCTTAATCTTTTTGGACCTGTCAATGATTTTCAATACCATCATATCCTTCTAGAATGCTTGTGAGGGCTGGGAGTTGGGGACATGGTTTTGTGGTGGTTTCATAGTACTGATGGAGAATGAGGATTTGTGGGAGCTCTCCTGTGAGATGCCAAAAGGTTTAATAATCTCTACTATTTAACATGTATATGAAAAGTTATCCATCAGTTTAGGATGGGGTACTGTCAATATGCAGAGGATACCCAGTAGTGTATTTCCACCCTGAGATGGATTGGAGGTATCACAAAAGTCCTGAGTGTCTGGAGTCTGTAAAAGCAGGATTGGGCAGAAAAAGGCTGAGATGGCACCCTAGGAAAGTTGAGTTGCTGTTTGTCCAGAAATTATCTGTCTTGTGAGCTCCAATTTTAACCTGGATGAGGTGGCATTCCCCTTGATGGAGCAGTTATCCTGACTCACTAGAAGTTCTGACTCATTGCAGGATGTGTAATTGGAGCCATGGGCAAGGAAGTTTTTCTCCAAATTTACCAGGTGTACCAAATGTGGCCCTACCAGTGAGAGGCCCTGGCAACAGTGATGCACGTCTGTATCATCATTTGAAGGAACTACAGCAATGCACTTTACTTGAGGCTGTCTTTTAAGACCATTCAGAAGCTGCAATTGGTGCAGAATGCTGCAACTTGTGTATTGGCTGGTAAAAGCTACAATATAACACCAGGATTAAGGGTCTTGTCTAGGCCCCCAATAGAGTTCCGAGTACAATTCAAAGTGCTGATTTTAATCTTTAAAGCCCTACATATCTTCATTCCTAGATGTCTTTAGGACTGTCATTTCATGGTGGAAACAACTTGCCCCAGGATTGGGGAGCTCAACTGCCCCTCAATTGTGAGGTAAAGGAAAGGGGACCTAAAGGCAGTATTTTTCTGTGATGGCCCCCACCTTGTAGAACAGCTTCCTCCCAGAGGTTCAGGTTACATCTACTTTTGCATCTTTCAGAAATGCCTTGAAGACAGAGCTCTTTCGCGGGGCATTTGAAGCCAAATGGTTTTATGAATTATTGAAGTGATGTCATTTTTAAATAATTTATAGTTTTATACTATTGTTTTATTGGGTTAATTTTATTATTTGCTTATTTATTATTACAATTTACATGCCATTCCATTTCCAAAGATTCTGAGCAGCCTACAGTAGTACTGTAATAAGATTAAATATAAAAATCAATTAATACAATTATATTCCACTAATCCATTGTGCCACCTTTGGAGTAGCATGATCTGATTCATCCCCAAATGCCGTTCTAAACAGCCACGTTTTTACAGCTCTCTGAAAACTTAGTAAGGAGGGGATGATCTGCATCTGCAACAGCTTATCCAAAGGAGCAGCCCAAGTATGAAGTCACTGAAGATGGCATTCTCTCATTGGTAGAACCTCAGCAAGCCTTTTCTCTCAGGTCTTACTGGACAGGGAGATTCAATTTGGAGAAGGTGATCATGGAAATATTCAGGTCCTGAGCCATGTAGGGTTTTAAAGATGACAACCAGGACCTTGAATTGTACCTGGAAGTTAACTGGCAGCCAATGTAACTCCAGTAGTACAGCTGTTACAAGGGTGAGTTAGCATATCTACCTGTAACTACCCAAGCTGCTGCATGTTGCACCAGCTAAAGCTTCTGTAGTATATTCAGTGGTATGATTGACAATGTCTTGTCATGACAATGTCTTCTTGCAAGATGCATTGTCAAAAGGAACTGTGGTAAAACAGGAGATACCTAGCTGGGCATGCACACAAGCACAGGTGTGGGATATCCTATCACCAAAAAGAGCTCAGCCAGAATGTCCTAAATAATACACTGCACAGGCATGTGAACTCATTTGTAAGATACACAGACACCATGATCAAAAATTAGATGATGCTAAATTTATGCTATATATAATGTGTTCCAATTGAACAAAAAAACACTTTTCAGACCAGCTTCTATAAATACTGCAACTCCTATGAAACTGTGTGTGTATCTTTGTTTAGTACATAAACATATACAGTATGTTGATATATGGATATAAATCACACACACAGACACACAAACACAAACACAACAGACTAGCTAAAGCACTGAAACAGATTTAACAGAGCACTTAAAGCCAATTATGCTGCTCTATGTTTAAACATAATTACAGCTGAAGCTTTCAAAATAAAATCTAGCTGCTGATGAGGCAGAAAAGGTAGCAAAACAACACAAAACTATATAAATCAAAAGTCAAATAGCTAATATTAAGTAGAAGCACGGTAGAGCAGGTTGGCATTTTAAACACTCATATCCAAGAACAGGACAGAGGTGATTTAAGACAATTTGTGACTTTCTAGTCAAAAAAAGAATGATATAACATAATTTACAATTAAGAGAAATTTAAACAGATAAAGGAATACAATTTTTACATCAATGTATATCACAGTAAAAACAATTTAAAAGTTAGAAATGTAAATCAGTTTTATGAGTAAGTATTCTCCAGAAATGATATTTTCCTTTAAAATTATTATCAATTACACCATATTGATTTTTTTCTCTTCTGCTTTTACTCAGAACCTTCAGAGTATAACTAAACCTTCATTTAATGGACCAAATAGGGGATGGGGTGTCCATTATTCTCAGCTGTTTGCTAAATTAGAGTGTGTGATCACAGCAATTTATATCATATGCCTGTGTAATGATGTCATTACACAAATTAACCATTTAACGGTCTAAGGTTGTAATAAAAGCTATGCTGTGCCATTTATGTAGTTACATTATTTGTGTGATGTCATTTTACAAATGATTTAAATTGATATCATTAAGCAAATGGCATAAATGGCTGTGAAAATTTGATCTACTACCTGCAAAGTTTATTGTATCACGGTGTGGTAAGCTGAGGTTTCAGTATATTTTCACAATAAGTAATAATCATTTAATGGAAAGTAGCAGCATGACTGATTTTTGAGAACTAACTTAGTAGGCAATTTTTAGCACAAACATGTTGGTAAGAAAATATCCCATCTCATAAATCAGTTAGGTGTCATCGCAGGCCTGGCCCCCAGTAACAGTATGGACCAAAGTCCTTCATCTTGATCTGTCTCTGAAGATAATCTGTAGCTCTTTCAAAGAATTCCAGTTATTTCTTTGATATTGACCATCCACCTTATTCATTCTGTTATTCTTTTCTACTTTACCTTGCCAAGCAGAGTTTTTTTCTAGTCCATTATCTTGCTAGCAAAAAAATGCCCAAAGTATGTAAGCATATGGTTGCTGATCATTGCTTCAAGGGAGCAGTCAGTTTTTCTTTGGTCCAGAACAGACTGAATGTAGCCCATGGTTTCTTAGTAACCATCCTCAAATCCATAACTTGTGTAAGTTAAGTAGAAATAGGGACCGTACACTTATTTCTCTTGCTCTCTTTCCTATTCTGAACTGCTTTGTTTCTTCATATTTTGTTTTTACTGTAGCTTCTTGTGTATTGAATTAGCCTTAATATAATCCACATTCTGACATGATTTACACAATCAAAGGCTGGCTGAACTCAGTAACGCAAAGGGATACCTCTTTATATTCTCTTGATATCCATCTTATGCTACTTATCCTTTCATGTCCCTTTGCCTCTTCTGAAACCTGTCCATTTGGCACTTCTCGCTCCATGTATACCTTAATTTTTCACTGCTTGTGTGAGGAACTAATTAAATTATTACATAATTTGCACATTCTCTTGTGTCGGTCTTCTGAAGTTTTCTTATTTGACAGCTGGTTTACTGCCTTTTGTACTTCACTTTCTAATGGAGTTCCTGAATATACTCTCCTCTAAAAATGTTCCTGTCACTCTAAAATAAAGTTTTAAAATAGACTTTAATATTGTTTGTTTTTATAAAATGTCTCCTGTGACTACACTTGAGTAGTCTCACCTGAGCTTTGTTATACGATCATTTTCCTATGACCTCTCTGATATTAAAACAGACCTCATTTTAACTATCTTGGTATTTCTTTATATTTTTTGACATTATTAAAGTATCTTTGTCTTTTTTTTTTTGCTTGATGATTGAAGTCTGCATTCGATTGTCATATATCCTTTTTGTTGCTCCATCTTTCTTCAGATATCACAATAACTTATTCTAAAAACTATTCAGATCTTTTTCTCTTGAAATTTTGGGAAAGTTTAGGGGGTTTTTTCTGCTTCAATTTCCTTATGTCTTCCCACAGTTTCTCAAATTCTCTTCTGCATGAATCTCTTTCTTACACAATCTTACATTCTGGCAGTATGCTTTCTGGGTCATATTTTGCTGGCACGTGTTAAAGACTGAAGCTGGCAAGGAAGAAACTAGTGCTGTCCAGACCAGACAGATCACTGTGCAGATGCATTCCAGTCTCAATGCTGGGAAAAGAATAGCCAAAGGTCTGTTGACTCAAAAGGGCAAAAGGAAAAGCTTACAATTTAAATGCTGCAGCTAAAATATATAGGGCCCTCATGTTGTGGATCACACTCCACTTCACTCCCAACCTTTGAAATTATTGGTCCTGCCATAAGCTCTGGTACTGCTTTCATGGTTACTGAAAATATGGAGCCATCGCTCCAAATAAAGATGGTAGTCCCCTCACAAATTACAGCTACCAAAAACTGAACCAAGGATGCCACATTCATCACCAATGTGAAACAATTTTCCTTAATTTTCTCCATTTGGGATGTTTTTTTCTTTCTTTTGGTAGAGGCAAAATCAAGCAAGTTACCTTACTACTTATAGAAATACTATATTACTTATAGTAATATATTATAAATGTGTGTATGTATGTATATATATATACATACACACACACACACATACACCGGTTCAATTATGTCTGATTCTCAGAGACTGCCTGGACAAGTCCCTGCAGTTTTCTCAGCACGTTTTTTCAGAAGTGGTTTGCCATTGCCTCCTTCCCAGGGCCGAAAGAGAGTGACTGGCCCAAGGTCACCCAGCTGGCTTTGTGCCTCGGTGGGACTAGAACTCATGGTCTCCCAGTTTCTAGCCTGAAGCCTTAATCACTACATCAAACTGGCTCTCTGTTATTATTATATTATTATTATATATGAATATTATTATATATTGTATCATATATTATTATATATTATAAATTATATATAATTTATATAAATATACTATATAATACTACTTATAGAGCCAGTTGATGTAGCGGTTAAAATATCAGGCTAGAAAGCAGGAAACTGAGTTCTAGTCCCTCCTTAAGCATGAAAGCTGCCTGGGTGACTTTGGGCCAGTCATTCTCTCTCAGTTCAACTCACCTCACAGGGTTGTTGTTGTGGGGAAACCAGGAGGAAGAAGGAGTATGAGGTATGTTCATCACCTTGAGGTATTTATAAAAAATAAAAAAGATGGGATAAAAAATCTAAAAAAAATGTTGATTCTATAATTGGATAATGTCACAGAACAGTTTTCACCTCTCTCTGATCGTTATCAAGGCGCAGGTGCTCTGTGTGCTGTTTCTGTCTGTCTTTCCTCCTCCACTGTGCAGGTGCGTTGCGTTTGGTCCATCTAAAAAATCAAAGGCAGTATTCTTTAGGTACACTAGATAAATAAGACCAGATATGTTCATCCTGATCTGAAAGTGCTAATAATAATATAGTTTAACTACCAAAATGTAGTGGGTCAAGCTCAGCAACACATGTGGGAATGGCCTTTGGAGATGAGGTGTCCTATCAAAAGCCACGCACTCACAATCCACGCAGAGGTTTGCAAACTTCAGAGACCAGTGGCAACTATGACTCCTGGTTACCAGGCAGCGCAGCCTCCTCCTGTGCAACTGCACAGGTAGTGGTTCGCTTGGTAATCCTGGCTGTTTGCTGTCGGTTCCTTCTTCAGAGTCTGAGCTGGCCACGGCAGGGGAAGAGATGCTGCCTAGGTAATCAGCATGCTGCCTAGGTGATTAGATTAGAGAGGATGTAGCCCACAGCTGCCTAATGGGCAGAGAAAGAGACTCAGAAAGGAACCTCCCTAACTTCTCAGGCTGTAAAAGAGTCAGTGGAAAATTTGTCTGATCAGACTTGCAAGATTCTGTTAATGTAGACTTATAATAAAGTAGAATTAGCTCCTCTGTTCATGTTTCCTGTCTGGTCTACCTGCGAAGGCTGACACATGTTTGCTAATAGAGCTGAAGACTATGGTGTGGAACCACAGGAGTCAAACACAGGGGGGGGAAATACTTAAGCTATTGTTTTTTTCTCGTTTATCCATATAAATATATTAATAACCAGATTGCTGTTGTATAACATTTAAAGTGAATGAGACTTGATATATTGTTTTGTACTGTCCCCTAGTGATAGCCTAAATGTTTTTTTATCTAGTCTAATTACAGTTTCTAAATTGTTAAATTTTAATTAATAAACATTTCATTTTCCAGACAGTGTCCACATCTGCATAACACACTTAACTGGGTCAAGTGGGTTAGGGTGGCATGTTGTGATAACTGGGGAGGAGAATAGGGAGTTCATTCTATTCCAAAACAGACTCAGGGTGAAACTTTCCCTCATCCACTGTGTCACTCAGATAGGCAAAGAGGGTTGACAGAAAGTTAACTCTCCCGGCTGTGAAACAGAGACTAAAATTCTAGAGAGACTCCAGAAGAACAGTCACTCTATCTCTATGTTCTTTATTTTTTGCAACCTGTGGCAGTACTAAGAGAGGGAGGGCTGGCTGAGAATTTTCCTCTGGAAGGGAAAAATATAGAAGGAAATCAGAATTCCCCAGCCATCTTTGCAGTGGCTAGGGAGCTTCATAAATGGCTGCTCCTCCTTTTCACCAAGACACAGGTGGTCATATGCTACTGACACATTGAATTAAGTCACTTTTCTGAAGAAGAAGCTGACTCAGTCAACCACGTCATGTTAATATAGGTGTACAATACTCACTTATTGCTTGCTGGCCCTGTTGAAAGTACATCAGATTGTAGCTTGGGAAAAAATCCAGGTTCATATTTTCCTTGCCCAATCTTCATATCTAATAAATGGGGATGGACTGCAGTATGGTCTATTTTTGCCAATCTTAACTCAATAGCTTTTTCTGGGAGAAAAGAAAATCATATGTTGAACCATATTATTATGTAGCATAGATGATGTTAAATTGTGAAATAAAAAAAGGAGAATCTAAACCCTAAGTCTCTAAAATACAAACTAGAATACTACTGCTAGAAATACATACTCTGTACAGAGTGCTACAAAAGAAGCAGAAGTCCCTCGATAGAGTTATATTACATGCAATTAGGCTGTTAAAACATATTGACCATACACCATTTTCCCCAACTCTTTGATAGTATAATTTGTTTGCATTCTGAATCTGTGTCAGTGCACTGGGTATAGTTGGTAGAATGTGGTCAACAGAAGGTTGACTTGCATAGATTATAAATTAGAGATTCTAGCTTGCATAGCATAGTGTGGGCGTGCTGGAGGTAAAACTGGATTTTCATTGCACTTGTAACATACTGGCCAAAATGTGCAACAATAATAATAATACCACCACCACCACCACCACCTTTTTTATATAACTCAAGGCGGCAAGCATACCTAATTCTCTTGCCTCCTATTTTTTCCACAACAACAACCCTGTGAGGTGGGTTGGGCTGAGAGAGAGGGATTGGCCCAAAATCACCCAGCTGGCTTTCATGCCTAAGGGAGGCCTAGAACTCATAGTCCTCTGATTTCTAGGCCAGCACCTTAACCACAATACCAAACTGGCTCTCCTTACTTATTATTCTTACCTATACTTATATACTTACATACATTTTATTTATTATTACTTATACTTATATATTTATTTATTATCCTTACCATTAGCAAGAAATGCTGCAAGTAGCAGGATATGACTAAAGTTGTTAACCTAATGTACACCTTTACATAACTAAAGAGTTTTATGTGAAAACTTCAATTGACCAAAGTCTTATGGAGTGGCAGAGATCAGTATCTATTGGTCCACCAGGTAATAACCATGGCATATTGAAAATTATGACTTGGAATGCAAGAAGATAAATGGTAAAGAGCTTAAATTAATGAATGAAATTTAAAGAAAGAAAAATAGATATGTTGTGTGTCTGTGAAACTAAGAGAAAACGTTATAATAGATCTGAGTGAAGGTGATCTAACCTTGTGAACAGATTAATCTGCTTAGGGAGGTAAAGAGCTAAAATGTATGTCATAAAGTATGAACTGGTGTCATCAAGGTTGTTGTAGGTGCATAAGAGAGTAGAAATCCATAGATTTGTGAAACCTGTATGTTACATTCTCAAAAATAGTGATAATGGTAGATCCAGAATGAGCTTTTGTAGGAAACTATGCAACATTCTGAATGAATGTGATCCAAGGGAAAAATTATTCTGTTAAGTGACTAGGCTAGAGTGTACAGAAAAAATGACTGGGCTATTTAGAGACCCAGGAACAAATGAGAATGGTGACTGTTTGTGAATAGCTGCTTAGACAAAGGTCTATTTGTTTCAAATACATGATTTAATAACTAGCTTATTCATGTCTACATGTGGCAAAAGAATGAATATAAATCTAAAAGTATGATTTACTTCATTATTTATGATGACAAACTGACAGTATTACTGAAGGATATAAGGAACATGGGACAGGCTATTTGTTGGAGGTGTCAAAAGTGGATCATTAGAAAAAATGGTTATCAAAGGAAAGGAAATAGTGAAAGAAAGGAGCGAAAGTAGAATGACTGCAGGAGGAGGAAGTACAAGCACTGTATGAAAAAGTATTAGACCATGGATCACTCTCCTTAAAAAATGAATGGAAAGTGGGTAAGAAAATAGGCTGTGGAAGCTGTGTGGAACAGAATGAGTATCATAGTAATGTGTGGAGCTATGCTAAAGGAAGGCATGAAGAAGGCCTCTTGGTGGAATGATGAAGTGAAAGAGGCTGTTGTTGAAAAAAGGTGTATGAGAGAATGACTGCTGCAAGAAATGCAAATGAGATTGCACATGCATAGAAAGAGAAAGATAGTTGCAATAACGTAGTCAGAGAGAACAAGAAATAGTTAAAATTAAATAATGAGAGAATATGACAACGATTTTGATAAAGATGAATAACTGTTCTGTAAGTGGATGAAGACAGCTAAACAAGGAACCTCCAGCAGAATGAATGGAAAGGTACAGTAAATGGTATAGGTGTAAATTAGTTTTAGCTACATTTTCTTTTCTTACCTCGTTTTTAATTTGTCTTACTATTTATTCTTTTCTAAGCTCTTCATGTGTTACTTACTCTGTTTTTATCATTTAAAAATGCTGCATCTCTCAGCTGTATCTTAGATACACATAAGTGAGTAGCAACTAAGTTTTATTAGTATATAATTAGTGCCCTTTACCGCTTACATTTATACAAAAAGAATTAAATTTTGCAGCTCTTACCAGCTTCATCAATGGTAGTGCATTTTTGATACATGGATGTGCGCAAAGTTGGTGTTCGAACATTTAACAGTCTAATTTTATCAACTCTAAAATCAAACACTCTCAAGATAGGATCTTTATCATCTCCATCATGACACATAATCTTGTTGTCAATAAAAGAAGCAAACATCTGCGTCTCCAAAAATCTTGAGAGGAAAGGCAAATAAGGTTCAGGCTGATCAGACAAGAAGGATGCCTAATAAAGTGAAAGAAGGGGAATTTATGTTTCCTTAAGTTATAATTGCTTTTTAAAAATGACATGAATGCTTTCATTCATCTGAAGTTATTTTCTATTTTACCATATTCTGATATAGTACATTTGAAATACGCTAAAGATAAAGATTCCCTTTCCACAATTTAATATCTTTTTATTTGAAGAAAAAAAAAAGATTGTTTGGATTACATTTTCCTGCTATGCAAACAAGTATGTGAGCTCTTAAAGTAAAGTCTTAAAGTAAAGAAGTGGTTGATCAATTAAAAGTCAAAGCCCTTGCAACATGGTTCCAACAGAGAAAACATAATCTACATTATCACCTGTATGATGTCCATATAAGGAAGTAACTAGGAAATATGTTTTTCAAGATTAGAAATATTACCAACTCCCAGAGATGTATAATTCTAAGGAAAAATTGAAGGCATACAAAAGAAGGTGACAAAAATCACAAACATGTGGAAACAACTATAGGATTCAACTACTGTACTTTACCAATTTTAATTAATGGAGATTATAACCATACATCTGGGCCTTTCTAGTTTACTGGCAGAATTCCTGTACCAAACTATGAATACAGGAACAGCTGCTTTATATGAAATCAGATCTTTAGTCATTTACACTAAGTGGCAGTGACTCTCAAGGATTTCAAACATGAATCTTACATCCATCTCTGTTCAGGAGATACTCAATCTGTAAGTGAAAGCATTTCTTCCTTTATAATCTTGTGACATTTGAGGGAATTGCATCAGCAATATACAAAGAAGAAGGTAATTACTATTAGAAGAAAAATAGTTTAAAGCTATCGTGCTCATATAAGCCCTTCTGGATTTGGCCATGATGACTAATCCTGCAAATTTATTACAACAGATGTAGCCTGTTCATTAAAGAAGTATACTTTCCTCAAATATTGATAACATATCTAACATCATGAGTAGTATCAGAGATAGATATAATCAAAAGTAGGACTGTTTTAACCGAAACAGATAAGATTATCAGACACAGGAACCTATGTAAAATGCCCTCATCAAAACAAACGAAATCCTTTACCTGAGATATAATTTATAAAGATATATTGATGGTGATTCATCTGAACAATCTCCATTTCTTATTCATAAGGCATATCCATCTACAATTTATCACACTGGTCCTATCAAAATTAAACCTACTGATGGCTGCTGTCAAGCATTTTTTTTAATAATCTTTCTGTGCCTCAGTTCAGATATCCTATTTCCATTTTTGCAAACTATGATTTAGGCAATTTGGGATGTGGCATGGACTTGTTCAAATCCTCTTCTTCCTCATATTAATAATTTCTATTTTCATACTCACTTTATCAAAGTTCTGCATCTGCTCTCTATTAGTAAACCACGACTCTTTGTCCTGACTGGGCTGAATAACAAATACTTCATAATCTGCAAACATCTGAGTGAAACGATTTGCAAAAACTTCCCGTATTTGAATGTTGAGCTGGTAAATCTTTAACTCTTCTTCATCACATTGCATTTTCAGATCCTTCTTGCTACTCATCTCCTCTCGAACTTCAACCTGTAAAGAAAGAGATGCTCATATAGTGATTCAGCTTTAATATCCTGAGAAATCAAGATGTATAAGTGCTATTTAAACTGGAATGTAAAGAGCTTTTTCAGAATAGTGCTCCATTATTCTATTGCTAGGCAAAATATAAAGTAACTGCATCTATATACAGTAGATGAGCACCTTGCATTCCTGATTAAAAATACATTTCCAGTGGGAATTATCTTTACAAATTATTTAGATCTTCATACTCACACATTTTCTGAAAATTTCTTGCTCAAGGAATATATCTGTTGTAAAACTTCTTAAGAATGAATAACTTAGGAATTATCAGTCGGACAGCAACTGCTAATTAGTTGTTAAGTGATTCTATAAAATTAGGAGCACCACACTACTATCCAAAGTACCGTATTTTTCCGACTATAAGACGATACTTTTTCTAAAATCCTTACCCTAAAAATTGAAGGGCGTCTTATTCAAGGAAGTCAGCCGAAAATCGCGCGGTTGCAAAACTGCCCATACTTTGTTTCTGCAGGCAGGCTTCCTCCTACTGCTCGCCTCCAGTCACGAGTGAAATAGCTTGTCTCCCAAACAGACTTCCTCCAATCACGAGCCTGATGTAACTGATGTCAGCTGATGCTGAACAAACCAATTAGAGGAAGTCTGCAGAGACGAGGTATCGGCAGTTTCACTCGTGCTTGAATGTAATCAGTTATGCAAAGGAGCCTGGAAATAGAGCTGCAGAGAGATGGTTTGGACCTCCTCCCACCGAGTGTATCAGGTCAATGTTACCTAATTACTAAATAAAAATGTGTTCTGCACTATCCTTAAAATATTGATTTCTTAATTTGGGGTTGGAAAAATGGGGATCATCTTGTACATGGGGGCGTCTTATTGTCGGAAAAATACGGTAAGTTATTATACTTAGCTGAAAGGAAATTATTTACTAAGTGAGGGGTTGATTTGCTCTGCTAATAACAAAGGAATGTACAAATATCTAGTGGCAGGGGTAATACCAGTAGTATTTTTATTTTTCATGTTCTTATAAAGTGAAAATACTTGTTAAGATTAGTCTAAAGATTAGACCTTGCTTGTACTTGTTTGAAGAGTGAATTTTAACCCATTCTAGAATGTCTAAACAAGAATTTTCCTTTTTTTTTTTTCTTTTCCCTGTCCTATTATTTCATCTGCACCCAATTTTGTTCCCCCTTTCTATTTAGTTCCTGCCCAGTGCAGCTATTCCTTTCCATGTCCCCAGCTCCTTGATGGGGCTTTTTTGCCATTCCTGCTAGAAGGAGGGAAGAAAAATGTGTCTATGTCTGAATATGTGAGAGAGATTAGTTGATGTGTGAGGACCTTATATTATAGGCAATTAATTTTAATGAGTAGTCATCAATTCAAATTTTTGTCACGTCCCTGCCCCTTTTTTGGAAAGTATCCTGACATCTGATCCAAGTATGTTAGTTGCGGCATTTGCATAATGACATAACACATTGTTTTCCCCATTGTCTTTCATCCATGGATGCCCATGCAAATATACAAGTAAGACATATGGCCACATTTACTGGAGAGGAGAAATACCCAGGATAAGTTTCAGCTGGAGTTGGGAACCTTAGGTTGACAAGATGGGAAAACTAGAATAGAATTTCTATCTCTACTATTTTTTTCCTGATTTCTTTTCCTTTGGGAGGAGGAGGGGTCATCTTAAATTTTGAATTGTCTTTTTCTATTAAAATGTTCTTACCCTCCATAATTTTTTTTAAAGATACTTTTTTTTGTAGTTAGGTCCAATCATATTTTACTTATTTGTCTTTATAGAAGAAAATGGAAAAAAAAGTCATATTTGGCATATCTAGTAGCCAATTTCCAAACATTATTCCACATAAACCTTCTAACACAAGAGAATAGATAGGCTATTTATAATATCAAAAAATATCAATTATAGCATAGGTTTATTTAGTATCAAAAACACGCTCTTACAAGTCTTAAGCAGGTTGTCCTTACTCCTTAATAGTACAGCGAATAAATAAAAGAGAGAAATTGATATATCAGAAAAGCACTCCTTTCAGTGTCAACATCTAAGAAACTGGTACCTAATCACTGACAAATTCAAACAAAAATTAGGAGGATACCACTGTGACAGCTTGCTGGGAACATACTTGCCAAATTAATGAAACAAGCACCTTATTATCTTTGTAGGTAGCAAGATTTTAAGTTTAGCAGACAGTATATACGTGAACTGGGAATAAAGCTAAGTAGCCAGTAGTGTTCATGGGAGGTCAAAAAAAGCAAGACATCAGTTGCAGCAGGACAATTGAAGCCTTGCCTCTTTGTACGCATGTCTGATGTCAATACATGTACAACATGAGCAGGGCTTTGTCTGCACTGCCACAATCACCACCTTGCTTTTTTGACTCCCTGCCCAGGGATTGATTGATTGATCGATTGATTTAAAACATTTATATTGGTTGCCATGGATGCTGCTGTTAGCAGTAACACCAGTTCAAGATAAAATCTCCAAACAATCCTACATTAATCATGTGTGTACTGTTACAAAACTCCTCTCACTATTATGCAATTTACCTTTTCTAGACTAACTCCTGTTCTTTTAACAAGTGCTTGCAGTCTTGCTATGGTTTCATTTTCTTTCAGTAGTTCATAAGAATTCATAGTTGGTCCTCCTATGTTACCGTTTCTCTTATCAGAGACTATGTCACAGGTCCTGAGGCTTTTCATCATCTTCGAGGCACTTTCATTACAATGCAGGTTTCCCTCAGGTGGAATCCCAAAAGCCATAAGGACTTCAGAGACTTCCTGAATGAATTCAAGTTTATTTGGAAATTGAGGCAAGTCTTCTGGCAACTCAACATAGTGGTTGTCTATATCCACAAAACACAAATTTGCCTAAAAATAAAGAAGGAAGAGAGATAAGAGTAATCATAAACACAGGTTAAACATTTAGAAACATCCTGTGTGAAATATACATGCTCTGTTTTTATTTAGTAAAAGACATGGAAATTTAACAATAAAAATGCAGTACAGGGGTTCTCAACCCTTTTTTTGTTCATGGCCCCCTTCTGAGCCTCATTTACCTCTGTGACCACCCTCATAGTTGCTGTTAATATAATTATTATAATTATCTATATCTAGAAATATGGCCCACATTGAGAACCACTGATCTAGAGGATTACAGGTACTGCATACTGGATATAAAAATAGCTAGATATCCCCCTTGTTGCAAAAACAGTAATGTATTCCCAATTCATCCTCTCCACGGTGATTCCCAATCACATAATGGTAGCAATATATTTTCTGGCTGCTTTTTCTCTCCATCTATTTAGAATAATAGCAAGCAGAAGAAATTTTAATACCCCCTCATATACTGATTAGCCATAAGCATTTGAAGTGTTTGCCCTATTAAGCAAATAATGAGAATTAGAAGAGGTCAAGAGAAGAGTAAATGAGTGATGGATTCTGGTTACAAGGCATCTCCACCCTTAATAAGCTATCATTCCTCTTCTAAGAACTCATGTGTACAGCAAGAATAGGTATGAAATGAATTCAGATCCTTTTTTTGTAAGTTCTTTAAACAACCACTGAAACTGAGCTTGATAAACTTTTTCTCACCTCTTGAGGGAGCTCCAGTTTAGACCGGTCATCAAGCCCATTAGAGTGCAATCCCATTAAATATGGGACAGGAGCATCTAGAAAATGTAGGAGAGAGGCTGGAAGGATAGGAACATAGACATGCTGCCACTGGAATGGAAACATCAATGCTGTGATTGTCTCTGCCACCGTCATCAGTCTCTGGTAATCTGAAAAGCAGATCAGTTGAAAAAAAAAATCACTTGAAAATTACCACCAAAATTTGATTGGCACAAGCAGTACCTTTATTCATGGACTACTAGGAAACAAATAGAATTAATGAAAATGCAAAAAAAGATACATTGTTAAGAGTTTTTCTAGTAAATGTGAAATAAAACATATTTATTTTTTCTTTAAAACATGGCATAGAATGAAAGATGCCATTTTTACATTAACTTGCACTGAATGGGACGAAGGGATATATGAAGTACATATCATCTTTTATTTCCCTTAACATATATTGTATTGCAAGTATGCCAGCAGGGTGAAGGGATCGAGGCTCTGTCAAATCCACAGAATCCCACATGAAGCGTTGTGCTTTCGGTGGATTAAATCATACCTCTGTTTTTTTTCAGTACTACATTAAATAATTAGTGTTTCAAATACAACAATATTCATAAAGCCTATTTATAGTATCATTGTAAAAATCTTAAGAACATCCTTTGTTTTAATCTACAAACATACACATAGCTTAACTACTGTAGGCTAAAACCACAGATGTGTTTTACCCCAGCACTGAAAAATGCAATCAGTCACAATGTACATATCACAAGTCCTCATGACATTATATCTGACTTCAGCATTCTTCTCTGCTTCTCCCCTTTGATGACATTCGGGGGGAACAATTATACTTTCTGTTGTTACCCAGCAGAGTATGTTTGAAATCTATGGTATTATCACTCTACGGGTAGAATCGTTTCATTGGCTTGGATTCCTGTATGACCTGAGGGAAAGAGTCTGATTGCTTGGAATCAGGATTGGAGCAGCTAAACCTCTTTTAAACACTATAGAAAAGCAGAACATTGTTGAGACAAGAAGAAACTAAAAAGAGAAACAAGTAAATTCCTTCGCCCAGCCCTAGAGGGTTTATTTCTGGGAACTGCTAGAAAGCTACACACTATGCTCTAAGCTGGGAGAGGAAGTGAGTGATTAAAAAAATCCCAATACATATAACAGAGATATGAATACAATTAATGTTTACATTTAGGTCATATGCAGATGGGAAAGCTTACATGCAACTAATGCAAAAACACAGCAGGATTTGGCATCAACAACTGCAGTACTGTAGGTATTAAATATATGTGACAGCTGTAGTACCTCTCTTCTCCCACACTACTCCCACCCAATACTTGAATGTACTGAATACTGTAAATACACTATATCTGTCATTATGCATTCCCTGGGTAACAATTTAGATCAAATATAGCCATAGCAGACTCACTGACAAATGTTCCTGATGTAACTCCTGCCCCAGAAATATTCTCAAATAAATAGATAAATTCTCAAATCTTAAGATATGTTTAGCGTATGTAGAAGAACAAAATCTGAACAGGCCAAAATCATACTTTATTTTGAAGAACTAAAAATCCATACTAAGCTCAATTTGAATATTTTAATAAATAAGTATATAATTGGAAAATTCAGTGACTTATATCAAAATATATTTTTTTCACTAAAGATTATTAATTCAATATCTACTGAACTTGGTGGGACTTATTTCTCAGTAAACACATTTGTGCTGTAGATTTCGATTCAGCTATTATCTGGTTACCGGATACAAAATGCTTTTACCTATTAACTAAAAGGTTGCAAACACAGTATAGCTTCCATAAGTAATCAGCCAGTGCAATGAGAAATTTGATCAAGATAATTTTTAAAAACAACCATAAAAATCATATGCCTTTATTCAGAAGACATTGTAAACATGAAAAATTACAATTAAAATATTTAAAGGTACAGAATTTTGCAAAATATTCCTGAGTTTAGCAGTAATGTTCATTCAGAGTATAACAATATTCTAGCATTGCATGTCTCTAGCAATAGCAAGTATCAGTCCTGACTATACTTTATTTAACTAGCTTCAGCTCCTAAAAATTAACTTTAATGTAATTCTTCTTATGCCATAAAATCCAGATAAAACCAACAAACAAAAATCTTAAAAACCAATGAGCATAACTAACGAAACGTCCCATTTAAAATATTATCCTATGAGTTTCACATTCAGTTCCAATATAGGTTATTAGCAAGGTTACAATAGTTCTATTATTACCTTTAAAGCTTGATTCATCAGAAATGCATTTACCACATAATTGCTTTTGTCTAATCTTGCAGTGGTAGCATTAAGCCTTATCACATAATGTTTGTGTGTGTGTGCATTAGTAATGAAATAATGAAAGTATACACTATTATTATTAACGGTATAGAACAGTGTTTCTCAACCTTAACAACTTTAAGATGTGTGGACTTCAACTCCCAGAATTCCCTAGCCAGCATGCTGGCTGGGGAATTTTGGGAGTTGAAGTCCACACATCTTAAAGTTGCTGAGATTGAGAACACTGGTATAGAATGACATACATATTCATGCAAAACAGAATGGGAAAAGAACTGTTGGGTGGCAGATGCTATGCAGGTGTGGATGTGGAAAACACTTCTCCTGCACTCCTACAGAACTCAGTTGGTTCACATACTGTGCTAGGCCAAAATGTATTTGGTTTTTTGCTCAGCATGATGTTGGAGAAGACCAGCGAATAAAACATGGTATGTTTACAACAGTAAACCACAGCTGGAAACTGTTCTTGATTATTAGGTTGTTGACTGTAACTATGGTTTAATTTGATATGTGAATGGGTATGCATGGTTTGCCACTTCTTGGCTTATTCCTGGTTTGGTTCTGTGCTCCATCCAAACGTCTTCCCTATGAACTGTCAACTTTTTTTAGCTGTTGGGTTACACTTTTGCTTGTTTGTTTGGCTTCTATTGATTTCATGGAGTGGGGCCAACATTTTTCAGCCATTTCCCCCTTTTTGTACAGGCTGGCAAGAGATTAAAGAAGCAAATGCTAACATATCTATTTCTGCTAGCAGTTTTGCTGCCGAATCTTAGCACCAACTGGGGGTCACTAAATGTTGTAGTCGTTCCACAAAGTTACAGGGCAAAAACAGTGAAAAAAGAGAAGAAGCTTAATAGAAATTAGTCAAATAAGCCATGATTACTTTGCTTGTCCATAAGACTGCCCTGGATATTTCAGAACTGATTAATAGTTCTGGTTAATACAAATCATGGCTTAGTAAATGAGTAAATGCAGCTAATAAATGTGAATCAGTAGCTGAAATACAAATGATTCAAATGATTACACAAACTTCAAGGCTAGCAGGCAGAGACGTATGATGACAAAGTGCTTTGATAAGCTAGTTTATTACTACAGATGCTAGGGAACGTGTAATAGAGCAGAAAAGCAGGAGCTGCAACCCTCAAACCATATATATAGTGGTCCCTTGTGCCTCTGTCTCCTGCCTGTGCAACCTAATGGATTGAGAATGGGAAGTTTCTGAATGGGGATGGGATGCATTGTTCTTGTATATCTGTGCATTGTTACTGTAATTGACCGATGTGGTCTCAGGGTCTTTTTATCTGACTTTGGTCCTTCTAGCTATCACATTATCGATGAAGGTAGAATAAATTAAAAATAATTTCTTGGGGTCTGCAATTGTTTTGCACACATCTGAGGTGTCCAGAAGGATTAGTTATATTGATATAAGGAGAACATCAGAAAAATAATGCTTTATCAGATTTTTAAAAATTGATTATGTCTCATTAAGTCAGTGTCCACCCTTAGCTACTGCATAGATATACTTTCTCCATGATGCTTTATCAGACCTATTTGGCTAGTTCTGTTTCTATAGCAACTGCAGTAACACCAGTTGCTATAGATTACAATAATTGGGGGTAGCAGGGAGCTTCCTCCCGTTCTATCTCTAGGCCAATTCCAAAACGTTCATTATTATTACTGGAATCAGCCTGATTCAATCCACTGCAAGATAAAGGCTTCTTCACTAAGGTTATGGCCCATAGTCTATTATGCTGGTCCAGTGCAGACTGATAAAGAGATGTTTTTCAACTTCCCAGTCTAGGGCAGGGAGGGAGTAACTGGCCCAGTCACCCAACTTCCACGTGACAGGTAGAATCTGGGTTTTCCCACTCCTAGACCAGCACCTTTCCTTCCTTCCTTCCTTCTTTCCTCCCTCCCTCCCTCTCTCTCTCATCATTCCTGCCATATTGTGCCAAGTTAATGGTTGAACACAATAGTGTTTATATAACATGTATGAGACTTAGTATGCTCCAAACACAGTATGTACAAACAGCAACAACTATTTTAAGTTGTACCAGCAAGGCTCTAAGGCCACATATAAGTTACATTCAGTATGCTACCTTGGTTAATTGAACCAAGGTTTACTGAATTAACCTATTCCCTAGGTTCATACAACACACTAAAACTGCAAACTAGACAATCACATTTTGTATCTCTGAGGCAGCAGTCTCAGCAAATCAATTTTATGGATATATTTTCTTGATAATGATCTGGAAATGATTTGCCACAACTTTCTTCTGGGATGTTTTTTCAACTTCCCAGTCTAGCTACCGCCCTAGTATTCCCTGGGGATCTCCCAGGTGTTGCCACTGAGACACTGATAAAGCAACACAACAGTTTAACAGCAGCCAAATATTATCTGAAGACATTTGCACAGAAGCTCTCAGTTGTGCAACATATCTGACCAATATGTATTTGGTTAAACATGCCAATCTAACCTCATTTTGTCAACAGTCACAATAAAAGCAGTTAGTATAACTTGCTTAGTTCTTGGAGAATGTTTTTGTGGAGTCCTTGGTGTTGTCTGAGCTTGGTTGTTTGCTTGCAGATGTTTCATTACCCAACTAGGTAACATTATCAGTGCTAGGTAACAACATCAACATCACTGATGATGTTACCTAGTTGGGTAATGAAACATCTGCAGGCAAACAACCAAGTTCAGAGAGCGCCAAGGACTCCACAGTTCAATCATGAGCTACGTATATTCTCTTTTATTGGAATCTGTTTTTGGTCAAGAGGGAAATAGTTATTCACAAATTAAACCAGACAGATTAAACCAGAAACAAAAATATATCTCTTTTTTGTTTTTTTATGTTTTGTTTTTCTGTTTCAGCATGAAGCAGGGCAAGCAATAAAGCCATACCTTGAGTCTTTGCAGCATTATTGGATTATTTTAGATATTCATAGAATAAAGCCTTTTTCCTTTCAAAAGATTTTAAAACAAGTGAAGGACGACTAAAATATACATATTCTAAGTAACATGTGCAGCTGCTCAGAGTCAAGTTCAAGTCTTTATTCTATATTTGGTAAGAAAAGGCAAAAAATAAAACTACCAATTACACTTTCTCATTCTGGACCACTCATTTATTGAAAACCAATAAATAAAACTAAGAAATAGAAAACAAACAGAGGACTCTCAAACATCTTTGGAAAGGCTTGAGAATCTTATATTATCTAAGCATGCATATGGGCAGAAGGCTATCACTTCCACAAGGACTGCTGCCAAAGTGAAGCACCCCTCCAAATATTTTTGCACAGCACACCTAGTTATTAGTTAAATGTTTTGGCCATCATTATTGCATCTACATGAAAGAAACACTTTCATTTACTTTTCCACTGAAAAAAGAAGATGAGTATCATGATATAAAGAAGAGTATACTGATAATGTATCATAATCATAATGATAAGCCAGTTTGGTGTAGCGATCAAGGTGCTAGCCTAGAAACCAGGAGACCATGAGTTCTAAGCCTGCCTTAGGCATGAAAGCCAGCTGGGTGACTTTGGGCTAGCCACTCTCTCTCAGTCCAACCTACCTCACAGGTGGTGGTTGTTGTGGGGAAAATAGGAGGCAGGAAGATTAGGTATGTTTGCTGCCTCGAGTTATATATAAAAAAGGTGGGAATAATAATATTAATAATAACAACATCTGCCTATCCAAGGTCCTTGGGAAGGACTCGATAGGGATAAAAATGCCAAATCCAGTCTAAACAACTGGCTGACTATGTGACTTATAATAATAATAGTAACAATAATAATAATGTGCTTTTTATGACCTTGCCCATCACTTGCAATTTAAAACAGTTATACTCACGTTGTGAATAAAGCAGTATCTGAAATTCCAAAAGAGCACAGGTGAAGAGTTGAACCATATTCTCCACTCCAAGTAATTCAAAAACATTTTTGACTGGAAAATCAAATAATGGCAATTCGTTGGTGCTTGGCCTCTGGCAGATTATAGGCCCATAAACTCCTGAAAATTTTAGGGATCTTCCTGCTGGAGGGAGAGGAACTTCATACAGAATGTTGTAGATAAAGCTTTCCAAAGGTAACGGTGGTGGTTGAGGTGAAGTTACAGCTTGATGGAGTTGTTCAAGCACTTTCCTACATGCCTTCATGAAAGACATTGGAGTTATTAGGCAAATACACTTAGAGACATAGAGTGTGTCTCTACTAATGTCGTACGAGTTAAATCGCTGTAGTTTTGATACAGAGGTACCATTACAGTCCTCTATAGTGCTACAGTTATCTTTATCTTTGGTAGATGGAGCATGAAGAATATCATATTCCGCATTGTGCATGAGATACAGTGTCTGCATTGCACTGCAGATTTGTTTACTGGTAACTTCCTCATAAAATGTTAGAGAAAATCCAAATGTCCGTGAGCCGTCTTCACGTGTAATGATAAATGAATGGAACTGAGGTTCTCTGGCATCAGCTTGTGTCTTGAAAGACAGACCCTTAGGCATACATAGCTGGGCATGAGAAGAAAGAAAGTTGGAGAAAAAATTATATATCACTTACTTGAATGCATTTTTTACTTTCAGTACTAAAACTGGCTTGAATCTTATGTTTCTTCCTAAGCACAAATCATGGTTCATATTCATGGAAGAAAGCTTTCCTATCTCTTCATTTCATCTGCAGTCTCCTGAAACCCCACATGCAAATTTGTCTATGGAATTAGTGGGACCTTTCAAAATGCTGTGAGATATAGTACAAGAGGGCTAGAAATACTGAAGAAGTTGGTGGAAGCCACAGACAATTTATTTCAGATGAACCAAGAGCAGTTTGAACTCAAAGCCATTACATTTCACTTGGAATAGGACTGTGCAATGCTCTGGATTTAATTCAAAAAAGGTGCTTTGAAACGTACAAGGGCACAAATGCCACACCTGTAACAATTAAAATAGGCTTCTATTGCATCAATGAGAAATGGCTGATTTAATGAGCTCCCATGTATTTTGAACATCTTTTGAATCAAGTCTACAACCTTATATTTTAACTATATTCCTTAAAATGTCTTAAAATAAGGCCTTGAATGCAAAATCATTCCAATTCTTCAAAAATGCCTCCAAACCATTATTAACTAGAGAGTATAAAAAGAAAAGTACATGGACACTTGTTATTCTTAAAATAGGCACACAGATTTGTGGTTATCACATTTGCTATTACTATTTAATTTCCCACACATTAGAACAAATGGATTTAACTGTATAGCTGCAATCCTACTCTGAATTTTAATCACATTAATTTCTTAACTAAAAAAATTACAAATCTTAATTTTAAGCTTTTTCCCCTCAAATTCCCTATTTTTCCTTCTGCAAATAAAATAAACTTTAACTTTTAAAATATTCGTAAAAATACCAAAATGTTTATCTTGTCTTAGCTATAACACTAAGAAAATACTTTGAAAAACTGTAATATTTTCCCACAGACTAAAAACACAAATATGCTACACATACATGCATCGAGACAAAAATCTATCTCATTCATATAAAAGGGGTTGAGCATTTAATCCTGAAATAAGCAAGTTTTATAGATAAGTACTGGAGAATCCTAATCCATTATCAGCAATAGCTAACCTCTATAGCTGTGCCCTAAAGCAGTTTCCTCCCATTTAAATAGGTAAGAAGAAAAACCTCTAAAACAGATCACAGAAATGTGGTATGTGGGCTGGAGGATAAGATTTTGAATTCTTCATCTACATGCCCCTTTGCATCTCTAAATGGACCCCCTTTCTCCTTTCTCTATCATTTGGGTGACAAACCTTTACTTCATTTTATGGAACGGTATACATTCTTAAGTATTTATTTAACAGATAATTATTTGATTTAATGAGAACTTCTTGGAAAACAGATGGGATTTAAAACCTAGTTTAAAATAAATAACAATAACTTAAGTACATCTAGGAATTACTGGTCCTGGTCTAATTCTTGGGAAACCTCTAGGGGATGAAAAGGTAATGCTGGCAATCTACATGTAGTCCACAGGGTACATGTTCTGTACTTCAGTTGTAGTTTATTCAAGTACTGGATAGGTGGATGTGCTAGGTAGGTAGTTTGAAGTTTATGTTCAACAACAGATTGGCCCATCTTGTGCCATACACTTGTCTTATTGTACATATATTTATGTGGGTGGAAGAAGAATCCAGAAAATTAGACAGAGGTGCACTCAATTAAGAGTCTGAAAAATACTGTGAACGTGTGATAGAAATCTATATGAGTACGGTGTATCTTTTTTTCTTGAAACTCACTTCCCATCACTCCAGAATTTCTGAATAACTTTATCTCTCTTATTATTGGACTCTCTAAGACAGCAGTATTTTAAACAACTTTCTAGTTGAAAGACCAGTTTCAGTTCTATTATTTTGGTGCGTCTATTTGACTTGCAGGTGAAGAAAGACTAAGAGCTGATTTATATAACCCTTGGGATGCACGTATAAAGAAAATATCTGTACCACACCATATTCGTCCAAGAGCAAAAATGAAATGTAAAATATAAATTACCAACCATTCCTACCGCATCCTGATCAAAAGGATTCCATTCAACATTTTCTGGATAACGCGCCAGAACTTTGGACTTGAATGTGCGTCTTAATGGAGTTTGCTCAAAATTTTCACCTGAAAAATTGAAAAAGAAGTGATAAATAACAGTATTTTCACTCAAGCTTTATTATGTAGATGCTAGAAAGAACATAATTAGGAAGTAAAGAAATATTTGAATTTAGTCCTTTTAATAGAAACAGGAAATGCAAAGTAGCGATTAGCAAGAAAGAGGAAGCAGAATGAAATTATAGTACTGATAGTGCCTTGCATATAATTATCTAGTTGTGCTTTTCCTTATATAAGTGCAACACAAGCTATTTCATTTATTTCAAATATTTATGTGCACTTTTAAACCAAGTACCACTTTAAAAGTAGTTAGGAAATGCACACATAGGTAAAAGATGCAAAACTTAAATAAAAGTTTAAATACACATAACACCAATTTTAATTTTATTTGGTATTTAAGCCTGGAATCCATCATCTGTTATAAAACAATTCTGTGAAGGGAAATCTAGAAGGGACAGATGGTCAAGGGACAGAAATACTAGAAAAGAAATATGAACCAGAGTTTTGATTATTTTTCCTCCTGTTTTTTACCTTCTGCTGAACTTGAAATGAAACGGCCACCACCATCTTGGGCTTTAGAGGCCTGTATATACTGGCATAATGCTATATAACAAATAAAAAGAACACTGTGTTATAATTTAATAGTGTCAATACTTAATATATCTACAAATCTATTTCTAAAAAAATTCTTCACAAATAATGAAACCCGCTAAGTCTAATTCTACTGTATTCTCCCTATGTACGCTGAATATGTTTAGACAAAATAATGTCTAAAAGAAACGATTAATGGAATTCACAGAATGCTGTGAACCATTGGCAATTTCTGCATATTCTGCAAAAAAATTAGCTGCATTCTTAATGCCAAGCTACATAACAGCAATACTCACTTTAAACATGGAGTATTAACCTTAGATCATTAATCGCAAAATACATTCTAGGTCAGGGGTGGGCAACCTGTTGCTCTTTTGCTGAGTTTCATCTCCCTGCAGTCATGGCCAGCATGTGGTGTTGGGAGCTGTAGCTCATTGACATTTAAAGGCCACAAGTAGACCACCCTTGATCTAGGAAAATAAAAACTCATATTCACTCCCCCAGCTATAATTAATTTGTTACTAAATAGGAATGTACTATTTCAGAATTTATGGTTTTGTGCATTCAGTTTAATTTCATATATAACAGGGAAAGGAAAGCTTTGTATGTGTGTGCCTTTGAGTCAGTACTGACTCCTGGCAACTGGCTGGACAAACCCCTGCAGTTTTCCTAGAGAGCCAGTTTGGTGTAGTGGTTAAGGCACCGGGCTAGAAACTGGGAGGCTTGAGTTCTAGTTTCACCTTAGGCACAAAGCCAGCTGGGTGGCCTTGGGCCAGTCACTCTCTCTCAGCCCTAGAAAGAGAGCAAAGGCAAACCACTTCTGAAAAACCTTGCCAAGAAGCTCATTGATCTTTAAAGGCTGTAAGCAGACCACCCTTGATCTAGGTTTAACTCCTCAAACAAAAACTCATACAGCTATAATTAATATGTTATTAAATAGGAATGTATTCTTTCAGAATTTACGGCTTTGTGTATTCAGTGTAATTTCTTATATAATAGGGAAAGGAAAGCTATAACAACTATCTAATAGAGAGGAATGAAAAATGGAACCTAAAAGAGAAGCAAAGTCAATAGGGTTTGGACATACAGTCCTCTGCAGGGGGACAAAAAACAGAGCATCAAAAACTGGGGCTATGAACACTTAGCATATTTTAAAACCTTATAAAAACAAAGCAACAGGAATAATGATAATATTCAGAATTCTTTGAGGAGTGGCTAATGACTCTACAAGTTTAAGAATGTAATGATTCACAAATCTCAATAGGCTTTAACCTCAAATCAGTGTCGGTAGCAGCCTTCCCCAGTTTGATGCCCCTGCATCTTGAAGAGATATGTGAAGAATTCCCAGAACTTCCAGCCAATGAAGCCTATGCTGGCTGTGAATCCTGGGAATTTCAGTCTGGAGGGTACTAGACTGCAGAAAGATTTATTGAATTTCTATCTCAGACATCATGCAGGTAAAACAATAAACCAAACCAAACAAACTCTTTACATTTAATGTTTACAAATACTTCACAAAAGATTAATGTTCCACCTACTATATAATTTAGGTAGCTGTATGTTGAACTGAAATTTAAATCTATTAAATGTTCCAGAGAAGAATTCAAAATTGGCCTTTTAATCATTCTATGTAAAATAAATAAATCATAAATATTTAAATATATTAATAATGTTATTGAAAGCAGTTTCTCTAGAGTTCCACCTCAGAAGGCACCCATCTCTTTTTTTCAACACTGTTGCAACTGCTCACTTTTTGTACCTTCTTCTGGATTAACCTGAGCCAAAGCATGCTTTCTTTCTCACACCAAAAGCAAGCAGGCAGTATTTTAGAAGACATATGAACAAGGAGCATAATATAATAATATATATAATAATAGCAAGGAGGAGGAGTAGCAGGACCGAGAATCCCACAAAGTGACATAGGGAACACCCTACTGGGTACATGGGTTTCAAAAGATAACACCAATCTGACTACCAAAGGATTTTTAATCAAAATTCAAATACTGCACAACATTCAACTGTCATATGTATTTTTCCAGATTACAATCTCTAAAAAGGCTTTATTGGTAAAACACCTCCTCATTATACAGAAAAGCTATACTGCCTTGGCAAATTTCACATTAAAGAAAAACAGTACAGTACTCTCAAACACCACTGAAAAACTAACCAGAAACATACTACAGAGAATTTAATAAAACCAAGGACCATTTTATAGCAGTCTTCTTCACACTTTACTTCCTAAGAATGGAATCCTAAGGAGGGCATTTTTTTACTTCAAAAATAAATTTTGTCACCTTTATCAAAGAATAGGCAATAAGTATGCAAAGTGTGACAGCTGCTATAACAATAGAGGAGAATTACACAAAGCATGCTTCAAACAAGCTTAAAGCTTTTATCACCATCTGCAAATGGGATCATGGGGGAACCATTTCAATACTTCATTTATTCTCCAATGCATTCTGATTAAGAGACAAGCAATGCTGATTTTGGAATTGTTGCTGTTACAGTCTTTATTAATTAAAATGATTCCAGTTTAAGCTTATATGCTTATTCAAAATGCTTGGAAAACCTTATGCTACTTATACAAAAATGCTCAGTTATCATTGGATAGGAATATACAACTTGACAACATAAAGCTGATTAGGAAAAATGAAACTCTTTGAGATTAAATGAGATAACTCTGTATACATGAAATAGTGCCTGGAAGAAGAATGAAATGTGTTTACATATACTTATATTTATAACATATACATTTTAATTTGTAATAGGCTAACGAAGTCATTCAGAATATGCAGTAATTAAAACATGAAATAATAGCACTTTATCACTAATATCTAAAATTATAATTCAGTGAAATCTTTTTAAAAATAAAAGCAAGAATTAAACAGCCTCCCAAATGCCAGTAAAGCTTTTATTGACATATACACATACATACACTTGTATATATGAAAGAAAAGAAAGTATAGTGTGGTTTGTTGCTAAGTGCAATGTTTGAACCAAGCGAGAGACAGAGAGTGTACAGTGTTTTAAAAGATATGTCAGTTGTTTGCCAGCTGCCTAATCTGAAAGGGATTCTTCCAACCACAAATCTCGCTCTCTTTAGCTAGCTTTATTAAGATGAAAGCAGTGCTGCAGTGATACAAGAATTCCAGCAAGTGAACTTTTCTTAATTTACAAGCTGTATATTTATGTATACATTAGGCAGAGACTTTCTGAATCTTTTCCTCGCAGCCTTACAGTTCACCAGCTCCTTTCTATACAAGATAAGCCTTTAGCTCTGAATTATTTATGCAACTGTTCCTCAGATCCCTAACAGTCTGAGAACCACAGTTACATGTGTTCAGAATAATATTCTTGTTCACATTTTTAGTGCATGTGCAAACACTGATGAAATAACAGATGTTAACATTACAAGAAAGATTAAATATAAATTGAGGTTTGGACCATTAATAATACTGGTAGAATATATAACTGACACTGATAAAACTAACAGCAATAGCCATTATAGAGATATAAAACCTCATCCAGAACCTGGACTACTGTAAAAGAAAATATGGAAAATCACATAGATCTTAACCAAATCTGAGAGAGCATACAGGTTTGAGCAAGAAGTAACTTCGGTAAACATGCTGAATAATTCTTTACTACATGACTAATTATTAGATTTTTATCCTGCTTTTTTATATACAGTATTTAACTCAAGGGGGCAAACATAGCTAATCTGCCTGCCTCCTATTTTCCCCACAACAAGAAGCCTATGAGGTGGACTGGGCTGGGAGAAAGTGACTGGCTCAAAGTCACCCAGCCAGCTTCATCCCTAAGGCAGGCCTAGAATTCATAGTCCCCTGGTTTCTAGGCCAGCACTTGAACCGCTATATCAAACTGGCCCTCATGATCTAACAATCATCTTATGAAAAAGTTGTGCTAGAATTATCCGTTTATTTGTAGACATAAGAAATAAAAGTAGTCACGCCAGAATCATCAGGAAGATATTGTATTCCAGACCAATACAATTGTGTTAAAGATGGACACAGAATGGCTGGAAGGACATGAGAAATTAGAGCCAGTGATCAAAAAGCAAAATGTTCATTCTGATCAATGAAGATGTTATGGAATATTGTTATCTGAAGCTAATATTCCAGAGATACGAAGAAAACAATTTGCACCTCCCCAAAAGGGAGCAACATTGTAATCATGTCCAGATTTGGATTAATTGAAAATTACTGGTCACAATCCAATACATTATTCTGCCAAGTACTATAAGGAGAGTGAGAAGAAAAGGCTACTTAATTAAGCTTCTCATTTATGTCATTGCAGGAAGAGAGCTGTATTAGTCTATGGCAGCCAAAAAGCAAAAAGAGCTGGTAGCATCTTTTCCAGCTAATACATTTTCTTAAACTTCATTAGATGCATGGAGTGGATTAACTGGTGTAGGGTTTAAATTTAAACTTAACACTATTACCTGCATGTCCTCCCATCAGCCTTAATCTCAATGGGTGGGGAGCTTGATTAGCCATCAGCTTTTCATACTCTTGCATCTGGGATAAATTACTTAATACACTGTGCTATTTTAATCATTCTTGAAGAGGAATAATTTGGCAGGAAATTTCATATTATGAATCTGATTTATCCTTATGTATGTAATCTGTAACTGAACAATCACCAAACTAACAAAACTACTGGTACAGTATGCTGTATGAGTGCTGGTGTAAATGGTGCATGTATTACATAAGTGAGAGTTGGGGAGGGAAGAGTGAATTTTAGCCCACATCTGGCTGAATGAGCCAAATCTGGATAACGACAGAGATTAGGCATAGTGAACTGAATTGGTTGGGGGAGACATGCTTCATGCCAAGCATTTATTGCAGTTTTGTTCAGAGACCAGAAGTGTCTTGCCCACCTGGCCATGCAACAGAATGATCTAAGGCCATCCTTCCAGTAATAAATTATGTTTACCCAAACACAATAGGAGCAGGAGTAGGAAATACTATGGGAGAAGGGAGAATGAAGACTAAAGGGTGAGATTAAATAATTCTATACCATTTCTCATTCTAACTTTCTGTGCTTACCCTTTTTTATCAGTTTAACTATCCTGAGCATGTAGCCTCCATATTATAGGAGGGCAATAAGACATATTCCTAGTAGTTGTAATTAGAATTCATATGCCCCCTTGCTTAACCGACTGAAAAAAAATATGATCAACTGTGAATATCTCTGATCAGTTTGTGCTGGAATCAAGAAGTGTATTAAAGGGGTAAATCTATTGGAATTTTGAATCAATAAACAAATGCAATAGTTGTTGACATGCATCCTGTGGTGTGTCCATTGAGGACAGAGATCTGAAATTGGCTTGGTCAGCTGGTCCAACAGTCTTTATTAGATCTAGAGGCACATAGGTGGCTGAATGGCTCTAATTTCTAGTAAAGTAATGCTTACTGACAGTGATTCCCTTGATTATTACTCCAAAAATCAAAAGTACTGCAGCAGAATAGCTGAACTTGTAGGGTAAAGGGCTGGAAAGTTTCTGCCTTAGGAACTTGGGAGATAGACTGGATAAGCAGTTACGTTTTTGGAAATCAAATAATTGAATTTGATAAAGCCAAAGAAGCACAAAATGATATACCTTTATTAATCATGTTTGGAAGGTATTTTTGTTTTGTATATAAAAAATGAATAAAAGTTAATGTGTCCTATCATTTATAGGATGAGCAGAAAGTTGCTTTCAGAACTGCTCACAAATATAGCTGCTGCAATAAGCCTCACAATCTCTTTGAAGAGCAGGAAGATGTTCAGTCATCTGTATGTGTGTAGGGTGGGGGAAGGAAACAAGCAAGATGGAGCTGTGGCGGCATGATCTAAGCTCTACACTTTTTGTATGTCCATTGACGTTGCATGCATACACACAAGGGCAGGGATTTGATTATGCTGCTACAACTGTTTTTGTAGTTGTACAAAAGTTCCTGTTTTGACCTCCCCTGTAGACGTTGCTGAATTTAGGAAAGACTTGGAATGTAGTACAAAAGACCAAAGAGCAAGAGAAAATTGCTGAAGATCAACGTGCATAATCTTGAATAATTTTAAATACTCAACAAGGAACCCCAAAATAAAAATGTATACTATCATATGATTCCTTTTCAAAATAGGCAATCTTATAGAAAGCACAGAAAAGAAGTAGTAAGCAGAAATAAATAAATAAAATCAATAATAATAAAGTCATAGGATAAAAGAAAGAGCTGCTCTTTGAGTGAGATGGGCGGTGACTAAATTTGAAATATACATACATACATACATACATACATACAATCTAGTGCACGACATTCATTATATCTTGCCATATCTTGTAAACTGTTCTGGTTTTCTTTTTTTTTTTGTCTTTTATTACTGGACATTAACCTATCTTTTAATTCTTTTTTTATGCAGAACTTATACTTTCTCTTCTTACAATCATTCTACCTGCACTTTCTTTTACTTCTGTGCTTTTCTCCATGTCCATTTTTCACAACATACACTCCTGACATTATGAAATAATGGTCTGCCCCACATTCAGAATGCTTTATCAGCACTATATCCTTCTAATACTCTTTAGCTTTCATCAAACATTTGATTTCTTTTCCATGTCTATGTATAAATATACCTTTTTTCAAACCATATGTGCAGAAACCTATTTTTCTAAGCAAGTACTAAATACATCCCAATGAAAGCCTAATATTTCAGTATCCCTTTTGCTTATTAATCATTAAATACATATTATTTACAAAGCCTCCGTTCAAATACAGTGAAGATGCAATAAATGATACTTACTCAAGACATCAATAACATTAAATAATAATTATCAATTTTATAAACTGACTCCAACAAACATGATTTACTTAAAGCAGCAATGAAAATGAAGACATCAGATTATATTATGTAATTGTTTCTTCCCATTTTAGAAATATATTATTTTGAGGAAAAGGTAGTTTTCCTGTCAAATAATTTTCCTGAATATCATCACCCTGATGATGAGCTTTGGGGCAGGGTGATGGTTGAGCCCTTGATGGATGGGGGCGGGTTGCTTTGGTTTGTATGTTTTGTCTCTGGGCCATTCATAATCTGTTTTGTCTTTTCCACATTTTAATTTCTTTTAATTGAAAGCCACTCAGTTGTTGGGAGCAAGGCTGCCTATAAATTGAATAAATAAAAAGTAAAAATACGGAGTATGAACACTGTCAGTTCTTTTTTGAATACTCAGATTTGAATATGGAAAGATGTTTTATACGGAGTCCAACTACTTGTGTATGTAGTTCACTAAGCTCTATACTGACTAGTAGCCACTCTCTTAAGTTTCAGACGCAAGTATTTCCCAGCAGAACCTAGAGAAGCCAAAGATTAAGCCTGGAACCTATTATATGCAAAGCAGGGTCTCTAACTCTGAATTACAAGCCTTTCCTTCACCTTGGAAATAATAGGGGATAGTCTACAGAGCACAGCATTGGAGTCCACCGGAGAGCCAGTTTGGTGTAGTGGTTCAGATGCTGGCCTAGAAACCAGGAGGCTGTGAGTTCTAGGCCTGCCTTAGGCATGAAAGCCAGCTGGGTGAGTTTGGTCATTCTCTCTTAGCCCAACCTACCTCACAGGGTTGTTGTTATGGGGAAATTAGGAGGCAGGTGTATTAGGTATGTTCGCTGCCTAGAGCTGATCAAAATATATAAAAGGTGGGATAAAAATCTAACAACAACAACAGTGTCTTAAAGCATCCATTGGAAAGAAATGGATGGATTTGGAGCTTACTTAATTTCACGCTGACCAATGTTTCCTTGCTGGTCAAAAGTCAGATTGGGACAGATAAGGTACTAACCCATGCTGGATATATAAGATTTCTACCTCTCCTGAAAAGCCCAATTCCCAATCCCTTTGTTTACCCATTGAGAAACAAGGATAAACTGATCCTTAAAACTTAATCAAATCCATCTACTGTGTGTGTGTGTATGTATGTGTGCGTGTGAATAAAACTGGGTATAAAATTCAGTTATATTACTAGAGAATCATCTGCACTGGAAATAAAGCAACATAATCTAAATTACAACTTTAAAAAAAACTTCTTAGATTTGTGTTCCATTTGTGGGAAACAGATGAACAATACTAATCAAAGTCATCTGACAGTGAGATGGGCGGTGACAAATTTGAAATATAAATAAAATAAATAAATCTTCTAAAAAAATAATAGTAATATATTACTGGGGACAACTAGAAAATCTCAGCTTCAGATCTGACAAGAGAAAGTAAATTACATGTAGAATTAAATACTGATTTATAACAATGCCAGATCATACAAATTTATTATTACCACGCTTTCCTATAGACAACACAGAGTACTTACAGCAGCCTTCCCAAACTTGGTACCCTTCAGATAATGTATGTTAAATTAAACAGATAGTTCCCAGTCAGCATATCCAATAATCATGCTGACTCGCAATGATGAGATTTATAGTCCAATACATCTGAATGGTACCAGATTTGGGATTTCTAAAATAATTGGCAGAGAGGGAAATAGTTCTGTAAATTTATGCTAACAATATTTTTCATAGTTATTACAGTATTAAACCCAACCATGTAACATCAAATATATGCACTGTAGATAATTGGATTAGAATTAAAATATAAATTTAATTTTACATTTTTATTCTGCATTGTGAAATTTAATAAACTATTTAAATACAATTTTAATCTAAATATTTATTGCAAAATTAAGTCAATTATAGACACATAGATAAAAACGGATTTGTAAAAATTTATTGGAGAATTAAAGGAAACATATGTACCGTATTTTTCCGTCAATAAGACGCCCCCATGTACAAGACGACCCCCACTTTTTCAACCCAAAATTAAGAAATCAATATTTTAAAGATAGTGCAGAACACATTTTTATTTAGTAATTAGTTAACATTTACCTGATACACTCGGTGGGAGGAGGTCCAAACCGTCTCCCTGCAGCAATATTTCCATGCTCTTTTGCATAACTGATTACATTCAAGCACGAGTGAAACTGCTGATAGCTTGTCTCTGCAAACAGACTTCCTCCAGTTGGTTGGTTCAGCATCAGCTGACGTCAGTTACATAGGGCTCGTGATTGGAGGAAGTCTGTTTGCAGACTCAAGCTATTTCACTTGTGATTGGAGGCTAGCAATAGGAGGAAGCCCGTTCGCAGAGACAAGGTATGGGCAGTTTTGCAACCACGCGGTTCTCTCCTCGGCTGACTTCCTTGAATAAGACGCCCTTCAATTTTTAGCGTAAGGATTTTAGAAAAAAGTATCATCTTATAGTCGGAAAAATACGGTAATTTTTAAAAATCTTGCTCTCCCCCTTGGGATTATAAATACAGCCATGCACAAAATCACTGTGTTGTGTCAGCCATAAACAAGACTCTCATACTGTACTGCAGCTCCAAAACAGCTTTAACTGAGCACAGCTGTTCTTACATCAGCTACACCATTCTTCACTGATATATCAGCTACCATATCACGTCTGTCTCAGTTACCTCCAAAACAAAAGAGCTCTTTGGTGTTCAGAACATGATATATAACACAAAGTTCTTCACAGAGAAAGAGAAAAATTAAATGATCTACAACATCATGTACAAATGCATTTTTCAAGTGCTACTACAATTCTAATCTCATTTTTTTCTTTGCAATGGTACCAAAATAAGAGACACTTCGTATTATACAAGGGCTACCCCATAGTCTTTAATACAGGTAGTCCCCGGGTTAAGAATGCCTGAGTTACAGATAACCCATAGTTAAGAATGGAGCCTATTGTAGCAAAATGATTTGAGTTAAATATACAATGATTTGAGTTAATTACACAGTACAGTGGTACCTCAAGATACGAATTTAATCCATTCCGTGACTCTGATCGCAAGTCGAATTGGTCGCATCCTGAAGCACATGTCCCCATAAGGTTCAATGTGTCAGCCGGCGTTGCACGGCTAAGAAATTCCCCAGGCGCGTTTTAGTCAGCCCTAGCGCAGAAAAAGGAAGTGCTAATGAAATCTGAGAAAGGCTCCCGCGCGCACAGCCGGGAGCGGGAGCTCCCCCCCCACTCCCCGTGCTGATTCTTCTTAATTCCGCGCTCTTTCCTCTGTGCATAGCCCTTGGCGTGCAAGAGAAAAGCACAGTGAAAGCAATCAGCGCGCTGGGGGGAAAGGCTTATGTCGCACGCACGCACAGCGGAGCGGGAGCTCCCCCCCCCGATTCCTCCGCGCTCTTTCCTTTCTCCATAGCGACAAAAGCACAGTGAAAGCAATCACCAGGCCAAGGGCTATGGCCAAAGGAAAGAGCAAATTTCCCCATAAGGTTCAATGTAAATACAAACAGTTCTGAAACATATGCATTTTATTTTTAAACCACAAAAACATGAAAAAAAGCACAGTATGAAGAGGGAGAATGGGGTGGGGAGGCAGTTATTGTTTGGAGGGAGAGTCCCCCTCCAAAGGGACTTCGGGGAGATCTCCTTCAGGGGTTTCCTCTCTTCTTTGCCTCTTAGCTGCAAAGCCTTATTCTTGCCACGCCCGCTCTGCATTTTCTTTGGAGCCATGCTGACAAGCACACCAAAAACCTTCCAAACGCCACAAAACACACAAGCCTCACCGAACGCCTCCTTGCTACCACGATCTCGCCCACAGGAAGCCGCGACCACGTGGCAGCAGGGCAAATGGCTTTTCCTTTTCCTTTTTCCTTTCTCCATAGTGACAAAAGCACAGTGAAAGCAATATCAGCGCGCACGCACAGCCGGGAGCAGGAGCTTCCCCCCCCCCCGCGCGCTCAGATTTCATTAGCAGTTCCTCTTTCTGCATTGCTTTCCTTGGGCTTTTGTCCTCCCGCTCAGATTTCATTAGCACTTCCTCTTGGAAGCCGGCACCACGTGGCAGCAGGGCAAATGGCCGCAGATCCGGTTCGTAGCTTGAGGCGGAGTTCGCATGTTGAGGTAAATTTTTGCGGCCAGAGCTGGTCGTATCTTGAAATTTTCGTAAGATGGGGCGTTCGTATCTTGAGGTACCACTGTACTACTTATACAGAATTATACAATAGTACTGTTCCGGCTCACATAGAAATTCGACTTAAGGACAGACCTTGGGAACATAACTCGTTCTTAAACTGGAGATTACCTGTATTACAGAAACACATTTTAACACTTGTACAGAGCTACTCCTACCAGTAATATACCCTTAAAAACAATGGAAAAGCTGACCCAGTGGAGAATTGTGTATGAACTTTATCAAGTTCTGATTAGATATTTAACAGAACTATATCAGGAGTTCTGATGAGGTATCAGCTAAACTGCCAATGGAAATAATATCTTCCATTACTGTTTTTGGGAGGAATGAGCTCATAGTTCATTACAGGAAAATACTGTCTCTTCCTCCAAAAGCAAATTGTGTCTAGAGAAACTGCTCACTTACTATATTTGAATGTGAGAAATGCATGTTCAAATATTTATGCTTAGAAAAACTTCTAAACTGCACATTTTATATGGACATGTAATGGTGAAGTCCTTTTAAAATCTGGAAAATCCATTTTTGCTGGAAGGAATATGTGCTGCTATCTTTAAAATGATAAATTGTAAATTATTAATAGAAGTTTTTTTTAAAAAAATCTGTTCAATCATGTCCAATTCTTGGAGACTGCCTGGATAAGTCCCTGCAGTTTTCTTGGCAATATTTTTCAGAAGTGGTTTGCCATTGCCTCCTTCCTAGGGCTGAGAGAAAGTGACTGGTCCAAGGTCACCCAGCTGGCTTTGTGCTTCAGATGGGCCTGGAACTCACAGTCTCCCAGTTTCTAGCCTGATGCCTTAACCATTGCACCAAACTGGCTCTGATCCTAAATCCCAGTGAAATGTAGCTTTCAGCACAAGAAACACTAAAGGATATACACAACAACAAATAAAGTAAGAAGAGAAAAGCAATAAACAGAGAGACATATAAAAAAGAAAAAGGGAATTGAAAGCAAGTAACTTACTCAACAAAAAAGAAAGTTCTTCCTACAGCAATAGAAAGAAACCAAAGGGAAGAAAGCAGACATACAACGGGTACAGCAGCACCAGTGCTTCTGTGCAGCCACAAAGAAACTCTTGCCCAGAAAAACACAGTTCAGTGGTTTGGAAAATCTACAGGTGAGTCTCTATCATATACAGTAAATGAGAACAGATGAGAAGCTGCATAAGATCCTGATCAGTTCACTAAACTGAAATAAAAAGAAGGGAACTGAAGGAAAACTGCTGTAACAAGGAAATTCCATCTTCCTAATAAAAGGTTTCTAAAAGCTCAGCAACAGCATTCTGATTCAGATGAAATTTCTAGAGCAAAATGCCCTTTGTTTCTTCTGAATATAGAAGCTAATTATTTCCTACTATCTCATTCTTGATACCGTATATACTTGTGGATAAGCCAAGAATTTAGGTGCCAAAATACACTAAAAACATGGGTACGGCTTATCCACAGATGGGCTTATCCACAAGTATAGACAGTAATACTTTTTTCAAGTACCCATACATCCCATATGTACTCACAGTTAAGCCCATTTGCAGATAAACTGACCCTTGAATTTTTAACCAAAATACCATGAAAAATGGATAATCCATGTATTACCAATGGATAAGCCAACCGTGAAAATTAAAACATACAAAAATTTTGAGGGTTGGCGTATCTGTGGGTGGCACATTTTTCACGGTATTTTGGTTAAAAATTTGAGAGTCGGCTTATCCGTCGATAGGCGTATATGCAAGTATATACAGTATATAAAGTTAAAGCATGTGACACAGATACTTTTTTTAAAATCATGCACTTGTGATGTTCATAGCTTTACCTTACAAAAATTTAATTACTTTTAAATGGTTTCTAAATTATTAAGTTATATTAAACAGTGGTATAGGGGATGGTGGAAATGATAGTGGAATTACACTGCTATCTTTGTTATGGATTACCACAAAAACACTTATTTTACTTCTTATTACTATATTTTTAAAAAGAACAATTAAAATCAAATCCTTAAAGGAAAAATTAAATTAATCTAACATTTTATAAAAATATATATCTCATGATTTGTTACATTGGAACCAACCAGACAATGTGGAATTAAATTCTTTTAACATTATTTATTGATTGATCTACAACCACAATCTGTAAATATTTTTCCACATAAAAATATTATTATTATTATTATTATTATTATTATTATTATTATTATTATTATTATTATATTTAGGTGACACCTGACTCCAGAATGACTCTGGACTAAGCGGAGTTACAGTATTATTATTCTGTTTTGGAAGCATAAAGATTGTTAAATTCATATTTAGAATTATAATCCCATTTCTTTCATTAATGTGGATGCTAAAATGTTAAGCTACTCTGACTACAATCTACAGATTATTCTTCTGATTATTGCACATTCAACTCAGGATCCATTAAGGTTCTGATAATATTAGATTCTTATTGATATCACTGTTGTAGTTCAAATTAGATAGCTTCTAGCAACAACATGTCTTTAGATCGTAACAAAACGTGAAGATTTCTGAAGTAGCTCTTGACCTATTTCAGGTTTTTTCCAAGTTTTTTTTTGCTCTGGATCAAAATGTATATTAAGTTCCTAAATCATATGTGAATAGTAATAGTGAATGCTAAATTCAAGGGTGAGTTATTTGTTTGTTTAATCAGTGATGTCATCAAAGTAAACAAAGCCCATGTGATGCTGACATCACAAGATCATGACCCTAACTGGATATCACATCATCAGGTCATGACCCTAACCAGATATGACATGCATGCCCCCCTCTTCCCCACGTGAAGCAGATGTCACAAGGTCCTAAAATGCAGCCACAGACTGCATTTTGCCTCCCTTTTCAAACATAGGAAAAAAGAACTTTTTAAGCCACAGCAGCCCAGAGTGATTAATCTAACCCTAATCCGCAACCCACATCCTAAGTGAAGTGAAAACCACAGACAGCTTTATCTTTTGTAAAGACAGTTTGCACATTTTAACCTGAAATACACATGTGCCTGCACACGCACACGCACACACGTGTTTGCGAATTTAACTGATAACACAAATACATACATACACATAAACATTTTGAAGCATGATCTTAATAAAATTTATTCCACCCCCCTCCAGCAAAGCCAGGAAAATTTAACAGGGAATTAAATACTCACACGCAGCAACCAATCAAACAGCAAGTACCCAACAATGATACTTATTATCTGTGGTTTAAAAGTTTCCTTTTTCCTGTGTTCCAGGGAGAGATTTTAAACTGCATAGAAATAAAGCCTTTTTAGAAAAGAGGAGGGCAAATGCAGTCTGTGGCTACATTTTAGGATCTCCTTTTCCAGCATTCAAGGTGCTAATTTTAAAACTCACAAAATCAAAAACACCATTAGGCTATTATCTATTTTACAATGTACAAATAGGACTTGCTTCCTGAATACAGCGCAGCCTAGGGTTTTGTTAATTATAAGAATCCACATATAGGACTAGGTTAAGTTAGCTAATTACCCAGTCTTGGGCTGGCTGCCACCCATTTCTTAAGGGGATTAGACTG
This sequence comes from Liasis olivaceus, assembly GCA_030867105.1. Taxonomy (NCBI): domain Eukaryota; kingdom Metazoa; phylum Chordata; class Lepidosauria; order Squamata; family Pythonidae; genus Liasis; species Liasis olivaceus. The sequence goes on along the minus strand of CM061349.1, from coordinate 92,589,776 downwards.
AACACGTCACATCCAGTTAGGGTCATGACCTTGTGATCTCTGCATCACATGGAGAGGAGGGGGCATGCACGTCATCTCCGGTTAGGGTCATGACCTGATGACATCCTATCCAGTTAGGGTCATGACCTTGTGATGTCAGCAAAGATGGGGGCTTTGGTTACTTTGATGACATCACTGATTAAACAAACATAAGCTGATACACTATTACTACTTATGTGATTACTAATGATGATACCAGGGGCTGCATTAACAGTTTAGGGTTATTAAATATTCCCTGGATCTGTATTTTTCAGTAATTCACAGGGATTAAGTGACAGTAAGTATAGATAAAAAGTTTGGTCTAGTGTTAAGGTACTGGAGTAGGGATGGGGAACCCTGAGTTCTTGTCCTCCTCTAACTCTGGAAGTCAGCTGGGTAACATTGAACCAGTCACTCTCTCTCTCAGCCCAACCCCCCAAAGAGAGTTGGTTTTCCAGGGAAAAGTGAGAGAAAGCAGGGTTATGTATGCCACCTTTTGCCTCTGAACAAAAGGCAGGATATAAATCTAATAAACCAATGCATAAAACAGCTTAATACAATTGGCACCTAGGAAGACACAGTATTCTATTACAACTTTGCAACAATAAATTTCCTTTAGCATTGTTAGTGGTCTTAGCAACAACTGACAATTTCCCCGTAGTCAAATTTAGTTATTCTGAGAACACTGAGAAGTTACGCTTAACCCTGAAAACAGCCATACTTTGTACCCATCAGATTACTGATAGCGATTAGAAGTACTTTGTTTTTTTTTAGAATGTTCTTTCTCCTCCTTCTTATCCTCCTCTTTTCATCGAAATGCCAATTCTTTACTTCAACAATTGCCTCTTACAATTGTTTCAGGAGCACAAAGATCTTTCTATAGCTAAAAATACAATCAGTAGAGGAAAAGCTATACAATGCCCCTTCACTCCAGTAAGCATATATTTCAAGAAGCCTGAAATTTGCAAGAGTCTACTGAACAAAGCACAGATCTTGGAACAAATTTTAGCAGGAGCTCATGTAACTTTTAAATCTAAGAACAAAGCATAAAATGGGCAAATTGTTTTAATATTTACCACACATAAGTATAGTTTGCAAAAAGCATAAACACAAGGCAAATATGCTCTATCCATTTTTGTTTTTCCCCTCATACTTCATGCTAAGCCAAAATTCAATTTGCATGGTTGTGATACAGCATGTTATATAGACTTAAACAACTGTGGCTTATTCCAGAAATCATCAAAAATCAATCATGGGATACTGGTGATCCTCGAATTACGATCACTTGTTCAGCGATTGTTCAAAATTAGAGGGGACTTACAAGGGGGACTTACTACCAGTCTGCAAAATTGTGGCTGTGGCAGTGTCCCCGTACTCATATGATCATGATCTGGGTAATCGGGTGTCCAGCTCACAATTACTACGTCATAGTGAGCCGTGGTCAAGTGATTGTCATTTGTGACCTTCCCTGCTGGCAGGGACCCGCAAAATCAATGGGGAAGCTGGCAGGGAAGGTCACAAGTCACTCCTGTAAGTTTCTCCTGCCGCTTTTTCTCCCAAGGAGCCCCACTATGGAGTATGAGATTGCAGGATCTCGTACTTCATAGCAACCTCCCACCTGCCTGTGCCTCTGTAGCAGCCTCTGCTGGCCTGCCTGAGCTCAGAAGCACCTGCCTGCGTCCCCCGCTGACTAGCCCGCACTCAAAAGCACCTGCCTGTGGCACCCCCCCACACGTGCGCATCCCCACATTCTGTAGCGCCTGCCTGCAGCACCCCTCCACCTCCTTCAACACCCATACACACACCCACACTCCTTGCCTGGGACTCCAGCCTCTTCCCGCTTAATGTCCCACATGGTCCTAGGGTTATGGCAGTAAAGCAAGATGTCGCGCTTTATGACCGCATCACTTAGCGACAGAAATTCCGGTCCCAATTGCCATCGTAACCCAAGGACTACCAGTATGTGAAATCAATCAAAGAGTTTTTCTTGCAGTAGAAATACAGTACATTCTCACTATGCCTACAATGCACGGAAAATGTTCACTCACGGTTGAGTCAAGACAGGAGATTTCTAAACACGGAATTCAGAAGGAAATGAAAGGTATAGAAATTATTTGATAATGTTCACTACAAGAACTGTTAGTCAATAAGACAGTCATTCCTATATTTAAGAATAATTAGCAATGAAATATTTATTATCTGATCCTAGTAATTATATTTAAAATTGGGGATAAGGGTGGCTAGGATAATACCTCATCTAGCTGATAGACTGTTGAAAGTTTATGCCTTAATTTTCACAAAGACATCCCTGGATAAAATCAAACAGGTTAAAGTAATCAGATTTTCTGGGTATCATTTTTATTTTTATTTAACCCCACACCTCCACCATGATGGTGCTAACAGGATGGATATATGACTGGCCATGCGATTTTTAAAATGCCTATTCAATGGTAACTCCAAGAGGAAAGAAAGACATTGAATAACAATTAATACTTCAGTCTAAATAACTGTACAAAAACAAAATATTTTACTGCATCCCTCTACTGCTTACTGTTACCTTTTTATGAACAAAATGCAATGTTTGCAAGTGGCATAAAACTTGTCTTTGCTTGTACTGACTTAAGAACAAATAAAAACTATTTTATGACAAGACAGCAATACATTCTGTTCTTCTCATTTTTTTTAGATGTGGGGAGTGAGGACACCATCTATATATAGGAACAAAAACAGGCTAATTCAAACTTAAGCTAATTACTAGGTGAGCCACTCTCTAGAAAGGTCTATTTATGAGAACTAAAGTATCAGAGATAATATATTCATGAAGATTTCAAAGGAATTGGGGCAATTGTTATGTACTATCTCTTGAGAGGATATGGCTTCATGCAAATATTATATCCCCATATGAGCTCATATAAGGATACAATGACTTCCAAAGCAATTATATGAAACATCTAAAACCTGAAACGTATCATACATTTTAATATAAATAGTTAATGACATTACATAAATTATGACTGGTTATTTTCATAGTATGTTGGTCCTTTCTCACTCTCCATGGATTCCAATTAATATCTGAACACAATTCAGTATACTAGCTTCAACTTACAAAACTTGTGATCTATAATGCTGCATATGGCTTGAAATCCAATGGGACCTTACTGCACACATGCATCTTTCTAAGGTTTAATATCAGCTACAGAAGATTTCATTCAATCCATTCAGGATGCTCACAATCATAACTTTCAAGAGTGTATTGGAACAAGAGATTTGGATCCCCATTTGGAAAATACTAAGTAATCCAGATTGGCATGCACGCTGATGTTTTTATGGTCCTGGATTTTTGTTCTTCTAGACACTTTAAACATTTTAAAGGATTTGAATATATTATTTTAATCCTTGAAAGTGCAGGAAGAATAGGACTCTTGACTTTCATGGCTACATAGATGAATTTTATCACTGCATGAAACTGACATATGAAAAAATATTCAGTTTTTGTAGGAGAAGCAGAATCTAAAACATTCCAACAGTAAATGAAAAAAAGTCTTGCATATTAGATACAAATACTTTAGAATAAGAAATTAATGTAAAGGAACTTAGACATTAACAGTGTTATTCCACACAATATTCCAAAAATAACTTACTAAATTCTTCATAAGTATGAATAAAGAATGAAAAAGGAAGATTGGGATTCATTTGACAAATTCTGGGTGATTTAAGTAAGTTAGCAAGGATATCTGACTTCAGATAGGTCTAACAATAACATCAATAATGAAATGCTTCCATAATCTATATTATACTGCTGAAAATAAGATTGTTGTAACCAGGAATGAATATTATGTTCAGTACTGTAAGCTCCACTCAGTTTTATAACCAGTAGAGACTTATTTCAACTGTTTCTGAAATAAATTACTTGGCTTAGAACTCTTACATTTATTTATGTATTTAACAATGTTTAGAACCCACCCCAATCCTGAAGAACTCTGGGTGGCTATCACCAAGCATTACTTTAAATTGGACCCAAAAGCCTACTGATAATCCGTACAGTAACTTTAAGATAGGCATTACTCTATAGTACATTGGCATGTTGTCAAAATACTGCTAAACTTTGTACCAGCAGTAGCTTCCATGTTCTCTATACAGGCAGCCCCATGTAGAATAAGTTGCAGTATTTAATCAGGTGTGAGGTTCTGTGGTCAGAGCACTCTAATCCAGGTAGGGTGGTAAATGGTATACTACCTTGAACTGGGCAAATGTTAAATGCGTATTTGTGCTCTTTTAACATGCCACATTATGGTTTGCTTAATTAGTTTATTAAATAATATCTGCTTGTGCCACGTGCTAATCTGAAAACAAGCAGATCACATTTTAGTTTAGCATGATGCTGCTTGGTGGATCTTGGGGTTGTAAAAAAAGAAAAGATTCTACAAGCCTACCATTTTAATATGGAACAGATTATTAAAGGCAGTACCAATGCTTAGTTTATATAAAGTTGATCACATTATAATGGAAAGTTATGTACTCCCAATCCTGTAAATATATTTCATTTTAAACAATATAACATGATTATACGAAGTAATTAAATCCTGGAAGTACTTCACACGTAACAGTGAAACTAAATTAAAATATATTTGCAATCATTATTATGCTAGCTCAGAAAATATTATGGTTATGTATTTAGCCCATTTAACACCTATATAGTGTGATTCTTTCAATGGTGAGATTAGTTTATCCATCCATACATGGATATGGGCAGAAGATAGAAGAGAAGGAAAAATATTTGCAGGAGGCTCAAAAGCCATAACAGATTTTGCAATAATACTTCTGCAATTGTTTTTTTAATGGCCACTGCCAAGTTACATTTTATGAAGCAGTTTCTTCTTCCTCTTCTGCTTCCAACTTAACCATTTTTTTAAAGATTTGTGTAAGATTAATATGGTTAAGTATAATACCAGTCTTCAAAGGGATGGGTGGTAGTCAAAAATACATGAATCAAAGATTGTTAATCTGAAAATAGGAAAGGATTTGAAAACAGGAAAAAACAAGAAAAGTGTTTCCTGTTATTTTCCCCACACACCAGCCTGCCCCATAATTAAAATTATGCGATTGTGGTGATTGCTACAATCTGATCCTAAAAGCTGCCTCTGCTCTCCAACGTATCAGCAAGAAGCAACATATTATGGAGCTCAGATAGCTCAGGGAGAGGAAGGAGCGAGGAAAAATTAAGCTGCTGTGGTTGCCAAAACAAAGCGGCAGCTGTTTCCAGCATCATCCCTGAGAGCACCCTTTGCTTCCCGCACGAAGCAGGGAAAGCCCCCCAAGGCCCCCTCGTCCGTCATTTTCCGGGGTTGCTGCCCCAAAGAAGTTCGCGCTCTGAAATGGGGCCGCCCTTGGTGGGGGTCAACGCACCGTACACAAGCCTCTTGTGGAGCTTCTCCCGTTCGCGTGGCTGTCAAAAGCGTGTGTGTGTGGTGTGCGTGTGTGTGTGAGAGAGAGGGCTGTGCGGAAGAGGAGAGTGCGTACATGCCCTGGCCGTGCGAGGGACAAACCACCGTGTACTCCCGCTCCTCCCTTCCTCCAGGGCATCCAAACGACGCCATGCATCCGGCGACAGCAAACCCCCGGGCCGTCCATGCTGCTGTGCTTCCAGCGCCGGCGAGGCTGAGCAACTCACCGGAGAGCTCGTCCGGCTCCAGGCCAGTCTCGGTGTCCAGCCCACAGATCACGAAGTAGTCGGCGAACCGGCCGGGAGCGGACGAAGGGGAGCTGCTGCCGCCGACACCGTCGCTTCCTCCTCCGCTCATGCTGGAGAAGCCCCTGCGAGGCGGGACGGCTCAAGTCGCCCGGCGGGGAAAGAAGGTATTGGGGGGCGCCGCCGAGGCGCCTGCTTCGTCGGCTGAGCCTGCTTCAGCGGCCCTCGCTGCTGCCGCCGCCGCTGCCTCCATGACGGAGCGGCCGGGGCCGCGCGCCGTGCTCGGAAGCAGGCCCGACAGACCGGCGGACAAACACGCATAACAGGACGCTCCCTCGCCGCCCCCCCGCCCGCCTTGCCCAGATGTTTCGAGGAGGGGGAAGGAATGGAACCAAGAACCGCAATGCTGCACATGTGCAGTGAGCAAAAAGGATGACGTGATCCTTTGCGGGTGGATGTCTGAGGGGTGGAGCGATGTACGAGGAGATCAAGGCCGCTCCTCTGTCGGTTCTTTCTTCGGTACCAAGCAGAGTCTGGCTTTTCCATCAGTAGGTATTTCCATCTTCCTTCTGTGGAGGCGTTCAGTGATTACTGTTTCTAGCTTTGGGCCTCCCATCCCCTCTTTTCATCTCTTCGGTTCACCTCCTGCTTTCTTCCTTTATCTGGAAGGGCATCCTCTTCCCTTCCTTGCACCGCAATTCCATTCCTCCATCCCCCTTTTTGTTTTTAACTTTCCTCCCGAATACACGATGGATTCGACCCAGAGCCTGATGAACACTATTTATGGCAACCTATCTGAGAGATGTACACCCCCAATTCTCTACAGAAGATGACAGCTCCACATTGAGGCACTGCTCTACTTACCATGATCCCACATGGACCCATCTCCTTGCCACTATCACTGTCTATTTACTTCCCTCCCAGTTCCAAGCTTGCTCTGAATCATTGTCCAGGAGCTGGGAAGGCATGGGGTGCTTTGCAAGAAGAGTAATAGTGAAGGGATGAAATCCAGGAAATTCCACTGGCCTCTTTGTATGGGCTTCAACCGGGGTCCTGTGATACATGTTCCCGAGTACTAGCCCTGAAACTGGTCACATACAAACATTTATGATTCAAGAGTTCTTTCCCACTATGCTCTGAACCACTGTCTTTTAGTCCTAAAAATGGAAATGCATTTTTTAATATCATTAGTCCTCAAAGGCTTTAAGAAATCAAATTGTTCTTTTTTGTAGGTTTGTTACCAGCACTGCTTGAGTTTTGTTTCCTATCTTTCAGTGAGCATGTCCTTTTTTTCTTTAAATGTTTTCCTTCTCCAAAAGTTTTAAAAGATAAATATAATTGTTTCACAGTCCTCTTGGAAGAGAGGTAATTGTGCTTTTTATTGTATTTCACATTCTCTATCTTAACTCTGCTGTGCTTTGATTCCATTCTTTGCCATCTGTGTTTTCCATATAACCTGAAATGTGCAGAATATTAGTTGTTTGCCTTTTATTCTTTCCATTCTGTGATTTAGCATCAAATACCACCAGCCATTAAGAGAAACAGTAATACTAAATTGTACTCATAACCACACAGGAATCCTTTTTTTAATAACTTTATTAGATTTTTAAAATAAAGTGATAAAAACTAACAAGAACTAATAATTTAGATAGAAAGCAGAAATGAGAAAAAGGTAAAGAATTAAAAAGAAAACAAGATCAAAAGTACAGAAAGAAGAAATACAAAAGAAAAATAACTTCCAATTTTCTTTTACAATAGATATATGTATAAAGTTGCTTCAAGCTCTTACTCTAAGTTTACAACATAACTTTCATTTTTCGATTGTCTACTATTATTTCTAATAATCAAATCCATATATCATGATTTCATTTTTTTCTGTTTCACACAAAAAGTCCAACAGGTTTCCAATCAGCATTAAAATTGATCAGTGTTTTTTCTCTAATCAAAGCTGTCAGTTTCACCATCTCAACCAGCTCCATCAATTTCACCATCTATTCTTCCACTGTAGGTAATGTCAAATCTTTCCACCGCTGTGCATATTAATGTCTTGCTGCTGTTATATATAAAAACAAAGTTCCATGGTTTTTTTCCAACTGTTTATCCATCAATCCCAAAATAAATGACTCTGATTTTGATTGTATATTAGTCTTTAAGATCTTCTGAATTAATATATGTATTTAAGTCCAATTTTTAAAAAATTTTTTACACATCCACCAAACATGATAAAAAGTCCCTTCTTGTTGTTCACATTTCTAGCATACAAAGTACCTTTATACATTTTAGACAATTTTTCCAGAGACAAATACCAATAGTACATCATTTAATAAAAGTTCTCTTTAAGATTATAACACAATGTAAATTTCAATCCTTTCATCCACATATTCTCCCATTGTTCCATTTGTATATTGTACCCAAAGGTTTTAGCCCGTTTTATCATACATTCTTTTACTTGTTCATCTTCTGTTGAACATTTTAGCAATAATATGTTCATCATTTGTACATAATTCTATTTCTAATTCAGTCTTACTATGTTCAAAACCAAAAGTCTTTTTGTCTATTTTAAATCTTTCTAGTAATTGTACATAGGAAAACCATTGATATATGTATCCTTCTGATATCAAATCCTCTCTTAATTTTATTTTGAAGTCTCCCTGGAAGAATTCCAGTATATCACCATAAGTTAACCATTTATGCTTAGTTATTATTTCTCTTCTATGCGTCTTGTGATGACAGCCATAAAGGTATTTTCGGACACAACATAGCTTTATATCTATTCCATATTCTCAGTATGGCATGACTAATAAAATAATTCTTAAAATCTACATTACCCTTAGATTTATCATACCATAAATAGCCATGCTACCCAAATCTCAAATCATGACCTTCTAATTCCAATAACTTTCTGTTTCTCAGCATCACGCAATCTTTCATTCAAACTAAGCAATAAGCTGCAAAATACAGTTTCAAATCGGGTAAACCTAAACCTTCTCTTTCCTTGGCATCTTGTAACACCTTGTATTTAACTCATGGGTTTTTTTTACCTTGCCACACAAATTTAGATATATCTTTCTGCCATTGTTTAAATGATACATCAGTTGTCAGAACGGGTATTGTCTGAAACAAAAATAACATTCTAGGTAAAACATTATCTTAATCACAGAAATTCTCTCCCACAATGGCAATTGTAATTTTCCCCATTTTAACATATCTTTTTATATTTCATTCCAAGTCTTAATTATTTTGAAGCATATAATTCATATTTTCACAGTAACACCCAAGTATTTTACCTTTTTTTTCAATCTTAAAACCCATTTTATTCATCAATTCCATTTGATCTTGTATCTTCATATTTTTGTCAACATCTTTGTTTTCTGGTCATAAATCTTAAAGTGAGCTAGTGCACCAAATTCTTTTAATCTTCTCATTAATAATTCAATCCCATTTAAGGGATCTTCCAAAACCAACACCAAATCATCTGCAAAAACTCTCAACTCATAAGCCTCCTTTTTAATTTTCACACCCATTATCCTCTCATCTTGCCTTGTATCTCTATTCAAAACTTCAAGGACCAAAATAAACAAAAGGGGGGATAATGGAAAACCTTGTCTTGTTCCCTTGTGTATCTCGCAAGGTTTTGTTAAATCTCCATTAACAATAAGTTGTGCTTTCTGTGAAATATAGATTTTACCCATTCTATAAAATTCTCTCAAAAATTCATATCTTCTAGAACTTAAACAAAAAAGGCCAATTTAAGTTGTCAAAAGCTTTCTCTGCATCTAAAAAGATTAATGCGGTTTGTTTTTCATTATGTTGTTCCAAATATTTTATAATGTCCAGTACCATTCTAACATCATCTTTTAACTGTCTTTTAGGTAAAAATCCATGTTGATCTTCATGAATAAATTCTTGTAGAATTATTTTTAGTCTATCTGCTAGAATCTTTGCAAATAATGTATAATCATTATTCAATAAAGATATTGGTCTATAATTTTTTGTTGAAGTTAAATCTTGTCCCTCTTTAGATATTAGTGCTATGTTAGCCTCTTTCCAAGATTCTGGCATCTAACCTCCCTGGACAGAGTTCATTGTATTTTGGAGGGGCTGTAAAAGTTCGGTCTCAAAGCATTCCCTTATTATTACAGGTCCATTCATGATGTTTTTGGTTGTCTGTAGGCCTTGGTAAATTTTGTTTTTTTAAATAGTCATCTATTTTTTCCAAGGGAATATGTCCTTTATACAAGTTAGAATAATACTGATGAAGTTTTTTGTATAGCCACATTGTCTGTTAATACAGTACCTCCCTCTTCAAGTTTCAAAATCATCTTTCTCTTTTCTTAATTTATATGCTATCAATGTCATCTTCAGCATCTTCCTGTTCCCAATCTAAAAAATCTGTCAATGCCTGAACAACTTTTCTTTTAATATCTTCATCTGGATTCTCTGGAATGGCTCTAAATCTCAAACAAAATTCCTTCTCTCTAAGTTCCAACAGAGCCACATTATCCATGCTTTTTTTTCTAATTCTATATCCCTAACCTCTGATTTACTGTCTAGAATTTCCATTCTGTCATTAACTTGTTTTATTTTTCCAGACATTTGTTTTATATCTCCAAATATTTCTTTTAAAGAACTATCCATCTTATCTAACCTTTCATCCAGATTTTTTTCAGGGGTCATATATTTAGCTTCAAGTGACTGAACCAGTTTAGACACTAATTCATTGAACATTACAGGCACATGTCCCAGCCAAATACATAGTCTACTTAGCTCAATGTGGACTTTTGTTTTGTAAATCCAGCCAATTATCAGGCGGGTTAAGACAAAACAGAAAGCATTCCCATGGAAGAACCAAGTCAAATTAATGCAGTTGAAATTTATGCAATGCAGATTTGTAAAAGATTAAACTTTTAAAAATAAATCTTCCCCTTTTTCCATTATTAGCTTTCTTATATCATCCTTATGATCCAGCTTTTTGTGAGATATTCAATATACTTTAAGTCTCTAAGTCTTTTAAATTTATAATCCCAGAAAGAATGAGAATGCACCAAGAGAAATACTTATCTGCTGCAAAAGAAAATCTCTTTTAGATGAAGAATAATTGTAAACCAAATGTGCTTAAGAAATGAGGATGGGTAGGTCCTAGTGTCCATAAAGGCTACACCACAGCCACGAACAAAAATGGAATCCCTTGCCTTCCAGCCATTCAACTCACAAGGTGCCTAGAAAAACTTCCATCTTTGCGCTTAACTCATGGGGAATGGCTGTCCAGAGATCAAAAAGGTTGATTTCATGCTTCTTCCTTTGTCCAGAGGAAGTTCGGCGTCCAGCACTGGTTGCTGGGTGGCCTTTTCAAGCTGTGGTGTCATCTCTGCTCTGCGAAGGTGACTAAACCATCATAAATCCTGCACTGGAAGCCAGAAGATGCTTATAACCACACAATCACCTCACCTTACTTTGAACTTTCTGACCAAGGATGCAAGAATTTTGAGAATATTTAAACATGAAAACAAGGCTTGTTTTGTTTCAAACATCAGTAGGCTTCTTGCTGCAATTCAGGGTGCTGGTTATTACCTTCTCTTAGCAGTTTAAAAGATAAATATAATTGTACCAGAGTCTCCTTGCAGGGAGAGAGATAATTGTGCTTTTTCATTATTACCTTTAAAGCCCTTCCTAGCACAGGACTTATCTAAAAGGCTGTTTGTCTTCCATGGCATGCATCAGATCCCATCCATTTAACAAAATCACCTGATGGGACCTGGGAAGTGTGTCTTCTCTGTTGAAGCATCCACCTTCTGGAAGAGCATCTTGGTCTCCCTTCCCCCCCCCCCCCCCCCCATATCTGATCCTTCCCCTGGATATGTTCAAAAGAGTTTAAAACCAGGCCTTAGGTCAGAGTGGACGGTGGGTCCTCTATGTTTGATTGTCTTTTAATTGTTTTACTATACACCATCCAGAGCAGTTATAGAGTTGGACAGTCTTATAAATTTCTAAAATAAGAGGGTTTGGTGCCAAATAATAATCAACAAAACATCAGAAAAACTCATTTAGAACTGATCTGGACACTTAAGATTATAATTATTCATCTTAAGAGAGATTTTCTTTTGCAGCAGATAAGTAGCAGTACATAGCAAGTCGTAACTTGTTCCACATGAATACTTTATTTTGAGATAGTATTGTCAAAAGCGCTCCAGTACTGTTACAGGATTCATTCTTCTTCAGTAGAAACTCTGTGGAAACTGGCTGAATTGCTTCAGCAACATTCTGCACTTGCTCTAAGTATCCAAAAGGTCCAGAATGAAAGAAGCCGTGCAAGGAGCTCTTGGCAACTTTTGACTGAAACAGTTTCCATAGCAATTACCTTTGAATTAGAATCAAATGTAGCCACCAAGGAAAGGAGAGGGAGGGGGAAAAAAGCTAGGGCTGCTGGGTGCTAATACAGTTTTTGGACAACACATGAAACAAAAAAGCTCTGTTAATGAGCATATCTCACCATTTTAGTCTCTCCAGTAGCCGTACGTGGCTCTGTGGATTCCTGTGTTGTCCAAACCTGAAATAACTGCCATTTTGATTTTCTAAAAATCAGAACTTGGGATTTGGCTAATGTGGTAAACCATAAACCTTGGTTAAAGGGTTCTGCACTATTAGAAATAAAATTGCATGTGCACTAATTTGCCTAGCTTTATAGTTTAAAGTTTTGGATGAACACAGCCAGATTTATTTTCAAGAACACACTGCCCTGCTTACCAGACTGAAAATACATCCTTCTGTCTCAAGCAGAATCTTCACCTAGCAGAGATGCTCTCCTTGTCATGTAGGCCAAGCCAGATTCCCCTACCCACCCAACCAGCCCTCACCTCCTGTCTGTCTGTCTGTCTGTCTGTCTATCTATCTAGATGAGGGCTTGTTGGGTGGGTAGGGGAATCTGGCTTGGCCTACATGACAGGAAGAGCATACATGTACGTATGTATGTATGTATATGTATGTGTGTGTGTGTATGTGTATATATATGGCTTTATTCTTTTAAAAACAAGAGGTGGAATGCCAGAGGGAATAGAGGAAAGATGATTTTCAGCCAGGGAAAAGTGGAAAGGTTTAAAAGTTTACACCTGGGGAGAGAGAGAGGAGACAAGAAACATACACCTTAGAAATGGGAGAGAGCACTGGCTCCTACCACAAGCAATCCAATATTCCTGCAGTATTAAAGATCATGGTGAATTCCTGGCTAGGATTGAACTAGACCGCACCAGAAGGAACTTCAGGACTTTGCCCACAAAGTAGAGAGAACATATACTAAGACAGAAGCCAGCACAATCAAATAAGTCATTGAGCTGAAGCAATGTGAACAATTCATGGCCCAACTGTTTGGCCAGATCTTTGAACAAGTCTTCCTTATGAGTCCCATGACCATAAAGAGTGTGGGAGAGGTGGCACAGAAACTGATGGATTCCAGACCTCAGGTGACAGTAGAGAAATATTATCATGATCACACCAAGATATTCTTGATGCCAAAGTAGGCCAGGCCAAGAAACAGATTTCACAAGGACTACTGGAACTGTATTGTTGCAAGATATAATATCAGAATTTTGAAAGCCTGACAGTTTCCCTATCCCCCCTCCTATACCAAAAAGAATCAAAGCAGGGTAATCGTCAGTTCCTTTCTTACCCCCTTTTCTCTTTCAGGGCTTACTGGTATTTATTCAGTTGCCTTTGCATTTCTTCTTCAAGGTTATCTCAGTACTTTACACTTGAGGTGGGGCAAAATCCAACCTCAAGTCAGAGATAATCTGGGAGACATTCCATATTCAATACCAGTCACATTATGTCAAACATCAGTTATACCATACCACTGGGGCAAGCTTCCTAAACAAAACAGGTTCCCAGTTCTTCAAATGTGAAAAGTGGAACTTCTCAGGAGGGACTGTCCCAAAGTGAAAACCCAATAAATCAGATTTAATCTAAAACTCATGAGCCAAAGAAACCTCCTAGTGAGGACTTCCCTAAATTCAGTCTGGATGCTATTCCGCTCATGAAGTGACTGAAAGCGATCATGAATGTCCATCCAGTACTGGTAGTCCTTGCTTAATGATCACAATAGAGACCAGAAAATTGGTCGTTAAGTGAGGCGGTCATTAAGCAAATCACATGACCAGACCCAATTTTACAACCATTTTACAATGGTAATTGAGCGAGTCACCATGGTCATTAAGTGAATCATCTGGTCGTTAAGTGAATCATGTGGTCATTAAGCGAATCCAGCTTCCCCAGTGGATTTTTTTGCCAGAATTCACTTAACAACCATGTGATTTGCTTAATGACCATGGTGATTTGCTTAATCGCTGTCATAAAAAAGGTTGCAAATCACAATCACATAACCGCCAGGAGGGTGTGACGGTTTGCGATAGTCATAGGTGCGAGTACAGGTCGTAAAGCACTTTTTCCAAGGCCATTGTAACTTTGAACCGTCATTAAATGAGGACTACCTGTAGTATACATCTCACCATGGTGGCTCTGAGTGGCTAACAAATTTAAAACCATCCTCCCATCTATCTCATAACAAAGATAAAAGCCAATCTGCCACAATCGAACAACCTCACAGGCTTCAACTAACAATTTGACCTCCATGCCTGGGAACACATCTAAGTCTTAAAGGGTTGTAGGTGTCTTTGCTTTACTATGGATGTTTTATTTATATTTACCTTGCACTGTACTTTTAATTTTTATGGTAAGCTGCTATAAATCCGCATGGAATCCAGCCATTCAGCTCTATCATGGCATATGACTTGGTGTATTTTGAAAACCCAGTCAGTTGTGGTTTATTCAACCAGCAGACCTTCATACATTGCAGCAGTGCAACTTCTAAAAAAGGAAGTCTGATAACTGTCTGTCCATCCGTCCATCCACCCATCAATCATATGGCACCAGGACCAGATGTTGCTGACAGGCTCTTTGTTTCTGATAGGTATGGCATGTTGGCCACAGCTTGTGGACATCCAGTGGTCAGTATGGCACATGGTCCTACATGGGACTAGATCTGGTTATTTGCAGGACTGCCTGTTCCTATTTGTATCTGCCCATCTAACCACCTATCCCCAATTATATTTGCCCTTCCGCCTAAATCCAACAGGTCCCTTCTCTTAAACAGGGTCATCTAGTGGCACCCAGGAAGTGTGTCTTTGCTGGTGCCTGTCTTATGAAACAGCATTCCCCTTGAGATTCAGATGGCACCAACACTGCTATCCCTCAAGTAAGTCTTAAAGATCTTTTTCCTCAGGTGCTGAGGCCTGGTTGTTAGCAAAGCCTGATATATATGCTTTGATTGGGTTATAATTTTCAGGGGCCTTAGCTTTGCTGTAATGTTTGATTATTTATTTTTATGTTTTGTATTGTGAGCTACTCAGAGTCACAAGATTGACAGCTATATAAATTCTATAAACGAATAAATAAATATAAAAGCTCCTATACTTTTAATAGTTATTCCTCTGGCTATTCTAATATGAAAATAAACTGGATGTGACTAATTTAACATGTACATATTTCATGTCACTCTCTTCCAAAAAGAGTAAATGTTAAAAGTAGAATAAAAATTAACACTTTCAAAAGATAATAAAATGAAAACATCAATATTACATCTTAAGTTATGAATATATATTGGGATATTTATACTATTGCAGGACATATTTGTAAACACCATAACCTTCTACAAGGTATTGATATATCGCTGCCCATAGAAGAGTAGGTTGCTCCACAATAATCCCATCTATGAGATTATTTTAAATAATGAAAAAGCAGAAAAAATAAATAAAACTTTGCAAACCCCTGGTCCATCCTTCAATGTATTTGTTTTTCAAGATGCAAAGCTACCATTTTGCCCTAAAAGATGCACATCAAATAGGAGAAAGAGTTCTCCTGGATCTTTATTTTCTTTTTGCTCGAAATCAATTGCTTCAAACCTTCTGCAGTCACTGCATTGATATGCATTTTGATGGTTACCCAAGACCTACAAAATTTTAAAAAGTATTATGATTCCAAGTTCTATTGCATATATAACAAGAAACACTCATAATATTTGTATTGTGTTTACAACACAGAAGAGAAGGTGGAAATTTATGTCCTTAAATGTTTTCAGAGTAGTTAATAAAAATATATTCTACCTGAAGACTCACAAACAACTATGTGAAGATTAGACAAATAAGTCTGAATTTATCTGATCTGGATTCAATACCTTTTTATCTTTCCCTTTCACTTAATCCCTCCCTCCCTTATATATTGTTCTGCAATTTGATCCTTGATTCATTTCATTCTCTCATACTGTTCATTCATTTCTGTATTCTATATTCAGTCCACATTCATTTACCATCTATTCATTCTTAACCCTTTTTCTTTTATACAACAAAAATAGGCATCATGTGTTCCTCTTATTACATTCATCAGTAAAACTTCAATTCCATAGTTGCACAAAACATTCTATAATTCAAACCTATTCACTTTATCATACGTTTTCTGTAAATCTATACATGTACAATAAACTCACTTTCTTACATTCTTATGTTTCTCAATGACCAAATTAATCAGAGAAATTAACTATTAGACAAATTGACACCATGATAGAATGCCCTCCCTTTACTGATTTGCATGACACTTAGCATTTTTTTTTTCAGAAGGGAAAAGGTTTTTATTTCCACATTTCAAACTTAATTATGTTCATTCTTTTTAGATCTGGCATACCAACATTTTTCACTGCTGTTTCTTGTTTTTGGTTTAGTTTTATATTCTGTTGTTTTAAATAGTGAAACAATCTTCTGCATTTACTTGACACTACCTACAGGTAATCCTCAGGTTATAACCACTCATTCAGCAAATGTTCAGTTACAGTGGCACTGAACAAGGGGGACTTATGACCAGTACCCGAAGTTATGGCCATTGCAGCATCCCTGCAGTCACATGATTGCAATTGGAGAACTTGGCAACCAGCTTGCACTAAACAGCAGTTGCAGCATCTTGCAGTCACGTGATTGCCATTTGCAACCCTCCCTACTAGCTTCCCACAAACAAAGTCAATGGGGAAGCTGGCAGGAAGTCACAAATCACTCCAATAAGTTGCTCCTGCTTTTTCTCCCAAGGAGCCCCTGGGCAGCAGGATGAATGCAGGCCCCAGGTGGGTGGACAGCTGCCTGCCCGGCCTTGCACCAGGATATAGCACCCAACCCCAGCCCACTTGCACTCATGCTGCAGCAGCCACCCCCGCCTGCCTGTGCTCACACTGCAGCACCCTCTCTCTCCACCTGCCCACACGTGCCCCACACTGAGCACCCACCCACATGCCCAGCTGCACTTGCACCAGAACTTAGCATTTCCCTGTGTCCCTGGCTGCACTCACACCGCAGCACCCCTCTGCCCACCTGCACTCCATAGCACTCACCCACCCGCTGGCCTGCTTATAAGCCACCTAAGGGCAGGCTTGTCGTGACCACAACTTGCAACTTCCTGCCAGCTTCCCCACTGACTTTGTTGGAAGCCAGCAGGAAGTCGCAAGTCACGGTCACATGAGGTCCTTGCTTAATGACCCGCGATCCTTGCTTCACAATGGCAACAGGACTGCCAGGATTACTGTCACTAAGTGATGTAGTCACATGACATCATGCTTTATGGCTGCATCACTTAGTGATGGAATTCTGGTCCCAATTACAGTAGTTAAGCAAGAACAACCTGTATTGTTTATTTTTTGTTTGGTAGGGAATTTTTAAGTCATGGTTTAATTAAAAATATTGTTATATTTAACTTAACTGCTCTATTTTCTTTTAAAGAATAGGGTGTTAAGAAAACAAAACTTTCTGTACTATTCTTTATTACTATTTCAAAAATCAAAATGGTTTCATTTTCTCTCATTTAAAAAATAAAGCACTTTCCCAGACTTTATGACTGAAATGTTCTGTATTCAAAACATTAAATTACATATACTTGGTAAGTAGATCGTTGCTGAGAATCCTGCCTTCTACGTGAAGATAAAGCTCCAAAACATACTCGTATGACTTCCTGTCTTTTCAGTTTGAATAGAAGGGTATGTTTACCCTGAGTCAGGGAAGTTTTCAGGTGATGGGCACAACTGCAAGATCTCATGCATATTTTTTCTAAAAAAAATCAAAATATAAAAAATTTTAAATGGCAGTTCTCTCTTGGAAGAGCACAAAGGATTTATGAGATTGGGCTATTATAATGTTTGGCTATTTTTATTTTAGAGGTCAGTGGATGCCATCAAGCGTGCCATATTGCTGATTCCCAACATATACAAGCCTAATCTTATGCCAAGAATAGATCAGATACGGATAAAACAGAGTAAATCAAATAAGAATAAGACATGCAGAAAAACAAGGATATGCAGAAGAGCCTCTTCAGATTATTTCAGTGGATACAATCAGTGTTCTTTTTTGTTTGCTCTGTAATCGTAAATGCAGAAAATGTGCTGCTGTCATCTTTTTACATTCAAAAGGATGTTAGCTACTTGAAATTTTTACAGCAGTAAAACAGCACAGTTTTGTTTTAATCCTTGCAGCTTTTGTGTTCCAGACTAGGCACTTTTGCTGATCTTTTTAATGCCTGATAGGAAGACTGACTAAACAATGGAAATTCAATCCTCATAGTTAATCTTCTCTACTACAAAGAGAAATCGCTAAGAAAGGTGGTGAAAAAGAAAGCTTACTGTGGTTATTGGGTCACTACCGTAACTCTTTTAATTGTAGTTTATAAAAAACTATTAAAAACATACAACCCTGTATTATGTTATATATTATGAACTGCAAGAGTTATTAAACCCCTAAACAAACCAAGATACAATATATGTATTATTGCCTCTATATTGGCAGAATTCATCAAGAACGTTACATTTATTCCCCAGAAAACAGAGCTGCAAACATTTAACTAATTAGACTAAAATAATTCAATATCAAATTCATGGCACTAATTACAGATAAATTTTCAGGCATACCTGAATCAACCTCTGAAAAGATCTAAGCAGTATAAAATTCTTCCTAATTGCCATAGTACTGCTGGTACTGCTAAAAAAAGTTGCAGCAATGAATTAAATGAAAGGAAAACTTCATACCTGGGAAAGAGTTAAGCATATGAATATATTCTTATAAATTTACACATAATCCTGCAATAAAATGATCCAATACACATTACAAAAAGTGGTAGAATGCTCTTCCCACATACTGTTACATTTCAAGGACTTCACTGAAAATAAAGCAATTTTCAAGATGGGCAGGGAGTGAATTTAGAAGATTGCAGAAATCTATTTTTTATATACATATTAATCCAAATTAACTAAGAATTAAATAATTGCTACTTCAGCTAGTCTCAAGCAACTTCAATTTTATAAAGCACTTTCCTGTTATGTCCACTTGTTTTAAAACAAGATTATCACTACAGTCTGGGTTCCATTTCTTCAGTGAAAATTAATTCAAACTAACTCTTTCTGGATTATTAAATGAAAAAACAGACAAATACTCTGCTACTGTATTTCAAGCATATTAATTTGGCCTCTTGTACATCAGATTGTTGGTCAATCATCCTGAAGACCTCAGGATCTTTTTTTCCTAAATTAATTATCCACTGTCTCCCACCTACTGCACTGAGCCAGTAAACCACCACTAGTAATACTCTACAGCCTGAAATTAAAGCATATTATAGCTGCACATTTAACAGAGTAACATAATGCCTTTGATTCAAAACTGAAGGACACTGTACATTTTAGGTGAGCTGGGAAACAAGTAGTAAAGGAATGTCATTTAGACAGAAAAAAGTGTACATATCCATATAGGAATGGAATAGCTACTACACAGTAATTATTTAGCCCAACTAGATTATTTGTAGTAATGAGATGCCATGTTGTTGCTAGGTGGTTGTATGGCTTTTTTATTGGTTGATGCTGTGATTATTTTATGCTGTTATAACCTGCCTGGAATCTTGGAAACTGGGCCGTATAGAAATCTGGGTAATAAAATACAGTTTCTTGCACAGTTGGTTTACATACTGGCCTTGTTTCAGAGAGGGACAAAGATGATGGTGTTCTGGTTTTGCTTGTATGATCCGTAAAACTATTTGTTCATTCATTTGACTGCATATATCTACAGGTGGTTCTTGTTTAATGACTGCTCATTCAGCAACCATTCAAACTTACAATGGTGTTGAATGAGTGGTAGTTACAACTGGATCTCATACTTACAGCAGGCACAGTGTCCCCATGGTCACTTGATTGTGATTTGCAACTTTCCCTGCTGGCTTCCCACAAGCAAAATCAATGGGGAAGCTGGCAGGAAGTCAGAAGTCATAGTCATGTGCGGACTGCTGGCAGTGCCATCACTAAGCAGCATGGTCACATGGTTTTTCGACTTATGACCACATCGCTTAACAACAGTTTCCAGTCCCAATTACCACTGTTAAACAAGAACTACCTGTGTAGTGGTACCTGGGAAAGACCTTGGGAGACTGAGCAGAGACACTGCCAAAGGAATGGTCAGATAAGAGACAGCATAGCCCACAGCTAGATAGTGGACAGGGCAAGAGGCTCAGAAGAGACCCTCCCTAGTTTCTCAGGCTGAAAAGGAGATGGGGGGAGAACTGTATTTTCATACTTGCAAGATTGATGTCGGCCCTGCAGGGTAAGCCAGATAGGAATCACGACCAGATTAGCTAATTCTACTTTTTTTTGTAAAGCTACATTGACAGAATCTTCAATCTTTTACCCTACCGTTCCCTAGGCAGCGTCTCTGCTCAGTCTCCTAAGGTCTCTCCCACATACCATTGCAACCTGTACTAAAAATAAGTGCATGGAACAATCAGTATTGGAGATAGTATAACAGATCTCACAAATGGGGGGAAACATTCCATGGCAATTATAGTATTTCAGTGAAAAGGTATCATTACCTTTGGAAGTAAAACCCCTAAAGAGTACTTAAAATTCGTAAGTCAATTTTCATTTCATTTTTAATAAGCTATTCTTCCATCAGAAAAAGGTTACATCATATTAGTAAGGATTATTTACAAAATATACATGTTAATCTTTGCCCAGTGAATGAGTAACGCTTCTTCCATTGCACAGACTGGATTTTTTCATGCTCAGGCACTTCTCATTCATTTCATTTGCTGTATAAAACATGACTGAAGGAACCTGGGCTTTAAGGGGAACATAGAGCATCTTTGGCGTTTTAGATTCAAGCAATGCATTTAATTACTACTCAGCCAGATTGTATTTATAAGTTTTAAAAATACTGCATACTTATCTTTAATAAATATTTCCCCCCAAAATTATTGCAAAATAAAAAGCAATTCCTACATTTCAATATGCTCCTATAAAATGTATTCCGATAACTGCTACTTTTTGACAAATAATGACAGTTTAATAAAATATTAGCCATTCAAATAACTGAAATGCTCGCAAACAAGGTAAGAATATTAAAAGTAGCATTTTATGTGCCATGATAAATTGGCTCCCATTTCAAGAAAACAAAAAATACCCCACATTTAAATCACTTAATCTTTTACAAAATGAGCAAAAAACAAGGACTCAGAAACTTCTGAAACACTGGTCAAGCCACCTGATCATGTTTTCAACAAAGAGTTTATGCATAAAGAAACTATGCAGTCTTTTTACTCCACTGGGTTATAGAATCCATTGTGCAATTCGCTATTCCTTAGGATTATTCAGTGACAGGGAAAAGATGGGAGAAACAAATTATTCACATTAAATGATCAAGAAAATATCAGATAAACAAAAACAAAAAATATCAGATAAGGCATAGATTCAGATTAAATATTACAAATTAAAATTGACTGCCTCAGAATTCTTCAAAAGGAATGGTTCACCTTAAAATTTTATTCCAGCTATAGTTATTTTGCCTCCCCCCCATAAATATACTATAACTGAACAAAAGATCTAAAAACTTCTGTTTCTCTTCATTTTCCTCTTTCTAAATTACTTAACAACTATTAGAAAAGGGATCAGAAAAGTAGTATGGATCCTGAGATGAAATGGAAAGGGAAGATCCAGGTTTATCCTTATTCAAACTTTTGTTTAAGTTTATTTTGGAAGACAGCTGGCAGAATGGACAGAATTGCTAGAATCATAAGAATAAAGACTGAGTTCCAGGAAACGGCTTCACCTGCTGTGGTAAGCTGATAAAGTGTTGTTCCAGCTTTAATTGCTACAAAAGATGGTGGTGCAACACCTGGAAACAAAAGGTGAAAATATTTTGGTTAGAAATTATATTCTAACTGTTGGTTAGAAATTATAAAAAGTTTCAACACAAAATCACACTTCTAATATTAGCAAGTAGCTATTATTTTATCTGATCCAAGAGTCACAACAGAAAATGTATATATTTGCTTTGCTTTTCTTGTTTCACATTTCTGAAATATTTTGTATATTTTTTAAGGCAGCTATGCTAAATTCCTGTGTATATCCTTCTTATAACAAGTGAATGCAAAATATGTTATGAAACCAATATCCAAAAAAGATGACCTTACTTTTACAAGTTAAAGCAGGTACTTTATATTTCTCAAATTTGTATGCCACTTGACTCCCAATTACTCTTACTAGGTGGCATACATAGCATATACATAAATAATGAATTAATGTAAGTAAGTAATAAGTAGAAACCCTGAATAAAAAGAATTGTATCACTTGGCTAAATTAACTAGCGTAAGGGAGCTACAACTTCCATATCCTGGGCACTACAACAGAAAAGGAAAGGAAAGGAAAGGAAAGGAAAGGAAAGGAAAGGAAAGGAAAGGAAAGGAAAGGAAAGGAAAGGAAAGGAAAGGAAAGGAAAGGAAAGGAAAGGAAAGGAGAGGGAGAGAGGGAGAGAGGGAGAGAGGGAGAGAGGGAGAGAGGGAGAGAGGGAGAGAGGGAGAGAGGGAGAGAGGGAGAGAGGGAGAAAGAAAGAAAGAGAGAAAGAAAGAGAGAAAGAAAGAGAGAAAGAAAGAGAGAAAGAAAGAGAGAAAGAAAGAGAGAAAGAAAGAGAGAAAGAAAGAGAGAAAGAAAGAGAGAAAGAAAGAGAGAAAGAAAGAGAGAAAGAAAGAAAGAAAGAAAACAGGTCTTTCAGATATCTACCTATCTTATTTCAAGGATTCAAAATAGGCTTTTGTAGAGGAAATAATGCCCCAGGAAGAGTAAAGGGGAAGAGGGAGCTACAGTTCTTGAGAAAGTCTAATTCTAAGCTAGTTATATCTTTAAATGTCAGTGCAATATATTGAGTTATCAAGCTGATCACTGGCATTGCCATGATAGTAGCCTTTTCCAATGAAGGTGTCCAGATCTTCTAAGTCATCCCTAACTGTTGGCAATGTTGGCATAGATTAATAGAAACTTCAGTTCAAAATATCACTACATTGGGGACAAATGTACTATACAACTGATGTAACTGTATTCTGAGTAACCAGTAGCATTATTAAGCACAGTTCCGCAGCTGCACAAGCAGCCTTTTCCCCAAAACATAAAAGCAGTACTGTAACTGAAAGGGGGATCATACTTGGATAGAACTAAATCAGAATGGATGTGTATAATTTTATCTGGAGTGCCAATCCCCATTAGCAAAGCTGCCTTTCGTTTCTAACAGGTACTGAACATCAAAATCATGAGCAGATATAATGGTGATGGTGAAGTAGAATATTTTTCATTACCATCAGTGCCATAGAGTAGGCTCAAGAATAGGATTGGATCTGTAATTGATCTTCAACGCTGCAGTTCATTTTTCTATACTTGTGTTTGTGTCTATAAACAATCCTCATAAAAAAAGATCAAAATATAAAAATTACCCAAAATTTCTATAATTCCCCAACAGATGGCACTATGCACTAATAAACCATGCAGAAAAGGAAACACGTACACTTTAAAATGTTAAACATTAAACAGAATTCTTACCAAGAAAAGTACCGATGAAAAATACTTTTAATGGCACATTTATTACAGGAGAAGTTATATTGATAAACCAATTAGGAAGGAAAGGAGTGATTCTCAAAAATATTATGTAGTTAATGAGATGTTCTCTGTGTCGTTCAACCTGTGGGACATAAGAATTCCAAATTAAAAGAATCTTGCTTTGAAATTCAGCAGTTTCATCTTAACCGAGTAATAAATCCCATTACTGAAGCTCAGAAATGAGTATTAGCCTTTGTGTAGTTAAATCAGTACCAGCTACATAAAAGTGAGATATCAGTGAGCTCAGCAATATAAATTCTAGAGGAGAATAAAAAAACAACTCAATGAGAACAGAGCATGCTCAGTGGCCATGGGGAATGACACAGCTGGTGGATTGAGAGGTAGGGGGAGAGATGCATGAAGAAAAGTATGTTGGAATGAAAATGGAAAAGTTAATACTGTGAAGAATAGCAATTCTCAGGATACAGACAGCTGCTGCTGTATTTCTTTATTAATGAAGGGAAAGAGCAGAAAGTAATGTAACCAGACCCTTTTTCTAAAGGGGGGAGGAGAGAGAAATTGGGGGAATGTATCCCATGTGATAAAAGACATTATGTCCCTAGGCAATATTGTGTATCGGTATTCCTCTTCTAGCTCCTTAGAGATATTCCACAACCCTACTTCCAAGCTAGGACTGGCAGCCTGTCCAAATCATACCCTCTTTAGTGCCTTTGTGCAGTCTGCCCACCAAACTGGTTGGGCTGCAAGTCCTGTAACCTCAAACTTGCCTCTGGAAGGGACCGTTTATTTTAATACTAAGTTGCTTTGTGAGTACTGATTTAAACAATTACACATAATAGAAAGAATAATGCCATAAATACTTTGGTAGCAGAATGCAAGCTTTCACATTTTACATAATTCTTTATTAGCATATGAAATGTCTATAAAAGTCTGAAAACCACAATTTATTCCAACAAGTCTTGGTCTGTTAAAAGGTGTCATTCATTTAAGCAAATATTCTTTCAATTGTTTTGAGCGTAGCACTAAAGCTAACCTTTAAACCTAAATATTGTAACTTCTCTTAAGTTATACCATCTGCTTGTTGACTAGAAAATAGGACTAGATTCAGAGATGAAGTATTGAAACTCTGTCCATATGATGGGGCTTTCCTGCCTTTTCCCACCATTATTCTGCTGTTCAGAACAACGAAAGCAAAGGGGCCACAGAATGGTGCATGATAGGACATGGCAGGCACAACAGTATTGGAAAGCTGGATAATTAGCATGACTGCCTCATGCCAAAAACATATGAGTGTTTCTGCTCACGTGAGACACATAACAGTGTCCTTAATACTACAACTACTTATAGGAATAAACTAGCCTCTGACCAGAAGTAGGGAAAAAATGATGAGATATCCTTTTATTAATTTATTCAGGACATATGTTCCACCAAAGTGACCTTACCTGTTTTGACCATTTCACTGCTTTCTCTGTTAAATATCTATATACAACTGGTCTTCCAACTAAATAGGACAGCATATAACAAAAAGAAGCTCCAAGTCCAGAGCACTGCAAATAAATGGAAAATCTGTATCTTATACAGAGATATTCAATTCAATATAATTCACATGCAATAATGATTTCTAACTAGCTAAATTAAGTAAATTTCAGAATAACAGAATTATGTAAGTTTAATAATAAATAAATAAATAAATTTATCTGTAAATTTAAAATTACTCCTTCCTTGGATTGTACCAGTTTAAATTGTCCAAAGGGAATTTGAATGCTTTAAAATGTTTAAAATGTAAGACTGCTTGGAAAAAACAGTATCTAACACACAAACAAAAAACAAAACAGATAGCAGCAGCACAATTTTGACAACAAAAGCCTGAGAAAGCAACATACTATATTCCTTGCACCTGAACTTTTTTAAGGTGGGTACCAAGCAAGTAGGTCTAGAAAGAGAGTACCACAAGTAGCTATCACCATTATGAAGGCAACATTCCTAATAGGTACCTAGCTTAACTCTAAATGTAATGACACAACTTGTAGAGGACTAGAAAGAATCCAGTGAACAAGTTTCAATGGGGCAGAAATTTTCATAGAATCTGGACTTCATTGATCTGAACTGTGTCCAGAAATAAATGCATTAGTAGGCTAGGCAGATCTGAAAGTAAAATTACTTTCTAGTCTAGCTAAAAGAGCTGCAATTACAACCATATATTGATACAGAGTTTTTAAAAATAGCTTTGCAAGAAACACATTACAGTAATCTAATCTTTTTCTTACCAGAACATCACTAACTGCACATTATATTTTTCTTGGAAAATCTTCTGTTCAGCTAAAGGTGCTTCATATCATAACAAATGTGTGGTGCTGAGAGATGTGAATTTCAACTCAATCCAAAACAGCTTGATCTAAAATTCTTTGATGGAACTTGCTACACCACACTGATCTATGTTTCTATAACATTCAGGCTCAATTATGGCAATGCATTATACATAAAATGGTCAGCTGAACATTTGTACATTTTCCAACAGCTGTTAGGAAAAGAGCATATATTTACCTATTTTGTGGCAGTTATACTCTTTGTCCATTTGTTAGAGAATACAAGTCTTTTTTAAACTTTAGGAGTCAAAGACAAGGCCTTTTATTTATTAGTTTATTCATGCCATAAACCCTAGCAGGTCTTCTTATTCATGTCATATTTGTGGCAGCTTTGGATACTGATGTTGATCAGTCAGGCATTTTCACCAATGGCTCTATATTTCTGAAGCCTTCCTGAGGCTTCAAAGGTATGAAAAATGACCCCTTATAGTTTTTAAGAGATGTAAGCGCACCTCTTCTATCCAGATGTTGGTTGTGTTCGATATTCTTTGCAACAGTCACTTTTATGTCATTACTGAGTTATGTTAATATTTTGAATTGTATTTCTGTTATTTTAAATAGATTTGAACTCCTAAGAATACATTTGATATTTTTGCAACATTCACATACTCTGCTTTTTTCACAATAGATTATTTTAAGCATTTTTTAAAAGAAAGAGCATTCTACCCTCGCAATTAATACTTACCAAACAAACAAGAAATAGAGCTAATGGAAAGGGATAAAGAAATCCTGAAAGTATACTCAAAAATATTGATCCAGGAATAGCAAATGTTTGCAGACTAGATGGTGACTATAGTTAAGAATGAATTTTGATAAATTAATGAACAAAAGAGTCTTTCTGTAAATCTTATAGTATAATCCTACAGATTACTGAAAAGTACAAAAGTTTGCAACTATAGAAGATTAAAATACAAAGCAAAATTTGAAAAAAATCAAAAGTATTTCCTGAATAAGCAGTAATAAATGTCCATTTAATATTCTGACATATGCTTATGCTGCTTAATGGACTTTCTCTATGTATTTCCTCATGCGTTCTGTATTTTAGATATAACAAGCAGTTTGAATCACAGTCTAAAATTGTATGTGCACATTGTAGGCAGATTTGCAAACATGTGTACCATAAAGGTTCATCTGTCAAAAAACTGTATCTGCCTATTCATTCATAACATACTTGCTGACAAACTGTTCACTGTAAACGAAGTATTTAATATTTTAAACTGTTAAAAATACTGGTAACTCTTACCATTCACATAAAAAATTAGGTCTGAACTATGATCATCATTCATCAGTAAATGTCCACATCAATGAATCTCAACATTACCTCTTTATAGGCTATTTTGCTTCTGTGAAAAATTGAAGCAAAATTTTAAAGCAATTGAAGCAAAATTTTAAAGCTGTCTCATTGGTAATATAAATTGCTAGTAAATGGCACTATTTAATATCCTTGATTTTAATTGCTAAAAATTGTTCATACAAGAATAATTCTAATATAACATTAACCTTTAATATATAATTGATTCAAAAGTTCTTTTCAGTCCAAGTGCTTTAACAACATAGCAATATCAAATTAGCAGATTCTATTCCCAGAGAAAGAACACACCAATGAAAATAAGGAATGCTTATTTTTAGCAGAGTATGTGTTAAAAAATTTCAAAAGTGACTTCACAGCATCAAAATATTCCTTTATGTAAATAAGTTTCCTGAATACCTCTGTTCTGCTAACTTTTGTGAAATTTTTACAACTTAAAACACAAGAATAACGGTCTCCTGTTAGCTTTCTTTTTCTTAAAGCTCCAAACATTTCAACTGATTTCATTTATTGATTCCTGTGTTGATTTCTACCCAGATATTTACAGTTAATTTTTTCATAAAGGAAGCAGATTTTAAATATATTAAATGAAGAAAGTCATGGTCTGATTTTGACCCGGATCCAAGCCCCTGCTCTGACGTCATGAGTACCATAACTCAGTATTCACATTTCACAAACAGAAATTAAAAATGATGGATAATATAAAAGAAGTGGATATATTTTTCTCAGCTTTTCATAGCACTAGGACCTGGGGTCACTCAATAACATATATAATTCAGAGCAAACAAAACTAAGTGCATCTTTACACAATACATAAGCTATAGAATTTATAGCCATAACTTGTGCTGATGGACACCCTTCAAAAGCAGATTAAACAAATTCATGCAGGATAAGTCATTCATATGGTTAAGGTAAAATGTACTGTTTCTGAATATCAGTTGATCTAATGAGGCACTCATGTTCTGCTAGGATACTTCCCATATACCTCAGTGAGGAGGATGCTATGCTACATAACCTTTCAGTCTGATTAAACAGGGTCTTTTTTATTTTTATGACAACCGGAAAGTGCAAAAAGAGAAAGGCAGAGGTCTACAGTATAGGACGAGAAATTTGTGAAAATTGCCTATCTACCTCTCATTAATGGAAGTTGGGGGAATTTAAAGGAAAAATGGGTATCTGTAAGGCTTAAGGCATTTATTTCATCAATTAAAGCCAATGTGGAGTCACTGGTGTTCACTGAGCTTGGTTGTTTGCTTGCAGACATTTCATTACCCGACTAGGTAACATCATCAGTGCGAGTGAGTGTGGGGTTTGCCACTTATTTATAGCTTGCCCTGACAGTTTTGGTGGGCATGTGGTTTTCTCCTTGGTGGTTCCTTGATTAGAGTATTGTTTTTTGCCTGATGTTGATCCCTGCTTATCTGAGTGCTGCCTGCTGGAGGGGATGTGTTCTAGTCTTTTTGTTTCCTTCCTAGGTTTTTTATTGCCTTTTTTTAATGTTATGCAAATATGGTTTATTTCTATGTGTCTACTGATGGCTGATTTGTTTGAATGCCAAGCTTCCAGGAATTCCAGTAATGAAATATTTGCAGGCTCAGACAGCATCAAGAATTCCACAGTTCAACCCTGAGCTGCATATATTTTCTTCTATCGAAACCTTGACACCACCAAAAACTAGTCAAACATTACAGCCCTTGGAGATGTTTAAAGCTGCAGTCCCTGCCTTTAAGAAAAATGCCCAAATCTGTCTCAAAGCATCTCCCATCCCACACTGGGACAATGAAAGGATGGGAAATTTGCCTTTCATTCTTAGAGGTGAAATCCTGGCATTAGAAGGATTATTAATACATAATAATTGATTCACATCATATTACACAGCAACTTGTATATTTTTTAAAGAAGGATACAAGATATAGGTAGCAAAATAGGCCACTAATACTTGAACATAGAAAGTATCCTTGTACTTAGAGAGTACTTTTCCTAAGGCTTTAGCATCATCCATGTCTCTAGGAATTTTTATACATTCTCTCTCCTCTCTGTAGGGGGAAAAACAGACAATTTTATTAATAGGTATAGTGAATTCTTGCCTCCAGTCAGCAAAAAAGGATACTACACATACACTACCATGATATTATAATAACTGAAGTCCAGGATTTAATGAAAGCATTGATCCCATTGTACCAATTTTGCAGTCCTGCATTCCCCAATTCATGTACCAACATTCATTGGTCCAGTGTCAAATTATTACTATTGCTAGTCTTCTTGTAGATTCACTGTCTACTTCAAAAATTATGAGATTTTATGCTGTGATAAAAATTTATTTTATTTTATTTGTATGGCTGCCCAACCCCAAAATACAACTCTGGGTGGCTCACAGCAGAAATAAAACTACAAATAGTAAAATCATAAAAACAAACTAAAACCAAGAACTAAAAAATCCTGGTGCCTCAGTCATCTCCTAAGATGCCCCAGTGAATATGTACAGGCTCCCATCATTCTACCCCAGTGGCTGGATAAAGGGCCGGGTCTTGATGGCCTTCCAGAAGCTAAAGGGATGGGGACCTGCCAGTTTGCATGGGGGACAGTGTTCCACAAAGTAGGGGCAGCTATGAAAGCTTCCTAGGTCCCACTAGATGGCAACATTTTAGGGAAGGGACCTGGAGCATGCCTACCGTATTGGACCTGGTGGGATAGGCAGATAATCTCAAGGAGTCCCACAAATAACTTGGTCCCATGCGATGTAGGGCTTTAAAGGTAATAACCAGGACCTTAAACCCACTCTGTCTTGCCAGGGTTGAGCTGAAGACTGTTCCTCCCCATTCAGACCATCATAGCCTCCAGGCACTTGGTCAGCACCGCAACAGCATAACCTGCCCAGCCCAGGGTGGAGATGTATAACTGGGTATCATCAGCGTACCAATGATACCACACCCTATGCTGTCAAATGACCTCACCCAGTGGTTTCATGTAGATATTAAAGAGGAGAGGCAAGAGACCAAGCCCTGAGGCACCCCACGCTGCAGGGGTCTACGGTTTGACCTCTTCCTCCCCACGAACGCTGACTGGAACTGGCTACAGAGAAAGGAGAAGAACCACTGCAAGACAGTGCCTTCTACTCCCAACCCCCACAGCAAGTCTAGAAGGATACCATCGTCGATGGTACTGAAAGCCGCTGAGAAATCCAGGAGAGACAGGACGGTTGCATCACCCTGTCCCGGACTCTCCAAAGGTCATCTGCAAGCACATCCAATGCCATCTCAGTACTGTATCCCAGCCCAGATAATTCACTTCATCCAGGACCCTCTGAAGCTGAGTGCCAACCACCTCTCAACAACCTTCTCCAAAAAGGGGAGGTTGGAGACTGGACGAAAGTTGTCTAACACAGTTGGGTCCAAGGATGGCCTCTTAAGAAGATTATCTTTGTGGCATTTGAACTTTCATCCAGTTTACTTACAAACTGGGCAATCTTTTTAATCTGAGTTAGCAAGGAACATATATACTGCAGTTAGCATGGACGCAAGTAATCAGTATCAACTCCTTCCAAATAATTGTAAAGTTAATTTGCATAATTTACCATTTGAAAAAAGTACTATCTGTAAATAACTTTACACTATTATGTTAATTTTCTAATGAGAAAATCAAATATAATATTTTGTAATTTGTTGGGGTTTTCTGATATTGACATTGCTGTGCTTTCTAGGGGATACTTAGAACCTTTTAATACCTCATAAAACCCTACATAACTTCTCTAGGTGCATATAATTACAGACGTTAGAAAAGGAATGAATTCTTCATGGTATACTTACTCACTAAGCTGGGGAAAGTTTTTATATACCATCAACATAACAGAAGCAGCTATTAAGAAGATGGACACTAAGATGAGGAGCGACATTCGTGCAGATCCACCTTCTTTATGTGCTTTTCCTGAAATGCAATGAAAGTACAGTTAATTCAAAAATTACATAAAGTTACTCAAGGATTTTAATCCAAATCACATTTGGAAATATACATGAAATCAGTCTGAAGAGACCATTTTCAACATCACATTTCATTACATATAATTTAATATATGTGTATATTAAATTGAAATTTTTGGTCATCTAAAACAATCTAATAATTTCTGATGTAGACGTTACAATGACTCTACGAGAAGCTCACAGACTAGCAATAGTAATAATTTGATGCTGGACCAATTAATGTAGGTATTACAATATAACACTACAGGTAGTCCTTGAGTTACAACAGCAACTGGTACTGGTATCTCCATTGCTAAGCGATGTGGTTGTAAAGTGAGATGTCACATGACTACATTGCTTAGTGACAGCATAAGCTCTCATTATCAGGCTCAAAAATTAAAACTTATTGGTCATTAATTGAAATAATAAAGTTTTGTTGTTTAAGTGGTGGATGTCAAATTCCTCTAGCCCTGATTCTTCTATAAAACAAACTAGTTCTTTATTTTTTTGTATGTAGCAGAGATTTTCCAAATCAAGCTCCTTAAAACTATCTTAGGCATACCTACGACTACACCTACTTCCTTTTGATGCAGAAACTGGCAAACACCAAATTAAAGCCAAAATAATTGTTAGGGCATTTAATTACAGGGTTAGACTTCTTTCACTACCTGATTCTCAACTTGACAAGTTGAGCCTTTTGGAGCAAGTGAAATTTCACACTTTATATTGTACATGTTGATTTACATTCTTAATCAATCATATGCATTCCTTTGGCTTTTCATCTGAATTCTTTCTGAATTCAGATAATGCAAATGATAATCACCTCTTGGAACATTTTTGCCCAAGGGAATTTTTCTGAAGTTTTACAAAAAATTGCATCATGGTATGCACTCAATAAAACTAAAATTGAATGTATTATTTTAGGTATGTAAAAGTGCTCCCCCTTCCAAAGGCACTTAAGAGTTTCAATAAACATATTCAGCTGTGAGGGAGGGCCAATTCCCTGAAATATCATATAATATGTGTTTCTGCCCATACTGCAATAAAACCATAGAATTATTTTCATATTATTTATTGTACTGCCCTATTTCTACTTCTGCCCATGGAAAAATTTTAAAGGCTCTTGAAAGGAAAATTATCTTGCCTTGATTCACATAAAACGGAATATTTGATTAATTTAAACAAGGAGACTTTATTAAGGAGGCTGGCAAGTTTTGCTTAAGAGGCTGCTAGACAATGATTTTATTAAAAGTTCTTTTATTTATTTTTGTAATCACTGTCCCAATAAGGCTCTATAAGTTTTACTTGATTTCTATATATTTTAATGTATTTTAGAAGGCCAGTTTGGTATAGTGGTAAAGGCACCAGGCTAGAAATTAGGAGACTGTGAGTCCTGCCTTAGGCACAAAGCCAGCTGGGTGACCTTGGACTAGTCATTCTCTCTCAGCCCTAGGAAGAAGGCAATGGCAAACCACTTCCAAAAATCTTGCCAAGAAAACTGCAGAGACTAGTCTAGGCAGTCACCAGGAGTCAACACTGATTCAAAGGCATGCAGAGAAAAAGCATTTTAATTAAAGTTGGTTATCATTTTACTTAACTTCTGCATTTTTGTTAATTCCTGTATTGTTGACTTGCAGTTGAATCAAATATAGATTGAACTGAATTGAATTACAGAAGTTAGTGGCTGACTTTACAGAAGACCAAATCCAAATGTATCTTAGCATGTTGTGTGAAGCCAGCCAGTACGGGCTGTAATTCATGGTTTACTGTTTAGCATAATGTGTAAACTTGGCCAACTGTGTTTATTAATGCTTTAAAAACCTTTATTATTAAGAAAACCAAGGATTAGCATCTTGTGTTCCCACATCCTTTATCTATAAAGATTATATTTAACAACCATATATGACAGCAACCACATAAAAAAAGCACTTTACTTACTATTCAAATACCATGTGAAAAAGGAATATTAATATTAAAACATAAAACTTGATTTTAAAATTGCTATGCAAATTCAGTGTTTTAAATATCTTCTATCTGAGTCATTTTTAAAAAGTTAGGAAAATGTTAAATGCTTTATTACATTTCCTCCTTGCCCAAATATCTGTAATACTGATAACATATTTACTTTATAGCACAAGTTTAAAAATGCCAAGTACACAGAACTTAATACACTATTCCAGGTTTTGGTGTGTTAATGATTTATAAAGTTTTTTAACTTAACCCCAATTATCCTTATATCATGAACATAGGTTGCATAACAGTCTTCCTCAGCCTCAGGCTCCTCTTATTACTTTTGGCTTCCAGGATGAAACAGTTGTTCCTGGACAATTTGCTGGAGTTCCTTCTAGTGAAGTCTTTCTTTGAATTCTCTGCTTCCTCCTTAAAGCTTAATACTACTTCACAGCTCTCATCACCTACTATGGTCCACTTTAGAAGGTTCTCTGGCCAGCTCTCAGATCTTTCAAATATCAGTGATAATTCTCCTCCAAGAGAATTTATCCATTCAGTTTTTAAAATTTTGAAGTTTTACTACAGGGTAACCAAACCAGGTTTTTGGCCTATAATGTAATTTCATTGAGGTTACTTGCAGGCTATAACCATTATAAAACATATGTATTATGTATTTATATATTTTATGTTTTTAATGTTTGTTGTGAATTGCCCAGAGTTCCCCCATTGGGGGGAGATGGGCGGCCAAATAAATAAATAAATAAAATAAAATAAAATAAACAAATAAAATATATCATTTCTTCACACATGCATACATATGTACTCCACACTCTATTCCATGTCAGGTAAGAAATTTTATGCAATGCACAGAAAAGTAAGAAGTAATAAGCAAACGAAAGTAAAGGTAGGAGATAAGAAAAAAAGAAATGTAACTAGATCTATGTAGTACCATAGACTGCAAGCCACTTCATTTAACAACTGGAGTGGTATATAAACTTGTAGAATAAATTGTTTACACTAATATTATTATTATTTATTAAATTTATATGCTGCCCAACTCCCAGTGACTCTGGACAGTTTACAAATGATTTAAAACATGAAAACATGACAATAAAAAAAAAACAAAAAAGAGTAAAGATGGCAGAATAACAAACTGGGTGGAAACAAAAGAAAATCGCCTAAGTTAAAAGGGGGCTTCAGTCATCCCTTCCAGAGGCCTGGGTAAAGATCAATCACTATATCTCTTCATATTTTTATTTGCAAACCATCATTGCTTCTACTATATCCATACAACTCTCTTTTTCAGAATCTCTATCCTCCATCCAACTATGACTTTCTTAATCTTCTCCTTTATCTTGATCTATTCACTTTTCTTAAATCTGTTTTGTAATTTGGTCCTCATTTATTCTCCCCATATGACCAAACCATCTCAATGCACTTCTTCCATACCAGTCACTCATTTTTGTATTCAGTCCCCAATTACTCATCACCCATTCATTCTTGACCCTACAGCAGTGCTTAAAAGTTTGTGAAAGCTTTTGAATTTTCAGTATTTCTGCATAAATATGACCTAAAACATGATCTATTCTCCACACAAGTCCTAAACTAGATAAAGACAATCTAATTAAACAAATGAGTCAAAAATTATAGTCAATAATTTATTTATTGAGGAAAATGATCCAAAGCTACATATTTGTGTAGGGCAAAAGTATGTGAACCTCTAGGATTATCAGTTCATTTGAAGGGGAAATTAGAGTCAGGTGTTTCAATCAATGGGATGATAATCGTGTGAGTATAGGAGGGCCTACCTTATTTAAAGAACAGGATTCTGGGTATTCACTATCAAAGTCTGATCTTCACAACACAGGTATGTGGAAGTGTGTCATGGTTCAAACAAAGAAGCTTTCTGAGGATCTCCAAAAAACAGTGGTTGATGATAACCAGGTTGGAAAAGTTTACAAAACTATTTCCAAAGAGCTATTTCCCACCAAACCACTGTCAGGCAGATCATAGACAAATGGAGGCAATTCAGTACTACTGTTACCCTCCTCAGGAGTGGTTGAGCAACCACGAGTACACCAAGAGCAAGGTGTGTAATACTCTGGGAGGTCTCAAAGAACCTCAGGGTAATGTCTAAGGAACTAAAGACCACTCTTGCATTGGCGAATGTCAATGTTCATGAGACCACCATCAGGAGAACACTGAACAACAATGGTGTGCATGGCAGGGTTGCAAGGAGAAAGCCATTCCTCTCCAAAAAGAACATTGCTGCACATCTACAGTTTGTGAAAGATCACATGGATCAGCCAGAAGGCTATTGAAAGAATGTTCTGGAAAGGATGACACCAAAATAGAACTTTCTGGCTTGAAAGAAAAGCATTACGTTTGGTGAAAGGCAAACACTGTATTCCAGCATAAGAACCTTATCCCATTTATGAAACATGGTGGTAACAGAATCATAGTTTGGGCCTGCTTTGCTGCCTCTGGACTAGGACAGCTTGCCATCATTGATGGAACTATGAATACTTAATTGTACCAGCAAATTCTACAGGAAAATGTCAGCATATCTGTCCATGAACTGAAGCTCGAGAGAAGTGGGTCATGCAACAAGACAACCCAAAACATGCATGTTGTTGACCAAAGATTGGTTACAGCAAAAGAAAATTAATGTTTTGGAATGGCCAAGTCAAAGAGCTGGCCTTAATCCTATAGAAATGTTGTGGAAGGATCTGAAGCAGGTAGTTCATGTGACGAAGTCTACTAACATCCCTGACCTGAAGCTGTTCTGTACGGAGGAATGGGCTAAAATTCCTCCAAGCCAATATGCAAGACTGATCAACAGTTATTGGAAACATTTAGTTACAGTTATTTATGCTCAAGGGGGGCACACCAGTTACTGAAAGCAGAGGTTCACATACCACACACCAATACATAGCTTTGGGTCATTTGCCTCAATAAATAAATGAACAAGTATGTTTTTGTCTCATTGTTTAATTGGGTTCTCTTTATCTAGTTTTAGGACTTGTATGGAGAACAGATTATGTTTTAGGTCACATTTATGCAGAAACATTGAAAATTCAAAATGGTTCACAAACCTTTAAGCACCGCTGTATGTCTTTTTGTTTGATCATGCACGCTTCTTAAATACAGGTAGTCCCCAGGTTAAGAACGTCCGGTTTATGGACAACTCATAGTTAAGAATGGAGCCTATTGTAATAAAATTTGAGTTAAATACACAATGATTCAAGTTAAATACACAATGGTTCTAGTTAATTACACAATACTACTTAAAAAGAATTATACAATAATACTGTTCCAGCTTACGTACAAATTCGACTTAAGGAGAGACCCTGGGAACAGAACTCGTTCTTAAACTGGGGACTACCTGTAATCCATTCTCACTGCATTCACCTTGTTGTTAAATTTTTCTGACATATCCAATGTGGGCAGAATTATGCTCTTATTTAAAGCCTAGATTAGATGAGGTTACTAGCTCTAATTACAACTAAGCCATATGCATGGATGTAATTTATATATAATTTATATATATTATATATATAATTTATAAGGATAAAACTGATTAGCTTGAGCACATTTTGTCAGTCTGCCACAATCACAGGCAAAGCCCCAGTTTTACCCCAAGCAAACTCATGACACTCTTTGAAAACCAGGGTCTCTAATCTATAGCCTACTTTGCAAGCTAAAATACTGTTGTCTGTATATCCCCACTAAGACGTATATGCAGTGTACTGGCACACACTAAGGATATATAAGCACATATAAGACCTTCCAGAAGAGCCTGAAGACACAGCTTTGTCATCTGGCCTGGAGATCTGGTGATGCTGGTGGAGAGCCTGCTAAATGGTTAGGTTTTTAGGAAAATCAATGGTGCTCTTTCGCTGATTATGTTTTTAATAGTTTTATTGTTCTTAATGCTTTTTCCGATTATTTTTGGTTGATCTAGTATCATTCTCTGTATTTTTAACTTTGTAAGCTGCCCAGTCACAGAAGTGAGATGAGTGGCTATATAAACGTAATAAATAAATAAATGCAAGTAGATATATTATCCATATGCTTCAACATCTAGACAGGATGAATTACGTATATATTAATACAGGTAATTGTCCTTGATTTACAATTTGTTCAACAACCGTTTGAAGTTACAATGGCACTCAATGAATGGTGGTTACGACCAGTCCTCAGAGTTCCAGCCATCCTAGCATCCCCGTGGTCACAATCTGGCTGTTTGGCAACTTGTTCGCCCTTACGACCAGTTGCCAAGCGCTCTGCGATCACATGATCGCCATTTTGCCACCTTCCATGCCGGCTTCCCCAGAAAGTCAAAGGGGAAGCTGGCAGGGAAGATCGCAAGTTGCTGGGGTAAGTCTCCCCCACCTGCGCACCCTCCCACAGCCCCTCTGCATTTGTGCCACACCAGCCACTCATGCACCCCTATACACCTTCCCTGACCCATGCAGCACCTCTCGTGCACCCAACCCATGCAGTGCCTTTCACGCACCCTCCCTGACCCACACAATGCCTTTCGCATCTCCTCCCTGACACACATGGCACCTCTTGCACCCCCCTGCGCACCCTCACTGACCATCCCCCACACATCCACCCACCCCCTTGCTCCCTCCTCTACCCAGCAGTAGCCACCTTGGTTGTGGGAAGCTGGCAGGAAGGTGCCTCACCTAACGAACATGGGATTCAGTTACCGACAGCAACTGGGACTGCAGGGATTGCCATCGCTAAATGATGCAGTCGTGCTTTACGACCACATTGCTTAGTGACATAAATTCCAGCCCCAACTGCCGTTGTAAATCAAGCACTACCTGTAAAACACTCCTATAAATGAGGAAACTGTAAACCTTTATTTACAAATTTATAAAAATAGATGCTTTCTCGCCAGCATACCTAAGAAGAAAAGCAGAATAAATAACGTTTAACAAAGTTTACACATTTTTTAAAATTATTAACTATAAAGACATGCTAAGTTACAGGACCACTGGGTTAGGGTGAAAAAAATTACTAAAGACACTTATTTAATACACTGAGATAAAAGTTTATTAGTTTTTTAAAGACATAATGCAGTTTATGAATTAGCATATCATGTGAACCCAACTAATTAGATTAGAACTTTATGGCAACAATCTGGAAGAGGGTAAATACTTTTTCATAAAACTGTATTTAATGTATCTACTCCCCACATCTTTACTGCTGAGGCTAGACAGACTTCGTCACTGGTTGCCAGCTGTAGATATGCTGCCAGAGGTAAAGAACAAAAGGTATCTCCTCTGAGAAGCTGACCAAGTCAGGTACAGTATTTTACAGGGTACTTGGCACATTGCCTGGCCCAAGCAGTTCTATACCTAAACACTATACTACTACTTCCTACATTATTCCCAGCAGGCAACTTCAGCTGAGGCAATCCTCCACTGTATTTATTTTAATGGGGGGATGGCCTTGACAGGCATCATATGTGGACATCTTTTTCTAATGCAAGTATAATTAGTATGCCAAATTTATGCACAGCAAGACTTCAGACTTTAAAAATATGGTCTTTTTGAAAGTTTAAATTGCTGTTGATGGTATCAGAGACAACAGTAAGGCTGATACAATATGTTCAGCCATAGTTAAATAAGACAAAACGGCTGTATTCACAGATCGCACTAAGCAAAATAACCTATATTATGATTTAACACAGTATGGGAACTCAAGCCTGAGCACTTCTGATATGGTATGATGATCATTACCGCAGAACAAGTTACACAGAGAACCTCACTGAAACTGCCAATTCACATGTGCAAGTGGGACTACAATATGACATGTAATGTTTCACTTTCACTGTAACATATAGCTGATAGATAGAAGTGAAGAATGCTCTCTTTTGCTCCCAAACTATAATGCTTAGTCAATACGCATTTCTAGACTCTAAACAACTGGTAGGAAACTTTCATCCATCTAACACACTTTGTATTTGCACAACTCACCATGCTAAAATATGATTGGCTAGTTTACAGTTCAGCATCCAGCACAGGCAGTTTATTATCAAGTATGTTGTCTACATTCAGGCAATTAAGTTCATTCAGTAAAACAAAATTAGCATGTTGCAGTTCAATAAACTACAGTTTAACAAGTTCCACAAACAAAGCCATGATCATACTTACAAAGTTAGTGTAGATTATTCATTCCATTAGATGTAGTCAACTGTTACTGCAATTACTGGAGCTAACTGCCCAACATCACCGACAGAGTGATTTATGATGAAGGAACCTAGATAAAAGCATGAAAAACCTGCCTCACGCCATATCATGTGTGCTTGAATCCATGCTTGTGTACTCTGGCAAGGATAGGTACGGTTCCAGACAGGCCTCAGCGCCAGAACACGTTTTGAACTGCCGAGGTCAACTTGAAACGTGTGAAATGCAGGCACAGAGTACGTCCTTGTCAGCGTAATGTAGCGCGCCCCCCAAAATAAAACAAGCCAGAGCAAACCTAAAGCCTCGCCGTTCTCGTTGAAACCCTGTGAATTGCTACCTGGGAAGACCTGTCCTCCTGTAAGTCACCCTTTGTCTCCTCTTGTCCTCACCTTACGGTGCGAGTCCGTCACAACCGGATAACACAGCCCAGCAAAAGCCTACTTCGTTCCAGAAACACCCGCATCCCTCCCTTCCTTGTATTTCTTCCGCGTCTGCTTCTCACCTGCAATCAACTGCTGATGCTGTTCCAAGGCAGCCTCTGCCTCCTGTAGCCTCTTTGCCTCCGTCTCCATCGGCCGTCCCAGGGCTGGCTGCGTTGCGCCCCGCTGAGCCATAGTCCCCTCAGCGACAGAGCCAACCGAGTAGCCGGCCGGCAACAAACAGGCCCGGATCTACCTTCCTCCGCGCCAAGAACCGCGAGAGGAGGCGGGGCCGGTGACAGCGCCTCCCTCCACGCCACCACCTCGCCTGATGTAGTTGGCGCAGGCGCAGAGTTGACATTCGCCGTGGATCGGAGTCTGCTCCCCTCCTCCCAATTGTTTTGTTCCTCGGTTTGGGGTTGAGGGAGGTGCGTGGTGTTTCGCAAGCGGATTTCCCTTTGACTTCCTTTTGCAAAACGCCTAACCGAAGAAACTGTGAGTTGACCAAAGTACCTGCGATAATGCAAGAGTATGCAGACGTGCATGCAATGTGCTCTGAATCTAGGAATGTTAACCTAGTCACACATTCCCAACTTTGTAAATAAACTAAAAGAAATGCCGTGGTCTCTCCCACCCAATGTAATACAAAATAAACAATACCTCCCCAAAGTGGAATTATGT
Organism: Liasis olivaceus; assembly: GCA_030867105.1. Classification (NCBI taxonomy): domain Eukaryota; kingdom Metazoa; phylum Chordata; class Lepidosauria; order Squamata; family Pythonidae; genus Liasis; species Liasis olivaceus. The sequence continues at coordinate 92,549,250 of CM061349.1, read as the reverse complement.
AATCCATTCTAAACATGTATACTCACAAATTCTGTTCAGTGCAGAGATTAAAAGGTGAGGTAGAAAATAAGGCAGGGTTATTGTTGGATTAGAAATTAGTTGATGGATACAGAAAATAAGTTTCAAGGACGATGCCTGTGCAGCACCATCCTACAGCTGATATTGGATGGCTGCTGATCCAGTGCAGCTTCCCTCATTCAAAGTAAGGCAGGATTCAATGCTTGGTCAGCAACCCAGCTTTTAACTCATTTACAAAACACTACACTAAGCAGGAATAGAAGTATTCCCACTGAATCCGAGTAGCTCACTGACCACAACGTATCAGTGCCTCATAAGCTGCAAGTGGTGGCAGTGTAGATAGGAGATCAGGTCAGCATTGCTGTGAGGCCCAGCAGAAAGTGCAGTAGCAAAGCCCTGCCACAGTTTCAACCAAGGGCCCAGAGGTCAACTGGTGGATGCCAGACTTGTAATAACATCAGCCCTGTCTCTGACATACACAACTGAGAGCTAGAACTATTGCCATGAACGTGAGGGTAGCTAACACATAACATCCTGTGTAGCCCCATAGCTCTGCTTAGCGTCACTGGTGGTAATACAGTACATGTGGGGGTAGTGGCAGAGGTAGTGAACCCTGACTAGCATTAAACATCATGGCAGGTGTTTGTGCTATCTATCTATCTATCCATCTATCTATCTATCTATCTTCTCTACACCATGCAAATATTACAAATTGCAACCAGGCCTCCACATGTTCATCTTTTATTGAAATGAAACAGTTAACTTCCTCTTGAAGGATTTTTTTTTTAATCATATGAAAATTATGGTTGCCCTTTTCTGCAGTCCTACATTATCTGGGGATGTGGTGACCAACAACAACTGACAGAGTATTTGTATAAAAGTATAATGATATTGGTGAGTTATTTTTCTTTCCTTTCCCTTCACCTAATACAGCTACTGTACAACCTTTTCTCCAACAAATACAAAGCACTGAGAACAAACAGGGCTATTTAATACAACTATTGATTGGCTACAGGCATCTCGAGCAGCAGTCATAATATTTCCTCATGCTGAGGACGATTAAAGAATCCAGTTTAAAACAACCCAGGCAATAATAGTAATTATATAGCATGACTTTCATTTCAGATCCAGTTTATTTATTTATATGGCTGCCCATCTCTGGGCAGCTTACAATAAAATTGATAAAACACATCTAATGCAAAAATAAAACATAAAAATACATAGCAGCTGTGAATCATAAAAAAGACACCATTAACATAACCAGGAGACAGGCTCTGTCCCACACCCAGGGCCCAAGGCTTGGGCTCAAAACCAACTTTGATGTAGAGGTGACGTAAGCTCCATTTAGTACTGTCTCAAGAAAACCAGAACAGGATATACAGTACATGACTTGGTAACTGATGCAATATTTGTGGGAGTTGGGCAGTCTAATAAAAGGCCAATGGCTTTCAATACTGAAAAAGCAACATCAGCTGTCAACTTCTATATGCTGTAAATTAGTCTTCTCCAAACTGGTGTTTCTAGGTATGTTGGACTACAGCTTTCATAATCCCATGTCTGTAAAAGGAAACAGATTAGGGGGAGACTGTTCTGCCAGGCAAATTTAACAACTTTGGAAAGGGTTGGGAAGACAAGGGGAATGCTGCTTTCTACATTCATCAGAGGAAAACAAAGAGCTAAGAAACTGGTTCCCTGCTCAGTGCAAGGCTCTCCAAAATAAAAAAAAAACTTCCAGGAGAAAAGTTTGATTCAGTTACTGGCCATTTAGCTGCTACTAACCTTCACTTTTGAATCAAGTGAGAAAGCTTATTCTTTTTTTAAGACTGTGGCTTTCTGGGCTCAGTTGACTCATGTTTAGTTAGGACTTGGATAGGAGACTTCCCAGTCCCGCCTGGGAACTGCAAAATTTGCCAGAAGGAGTCACTGTCAAACTACTTTTGCATTGTTGCCAAGAAAACTGCATGGATGTGTCCATGAAGTCACCAGGTGCTGAGCTCTCAAAGGACAGTTTACTTTTCATGCAGACAGTAATTACATATGATGTTTCTAAGGGAGCTACTGGCTTAGTCCTGATACTTTAGTTTCCTCCACCATCGCCTCCTATTTCTGTAGTACATGTTCCTTTATGAACTTTAGGCAATCCTTCACACATTTTGCACATTTATATTTTAATTTTCTTTTATTATGAAACTAAAGATACTGTTCCCAGATAGACACCCAATCTTGGAACTGATCAGACCTCGCTTGGTTTAATTTCTGCAAAGTGACTACAGGAATTTTCTGCTGGACATGAGTCCATGTTGTCATCTAGTTGCTTGGAATACCAGAAGTGCCAATATAAGAAAGTTTTGAGACACCACACCTGAGTCTAACTTCTCTGCAATTTTGCAAATGTGGTGGCGGAAGTAAATTTAGAAGGGGAGAAAGAAGAACAAGGGAAAACAATGACAATTATTCTTTTTAAAAAAATCTTTTGGAGGTTTTAAAAGTATCGATCAATGTAATTAAACTTAACCAAACTTGCAACAATTATTAAAATTTAAAACATTTTAGGAATTAAAAATGGATTAGAGCAAAATAAGAGCAAACTGCAGAAAGACTACAGTTTCACATCCCTGTAAAATGTGTTGTGCTTCAGAATTTGATGCTACACTGAACTTGACATTCTAAAGAAGACTGACATTTGAAACAGACATGGATGAGCCAATTCTATTTTAATCAATCTGTTGTTTTAATATTGCAAATGTACAATGCAGTAAACTATACTTCCTCATCCTTTAAGTTAACATAGTGGCAGAACATGGAAACCAGATAATTAACAGAGGAGGTTGCAATGGGTAGTCAGTTGTATTTAATTTTCTTCCATCCTCCCCTATCGCAAAGATTCTAAAGTCATTTAAACAATGCATTAACATTCTTTAACATCTAACTAAATTGAACAACAATTTCTTATCTTGGTTCAAAAACAGTGTATATTTCCACTTTTTGTTTTGTGGCGGGGAAAAGGGATGTTGCCTCCATTATCTTTAACCCACAAAAACAGTCCATTTTGCCCACACTTTTCTGCTCAGTAGCAAAAACGCATTGTGCAAAAAAAAACAGCTGAGATCTGCAAGTTAACTGCAACATTATGAATTCAAAGCAGAGATTTGGGTGTCTCTGTCATTCATAAAATAAGTCAAAGCTATGCTTTAAATTCACCTTTGTCTGATCTTTCAGCAATCTGTTCTACAAAAAGACAAACTAAGGATCATTTGAAGAAAAAGGAAAAGACTGGAGAAATGTGATGCTTATGCATCTCCTACTGGCTCTCACATAATCCAGGTTTAGCAATTATTTGCAAATAAGGTGTCTTAGGTTTTTAAAATTATGTATCATGCCTGTATGCCAGAGCTTTGGTGAACAGAGAATTAATGCAGATAATAAACCTTCATTTATTTAATATTTCTTGCCCTGTTTTATTTGATGCTGTTGGTAGGAAATAAGGGTGGTATGGGGATATGTAAGTAAGAGCATAGTGGCCAACAGCCTTCATAAGTTGAAGAAAAGCAGGAGCCAGTAGGTCATTATGTACCTATTATGTTGCTGTACAGTATTTTGCATGTGTGTATGTATGTATGTATGAGAGAGAGAGGTATCTAGGCATGAAGGAGAATCCAACATAATGTAGTATAGTAGTTAAAATGACAGATTAGCACTAGGGAGGCCCGAAACCAGGTCTTCATTTTAGTTTGGAGCTTGCTAGCTGAGTTTGGGCTACACTAAATTTCAACTCAGCCAACCTCACAGAGTTTTGATTTGGGATTACACTGAAGAGAAATCCATCTAAGCTGTCATGGAAATTTCCCATAAGAAAGGCAGGAGATACATGTAAGATAATATTTCATCAAGTGCTAGAAGCTAATTTTTTTCAACTGATAATTTACTTCTAATTCTAACACTTTCTAATAATGTAAATGAGGTTTAGATGATCAAAATAATACTATAGAAATAGAGAAACTAAATCCCAAGCAATTAATCAGTTTCTTTAATCACATTATGTAACTATTTGCTGATTTTTTTTAAAAATTTTTCTAATATAGCAAACTACGAACAGCAAGCTATAAGAAATGTTATGTCTTCCATTATTTTTACAGTTAAATCAAGTGCATGTTAACTTAGAATTAAGAGCTATTAAGAATTGGTGTGCATTCTGCATAACAACAGAACCTAAAACTAATTCTTTAAAGTAACGTTTAAACCCTAACAACTATATAATTTTATTTTATTTTATTTTTTGATATTTTGGTATTCTTCATCTTATTATGCCATTTATTTATTGCAAGCTAACTCTAATCCTAACCATTATCAGTTTGAAGTCCCCCAGCTTTGTTGGGAATTCAGCTCCCATAATTTTCCAACCAGCATTACCAAAATCCTGGGAATTATGGATGCATTGGGTATATAAAACATGTCATAAACAAGGATATGAAACTGTATAGATTAAATAAAGCATGAGATACCATCACTATGTCAAAAATTATTTATAATTTCTGTGTAATCATAAACATATAAGGTTTGAACACTTTTAATGGTAGCAGTTGTGGTAAGAACAAAAGGATTTGTGAAATATTAGATCTCAATAACTAAATCTATCTATATTATATTTATGTCTTATGTGTGATACATAGGATATTTTGAATGATAAATGATGCAAGGAAAAGCAGAAGTCACATGAGATCATGTGGGATCATGTGAAATTATGTTATCATTAGCCTTAGTGTCAAGTAGGAAGACATCATTCTAAATTGCATAAAACATACAGGCCGTGACAAGAACTTGGAGTTTAAGTGGCTTGGCTGAGTTTTTTTGAGACGGAGTTTCAAACATAAAATGTAGAAAGGGAGAATAGTTAGAAGAGTGAAGACATAAGCAAGTAGGCAGGCAGGTGGGAAGAATGGTGAGACAGGACTGCTGAGAAAGACAAGGGGCCTTTCCCCACTTGCATCTAGCCACAGCAGAAATATCTGCTGTATCACCATATTGTGTATTTCTTTTCCGTTAGAATCTTAGCGTTGGAAGGGACCAGAGAATTCATCTAGTTCAACACTCTGTTTAGTGCAAGATCCACCACATCTCTGATAGATGACCATCCAGCCTCTGTTTGGCAACCTCTAGTAAAGAACTTACCATATAATGTGGCACCTATTCCACTAGCTGAGTTTATATAGTCAGGAAGTTCCTCCTGATGCATAGCCTGAACCTCCTCCTTCTGTGTGAAAGCTCTTCAGATATTTCAAAAAGGCTTTTATATCACCTCTTTTTGTAGACTAAACATATCCAGATCCTTTAACTATTCTACATAGGGCTTGGTTTCCAAATCTTTCACCATCTTGGTACCTTTCCTCTAAACTCATCACTATCCTTTCTGAACTGCATAGAACTGGACATGGTACTCCAAACAGGGTGTGACCAGGGCAGAATAGAAAGGAACACTTCTTGTTATCTGGACTCTATGCTTATGTTAATACACCCCAAGATAACATTTGCTTCTTTAGCAGCTATATCACACTGCTAGCTCATATTTAAGTTGTGGTAGACAAGGACATCCAGATACCTTTCACATGGTCACTATTGCTAAGCCATGTTGTATTTGTGCCTTACATTTTTCATACTAAGTTGCACAACTTTATCTGTCTCCCAGTTAAATTTCATTTCATTCATTTCAACCTGTTGCTCAAGCCCATTTAGTTTTGAATCTTCTTTCATCTAAAGTATTAGCCACACCTCTCAGTTCTGTGTCATCTGCACATTTTATAAGTGTCCCATCAAATGGTACTCCGCTTGATTTTTCTCTTCAAGCTGCAGTGGAGCTATAAAGGACCACTCTTTGAGTATGGTCATTCAGCCAACTGTGAGTCCATCTAAAAGTAGCATAATGAAGCATCCAACAGTAACAGTGAAATATGTATGTAAAATCTTTGTCACTCACAATGTTGGAGGCAATCAGATGACCAATAGTGAGTTGGGATCAGAGAAATATTTACTGGCTATTTCAGCAGATGCAGGCACGCCCCACCCCCTCCTATCCCCAGTCAGCCTTGCCTGCTACAGTCTCCCTAAAGAACTGGATACAGCAGGGCTGTGTTTATCGGAATTGTGTGATACTGCTGCATGGTTCAACAGGCAATACTGTAAGCTCTATAGACCTTATTGGTTTAATGCAAGGCTGAAATAGCATAACAGTGGAATGATGGGCTCAGTCATCTCCCACTGTCTCTTGAATATCAGCATTTGTTGCCTATATATAGAAAGGGAAATAAGGGGAGAAAAATACAAAAGAAAAGCACTGCTTGTGACTTAGCTGTCTTCATGAGTCTGATATGTTTCTTTCCTTCCTTTAAAAAAAAACATTATTCAACCCAGCTTTCAACAGAACAAGGTATTAAGAGCAGGGACATAGGAAGAAGTCTAGTGATGATGGACTTCGTCCTACAGCCAGCCAAACCTAGCCTATTCATGCCACAGTCCTATGATTGGTAGATGTTTTTCTTGCCATGCTGAAGCTAATACTGGAGTACAGCAAATCAACCAATCACTTTATTTAATATTTGCTGCACACAAATAATCAGGATAATAAAATTTGGTGGGAATTTAAAGCAGAAACAAGAGAAACTGGATTGGAATCAGCAGTGGGGCAAAACAAATGAAAATGCCTGTGTTGTTTTCTGCCAAGTTAAGGATGGGTGGATGGTACTTTAACTGAGAAGTGGGGGACTCACTGAGGATGCACAATTGATGCTGGATAGGAGGCCAATATGGGTACAGTGAATCTACAGATATGTATGAAAGCATGTAACACAATCTACTTTCCAAGGTGAGAGCATAGGATCATGTGTAACTAGGTTTCAAAAAATCCCCTAGACAGTTTCATATGTGTTTGCATAGCAATATTTACTCATGGTTAGCTTATCACAGTTTTGCTTAATTAAATGACTTTTCTGAATTCACATGGCACACAGAAACATAAATTAGCATGGGTCTACTGAACATGCTAGGCTGAAATGTAACTCGCTTATAAACACAGACTCTGTGTTTTGAAAAAGCAGGAGTCTGAAATCATGCTGAGAAAGAAATGTGAGAATTTCTTTCAGACCTTAGCTTAAATACACAGCTGTCAGACTTATTCAGTGGTATTCTTCCATTCTCTATCCCTTATTTAAAATTTGCAAGAGGCTATGATTGGAGCAATAAGAGATTTGGCAGCAGATTTTTAGATACAGATGAGAGGACAGAAGTATGGTCAGGAAAGTCCAGAAAGGTTTGTAGGCAAAGCTGAACAGAACAGAATCAAAATATTTATATTTCTTGTTTCTTTGTTAAGTAAGAAGTGAATTCTTGCAAAGTGAGATAGGGAAAAAACATGATGTCAATGGATTAGGCTAAATTTATATTTACAAAGAAAATAATTAATACATTCCTATATTTAAAATAAATGATGTAAAGATTGTTCAATATTTAAGTGTTGAATTAGTGCTGTATTCATCAGAACGAAAGCAATTGAAATATTACTGTATTAAAGTCATTTTCTGTACTTAAAACTATGCATCATGCTGATTTGCCTTTTTGTATCTAGTCATCTTTCCTCAGGTTCCAGTTCTTCCCATCATGCATACTTTTGCCATGCACAGATATGTAGCTTTGGATCATTTTCCTCAATAAATAAATGAACAAATATAATGTTTTTGACTAATTTGTTTAATTGGGTTCTTTTTATGTAGTTTTAGGACTTGTGTGGAGACAGATCATGTTTCAGGTCATATTTATGCAGAAATATTGAAAATTCAAGCGGGTTCACAAACTTTTAAGCACCGCTGTAGGTACAGAGACATCACAGCATTTGAATATCTTTTCCAAAGCCTTCATGGCTGCTCTACCAAGTGCTAATCTGTGGCTTATTTCTTGATTGCTTATTCCTTTACTGTTGATGGTTGATCCTAAAAGGCAGAAGCTATCCACCACTTCCATATCTTCATTGTCAATTCTAACGCTGGTTGTTCTACCTGTTGTCATTAGTTTAGTCTTCTTTATATTTAATTTTAGTCCCATTTTTTTCACTTTGGTCCTTGACTTTTATTACTAGAGCTTGCGGATCCTTTGCATTTTCAGCTGTCAGAGTTGTGTCATCAGCATAGCGCAGGTTATTGTTTCTTCCTCCAGTTTTAAAACCACGTTCATTTTCTTCCAATCCAGCTTCCCTTAATATATATTCAGCATATAGTTTGAATAAATAACAGGAGAGTATACAGCCTGGTTACATTCCTTTGCCAATCTGGAGCCAGTTTGTTTCACCATGTCCTGTGGTTTCTGGGCCTGTATATAAGTTTCTCATGAGGCAATGAGATGTTCTGGGGTTCCCGTTTTTCTGAGCACATCCATAGCTTTATATGATCAACACAATCACATGCTGTATGTTTTTTGCAAGATGTTGCACATAAGTTGAGACAAATGTTATTTCTCCAAAGAATGAACAGATCAGTTGCTACACTTCATGTGAGGGGACAGTTCATATCATCACTTTTCCTTTGCACTTTTACTCTATTAGTACAGTAGTTAAGCAAATAAACTACAGAACAGGGAACGAGTGAGAGGGAGGGAAAAGACGCGTTCCTCCCACTACTCTACCCTCTCCTAGACATTTCTCCCCACGAGCCTTGTGCGAAAAAGTAAAAGGAAACTGCATGTACATCATATGCGATCTGTGAGAATACCATTTGTCCCGATATGTAGATGTTATTGCGATTTCCTTTTTTTTTTTTTTTCTTCTGAATACTGTAGCCAATTTGTAATTGGTGTCGATGGAACCTTCCCTCCCTCCCCGCGTCCACCTCTAATATATCGGTCCTATTTGCAGGGCGATCTAGCGGGAAAAGATGGCATTTGAGGCCGCTTTCGTCTTCTCCCGCCCTCCAGAAGAACTACAATTCCCGTGATGCCCGTCAAAGGCGGCAAGAGCAGAGCGGAAGGCGTCGGCCTCGCAGAGGTGGCGAGTAGCTCTATCCGGGGCCTTGGCGCTTCTCTCCTCCTTTCGCGCCGCCGGCTGCCGCTGTAGAGCGGCGGGTCCATGTGCGCATCGAGCGGCGTTGCTGCCCCAGATCTCGTCCGCGTTGCCCGTCTCGGCCTCGACCACACGGTCATGGACCCCAACACCATCATTGAGGCCCTGCGGGGCACGATGGACTCCACGCTGCGGGAGACCGCCGAGAGGCAGCTGAACGAGGTGAGAAGGCGGCGGAGGAGGCGCGGCGCGGCCCGGGAGCGCGGCATGCCAGCAGAAGCCGTCCTGGCGACAAGGCCGGGAGGGGGGTGCAAGTCGGGGACACCGTCGGGCCCCGAGTTGGGTCTAGGCGCGAGCGAGAGGGGAAAATCGAACGTGCGAACCCCGAATGTCTTCTTGGGCTGGAGGTAAGGACGGGGAGGAGTTAGGAGAAGCGGGTCACTGAGGGGAATGGGCTCCGAGGAGGGGAGATCCCTTAGTGGTACATGGGAGGTCACCTCCAGCCTTGAGAGGAGCCAGACTCGGGACTTAAACTTGGGCCAGATTGTCGTCCGGTCGCCCTGCCATTTACGCACGTGCACACGCACTTGGGGGCGAGGAGAGAGGCCCAGGCGCGGGCCTCACGGAGCCGCCTTTCCCAGAGCGAAACGTGGGCAGGAAGAGGAAAGGAGGCGGCGGCAGGAGCGTGGACGGGCGAGGGAGCCAGGCCGTGTGGCGAAGTGCGGGCTGGGCGGAAGGGAAGAAGGCCTCGCCCGCGATCGAGCTTACTGTCAGGCCCTTTCCCGCTCCCTCCAGCATTGTCCTCGGGCACGTGGCAGCTCTGTCCACATCTGGGGAAGCTCGTCAGTGCCCGGCCTGTGCCCGCCTTCTGCCATGCCTTGTGGGCTGGAGCCAGAGTGGCTTGCTAATGGTACCGAGAGAATTTCAGACGGATCCTTTCTGAAACTGGCGGTAGAAGGATTTCAGTACGGGAGACAAGGGTGTCCTTCTTCCTTATATGGACGCAAACTTTGCTGTTTAAGGTTAAATTTAGCGGCGGGAAAAAGGAGATGGGTGGTCTCACCTTTCAGAATTAAATAGTTCTGTATTTCATTTTCCCTAATGGCGCAGCACAGACTTTGATTTGAGAAGTCATCGTCATTGTGCATGTTTGGGAATCAAGGTGCATTTAAATCCAACTTTATAGTTTCACATTTTTATGCCTAAGTTTTCAATTAAAATTTGAAATATAATCAGCTAATTAGGAAACAGATGAACAAAAGCAAGATATGCTGTTCTTATGGAGGTAATAAGAATGTCATCTTTACTGATACAGTATTAAAACTGGAATCCTGTTTTAAATCATGTCTGTTTTCGACATTTTGCAGTTCTAAAGCAGCCAGGCAACATGCAACTTACATCATGATTATAATACCATGGAAAGCCACACAAGTATGAAGAATCAGTCTGTATTTGGTATAAGGGTACTGAATTAAGTGCCTAGCTTTCTCTAAAGAATTACCTTACGCCTTTCACTTTTGTGCTGTTTTCTAATCTGTATCTTTCAACATATAATTATAGCTGGGATATCCAAGCTATCTGAAACAGATACTTTATAGTCCCTGGGTTAAGAATGCCCGGTTTAAGGACAACCCATAGTTAAGAATGGAACCTATTGTAGCAAAATTCAAGTTAAATACACAATGATTTGAATTAAATACACAATGGTTTGAGTTCATTACAGAATACTACTTATACAGCATTATACAATAATACTGTTCCGGCTTACATACAAATTCAACTTAAGGACAGACCTTGGGAATGGAACTCATTAAACTGGGGACTACCTGTATTGCAATTTATATGGTGACCCATCTCAAGTTCATGACTCTGGGAGTCTAAGAGTATTAAAGGAAAAATATAAAAGCATAAAAAACAAAAATAAGCGACACACAAAACAGCAGCTGGGGTAAAGATTAAAGCAGGAAAAAAAGCTTGTGTGAAGTATGAAGGAGCTTTCAGATCCTGTTTATTTACACAAGTTATGTGTAATTCTTTATTATAAGTATTGTACTGCTGAATTTGCACCAATCTTAAGATTTAATGTGTGAAATTTGATCAGATTAAATCAAATGACCCATCTTTCCTTCCATATACATTTTGATGAATGGCTGAATGACGTTTTGACTTGGACTGGTGTGAATGATTGAGGCTTGAGGTGAGGGTGGTGGCAGTGTTTTATTGGTTGTAGCTTGTCTATATAGCAAATAATGGGAAGGTCAGTTATGGTTCTTAGATAACTTACCATACTTCTTTGGGCTCGGCTGCACTCATGGTTTGGAACAGATTATGGTGTTTTGTCTGTGAAACAGATTATCACTCTGTGCTACTTCTGGAAACAGAAATATAGAATGATCACACCATCTCAGTGAGTTAACTTAGCTACCAGTTGTTTTTGACCTCTGAAAGTGAGATCAGTGTAGAAATACAAAGGAGATACGTTAATTGAAAAATCTGGAGGGGAACCTCAACTTGTCAACCTATGTATGAAGCCTGTGGTGCTGAAACTGAAGTAAAGAAGATGGATTGAAGAAAGTTATAGATCTGTTTTAAAATTAATGCAGTTCATGAAAACCACATTTTGTTGCCTAAAGCCAATTTTCTTTAGCTCTGATTAAAATATACGGAGTTATAGTTTTGTACAAATATACGAATATACTTCTTGTATTTAAAAATAATTGGCAGGTTTCTATATATATAAAAGCTCCATGTTATTATTTACAGATTATAATCATGCTTACTGTAAGTACCAAAAAAGTGCAGCTTGAACTTTCATGAGAAAAAAAATCTGGTAGAATAGTGAAGTAACATTACTACATCAGAAATATTGAGAATATTTGGATACTGGGATATTGAGAAAATGATTGGTAAAGAAAGTTGGCTTACTTAAACAACATACTGGTGTAGTCTACTGGATTGGTCCCATTTGGCTCCTCCTGCCACCTAACCAGCTGATTGTCCAAGCTTTTGTTTAATATAGGGGAACTTGTGACCCTCCACATGTTAGTGAACTCCTAATTCCAAGTACCTCTTACTGTTGGCCAAAATTGCTGGGGCTGATGAAACTTGTAGTTCAGCAACATCTGGGAGGCAGCAGGTTCCCTTATTTTCTAACATGTACGAATCAGGAATTTGTATTTATTTCTCTTCTAACAGTTTGAAGCAAACTGTTACAAAACAAATCATGGCATGTGATTCTGGTTTCTTAAGAGAGAAGCCAAAATTTCTCTTTGTACCTAATGCCACACAACCAGTGGATGAAATTGTTTTATGTACCCACTGGCAGCAATACAAGTGATTGACAAGTGCATTCTCATTCATGAGTAAGCCAAAAGTTTTTTACAATTCTGGCTTGCCATGATATCCAGATGTGACTAATGTTCTGTACATTTTGCAGTGAAACATCCTATCAGGTTATATACCATTTTACAGGTGATATTCTGCTTATTAAGAAAGCACATTGTGGGATGCACTGCCATAAAACCAAGCAGCAAATTTTTACCTCATGAACTATTGTGTGAGCTCTTTGGTGGAGGGAGAGTGTTAAATAAGGTCCTTCAAATATGATTCTGTTCAGAACTCTTGTCTTGACAATGCCATTAAAAAGATTATAGATAGTGTCTTTCTTTGTCTTTCTTTTAACAAGTTATTTGTGGTTAATATTTTTGTGATGTTACCACAGATGTGCAAAAGAGGTGGGTTAGGAAGATTTGCTTTCCTTGATTCTTCACTCTTTTTTTATTAGATAATATATAGAATATTATGTTAATATTTTATGGCATTGTACTATTATAATAAACATGTCTTCCCCAACCTGATGCTCTCCTACAATGATGCATCTGGAGAAAGTCTCTGTGTTAATGAAGGCTGGAAAATGCTTATCTTTGCAGTAATTGATATTATTTTGATGCTCTTTTTGAATTTTTTAGGTTACTCTTGCACATGATAAAGCAAAACTGCAATAAAGCCAGGTGGTTGCTATTCTGTATTCACACATTAAGAAATGCTATGTACTAGAAAATAATAGCACACAGAAGAAAAATAACTGTGACTGTGATTTTTTTTTTATACTGTATGTTCAATAACTGAATTGGATTCTGGTTTTCTTGATAAACTTAGAAATCATTTTCCTTTTCCATGGAAAAAATACTGTCCTTGCTATACATAAAAATATAGAGATCAGAACATCCTGTAGTGACATGAGAAATACAGCAAACAAATGGTATACAATTTAAAGGAAGACCTGGACCGTGAAGATGCGAGTTGCTGGTGCAGCCTTAGAATTGTTAATTAGATTATTTGCCATAGCCAGGTCATGTAAATAAAATCTGTTATAATACTTTTTTTTAAATACAGGGAACATGATAGGTTTTGAATAATAAGAGTAACAGTATAACTGCAGTTGTACATATATACTCTTACAGACTGCCTTTTCTGAATAAAGTTACAAAGAATTTTCAGTACTTTTAATTTTTTTATTACAGAGCTACTCATACTTATCTAATTTTTCATTTTTGTTATATTTTGCGTTCATTCTAAATTCTTATTTTATTCTTTCCAACTCAACAGAATATTGGAAACACTGAAAACTGAACAGAATGGGGCCAAATTTGGTATGGCAGAGAAGCTGAGGGGAAAAAATCACATTAAAAACGGGCTTGATCCATTTGATGCTGTATATAAATTGAATTCCCCACTGCATCCTTACATTGATCAGTTCATTCTAAGCCTCTTTCCCTACTCCCTTCTAGCCATGTGATGTAGAGCAGAGCTATTAAGGGGTTAGAAAGAATTCTAGAAGCCATGCTCAGCTTGCTTTCCCCACCTTGTTTATTTACAACATTCACTGAAGCAAATGAATTTTCTTTCACACACTATATTTTGTTGTAATTGTCCATGCATAATCTACATTTATAGGCAACTCATTTGTAGGATGCAAGTAACATCAGATCTTCAATCCATGGGGTAATTGAGGTCGTACATTTGTCTTTCCAATGCTGAAGAACTAATCTCTTGGAAACAATGAGGGCATGTAGAATCCATTTCCATTGTCTAGCTGTCAATTTCTATGTACTGTAGTTCAAAAGAATGTACGCATCCAAAAATATTTAACAGAACATAACATTAAGACATTGCAAAAAGCTAGGTTTTAATGAAGTGTTATGTGTTGCATCTCCAACATAACAATAATTTACTTGTTCCTTTTCTGTACAAACACAGTGGGGTCCACTAAGTCTGAAATAGAATTTTTTATTGTATAAACTAATCTAAGATCGAATTAAATTTTTAATATTGGGATAAAAATGTTTTCCATTATTTAGAAACAAAATTCCAGTTCTTTATTCCATTCATTCTTTAAAGTTTGCATATCAAATCAATGTATTGGTAACAGGTATTTATAAAGAATGATTGTGGGCATTTTGGTCTCTCCCATCTAATAACTTAAGTGTTTCTCAGGCTGACAATCTCCAAATTCAGATGTCAGTAAATGTTCTAATTGTAAATACTGCCAGTGAGTGGTAACTGACAAATGGTATTTTTCTTTTAACCTAGAAAATGATTAAAACTCATTGATATTATCTACTATGTGATCTAATGTAAAGATCCCAGCATACATCCAGATCTTCCATAAAACTCTTTTTTAATAAGTACTGAGATCTGGATTACCTCATAGCATTAATTTAACATGAGAAAAAGGATTAAAATGCATTTTTCCAGAAATAAGATACCACAGCTTTTGTGTTTGTTTATGCGAATGTATATGTCCGCCCATTTTCATCAAATCTGAGCAGCTAATAAGCATAGAAACAGGAACATACATATATCCATGATAGTAACAGGATAGAGCAGATTATATTTTGAACTCCCAAACAGTTCAATTACTTAAATATGTTAAAAATGAATATTCCAGAAGGGCCCAGGAAGGAGAATTTTCACCAAGTGAAAGCATCGAAAATTTGGTGCTAGTCAAATTATGTAAGTAAGTATAGGTGTAGATAAGTAGGGCAGCTTCTAGAGTGGCTTATTTGCCATGAGCTTTCCTCTGTCTAGGAAAGATGACAGCAGAAATAACAGGAAGTGTCCCATGCTTTGGTAAGTCAAGGAAAATGAATGCCAGTTGACATAGGGTGGGATGTTGCAGTGTAATGGTTTCTAGAGGGGGAGGAATGTTGCTTGAGGTAGTGTGAACTGGATGGTCCAGTTTGAGGAGTTAAATAGATCTCCCCTCCTTTGATGCATGCTACATTTGGGGTGCAAATTGGTAGATAAATATTTACACAGATCATTGATGATTCTTAAAGATTGTTAGGGGAATCCATATTATTGTAATGTGAACAACTGTCTATATATGATATAATAATGTGATCTATGTGTCTAGAAATAATACAATACCCATTCTCTTGAGTAAGCATAAGCCTTCCGTAAAGCCTTGAAGATATGGTTGTTCTCCCAGGCCTTAGGTTGAGATGGATGGGGTCCCTTATTGAGTGTGTCTGTTGTTTTTGTCTGTTGTATGCAAATCCCATCTTGTTTTTGGTTTGTATCAGTTTTTATGGTATTAGGTTGTGAACCACCCAGAGTTAGTTGGAGTTGGGTGGTGCTTAAATTGAATTAAATAAATAATATTGCAGCATAAGTAATTTTATTTTAAAATGCTGATACAATTGTGTGATTATTACAGCTATTAACTTTTCTGAACTATGGATTTTGCAGCCTCTTCTATAGACCTGTTTTGAATTAGCTCATGACTTGATGGGGAGTATGGAGCATGCCTCACTGTCAACTGAATTTACTTCCTATAAATATATTTAGAGGTGTAATATTTCACAAGCACCAACATTTATTCCTATGGCTGCTTAACAAACACACTTCTGAGTAAAACTTGGCTTAAATAAGGCAGATTATTTGCTAAAAGTAGGTAACTGTGTATAGTTTCTTCTTTCCCTACTTCATTTTTCCTTTTGTGCAAGTGGGAAAATCAAGTAGGAATTCACGGTTAATCACCCAGTTTCCCATTGTGTGTAAACTGGGAACTTTGATTAGTTACTGTCAAATCAGTTTGTATAAGCCAACTTCAAAACATAGTTTAAAACTGATTTTTAATCCTGGCACATTTAGGAGCAATTAATTGTTATCTCAGATTCTAATGCAACAGAAAGCAGTGGTTAATTGTTGCTTCCTTATTTAACATTTGGGAAAGAATGAGAGAAAAAGAACTAAGAGTGCTGCATCTATGCATATTGTGGTCTAAAAATCCAGATTTTGAAAAAGGAGGACTTGGTACTACATGTGAATATGGTCGTACTTTTTTCTTAATAAGGTGCTTACATTCAAGCAACAAAATACTGTTTTCTACTGAAACAGTTGGTGTTACAAGTAGGCCTCTGTGCATATACTGTACATATTTTCATGTGTGTGCATATAGTAAAACATGAAATTATGTTAAGCTTTGTCACTACCATAATTCAAAAATGTCTGTTGCATGAGTAAATGTTTTGATGCATTATGTTACAGTATTTTTAAAATCTGTTTCATGGTAAATTTCATAAAATTAAGAGTATTCAATCTAGAGAAAAAGCAGATGTGTGGTGTCTGCTTTTTGGTCTTGCAATTCAAGTAAATATGAACTTGAATGGAAAAAGATAGCAAACATGTAGAATGTATTGTATTTTAGTATGACGTTTAGTGTCGTGATTATTGGTGATACTGTGAAACAATAGAGTTTTCATTAGCAATTTAAGAAGGATAGACTGACAAAGGAAGAGTAGGCCAGTTATGAGATACATAGAATAAGAATAAGAATAATACTATAAGGAGAGGTAAAATAGGATGGAAAATATTTAAGTATTGGTGGAGAAACAAGCTGGCATGATTACAGCATTGAGGAGAAAGTTGTAAGATGAATAATGGGCAAGTAATAATACATGGTCGGTGGTATTACAGCATGGATGATTACATGAGCAATGAATATAGATGGGAAAAGTTGCTGGTGGAATTTGACAACAGTGTGAAGTGGGGGAATCTGCTTTAGTGAGGGAAGTAGAAGCTGAAAATGTCCCTGTGATTACATGATGTGTGAAACATTTCCCTCTCAGAAGCTGTACATTTCAGTTCTTTGAAGGTAATCTATTTGTTTTCCTACAGGTCATCTGGATATCTTTCTTGAAGGAATGCTGCTTTTCTCTGGGATTCAATTAGCAATGTTTAATTCCTGAAAAATACAGATCTTATCTGAGAGTACCTAGACTTCTCTAGATTACTGTGTTTTACTTTAATTCATAGAACAGAGGTCTAGAATGAGAAAGCAAATGTTATTCGCACTCTCTCAGAACATACATAGCTTCAAAACTGGCTATTATGGCAATTTGTCATTTATGAATAATTTTCTGCCCATAACTTATTCTGCAATACAGTAATAATATGCAGTTTCTCTGTGGTTATTATTTATAACTGCTTATGAATTGCAGTGATCTAATACAGATTTAATACAACTGTTTGAGTAAACTCTGAAAACATAGCCATAAAATTCTGGCAGTGGAGAATTGGTGAAATCAACTCTTTTAAATACAAATGGGTCTTGAAAGGGTTTCTGAGATCCCTTGGCTCTTAGCTGAGAAAGGCATGCTGAGAAAGAAACCAGATAACTTAAGTAAGGAAAAACAGGGTTCATATGTAAATATGCAGTTAATCTAATGTTATATTCACATGTGAATAATTTTGCAACATGAGATCCTAACATTCCAAGTATTGGTATACCAAGTATTGGTATTGTAAAGGAATATAGAGATGGTCTTGAAGAAGGAACACAAAAGCCATTACAAAAACATGAGCTTAGCCTGGAAGACAGGAGGTAATGAGGAAGAAACTTAAGACTGATCCACTTTGACTCTCTCTGGTATAAGAGGGAGGGAGAGAGAAATTCTGCCAGGCTTTCAAGTGTAGCAGGTATCAGGAAATATAACACTAATATAGGTTTTCTTTTTGCCTTTTGAAGTCATTGCAGTCTAATTCTGACTTTTAACAATGTTAACATTTAGTAAATAAAGATATATGGTGGGAGCAGGAGTGGGCTGTTGGTAACAGGGTGGGACTGGCCTGAACCCTGCAGCTGCTGTACAGCCCTTTGCTGTGGCTTAGGGGCTATCTTGTATTGCAGCGTGACCATTGGGCCCTGGATGGAGGTTCAGTCTTTGGTGTGTTGGGCTATATGTGTAGCTTTGGGGACTTTCCATTGGGGAGCTGATGGACTGTGTATCCTTGGATGGATGGGAATGGATTGAGGGAGGTGAGTGGAATCATATATGAAGCTGTTTGGATATCCTCCTAGGTGAGAACCAGGGGGAAGGAGACAAGATACCCATTCCTTACCCCTGATGGTTAGAAGTAGGCATCCCTTGGTAGCTGAATTATAGCTGGCTGGAGGAAGGATGTTCTATATATATGTCTGTATAGGGGATGGGGGAGTGTGATGGGGGATGGCTGTTGAGTGTCAGGGTAGAAGTGACCTACTGGTCCTTGCCCCCATCCTTGGTGCCAGAGTGTATGTTTATTGAGGAGGGGATCAGCAGTTGGGAGGGGAATTCAGGGCGGCTAAGGGCAGGCAGGAACATTGATATGATCATTGATGAGATTTGGTGGAAGTCAGGGGTAGTGCCACTTTTTGCCCCCCCCCCCCCCCCCCCGTACTTGGTACTGGTGTTGCATTCTATCCCCTTGCACTCTTAAGTGCTAGGTCACTCTGTAATTAGGCCTCCCTCCTCTGTGATCTGATTGTACATGAGAAGGCTTACTTGACATTTATTACTGAGACTTGGAGGGGCAATTTCTCTTTCAGAGATATGCCCACCTGTATTTTGGGTGTAGAATTAGCTGAGACCCCAGGATAGGGGTTATGGAGTAGATGTGGTCAATTGGAACACACTGGGGTTCTTCAGAGGCATTGACCCACAGGTAACTAGATGTGAGACCCTGTTTATTAAGTTGGGCTCTAGGGATCAGTTGGGAATGTTGCTACTGTATCAGCCTCCCTGTTGTATAGCATTCTCCCTGCCTAAGTTTCTTGACTGTGTGGACAGCTTGGCATTGGAGTTCCTGAGACTTATTGTCTTGGGGATTTCAAATTGCTTTCTCTAGGAGCAGGGTTGATAGCTCAGGAGTTCAGCACCATCATGTGAGCCATGGACTCAACCCCAGATCATCAAGGGCTCAGTGGATAACAGTGGTCACACTTGAATCTGGCTTTCTTGTGGTGGTGTGATCTGGAGTTGGGGGAGATTGTCAGCACTCCCCTGTAATGGTCAAATTACTTCTAACTAAATTACGTCTTGGAATATTTCAGCACTGCTTCCTGCTTTAGGGAGTCAGGATCTATTCATGCTTTCCGCCCGAGGCACCTGGTGGACCCTATTTGGTTTCAGAGAGAACTTGCAAGTTTGGTGCACAGTCTGAGACATTGGTTGTCGCTTGGAATGAGAGGGTGGCTGGGGCCTTAGATAAAATTGTGCCTGTGCAGCTTTTCTTGTGTTGTGGATCCTGGAGCTCCCCCTGGTTTACAGCGGAACCAAGGAAGATGAAGCAGGCTAAGAGAAACTCAGAGCACCATTGGAAGTCAGCAAGGAGTGAACCCAGCCAAACACGAACTAGAGCTGCTACTAGGGCTTACCTCATGGCAGTAAGGGTGGCAAGGTGCTAGTACTTTTCTACCCTTACTGCGTCTGCAGAGAGCCATCTGGCAGCTGTTTTAAGTGACCTGGTCCCTATTTGAGAAGGTGAAGCAGGAAACTCATTTACAGGGCTGCTATGAGGACTACACTAGGCATCTGTCAATAAAATTACTCAGGATTGTTCCCAGTTGGACTCTGGCCTTGATGCAAGTACCATGGAGTTGACTGGAGCCCAGTTTGAGGTGTTGTATGGGATGAGTTTGATCCTAAGAAAGTGGACAAGGTTTTCAGGGCTGTGAGCTCAGCCACCTGTGTATTTGATCCATGCTTCTCCTGGTTAGTAAAGAGGTCCTGGGAAGGGATGTGTGATTGGGTTTTGCTGGTAGTGAATGCATCCTTGAGATAGGACGTAGTCCCCCTGATGCTTAAGGAGGCAGTGGTCCACCCCCTCTTCAAGGAACCCACCATTTTAGAAAATTTTGGTCCTGTCTCCCTATAGGGAAGATTGTTGAGAAGGTAGTTGTGCTGTAGCTTCAGAGAGCCCTGGGAGAAGTAGATTATCTGGGCCCCTTTCAGTTGGGTTTCAGGTTCATAGGTCTGAAAAGGCATTGATCATGCTTGTGGGTGATCTCTGGCAGGAGTAGGATGGGTATGGTGTGGTCATCCTGGTTCTCCTTGATCTCTCAGCAGCTTTCAGTACCATCAATCATGGTATCTTTCTGG
Organism: Liasis olivaceus; assembly: GCA_030867105.1. NCBI lineage: Eukaryota > Metazoa > Chordata > Lepidosauria > Squamata > Pythonidae > Liasis > Liasis olivaceus. Next base: position 92,528,769 of record CM061349.1, on the reverse strand, counting down.
ATCAGCTCCAGGGGTTAGGAGTTGGGGGTATAGTCCTGTGCTGGTTCTCCTTCCTCTGGAGTTGGTTCCAGTCAGTGTTGATGGGAAGTTGAGAAATTGAGCCCATGTTCTCTGTTTTGAGTGGTTCCTTGGGGCTCACTGCTTTCCCAATCCTCTTGAACATCTACATGAAGAGTTGAGTGAGATCATTCAACAGCGTAGGAATGATGTATCATCAGTATGCTGATGATATCCAGTTGTACATCTCTGCCCTGGGCTGACCAAATTATGCTGTGGAGGTTCTGTCTTGGTGTGTGGAGGCTGGATGGGGAAGAACAGGCTTCAATTCAACCTGAGCAAGACTGAGTGGCTCTGGGTTTTTCGCCTCCTAGATCCAGTGATTTTCCATCTCTAGTTCTGGATGGGGTCACACTGTCTAGATAGAACCAGTGCACAGTTTGGGGTTCCTCCTGGACTTGGCGCTTCTGTTTAAAGAACAAGTGGCAGTTATGGCCAGGAAGCCTTTTGTCCAACTCTTGTGTTGTATACCAATGACACCCTTTCCAGGATCAGGCAGCACTATGCATGGTTACTCATGCTTTGGTAATCTCACAAGTGGAGTATTGCAATGTGGCCTACATGGCACTGCCCTTGAAGAACATCCAGAAGCTGCAGTTGGTCCAGAATGGAGTAACACAAGAAATTATAGGTGTGCCATGATACAAACATATTACACCTTTGTGTCACAAGTTGCACTGGCACCCAGTTGGATTCCAGGTGCTATTCAGGGGGCTGGTTGTCATCTATAAAGCCCTTCATGGCATGGAGCTGGATTACTTGAGGGATCACTCCTCTTCAGTTATCTCTGTCCAATCAGATTTGGCAAAAGGGTCATGCATCAGGCCCCGTTGATTAAAAAGTCACCTCACAGGACCCAGGAAGCATGCCTTTTCTATAGTTGTGCTTCTCTGGGACACCATCCCTCCCAGTATTAAATTAACCACAATCTTGCTGGGCTTTAGGACCTGGCTTTGCTCTCAGGCATGGAGGTTGAGAGAGGTTGAGCCCTTGAGTTAAATGTATTTGTTGTTGATTGGTTTATCCTTGGTGGCCATTTTTCTTTTGTTTTATGTGTTTGTTTATTGCATCTTTTATTGTCTGGATGTTTTTATTTGTTAGCTTACCAGAATCTCTTTTGTGAGGTTGGCAACCATATAAACCTAGCAAATAAATACGTTTAGCTAAATTGAAATGTATTGGAGCATGCACAAAACAACCATGAAATTTTACTTCCACACTTGGAACAAAATGGCCACACTTGGAATGTTCTGTTGTAACATTTTGAGTGTCCTCTGTTCCAGTGGAACAGTACTTGAAATATTTTGCATGTTCTGTCATAAGGAATTAAAAAAAAGCCCTTGAAACAAGCCCCTTGCTCCCTTGTTTTTCATGTTAGAGTCACAAAAAGTGGGTTGGTCGTCTATGCTGAATATGTCTAGTCACCCAGCCGGAAAAAAGTATTTGATTAAGATTTGTTTAAAAAAAATTCTGAATCATGCAATAGAAGCAACAGTTAAACATACTTTTTTTTTTTTTTTTGCAAACTCTGCCTTCATAAACAGCCTCAGAACACCCCAGCAAAGAAGCAATAAATCATTTCAACATATTCAGGGACAACATAATGGAGAAACACTTTTCTGGTTTTGGTTGAGGCTTGTTTTTAATGTACATGTACAGTGCCCAATTTGGCATTTGGCAGACTGCTTGATAATGCACAACACATACAGTGAATATAAAGACAACAATGTTACACTGAACTCAAACTTTCCCATACCAAAAAAAAAAAAATTAGTAGCAATAAACTTAGTTACTTACCTACTGATCAGTCTTTCACTGAAGACTGAAATGGTTCTTAATCTCTGAATGCATGTTTTAGCTGCTCTTGCTGACTCCCACTGTTTCCTCCCCTCAAATATCATCAGGGATGTGACCTGTTTTAATTTTTCTTTTGGTCAATGTGCTCTCAGTGGCTGGAGGAATTTTAAAAGGCCAAAGTGGGATGTTGGAGCAATTGAAATAACCTGATACCCTACTTTGGGACGTTTTGGAATTCAAGGGACTTTTGTTCCAAGCTCAGAACACTGAAACTAGCTGAGCTTGGAATATCTTGCACAGCCCTAGTTTATGTCATGTTTATACAAGGCAAGCTAGTAGACTCATTCTGGCAAATGGATTGTGCTCTGATGAACGTTGGGTTATGCTAGAGGTAAACCACAATATTCATTTTTCTTTCTTAAAGCAAATCATGAAAATAAACAGTACAGTGTGTGTGGGGGGAACCATGCACAAATAGAGGGAGGATATCTCAGCCTTCCTTATTTACTTATTTACTTATTTATTAAATTTGTCCCCGCCCATCTCCCCCCAGTGGGGGACTCTGGGCAGCTCACAACTCATTAAAAATAATAAATAAATATACAATTAAAAGCCTAAATACACAGTTACAAAAGATGAAGGAAAAAGTCCAGGAGGCCGGTGGTTCAGGGCAGCAATGCCAGGCCTCTAAGGGGCTAGCCAATTTTCCTCCCTTGTCCTAGTTTTCTGCTTTTTAAACTGATACATAACATCTTTATGTATAAGATTGTGATATGTTTGTGGTTATGAAACTTCCTGTGATTGAAAATGTAGGTGATTAAGCATTTTATAGCTTGAACTTTGTATACATGGAACTTATACAATATATAAATATATATTGAATTGAACTCATGGACATAGCATTAATGTTGTATATATTCCCTAACACTCTCCATTCTTTAGTTACTTGTTTTAGAAGAGCAGTGCTGCCAATTATAATCATTGCTCGTCTTGAATAAAGCAGTATTGGCAGAGAGTAATTCTTTATTCAGACATGAAATCAGAAATAATTTCTAAACGATAAGTGGATTTATAACAAAAATCTAACAATATACAGTTGCAAGAAAAAGTATGTGAACCTTTTGGAATTTCAAGGTGTTCTGCATTAATTTGTCATAAAATGTGATCTGACCGTCATCTAAGTCAAGAGTATTGACAAATATAATGTGCCTAAAATAATAACACAAAAACAATTCTGATCCTTCAGGTCTTTATTGAGAACAGCCATAAAACCTCATAGTGCTAGTGGAAAAAGTATGTGAACCCTTGAGTTAACCTCAAAAAAGCTAATTGGAGTCAGGTGTTAGCATACCTGGAGTCTTGTTAAGGCTCGGAGGTGTGGACTAGAGCTACGTTGACTGATAAAAACCACTCAAACTTTTTGAGTTTGCTCCGCACAAGAAGAATATGCTTATGTGAGCCATTCCTCACTAAAAAGAGCTTTCAGAGGATCTACAATCAAGAATTGTTGATTTACATAAAGCTGGAAAGGGTTACAAAGTGATTTGAAGGACCTTAGAAATTCACCAGTCTACAGTTAGGCAAACGATCTACAAATGGAAACACTTTGGGACTGTGGCTACTCTACCAAGAAGTGGACACCCAGTCAAAATGACCCCAAGAGCACAACGAAGATTCATCAATGAGGTAAAGAATCAACCCCGAGTGACAGCCAAAGATTTGAAGGCATCATTGGACCCGGCTAACATCTGTGTTCATGAGTCTACAGTATGTAAAACATTGAACAAGCAGGGTGTCTATGGCAGGACACCACGAAGGAAGCCGCTGCTTACTACAAAGAACATTGCTGCATGCCTGAAGTTTGCGAAAGAGCACATTGACACTCCACAGCGGTATTGGCAAAATGTTTTGTGGACTGATGAAACAAAGATTGAACTATTTGGAAAGAACACGCAGCACTATATCTGGCATAAAAAGGGCACTGCATATCATCATGAAAACATCATCCCAACCGTAAAGTATGGTGGAGGAAACATCATGATTTGGGCCTGCTTTGCTGCATCAGGGCCTGGCCAGCTTGCAGTCATTGAGGGGAAGGCGAATTCCCAAGTGTATCAAAAAATTCTTCAGGATAATGTGAGAATGTCTGTACGTCAGCTGAAACTCTGTAGAAGTTGGGTGATGCAACAGGACAATGATCCAAAACACTGGAGCAAGTCCACAACAGAATGGCTTCAGAAAAACAAAATCCGCCTTTTGGAGTGGCCAAGTCAGAGCCCAGACCTCAACCCAATAGAGATGCTATGGAACGACTTGAAGAGAGCCATACACATGAGATGTCCAAAGAATATGACAGAGCTAAAGCAGTTCTGCCAGGAAGAATGGGCTAAAATCCCTCCTGAATGATGTGCAGGTCTGATCCACAGCTACAGGAAGCGCCTGGTTGAGGTTATTGCTGCCAAGGGGGTGTCAACCAGTTATTGGTTCCAAGGGTTTACTTACTTTTTCCACTAGCACTATGAGGTTTTTATGGCTGTTCTCAATAAAGACCTGAAGGATCAGAATTGTTTTTGTGTTATTATTTTAGGCATATTATATTTGTCAATACTCTTGACCTAGATGATGGTCAGATCACATTTTATGACAAATTAATGCAGAACACCATGAAATTCCAAAAGGTTCACATACTTTTTCTTGCAACTGTATATCTGATGATGAATGAATCCTCAGTCAAAAAGAATAAAAGAATTACTTCAAGATTAGTAATCCATCTTTTTGTCAAAGTTGTATGAATGGTATAATGACACCATATATTTGAACCAAGATTAGATTATGCTATCAGGCAGCTCTGTGGAATAGATTTCTCTTTATGTCATGCCTGTTTCTTTCTAGGTTACTTTTTATTGACTGTGACATAAAAATGAGTCACTGCTGAGTAGTATATTATGTCTAAACAACTTGAATGTATAATAGCTGCTAAAATGACTCAGCTTTGTCTGGAGAAGGATCTCACTTTATAGTGAATGGCTGTAATTTATTAATACATTTATTGAAGGTAATTTTAAAAGGTAGGATGGCACAATAATTCCTGTTTAGAAAATCATGTTTACGTTAGATTGGGTTTTGCTGATTTATATGTGCATGTAATAAAAGAAGGGAGGAAATGCTAGAAGCAATAATGATCTCTTAAACCAAAATCTTGGTAGTGGTTGAATATTTTATAAGAGCTAACTGAAAGTCACAAACTGTACTAGAATCCTTTAAAACTACCTCTTCTATATGTTAATCTCTCTCTGAACTATCTGCTTTAACTGGAGTCCCTCCTTTAAAACAATCAACTTGCCATAATACATAAAAGAACAATAGATATTCTCCAAAGAATATTATATTTAGTAATACAGGGCAATACAGGGATCCCTTGTAAAGCAGAAAGCATAAGTACATAAAATTGTAGTAGCCCTTAATTAGTAATGCAGGAGGTATATTAGAAGTAGGCCTGAGTTCAGTATCAGCTAAATAGAGTAGTGTTACAGAGTAGTTGAAAGTCATGTCTCCCCTTATTGATTGATTGACTGATTATGTGCCATCCACTTGGTGTCGACTCTTAGTAGTCACATAGATAAACCTTCTCCAGGATGATCTGTCCCTAGCCTGGTCCTTCAGATTTCCAACAATGCACTCTTGGCTGCTGTAATCAGATCCTACCTTGCTGCTGATTGTCCTCTTCTTCCTCTTTCCTTCCACCTTTCATAGTGCTATAAACTTTTTAAGAGAGCTAGGTGTTCAGTTAATGTATCCAAAATAAGATAATTTGAGCCGGGTTATTTGGGCCTAGAGTGAGAATTCTGGATTGATTTGTTGTATGATCCATTTGCTAATTTTCTTGGCTATCCATGGTATTATCAGGAGCTTCTCCAGTACCAAAATTTAAAAGTATCAGTACTGTTCTGCTTCTTCAGAGTCCAACTTTCACTTCCAAAGAGTGTCACAGGAAAAACTACTGCCTGCACAATTCTGATCTTTGTAGATATAGCTACAAAGGTATCTGAATCTCTTTTCCAAGACCTTCATTGCTCCTTGTCAAGATCTAGCATGTTACTTGACTGCTGGTCCTTTACTGTTGATAATTGATCCTAAAAGGCAGAAGCATCCATCCCTTCAATATCTTCATTGTCAATTCTAAGGCTGGTTGCTATACCTGTTGCCATTGGTTTGGTCTTCTTTATGCTTTACCTTAGCCTCTTTTTTCACTGTGCTCCTTGACTTTCATAACTAGAGCTTGCTGTTCATTTTCAGCTATCAAACTATAAAATCAACATAGCGCATGTTATTGATCTTTTGTCCTCCAATTCTAAACCCACACTCATCTTCTTCCAATCCAGCCTCCCATAATATATATTCAGCATATTGGTTGAATAAATGAGAGAGTATACAGCTTTGTCTCATTTCTTTGCCAATCTGGTCTGTTCCATCTTGATGTGGCTTCCTATTCTGTATATAGGTTTCTGATGAAGTCAATTAGGTGTTCTGGGATTCCCATTTTCCTAAGGCCATTCCACAGTTTGATATGGTCAACACAACTGAAAGTCTTTGTGTAATCAATTAAGCACATAGTGACTTCTTTTTGCTTATTTATCCAGCATTTATCATACATGATCAATAGTATCTGTTGTTCATCAGCGTAAACCAGCTTGAACATCTGGCCATCTCCCTCTCCATGTAGGACTGTAATATACATCAGCCTTGTTATTTGGCTAGCGTATGATATTAAGGATATTGTATGATACTTTGCACACTCTGTTAAGTCTGCCTTTCCCCATATTTCTACTTTAAGTGATAGAAAGCTAATCTTCCAGTTTCCTACAGAAGAACCAGGGCCTTCTATAGTGGGATATCTCCCTTCCACTTATTTGAGTTGGAAAAACGTTCTGATGTAGCTTTCTGTGAAAAGAGATTGTTCCATTATGCTTCGGAGAGTGTGTAAACTTGCTGGGACTACCAGTTGCACAAAACCAGGATTGCTTCATTAACATTTTTAAATTTTATCTTTTAATTTATCTTTGTTTTGTTTTAGTTTAGGAACTCAAAAAGATTCCATGGCAGCAGACCCACAGATGGCAACTTGCTCCAACAGCTAGGGCTGTGCCAGAGGATGTACCATCTTCTCACTTCACTGTCATGTTCCCCATGAGGGAATGTGACTATCAGCAGTGCTGAGACACTAATCATGAGCTCTGTGCTGCTTGCAGCTGCTGGTGGGCTCATTTCAGAGAGGTAGACAGCCTAGGCATTAAAGGGAACAGAGGCTAGCAGAGTCAGAGGCTTGAATATCCTCCAGCACCTTTCATTGAGGGATTGGCAGAGCTGGACCTACTGAATTGGCTAACTGATCCTTCTGAAAGTTTCTCCACATAGCACCAGAGACTCTCAGGGGCAGCCTTGTGACCTTGCTGTATCAGGCCCATATCACCTCATAAGGGAAGCAAAAGGGCAGCACCATTTTGGGGTTGTGCATTCTGAGTGGACTATGTGGGAGACTGTATTTTTCCAGGTTTTCTTGTTTTGGGATATGAACAGGTGGTGAGAGGTATAGAAAGCCTAATTCCTTTTGCTGCCCTTTTATGTTGACCTTTCTCACCTTTCATAGCTGGATATAAGTATGAAAAGGAAGCTTTAGTTCAGCATGAGAGCAACTCATTCTGTGATGTGTAATACAGCTTGATTTTTCATGAAGTGATCGGATGGCTTCTTTTAAAAGTGCTGACACATTTTATACTAGTCTTCTTCGACTTTGTGCTCTCCAAATGAGACTTATCAGAGTTGAAAAGAAACATACTTATGGGCAGCTGTTTGGCAAATATTCATATTTTGGGCTCCCTTACTTTACATTCATTGGTACATATTTTATTTGTGGTTAGCATGGCAACATGACAGCACTTTTAAGCCCATTCTCACAGTGGCTGTTAGGATTAGAACATTCATTGAAAAGGTGGAACAAACTCTACACTTGTGTGATATTGACCTTCCTGATTGTGAATATAGTGAAGGATAAATGGGAAACAATGCCCCCCCCCTTTTGTTTTCTTAAATAGGCACCCTTAAATCAATTCTAAGACAAGGATGTTTTCCACTGCCTGAGTGCTCTGCTGACAGTTATCTGACTGAGATATACAACGTTGTGAGAGGAATGGAATGCGATCTCAGCTATGAAATGGGCAAAGTCTTGGACAGAAAGCAAAAAAGATGGGAAAATGCATCAGCTGCTAATAGGCACTGGATGGTTGTCTAAGCTAATGGTTAACTTTTAGCTAAAAATACGGATCCTAAAAGGTTTAAAAAAAATGCTTTATTTGTAATGCTTTCTAAAATGTTAAATATCTAACTATTTTGTATATTTTGCTTATAGGCTCATAAATCAGTGAACTTCGTTTCAACTCTCCTTCAGATCACTATGTCAGAGCAACTGGATTTACCAGTGAGACAGGCAGGCAAGTACCGGTTCATCACTTTTTATAGTATAAATATATAGCACTATTAATAAGTGGCTATGAGTAGCAAAATGATTTAATGGAAAGTAGATTTTAATGTGGGGTAATACTATATAAACAGGAACAGGATAGTCTCTGAAATCTGGGTCGGGAAAATAGTCCTTGTGCTTAAAATAGTTTTCTAGAGTGGACATGATTACTTTCGCACAAAAGCATTCCTCAGAATTTATAAGTACATGACAACTTGTGTATTTATAGTTAGGTTAAGAGTTCATCTCATCCTTCTTTGCAATTCCACATTTTGAAAAAGACATAAAAGTGTTTATTGATAAAAAAGATGGTTTCGGAAATAACGGTAAACTTTTCAAGCTATTATCTCTGAGAAACATACATTACTAATCTCACTAGTTGAATATCACTAACACTGAACATAATCAGGTATCCAGTCAAGCAATGCACGTCTTATTCATTTAGATATAAATATTGTCAGCTGATGTGTTTAAGGGAAATACTACATTGTGATTCCTTTGAGAAGTAAGCTGAACTAAAGTAATTTTCACAAAGACTGGTGTTATGGCTGCAGTCAATATTGTGTGCAATATTTTTGCATATATTGGAAGAGTGAATTCTGGACATTTATTGTAATTAAATTATTCTTACTAAAACCTTGCTTTGAATTTATGAATTAGATATCTTGAAATATATAACATGTTTTGCATATTTTCTCTTATCAAGAAGTTTTGGCATCTCAGTCCCCTTCAGCTTAATTCCAGTCCCCAAAAGTTGATATTAGTTGTACTGATAGGTTCCATACATACCTGGGTAGGTATCCCAGTCATAAAGCTTAAGATATTCTTTCTATACAAGCATGACAGTTTAATAATAAAATAATGTGTGTGCCCTTGGGATTTGTGATCAGACGCTCTCATTATATCCCATTTAAGTTTCATGTTCTTGCTTGTATATCGGTTATGAGCTAATTATTGTGTGTATTAGATTACTACAGATACATCATAATACAGTTTTAGGGCATTTTAATATTGTTATCTGACAGGTGTTATCTACTTGAAGAATATGATAACCCAGTATTGGCCTGACCGGGGAATTACTCCAGGGGATAATCCACCTTACTCAATACCAGAAGAAGATAGACATTGTATTCGAGAGAATATTGTAGAAGCCATTATTCATTCTCCTGAACTGATCAGGTACATTTAGAGTTATGGTCAGAAAGTATGTTTGTTCCAAATTCATTCTTAACTGGATTATTTTCAGTTTTACTAGGAAGTATAATACTGATACTATTCTCTTAAATTTATGTTGGGGTAGGGAAATATATGAGCATTACACAGTGTAATTTTTATGAGACAGAAGGGATGAGGTTACCTTTGTTTCCCTGAAGAAATACATTTAAGCCAACTTCTTTGTTTCTCAAATCCTCACACTATATTTAGTTCTACTTCAAGACATTAACCTATTAATGTGTAGAAACTCCAAATAGCAGTATTATTTGTAAAATGTCTTATCTGTTCCAGAGTACAGCTTACTACTTGCATTCATCACATTATCAAGCATGATTATCCCACTCGTTGGACTGCTGTTGTAGAGAAAATTGGATTTTATCTCCAGTCTGATAATAGTGCCTGTTGGCTTGGAATCCTCCTCTGTCTTTATCAACTTGTGAAGAACTATGAGTAAGTTCTTATGTGTTGTGTGGATATATGGTGTGCTTTACTTGTAATTCACATTGCTATTTTTTATACAGTAGAGTTGTATGATAGAATCTGAATAAAATATGAAATGGAATCTAAGATTGGTTTTGAAGGACCGTCTGTTTTCCTATTGAGGCACAAGAGAAAGGACTTTTTCATAACGAATGTCTTTCCACAGTATTAGACATAAACGTGCAATACAAGTAGTCCTCGCTCAGCGACTACTCGTTCAATGACTGAAGTTATGACAGTACTGAATGAGGGGGACTTACGACTGGTCCTTGAAGTTGCGGCCGTCACAGCATCCCTGTAGTCGTGTATTTGCGATTCAGGTGCTTGGCAACTGGCTCGCAATTATGATGGTTGCAGCGTCCCATGGTCACATGATTGCCATTTAAGACCTTCCCTGCTGGCTTCCCACAAGCAAAGTCAATGGGGAAGCTGGCAGGAGGTCACAAGTTGCTCCCGCTCCTGCTGCTTTTTCTCCCAAGGAGCCCCTGCGTGGCATGAGGATCTGGTATTCTGTGGTGCTTGCCTGCCTGTACTCTGTGGTGTGCTCCCACAACACCTATCTGCCTACCTTACTCTGTAGCATTCACCCACAGCAGCCGCCCACCTTCCCATGGCTTTCGCCCACCAGCCTGCTTGCCTGGGATGCGGTTTCAGCAGCATAGGCAAGCACTTCTGCGTTCCCACCTCTTCTCATGAGGCAGTCATGTGAGGTCCTCACTTAACAACCTGCACAGTCCTCGCTTAACGACAGCAGTGGAGACTGCTGAAATCGCTGATGTGGTCACGTGATGTCACGCTTAGTGACAAAAATTCTGGTCCCAATTGCCATCATAACCGGAGGACTACCTGTATATGAACTGCAAAAGTTCAGCAAATTACTAGGTGGCAACAGAGAGATATGTTTGTTTGTATCTCTTTGCTCCTACCTACTGGTAATCTGGATTTTTAGAGCCTAGATTGGATATGCCTACGAAAATATATATATGCTTGCAGATAATACTGAAATGCTACACCAGTGTTTCTCATACCTTAAGACACCTCTAAATTGAGAGAAGTGAAATTGTTTTGTGGGAGATTAACTTAGGGTATCCATTTCACCCTTAAATTTACACCCAGAAGCAATGCAAAAATTGACCCAAATGTGTGGCTGTGCTTACACTGGGGGCTGCAAAAGGGGCATTGGGCAAACTGCATGGTTGTAGCCCATGTAGTTTTCTTCTTTCTTATTCTTCTCCTTCCTGCATTTAAAAAAGAAGGACATGCAGCAAGAACATATTTATTTATGAATGAATAAATGAATGGATGACATAATTATATGTATCCAGAGAAATCAACAAGGTAGAGGTTTATATGTTTCTGAAGCAGTACTTTCTTTGGAAATAGAGTGAAACCTCTTCATTTTTAATCAGTGCCAGATCTACTATTCATTTTCTAAAATCAGCTCTTAACTATCTTTCAAAGATACAAAAAACCAGAAGAGAGGACTCCATTAATAGCAGCAATGCAACACTTCTTGCCTGTTCTGAAAGATCGTTTCATCCAGCTCCTTTCTGATCCATCTGATCAGTCTGTCCTTATCCAAAAACAGATCTTCAAAATATTTTATGCCCTGGTTCAGGTTTGTCCTTTTACAGTTAAATTGTTTTAATCATTACATACTGTTTGTAATAGTTTTGTATCAGTTCTTAACTAAGAGGTTAATTTAACAAATTAGATGCAGAGTTGATTTTCTGAAGTTGTTTGTATCTTTGCTTAATTTATAATCATTGCTTGTTTTTGCTTTGCTCATTATTTTTTCTCAACAGTATACATTACCCTTGGAGTTGATCAATCAGCAAAACCTAGCAGAATGGATAGAAATTTTGAAGACAGTTGTTGACCGAGATGTACCAGCTGTAAGTGCTTATTTTATACAACTTGGTTTATGTATGAAATTGTATGTGAACTGGTTGTATGACTGAGTATATAAAGAAATATATACATGACTATTATTTTTTATCTATGGATGATGCAAGCTATGTGGAGAATGGGAATGGGATTCTAATTATGTTTGTAGATTCTCTTGCTTTCCTATAAGCATGTCCCTTGGACAATAGACCTCATATGAAAATATAAAAGTAGAAGTTGCGGGCCTCTTTGTTCTTTCTCTTTATTTCTTGCCATTCTAAATTTGCTGTTGAGTAAGAATGTAAACATATTTTGTGATAACATAATTGCAGGTCCCAGTCAGGGATGGGTATCCTGTGGCCCCTGACATCCCTTTTCTCAACCACAAGGCTCCCTCCAATGGTTGAAAACTGACAATTTTTCCCACATTTTTGAGATGGGAAACATAAATTGTAACTTTAATATGATCCTAATAATGCTTTTTTTAAAGAAGCCCCAATCTACACCTACAGAACACACAAAAATGAATCTTTATTTTATAGAGATGCAAAACAAGATCTGCTGATTTTACACCATTTCTCTGTTTGCTGTAGCTAACATTCCTCTCCAAAATTTTAAATATGGTCCTTGTCCATCAAAAGATGGTCCTCCCCAGTTTAATTAGTCTTTAAAGTAAAAGCGTAATATTACATTACAAATTAATACTATAAATCTTACCCTGGCTTCAAAAGGAAACTCTTCAAGTTGATGAAGATGATAGGCCTGAATTACCATGGTGGAAATGTAAGAAGTGGGCACTGCATATCTTAGCCAGACTTTTTGAAAGGTAATATCTTTTCTCAAGGTTAATTTCTAAGTGTTTTAAATGTTATTTTGTGCATAACATATTACAGTGTTATTTTGGATTTTTTTTTACTAATATTGCAATAGGTATGGAAGCCCTGGTAATGTTTCCAAGGAATACAACGAATTTGCTGAAGTTTTTTTAAAGGCATTTGCTGTTGGTATACAGCAGGTAGGAATTTTTTCTTTAAAACTTGAGTTTGATTGAGAATTAATTGAGCCTTACTGTCTTTTTTTGTTTATTCAAAAATTAAAAATCATCTGAACTTAAGTAGAAGACATTTGAAATAAAAGCAGTGGTCTCCCTTTCTCTCTTTTTGCCAATTAGAATCTATAACTTCCTAGAAAACACAATTTGTTCTTTAGTTGAGAAAATTAAAGTCTTAGTTGATAAAATATGCATTTTAATGTTGATGTGTATAATGAGCCAAATTCAAGTTCCTTGAAGCCAAATTCCTAGCATTCCAAGCAATTATACCTTTCATATACTCTGCCATGGTTGCCTTCTCTGCAGGTATCACCTCCGCTAAATAAAGCACTGCTTCGTACCAAATAAGACTGTTCACTTGCATACATACGTACATACATCATTCTGTCTCATTTTGGGATAAGCAGTATTACAAAAAGCACAGAAAAGAGTAAGAAATAGTAAACCAAAGAATTTAATAAAGACATGAAATGAGAAAAATAGAAGAAAACATAGCTGAAATGTATTCACACCAATACTATTCATTATACTTTTCTCCATACCTTTTTATAAACTATTCTGGTTTCTACCATATCCATATAGTTTTCCTGTGTTCTTTAAGCATCTCATCTCTCTCTTTTTCAGGATCTCATCAGCTCCATCCAGCCATGACTTTTTTGGTCTTCTCCCTCTTAATACATTTACTCTTCTTTGTATATGCGTTTTACAATTTGATCCTCATTCATTCTCTCAATATGATTAAACCATCTCAACGTATTTCTTTCATATCTGTCATTTACTTTGTATTCAGTCACATTCATCCAGCACCTATTTATTCTTGACCCTGACTATTCTTGTTTTACCACATATATTTTTTAAGTCACCCATTCCTACTTCATTTAACTTTTATGTTTCTCCTGACATATCTAATGTCCACTTACATACCATATAAGTGGGCAAGAGAATGCTATTACACATAGATTCCTGCCTACCTGCCACTTTACAACTTTCATTCTTTGCCACAGATTACATACTACACACTTTTCTAACCAGAATTTTCCTGTCTTATAATTTCTCCATCCCTTTTCCCATCTTTAATAAATGGCAAGGTACATAAATTTATCTACATGCTTTTATTTGTCATAATTTATACATAACTTGCAATTGTTCACTCCATTTCCTCTTTAATCATAAGTACCTCAGTCTGTGATACATTGATTTTCAGTTCCATATCTCTCACTGCAAATCATGTGGGTACTCAGCCAACAACATGGGATCATCTGCATGCAAATGTACATAGACATTCTTGTTTCCAACCAACACACTACTAATGTCAGCAAAAGCATTCTTTAGTTAAATGACTAAGGGGATATTGTTACGATTATTCTTGTTTTATTGCTGACTTTTGTATTTGTGAGGTAATTTAATGTATTTATTATGTAGTTTCTTAGTTGTATGCTTAGAATCCATGTATTCAGGTGGTTCAGAAATTTCATAAATAATATATTCATAGTCTCTACTCAGTGCTGAGCCCTTTTGGAACATTCCATTTATTCTCATTCATGCTTTACTTCCAACTTACCATATTTGGCAATCAACCTTCAATTCCTTACTCACACAAAACATTCCATAATTCAAGCATATTCAAAATCATATGTTTTCTCTAAATCAGCTTGCATAAGTAAACTTTCTCACATTCATATATCCTGTTTAGGATTATGTAGGTATTGAATAGTTCTCCTGGTTTCAGACAAGAGTCTTTCCCAGCCAAATCTGGAGCTACTAAAGTTGGATCCTGGCATCTTTTGCACACAAAGTCATTATCAAAGGGAATAAAAAATGTCCAGAGTCCTTACAAACAAAGGACATCTGTGCATTTATTAATTACAATATGTATGGTGGATTTTCTGATTGTTGTGAGTTTAAATAAACTAATTCCTATGCTACTAGGGAATTTCCACAAAGGAGGAGTTAGTGCTGCAGTTCTGTATTAGCTGTGTGGAAAGCTGCTATCTAACAGATTTTGGAAAATAGCTTAAATCTTTAGAAACAACTAATCAATCCATTTTCTTAGGTTTTGCTGAAAGTGTTGTATCAGTATAAAGAAAAGCAGTATATGGCTCCTAGAGTTCTACAGCAGACTTTGAACTATATCAATCAAGGGGTATCACATGCAGTTACCTGGAAAAATCTGAAACCCCATATTCAAGTAAGTTGTTTTTTGTGTTCTTTTGGAGTGAAGTCTGTATGGCTGAATGATAAGTTTTGAAAAGTTTTTCTGAAGCTCTGGTGTAGCAGAATTTGGGTGGAGCTAATTGTGTTGATGAGTTTTAAGTTTGGTAACATTGAGATAACTTTGGGATTTTTTAAAATACATAATTCTATTTATGTGGCTTTTTCTGGACTGTATGCTTTAATATTATATTAATCACGCATAAATTAACTTTGCATAGAGTTAAATTAAGCTTCTCTGGAAAGTAATCAGTTACTTTATGGGAATTGTGTAAATTATTGCCCATGAAATTAATGTTCAGGGGTGGTAGCACCTAACAGACCATAACTGATGTTGGAAGCTAGGAAGCAGAGTTAACTCTGGTTAGTACTTCAGTGGGGGATCACCTCAGAATTCCTGGCCTGTTGACTTGATTGGGAAGACAAAAAACATCCAGGGACAAAGGAGTGGCAAACCTATTATGTAAATCCTTCAAGAAAACTGATGGATGCAGTCAGCAAGAGTCAAGCTTGAGTCAAAGTTCTGTTTAATTTTACTATTCAGTTCTATAAAGAGATATGCAACAGTATCAAATTTGGTTTAAGTGGCATTTTTATTAATTTGATTTTATTATTGACATTTCTAAATTGGTTTGATATTGGAAGCTTCTCTCTCCCCCTTTTTAAAAAAAATGTTTAGAGCAGCCTATAAAAACAAATATTTCTTATTTGCAGGGAATTATCCAAGATGTTATCTTCCCATTGATGTGCTATACAGATGCTGATGAAGAGCTGTGGCAGGAAGATCCTTATGAATACATACGTATGAAGTTTGGTAAGTAATTCAGAACTGACTATATTTGCAGAGAGCTTTCTCAGCTCAACTGTGATAGGTTCACAAATCACAATACCTTTTAGTATGGCTTGTTTGGTTTTTTGATATTTATTGGTATGATGAATACATTCAATCATTGTGGTTTCTAAACCATGGTTATGACTCATTAGTTCAAGATTGTGGTTTTTAAACCATGATTTATATTATATGGTGGTGTACTTAGCAAACATTTTATCCCAGTTTTACCAGTTAGGGCTTAGCATAATACATGAAATAGATCAACATCACGATAAAAAGAAAATGTCAGCTATGTTAGAGAAATATTTTAAAGCCTATATATAGATTTACCAGAACTAGTTGTGGCATCTTATATGAGGCATGCACGATGTAACAGGACAAGTACTGTATGACCTTCGTTTCATTAAATAAGGTTCCATTCCTATACAAGCTTCAGTTGGTAACAGTTCACTCTCTGTCCAGAGCCAATAGTGACTCCTCTTCCATGGCTCTTTGAGAAGCTTCTTGTATGGAACACTTATGCTATACACACAAAGGTATTTTGTGCCAGACTCTGTCCATCTTGCTTTACATTGACTAGCAATTGCTCTCCAGGGTCCTTTCCACCATCTGATCATTTTGGGTGGAGATGCCAGGCATTGAACCTGGGATCTTCTGCATACAAAGAATAAATGGCCCCTCTCTAATGCTTCGCTCATCTGCTACAATTACTGAATCCTTGAACTTAAACTCTCCAAAGTATAACATCAGTGACCCAGTTATATATAAGAGAATCCCACTGTACTCAGTGGAGTTTACTGCATGGAATTCTACATAGGACAGAAGCCCTAGGTTTATAAAACGCTTCAGGGTCAGTTTTGTATTTTTTTTTTCCAGCTCAGGTCTATTCTGTGCATTTACTGACTTTTGGAATTTTCTAAAATGATGTTGACTTGCCAGAGAACAGAATAATTTATGTGGCTTTCTCAGGATGACCCAGGAAGAGGGTTTAAAAAAAAACAAAAACTTTTTCATAAATCTCTGAAATTTCAGTTAGCATGGAATAATATAATATGTCTTGGTAGATCTTAATAAATATATTTTAGATGACTTTGTTGTTGAAATAATATTAATATGATGTATGTTGATTATTACAATTTCTAAAATCATAAACATGTTACCCATTTTGCAGCTTTGAGAGATTTATATTCATAAATTCCCCATAAATTTGTGTTAAAAATCCTTTATGGAAGTTCAGAATGGGAATTTCTAGTGGTTGGCTTGGACAGAATACTTTGTCTGAATTCACTTTTGGTTTGCATTAATTCCTGTATGTATCAAAAGGCAAATAATGTAGATTGTTATCTTTTAATAGATGTGTTTGAAGACTTCATTTCTCCCACAACCGCTGCACAAACATTGTTGTTTACAGCATGTGGTAAAAGGAAAGAGGTATGTTCCATAAAGATTACTTTAAATCCAAATAAGTAGTTCTTTTTTATCTCCTATGTAGACCATTGGATATTTTACTTGGAAAGCTGCTGGTAGATGGTTTTGAAGAGGTATCTCTTGGGAGCATTATGGACTTTTCCAAGTAACACACTCAGCTACTTTCCATAGAAACAGTGTGTGACAAGCAAAGTTTCTAGTCTGCATGCTTGCCTTACATTCATTAGTTTACTGTCAGAATATGGCACAGTAGTGAAAGATTTCACTTTCGCTGATTGCCTTTCGCCATCTCCCTATCACTGAAGTCCCAGTTGATTCATGTCAGATGCAGTGGTCTGTTGTGACCCTGGCATTTATGTTACGATGTCAGGTTCTGGTTCCAGACATGATGGGGTTAGATCTACAGTATTTCTATAGTTTTGAAAAAAATCAGAATGTGTCTAAAGATTTTAGGTTTTTCTAGTTAATAAATAGCTCCTACAATCAATATTGTATCTTTTCACTTTAACTGAATCTCCCAAAGATAGTTCTAATGTTATTGAATGTAAAATTTTGGTGACTTTATTATATCTAAGCAATTTGCATACATAGTATTTAGAAAAATTAAACATAGACAGATAATATCCTAGGTTTTAGGAGTTATTCAGTTTAGAATATTGGCTGACCCTTTTGATTAATTGAAATAGTTTAATGAAATGTATCTGGGTATTTATTTAACCCTCATACTAGGTCCTGCAAAAAACAATGGGCTTTTGTTACCAGATCCTCACAGAGCCAAATGCAGATCCTCGTAAAAAAGATGGAGCATTGCATATGATTGGTTCTTTGGCTGAAATACTTCTGAAAGTAAGTGGAATTTTTGTTGATCCTTTAAATGTCTTAACACTTGTCTGCCTTGTTTTCACTGTATAATAGCAACTTTGTAAGTACTGTCTTGACAGATAGATAGCTGCATCTAATTCTATATCAACATTTATTTTTTACTAGTTATTTGTTAATATATTTGCATGTCAGGTCCCTTGAATTATTATGTATTTATGGGTGGGAGCTCTTTGCTACTTCATCTAAGCTGTATGGGTTTTCCTATTTTAAGATGTTAGAGGTCAAAATTGTATAGGCCATGTTCAAGGGAAATCCACCATTACCTAGCCAGACAGAATCTCCTACATGGCATTCAATATAACTAATGAATGGATGATGATTGGATGTTACTCCATACTGAACTTCTTGGCATATAGAGGTAATTCAGTGGATAAGCGGAGTATATGGTTTTGTACTACACACTGACAAGAAGCTTGTTATAAGCAAGAGGTTTATATTATTTTTCCTTTCTCCAAAGCCCAGCATGAAAGAAGCCACATCCAGTACTATCCTCTCTCCTTCCCAAATTTTCTGCTTCTTGTAGAGAATTTGGAGAAGAGGTTCTTTATTCACTTTACACAGAGCAGAGCATATAGTGATAATGGGAGACAGGTAGATACTGCAACTTAGGTATTCCAGTGTTCCAAAACCCAGTACAATAACAGAACAACCAAACCCCCACCTCTAAGTTGATACGAAGAAGGAAGGATTGATAACAGCTACACTAACTTCAGGCTGCTTAGCCATTATACTGTAAAATATATCCAACACTTAATACTAAGAAGTTTGTCTTCCTGAAAATGGTAGGAGAAGGCTTGTACCTAACTAAGCAGCTGTATTTCTCCAACATAACCACATGATGAATGGGGTCATATTTTCTAATTCAAAAGAGTTAATCATATGAAATGGACCTTGTAAAATACACATAAACTAATGGTGCTAGTGTGCTAAATGCACTATATTATCTGGTCTGAATTTGTATCCTTTGTGTATTTACTATTATTCTATATCTTATAGAATAAATTAGCATTATAGCTCTTAAATTGAATCAGTTAGTTTTGGCTTTCAACTAATTTCAGACATAGTAACCAATTTCTGCTTGAAACTGGGAAAACAACTCTTGCATGATTAGATTTAGGTACTATATAATACATGAATTATTTCAACTGTCTTCGCTGTATTTTGATAATTCAGGTAAAGCTTTTGTATCTGGGATTTACTGTTTTTGCCAGAGTTAGTTTATTAACTTTATCTAAGCAACTATTTAGCCTAGCTAGCAATGTTAATAGGATAGAGAAATTGAAATAATAACTTTCTGAGAAATGAGTTATATATATAAAACAAAAAGACTGATCTACTTCTTGGGGAAATGTTTCAACAGAAAAAGATATACAAAGATCAGATGGAGTACATGTTGCAGAATCATGTGTTTCCTCTGTTCAGTAGTGAACTGGGCTACATGAGAGCAAGGGTAAGTGCAAAGCTGGATCCAGCCTTCTGGGAGTTGTAGAATGTAAAGGAACACAAACTTCACCTACTCTTTTTACAAAAGGTACAATGCAAAGTGATAGGAAATAGATGATTGTGGTGAGTGTTTTGATAATGTATTTGTTACATGCATTTGTATCCTGTCTCATTCAGGGATCATATATATCATAAAATCATACCATAAAATACAGTGTACAACATCTTGCAAAAGCCCTAAGGCCAGATACAATCAAAGTATACAATACAACCATCTTACATTTATATATATCTATAAAACAAAACAATTAATATTATTTAATCTAATAATTAAAATAACAGTGCTAAAATATATCAAAGTAAGATACTATGTTGTGGAATTTTAAATCTAAATAATGGAGCGTATTGTACAGATGGTAGCACAAAACTGGGCAACTTGGGAGGATATTTCCGGGTCTTTGTCCAAAAGGAGTAGCATGGAAGTCATACTCCCTGCCAGGAAATCTCTTCAATATTGGGGGTATATCTGTCTAGAATCCTTATATAGGGAGCAATATAATAGCATATGGCTTAATGTTTCTATTGAGCCAAAACGTCTATCCATCTCCACATGGACTTAAGCGAAGGTGCATGGGAATGCCCTTAAAACATCCAAAAAGGACTGCTGAGGGCAATGCATCCATTCTAGCTAAGGTGAAATAGATGTTAAATAAGAAGCTGGAATAAACCCTTGTGGTAGAAACTGACAAATATTGGGGTGCAACACCTTACTTAAATTTGTTTGTAAATCTGTGTCCTAGATACGTTGTTTAAGGGCAGTTCTAGCATTATCAAATCCTAATAAGCACAGAATTTGCATAGAGAAGCCCAGCAATTGAATTCTATCTTAAGGCTTGTTTTTGCCATGATGATTTGAAATGATCCCTAAATACTAACGGGGCTAAACCTATAGGAGACAGTAGTAACTTTAGCCAGAAGGTAAGAAGAAGAAACCATGCTCTGGCATACAATGAAACTATACCTAATTCTACCCTTAGGAGGGCATTTTTAACACTTTTTGGTACCATCAAAATGGCTCTCATAAACTTATTTTGAATAGTTTCAATTTTATTGAGGTTTGCAAAGGAGCAAATCTGAGAGCCATAGAGGAGCTGAGGTATTGCTTTAGCTTGGAAGACCTTGCATGCTGCAGGGATATAATGGGCTCCTTTTGAGTGGTAGAATCTTATAATTGCTGATGAAGTGCGCTGTGCCACACTTGCTTGATAAAGGAAATGTGTATTCCAGAATAGAGAAGCATGGAATTGCACTCCAAGGTATTTATAGGTGCGCACCTGTTCAATTGGGGTTCCATAAGAAACTGATTTATTAAATGCCAGAGCCAAGTGGAATTCTTGAGCTTTGCTGCTAAGATTAAGTTATTCCAATTCTCTCTTATAGCCTGCCGTTTCTTGGTCTTCAGAAGATCTTTATAACTTTTTTTTTTTGAGTCTTAAGTAACTTTAGAGCAACTGAAGAATTTTCCTGGCGAAAGGAGATTATTGCATTTAAGAGAGCCTTTTTAGCTTTAATGCAGTTGTTATCATACCAAGATTTAGATCTTTTATGTGCATAAACGTACTTTGGTGTTGTACATCTTGTCAGGGGGGCCTGAATATTAACAATAATTGATTGATACAATGATATTACTTGTTCATATGAATCAGATGAACAAATTTGGGTATGTATCTGACAGATCGGCTCTGAGGTCAGAATTCCAGTCATAATTTTAGCTAAATCTTGAGACCATTTATTTTGTTCTTGTCCCTTCACTGTGATGTCAATGGGGCAGTGGGCCACTTCTAATGGTTCAAGGTTTGTTTTAGAATCAAAAAAGCAGATTAATGGAAAGTGGTCACTATCACGGCGAGTTCCAATAAAAAAATAAGATATATGACATATAGAGTTCCGGGAGATCATAATATAGTCCACCACACTGGCCCCGTTTGGGTGCCAGAATGTAAACTCCCCTTTGAGGTCACCCCTGACAGTGCTATTTAGTATAACTAAATCTCAACTATCCGCCAATTGAGCCAAACAAAATCCTGCAATATTACATTGTTGATCTTTAGATTAATATGCCAACCCCCTTCTCCAAAACAGTTGCCTTCAATTAAGTAGCGCTCTCTACCCTGAAAAAAGGAAAAGTGTTTTCTCTGAAAAAACAGCTTTCCAGAATGTAAATGTCTGTATGTGTGCCTGTGTGCTCCTAAGAACTGCTTACAGGTTCTGCCCACTGAACATTAAGTAGGGAATCTGTGACATGTTCTCCTGCCCAACATATAACATGGGCAGATTTATCTGGAGCAGATAGTCCTGCAGATAACAAGGTGATTGGCTTGCTCAGTTTTGGCGCTACAGGTAGTCCTCAGGTTACAAACCTAATTGGGACCAGAATTTCCATTACTAAGTGAAGCGGTTATTAAGTGAAACATGTGACTGCACCGCTTAGCAACAGCAGTCCCAGTTGCAGTCCTTAAGCTTGTACATGAGACATAATGCAGAAACGCAGAATGCAAATGCACCATACTGCTTATCACAGCCACTTTAACCCACTTTTTTTAAAAGTGGGGGGGTAGGGTCACATGACCAGCTTTATGATAACTTTGGCCAGTCACTCATTCTCAATTCAGCCTCATGGGGTTGTTCTGGGGATAAATGGAGATATTGCTTTGAGCTTTTGAAGAAAAGATGAGATATATATTTAACAAAATAAATAAATGAACAAACAAATAAATAAATAAAATATTGATTCTTAAGTTGCAGATGCTGTTTTCAACATAGCAGTAGTCTGCTTGTTCTGTGTCCAGGTGACCTGAAATTCAGAATAACCTTGTTTTCCTATTATAATTAATTTTAGGAGCTTAATAACATTTTTCTTCAACAAGGTTTGGTAAGCTGTATTTATACAGCAGATGTAAAAAAACGTTTTGATGTCATATGAAAGAAAAATAATTTTGTCTCCTGTAAGGATTGTAGAATAGGAATTTGAGTATCAAGCAAGTTAGTATATATGTTGCATACTGAATCTTTTAGCTACTGTAAAATCAGGTTAATAATGGAATGTTGTAAAAAGTGAGATAGTTCTTCATGCAGTTAATACTACCACAACATACATTGTTGAGTTTTTTCGTGATTTATCATAAAGCTGGTCATGTGACCCTACCCCCCACTTTTAAAAAAAGTGGGTTAAAGTGGCTGTGATAAGCAGTATGGTGCATTTGCATTCTGCGTTATGTCTCATGTACAATCTGCAGCCTAAGAACAGGTAGCAATTGTAGTACTGATCTTGACTGTCAAAAGACAAGTTTATCATTAACTAATCTCCAAATTCTCAAAGATGCCTGTGAAAAGGGAAATGAACAAAATTTTCCAAGGCAGTTCAAGTATTGTATTTTTGCAGTTTTGACTATTATTCATAATTGTATGTATTGTATGTATGTAGAATAATATGTATGTTGACAATAGTTAAATGTGTTTAATTGCTTACCAACTTCACCAGGCTTGCTGGGTCCTCCATTATTTTTGTGAAGTTAAGTTTAAGAGTGACCAGAACCTTCAAACAGCATTGGAGTTAACAAGAAGATGCCTGATTGATGATAGAGAAATGCCTGTTAAAGTGGAAGCTGCCATTGCACTGCAAGTTTTGATTAGTAATCAAGAGAGAGGTATTTTTTCCTGCATTGACTTTGTTAAAGAAGCTTACAGCCAGGAAATAAAAGCAAATGTGAAATCATTTCTGTGCTCAAAATGAACTTCATGTAGTTATTTAAATAGGAAGTGAAGAATAGCCAGAATTGTGATAAAGCAATATAGAAGCTATCAATTTTAATCACCAGATTTATTTCTCTGTTGAGGTCTTATTATATAAATGCAAGTCACCACACTTTACAATAAATTATTAAAAGAAAATTATTCAGGTAGTCCTCGCTTAACAACTGTTCATTTAACAATGGTTCAAAGTTATGACAGCCTCGGCAAAGGTGCTTTACAGCCTGTAAAGCGCTTCCGGCCATCATAAAATGTCATGCCGCCCCCGCAGTCCCATGGCCACATTTCGGGCACTTGGCAACTGGCTTGTATTGCAACCACTTGCCAAGTGCCCTGCGATCATGTGATTTCCATTTGCAATCTTCTCTGCCGGCTTCCCCATTGGAAGCCTGCAGGGAAGGTTGCCAATAGAAGGGACATGGCAGCATGCAGGAATGGAGCTCAAATCCTGAAGATTTGAACTCAGTTCCTCCAGCTCCACCAAGGATTTCCCCTCCATTCACAGAGGGGAGGAGAAACCCCTTGGCGGCAGGAAGGGGCGGATTTGAGGAACTTCAGGATTTGAGTTCTCAGCAGTGGGTAGGAATGGAGCTCAAATCTTGAGGATTTGAGCTCTGCACCTGCCCACCGCTGAGAGGTTTCACCTCCCTTCTAAGCAGTGGGTAGGAATGGAGCTCCAATCGTCAGGATTTGAGCTCCATTCCTTCACACCACTGAGAGGTTTCAACAGTGTGAAGGAACAGAGTTCAGACCCTGAAGATTGGAGCTCCATTCCTCCAGCCCCAAAAAGGATTTCCCCTCTGTCCATGGAGGGGAGGGCAAACCCTTTGGCAGGCTTTAGGAGCGTGTGAGAGTAAAAGGGCTGCCTGCCAGGAGGATTTCAGCTCTATGCAGAGCTAAAACCATCTGGCAGGCAGCCCTTTTGCTCTCTATGACCTGGGAAATCATTTAATGACCGCAACTGGGAGTGCCCGGATTGCGGTTGTTGAATGAAGCAGTCACATGGGCGTCTCGCTTAATGACTGCTTTGCTCAAATACTGAGATTCCAGTCCAGATTGTGGTTGTTAGGCGAAGACTACCTGTACCCTGTCTATTTGCAGTTGTTAAAACAAGCCAAATTCTTAACTAGGTTATTTTTTCATTTTTTGGAAAAAGGGACACTCAAAGGCTGTATATAGCTATAGCTATCTATCAAATTCAGTTCCTACTTAGATTTTTTCCACAAATATTTCTTGTAGTTTGCAAAATGTGAATAAATATAAAATCATATATTATAGATACCATCTCTGAAAAACTGCTGTTGTGGACATTCATGCAAGTGCAATGAAGCCTATCACAGAATTCTTTGGGTCTGCTTAATTAGCTAGTTTTTTCTGCTATCTTTTTTTTTTTTAGAGGCTTATATGGAGAAAGGTGGGGGGAAATCATTGGGAAAAAGTAAGTGCAATTTATTCCAGGGGTTTCAAAATGAAATCATGGAGGCTATATCAGGCCTAATTATTAACCCAAGGGGTGTAAGTGAAGTCTTTTTTATATATTGATAAGAGTCTGTGAACTCTTGTGAAACACATCAAAATGAGAATGTGGTCTGTTTCTGTATATTTGAAGTGCTATTGCTAGTGCTGTCTAATTAATTACAAGTTGCACAAGGAGGCAGCCTCTGTCTTTCTGAATAACAGTGCTAAACTTAGCTGAGCACCTACAGAAGGCACAATACTGGTGGAACTTGCTTGTTCTCCCACAAGATGTGAGGGGGAATGTGATATGCATGTGCAATAATGAAGCTGAGCAGCTATGGTGATGGCTATGCAGTGAATATCCCCTAGAAATAGGGATTTCTATTGCCATTGGAGCTAAGTGTATGGTGAATAGCTGTTGAATGGAGAGGAGCCCTCAATAGCCAATGTGCCTCACCTCCCCTCTACCAGGCTGGTGGTCTACAGCACTGGAATCGTAGATCCTGCCATTGCCTTCCATAGTTAGGGCCAGGTCTGGAACTTGCTTTGCCTGGCACTGTGGCACCTCCTCCTTGCTCCAGCAAGAAACATGGCTGGTTGCCCAGGCAGAACAAACTGAGGGGCAGTTGCACTCTTAGCCCTGCATCAACATGCCATCACCACCAGGGCAGCCTGTTGCCACTACTGCATTCCTAAAACTGCAGGTTTAGGGTCAGAAACATGACTCCATACTGAAACAGAAAGCTGACAGGCCCTAGCCCTTGTTGTGAGACCACTTCAGTGCAGAGCTAGGAGTGCAGCCAGAAGTTCTAGATTAGACCCATGAAGTCCACTTTCTTGTCAGCCTATGGGAAGATCAGAAGATGGTGCCTCCTGTTAGCTATCATTCTTCTGCTGTATGTGACTGAAGTGTATGCTGTACAAAATGATCTGGAAGGGTATGAGTTTGTGACCTCTCATTTAGTCTGCTGGAGCCTCTTGAACACTATCCTTGGGGGCTGGAGCATCTTACTGATAGGAAAGGGGAGAGTGTTTAGAAAAACAGACCCATAAATGCAGACTGAGAAGGGAGAATGATCCAAGATTGTGCATCCTCTTTCCATATAAGGGAGAAATAAGCACAAACATTCAGGAAGGGGCATGGGGAAGCATGGGAATTTTGCTGATTATATGTTAATAAAATATGGTCTATCATATTCAAAATAAAACCAGCCAGACAAATTAATTAATACTTGAAAGGGCCTTTTACAGAGCATGATTTTAAAAACAAATATAAATGCTTAAGTCATTCAGTTTTATTATTGATTCTAAAAAAGTGATGGCTATTCTTGCTTGCTTTGCAGCTAAAGAATATATAACACCATTCATTAGACCGGTAATGCAGGCTCTTCTTCACATAATTAGAGAAACTGAGAATGACGATCTTACTAATGTAATTCAAAAAATGATTTGTGAATATAGTGAAGAAGTTACTCCTATAGCAGTTGAGATGACTCAGCATTTGGTAAGTCTGGTCCCAGTAGGTTTTTTTTTTTTAGTGTTCCCATTGCTTGTATTTTACTCCAGATGTTTCTTAAATATTTGTGTACTATGTTCATGTCGGTTGTTAGCTACATTTTGACCTGCTTACACTGCTACCAAGGGATAATAGGTACATTTACAGTCAGGTAAACCATAATGTGTTTTGTTTGTGGCTAAGTGCAGCATATGAATCTAGCAACAGGGATAACAAAAGTAACAAGAAATATCCTTGTTTTAAATACTAAAAAAAAAAGATGTGAATTCAATTTTCTGCTTTCATTTGAGATCACTTAGCTTGGGGAAGAAGGATAGGTTGCTTTGCTAATGGCAGTGCTCTGTTAAGTGCCTGTTTTGAATGGTTTGCAAAGACATGCTACTTTGATAACTTTTGGTCAGCCACAAACACAAACCCATACCAACCTTTTGATCCATAAGAAAACAAAGACAGTCCAAATTCTCTTGATTACTGCTTGCCCCACCCACACATGCATCTTTAGTTATAATGTAAATATGCATACAGTCTTGGAAACACAGTCAGATTTCTTTATTCCCCTGGTTCTTTACTGTCTGTTTCTCAAACTTTCTAACTGCCTCTTTTAGTTGAGATTTTTTTGTGTGTTTTTAGGCAATGACTTTTAACCAGGTGATTCAGACAGGGCCAGATGAAGAAGGCAGTGATGATAAAGCAGTAACAGCTATGGGTATTTTGAATACTATTGATACACTTCTTAGTGTAGTTGAAGATCACAAAGAGGTAAGGATTTTTGTTGTTATTTGCAATTGTATTTACCCCCCCCCCCCAACTTAATTACTTTTTGGACAGTTAAGCAGCAGCATAAACCAGAAAGACAAAAATCTGATTTGTGCATTTTTACATATGATTCTGCATCTAGTTGTGATGAAATGAAAAGAGATTTTCAGATAATGGTATAATTTCCAATATAAGTAAAACTGCTACTTGTATAGAAAGCGGCTGAATACCATCTGGTGGCTACTTTTAGGGGAGCCTTCTGTATGATAGTACCCATGCTCTAGAGTGCTCCACCCTAACATCTTTTAGGCACCTGTTTAAAACCTGCCGATTTAACCAGGCCTTCCCAGTATGAATGTTGAAAGAAAATACTTTCCCTCTCCCCATATTTTTTAAAGAATATGCTTTGGTCTTTCTTAGTAAAATTTATTGTGTACTACTTTAATGTGTCGTTTTTTATGTCTTCAAAATGCTTTAAATTAGGAAGGAGTACAAACATATATTAAATAAATAATAAAACATTATTCATCAACCACTGAGAATTGATACAAATATCTATACATTCTTGCTGGATCAGAACTGATTCATCTAGTGTTCTTTCTTCCATGATAGCCTATCTGTGTTTCTAGGTATCCTCCAAGCTAACTATGAAGGCAGTAGCCTTCTGCTGTTATATGCAATGGCATCTGATATTCACAGGTATCCTGCTTTTGCACCGAATAACACATTTATCTATCATAGTTATTAGCCACTGATTGATCAGTCTTTGAATTCTCAAAACTATGGTGTGATCAGTTTGCAAGATATTCAGAGGTAACTTTACTATTGTCTTCCATGTCCTATTTGCAGGCTTCCTAGAGATATTTAGTTAACCATAGTTAATTAGTTAGTTAACCTGTAAGAAGCAGGATGCTGGGCTAGATAGCCATTTAGCCTAATCCATGTTATTTATGTGTTTTATTTATTCATTATATTTATAATATATCATTATACCATTGAATGGAACCAATTCAATGTTAATTGTGTAGATAAAATAAAAATACAGCAAAATGCTATTCATAAATTTATATGAAGCTCCAATGAATTGCGTGCATTAATTCATAACATGCATAAGCTATACAAATCCCTTTTTAATTAGTTATCTATTTACCCACTTTGGATTGATCTTATGGGAGCTCTTCATAGTTGGCTTGAGTTCTTATTGATTTATTTGGATCTGTTTGCAAACTGACTTGCTTTGACTATATTATTTATGAAATTAAATAACTAAATAGCATCTTTCTGGTGTTTTTTGAGAGGGGAAGGTATTACATGGATTTTTGTGAACTGCAAGAATTATCTATTGATTATTATGCTTCATGGTTCTTTGAAATAGTTACTGGTCTATAAGAGGAAACATTCTTTTATCCAGGGCCCTCTTGAACTGAAAATCGGTTAAGGTAGGAATAAGATTGCTGAGAATGTCCCTCAAAGTCTCAAGTGCCACATTGCCTCCCTTATCTTCTAGCTTCCTTTCTTAGAGGAGCATTTTTTTTAAAGGTTGCATATTATTTGACTCAGTTCAGCAACTGATTATACTTATTTTTATTTACTTATACAAGTTATAGGCTGCCTGACTCCCAACGATTCTGGGTAGCTTACAACTAAAAAGTTTTTTTTTAAATTACAAAGGGCAAAAACAGATCTTGAGTGGCCCCAAAAACAACACTTAACCAAAAAGTGGGGGGGATGCCATCCAGCAGGGTCTCAGCTTTCTGGAATAGCCCCAAAGCCTGGGAGAAATACCAGGTCCTTAATACCTTTTGGAACATCAGCAGAGTGGCAGCCATTTGGCTCTCTGGGGGATTCTCATTCCAGAGGGTATGTGCCATGTCAGAGAAAACACACTTCCTGAGTTCCTCAAAATGACACTGCTTGATCTATGGGACCTGAAACATGTCCACCCCACCTGATCTGACTAGACAGGCAGAAACAATCAGAGACAGGTGGTCTCTCAGATAGCCAGGCTCTATGCCATGAAGGGCTTTATAAGTGATAAACAGCACCTTGAATTGCACCCAAAAGCCAACCTGTAACCAGTGCAGCTCGTGGAGCAGTGGGGTCACTTGGGCATAACAAGGCATGCCCATCACTGCTTGTGCTACTGCATTTGGACCAACTGTAGCTTCCAAGTGCTTTTTAAAGGCAGCTCCTTGTAAACTGTGTTACCCTTATCCATTTGTGAGGTGATTAAGATGTGAGTAACTGTCTGAAGGGCGTTGTGTCTAAGGGTGCAACTGGCATGCTTGTTCTAAGGTCGTCTTGGTCGCAGCTGCCACCTGCTCTTCTAACAGGAACTGTGAGTCCAAGATGGCCTATCCAGATTGTGCACCAGTCTTGAATGGGGAAGTACAAACTCCACTGAAGGCCAAAGATGGGAGATCTTCAGAACCACAGTTGCTCTGTCTTGTCAGGATTGAGCCTGAGCATGTTCTTCCCCACCTAAATCCACACAGCCTCCAGACACTAGGACAGGATTTAAGATATTTAATTATGCATTAAATGCAGTATAAAATGCAGAAGAGTCAAAACTTTCCTGCTGGATTCCTGTTCCATAATGACTTTTTAAATCTTTTCATTTTAAAAAGGGGAGTTCTTTACAAGGAGATTAGGGGAGCTTTGTGGTCCCAAAACGTTTTAGCCCTATGTGATAATATAGCTATAAAATATACATTTCAGCAAGTGTGAATACAACTGTCATTAATGGACTTTAAAAATCAATGGATTGGGGTGAAATTTTACTCCAGCTATTCTAATTCTTAAGAACAGCTCAGCTGTAAACAAAATGCATAAACATATATTAAAGAAATCAAATGGTGGCCAATAATAATTCAGATTTCAATAACATATTAATCAAAATGTTACTAGAATAGAAACTTCTCAGTGTTTTACAAAATTCAAATGAAAATCCTGTGATTTTCATTGCATACTGTGGCTGAACTGTTAACAGGTACAGGTCCTCCTCAACTTACAACCATTCCTTCAGCGACTGTTCGAAGTTATGGTGGCACTGAATGAAGGGATTTATGATGGTCCCTGAAGTTATGGCCGTTGCGGCACCCCCACTGTCACATGATCAAAATTTGGGTGCTTGGCAGTCTGTGTTCACTTACGACCACAGGGGTGCTTCAACTCCCCCCCATCTATGCCCTTTTGGCCCCCTGCACTCTGCAGCCCTTGCTGCCCTAACTGACCTTCACCATCTTGCTGCTGCTGCTGCTGCTGACCAAGCATGCCCAGCCTGGCCGTTTGCAAGGCAGTTGTTGACCATATGAGGCTTTCTTCCCCAGGTTGTGCCCAGCAGTTTCCTCACGAGACCTGGGGAAGATGGCCTCATGTGGCAAGCAGCTGCCTAGTGAAGGGCCAGGCTGGACATGACTCGTCAGCAGTGGGAGCAAGAAGATGGTGAAGGTCAGCTGAGGCGGTAGAGTGCAGGGCGGCAGGGGCCTTGGAGTGCAGGGTGGCGACAGCCGCTAGGACTGGGCTTCGCACTGCGAAGGGCTTTGCACTGCACTGCGGCCCAGGGGCTTCTTGCAGCCCCAGAGCCAAGGGGTGCCAAGAAGTCCCTTTGTGCCACACTGCTGGACTGGGTCTGGGCTTTGTACTGTGCTGCAGCTCAGGGACTTCTTGCAGTCCCAGAGTTGCAGTGTGCCAAGAAGCCCTGAGCCGCAGCATGGCAAGCAGCCGCAGAGCAACGCGGTTCTGGGGCTGCTTGCCGCCCTGCAAGGCCAGGTGCAGGGTGGCTAAAAGGGCAGAAATGGGGCAGACAGGGAGTGTCAGTTTTGTCCAGTGGTTAAGGCTCTAGGCTAGAAAGCAGGAGACTAAGTTCTAGTCCTGCCTTAGGCATGAAAGCCGGCTGGGTGACCTTGGGCCAGTCACTCTCAGCCCAACTCACCTCACAGGGTTGTTGCGGGGAAAATAGGAGGAAGGAGTATTAGATATGTTTGCCGCCTTGAGCTATTTATAAAAATAATAAAGGCGGGATAAACTGTCTAAAGAAAAAATAGGCAATTGGGGGGAGTTGAAGGGGAGGCAGTTGTCAGGCCCAGCCCAAGAACAACAATGAAACAGTCCAGTCCAGTTCCTTTATTAGCTTACACCTTATAGACAGAATCTTGCCAAACTAAATCTATACTACAATAACTAGTGGTTATACCCTTTGAGATTCTAGGGAGTGGCTATCCTGAACCTCTTTCGCTTCTCATACTCCTGTTGCAGACTCAGCTGCCTCTTGCCTCCTCCTCTCTCCTGGAATGCACCCCCTCCTTCCCGATAGTTTCCACATCACTCTCCTCCTTGTAGATACATTCCATCACAGTAGTCCCTTACCTTGGAAGAACCGAGGCTCAGGGCTGGGAGGGACCAAACCCAGAAAGGCTGGGCTTGGGGTAGGTCCTTCGCTAACAACCAGTTAAATTCAGCTAACGTCAATGGGGAGTGCTGGGATTGCCGTCTCTAAGTGATGTGGTCACATGACATGCTTTATGACGGCATTGCTTAGCAATGGAAATTCTGGTCCCAATTGTGTTCGTAAGTCAAGGACTACCTGCAGAATGCATTCTGACTTGATTGTAGATCATGTTGACTAGGATCAAATGGGGACACCCAGTATTAAATTTTATTGCACCTCATTGCAGTGACAATCAGCAGCTTCATAACTATGTATCCTGTTACAAAGGCAATAGCTAGATAATAAGTTGATGTTCATAATTCCTTATCTTGCAACCATTTACTAAAAGCTTTTTCATTTCATTAGAACTTAAGATATATTAGGTCTTCCTTCTGTTTTAATACGTAAAAACAGATCATCCTGAACTTGCTAGTTGTGTTGTTTAATGTAATGCTGTTATGGCACAGTCTTAAATTTTTGCTTTGCAATTTTATTGCTTTTATTGTATCTTGCTTTTGGATGAGTCTTAATGAAAAGTGGGCTAATTTTTTTTGAGAAATAAAATAGTTTCTGACAAACTCTGCAGCTAGACTGGAAAAAAATAAAACTAGAAAGACAAGGCAAACTAAAAATGACATTCTGAAAAGATGAAAAAATGTATAGGTGCCATGTAACGAAGGGGGAAGGAGTGAGTTTGGATCATGTCCTACGTACTATTTGAATTTCAAAATTGGATTTTCCATTTTAAAGTAAGCAATTTCATACATATTTTGTCTTACATTTAAACATTCTGTTTCAGATTACTCAGCAGTTAGAAGGTATCTGTTTACAAGTAATTGGAACAGTTTTACAACAGCATGTTTTAGGTAATTGTTTCAGTTGTATCGAATATTATAAACATATTAAAGAGCACTACTAATTTGATCAAGTCACACTTAATGATACTTTGATCTGTTCCAGAATTCTATGAAGAAATCTTCTCCTTGGCTCACAGTCTGACCTGTCAACAGGTCTCTGCACAGATGTGGCAGCTTCTGCCTCTGGTCTTTGAAGTATTTCAGCAGGATGGTTTTGATTACTTTACAGGTGAATATCTTATGCCTTGCGGAGCTCATTTTATAAAGGGAAGATTATATGATGTAAACTGAAATACTAATGCACACCATAATTTTTCATTTTCATTAATATTAAGAGGTGAGAATATATGTAACATTTGTAGTATTCTTTCTAAATGCAGATATGATGCCACTGTTGCATAATTATGTGACTGTTGATACAGACACGCTCCTGTCTGATACAAAATACTTAGAAATGATCTACAGTATGTGTAAAAAGGTAGGTAACCCATTTTATCCTCCTCAAAATAATTTTGCATGCCTTTTTAAAACTAGAAAACAGTTGCCATATGAAAATTATGTGTGTTTTGATTTTAATTCCTCCTCCAAAGTAGGTTTAAATGGCTGCAACCACATGTGCATAGTATATTATCTATGTCTAGTGATTTAGTCCATTTGCGTTCTGCACATAGACTATATTGCTCACATACAACCTGCAGCCAAAGAGCAACCTGAGATCATAGTACTGGTCTAGTGATGTCGAAAGACAAGTTTATCATTGACCAGCCTCCAAACTCTCAAACATAAAGATGCAAAGTGAAGTAGAATTTTGAAATTTAGCGCCATTGTTAGTATTTTGTTAACTGCTGCATGAGTTATATTTGCTTGAATGGTAACTTGAATTTTGGTGTCAATAACACTAGCAGAACTACATGTTAGGAATCTCTTTTGGAAAGTTGGGTTTTCCAAAGTCTGGTGGGCAGTTTCTTTGTTTTAAACAAGATTAAATCTGAGTTCTCATGTATATATTGGCTTTTGTTTCTTTTGGTGATCATTGGTATTAAAATGAACAGTCTCTTACATTTTGATTGTAGATTTCTTACACAGAATCTGTTTCTGTATGGAACAATTTTCAGTCTGGAGCCAAATTCCAGCATGATAGATTTGATTTTTCCCTTCTGCCTTCCCCATTCCCTTCAGTATATATAGTATATGCATCTGGATTTGGAAAGAAATCTTTATACATAAATAGTACAGTAGTGCTTAAACGTTTGTGAACCCTTTTGAATTTTCAGTGTTTCTACATAAATATGACCTAAAACATATTTGTCTTGCTGCATGACCTGTTTTCTCTTGAGCTTCAGTTCACGGACAGATACCCTGACATTTTCCTGTAGAATTTGCTGGTACAATTCAGAATTCATAGTTTCATTTTTTATGGCAAGCCGTCCTGGTCCAGAGGCAGCAAAGAAGGCCCAAACCATGATATTGCCACCATCATGTTTCACAGATGGGATAAAGTTCTTATGCTGGAATGCAGTGTTTGCCTTTCACCAAACATAACACTTTTTATTGAAGCCAAAAAGTTCTATTTTGGTCTTACTTCCAGTAGCCTTCTGGCTTATCTCTGTGGTCTTTTGTAAACTCTACATAGGCAGCAGTGTTCTTTTTGGAGAGTAGTGACTTTCTCCTTGCAAACATGTCATGCATACCATTGTTGTTCAGTGTTCTCTTGATGGTGGTCTCATGAACACATTACACACCGTGACCTTGGTGGCTCTACCACTCCTGGGGAGGGTAACAATGGTGTTGAATTGCCTGAATTTGTTTGCGATCTGCCTGACGGTGGAGTCCAAGCTCTTTGAAAATAGTTTTGTGACCTTTTCCAGCCTGGTGAGTGGTCATCAGGAATGTCCTTTGTTTGAGCCATGGCATACTTCCACATACCTGTGTTGTGAAGATCGGATTTTTATAGTGAATACCCAGAATCCTATCCTTTAAACAAGGCAGGCCCTCCCATACTCATACTTGATTATCATTCCATTGATTGAAACACCTGACTCTTAATTTCGCCTTCAAATGAACTGATAATCCTATAGGTTCACATACTTTTGCCCCACACAAATATGTAGGTTTGGATCATTTTCCTCAACAAATAAATGAACAAGTATTTTTTTGACTCATTGGTTTAATGGGGTTCTCTTTATCTAACTTTACGATTTGTGTGGAGAACAGATCATATTTTAGGTCATATTTATGCAGACATATTGAAAATTCAAAAGGGTTCACTAATTTTTAAGCACCAACTGTAGTTCATCGATGCAGGATGAGGTTTGTTTCTTTTCAAGCTTTGAGATTGTGTTAGAGAGAAAGTGTTCTGCTTTAATTTTGTTGAGGTATCTGAGGATAATAAATTCTTTGAACTGATGGAACTGCTTCTGTCAGTATAACAGAGGATTGGAGAATTTCTGCACATCTCCCCCTCTGCAGGCCCCACATGGCCTCATAATTTATTGTGGAGGTAGAGGACCCTCCTGATCAAACTGAAAGACTGTAGGGGAGCAGAAGAAAAAGTCAGTTTATACAACATTGGATTTTACTCTATATCTATTAAAATGGCAAGTCACATTCAGATCTTTTATTGGTTTGTATTTGTGGATTCATAACTGGAATTAAGCTTGGTAGATGTGAAATAATATTCTATTAGTTTTTTGAAAAAGTAATTTTTTTCATATAGGTATGTAAAAAGATTTACCCATTCATATATATTGATGGAACCAAGAAATGACTGAACATTTCTTACATAGCTGAATTTATTTACAGAAAATGAAAAACATTGAGTACCAAAATTAATAGGCCATGTATTTCCTAGGTCCTTACAGGTGTGGCAGGAGAAGATGCAGAATGTCATGCAGCAAAGCTGTTAGAAGTTATCATTTTGCAATGTAAAGGCCGTGGCATTGATCAGGTAAGTTAAATAATGTGTCTTCAGAAATCTCTGAAAGAAGCTACACTGTGGAGGTAGTCAGTTACTTACCATCCACATGTAAAGAAGCAGTGTCAAAATAAATATGTCCTATAAAGATAGCAATATTGTAAGTTTCTGAGGCTTCACTTTTCTTTCTGCTTATTTGCAAAGAAAGCATCAAGTTTTGTGTATAAATCAAAAAGGAAATAATTTTTTTAAAAAAGGCTGTTCCATCAAGACGGAATATAAAAGCTGAAACATTATCTCAGGTGTAATAGATACGTGAATTTGAAGAAACTACAGGTTAACATTTTTTAAGCACATCTGGAGCGCTTATAGCTGTATAGCTTTTTTATAAGTATGCTGCCGATAACCATTAAAAATTTTGATACCATAGATTGCACTGTTGATTTTATTTATTTGCTGTTCCCAAATACAGTGGTACCTCGTGTTATGAATTTAATTCGTTCCGTGACTCTGATCGCAACTCGATTTGGTCGCACCGCGAGACAAATTTTCCCATAAGGTTCAATGTAAATACGGTTAATCTGTTCTGCTCTTTGAATTTGGTCGCACCGCGAGGCAAATTTCCCCATAAGGTTCAATGTAAATACGGCTAATCCGCCCTCCGAATTTGGTCGCGCCGCGAGGCAAATTTCCCCATAAGGTTCGATGTAAATACAAACAGTTCTGAAACATATGCATTTTATTTTTAAACCACAAAAACATGAAAAAAAGTATGTACAGCACAGTATGAAGAGGGAGAATGGGGTGGGGAGGCAGTTATTGTTTGGAGGGAGAGTCCCCCTCCAAAGGGAGATCTCCTTCAGGGGTTTCCTCTCTTCTTTGCCTCTTAGCTGCAGGCTCAGTTCTGGGGAAAAACCTGTCTAAAGTCAGTTGTTTTTTCCTGCACTGCATAACCCTCCAGAAATGAGAGACCACGTTATCGTTCATCATGTTCAACACTCTGTTCGTTACAGTTATGTTGGGGTGGTGCTTCTCAAAGAAGTCCTGGCATGCATTCCATTGTTCCATAATGGATTTAATCTCGGCACTGCTAACCTCCTCCCTGTCTTCCTCTTCCTCAGTGGAATGCTCCTCACCAAGCGCTTTCTGTTGCTCACTCTGGAGCTCAGCAAGTTCTTCCGTGGTCAGCTCCTCCTCATGGTCCTCAACAAGCTCCTCTATGTCTGCACCATCGACAACCAGACCCATGCTCTTGCCCATGGACACAATCTCCTCCACTACCTCTGCATCAGACCCTTCACGATCACGTTCAGTGACACATTCTGGCCACAGTTTCCTCCAGGCTGAGTTTAAGGTCCGGCAGGTGACATCTTCCCAGGCTTTGTCAATGAGGCTGATGCAGTGGAGGACATTGAAATGTTTCTTCCAAAACTCTGTCAGAGTCAAGGATGTTTGAAGTGACATTGAAACACCTCAGTGACATTGAAACACCTGGTGAAGAGCACCTTTGTGTAGAGCTTCTTAAAATTGCAGATCACTTGCTGGTCCATGGGCTGCAGAAGAGGTGTCCTGTTGGGGGGGAGGAACTTGACCTTTATGAAGTCGTATTCGGCATCCATATCATCCACCAAGGCTGGAGGGTGTGCCGGGGCATTGTCCATCAGAAGAAGGTACCTTTCAGGCAGCTGGTTGTCGGAAAGATATTTTTTAACGCTGGGTGCGAACACCTCGTGCAGCCATTCCATGAACAACTGCCTTGTGACCCATGCTCTCGCATTGGCCCTCCACATGACAGGCAGTCTGGCCTTGTTCACATTGTGTTCCCTGAACACACGAGGGGTCTGGGAATGGTACACCAGTAGCGGCTTAATCTTCAGGTCGCCGCTTGCGTTCGCACACAGCAAAAGGGTCAGTCTGTCCTTCATGGGCTTGTGCCCTGGCAGTGCCTTTTCCTCCTGCGTGATGTAGGTTCTGTTTCCAGAAGAGCCCTGTCTCGTCGCAGTTGAACACTTGCTGAGGGACGTATCCTTCCGCCTTCACGAAGTCCTCAAATTCTTCCTTGTAGGCTTCTGCAGCAACCTTGTCAGAACTGGAAGCCTCTCCATGTCTTGCCACATTGTGGATGCCACTTCTCCTGCAGAATTTCTCAAACCAGCCTCTGCTGGCTTTAAATTCCTCACTTGCTGCGCTGGTAGAGGGGTTTTTCTGCAGTAAATCACTGTGCAGTTTCCTGGCTTTTTCACAGATGATAGCTTCACTCACGCTATCACCTGCCAGCTGTTTCTCATTCAGCCACACTAACAACAGCTTTTCCACCTCTTCCAGCACTTGTGTCCTCCTCGTTAACATCGTTACTCCTTTTGCCACATCAGCTTCTCTGATGGCATCTTTATTCTTCAAAATAGTCGAGATGGTCGACGTCGCCATCTTGTACTCCGCAGCCAGATCAGTCACACGAACACCACGATCGTGCTTTTCTATAATCTTCTTCAGTTCGATCATCACTTTCTTCTTCAAACCCTTATTCTTGCCAAGCCTGCTCTGCATTTTCTTTGGAGCCATGCTGACAAGCACACCAAAAACCTTCCAAACGCCACAAAACACACCACAAGCCTCACCGAACGTCTCCTTGCTACCGCGATCTCACCCACAGGAAGCTGCGACCGCGTGGCAGCAGGGCAAATGGCCGCGGATCCGGTTCATAGTGCGAGGCGGAGGTCGCACGGCGAGGCAAATTTTGGGGGCCGGAGCTGGTCGTATCATGAAAAATTCATAAGGGGGGCGTTCGTAACCCGAGGTACCACTGTATTGCATATTATAGCTGCATTGTCAGTAGGGCTGCCATCAAGAGTTACGAATATTGCTACTACAAAATACAGAACCTTCTATGGCTGTATGTTTCGTTGGTCCTTCCTGCCATCACATTCCAGTAATCTTTAGACTGGCAGTTGTAAGAACCTCTGTAAGGGAAATGCCCAATTAAAATGGTCCACTCTAAGCACCTGATGATGCTGAAGAGTTTCTGCGGTATGTCCCACCTGGTAGATAATATTATCAGGACCATGGTTCGGCTGTGAAATACTGAAACAACTTGGATGATATATAGTAGTATTCATAAGAACCCTCTTCCTTCTCCAAAGTCAAATCAATCCCTTCATTTAATAGAAAACTAAGAGCAAAAAAAAAAATGAGGTCAGGGATGAAAGCTGAAATACAAATGGAAGAAGTGGGATGAATCATTAAGTGCTGATTTCACACTAATTTTAGATTTATTCTCCCTGCTGTGGAGGCAGCAATGAATGCCTCTTTCTTTGCTTTGCTGTTCAGTATTTATATGAAACTGCTGAGAGATGTCATATTGAAATTTATATCAGGATACTCAAGAATGTTGATGAAATCCAGTTCTGTTCCTCCTTGACATTCAATCCAGACAAGACCAAAGTGCTATCAGTCAGTAGGAAGCTACATGCAAATAATAGGTTCAGCCTACCCTGAGCAGGTCTGCAGTAATGGGAGTGCTCCTTAATCCTCAGGGATAGCTGCATCTCAAAGTGATGGCCATGAAGAACACGTTTGCTAGCTCCATTTCTAAGCAAGTCATAACATCTATTACAGCAGAGTTAGATTACTAGTTGCCAAGAAAGCAACATGGTTATGTCTGAAATCAGCAAAGTTAAGCTCTACAAGTGAGATTTTATTTTTATTGTGGGCTTTGATTTGGTGCAAAGTGTACTGACCAGGGCCAGTGCAGTGTATTGGTTAAGGTGCTGAACTAGGACTGAAAGATTTAAGTCTCCTCTCAGTTTTGGAAAATCACTTGTGTGAACCTTGGATTAGTCATTCTCAGCCCAACCTACTCGTAGGTGGTTTAACAAAGAGATATCCCTGTCTAAACCACCTTGCATGCCTGGAAGAAAGGCAGTATATAGATTTGATTTTTTTAATCCCATCTTTATGTTTGGTCAACTCAAGGTCATGTACATACCCAATGCCCCTGCCTCCTGTTTTCTGCACAACAACCCTGTCATGTGGGTTGGAAAGTGAGAGAGTGACTGACTCAGAGACACCCAGCTGGTTTTCATGCTGAAGGAAAGACTAGAACTCATGGTCTCCTGATTTCTAGCCTAGCATTTTAGCTGCTACACCAGATAAAAAAATACTGGACTCGCATCATGTCCATGTTGCCTTTTTTTCCCTTGGGCATTGGTTTTAATGTTTAAAGCCTGACTATTAGCATAGGTTTTCAGAAGCACTTCTTTGCCACTTAAAACAGGGTTGACTCTTAAGCCATGTGCATACAGAATAAATACTAAGAAAACAATCAGCTACAGTGGATGGTTCCACATAACACTGAGACAATGGTACTATTTCCCAAATGTCTTCCAAAAAATCAAGCTTTGAATGTTTCTGGAAGGTCATGAGGAAAGGGCAATTCTTGCCTCTAGGACAAGCTATTCCATAGGAAGGAAGCTCTTACTGAGAATGCTGACTTTTCCTCCTCCATCTGGCTATTCTACTAGGAGGGGAGTCCTCAGCAGGTACTTTCTGTTTGCAAGCATTTGGCATGTAGCTCCTATAATGAATGGTGTGTTATGGCAATAAAAGATCTGGCCTGTTATCACAATGGCAGCTGCATTCTGCACCAGCTGAAGTTTCTGGATAGTCTTCTGTATCAGCCTCATGTAAAGTGAATTACAGTAGTTCAATCAAGAAGTGACACGTGCGTGAGTGGCTTTTCCAGGAATGGTCACAACTGATGCAATGCCAGGTGTTCAAGCTGGCTTTAGAAAAGGCCAAGGAACATGAGATATTATTGCTGGTGCATACTGAATAATTGAGAAAGCCAAAGAATACCAAAAAGAAGTCACTGTGTGCTTTATTGATTATAGAAAGGCCTTCAGTTGTGGTTATCACATCAAGTTGTGGAATGTGCTCAGAAAAATGGGAATCTCAGAAGATCTCAATGTCCTCATGAGAAACTTATATACAGATCAGGAAGCCATAGCATGGACAGAATATGGCAAAACTGATTGGCTCCAGTTTGGTAAAGGAGTGCGACAAAGCTGTATACTCTTCCCTTATTTATTCAGTGTATGCTGAATATTTATTAAGGGAAGCTGGATTGGAAGAAGATGAGCATGGTTTTCAAATTGGAGGAAGAAAGATCAATAACTTGCATTATGCTGATGACACTACCCTGATAGCCAAAAATGCAAAGGATCTGGAAGCTCTAGTAATAAAAGTTGAGGAGCACAGTGAAAAAAATGGGTCTAAAATATAAAGACCAAATTAATTATAACAGGTAGAACAATCAGTCTTAGAATTGGCAGTGAAGATACTGAAGTGCTGGATAACTTATGCCTTTTAGGATCAGTCATCAACAGTAAAGGAACAAGTAGTCAAGAAATATGCCACAGATTAGCACTTTGTAGAACAGCCACAAAGGCCTTGGAAAAGATATTCAAATGTTGTGATGGCTCTATACCTACAAAGATCAGAATAGTGCAAGTCATGGTATTTCCTGTGACACTATGGAAGGGAAAGTTGGACTTTGAAGAAACAGGATAGGAAGAGTTTTGACACTTTTAACCTTGGGTGTTGGAGAAGACTCCTAAGAATACTGTAGATAGCCAAGAAAACAAATAAAGGATATTGAACAAATCAATCCAGAGTTCTCACTCAAGGCACAAATGAGCAGGCTCAAATTATCCTACTTCAGACACATTATGTGAAGACCTACCTCTCTGGATAAGGCTCTAATGCTGGGAAAGGTGGAAAGGAAGAGAAGAAGAGAATGACCAACAGCAAGATGGATGGACTCAGTTATACTGGCAATGGAAGGCCTGAAAGATCAGCTTAGGCTTTAGGTGGATGTTAAACCAAAAAAAAGAGGGAGGACCAAGCTGTGAGGCACCTTATAATGGAAATGCTTGAGGACTTGACTTCTCCCTTATAACCAACTTCAATAATCTACTTAGGAGTGGAGCCACCACAAAATACCATCCCTCACTCTCAACCCTCATGGACAACACAGAAGAATGCTGTGATGGATAGTACTGAAGGCTGCTGAGAGGTCCAGTAGATCAAGGATTGTCACGTTCCCCATATCAAAATTCTGTTTTAGGTCATTCTTGAGAGTGACCAGTGTGGTTTTGGTTCCATGCCAGGGTCTGAATCGAAACTGCCAGGAATCCAAATAATCCAGAGTAAATTGTAACTGCTGTCCCACCACTTTCTCCATTGCCTTCCC
Organism: Liasis olivaceus; assembly: GCA_030867105.1. NCBI lineage: Eukaryota > Metazoa > Chordata > Lepidosauria > Squamata > Pythonidae > Liasis > Liasis olivaceus. The sequence goes on along the minus strand of CM061349.1, from coordinate 92,486,979 downwards.
CCACAAGGGAAGGTGGGAGATAGGGTGATAATTGTTCAAAACTATTGGGTCCAAAGCAGGTCTCTCTGAAGAAGGAGCAAACAAATCCCTCCTTCAGTATAGCTAGCATTTCCCCCCCTCCTGTAATGAGTCATTGACTATTGCCAGGAATAAATTCCTCATCTCTTCTTTGGCAGTCTTGACCAAGCAAGAAGAGCAAAGGTCTAGGCTGTAAGTGGAGAACTAGCATCACAAAGAATCCTGTCTACTTCTTCAATGTGTACAGGCTCAAAGACCTACCAAGTGACTTCACATTCTTTACCACCTCCTTGGACTTTGGCCATTTGGTTTCCAGCTCAGAATGAACATGAGCAATTCCACAAAATGATCAATGCTGCTGGATAGCATTTTCAGATGCAGTAAAAGCAGAAAATTAAATGAGAGAAAAACTTCCCCTTTGTTATACCTAACTATGGAAAGCATTCCGCCAGCAATTCTGTTTGGTCTCCATGCCTCTCCCTAAGACTTACTGTTTCAACTGCTTTTAAACACAAATTAGCATTGGCTGTACTTTTAATCATGCTTTAATTCTGTTACTTTTATTATTTTCTGATATTTTCTATATTTTTTAAACCATGGTGTTAGCCACCTTGAACATTTTATTTGGACAAAAAGACAGGATATAAATCAGATCAATAATTATCACAATTGCTTACTTGCTCTGGAGCCTGTATTTTCTCTGCTCATCATAAGAGGAAAAACTTGGGGGGGAGATGGAATACAGAAAGAGCAGATGGGAGTAGCTGTGGAAGTATTTCCTGTTATACCAGAAAGTTTTAAAAGTTAAGAATTTCATACTTGCATTGTAAGATACAGATGTTAAAAATCAAATGTTATCACTAGAGATGTTATAATATTGGCATCTGACTTTTTTTCCCTCCATCTCTTTAGTGTATACCTTTGTTTGTGGAAGCTGCTTTAGAACGATTAACTAGAGAAGTTAAAACAAGTGAATTAAGGACTATGTGCCTCCAGGTTGCCATAGCTGCTCTCTATTATAATCCTCATCTACTTCTGAATACCTTGGAAAATCTTCGCTTCCCCAATAATGTGGAGCCTGTTACAAATCACTTCATTACACAGTGGCTTAATGATGTAGACTGTTTCTTGGGGTAAGCTTGTTGCCTCTGGGATTGTGGCTTTAATTCATTAAATCCTAATGCAAAGAGAAGGGATTATATAGATACAATGGGTGCCTCTTTTCCATCTAGCTTCTTTATGAAATGTGGGCTGTGGGCTGGATCTGTATGGAAAAAAATGACAAGCTCTGTTGGGCATGCACATTGATCTCCTTAGCCATGCCGTTCGTGAATATCTCAGGTAGATTCTGTGCCAGCTTTCCTAAAACTGAAAGTAATATGGCATTTTCTTTCTTATTCCAGACTTCATGACAGAAAAATGTGTGTGCTAGGCCTGTGTGCACTGATTGATTTGGAGCACATACCACAAGTTTTAAATCAGGTTTCGGGTCAGATCTTGCCAGCTTTCATACTTTTATTTAATGGATTAAAAAGAGCATATGCTTGCCATGCTGAACATGAAAATGATAGTGATGATGATGATGAAGAAGCAGAGGAAGATGAAGAAGCAGGTAAAGAAATAATCTTTCTGATAGTGATGATCAGCAACATTACTGATGTAACTATAGAAAGTTGTTCAGGAAATTGTTGGTATATCGTGTGAGTTTTCCTGTATTTGTTTATTTGTTTAATATTTTGCCTTTAAATTGGATTCAAATAGTTCTGCTTGTCTTCTTGCTTATTTTTCACACGGTACTCTGTTTTCTGTGTTGTGATCTGATCTTTTATTTATGAGTACCGTATTTTTCCATCAATAAGACGCCCCCATGTACAAGATGACCCCCATTTTTCCAACCCAAAATTAAGAAATCAATATTTTAAAGATAGTGCAGAACACATTTTTATTTAGTAATTAGGTAACATTGACCTGATACACTCGGTGGGAGGAGGTCCAAACCGTCTCTCTGCAGCTCTGTTTCCATGCTCTTTTGCATAACTGATTACATTCAAGCACGAGTGAAACTGCTGATAGCTTCTCTCTGCAAACAGCCTTCTCTAATTGGTTTGTTCAGCATCAGCTGATGTCAGTTACATAAGGCTCGTGATTGGAGGAAGTCTGTTTGGGAGACAAGCTATTTCACTCGTGATTGGAGGCTAGCAATAGGAGGAAGCCTGCCTGCAGAGACAAAGTATGGGCAGTTTTGCCACCGTGCGGTTCTCTCCTCGGCTGACTTCCTTGAATAAGACGCCCTTCAATTTTTAGGGTAAGGGTTTTAGAAAAAGGTATCGTCTTATAGTCGGAAAAATACGGTAATTTGGTTCTTTACCACGTCTAAGAATGTGCAAAATGGAACGCTCCAGAGAAACTTCGTTGGGGTTTCTCTGAAGCCTTCCATTTTCTTCTCTGGACCAAGCTGATTTGGCTGTTCAGGGGTGGACTTGCACTTTTTTGGAATCTAATCTTTCAAATTAGAAAGATCTTTCAGTTTGGAAGATTAATTTCCAGAAAAGCAGGATGGAGTAGCAGTTGTGGGAAAATCAGAATGGATAGATTAGCATGGCCCAGGAAATGTATGTTTCATCCTCTGGAACTCTCTGTCCCCAGAATATAGGCATTGCATACGCCTAGTCACATTTATTGTATTTGTTCCTATTCTTCAATCTGTTCCAGTGTTTTTTATTTTTAAAAATAAAGCTAAGCAGACTTACACTGTTGAACCATCACTCTAATTCATTTAATGTTCTTTTGTTGTGGTATCTGTCTGGGTTTGCATTTGTGATTTGGTAGCTATGTAGTATAGTATCAGATGATTAAATTTAAATTCTAGTGCATACCATTCATAACCTAGTGTATTAAAGGTCATGTGATTTTTTTTTTTAAATGGAGCCTAGAGTGGGGAATTTTTATGCAAAACAAATATTGCAGTAATAAATGGGGAAGAGTCTAGGTGATATTTTTGGCCACTCTTAAAACCCTTTGTCTGCTTACAGAAGAACTTGGAAGTGATGAAGATGATATTGATGAAGATGGACAAGAATATTTAGAGATTTTGGCAAAACAGGCTGGAGAAGATGGAGATGATGAGGATTGGGAAGAAGATGATGCTGAAGAGACAGCACTGGAGGGATATTCAACTATTATTGATGATGAAGATAACCCTGTTGATGAATATCAAATATTTAAAGCAATTTTTCAGAGTAAGAGCAATTGTAATTTTCACTGCAAATCTGGATTCTTATGTGTACTGAAATATGTGTCATTAATGTGTTGTGCTAAAGAACTTGTAAGAAATGTGGGAACTCTAGGGATGCATGGAATTTGGAAAGACTCAGAAAAGAAATTTGAGGAATTTGAAAAGCTGCAGCCTAGGCATTCAGCAAATTTGAAATGAGTCAGGTTTGATGGAAGTCTATAGTTTAGCAAAATTATTAGTAAATATTTCACTTTTTATTGTAAAAATTAGACTATTGGAGATAAAAATAAGTTGTCTTGACTGGGGCAAATATGTCTGTTTTTACCACTGTAGCAAATTGTTCTTACAGTGTCAGATTATTGGTTGTGTTTCTGTGTGAAAATAGCTATGTAGAAAAGTGTACAAATGACATGGGAAAAGAAAGAAAAAAAAAAGACATTGGAAGGGAAGAACAACTTTGGATTTTTCAACTTTGATAAGAAAAGCTTTAGCAATTGGGGGAAGTAAGGTGCAGAAAGAAGTAGAAAAGATGTAGAAAAACTAATTTTCTTCTCAGCAAAATGGAATAAAACCTGTCTCTCACGTGATGTTTCTCCGGTGATAATATTTTGCTTGAAAATTTTCTGACATACAGTATTGTGCAAAAGTTTTAGGCAGGTGTGAAAAAATGCTGTAAAGTAAGAATGCTTTCAAAAATATATAATATAATTGTTTATGATTATCAATTTACAAACTGCAAAGTGAGCGAACAGAAGAAAAACCCAAATCAAATCAATATTTGGTGTGACCACCCTTTGCCTTCAAAACAGCATCAATTCTTCTAGGTACACTTGCACACAGTTTTTGAAGGAACTTGGCAGGTAGGTTTTTCCAAACATCTTGGAGAACTAACCACAGATCTGCTGTGGATGTAGGCTGCCTCAGATCCTTCTGTCTCTTCATGTAATCCCAGACAGACTCGATGATGTTGAGATCAGGGCTTTCTGGGGGCCAAACCATCACTTCCAGGACTCCTTGTTCTTCTTTACACTGAAGATAGTTCTTAATGACATTGGCTATATGTTTGGGGTCGTCATCATGCTGCAGAATAAATTTGGGGCCAGTCACACACCTCCCTGATGATATGGCATGATGGATCAGTATCTGCCTGTATTTCTCAGCACTGAGGACACCATTGATCCTGACTAAATCTCCAACTCCATTTGCAGAAATGCAGCCCCAAACCTGCAAGGAACCTCCACCACGCTTCACTGTTGCCTGCAGACACTAATTATTGTACCTCTCTCCAGCCCTTCGGCGAACAAACTGCCCCCTGCTACAGCCAAATCTTTCAAATTTTGACTCATCAGTCCAGAGCACCCACTGCCATTTTTCTGCACTCCAGTTCCTGTTTTCGTGCATAGTTGAGTCACTTAGCCTTGTTTCCATGTCGGAGATATGGCTTTTTGGCTGCAATTCTTCCACTTCTGGCCAGACTCTTCCGGACAGGAGATGGGTATACCTGGGTCCCACAGGTTTCTGCCAGTTCTGTGCTGATGGCGCTGATGGACATCTTCCGATGTCAGAGGGAAGTAAGCATGATGTGTCTTTCATTTGCTGCATTAAGGTTCCTTGGCCGACCACTGCGTCTACAGTCCTCAGTGTTGCCCATTTCTTTGTGCTTCTTCAAAAGATCTTGAACAGCACATCTTGAAACCCCAGTCTGCTTTGAAATTTTTGGCTGGGAGAGACCTTGCTGATGCAGTCTAACTACCTTGTGTCTTGTTGCTGTGCTCAGTCTTGCCATGGTGTATGACCTATGACATGACTGTCTTCCACAGCCTCACCTTAGTAGCAGAGTTTGGCTGTTCCTCACTCAGTTTTAAGCCTCCTACACAGCTGTTTCTGTTTCAGTTAATGACTGTGTTTCAACCTACATATGAAATTGATGATTATTAGAACCTGCTTGGTATAATTGGTTAATCATACACCTGACTCTAATCCTACAAGTTCCCTGACTTTGTGCAAGTGTACAAAGTGTGCAAGTGTAAGAATTGATGCTGGTTTGAAGCCAAAGGGTAGTCACACCAAATATTGATTTGGATTTTTCTTCTGTTTGTTCACTTTGCATTTTGTAAATTGATAAATAATTACAATATATTTTTTTTAAAGCATTCTTACTTTACAGCATTTTTTCACACCTGCCTAAAACTTTTGCACAGTACTGTATGTCTGACTTATTCAAAGAATGGAAGAGAGAAAATAATGTCAATTGATGGCATAAATTGTATTATTTCTAGTCAGCAATTGTAGAAGCACTCCAGGTATCTGGCCTACCCATTACAGGCTGTCCACTACCGCCTGTTCATTGCCTACTCCCACTTGACATAAACAAGACTTTATGCCTCTGACATTTTTCAGTTCTCTTCTGAAATGCTAAGAATGATAAACTATAAAAGGGCAAGGCTGATAAAATGGACAATAGGTACTAAGAGTGTGGGACTGGTTACTATTAAATTGCATTAGGCTTTTGAGGAAGTCTTCATGGTCAGTGGTAAAACTTAGCTGATAACATCTGTTAAATAGGCTGATTGATCTTACTCTATAGTAAACTCAAACTTCAGTTGCACATCAACATGCACATAAAACTGATTTCAGAAAAATCTGAAGAAGGAAAAATGATATCTCAAGCATGTATAAAAATAAGTTTTTTATTGGATTAATGCATTTAATTATACATTCTTCCCTCAAGTGTTAAAGATTATATAATTAATATTATTTATTATTTTATTTCTAAAATCTTTATCTTACTTTATCAGTAAAAATAATCCCAGAGCAGGATATTTAATTATAACAGCAGAATCAAAATTAGAACACCAGAAACAAAGCAAAGAACAGACTAAGCTCTATTAGCAGTAATCAAGAGGCATCTAAAAACAGTGAATTAAAATTAATTTGTCCAAAACTTTCCAAATATTTACAAATCTATATATTTTGCAGCACTTCAGAATCGTAACCCAGTATGGTACCAAGCATTGACACGTGGTCTTAATGAAGATCAAAGAAAACAATTACAGGACATAGCAACTTTAGCAGATCAGCGAAGAGCTGCTCATGGTATGCATTTTTAATTGATTTTTACATTGTTGTTATTATGTTCATGGTATCATTAGTATTTTGCTGAGGGATATGTTCATCATACCCTGAAAGAGCTCCATCTTACTTGATCTTGAAATTCGGAAAATCTTGGTCACCAGAGTTGGAGCCAAGAAGAAAGGGCTAACTTTAACTCCTCTATAGAAGCCTGGTTTAGACTTCTTCCTCTCCCATGAAGGAATCCCCTTTTCTTCAGTCTTAACTCTGCATTCTTCAAGAAGGGTGACTTTTTCTTCAGCTCCATATTAGAGCTGAGGAGAAAAAAAGAAAAGAACAATCATATGTCCTTTTCAGGTGGCCTTCAGAACAAGCAGTGTGAAAGAAGGTTCAAAGAATCCTTTTCAGAAGGACTGTGTAAGAACAGTGTGAGCCTAGTAGAGCTAGTCAGGTGGGATGATATGTTGGAGAACAGAGGGATAAATCACCTTTATTCTAGTATAGCAGGGAAGATACAGTGGTACCTTGGGTCACGAACGCTTCTGTTCACGACCAATTCGGGTCACGAACAGCACCGTTTGCAAAAATTTTGCTTCTGTCCGCGAACTCCGCATCGGGTGACGAACAGGATCCGCAGCCATTTTCCCTGCTGTGACACGTGGTTGTGGCTTCCTGCAGGGAGGGGGACTCTCCCTCCAAACAATAACCGCCTCCCCACCCGCCTTCCTGTCCTCCACGCCAGAAGTCGCCTCGAGCAAGGTTAGCATTCTCTCTCTTTGTACTGTACTGTACTGTACTTTGTTTCATATTTTTGTGGTTTAAAAAAAAAAAAACATATGGTTCAGAACGGATTAACCGTAATTACATTGAACCTTATGGGAAAATTTGACTTGGGACGTGACCAAAATCAGTTGGCGACCAAATTCGTAGGGGTCAGAATGGATTAACCGTATTTACATTGAACCTTATGGGAAAATTTGATTCGGGTCGTGACCAATTCGGGTCGCGACCAGAGTCGCGGAACGAATTAAGTTCGTGATCCGAGGTACCACTGTACAAGATACCAAACTCATTCCAGTAAATAGCTCAGAATCTTAAGAAATAACAGGGCCCTGTTCATTCAGAATTATGTAGATCATGAGAACAAACTCTATCCTACTCTCCCACAGAAACAAAATGCAGTCTCTGAAACTAAAATATATACAGTACTAACCTGCTTATGGGGAGCCAGTTACCTGTACTGATAGAACTTTGTTAGCTGAGTTTGGCCATTCTGCTAACTGCTATCTTTGCCTACTCACAGCGAAACTTTGTATCTTGCAAGGAAGAAAATTGCAGAATCACATGAATCAGAGGCTAGTATTTGTGGGGTTCAGGCTGACAAGATCAGCATTTAGAGAATGATCTTGTGCAACCTACACATTCACCCCAGAGCCTGTTTAGTGCTGTCTTATTTCTGTAATACGTAATCTAAGACACTCAACTTGGAGCTTCTGCTAGCATGAGGGGAAGGAGTGTAACTCAATTGTGAAAGTTCTGCCTGGTTGCAAAAAGTCCCAGATGCAATTCCAAGTAGCTCCAGTTTACAAGGCAATGTATGAGATTCCTGAATGAGACCCTAGAGAGCTGTTACCTATCAAAGTAGATGTCATTGATATATATCCCTATATTTCCTTAGGAAGTCATGTTTGCATTTGAACTTCAAGGGCTCTGCTTAGCTGTTACATTCAGTTTCCAACAAGGACCTGAAAATGCCATCTCAGGATGTTTCCAAGAAGAATGGAATGACTGAAGTCTGCCCGCCTGCCCAGGGCACTCTTCACACTAGTCTACAAGTTGTATCTCCCCCCACCCCCCAAGGAAATCATGTAGTGACTAGCTGTGCCCAGCACTGCCCAACTTGTAATAGTCTTGACTATCAGGGCTATAGCTGTTTTTTTCATTACCGTCCAGATTCTGTAATTAGTTATGTGAGAGGTCCCTTTGGCTTATCCCAAAACAGCCTGACACCCTGTCTCAAGGTCTGATTTTACACCCTGACCCAAACTAGCTAAAGCCCTATGCTTGGAAATTGAATGGAAGTATCTCCTGAGTTTCAGCCTTCTAGACACAGCAGTCAAAAACATCTTGACAGTCTGATGCTCAGCCTCCACCTATGTTTACTGGCTTGATGTGCCTTTGAATGGTGGCACAAATAACAGACTTATGGCCACAGCAGCAGAGGTTCCTGAACCACAGGGATTCTGGCAGATGGATTGGGAGATAGCTGCAAATACTTTGAGATTCATCTTCCTTGACAGGAGAAGTGCTTCCCTAATCTGTTACTCTTAACATGCACCACTTCCTCAGAGACGCAAGCCTCCTTTCATTGCCAGTCATAAATCACTTTCCCTCATGGGACTTGTCCTTCAGGCCCTAACAAGGGCTCCTCTTGAACCCATCAGACATATCCTACTAACATCCGCATTTGCAGAATAGCCTCCTTGGTAGCCCTAGCCTTGACTAGAAGGGTGGGGGCTATCTCAGTGAAAGGGGATTAGGCAGAGTGGTTCTAAATTAGATCCATGTTACACACCCAAGTTCAGTTCAAACTCCACCCAGTCTAAGAGATGTGCTTCCAAATTTCTGCAAACTCTTGTGCCAGAGAATGAATCTGCTTCAAGTTAGATGTGTACTGAGTACTAAGAATATTCCTCAGATGCTCTCTGGAGGGTCAGTAGCATATTGCTGTCTTTGAAAACACATAATTTAATATCAAACAGGTCAAGGTATATGTTGCTGTGGAATTCTCAGCCAGAAAGAATCAGCACTCCTTTGACATCACAGCTCCCTGTCAGAATCCAGCCACATCTACAGCTCTAATTGTGTAAACAGTTTTATTTTCAATATCACTATGTTGTTTGTGACAAAATAAACTGATGGAATTATAATGTACATCTTCATTCTTACTTACTTGCTTCCTAATTATTTATAGGAGATGAGGATGTCTGAAGAAGACATTTCTCTTAAAGGCAGGCAGCCAACATTATGGACACAGAAACATTAGCTTAAGAATCTGTTTCTTTATCATTAATTTTTGGCAGAAATTTTTTGGGTTTCTTTTTTTTTAATCAGGGCACCTTTTTGTACCAGTCAGAAGAGTATGATAATTTTAAGTTTTTACATCTTGTTTCTCTTTAAGGCTGGAAAAGTACATATGATATCATATAACTCTTGTGTTATTTTATAGTACCTTCAACTTCTCATTTTTTTAATCTGCAATTCTAAGAGAACTGATTTTTGAGGGTCACTTGAGGCATTTTTAATATTTTAAAAGGACTTTTTGGTGAATGTGAAGAATTTATCTTCGCAGAGTTTGTGACACTAAATAATTTTATCTTCTCTCTTCCAGAATCCAAAATGATTGAAAAGCATGGTGGATATAAATTCAGTGCTCCAGTTGTGCCAAGTTCATTTAATTTTGGTGGTCCAGCCCCAGGAATGAATTGAATTATCACTACTTTTCCTTCTACTGTGTGATTGTAGTGAAGAGCTTGTGTTCCTCCCAATATAGTGGTTCCAGAACTGGTTCATGTTATCTACAGCTCACGCAAAATGAATTGGTAGATTGAATATTTTAAAAAGAAAAAGCAACCCAAGAGTGGGACTTGATCATGCAACCTAATACTGGAAAGAAGGTTTTATGAAGATAGGAAGAACCTGAAACTTGAGCTTCAAATGACACACTGTGGATATTGGAAATCAAGAGGGGATGTCTTGAAGGCAGCTTCCTTTCTATGAAGAAAATAGGCATTGGCTGCAGGACTGTTGGAAAGGTCTCATTTACAGTACACAAGCTTGAAGGCCAATTTAATTTTTACAACTGTGGGACTGAGTATTTGCCCAATTTTCTTCCCTTCTCCCTGATGGGTATCTATTCTTTTAATGTACATAAAGGTAATTGGATGGCCTTACTTAACATTTCATCATTTTCATTTATCAAGATTGTTCATATGTAGAATATCGGACACTTATTGTAGCACTACATAACTGATAAAATCTGTAAATGATTTAGCACTTTCATATTGAAACAAGCCTGCTAGCCTATGTACAAAAATAGCAAAATGTTTGTTTATAAAAAAAAAAAAAGGGGGATGTTCTGGGGAAAATTTCAGGTTATTAATTTAAATCTAGCAGTTTTGTACCTGGTGAAATGTGGTGCAGCTACCACTGGTTGTGACTTGAATTTGGTTATGTAAAGAAGGGGCTAGTGGTATTTCATTGCTGCTAAAAAAAGAAAAAAAAATGGCAACACTCTCTGTGTCCTTTGTTTTTTCTTAAAGCTGTCAGTGTACAAATGGAAAATGGAATAGAGAAGTCTTCATGTTTAAATGCTGAGTGAAAGTTCATTTTCTCAGCAGCGTGAAAACTGACATGAAGTTCTGCTTTTACAGGAGTGTATTTTGATGTGTGGTTAAACATCTACATAGGCAATCTATTAAAATATAATTTGGCTAACTTGGGCTGGAGTTGATTACAGTTTTATTCCCATATATGGGAATATGATAATTCCTATCTATTTACTACATTTCAAGGATCTCCTCTCCTCTATGTCCCTTCCCAATTTTAGGATGTCCAAAATCCAAGATTTTTTGCCTGATCCATTTAGAACAGTGGTCCAGTTCATACGACTGTCTAATTAATTGAGAACTAAATGAGTCTTTTGTCAACATATGCAGCCTTTTCACTGCACCCATGTTTAAACTGTATTTAACCATAGATTTCTATTTGAAGATGAGATCCTTTGATTATCAGTTTGGAAAAAGTCAGGATCCTAACTTAATTTGAAGTTTAAGGTCTTGTTAAAATACAAGTCCTTGTTGACCTGAAATAGGGATCTATGGTCAGAGACTTCTGGCCATGAAAGGGCTGCACCTACAGAAAAAGTCTCATTCATATTTTAACTTAAGCAGCTTAGATATGGTCATCTGGACATGGTCTCAGGGTTACCAAGTCCCAACTTTGAAGCAAGTTTTCTTTATCATACATTAGTGTCAGGTGATATAGTAACTAGCATTTTAGCTAGACGCTAGAAGACTTCTTCCTGCTGGGACCACTATTCAAGAGTGACTTCAAGAGTGAAGAAGGGAACATCAAAATAATGTGACTGGGCTGGCTTAGTGCCCCATCTACAAAATAAATACATAAATCATAGATGCTGAGTTTTTGATCTTGCATTAAGATCACTGGTGTCAAATCTTTTAAGCAAAATGTTTCTTTCTCCTGGCTGTTTTTATATTAATGGTCAACTGCTGTTATAACTGGTATTGAACAAGCTACCTTAATTTAAATGTAAGCCTCCAAAACTTTAAAGACAGGTTAAATGAACTGAATTTATATCTATAAAAATAAAACTGAAATGAAACATATATATATTATGATATTCAAAAATGCAATCTTCAGAAAACCAATTTGTGTGATGAGTATTTGTTTTATATGTATTAGTGAGGGCAGATTGCTTGGAATGCTGGCTTCCTAGTAGACTATCTACCTCTCAATTGTTTCAAGCCTGATAAAAGAGCCCTTGTACTTTTGTTCTTGACTAAACAGAGATTCAGTTAAAGGCTTATCTAACTCTATAGCTAGCTGCTAAAAAGGAGCATTTCCCATTTAGTTTTGGGCAGACACACAATAAAGTGAGTTCTTATATCTGTCCTGTAGATATGCTGTTCTGTTTTCTGAGTTTTATATCATGTCATGTGGACAGACTTTCTTTTCCTTCTGTTTTTTCAGTATTAAATATGTCTTAATATATTTGTAGGTTTTTCTTCATTCAGGCAAGATTAAAATATACATAGCAAAATAGGACAGTTTGGAATCTCACAAAAATTTCTTTGAGCCCAATAAATCCTAAAAATGAACATCAGGAACATTAATTTATGAATACATGTAACACTGGATTAAATTCCTGCTTAGTGTAAAGTTTATATTAAAAATTAACAATTGTTCAATACAAGTTGCATCAGAACCGTTTAAGTGAAATTCATAAATCATGACGTTTAAATCCATTTTCAACCAGTTCATTGTGATTCAGGAAGTTTTACTTCAGGAAAAGTAAATCTCTATTTTTTGCTGGCATATCTGTATGTTCATCACATTAGCATTACATACCTTGTGATTTTGCAGTGATTTGTAGTTATAACCCATTCTAAGCACTCACTGGCTGGCTAAATAGTAAATTTTCAGAATACTCCTAAAATACTGTGCCATTTTCATTAATATAACTGCATAAACTGAATTTAGTGAATGGTTTATACACTATGATAAATCCGAGAATTGAAGAATATCTCTTCTAAATGTCCTTTAATAAAAACTAAAATGGATGAAGAGTCTATTCCTCAAAGACAGACATGTATTTATGTTAAGAAATATAAATGTGCTATGTGCAGAGTTTGAAAGGATACAATCCAGAAAGAAGATTCCAGCTTTTATTCTTTGTGATGGATTCTTAAACTTGGATAGTCAAAAAAAGTTACATGCAGATTTTACAAAACTTGACAATTCATATAATTAATTTAGAATGTAATAATCTATGAAGTTAAGGACTTTCCCCAAGTGATGACACAAATGTGTTTTTACTATACATTTTTAAAAATAACCTAAACCATTGAACAAAGTAGTTCAATGAGGACTATACTCACTGACCACACTGTGCCTCAAAATTGCCTGAAAATGCAGTGATAGTATTGTTACTGCTTTCCTTGCAACTAGTTTGGTTCCATGCAGTAATTTGATGACAATTTTCCAGCACAGAAGAGTTTTCCAGAACAAAAATTTTCATTAGTATTCCTACCCTGTACAAAAGACAGAAGAGCCTGAACAGAAAATATACAGTATTGCTCATGAAAAACTTGTATTCTTGTAGAATTATTTACCACACACACAATTTTATTCCCAAAACAACTCTAAATTAAGGGAGTCATTACCGATAATTTGTTAAAGGAATACACAAAAGGTGCAAATGACTGCAGAGGTAAAAAAGGAGGATCTCTGAAGATCAGCCCTTGTATGGGATTGGCTGTTTGCATAGTGGATTTTAATATTTTTTGTCATACCTCTCCCTTTTGTTCCGAGCCAGTTGTCTGTTTCCCACTCCTGTCTTTCCAGTTCTGTTTCCCCCTTCGCTTTTCCTCTCAACGCAGTACCTTTTGTCCATCTCCCATCCATTTTTTTTAGTGCTGTTTCTGATATCAGGGAGATAAATACATTTATATGCAAGAGAATGGTTGGTTGTGCAGATGGGATATCATTTTATAAATAGGGTGCCTTATTTTAACCAATTAACAGTGGTACTATTTTAGCCCTGCCAACTTTTTTAGGATGTGCTTTCCTGCAGATGCAAGACACACTTATTGTGGAGGGGGAAATCTCAAGAATAGATGACAAGAACTGGAACTGTAATCCCAGGTTGCCAATATGTGGAAGCTAGGCACTCACATGTTTATATTCTTTCTCTTTATTCTTCTTGGGAGCAGGGATTACTTTAAATTCAGTCATCTTTCTTTCAGGTACATACCCTCATTTTCTTATGGTCTTCATTAACATTCTTATGATTCCAAATTAAAGCAATCAGTTCTAAATGGCTACTAGGCAACAAAATGACTTTAAGATGACAGATTCTACAATAATGAGACACAAATGTAGAGGACTCTAGGATATGTAGTTAAATTGCTGTTTTTAGGTTAGCACCGTATCCAACACATTTGCCGAAAATCAGAACTAGCTGAGAGTATCCTATGCTGTGTTTGCTCTGAGTTGTTAAGCATACTGATAGCATGGGAAAAAATTGGTAACACTAGCAACAAAAAAGCTTCCTATATGTAGTAGTAATTTAAGCTATGAAGATAGTAAAGAAAAGTTGCAGTATTTTTTGTCACATGACTTAGTAAACTGTTCTTGCTCACATTAATAAAATTGGATGGTTACAGGGCTCTTAAATAAGAAAAACATTTCATCATTTTATACTTTCCTACTAGACTTACACTCATTACTGGATGCTGTTCTTCAGTATATTTGTGAACAGTGCAATAATTTGTATTGGCATCTGAAACAGGATGATAAATTTACAATTCTCTTTCAATTAAACTGGTTGTAGTACTCACTCACTATGAAGCAATGTTTACTTTTTGGAGACCAAGGAATACAGGTATAAGGCGGATCTGTTGATATATTACAACAGGGTGTCAGCATTCTTTTGCAAGCTACTCCAGGAATTTCAACTTGTGAGGCTAAACTCATCAAAAATTTAAATGGAAAATAAGGGCTATATACATGGCAGATGGCTGATGATACATTCAGGAGCTAATCACGTTTTGATTAGTACTAGTCAAGCAAGCAAACAACAGAAATCCAAGTTCCAATCAGATCAGACTGCTTTACATTTTAGGATCAACCAAGTGTTGCCACCTAACTGGGCACATTTTAGTTCAACCTATCCTAAAATTTAGGAAAAACAAAAGATATTTCTGGTTTCACCATTAAAATCAGTCAAAAATCCTTATTATGAAATAACTATTAGGGCAGTTAAAAGGTCACAAAAATGCATGCATTGAAAATCTGCGAACTATTCATTAAGCAAGAGATTGCAAGTAAGTGGGATGGTTTGAGGAAGCAAAAAGGATTACAATATGTTGAATTCAACTTGGTTTCTATTGACCTTTTCATCGAGTACTATACACAGTGTAAAAATAGTTCCGGCCTTGATAACAAAAAAACGGTACTCCACTCAGTAGTCATAGATCCATACTAAAACCACCACTAAAGCCTACCCGCTTCATTTGTGTAATATCCACCCTAATAAAAAGATCTGGAGATTCTTGCACGCTTGTGCATTTTGTGCGACTTTCTCGGCTTAATAGATAATAGTGTGAGAATTGGGAAATTAAGAGACCTCTCTAAAGCTTTACAGCGGCAAAAACAAATGAGAAAACAAATGCTACCTGCTCAGGGAATAATCATTCAGGATTGGAAGTCAGAATGAGTGTATTCGGGGATTTATTGAACCGGCCAATTAATTTAATCTAAACTTTCACTTCGTCCCGAGGCAGAAGCCTTAACACTCCGATTATAACATAGAAAAAAAAAGCCCTCTTAACCACTTAAAGCAGCTCTTGCCGAAGGTTTCTCTAAGGTAATTCAGAATTATCACAACCCACCTATTATTATTATCGATCTTTAAAAATGCTCGGAAGCGAAGGGCGAGAAGGAAAATATTGTGTTGGCCGATAGTAAACATTTTCTGTAAGAATGACACGTCCTTTCGTTGCGGTGATGACTGAGAAAGCCTCCCCACCCAAGAAAATAAAAGCTTGAGCCCAAGTCGACCAATCCCAAGGTGAATAGCAGGTGGCCATTTCATAAACACAAAAGCAGCCCGCGAAGGCGGTGACTCCCTTTTCACCTTCCATTCTATCAAACCTATCTAATCATAAAGCTTTGATAAATTCAGATAGCTTGCTTTGCTTCGGAACGTAACACTAGGACTCCCCTCGCTGGGAAAGACGGGGTGGGGGTTCTAAAATGGCGCCGGTCCCTTTTTCCCTCACTGACGCACCAACGCCTCACCCGACGTGATACAAAATGGTTCCTGCGGCGGCCCCGAACTCAGCATAGTCAAGCTGATGTAGCATGGAGGCGGACCCATCGGCCAATCACCAATAGATGGTGTCAACTGAAGCTAAAATGCCCAATGATGACTGTGGGCGGAGTTTGGAATCGCCGACTGGCCAATGACTTCCTAAGCAACTGCTGGTGGCAGGGCCTACCCGCGCGGCTCTGGGCGGTGCTGGGATAGGCGGGCGGGCGCTGAGACGGCCGTTTCCTGTCCTGGTGCATGGTGGTCGGACGGAGGAATTGTTGGAAAATTTCTCAGCGAGGTTCGTATATAAATGTGTTTTTACCCAGTGTGCCTTATTCTAACCGCCGCCATCTCCGACTGGGATGCTTCACTCTCGGGTTTGGTCTGGCCTAATCCCTTTGCGGCGATGTTCCACAGAGGGAAATGTGTGAGAAAAGCGGGGAGTCGCCCTAGTATCGCGGCTCATATTAATAATAAAGCCGAGGCGTTGCCGCTGTCCGGCCCGTGCATTCCCTCTCTCCCCCCTCCTTCCTTCATATTCCCGCCTTCTCCGTTTCCCTGGCTCCAGCTTTTCCCCTGCGATGTATTTGTCTCGGGGGGAAAGTTGCCGCGTAAAGAACCCGCTTGGGGTTTTCGGGCTGTAGGCGAAGCGGAATCGAGGGACATGTTATTGACTGACTTCCAGGGAAGTGTGCTGAGGAAGCTTTCTTTTTAGAGGCTGCGTCACCAAAGAAGGTTCATTTTGCATAGCCATTCGCAAGCCATGACAGAAAAAGGTCGTCTGAGGCATTTTTGTTCTCCGACATCGGCCCCGAGTCGAAGGAGCCGCTGTCTCAGAACGCCACCGTCGCCCTGTGCTCCCTGGTGAATTCACCCACGCCGCACGTTAAAAAAAAGGCAGCGGAACCATTTTTGACAAAACCTCGTATGAGAGGGAGCGAGCGAGTGGTGATCTAAAGCTGTAGGTCAGAAAGGGAGATTCCAAATCAATGGGTATAAGGTTGTGGCCTCAGTCGATCGTCGTGTGTACAGTTACCCGTCAGTTAAGGGCATGCACGACATGTTTTTCTTTTGATTATAGTACGCAAATATGATTCGATAGAAGCTCTGTATGCATGCGTGATTCTCAGCAGGCGCATTTCAGACAAGAAATTCTGTTAGATATATGAAAGAAAGTAGTCTTATTTCCTGTCGTGGGTCCTGCGATTCGTTTTTTTAAATTCACGTTTAATTAATGTGGTAAAAACTCTTAAAATGAAGATAGATTCCTGCTTGTATGTCACACCATATGGCCATCAACCAAAAAACGCTAGATCTATAGTCCCTGTGTGTTGGACTGCAAGTCTAACATAACTACACTGGCTCACTGATTCAATTATTTCCAGAGATTTTAGGCTTGTGGAGTTCTTTGGGTTGCCTGTTTGAATAAGGGGCTTTATTTTTAAAAAGACATGTTAATGTCACAAAATATTTTAGTTTCACAGGAGGATACAATTTTAAAAGTAGAATGTATCTTCCTTTTTATTCATGAAACAAAATAATTTGATAATAATTTTGACATGCTTTTGAAAATTCAACATCATACTGACTTTCTAAGTTTAATACAGTATTTTTGCCATCTCGTAGTAAATCACATTTCCAGTTCTCCCATAAAACATACATAGACTTGATATCATCCCAGTAAGTGTTCATAAACTATAGATGCAAGGAACCATATGAGGAAAATACATTTTTCCAGTAATTTTAGAACATACTTTGCAAGTCTTATTAAGTATTGTTTTTAAGAGCTTTTAGAATGAGTGTTCTATACTCACTTCAATCATAAATGTATTCCTAAAGTGGGATATACTTAAGATATACAATATAGAAAATGATTACAAAACTTAAGAATAAAATGTGAATTAAACATTTTTTAGAACGATTTAACTGCCCACTTAAGGGAAGATCACAAATCTAACTAAGATCAAGAGGGCTTAGTTACACATGTTAGTGGGACTTTCTCACAGTAAATAATGCTTTAATCCAGAGATTTATGTGGAAAATAATACTTGCATCCAGAAGGAACAAGATTGATAGAAGTAGATTTGTTCATCCGCTGATCATAATTACAGCTTTTTAATTTTCCTGAAGCAGCTATTTGGAGACTTGAAGAATTCTCTGGAATGGGATGGGAATAGTGTGAGGGCCCATGGGAAGGAGAGTAGGAGTCTGCTTCTTACAGATGTAATGTATGCATCTAAATCTAATTTCAATCCACTGTATTGGAAAATTTTATAGACATGATACATGCTTCTAAATCTCAAACCCAGTTCACTGTTATTTTTTTTTTAAAACTCAGGTTTTGTATGAGATGTTTTACTTATTGCTCCTAAAAATTGAAAGAAACACTTCTTCAATAAACACAGTTCTGACAAGTAAGCTGTGTCCTTAATTACATGTTTTAGTGTTTTATTTATAGCAGTGTTTCTTAAAGTGTGGTCCTAGGGCCCCTGGGGGTCCCCCAAGACCCTCTCAGGGATCCACAAAATCAAAATTATTTGCCAGCCTATGTTGAAAAATAATACAATATTAAAATCCCATCAGCCATGAGAAGTGGTAGTGGCGAATATGTCAATTTTAATTTTTAATACAGTAAATATTGATAAATATAATCCATACAAACAAAAGCTCTTTTGGGGTCCTCCATAATTTTTAAAAGTGGGAAGAGGTCCTGAGAGAAAAAAGCTTAAAACATTGATTTATAGCTATTTTTAGATAAAATCCCAAATGTTGCCTTAGTGCTAATATGTAAGATAATCAGCTTCAAACCTTGCCATCTGATGCTCCTTGTTAAATCGTAGTTTAATTATACAGACTGAAGCAAGTTGGAGTATCATAAGAGACTCAGGTGGCAGGGAGCAGTGCTTTGGATTCATTTTCAAGAAGGTGGTTTGGAATATACAGAGGTGCAAATATAGCACCTGTCTGTAACTTTTTAAAGTATGCGTGTCTTGAATCACAGGGCTCCCCTCTGAACCTAACACAGTTATATAGTCCTGGTAGGGGGTAATGCATAAAAGGGGTATACAAGCCCAATAATTCATTTTTACTGTATTTGTGTAGTGCTAAGCCATAGCTGTGTGGATTATTCTCAATATCTGAGTTCATGTTTAGCATGTATTGTAAACCCCAACCATTTGGGGTTCAGTGTTTATTTATGTAGTAGAAATATGATTCTGTAGTAAGATTGTGGGGGGAGTTGTTAGTCTTCAGGTTTTATATTTTAAAAGATAATGGTAATACAGTATAGACATTTTAAAAATAGTACTTGATGTATCTCAAACTATACTTCTAATTTCATTTTAAAATAATGGTGTGCTTTGTGATTTTTGCAAAGGTAATGGGCATTTTACACCATGACTACAGTAGAAACAAGGTAAAAGCAAATAATGGGTAGCATACACAAGCCAAGAACTATATCTAATTCATCTAAATGAACATGTATTTTCAAGGTTACCTAAAGATTTGAAAACCTACTTCATATATGAACATTTTTAAATGCAAATTGGATTAGTGAGAAAGTATTACTCATTGATATGATTAATTCCATAAGAAAAGTATCATGGAAATGCCAGTTATAACTCGTCTTCACTTGTATTTATCCAGATAGACTGGCAAATTATTTGCTATCATCAAAAGTAGGCTGATTGAAGTTTTGAGGCATAGTAGAGCTACCACTCTGGTCAGCAGCTTATCTGGCCCTGCAGTGCATAACATCTCTAATATGAGTTCTTCAGGAATCTTATTCTTGCAGGAGTTCATTAAGAAGTTTTTTTTCCATATGTGTCAGAGCTTATGATACCAGAAAAAAATACTCATTTTTAAACATTCTATCTTAAATCATCACAAATAAATACATAACTTATACGTAATTGGATTATATTTGATCCAGAATGACCATTCTGTGAATGGAAAATCTCATGTTTGCAGAAGGAACTGGAATCCAGCAGAGGCTCATGCCAAGGTGGTAATGGGGAGGAGTTGATTTTTGCCCTTTCTTGCAGACAGGTAAGCAACAGGAAGAAATTGTTGTAACCATCTCATTTTGCTGTTCTAATTAAAACTGATCCTCAATCCCTGGATAATTGATTGAGATCTATGTTTAAGCATATATAATTCCTTCCATTTCATCTTACATTGCCAAGACAATAAAGCTAATGTGGAATTTATGATGTGAGCCTAGAAATCAAGTTTCATTCTGATCAGTCTTGAATTTGCAAGGGAGGAAAATTATTATGCTGTGATTAACTGGAGGAAACATTGCCATTCCAAAAAGTCAACCTTATTAATACAATATTCCTTTCATCAGAGGAAGTAGATTGAGCTTCCTGCAACAATAGTTTGGAAATGGACTGCAGATTGCTCTCCCAGGTCTTTATTTTGCTATTATTAGGTACAGTGTTTATATAAGCATTTAATTTTTTACCTCAGAAGTGTGTTGTGCATTTGCCCAGAAATACCTCTCCTGTAGGTGAAGGTCCTTACCATTATACTACCGTTAGAGGGGAAGAATTTAATGGAGAATTGAATTTGTAATATTTTAGCAGATATGGAAAATATTCTATATTAAAATACATAAACACCTTGAAGGATTTGGTATTAGACGGGGACAGGGCTAATCGTCCATATTTATATTTTATTTTATTTATATTTCGAATTTGGTCACCACCTATATCACTAGGGAGTGACTCTGGGTGGTTTACAGTAAAAATATTAATTAAAATTCAATAAAAACCATATTCATACATAAATAATATATTTCAAGGTACTTCTGGTAGATAAGGATATTAATCTACAGAAGCATCTTCAAGTTGCTAGCCATCCCCAGGGTTGGTTTTCTCCCCACATGAGTTGGCAGAGCCAGATCTTCACCCTTTCCAGAAGGTTGAGAGAATAGGGGCCTGCCTTACCTCTGGGTGGAGAGTATGCCATAGGGTGGGGGCAACGGCAGAGAAAGCTCTCCTTATGGGCCCTACCAGTCGACCTTCTTTTGTCAATGGGGTCCGTTGCGTACCTCCTCTGCCTGAGCAGGTGGGACAAGTCGATATAATGAGGGTGAGATGGTCCCTCAGGTAACCCGGACCGATGCCATGTAGGGCTTTAAAGGTGATAACCAACACCTTGAACTGGACCCAGGCTTTTCCATTAGAAAAACAACTGAGCGTCAATTGTATGCTTACTTAACTGGGCGTAATGGCCATTGAATAAAGTGAAACCTTTTCCTAAGTATGTAGGCATAGACTGGAAGCTTAACAACATGGGCAGGTATGAATACTTAGAAAATACCTTTTAATTCAGTGGGACTTATTTCTGAGTTGTTAGTTTTCATTGTCTTCAGCATCACAATTCAAAGGCAACAGTTTTTCTTCAGTCTTCTGATGGTTCAGCTTTCACAGCTATTTATACTATTCTTTGGGTCATAGTTTTCCCAACTGCAATCATCAGAAGATTGAAGAGAAAATTAAATTGGGGTGCTAGAGATAATTGAGAATACCTTATTATATTATATAATAAAGTTTTTAAAAAAATACCTTGGACCAGAAAAGGTATCTTTGTTGTCAATGTGACAACAGTACACTTTAAGATTTAAAGTCTCTGCACTTTAATATTTTGTCCTAATTTGTCCTAATATTTCTCCCAAATAGCAGGTGTCTATTTCTGTAAGTAGTCTATGGTCACCACTCCTGTGAATTGTTGTACCTAAAGTCTTGGTACTTCTGGGTGGATGTGCAAAAGATTGCATTGTGCACAGAAGATATTATGGAAGTGTATAAAATGCAGGATGGGAAGAATCAAAATTCATCCAAATTTAATGAACGGACTGTGGGATGGGATTTCTTGCTCCTGAAATCTTCTCCAGAGGCTCCTGTGGAGCAAATGGGTGCACAGTAAGAGATGGAATTTATTATGATGCCAGGTGCTGCTCTGTCCATAGACAAACATGTTTGGATATAATCAAATGGATTGACTTAAATATTAGCTAGCTTGTATAACAATGAAATTAGATATATTCTGAATTTATTTCATAGCTCAAAAGTAAAATTTCTTCATGCAGTGTCATAAATTGTAATGGTTGCAGGCATAGATGGTTTAAAGTGATACAGACAAATTTATGGAAAATACAGATAGTCCCAGTTTAAGAACAAGTTCTGTTCCAAGGTCTGTCCTTAAGTCAAATTTGTATGTAAGCCAGAACAGTATTATTTTATAATATTGTATTAGTATTGTGTATTTAACTCGAATCACTGTGTATTTAACTCAAATTTTGCTTTAGTAGGCTCCGTTCTTAACTATGGGTCATCTGTAAACTGGGCGTTCTTAACCTGGGGACTACTGTACCACGATCCAGCAGTATTAGCCATTGTAGCTAAACGGAGCTCCCATTTCAGGAGCAATATGTCACTGGATAGCATTTTTCCTAGGGAAGGACAAGTTACTGTATTCATGCTCTGATTTCTGGAAACTGGTTAGACTCAGAAAGAAACAATGCTTTTCTAAATAGATCCTCCTTTTCATACAGCAGATCTTTTATCTTTAAAAGTTCACATGGTACAGCTAAACATAACTTTCTCTTTAAAAACATACTTGATAATTTTAATGAAACTTTAATTAATAAAACTAAGCTGCATTTAAGAAAAAATGATTCACTGTCAAATCAATTGGCATTAAGAGTTAAAATGCATCTAAGCATTGATTCCAGTGATCTTATGCACACACAAATATAAGACTAAGGCTACAATCAAATGCATCTCTGAAGGTATAACATATATTGCATTCAAGCTGCCCAAGCCAGTAAAGATGCTTCAAATCATGTTTGCTATTTTTGCCTAATAAAAACATAATCTTCGTCTCAGAATACTTTTAATTTATAACAAACCAGCATATTTCAAGCCTTGTTAACAGTTAACTAGTAGTTGTTAAGAAGCATCAGAAGTTCCAACTACATAATTAAAAATAGTGCTTTTCTTTATAGTTCAAGATATTTTTTGAGAAACCTATCATCTATGACCAGTTTAGCATTTTGAATAATAGTCCCATATATGTACTGATTTATTTCACATTTTTGTTTCTTTGACTCTACAAGTATACTATAAATTTTAGAGACGGTGTTACCATGGGGTGATCAACTAGATGCATGACGGATTTCTAAAATTCTAGGTTAGGTATATGGATACTACTAATACAAAGATTACTTTAAATACAGTTTTTATTCTTTTTTGTTGCTGAATATTTACCAAAGCATACTTCCAAGTTTTGGTTATATTTAAAAGTATGTATAATTTGGGGGGAGAGAAAGGTGCTATTTTTTGTACCCTCCACTGTGCAGATGTTATTGTAAATTTAGACTGCTGAAGAATGGGAGCATATCTACCCTGATGCTCCTTGATTCTATTACTGGATTTATAGTTGCACTATAAGCAAGGATTTGTTGATGGATATATTGTTTCTCAGTCTTCCATCTCTGTAAATAGGAATCACGGTGACACTACAGGACTGTTGCCCAAATAATAAAGAATATGAAATTATCTTAGGATGGCTGGGACAGCAGGAGACAAAAAAGCAGTTACAGAGAAACAGATAAAAAGCTAAATATATATATATATTGGTTTTGAGGAGCGTGTATGAGAAGAACTAGTAGTCAATTGCACTGTTTCTGCTCTATCATATAACCCCCGGCCCTTTTTTGTGGTCCTCAAATCATTCTAGGATTGAGTTCTTGCAAATCAACAGCAAAATTCCAAAAATTAGCAGCTCAGTTTTCTGCTTTTTTGAAAATAAAGGTAAAATAGATGTGTTAACCCAAGGATTAACATGTAAAGCCCTGCTAAAACCACAAAAGAAACAAAGAATACCATTATCATGTTCCTGAATTTTATTTTATTCAGTCCCTGGCCACAAAAATATACAATGTCAAAACCTATCTCCTTCAAGTGAAGCTGGACTTCTGGGAATGTCTATTCTGATTTAATCTGTATCTTGTAATATCAATATTTTGTAATATCAATACTTAGTAAGAAAAAGTAAAGTATCCCTTGAGTCTTCAATAAATAATAAATACCTTGAGTCAAATTCAGCTCCAGATATCTATATGCAAACAAAATTGTGTTGTTTTTGGCAACAAAATGGAAGTGATTTGCCACTACCATCTTCCAGGATATTTTCAACTTTCTAGTCTATCCTATAGCCCTGGAATTTCCTGTTGATAACCAGTGTTAAATCTGATCCTGATTAGCTTTTTTGAAAGCTCAGTGCTGCCACCTGCTTTCTACTACTGTATTTAGTAGCTATTGCAGAGCAAATGTAGAAAAACCAGCTGAAGATCCTATTTTATGAGTTGCAGTAGCTAATTGACCTGCCCTTGTATTAATTCTGCTGTCTTTTCTATAAAATAAATCAGTCTTGTATATTTCAGAAAGGGGTATCATAGAACTTTCCCCACTTTTCTGCATAAACTATTCCCCTCAGAATGTTTATTAATTATATTTGAGCCTTTAACATGTCACAATCAAGCTTTTCCCTTGGAGGACAAAACTGTTCAAAATAAGATTTAAAAATAATTCATACAACATTTTTGTGAGGAGCAAGGACTCCTGATATGCCTCACCTGAGTATTAAAATGAGGATTATAAGGATTTGCAAAATTATTTCTTCCCTAAAAAATTAATCACAAATACTTAGTGGTTTGAAAAATATTAAAATGTTGGTGTAAGGAATACTGTTTGAATCTAATTCAAATATTATGTACATTCGCTGTTATGTTTAGGTAGACGATGTTATTAGCCCAGATAAATCGAGATTCCCAGGGAATGACGGAGTTCTCTGGAGGAGGGATGGAAGCTCAACATGTAACTCTCTGTTTAACAGAAGCTGTAGCTGTGCAAGGTGAGTTATCTGGATAATACCCCTTTCCAACAAGACCAAATCTAGTTGAACTTAAAAAAACATACATTGGTAATTTGGATTTTAAAACGCACCATAAAATTAGCTCAGAATATTACCAAAAGGTTAAAATGTCTTAGTAATTCATGCAGTAAAGGTATAGTTAGTGCTACAAATGCTAATACCAGTTTTTTTTAATTGTTGTAGATGGAGACAACTTGGACAACATGGAAGGAGTGAGCTTACAGGCAGTTACTCTTTCTGATGGATCCACTGCCTATATACAACACAATTCAAAAGGTATATCTAGAACAGCATTATTGCAATTAATTTATTTAATAAAAATAATCTCAGAAGTTTATTTTTTCATACTGTGACCAGTTTATGAAGTTAAATTGTATTTGTTATAAATATTAATAGAAGCTTGACCAAAAAAATTAATCCAGAATCAGCAGAACGTCTGTATGTGTGTTCACAATTAGAGAAGATTTGAATATCTATTCCACTTTACACAAGCATGAAATGGAATCATTTCCAGATAAAACAAACAACAACAACAAACGTCTAACTCATTATTTAAGTCATAGGTATTGTCCCCCCTGTTTTTTAAAGTCTGGATTACATTTCCTTAAATTAAATTTCCCCAATACACACATGTATACACATATAAGCAAAATTTAACATACATTGATTCTGACACCTACACACACATATTTTCTGAGATACATGCATATACAGGTGAAACTCGAAAAATTAGAATATCGTGCAAATGTTCATTTATGTCAGTATGGCAACTCAAAAGGTGGAACCAATATATGAGATAGATGCATTACATGCAAAGCGAGATATGTCAAGCCTTACTTTGGTATAATTGCGATGATTATGGCGTACAGCTTATGAAAACCCCAAATTCACAATCTCAGAAAATTAGAATAGTGTGAAAAGGTTCAATATTCTAGGCTCAAAGTGTCCCACTCTAATCAGCTAATGAATCCATAACACCTTCAAAGGGTTCCTGAGCCTTTAAATGGTCTCTCAGGCTGGTTCAGTAGGAATCACAAGCATGGGAAAGACTGCTGACCTGACAGTTGTGCAGAAAACCATCATTGACCCCCTCCATAAGGAGGGAAAGCCCCAAAAGGTAATTGCAAAAGAAGTTGGATGTTCCCAAAGTGCTGTATCAAAGCACATCAATAGAAGGTTATGTGGAAGGGAAAAGTGTGGTAGAAAAAGGTGCACAAGCAGCAGGGATGACCGCAGCCTGGAGAGGATTGTCAGGAAAAGGCCATTCCAAAGTGTTGGGGACTTTCACAAGGAGTGGGCTGAGGCTGGAGCTAGTGCATCAAGAGCCACCACACAGAGACGGATCCTGGACATGGGCTTCAAATGTCGTATTCCTCTTGTCAAGCCGCTCCTGAACAACAAACAACGTCAGAAGCGTCTTACCTGGGCTACAGAAAAAAAGAACTGGTCTGTTGCCCAGTGGTCCAAAGTCCTCTTTTCTGATGAGAGCAACTTTTGCATCTCATTTGGGAACCAAGGACCCAGAGTCTGGAGGAAGAATGGAGAAGCACACAATGCACGATGCTTGAAGTCCAGTGTGAAGTTTCCACAGTCTGTGTTGATTTGGGGAGCCATGTCATCTGCTGGTGTTGGTCCACTGTGCTTCATTAAGTCCAGGGTCAACGCAGCCGTCTACCAGGAGATTTTGGAGCACTTCATGCTTCCTTCCGCAGACGAGCTTTATGGGGATGCTGACTTCATTTTCCAGCAGGACTTGGCACCTGCCCACACTCCCAGAAGTACCAAAACCTGGTTCAATGACCATGGGATTACTGTGCTTGATTGGCCAGCAAACTTGCCTGACCTGAACCCCATAGAGAATCTATGGGGCATTGCCAAGAGAAAGATGAGGGACATGAGACCGAACAATGCAGCAGAGCTGAAGGCCGCTGTTGAAGCTTCCTGGTCTTCCATAACACCTCAGCAGTGCCACAGGCTGATAGCATCCATGCCACGCCGCATTGCGGCAGGCATTGCTGCAAAAGGGGCCCAAACCAAGTACTGAGTACATATGCATGCTTATACTTTGCAGAGGTCCGATATTGTTCTATTTCCAATCCTTGTGTTATTGATGTCATGTAATATTCTAATTTTCTGAGATTGTGAATTTGGGGTTTTCATAAGCTGTACGCCATAATCATCACAATTATACCAAAGTAAGGCTTGACATATCTCGCTTTGCATGTAATGCGTCTATCTCATATATTGGTTTCACCTTTTGAGTTGCCATACTGACATAAATGAACATTTGCACGATATTCTAATTTTTCGAGTTTCACCTGTATACAAGCATACACAATTCTTGGAGATAGTTAGGTTTCCTTTTTTTATAATAACTTTATTAAATTTTAAAAAAAGATAAAAACTAATAAGAACTAATAATCGAGGAAAAGAATAGAAAAAGAAGAAAGAAGAAAAGCAGAAGTGCAGAAAAGAAAGAAAAGGAAGAACCAGAAATACAAAAAGAAAAAAAAAAGAATGACTTCCGACTTCTTTTACAGCAGATATAAGTAAAACATAGATTAAACTCTAATTCTAAGATTACAGTTTAACATCCATTTTTTCTATAATCTGTTAATTTTACTAACTATCAAATCCATATATCATAATTTCACTTTTTCTGTTTCATGCAAAAAGTCCAAAAAGGGCTTCCAATTAGCATTAAAATTAGTCAATGTCTTTTCTCTCATCAAAGTTGTCAATTTCGCCATCTCAGCTAGCTCCATCAACTTTACCATCCATTCTTTCATTGTAGGTAATAGCGAGTCTTTCCACCTTTGAGCATATAGAAGTCTTGCTGCAGTTATCATATATAAAAACAAAGGTCCATAAGATTTTTCCAATTGTTTATCCATCCTTCCCAAGAGAAATGGCTCTGGTTTAAATTGTATATTAATCTTCAAAATCCTCTGAATTAATATATGTATTTGAGTTCAAAATTTTTTAGCTTTATTACATGTCCACCAAAGATGATAAAAAGTCCCTACTTGTTGTTCATATTTCCAACATATATTTGAAGTCCCTTTGTACATTTTTGACAAATAGATTTAGCTAAAAATAGGCTAGGCTGATTACTATGTTCTTTTGATATATGATCCCAATCAATTATCAAGCCAGTTACACGAAAACAAAAGGCATTCCCAAGGAATGCCAGAGTCCCATTAAAGTAGTTATGATTTTAACAATACAGATTCATGAAAAAAGAAAAAGAAAAAAGTTAAATGAAAATCTTCCCCCTTCTCTGTTGTTAACTTTCTTATATCCCTTTAATTATCCAAAAATTTAATTACTTTAAGTTTCCAAATCTTCCCAAAATTTATAATCCCCCCCCAAAAATGAGAAAAATACCAAGAGAAATACTTACCTGTTGTAAAAAGAAGTCTCTCTTAAACTGACCGATAGATATAATCCAAAAGTGGTTAGAAAAGGGGGTCAGCTGGTTCTGGTGTCCTTTTACAGGCCACGAACAGAGCTTTATTCTTTGCCTCCCAGCCACTCCACACGTGAGTCTTCCACAAAAACCTCCGTTTTTGCAATTAACTCACAAGGAATGGTGTCCACAAATCAAATAGGATGATTTCAAGCTTCCTCCTTTGTCCGGAATTAGTTAAAGCGTCCTGTGGTGCCCACTAAGCGCTAAACAGCTGAGATTACGAAGACATTCAGACCGCCACTCCCACCACCAGAAGTCTTGGGATAGTTAGGTTTTCAGTGAAGCTTTCACAGGTATAATTGCCACACTTCAGAAGAGGAGGTAGCAGCTGGGATCTGAAAGCTGGCTCTGGGCTACAGTCTGGTAATTTCTTTCCCATGGTTTAATTTACTTCTTATGTGTATAAAATAGGTTCCTAATGCGGTTTTAGCATTTCTAAGCTAAATTCTGTACATTGCTACTTCAAATTAAGTCTGTAATACTCAGTTCTGAGCAGACATAAGAAGGGAATACCTTGTAAGAGGCTAATAATTTATTCTGTTTCAGAGGAAGAGATAGATGTAGTAAGGTTAAGAACATGTTTCACTCTTGAAGCAGCAATACAGTGTTCCTATTGTAAAAGAAAATTTTATGCAGATGAAGGAATGATATACAAGGGGCTTTTAACATCAAGTACAAACAATGTCTGCCATGATATCATAAGAACCATGTGAGAATCCTTGTACTGACATAACGGTATAGGACAAAGTAGGATTTTAAGGACTTTGTTTTTCTATTCAAATAGTTCTTTACCTGTTTTGATGCATAAAGCTATTGTACTGTTACAACTCCTGCAATATTTAGGGTACTGTGGTAACTCATATAATATTCAGGTCCAAAGACACTCTATTTTTAAACTTCTAGGTACTTTAAATACTTATAATCCTTTTATAGATTAACGGTCTTAATTAGCATTTGCTCAATATATTTCCTTTTGTTGCACTTTTTTTCTTCTTCTTTTTTCTTTCTCTTATATCTTTTTCTTTAGATTTGTCTTTTACTCTATTTAAAATTTTCAATAAATGTAAATACATTTTAAAAAGATGGTATGGTGTTACAAACGGCAGGCATTGCAACAGAAAAAAATTGCCTTCCGTCCCCTATTTAATGGGACTCAAAGCATGCCTCTTCTGTCAACTGATTGTTTCTCCAGTGAAAAAAAGAAAATTGAAGAGAGGCAGTCCTGCAAATAACCCAATCTCATGCCTTGAAGAGCTTTAAAGGAGACAGCTAGCACTTTGAATCGTGCCTGGAAGCATACTGGAAGCCACTGCTGCTTGCAGAGCAAAGATATAACATGGGCATACCAAAGTGTGCCCGTAACTGTCTGTGCCACTGCATCCTGGACCAGTTACAGCTTCCAGATGTTTTTCAAGGGCAGTCCCATGTAAAGTACATTAAAGTAATCTGCTCAGGAAGTGACTAAGACATGAGTGACTATGAGCAGTGCCTCCCAGACCAGGTAAGGATACAGTTGTCATACAAGACAAAATTGTGCAAAGGCTTATGGCTGCCACTTGTTCCTCAAACAGGAGCCAGAAGTCCAGAAGGACTTCCATATTGCACAACAGTTCTGTTTTGGGTAGAGCAAGATGGAAGATCACACGATCTAGGAGACCCTAAAACCCAAAGCCATTCCGTCTTGCTCAGGTTGAGCTCAAGCCTCCGGTCCCCATCCAGATGCACCACTCCCATCCCACTCCCATCAGAACTCATCCACAAGAGTGCTCAATGCTGTTTTGATTCCATGCCTGGGTTTGAAACACAACTGAAGGGATCCAGATAAATCTGCTTCTTCCAGAGTTTGGTGAAGCTGCCACGTGACCACCTGCTCAACAATCTTTCCTAAAAAGGGGAGGATGGAGATAGGACAAAACTTGTCCAAACTTTTTTAACTGTTTTATTTAAAAAATAATATAGTTTAAAATGAGACATGGGGACAATTCTAAGAAAACTGGATGTAATTAAATTTCCTTGACATCCAGATCAGTCTAGATATATATGAACAGCATCCCAATATTTACCCTCCTAAAAATGAATTTGAACTGCTTGTTTAATTGGGAAAAGAGATAAGTATCTTCTGATTTTCACATACATATACCCTCGCTGCTTTACTTGAGTAAAAAAATGATGGAGTCAAAATAGAATTAACTTTTATGTAGGTAGATCTTACTTTCTTAGCTGTATTATGAGCTGCAGTCCAAAACTCAGCACATTATATGAATGCTGTTACCCCCAGAATCTCTTCCAGTCCATGTGATCTGTGTCTTAATAATGCTGTCCATCTGTCTGGGGAATTGAAAGATGGACGGTCATGTTAATTCAACTTCTTAGCCTCCCAGCAGGTGATCTGATCCAATATCAGGTGTGGTAACAGACTTGATGACATTTTCTGTACAATTCCAGTGCAGCAAGAGAGATAGCATATGTAAACTCCAGATGCTGGATGCTGAATTTAAGTCTGGAGAATGACCCATAAAAATATTTCTGCATGTTGAGAACGCATTCCGGAAATAAATTTGCACAGTAGCCTGTTCTGTGCAGGTTGCTCTTTTTTTTTTTAATTAGAACTTTTGTTAAGATATATAAAAAGTACAAATAAAATACAAATCAAAAATAATAGAAAAGAAAGAAGATAGAACTAAAAGAAAAAGACAAAAACTAAAATAGTGAGAATAGGTAGAAAGATGAAACGGAAAATGACTTCTGACTATCTCCAATACAGATATGAGTACAAATTTTAAAAAAGTTAATCTCTTACCACTAATTAGTCCAAATTCACATTCTTTCTATCAACACAAACCATCTAATCATTAAATCCCACAGTCAAAGCTTCATTTTTTCCCAACCCAAGCACGTAATTTAGGAAGGGTTGCCATGAGGAGACAAACTTAGAAACAGTATTATCTCTTATTAAAGCTGTTAAGTTCACCATTTGAGCCAAGTCCATTAATTTAATAATCCATTCTTCCACTGTAGGTATTTGTGAGTCTTTCCATCTTTGTGCATATAACAGTCTTGCAGCTGTGATCATATATAGAAGCAAAGTTCCATGTTGTT
This sequence comes from Liasis olivaceus, assembly GCA_030867105.1. NCBI lineage: Eukaryota > Metazoa > Chordata > Lepidosauria > Squamata > Pythonidae > Liasis > Liasis olivaceus. The sequence goes on along the minus strand of CM061349.1, from coordinate 92,455,524 downwards.
TCTCCAATCGTTTCTCCATCAAACCCAGTAGAAACAATTCTGGGTTTTTTTTTAATGTTCACTTTAAGAATCTTTTGAATAGCAATACATATCTGGTCCCAAAATTTTTTGGCCTTTTCACATGTCCCCCAAAGATGATAAAAGGTTCCTTTCCCCTGGGAACATTTCCAACAAACATTTGTTATACCAGTATACATTAAATCTTTGTTGCTGATAGGAAAAACTTATCCCTTCCAGTTTTTCCCAACGAAAGGGGATTTTATTCTTTTTCAAAACATTTTTCAGAAATGCATTTTTCAGAAATTTTCTCTTCCTTAAAATCCTTACTGGTATTTTTTGAGGACCATTATAGCCACACTCTCAGTGTTAAGTTTAGAGTCAAAATGTGCTTACAAAATCAAATCCCTTGTTTTTGTCCTGGAAAACTACCAACACATCTCTTGGCTTACCATATACAATTGCATATCTGGAATTTATACAAAAAACTTTTTCTGTCTCATCTGACATTTTATCTTCTTCCCAGTCAATTAGTTCCTCCAAGGCACATGTAATCATATTTGTTAATTTTTCTTCTTTAAGTTCAGGGATTCCCCTAAACCTCAGACAAAACTCTTTGTCTCTCAACTCCAGTAATGCAGTTTTGTCCAGTTCTTTTTCCCTTTCATTTTCCAGTAAGTGAACTCTATCATTAAGATTTTTAGTCCCTCCTTCCAATTTCTTCTCCATTTTTTCAATTTTTTGGTCAAACCTTTTTTCAAGTTCAAGAAACTTTAAATCAAGTGCTTGAGTAACAACTTTGAGTAATCATTTGTGTAGTTTTTAAAGTATATTCTTCAAACATACCTTTTATCCAGTCAAGTTCACCAGAGCCACGCCTTGTTAACTTTCTGGTGGCCATTGTCTTTATTTCTATTGTCTTCTTTTTCTCCTTTGCTTAGAAGGAGAGAGAAAAAAGCTATTTTTTCCTTTTAGCAATCCAATAATCCAAATACAGTACTTTAGCTCCCTCTTGTGGCCCAAGATAATATTCCCCAATATTAAATGTAACGAGATAGCCACAACTAACAACAAAGCAAAGAGGAGGAAGTCTACAGCCAGTCACAGCTTGAGAAAATTGGCAAACCAAAACTTTCCCACAGCATCTAAAAATAGATCACTCCAACTCCATGAGAAACCACTTATATAAAAATCTTCCTTTTCAAAGACAAAGGTAAGATATAGATAAAAAAATAGTCTCCTAAAAGTATAAAAACTTTCTACAGCACTTTAAGACTTCTAGATTGCATGCTCGTATTTCAATCCTTCAAATCCAGTACAACACACTTTAGAAATCCCAAAAAATAATGAAAAGCCAACCACAAGAAGAAGTATTTCTGTAGTGGAGATAGCTTCTTTAAATTCTTATAATAAACAACAAAGGTGATTTTAGAAGTGGGGTGGTGGAACTAATGTCTCTTTAAGGAGGCTTTAAACGCGGCTCCGACACTCTTCCACCCGCTTCCCAGCTGGTTGCTCACCGTCCAGTTGCATCCGATGATCGTCCGATAAGCTATAGCCATCTGGAAGACAAGAGGTGCAATTCAAGTCTTCTCCCTGCCCGGAGAATGCTTCATATCTCGGAAAAAATTCCTGAGACACCAGATCTACCACACTTAAAATTTCGGCTTCAGCAGAGCTTCAGCTGGAATTAACCTTCCGCCATTATTCCTCCACTGGAAGTCCCTGCAGGTTGCTCTTTTTGATGGAGATGATGGACTGTTAAATGTTCAATATACATATATTTCAGATGGCAAATTAATGGATGGCCAGGTGATACAGCTGGAAGATGGCTCAGCTGCCTATGTCCAACATGTTCCCATGTCTAAAAGTAGTAAGTATATTTTATTAAATACAAATTTAAATCTATTGACTTCATGATAAAATGCTTTATAATACTTTATTATTTTAACTTACTGTATAAAATATCATTGGTTTGAACTTTGAAGTTCATTGTTAGTTAATATATTTTCTAGTGCATAATAAAATATTAAAATAAAGTCTTGAACATTTGTAATTATAGTATATCATTGAAATGGTGTTTTTCTTTTTTGATGTAGGAGACAGTCTTCATTTAGAAGATGGGCAGGCGGTTCAACTTGAAGATGGAACAACAGCGTTCATTCATCACACTTCAAAAGGTAAATTATATGTCAATATATTGCTGATTTTCCATTAAACAAAGTTATTTCAATTTCTCTTTTAATTTATGAAATGTAATGGGTTATTTAAGTTTTGCCTTATTTGAATACTTTTCTTTACAGAAGGGCCAAAATTTAGCATATGCTTTCACTGGGGCAAGTGATTTTCACTTACTGTCTTTGGCCTTGCAGTATTAGTTCCCATTATGTTTCCATAGGGAGCGCATGGTATTATAGAATGACATCAACCAAAATCACCTGAACTGTTTCTTTCAACAGGCAAGTGCCATTGGTGACATTTTGCTGCTGGGTAATACAAAACCAACACATTTATTTTATTTCTAATCACATAAACAATGTATCTATTCTAAACTATTGAAAATAACCAGTGTATTTCACATTGTAATTTGCACCACAAAACAAGTAATTGACTTTGTAACCTGAAACCTTTGTCTGGAATTCAGTAACAATCTTTTTTTTTTTATTGCAGAAGTTAAAAACAATTAAAACATCCTGTATGACAATTCTGTAATTGTGTGTGCAACTCAATTTATTCTGTAGTAGGTCTGTGCAGTGATCTGGATTCAAAGGGGGGAAGTGATTCAGAGCCTGTCTATTGCACCTATTGACAACTCCTTGAAGGTGGATTTTATTTAAGGAAGTGAGACATATGCATCCGTGTCCATCCAAATCACTTTTTCCTCTTTGAATCCATGTGGCTTCATATCTATGCTCTGAAATTTATCTCCTGAGAATGGAACATAAAAAGCTCTTTCCTAATGTACAAGATCATTGATGCATAAATATGTAAGATGGTAATTAGACTTAGCCCAGTCTAAATGCTGGGTGTTAACTGCTAAACTTTCTATAAATAAATAAATTCACACACATGTTCTTGTTTTAAATGTCAGTTGATGTACTGTACACATTCCTTCATTTTAAAGATGACCTTAAAATGCCATACTTTAGAAAATATCCCAGACTTCTTTTAGTCATAAGTGATTTAACCATTAGAAACTTAGCTGGGTTGTTTAAGCATGTATATCTCATGATGGGTTTATTCAAGCATGTAGATCTCATGGTTACTTGCCTGCCCTGGGTGGTTGTAAATATTACGTGTCATCTATATAAGCTGCTGAATAGATCACGGCAGGTGGTAATTCTCATGATATTTAAACATTATTGTTGAATGGAATAGAGAGTTCACAATAGGATGATGTTCTTAATGGATGCCCTAATAGATAGATGATTAATTTTCTTAATATTTATCTTAAATAATTTATCAGACAGTTACGACCAGAGTGCCCTGCAAGCAGTACAACTAGAAGATGGGACTACTGCTTACATTCACCATACAGTACAAGTGCCACAATCAGATACCATATTAGCTATTCAGGCAGATGGCACAGTGGCAGGTCTTCATACAGGAGATGCTACTATTGACCCAGATACTATAACTGCTCTGGAACAATATGCAGCCAAGGTACTTTGCGCTATACCTACATTTATATAGTTTGCATTGGTGAATGTGATAAAATAAAATCAAAGTGAATTTTATTGCAATTAAAATGTATTGAATCAGATGGGGGAGTAGTCAGTAGTTGTGCTCATATATTGTGCTAAGCCAAAATATAGTTTGTTTGTTTATGACTTAGCACGTGTGAACCCACAATTGTAGCTTATTGAGTAAAACTTTTAAGGAAATCCTGTGCAATATGTGAACCCAGCTACAGGTAGTCCCTAGTTTAAGAATGAGTTCTGTTCCCAAGGTCTGTCCTTAAGTCGAATTTGTATGTAGGCTGGAACAGTATTATTGTATAATACTGTATAAGTAGTATTGTGTAATTAACTCAAACTATTGTGTATTTAAGTTGAGACATTGCATATTTAACTCAAATTTTGTTACAATAGGCTCTATTCTTAGCTATGGGTAGTCTGTAAACCAGGCATTTTTAACCCGGGGATTACCTGTACTTAACACCAAACTGGCTGAACTTAAATATATGGTAGGATTGGTATTTGAAGAGAATGGAAGTTGAAAACAGTTTACTGGAACTAGAGAGGAATACAGCAGACCATTAGAGGTATGATAAAAGAAATGCATATATAATGGATATGTAGGATATAAAATGATTAATAGAAATACAGCATCAGTGATTTTTTATTTGGAGCAAACAAAAAAGAAGTATTGAGAAAGTAATTCTGATCATAAATCATTCATTTGTAAGGAAAATTAATAGCATATTTTTATGTCAATAAATCAGTTCTATATTTATTACAGCTTCTTGGAGGCAAGAATATTAAAAATGATTCAATTTTTAAAGATGACTTTAATAACAAAGAAGGATTCTGGGAATTTCAACAGTTGTGTGCTAGAAATTTTTTTCCTTGTGGAAGAATTGTGCTCACTAGGTATTCTTACTGTTGCAAGAGGGAGAATGTCCACTGGCTACTAAAATGCTATTCGGGAGAATTAGGGAATCCTCAGACAAATATGAATGGAAAATAGGCAAAAATTGTATCTTCCTCTGTTTCCACCAGCAAATCTTCCACTTGATGAAAGACTGTTCCATAAGCAGAAGGAATGTGTCTGCATTCAAACCAATATTAAGAAATTCACCATGCATATTTAAGAGACCTCGGCCTTTGTTTGCATAGATACAGTATAATTAATGTTGGTGGTTTAGACTACAATTCTGTACACCACAGTAGACAACACAGCCCTCCCCCACTCTTTTTGTAGCCCGTAAGCCAATTGTAGTTTGGATGTTTTAATTGTTATTTAAAACAACCACGGGAAATCTGCTATTTAATTTATTGTATAATAATATTTTATTAGGTTGATGAAGACTTCATAGGGAATAAAATTTTGTGAAATTGGACAAGCACAAAGCAGATTTTAAAGATGTTTATGCTTTTTTATTTTTAGGTGTCTATTGATGGAAGTGACAGTAGCACTGGAATGATAGGTGACAGTGAACAAGATAAAAAAATGCAGGTATGTAATAGTCTAATTTGTTCTCAGATTTTGCTAAAACTAGAACAAAAACAAATTCTTGGTTTTGTTCACCAAGGGACCTGCTTTTTAGTAAGAAATTTAATAAAAACATTCTATTCTTACCCATATAAAGAAGTGTATTAGTATGTGCAGAATGCCTTGCCATGTACTTTTAAATTATATTGTCCATTCACTACAGAAAAAAGTTGAGATAGACTTAAATAAATTTCATCCAAGGATAATCCCTCCTCTCCATGCAAGATAAAAAAAAAAGATTACCAGTGGGCATTTGCAAAGCATTTCTGCACATACTGTATCTACGTATCTGTTCTAAGAAGAGAACTGTAACTTTCATGGGTGTGGAGTTCTCTCATTTCAAAAATTTACACTGCAAATAATCAATTTTTTTTCAGTTCTGGTTTGAATTTTGTCTGATACACTATTCTAAACTTAATGTGTGCTTCCAACACATCCTAAGATAAGAATGTAGGTATACGCATTAAATTTACAAAGAACTCAATATAGGTAAGAGCAAATCACACCTCTTTATACCTGTGGGTAAGCTATATTAATTGGCATTTGTTGCTGTGATCATATTACAGTGGTACCTCAAGATACGAATTTAATCCGTTCCGTGACTCTGATCGCAAGTCGAATTGGTCGCATCCTGAAGCACGTTTTCCCATAGGGTTCATTGTAAATACGGTTAATCCGTTCCACCCTCTGAATTTGGTCGCATCCTGAAGCAAATTTCCCCATAAGGTTCAATGTAAATACGGCTAATCCGCCCTCCGAATTTGGTCGCATCCTGAAGTACATGTCCCCATAAGGTTCAATGTGTCAGCCGGCGTTGCACGGCTAGGAAATTCCCCAGGCGCGCTTTAGTCAGCCCTAGCGCAGAAAAAGGAAGTGCTAATGAAATCTGAGAAAGGCTTCCCCCCCACTCCCCGTCCTGATTCTTCTTAATTCCGCGCTCTTTCCTCTGTGCATAGCCCTTGGCGCGCGCGACAAAAGTACAGTGAAAGCAAGGGGGGGGAAGGCTTATGTAGCACGCACAGCAGAGCGGGAGCTTCCCCACCCCCGTGCTGATTCTTCTTAATTCCGCACGCGACAAAAGCACAGTGAAAGCAATGGGGGGGAAGGCTTATGTCGGGCGCACGCACAGCCAGGAGCGGGAGCTTCCCCCCCCCCACTGATTCCTCCGCGCTCTTTCCTTTCTCCATAGCGACAAAAGCACAGTGAAAGCAATCACCAGGCCAAGGGCTATGGCCAAAGGAAAGAGCAAATTTCCCCATAAGGTTCAATGTAAATACAAACAGTTCTGAAACATATGCATTTTATTTTTAAACCACAAAAACATGAAAAAAAGCACAGTATGAAGAGGGAGAATGGGGTGGGGAGGCAGTTATTGTTTGGAGGGAGAGTCCCCCTCCAAAGGGACTTCAGGAAGATCTCCTTCAGGGGTTTCCTCTCTTCTTTGCCTCTTAGCTGCAAAGCCTTATTCTTGCCACGCCCGCTCTGCATTTTCTTTGGAGCCATGCTGACAAGCACACCAAAAACCTTCCAAACGCCACAAAACACACCACAAGCCTCACCGAACGCCTCCTTGCTACCGCGATCTCACCCACAGGAAGCCGCAACCACGTGGCAGCAGGGCAAATGGCTTTTCCTTTTCCTTTTTCCTTTCTCCATAGCGACAAAAGCACAGTGAAAGCAATATCAGTGCGCAGGCACAGCCGGGAGCGAGAGCTTCCCCCCCCCCCACGCGCTCAGATTTCATTAGCACTTCCTCTTTCTGCATTGCTTTCCTTGGCTTTTGTGCTCGCGCTCAGATTTCATTAGCACTTCCTCTTGGAAGCCGCGACCACATGGCAGCAGGCAGCAGGGCAAATGGCCGCGGATCCTGTTCGTAGCTTGAGGCGGAGTTCGCATGTTGAGGTAAATTTTTGCGGCCAGAGCTGGTCGTATCTTGAAATTTTCGTAAGATGGGGCGTTCGTATCTTGAGGTACCACTGTATAGACTTATTTTGTGGGCCCTGCATTAGTTATCATTTGGCTTCCGGATACAGTTCAAAATGCTAGTTTGATTTATAAAACCCTATATAGCTTGGTGCCAAGATACCTTCAGGGCTACCTACCTCTACCAGAGTTGGCCTCTCTGAGGAGAACTCCCTAGGAGAAGCAGCTGGTGATACCCTGATTTTGTGAGACGACAGGAGCTGAGAACAGAAAAGCATTTTTGTTTAGGTTAGTTTTGTTTTGTTATGGCACCACCTGTTTGGAACAGCCTTCTCTTAGAAGGAGCTGGCTTCCTCAGTGATGGCCTTCCAGACATTAGTGAAAACTTAACTTTTCTGAAGGGACTGGTGGATGGGGATGGGTAATTATCCACCTTTGATTAATTTTTGTACTCTGTAACTATAATTATTTATTGGTACAGTTAAAATTATGGGTGGGCCATCCTGCCTCTGGGGTATGAACAAGCCAAGAGAGTATTAACACAACATGTTCTGGACATGGAGAGACAACAAGATCAGTCCTGCTTGCCCAGAAACATTTTCCAGAGCAGGCAGTCCCCTCTGATCAGAACTGCAAGATATTTAAGTTCTGTCACAGTTTCTAAAGTAAAGAGAGACTTTACACTGGCTCTGTTTAATACTCTACCCTCTGCTGTCCTAGAAGTCAGATACAAGAAAGTATCATATGTCCATGTGATACAGTTAATGTAGAATCTATTGCCCATATGTTATTGTACTGCTGGTTTCATAGGGACATTAGAGTCTGTTTTATTTCTCCTCATTTGATAAAATATCAAAATTGTACCAAATTATTTTACATACAACTCCTCTTACCTGATCAGAGAGAGTCTCCTTTTATATATAATTTTATTAAGAATTTTGATTATAGTAGTAAAATGTAATACAAATTAAACTTAAAGAAAGAAAAGAGAATAGAGAGGACTAAAAAGTGCAAGGAAAAAAGAAGAAGAAAAAGAAAAGTAAGAATATAATAAAGAAAGAAAAGAAATATATAAAGAAGTGACCTCCAACCTTCATCACTAGAAGTATAAACAAATTTAGTAACTCTTCACCCACTCGAAAGTTACAAATATTTATCTCCCATCTCTTATCTATAAACAAATCCATAAAACATCATCTTTTCAGTCCTGGTATCAGCAGAAAGGGTAGTCAGAAATAACAACATATCTTATTTACCCTTGATCAGATAAACCAACTTTATATTCCTTCCTTTTACTTCTAACGTCTTAATCTTTAGTTTGTTCAAATATTGTTGTAGGATTTGATTTTTCTTCATTTCTTCTTTGTCCCATTGCACAGAGTTCTTCAGGGCTTTAACAGGCCTCTTTTGTAAATCCAGTAGGAAAAAATTATCCAGGTCACTCTCTTGGTTTGTCATTTGTATTTCCCTTTTACATTTTAAAACCTGAGCCAGTTTTTTTTTTTGTAGATCCAGTGAAACATCCTTTTCTAAATCTTCTTCTTGGCCTGTCAGTTATAAATCCACTTTCGATACCATCTCTGTTTTGTCAGATAAAAATTTTTCTACATCTGACATTTCTTCAATTACATCTTTTGGACATAATCTATCCATAGCAGCAGACATCATTACTGACATTGTTGATATTATGGCTACTGTTTTCTGATTCCAATCTTCAAAAGTCTCATTTAGTATTTTTATTGACATAACATTTTGTATCATCTTACAGGCCTGTATATCTTTCCTCTACCTATCTTAGTGCCCTCTAGTTTCTAGTTTTTGAAATCATGAAATTACTTATCTATGTTATGTTTTGTAAAAACTAAAATAAGAGCTATTTCCCACAAGAAGCTGTTTGTACTTTATAATTAATTCCAAAAACTTCTGTAAAAGTTTCAGTATTCCAAATTTATCTGGACCTTTAGTCCATTTATAACTTTCTAAGATCAAAATTACAAAATTATAGTATTAGTACTAACATAATTAAAAGTATAACTAAATTAGTACTAACATAATTAAAAGTATAATAAGAAATAAATTTTAAATTTTGTAAAAGAAAGAACAGTGAAACCTGGATATTTGTATCATAGTTTAAAAAGCCCCATATAGACAGTCTGAAAGTTCTCTTCTTAATACATCTATAAAAAAAACAGTCTAGTCCAAAATGTGGCAAACAGCATTTATTGGCAATTCATTTTGAAGGCTGGGTAGACTTTTAGAGCTGAAGAATGTATATATTTGTGCACCTGGCATCTGTTGCCAACTCCCTAACCTAAAAAAAGGCTTTTGCTGAAATTATGCACTGTTAAAGAGTTGCCAACGAGTGCTCTGTATCTTCCAAAGCACCTTCTCCCCTTCTGATCCAACACTGCACAGCCCTATTCATTTGTACTCCATGCTGTCTGATTGCAATGCACCTTCATGTAATTAAAAAAAAAACTTAGAAATGAATGAATAAGAAATCTTTAGGAAAATACTGGTATTTAGATGCCAAGAGAAATATGCAATATTTTCAATTGTAACATTTTAAGGTACTGTTTTGTTTTCTAATGAAGGTACTTTTCTGGAATTTATCTATGACTGAAGTGTTAATATTGTCATTTCTTTCCATTTAGATTGTCTTGCAGAGCCATAGCACAAGGGTAACAGCTAAGTCCCAGTCAAGTGGAGATAAGGCTTTTCGCTGTGACTATGATGGCTGTGGAAAATTGTACACTACTGCTCATCACCTTAAGGTTATTGTTGAAAAGCTATCCAAGCCTTTCAGTTGTTATTTGCAATAAGATATTGATCAGAAAATGATATAAATGTAGCCAACATCAATATCAGATGATAGTTTTACAGGGTCACTTCATATATTTTAATATTTCTATGTCTGTACTGTGCTTAGTTATAATAAAAACTAGTATTATTAACATCGGTTTCATTTTCTAGCTGCTATGGAGAATAGATTACATTTCAAGTAGAAAAATGTTAATTAGCTGATGTGTTTCTCATTGATTGATACTTTATTATGCATTAGGGCTAAAGTGAACATTTTGATATAAGAATTCTTTGAAAATGATAAAAACATTTTGACTATCCTGCTTTGAGGGCTTTTTGGCTGGGTCAGGCAATCTGAAGTGTTTTGACAGTTTAGATGAATGATGGAGCTCTGCTTCTGTGCTTATCAACATTCCTTTCAAAGGTCTTTCTGTACCTCATGTATATAGTCGGTGCAAGGGATAGTAAAATATTTAAATATTACTTGGGAAAGTCATATTACAAATTATGTGATTTCTGTCTTTCAACAGGTTCATGAAAGGTCACACACAGGAGATCGGCCATATCAGTGTGATCATCCAGGTTGTGGAAAAGCATTTGCAACAGGTAAGGGGTTAAGATTCTTTTTAAACAGTAATTTTAATTAAATATTTATAAATAATACAAGCCTATTACTTTAGTGGTGTGAAAGAAACATGCAAGTCATTGAAATTTATAGGAATATCAAGAAAGATGGAGTAAAAGATTTTAAAACATTCATACAATCTTTCTCTTTTTTATTTTCTTTATTTTCTTTTTTTTAAATAAAAGTGGTTTAACAAAAAATACCATAACAATAAACAATTTCAATTTTATGTATACTTATATAATACAAATATTATTCAAGTACATATATATTTCTAATAGATTTATATGACTATCGTGTTGGTTTTTTTACCTACTGTATTTTGTATAAATGAGTCCCATATTTCATTATACTTGTCCATTAAAAGTCTACGTCTATAGGCAATCTGCTCATAAGTGACAAGCACAATCAGGTCTTCAATCTATTGAATAAATGGGGCCATACATTTATCTTTCTAATGCTGCAATATCAGTCTTTTAGCCATAGTAAGGGCACAGAGAATCCATTTATGTTATCCAGATGTCAAATTCCATGTACTAGCTATATAGTTCAAAAGAATATTATCCTCTGAAAATTTTAGCTTTTGTCACACAATCATATTTATATAGTCCATTACTTTCTCCCAAAACACAGGACATTGTAGAAACATATGCTTTAAAGAGGCATAGTCCTTATTACATTTCCAACAAAATGCTGTTTCTGACAATCCTTTTCTATACAGACGTAGTAGAGTCCAATGCATTCTAAATATTATTTTTTGTTGTATAAATCATAGTTTAAGGTCCTTGCTATAGAAGTTAAAACACTCTCCCATTGTGTAGGCAATATAGAAACCTCTAATTCTTTATTCCACTCATCCGTTAGCATCTGCATATCAAATTGATTCCTTGATAACAAATATCTATAAAAACTAATGGTTTTTTAGGTTTTTTAGTTTTAAAGGATTTGACAAGTTGTTCTAATATCTAAGGTGTCTCAGAAGCTGAAAATGCTGCTGGTCCAAATAATGTTAACAAATGTTGTAGCTGTAAATATTGCCATTGGGTACATCTGATAGACGATATTTATCTCTTAAAACAGAGTACGTTAAAAATTAATCTTTATCGTCTATCAGTTGGTCCGAAGTCATTCCCGCTTTCATCCAATTTTTCCATATCACCATCTTTTTCCCAATTTTTAAAGTTGGGTTTCCCCATAAAGTCAGTTTGGCATGGGAAAAAGGGTCAAAGCTTTTTTTATTAGACATTATGTTCCATAGCTTTCTAACTAACAAAATTGTCTCCAGAGATATTAGAGTTTTAGTATATTTTGATTCTAATGCTGTCCATCTGACCAAAGGTGTTATATATGTATATTCCAAAGTTGTCCAAATCGGAAAATTAACACCACTTGTTGGCTTCCAGTATTTAATACTTAACAATAGGTAAGCATGATGATATAGCTCCAGATTCGAAATACCAAATCCTCCCTCATTAACTGATAATTGTCTTTTCTGTAAAGATATTCTCGGAATTGAAGAACCCCATAGACAGACATTTTCTAAACAAAAATTTTATCACTGGCATTTAATCAGGCTTACATTACGGTTATACCAAAAGCATGTAAAGATCATACTCAGTGTGCTAATTATCATCCAATCTTATTGATTAATATCAACACAAAGATTTTAACAGCAGTGTCATCAAAAAGATTATAGCAAGTGATATCGTTCATTATTAAGGATGATCAAGAAGGGTTTATAAAAACTAGGCAAGCAGCAAACAACATTAGGGTTACCTGTAGATTTAATACACTTGAATAAAAACGAAGATCAATTTGTAATTTTATCATTAGATGCTGAAAAAGCCTTTGACAAAATACCTAAACAGTATATGTTTGGTGTACTAAATAGATTTGGATTTACTTTGGAATTTATAAAATGGATTAAGATATTATATGAGTTGCCCACTTCTAAAGTAAAGGTTAATGGTATGTTTTCTCCTACTTTTCCACTATTATTGGAATTAGACAAGCATGTCCACTTTCACCCTTGCTTTTTAACATTTGTGTGGAACCTTGGTTTGGACTATTAAACAACACAGGGAGACCTACAGAGTAGCACACAACTCCATTGAATGCAAATTGGTTTTATTTGCAGACAACATTCTTTTGTTTATTTCTAAACCTCACACTACTACTCCAGTGTTGATGCAAAGGGTAGATGCCTTTAGTAAAATAGCAGGATACTCTATATCTTGTCCAAATCAGAATTGATGCCAATAGGTGAAAATTTGGTTACCCATTCATTTAAGGAATATCAATTCATATTTGTACTGAATGTATTAAATATTTTGGTATGTGTATACCAAAGGATATAATTTAGTTAGCAACAAGTAATATAAATAAAATATATAGAGTTTTCTTCAGATATCAATAGATGGGAGTCATTAAGCCTCACCCTTTGGGGAAAGGTGAACGCTCTCAAAATGAACATTATTCCCAAATTTATATTCTGAGAGGAATTCCAATTTTTTGTATCTGGAAAATATTTTCATAAATAAATATAATCTTTCTCAAGGTTATGGATTAAAAAGTCATGTCCGAACTCATACTGGAGAGAAGCCATATAGATGTTCAGAAGAAAACTGCACAAAGTCATTCAAGACTTCAGGAGATCTGCAGAAACACATAAGAACGCATACAGGTATTTTGCATATTAATACAACTTTATTAATTTTTATAATGCCATATTTGGACATAATAAAGTATTCCCTAAGCTCATCTATCTTAACAATCCCTTCTAAAGTCTAAAACTGCAAATGTATACACACTTATTGAGGATAAATCCCATTTAATTCAGGGATTCTTATATCTGAATAAACAAATATAGGACTTAACTATAAATTACTTTGAACGTTTTGAAACTGAAAAAAAAATCCTAAATGAGTCTTGTAACACCTTGATTCACTTTATATAAAATGATGAGCAAAAATACTTTTTCTTCCTATTTAACTTAGAAACTTTGTTGCCACCAATAAACATTCCTAAGTTAAACAAAATTCAGGAACGTCATGTAATGGCACCATAGATCTAGAACAAAATAATGACAACATAACTTTAGTAATATTCAGTGGCAGCAGTAACAGTCATAATCTTTCTTAGTTAAAATAATAAGCTTTTTTTTTTGACCAGTCACCTAAAATTTGGCATGTGGTGGGCTTCTTTGGTACGATATTTTGCAGTTGGAGATTGCCACAGTAAACGCCCATTTCAGTTGACAAACCAGATAAAGACCTCCACAGAACTTTTTAAAAAACTGAACAGTTTCAAAGGGGTGAAGCTGTTCTACAGACACCCAAGTTCCAAGTTGCATAGGTTTTTAAAGACCAAAACCAAGGTTTTCAACTATATCTAGAAACAAAAAGGAAAAAAAAACTCTTTTAGCTCTTTTAATATTGGTCTTGTATGTCCAACATTGACAGGTTAGGTTAACTAACTGCTGTATTTTGCACCAGCTACCGTTTCTGCATAATCTTCATGAACAGGCCCACATACAAGACTTTGCAATAAGCTAACTGGTTACTGCCAGGTGGGTGTACAGCTGATGCACGAGTTGAAACTGTTGAAATGCAGTTTATGCCATATGGACCTGGTCTAAAAGTATCCAAAAACTTCAGATTTGCTTCTTAAGGGAGAGCATAACCCATCAGTAATGGAACAAATAATACATTCCTGGTTAGTCTGCCAGTCTACCAGCAGTACCTTCTAATCAACTACGTTTTGCTTTCTACCTTCACTCAGTACATTACTGGCTTCAGTCTGACCTTCGAATGAGATGCAAATAACAAATGACTTTGGAATCATCAGCATTTTGATAATGTTTCATTCCAAAGCATTAAATATTGTAGATACTAAACCACAGACAGTGCAAAAATATGTTTTTAACAAATGTGTAAAAGGGATAGTTGTGTACAACTCAGCTTCTTCTGAGGATTCTTGTAAACCCTTTTCACCCTTAACCCTCCCTTCTTTTTCTCTGTACAACCCCAATATACACTCCAGCATTTGTTTGTTTCTGATTTTGCCATTGTTTTCTTTGACAGGTTTGCATTCATAATGGTTACCCCTGTTTTTCTGACTTTTGTCTAAAAGTTTTTATAACACCAGTTCATTCTTTTTTCCTCTGCACTATTATAGACCTATTCAACATCTGTTTTTTCCTTCTTTTCATTTGTTAGTCTCTTATTTTTATTTATTTATTTATTTATATTTCAAATCTGTCAGCACCCATCTCACTACATCTGGGTGGTTTACAGTAAAAACAGAATAAACAGTAATTAAAATAGATAAATATTAATTAATCAGTTAAAATATGCTAGAAAACAAACTTCCAATATGATACTTCCAAGAGGCTGATGTTAATTAGGTGTTAATAAACTCAAGGATCATCGTCAAGGCGCCAGCCATCCCCAGGGTTGGTTGTATTTTTCCTCACCTCACGCAAGTTAGCAGAGCCAAGTCTTCAATTCCCTCCGAAAAATTTCATACGTAAATGAGTTTCAGGCAAAAGTGGTCTGTGTACAGTTGTTGATTTACTGTAGAAGACTGAAAAAATTGCTATCCAGTTCATCTCTCTGGCTCCAGAAGAAGTGGAATAATGCAAATTTGTGCTGTAGAAATGTTATTATTCTTACTTCTGTTGGACTTGGTTCAATATTATATGTGGAGACAGTCTATATACAATTGGTATTTGCAATTTCTCAGGAAGACGGCAATTAAAAATGAGAGTCTAGACCCAGAGTGCTATTTTTACCATAGCTACATACAATATTATATACTCTCTAGGAGGTAATTTGTTTGAAGACCTGAAGGACCAGGTTAGGGACAGATCGTCATAGAGAAAATCTATCTATTAGATCGCTAAGAGTCAGCACCAACTTGATGGCACATAATCATCATCAATCTAGGAAGTGAATGTATTCCAGAAGTTGGAATGCTTGGTTATGTTTGTTATGTACTGGCAATATTCGGCTTTCAGATATTAATACTACTAAAAATATTTGTCAGCTTTACCAGGTAGACCAGACAGGAAACATTACAAGATGAGTTAATTCTATTTTATTGTAAGGTTATATTAACAGAATCTTGCAAGTCTGAAAGTACAATTCTCCCCCCATCTCCTTTACACCCCGAGAAATCTTCTGAGCCCCTTGCCCCACCCACAATCCAGCTATGGACTATGCTGTCTCTTACTTGACCATTTCCTAGACAGCGTATCAGGGCCCAGTCTCCCAAGGTCATTCCCACATACCATTACAGTATTTCAGACAGGGATTGCCTTGTGGTTTCCTAAGAAAAAGGAACAAAATTTATCACATAAAATCTGAGTAATTAATATGATTTTTTATTATCTGTCCCTAATGTAAGTATTAGGTATATATCCTCCAGAAATACTCAGCTCTTTTACACATTATGTAGCAGAAATTGATGAGTGAGAGCATCTGACAGTCCGTTTCATGTTGAGTTGATCTGTATAATATAGAGTCGTGCGTATTTATTTTTGTGTTCATGCATCATATATTTAACATACATCCATGCGATTTCTTATATGTATGTATAAAAATGTTAAATGTAAAGCTGCTCTTATTCTCATTTATACTTTATATTGCTACCATGAATATAAAAGTCATTCGTATTTGGCTTCTTTTCCTAATGATATCAAATTAATTTCCCCACTTTCAGCTTTCCTACGGGCTATATTATGTATAATAGCAGAATAACCTGTGTATTAAAATATGGATTATGTTGAATATATAAAAGCAGGATAGGGACAGTTTAAAGCAAGGAATTGGCAAGTGAGGGTTAAAACTGACCCAATGTTATTTTTAACTTATGAACCATTTCCCCATTTTTTTTTTCTTGTCCCAGTAGCTCTTTGCTTCCAACCTTGAAAACCTCATAGAAGAAAAGAGCTGGAGTATATGAAGGAAGCTCTACAGGTAGAGCTCAGCATCCCATTTCTCTCCACTGCTTTTCAGCTTTAAATCCCCTCACAAGATAGACAGAAAGACTTTTCACGAATTTAGCTTTACAATACAGTACACAGACTGAAATCTCCAGTGGGTTCTCTCTGGAGGAATCTATGAAGCTATATGAATTTGTTTCCCTGTTAATAGTCCACTTTCTAAAATAACCATATCCTAGCTGCTTGCCCTCAAAAAAAAAAAAAGAAGAATCAAAACAGGTTGTGTAACATTCTTAAAGACATTCCATTCCTTCTGTTTAAACTAAAGGCCGTCTTTAAAGAAAAGCTGTTGTTGGGTGGGTCTTAGTGCAGTTCAGCTCTTTTCTGACTTGCAACATGATATACAGCATCATGAAAGGATTATGGAAACTATGGCAACATAATATTGTAGTAAACACAGTTAAAAACATATACATCTTTTTGGCAGAAAACTGACAGACTTTTCAAAGTAAAAAATTGCAGTTTTTTTTCTACTAAGAAGCCAATAGTTGTCTTTTAGGGAGGTAATTTGAAGGCTTTTTCCTATCTGGTGTTATATAATAATAATGGGGGGATTAATAAATATCTCAGTAATACATTGAATTATAAAAATTGTGCTTTCACCCATCCCTCTTAGGCTTCTCTCTGTGGCATGACAGTATACAGAGACTCGACAGTTCTTAGCAAAAGCACTTGAGAAAGTTTCGCACAGCAGCATGAGGGTATGCTAGAAATATAACATTTGTTGTAGGGATTTAAGTACTGATCAGTACAGACAATATTTAAGGTAGTTGTATATAAGTTAAACAGGGAAGAGATGCTTTTTTCTTTAGAATTACTACATGGGTGAGTTTAATACACATATATTTTAGAGTGTTGTGTTTACAGATGGATAATTGATACCCATTTGTTTATACACTGCCAGTGCCACAATCCAGAGAACAAACATTAGACTAACAAAATATGCCCTTTCTTTCTCAAGCAGCAGCTTTTCAGGCTGTCTGACAAACCTCATTTAACATTTTAATGATGTGTAAACTTTGTGGAGAAACTATATTAGTAATCTGTCCCCAAAGTTCAGTATTCGACTGGGAATGCACAAATTCAGAAGCTCATTATTTAATGCTCTGGATTATGGTCTGTCTCTTAAGGAATTTGCCTTTTAATTTAAGGAGTAACTGAAATGGCAAAGTTGCCAGCAGCTATTAAACCAGACTCTGTACATAATACATAATAACAAAAAGTACATAGTAACATTCAAAATCTTTGCCTCCAGGTTCCCTCCCATCCTGTCCCATTTGTATTTTAAAATGTTTAGCTATTCATTTGGTGCTAAAATGATGTTTTGATTGTTTTTGTGAATTATTCAAATACATAAGTAGCTCATAGTAGCTCTTACCCAACTATGTGTATATTGGAATTTTAACCTACAGAAAAATGAAAAGAATAAAACACATGTAAATGTTGCCATATTTGTATATAAAAGTTTCTCCACCTGCATCTTTGACTTCAGCTATTAATGGTACTGAATCTGCAAAACAGATTTAATTTTCCCCGACTTTAGGCATGATTCGTTGAGATGAATTGTTAAAGAAAAAAAATTATAATATCAAATTCTAATGCCTGTGGATCAGAACAGTTTGTTCACCCAAAATAAATATAAAACAAATCAAGCAATAGATGAATTTAGACATTTCTTCACTATATTTTAGAACTATACTCACACTTTTGTAATTGAATGCTGTATAAGACAGCATTAGAAATTTATTTAACCTACCAGAAAACTAATCTTATTCAAAATAGTGAAAAAAGGAAAAGAAAGGTGGAGGGATTTGTTTATTAACATATTTAGTGCCAAATATTTATAAATAACTTAAGAAGCTTTTGTTAAAAGTATTCTGATTTTTTTTATTTCAATTTTTTTTAGGTGAAAGACCATTCAAGTGTCCCTTTGAAGGATGTGGTAGGTCATTTACAACATCTAACATCAGAAAGGTTCATATCAGGACACATACAGGAGAAAGACCATATTATTGTACAGAGCCTGGATGTGGAAGGGCATTTGCCAGTGCAACTAACTACAAGAATCATGTGAGAATACATACAGGTATGGTATTTGATATATTTTGCTTATAGTCTTTAGTCCTTTTTCTTTCCAGTTTCATTTGAGAAATAATTTTAGATTTTTGGGGAAAATAGGAAACAATTCATTCTCCTCTTAACAAAGTAGAACTTGGAATTTTTTTTACTGAGTAATGAGCTCATAATTCTCCATCTGAATTCTCCATTTCTTTTTATATGTTTGGAGTTCAAGAATTCATACATTATTCAAAAATTTGAGATGTAACATGGGAATAGTGAGAATAACATTTTAATATTGTGTACATTTCCAAGCCCTTATAAACATAACAATTTTGTAAAAGTAAAATGATTCCTTGCTATTTTCCAGAGCATTTATGGTGCTGGAGAAATCTTAGAGAGAGGCAAGTTCAGGTGCCTATCAGCCATAAAGGGCTAGGGATGGGAGACAGTTGTTTCTGGTGGGCATTGGCTGACTAAATGGTGTTGATTACTAGTAGTTGGATAACTATTGAAAAGTAGGGTAAGCAAAAGTCCAAGGGAAGGAATGCTGGAAGAAAGAAAGGTTTAGTGGACAAAGATTAGAGGAGGGCTTGGCTTAGAGGAAAGAGGAGGTGGTTAGAAGAAGTCTGCAAGAGGAAGGAAATGGCAGAGAGGAGCGGAGGCAAACATATTATACAGAGAAGAGGATGAAGATTGCTGGTTGACTTGAAATACCATAAGAAAGGAGTTATGACAACTGCATACTGGAGTTGTGTTTTTTAATATGAATGTCGGTGATATGCAGTATCTGAAAATGGCTGTTACTTGTGGTGGTGTGAGATTGCCAGACATTACAGCGTATTCAGTTACCCTCATTGCTTGTCTGTTTTTGCCTAGGGGAAAAGCCTTATGTATGTACAGTCCCTGGCTGCGATAAGCGTTTTACAGAATATTCTAGTTTATATAAACACCATGTGGTACATACACATTCTAAACCTTATAACTGTAATCACTGTGGGAAAACATACAAACAGATTTCTACCCTTGCAATGCACAAGCGAACAGCACACAATGATACTGAACCAATAGAGGAAGAACAAGAAGCTTTTTTTGAGCCACCCCCAGGTATGTAGTTAATTGTTGTATCTGTTAATTTTTCGCTCATATTAACTGTAAGAATGTTCTGTCAACACCATTTGTAAAGTTTGTATATCTTACAAATAGTTCAGTATATTATAAGATCTACTCTTAAACATTGCATGTTCTCTATGATGTCCACTTCTTTGTGTTTTTAAATGATCTGTAAGCAACTTGCCATTCACAATTAATTGAAAACAAATTTATTTTTAATACTGTACTGTAGACACAGTGACTAATCAGTTTCAGAGAAGATATAAGTGTAAAAAGAAATACAGAATGTATGCATTTCAAGAATTACACCACTAGGAGAGGCCATCCATCAGTCTGGGGTGAGATATCATCAATAATCTGATGATATCCAGTTGTACATCACCACTCCTTGTCATTATACCCAGTTGTACATCACCACTCCTTGTCATCTCTTGATTAGATTACAGGTAGTCCTCGACTTACAGTGGCAAGTGTGACTGCCATTGACTGCCATTAGCGACGGCAATCCCTGCAGTTCCATTTGCCATTGTTAACTGAATCCCATGGTCATTAGGTGAAGCAACTTCCTACCGGCTTCCCACAACCAAAGTCAGTGCGGAAGCTGGCAGGAAGTTGCAAGTCTCAGGCCATCAGGCAGGTAAGTGGCTGCTGCCAGGTGCGGGAGGGAGTAAGGGGGTGTGAGGGAGGGTTGGGGAAGGTGCACGAGAGACATGTGGTGTGGGGAGGGTGCGCAGGGATGCGGAAGTGGCTGGCATTGCATGAGCACAGAAGGGCTAAGGGAGGATGCGCGGGGGGGGAGACTTACCCCAGTAAGTTGCAACCTTCCCTTCCCGCTTCCCCATTGACTTTCTGGGGAAGCTGGCAGGGAAAGTTGGAGATGGTGATCACATGATTGTGGGGCGCTTGTCAACCAGTCGTAAGTGTGAGCGGGTTGCTGAGCACCCAGATCACAATTACATGACTGCAGGGGTGCTGGGATAACTGGAACTCCAAGGACTGGTCGTAACCACCATTAGTTCAGCGCTCTAGTAACTTGGAACGGTTGCTGACCAAATGGACGTAGGTTGAGGACTACCTGTACTGTAATTTTCTGAACATGGGGTTGTCCTTGAAGACTACCTAGAAACTTCAGCTTTATGCTTACTGGCCATTCATGGACCTGCCGTAACACATTGCTACTGCAGCAGCTGCCTTGATTGCCACGGTGTTTCCAAATGCAATTCAGGATGCTTGTTGCTACCTTTAAAGCCCTCCTATATGGCTTGGGCCAGAGTAGATTCTGCCCATCCAGTCTGAATAGCCAGAGGGGACCTACTAAGGGTCCTTACTATCAAGAGGTGTGATGGGAGGGGACCTGATAGCAGGTGTTCTCTGTGGCAGTTACCCTCCTATAGAACAGCTTGGCCCCCAAGGCAATATTAGTCCCTACTCTTGTGCCCTTCTCGAGGCTAGTAAAAACCTGGCACATCCAGAAGACCTTTGGGGACTGATTGTGGAGCTCTATGATGATGTTAATAAAGCAAAGTAGAGTTGGACCTGGCTGGCACTTAGTTGGGGGATTACAAGAAATAGTCTATAAGGAAGTTGAAAAAAATACTCAGAAATATGCAGTGGGAATGCAAACCATGTCCATATTGTTGCCAGGAACCCAACATGTATCTGCCCATGTAGTCATCAGGGCTTGAGCTCAATACAAAAGAATCCTTACCTTTTTAAAATACAAATTTAGCCCATATTCCTTTAAATAGGTCAAGGTGAAGATGTTCTCAAAGGATCTCAAATAACATATGTAACAGGTGTTGAAGGCGAGGATGTCGTTTCCGCACAGGTTGCTACTGTGACTCAGACAAGGCTGAGTCAGCAAGTGGCACTTATTTCTCAAGATGGAACTCAGCATGTAAGTATCCACCATAATGAAGATACCCTTCAAAATAGCTTGCAAAAATAAGTTTTGTTCCTGTTTTTTTTTATAGATGTCATTAAAATTGGTTTCCATTAGATTAGTAATGTTGGAAACATATGACACGTTAACTAAAAAAAAGGACTGCATTCACGTGGAAACCATCTAAGGCATAAAACAGAGAGTATAAGTCAATTTACTTTGAAAATTCCAGTTCTGTTTTTTTGTGTGTCTGATTTCTGCTTAAGGTTATGAATCTTGGTGACCTTTATTTTAATTGTTTTTATTAGTTTATTTAGTTATTATAAAGGTATATTAATATATCCCCAGATGAAATGTTATATGATCAAATTATGCTCAAACCAATGCTATTAACTAAATGATTATAATTTGTTTCAGGTTAACATATCTCAGGCTGACATGCAGGCCATTGGAAATACTATCACCATGGTAACACAAGATGGCACTACCATCACAGTCCCTGCACACGATGCAGTTATTTCTTCTGCAGGAACACATTCTGTTGCAATGGTCACCGCAGAAGGCACAGAAGGACAACAGGTAAATTGCTCCTAAATATATGGGTGGAAACAAACAATTGTGGCTTTCTACAATAAATGTGTCAATAACAGAGCTTTCTAACGATTAGCATAGCATTTCATTTAATTGATTGATATAGCCACCCTACTCAGCATATGACTCAGGGTGGTATATATAACCAATAACAGTAATAACCAATAAAACCACATAATAAAATAAAAAATTCAGAACAACATACAAACACATACATGCTGGGAAAAAAATATGTTAGCTCAGCATAAACACACACACATTTTTCAGATAATTTTATAAATTATTCTGTTCCCAAGAGTATTTGAAATACACCTGCTTAGTAAGATGCTTAACAATTTTACAGGATTTATAATATAATTCTAGCCAATCCAGTTAAGCCTGAGATAATACACATAATGGGAAGTGAACTAAAAAAGCTCAGAGCAACAGAAGCCCATTTTTGTACTGTTCTGCTATGTATTAATTTATTTTGGCCATATCATTCAACTTTGTAAGTTACTTAAAGTCAGCAGCACTGAAGCTGCATAGAATTTTTAGTAATAAATAGATCAATACACTTTGTAGCTGCCATTCATCTCTGTGCCCAAAGACCAGAAGGGAGAATTACGTATGGGTTAGCGCATGATGCCAGGATTTAAATGTATAAACATGAAATGCTATAGGTACATATTGCAGTTTTGATGCTCTACCTTAAGCATTATTAAATGCATGGTCCCAGTTCATACGTTATGCCAGATCTAAGTATATTATATCTTAGCATGTTGTGCAAACTACTTTACTGATTTTTTTACCCCTTACAGATATACTCTTAGTTCTAAAATGTGTGTTGGAGGGAGGTATTATTCATATATCTTGCTTTATGTCCTAGTAAGGCTGATACTGTGTTTTTAAAATGTTAAGGCTGATCAGTGGTTTTAAAAACTTTTAAATAAATAATTATTTTTAGATTTCAATATTTAGATTTTTTTTTCTCTGTGCTTCTTATTAAGGTTGCCATTGTGGCTCAGGATTTAGCAGCTTTTCATAGTGCTTCACCAGAAATTGGACATCAGCAACATGGGCATCATCTAGTCACTGCAGAATCTAGGCCTGTTACTTTGCTGGCAACATCCAATGGGACACAAATTGCAGTGCAGGTAATTAGGATATGACATAGACACTGGGAACGTTTTATTAATAATCTGTGGATTGAATCCAGGGGTAGAATTTCACAAACTAGAGAATCTGCAGGGCAAGAAAGAGGACAGAAAAATTCTACCTTTCTGCATCCTTTTATGCTCCCCATAACCTGCTCCTAGAGATCTAGAGATATTCTGGAACACCACAGGAAGTAATATTGAGGGCCTCAGAGAGGAGGGAATCAGTGATCACTGACTTCTCTTTCACGCCAGGAACCTCCATTGGATCTAACAATCTGCTTTAATTTTGCAGAACAAATCTGGATCTTCTTCTTAGATATGTGTACAACTGGTTTTAAAATAAAAATAATGGTAAAAAAATACTTAGTTAATGCATCCACTTGAAGTATGCTATAAAATGCTCAATTAAAAGAAATTTGCCTCTCGTATGGCTTTTTTCAGTACAATTGTTATTAAAGTTCATGTTCCCTATATATGCTATAAACTTGAGCCATTTATTGTACAGTAATTATCAAAAGGCTGATCAGCATTGTCAGTTTCCTGATCCATTGTTATTCATGCTTAGAAGTGATTCCAAGATAATGGGCAGAATCCAGAAAAAGGTATTTCTCATATTTAAGGGTCTTCTGACTCTTATTTTTTGAACATGTTACCCATTTTTCAAACAAGTTCCTCTGTTTCAAAAGAAAATCACTTGAAATTTTGTATGTGAGCTCAAAGGAAAAAATCACAAACCATTACAATTACATATATAGAAGTAATATTGATACACATCTAGTCATTTGAGAAAAATGTGCTGAAAATGCTTTTAGAGTGCTGTTTTTCTTTCTGAAGGGAATACATTTTAAGCTATACTTTTGTTTGTTTCAGCTTGGAGAACAGCAATCTTTGGAAGAAGCCATTCGAATAGCTTCCAGAATACAACAAGGTGAAACTCCAGGAATTGATGATTAACTCATAGCTTGGCTAAAGGAACAATAGAATTCTATTTTATTTTTGTTCAACAAAAGTCTATGCCAGTGAAAACCATAAAAATGTTTTTGCTCACTAATACTGTGCATATACTTTACGCAACAGTGAAGAACATTTAAAGTGTATAATGTTTATGTATATGAACTTTGAGAATAACGGAATTCTATCTCTTAAGATTCATTATTCTCTACCCAGGACTATGGAATTAGGTTTTTGTATTAAATTTACTTGCTTATATTCCAAACCAAACTAGAGACAAGCAACAGCCACAAAAGAAATGCTGGAATTAATTTTAAAGTCATACAAAACCAATGAAGGTATTATTGAAGATTTCAACTGTTTAAATCATAACAGCAATCATCATTCAAAAATCTTTTGAAAGCATGAGTTTAATTGTTTCTTATATGCAGTTTTGAATTTTGAATCCTTTGTAAATATTCCATTTTAATTGTGGTTCATACACATGTTGAACATTTATCGTCTTTAGTTTCCTCTCCCGTCTCACTGATTGTAAATACAGACAATTGCCAGAATTGCTATTATATTATCTTTGAATTGGATTATGTATAAAAAAAAAGCTTTGGTTGTTCAATATTAAAGGAAGTAAAACTAGTGTTTCTACTTACTTGCCTACCATCATGTTATATATGAGAGAGAATTTCTCTAAATCTTTGTTCAGTCATTTAGAGTACGTAAAAGTTCTACCTAAAAGGAAGAGAAATGAGATGATTAATCTAATGCTATGTTCCCTCCATCATAATTCTCATACTTTATGTATGATGGGTGACCACAAGCAGAGAAATCTTCACTCTATCCATATGATTTAAAACCTTGGTTTTCCAGGATCTAAATTATACAGAGGCACTTTGCAACAGCCACTTTTCTTCTTTAAAGGGTAACAAGACCAAAGAAGAGAGTGAAACAAGTGTTCTTATTCCCATTTTAATTCATTGCATGAGATCGACTGCAGAGAACTCAAAGATGGATTTTTATGTAACAAAAATCACACAATTCATGTACAAGAGAGGAAGCATCAGCAGGCTTAGGGGAAAGTTTCCAGAAGTACAAAAAAATCTTTAGGGGGGAAAAAAGGAAATCACCAGTGATTGAGAATGCTCAGTTAGCAAATGGAGCAGATATATTAGAAAAGGTATGGTGGCTAACTGAAATACTAAACAGGAACATTCCACTCTGTAATATTTTGCTGCTGTTCCCATATATTATTTAACTTGAAATCAACATTTTGAAATAGGATAAAATAAGAGATAATGGTTAGCTAGTTTGAATGACTGTGATTACTTAAGTAGCAAGTAATCTAAATTTCTTTCATCATAAACCTTACTATGAACTTGTAGGAAAAGTTCATAGATATGAAAAGATGTGAAAATTAGTTATAAAAAACATTTTCCAAACAATTTCTTTTTTCAGAAGCAGGATATCCAAAGACATAAGCCCCTCCACTTCTTTTGTTTGTTGTGAGATGTGTAGGCTTTTAAAAATCAACAGTTTTGAGATTCACAAAAGACTAAATGTATTATGGCATAAAACTTGTAAAGCAGGATGTACTTCACCAGACACCTACATATGGATATTGGGGGAAAAACGGGGGGAAATATTTACAAAATGAAAATTACAGGTACTCCTCATTTAGCCACTGCCTCAGACAGCGACTGTTTACTGTTACAACAGTGCTGAAAAAGTAACTTTGTGACCAGTGCTCGCATTTACGACCTTCGCAGCATCTCTCAGTCATGTGTTCATCATTACAGTCAGTTAGTGCACATCCTGTGTAAAATTGTAAACACTGTTATGGTCACGTGATTTTTTACTAAGTGACTGCTTCATTTAACGACCAAGTTGCCAGTCCTAACTGCAGTCTCTAAACGAGGACTACCTATATTATGACTGTTCCTGAATTTTATCTGGAGCCTTAATCCAAAATGGAATGGAGCATTATGGAACAGTTCTCATAGCAAGACAGACATCTTTAACCTTCTGTATCCCCAATTCAAAATCCTCTGCAAAGGCACCCTTATGTAACTTGGGAGCTCTGGTGCCCAGCCAATGGTGTTACTGATGCAACCATGAAAAAAATGGGAAACATGTAAAAAGACTTCTAGCTGAATTTGATGCTATTACAGGTGCAGGTTCTGCCACTGTAAATTAAAGCAGTAGAAAGAGTTGGCCACCCTATTTTTTAAAGAAATGTGTCTTTGATGGTTTCTTAGCCCTTTTTATTGATACTCTTATCTATTAAAACATAAAGCATTGGGACTGAGTGACCAAAAAAAATAAATGATGAGGCTAATATTTAAGGCTTAAAACACATTGATTGCTTCACATGGCAAAAAAATTGCCTGTATATCTTACAGTCTCATAGTTGTTGCTATTGTGAGTTTTTTTAATCACACAAGAGAATAAGCAATTATTCCTATAACTGAGTTTTGACTTTACAGTTTCTTTGTGGGGAGGTGCAGTGTTGGTTTAAGGAATTCCTCATACATATATAAATCCTTTTAGAAACAGGTTATAATTGTATGATTCTATGATATTTAATATAGTCTAAGGCTTTTAAAGCAACTTCATTGTTTTTCAATAATTTTAAATCATTTTTGTAAAAAAAAACTATTATTATTATTATTCCAGTTTATCCATCAAAAAAGTACCAAACATACAATTTAGATTGCTTAATTTTTCAAACCTGCACGTCTGTTCTACTGATACCACAGACTACAAAACAAGTGATTGTAGAGGTATCAAATGATATAGAATAAATAACTAGGGAAAGTAAATAAAGCTAAACATTACAAGTCATATAAAAATATTTTTTCTTTGACTCAGGTTGATAGATAATGACTGACATAAGGCCTACCTTGTAATCTCATGGAATAGGCAAAGAATATCCTCATTTATAGCTCTGTCATTTAGCTGGTATGTTATATCAACTCTCATACAGTAATACATGAGAATGTACCTTACGCAAGAATATAGCAGTGTCATAATCACATACAAATCACATGTAATATGATCATTACAAATATATATTACAAAATGCTATGCACAATTGCAGCAGAATGCCATACAAATATGGACAGAAGCCACTCTAAATATACTGTAATAATCACAATTTTTCAGTCTGGAGAAATATGTAAAGAAAGTATGTAAATAGACCTAAAAATATTTGGTCTTCACAATTCAGTATATAATGCTGGGATACAATGATTTTGAACTGAAATTTTCAAAGTAATAGATTAAAAAGCAAGACTAATTGCTTGGAAAAGTTATGAACAACCTTACAGACGTAAAGACATCAAACATTTACAAACTGTTCTAAAGGAAGGATAGGATGTAGATGTTACCTTATACAAGCTAGTATATGTAGTCCATCCAAGCCATTATTGTCTATTATAACCAGTACCTGCTCTCCAGGGTTTGTGGCAAAAAAATATCTGCTACCTACTACCTAACTAAGGCTAGTGCCAAAGATTAAAGCACATGCAGGTATTATATTTACTTTATTATAAAACAATGGCCTCTCTTTGAAAGGATAATACTTTTGAATTACGTAGTGCCAGGGACTAAGATTAGAGTTAGTCTTGATTATGCCATATTTTGCTGCCAGTGGTATGCCAGGGCTGCCCTGGCATACCACTGGCAGCAAAATATGGAATAAGAGGCAGAAGAGAATCTTAGATTATGCTTGAACATCTCATAAAATGGACTGCATAGGATTTGGTGGGAGAGCATGAATAGCAACTCTTTCCTGGGGCCTGTGCATAAACAAAATTGATAGCCCCTACAACTTCATTTTCTCAAAACACGGGTGTTATGAATTTGTTGCTCTCATTCTTTTTCTGATAAAGTGACTAATGAATACATCTTATCTATGTGTATTTATCCATAGTACTAAAATCTTCTAGGCCTATACACTGTTTGTATACGTAGGTACTCAGATCAATTCACAACTGAGAACTACATGTCAAAGATGAAAATTTTGGCCTTCACTCCCTTTAAAACCAGCACAATCTTCCTATACAGACATTATCAATATTTACTTTGTAAGATTATTGCTGCTAAAATTGCACACAAAAAACCCACCCACTGGGGCAACTATTAAATTTTAACCAACATTTTTGCTTAGAGGTGCAGATCTTCAAGTTGGAAATCAAAGGCTATGACCTCTTTAAGAAAAATAAACCCAGGGCAGATAAAACTCTACTATTAATGATTGAAATCAATCCTGTGCTTTGAATTATGAGTAGTATAGCCAGAAGATAACTTTTCACCCTCAATTTGTTTTGGACAATTATTGGACCTCCGAAGGATGGGTGGGTGTTTGGTTTATTTTTTTTATTTTGCCTACATGAGGGAGTTACACATGGGAGAGGAAATTCCCCTCCCCTGGTTTCAATTCTACCAGCAGATTTTTTTTCTTTCTCTTGACAGAAGCATACATTTGGGCTTCATCTTTGGTTGTCACCTAGGTGTTATTACTCAGGAGGAAATCCATTACATTTGGTGGGAATTATTTTTAGTATGTAGAGTAGATGTAACACTGCTACACTGTAAACCTACACACATCTACTCAGACATCAACCCTGCTGAATTCAATGAGACTTTTTCTCACTTAAATACATATATAAGACTGCAAGGTTAATATGTATTTATTTGTTTCTGTATTTATATTTCTGACTCCACAAGGAATACATGGTAAGCTTATACAAAAAGCCCTATAATTTGTATTATTACATATAGAGAAAAAAAATCAACTAGTCATACAACAGTTAGGATAAAGGAACATAAGTTGATTTTCATGAATCTATGCACACAGTAGGCTATGCATTCAACATGTTGACTTAATTTGAGATATATGCCTGGGCCAAATTTTCAAGCAAATCTCATGTGATTCTGCCTGCATATATAATACATTTAAAAATGAATACAGCTGTCAGATCCACACTCCATTCATCTATAGAAGTGAGTATCAGTTACCAGTGCTGTAAAACATCTCTTACTCATTTTTGCTCTCACTAAATTCCATCAGATAGGCCTTAGCCAGTAGGCAAATGATTCAATTATACTGGGTATTTACACAAAGTAATGCTTCCATGACAAAGCTGCATCAAGTGCAGGAATTTGACCAAGAAGAACAGTTTCAAACCATATGTATCATAGAATGTGCATCTGTATCAGCAGAGTGGCACAGCCTGAAAGTTTTCTGATGTAGCCCAAAAGTTGTGCAATAGACTCTAAATTCCTGCCTGGAATTTAAGAATTAAGAAAACCTGGAAACTCCAGTGGGCTTAGAATATGGCATTTAGACCATATTTGCAGCATGTGACATGCATCCTGGCTTATGTTGTGCTGACTTCCCATTGCCCACCAAGTCAAATTCCAAGTGGATGTTTTAACATACAACTCCCTTTACAGCTTTCCCATTATGTTACCAGTGGAGTTTCACTTGACTTCTACAAGTGTTACCTGAAGGGAAACCTGGCTAGAAACAGCTAGAGACAGGGCCTTCTCAGTGGCAGCAATGCCTCTATGGAATTCCCTCCTGCCAGGTATACAATCATCAGCTGAGAAATTATCACACTTTGACAGTAGCTTGCAAGGATTTAGTCCAAATTGCAGGCTATCATTGGACAATTCCCCTGCTGCTGTGCCTTCCCAACCTTCTATTCTATTCCTGTGGGTGGATCTTACCCTTTCTCTCTCTCTCTAAGATCACTTCTGAATTATGTTAGATCAAAAACAGATCAAAGCTGTCTTATCTATGAAATGCCACATTGCTCCAGGTGTTTTGGTAATTTTGAGGAGGGGATCAGCTACCATGCCCAAACAGACTGAAATCAGGGCCCTCCATTTCATTCCTAGACCAAAAGTCAATCTGGAGCCAAGAGTTGAGATGTTAAGAGAATCAAGGACAGATACAATGAGGGCAAAGGGATTCCCGCAGTGGGATCTAGGACAGCAAATGCTTCTTTTGTTTTACAGTGGATGCATTCAGCAAACTGAAAAATGAGAGAGAGTTTTTCCTGCTCTGTAAATCAACACTCCTTTTCCCTAGGAATGTTCATAAATCATATGTCATGGTTTGAAATCATCATCATCATTGTCATCTTGGGTGCAATCCCAAAACATCTGGAGTACCACTTGAAGACCATTGACATTGACAAAATCACTATCAGCCAATTTCAAAAGGCAGCTTTACTTGGAACAGCTTATATCCTGAGACAATACCTTTAACACCACCAAACAACAACATCTGCCTCACCGAGGTCCTTGGGAAGGACTTGATAGGTGGATAAAAATGCTAAATCCAGTCTAAACATCTGGTTGACTGTGTGACCAACAATAATTTATTAAACTTGTATGCTGCCCAACTCGCAATGACTCTGGGTGGATCATAACAATCAAACAAAGACATTACAATAAGATCAATAAAAAATAAAGATTAAAAAATGGCAAGCACGATGAAGTGTGGGGTCTCCCTCTCCCTCACCAAAAGCCTGAGTAAAATTCAGGTTCTTCATGGCTCTTCTGAACAACAGCAGAATGGGTGCCATCTGGATCTTGGGAGGAACCACATTCCAGACAGCAGGCACTACTACAGAGAAATGATGTAGTTTCATATAATAAGGTGAAACAATAAAAAGGATAGTACATTTTTGTGGACTAGAATCTGCTTCATTGGATGCATTGGCAGATACTGAAGGCTACACTTCATGCATCTGATGAAGCAGAGACCAGGACAGGTTGCAGCAGCATCCAGGGATTTATCTTGAAGATAGCACTCATCTTTTTGTTGTTTTTGCTGCTGAACAACCAAATATGATTAGCCTTTTGGAAAAGGGGGAAAGGATTAATTCTAAACTTGGAACTCCTGTTATGCTGGATCATTCCAGACTAATTATGCAGTACTTTGCCAGCATGACTATAGTACAGGGCAGTTATGGACAGGGTTTGATTGATTCTCCTGGCTTTGGTTCCTTCCCTTTCCATCAAGCCAGTGGGAGCAGGTCCACTAATCACTCTCCTTAATGTAGGATGGGGGCGGAGGTGAGTTTTGATAGGTGGATAGACTGGCCAGTTTAGCCTCTTGATCAACCTCACTATGGTTTGGTGCCAGTAAAGGGTCCTTTGAACAAGGATTTAGAGCTGTTCCAAAAGAGTGTTCACAAGCAGCCCAAACAGGCATGGGGAGAATTGTGCTGCAAAGCAGCAGGAAGTAGGTTCTGCTTCTCCCACTTCATCGGGCAGCTCACCCACCTCCCCCAGCTGCCACCACTGGTTGGTTGCTGTTCCTGGTCTCTGAGTCTGGTGGGTTCAGGAGGAAAGGTCAATTTGAAAGAATGAGACTCTTCTGCTGCCTAAATCAGAATGGCCATGGAAGAAAGTCCCCAGGGGCAACAGGGAGGTGACATGACTACACTATGTCTGAAGTTAATCTCATCCTCTGCAGTCACCTGACCATGCCACCGACCAAATGGTCAGTGAAGTGTGTCAGAGGACACACAGCAAAACTGCCATGGCTCGCTACTTGTTTGAAGGAGAAAATATTAGTATAGTACTGGAACAGCTGAGGACAACTTTAAGCAGCCTCAAGTAATGGTTAAGGTGCTAGAAGAGGGGCACGTCCTCTCTTAGCTATGGAAATTCATTGGGTGGCTTTGGGCTTGTCATTCCCTCTCAGCCTAACCTACTTCACTGGGTTGTTGCTGTAGGGAAAAATTGGAGGAAGGAGTACTGTGCATGATGCCTGAAGCTTCTGGAAGAAAGGCAGGATAATCAATCAAGTGAGGAAAGGCCTTAAATCAGGCATATTTTTCCAAGGGCTTTAAGAAGCAGCAAAGGGAGATTCTAGCTACTGCCTATAGCAACTACAGGAAAAGAACTAGAATAATGCCATGTCATGCTATGTTATACTATGTTATACTAATGCAGTACAATATTCTCCTGAGAATTTTTTAAGGACCACAGCTCTTAAATGTACTGTTTTAACTTCCCCTAGTTAGGTGACTAGAGTTGTTGAATACACAATGTTGCTGAATTTATTAGCTTTGGTTAAGATTATCTAAGGGAAACAGGGCAGGAACAAACAATGTTATCAATCCAACAAAGGCTGAGATAATTAAATGCACAAAGGTCACATTGCAATATATCTCTAATGTTAATTTGTTTGCTTATCCACAGGCTGGTTTTGAAATAAGGTATTATTTTCATGCTGTATTCTTGTATTTAATTGTTTGTGCTTCTTATCTGAAAACTATGCAAAGAACTTTCATTATTGGAGTGGTATGTAAATACTGCAGATAAATAATAAAATGTTGGTCCTAATAATGTTTTTGTCCAGTGATGGATTTTTAATTTTCCTTCCACTGGTAACATAGTTATGACTGTTGTTTATATTTATTTTGAGTATTTTCTCTTAGTCCTCTAGTCCAGAAGGAAAACCCTGGATTTAGTACACATTAGAATTATTATCTATTTTTTCAGCCTAGTCTGGACAAAGTTATGAAATCTAATTCAAAACTCCCCCCCCCCAATATAAATAACACCTGTTTCTCTTTTTATAAGTTTGCTTAGAATTTTGCTCCACAACTTTTCTCCTTGTTCCCTGCTGGCCTATTGATCAGATTACCTTAACAAACCAATCTGCATTTCTGGCTCTTGTAGTAGAATTTATCTTCATCTCACTGGTGCATCCCATGTGCTATGCCTCTGTAATGGGTGATCAGCCTATGGCCTTCCACATGTTAGCAGCTTCAAATGCTAGAGAAGAATGACTAGTGGCAAAGGATGCTGAGAGTTGTCATTCAGTGAAATCTGTGCAGTCCCAGGTTGGAATCCCTCATGTAAGGGGCATTACTCCTAAGGCAGATCTATCCACGTTTCCTTAACTCTGAGGATAGCTGGCTATCTGTTATTGAAGGATATTTCCACATGACCCAGATTGTTTTTTTTATCCCCAGCTAACCTCAGTTTTTTTTTTTCTGATATGATGTGGAAGCAATGTTTTCTATTCTTTCCTCCCACCATAAATCTATTTGCATGATGTGCGGTGCTCCAGCAGCAATGGTGCTGATGATTTGGCAGAGCCTGGATCTGTCTAGTTACTGGAGGAGAGTAAGTTGGCATACTTTGTGCTGCTTCATGGTTGCCCATGTGCCTTCAATGGTTATCTTGGAGAAGCCATGATGAGACCAATCCAAATATGTTACTCTTGCAACTGGCCCCATTGTACATGAATGACTATTTAATAATATTTGTATTTTTATCAAAAGTCTCTGTAAAAAGCAGTTCATGCTCTTAGGAAGTCTAGTACTGTATATTATAGGTGTGGAACAGCAATCGTACTTACAAATTGCAGCATCTATTAAGATGGCAGCATCAGTCCTAAACAAATTATACCTTTTTGAAAGACCTACAAAAACTTCCCATTCTTCTAGTAGAAACATTGTACAATTAAGGTTGTAATGGTTATATTAATAGTATAAAAAAGTATATTTCCCCTTTCCAGCAGGCCCAGTATTGACCCTTTCACTGAGTAAATGACAATGCACATACATAAAACCAATGAATATCACAATGACATATGCAGGCAAATGAGACAATGCTAGCAACAGTGATTTAAGAATACAGAACATTCCTCTGTAGACCAATAAAACAGAATATAAAAATATCAGTATAGTGTCATCCTTAAAATATATTTTTGATAGTAGACCTTGCATCTCACAAATTAATTGTTTTCATTTCCTGGATTTTACCCAGAAGAATGGAAGAATGGTACAGTGAGAACAAATGAAAACAGCTCTTCATACCTTTCCCTTTTATCTGTTCCAGAGTCTTCAGTTGGTATTTTGCTTTTATTGCTCTCCATATAGCTTTTTTTTGTTTGTGTGTGTGCGTGCCTTTGAGCCAGTCTTTGAGCCCTGGCAATTGCTTGGACTAGTCCGTACAGTTTTCTTGGCAAGTTTTTTCGGAAGTGGTTTGCATTGCCTCCTTCCCAAGGGCGGAGAGAGAGTGACTCACCCAAGGTCACCCAGTTGGCTTTGTGCCTAAGGCAGGACTCACAGTCTCCTAATTTCTAGCCTGGTGCCTTAACCACTACACTAAATTGCTCTCCAGTTTATTATTACATTCATAGTTTTAAAAGCCTGTAATCTCAGCATTTCTTTGTATGCTTCCTATATTTTGACTAGATTCCCTCGGGGAATAGCTTCCTGGGAACTATTAAATACAGTTCAAGCAAGGCTGGGTTTGGATTTGATCAATATACTAGGTTAAAGGTGTTTGGGTAATTTGTGGTTTAGTGTATTATACTTACCAAGCAATTTAATTCAGTAAGTCATGGTTTAATTAACCTATGGGTGTTGTATAAACACATCCTAAATACAACTCATACTAAGGCTTTGCTAAGGTGACAGAACAATTTAAGTCACATCTTAAACACAGGAAACACAGTTCAGGATCTTGCTAACTCTTTGGCAAATGCTGCCATGTAGTCAGGAAAAGCTAATTTTTAATTGTCTTGATTTACACAGTATATGGTTTGGTTAGCATGTTGTGTGAAGTGGGTGAACTATGGTTTATTTAATAAGCTATGAGTCAGTAAACAGTGGCTTAGTGCAGAGTGAATACAGCCACTTAAGTAGAAAGTTAAAGATATATAAACATGCATGTCCCAAGTTTTAGATATGCATTGACCTTTATTATGAGTGGGTGAAGGTTGTAAACAATTAATTCAGAGGTAAATGCAAAAATCAGTGACAACATTTACAACAGCCATTCTCAAAATACCTATTGACAATTACAGATGCCTTTCTCTTTGGTATATATTGTATTTGATTTTAAATAAACATACACTAGAACCAGAACTCCTGATATGTTGTAATTCAGCATGTTGCAACATCCTTTGAAATGCTTTGTTCATGAACAGACTTTTAAAATCAGCCATAGTTGGCAATGATCAGAGGCAAAAGCAAAAATGTCTTGGTTTCTGCATATTATTTGTATCTCAGGTTTGTGTCCACTTAGCCTGCTTTATGTGGAATGCAGAAAATGTTCTGCATTTGGAGATAGTTGGACGCAGATAGTTCATCACGTGGGAAGATGAAGTAGTGAATTAACTGTTAAGCTATGGATGCCACTATGTCCAGCCATCATATGGCCAGGCCGAACATGGGGACAGGGCTGGTTTATTACAAACTTTGGTCTGGAGTTCATCTTTCTTTCACGTACAGTAGTTATTTTATAGGTGGGGTGACTGTAGAGGAGGTGCAGTAGCGATCAGCCCAATGGAACTATAGCAGGACACAAATGATGCGGATGACATGACATATTCCGTCCAGAAGTCAGCCGTGCATTCTAGTTCAACCAAAACCCATCTGGGACCATCGCTGAGGCCGCGTTTTGCAAATGGTGCCTTCTCGGCGCAACGAAAATCGCATGCCGTCTTATGACAACTTGCTCTTTATTTTCCCTGCAAGCCTTAAAGTCCACCGTTGCCCCTTGAGAACGCTTTCGGCTCGATTATTTTCTCGGCTGAGAAGTCCGACCGCGGGCGCTGCCTGTTCAAGCAGGCGAGGGCTGTCTAGGGGCTTTTCTTCCCGCAGTCTCGAGCTTCCGTTTCAGCAGAGGTAAAACCCTTTAAACAGCTCAGTGTGCGCATATTCACCTGCGGTTAACCGTTTGGAGGGTGCATTTATCACAGCAGTCCAAATTCTAACGTAACCGCAGAAAAACCGTTCCCGCTGCTGTTAGCAGTTCCAGCAAGCGGGGGGGGGGGACATGCCAGAAAATGCCTAATTAATTAGTGTCGACGCTACGAGGCGTGCGAGGACGCCCGTGTCTGCAGCCTCGAGGGATCAGGAAATGTGCACAGAAAGCTAGGGAAAGGTCTACAGGGCGCCTCACTTTTGTTTCATCACCAGCGCTCCATGTAAAAGGAGAAAAGGGGAAGTTCACGTTGCGGCAGATCCATCAGTTCGGTGAAATCGGTTTACACCCGGACCTTTGCGCCCCCTTCTTTTGAAACGTATTCACTCAACTTAGATGTGAGGTTTTCATTCCAGCCAGACTGGCGATTTAGGTCTCAGCGTGAGGGTCGCTGAGCTAAACAAGCGCTGATTCGGCTTCTCAGACTATAAAATTGCTTGCCACGGGCAAAGCACATCCAAAAGGAAGGAGCCCTTAAAACAACTTGGACATTGATGACACATAATGACTACAACATGCAGTTTCGGGCCACTGTAAAGGCTGGGATTTCCATCTGAGTCAGCCCCGACAGCTCGAGGGTTCACTTGAAGCCCTCCTGTATATCTCCCAGCACTCTTCCCCCAAGAACAAATACTAAACGTCCAGCCACGTTTACGCCTTTTCAAATACTTTCCTCCTTTCTCTCAGACACCAACACCCCCCTCCAACCCACAAATAAACCAGCCCCTCCCTCTTTCACCCCGAATTCGCGCCAAATGGCGGCTGATGTCACCACGCAAAGCCCCGCCTCTCGCCACTGGTGTTTTCAAACGGAGGGGGCGTGTGTGATTGGCCAGTGTGATCAGCACGTGACTAACGGTCGCGGGAAAGCCGCGGAGTCTGAACGGGCGACTGTGCTGTAGGGTGGAGAGCGCTGGAGTTTTGCGGACAAGTTGGAACCTAGTCGGGTGATTGTGTGAACCCTCGCCAGAGGAGAGAGTGACCGCAGGGGGGCAGGGTTTGGCCTGTCAAGGTGCCTGTCCGAACGGAAGCCTTGGGAGAGCCAGAATAGCGTGTACGATCTTGGCCATGAGTTTTCTCAGCCGGCAGCAGCAGTCGCTGACTACGGGGGCGCGGCGCCTTACGGTCCGGCGGGCTGCGGCCCCTATCCGGCAGAAGCTGCTTTTCCCGGGCGGCGGCAGCGACTGCGAGGAGGAGGAAGAAGAGGAGGAAGGCGGCTATGAGGAGGAGGAAGAGGAAGGAGGCGGCAGCGGCAACAGCACCGGGGAAGACTCGGCCTTCCAGGAGGCCGACTCGCCCCTCTCGGTCAGCCGTACCCCGGCTCGGCGGGAGCCTCCGCCGTCGCATACCCCCGAGGAGGTCGGGAGGGAATTGGCGCCGACCGCGCTCCCTGGCGAGGAGGGGGACTCTTGGGAAGAGGAAGGCTTCGGCTCTTCGTCCCCCGTGAAATCCCCCGGAGCTTATTTCATGGCTGGATCGCCGCCGCTAAAGGGTCCTCGCCGTTATTACGGGCAGTCATCGTCGCCGCCGCCGCCGCTGCGACCAGATACAATCCAGTACCGGGAGCACCAGAATCCTTGCTCTCCTTTGCCCGAGTATCCCGGCACACCGCCGCACAAGACTTTCCGCAAACTGCGGCTCTTCGACACCCCGCATACGCCGAAGGTGAGATTGGCGGGGAAAGGCCCCTGAGTGGAGACAATGGGGGGAGGAACGCAGCCCGTTGGCCGAGAAGAAGCGTCTTCCTTCTGCCGCCGGTCGAGGGGCTGCTGAAGGGGTGGCTGGAGGGCTGGGAGGAGGAGGGCATTTTGCCACTCTCGGCGGGAGTGCTTTCTAGATGCTGTTTGGGGGCTTCCCGTAAGTCGCAAGTCTGTTTGATTTTGTTTTATCCGAGCACGTGGGTGACGTGTGAGCCTCAGGCGAGTTTCCGTGGTCGATCCTCTGCCTGGTATGGCAGAGAGTAGCCAGGCGAGGGGATCACTTGGCTTCCTCCCTGACCGTGACCTCTTGGCCTTTTGTGTGGTCAGAATAAAGTTTTATTGTCTGGTTTGGAAAAAGAACTGTTTTCAGTGAGGACAATAAGCGGCGCTCTTGGATTAAATGCCACGCCCCCTTTCTGCCTTTGTCAGTTTTTCTGCGCAGGACATTTCAAAGAGGAGATTATCCATTGGTGCCAGACAGGTTAGGGTATGTTTTATTGCCGGTACTTTCTGCCGTGTTTAAGGTCTCAAATGTTATGAAGAGGGGGGGAAGCTGACCGATGCCAACCTTGGTGGGCAAAGCAAAGGACGGTGTTCAAGAAGATGACTTTGAGATGGAATTTTAACCTTGTTGCGTGTATTTAGCTGGGTCTTCCTCATGTGTCTAATGATAAGGGTTTTGTTCCACACATGCAGCTTCTCTCAACATGTATTTTAATGTCCTACATGCCACTTTACATGTGGCTGATATCTTAGCATTATAAAATGCAGATTGGTTCTGCTAAAGAAAGTGAATTTGAAGTAATCAGGATGACCTTATAAATAGGCAGACCTTTATTTCCCAGTTCATAAAACAGTGCCAAGAATAAGAATAATTTTTTCAATTGCCAAGCCCCTGTATCATAATTGTTACATAACACGCTTGCCTGTTACAAAAAAAGTTGGCATCTTTGGTAAATCCTGCACACAGATTGTCAGTTAAGATTATGTAACTGAACGACAAGTTGTAACAAAATATTTTTTTTCCTCACATTGTGAAGTATGTGGTCAGTCCACTACAACTGGCTTAGAAAACTATAAATCTTTATGATCCTAATGCTGGCCTTCTGGTTTGTTTAGTGATTTTGGAGTGTTTACTTTCTAGAAAGAAAGCAGTTCAAGGATCACTCAGCATATATTAGGAAATCAACCCTTTAAAAAAAAAATACAGAATAATAGGGAAAGTTTTATGGTGATTTTTTTTTTTTGAAGCAAAGCATCTACTTTAAAATGTGTTTTTTATGAAAGTTTATATGAATTTTACGTTATAAAGAAATCTCAGAGATGTAAAGTTTTGATAAATGAGTCAAAAAGCTCTGAGACCATAATTGTTTGCAATAATAACAATGTATTGTTTTTTCTTTTTCTCGATAATGGTCAAGTTGTATGATGCTGTAGAATCAATATTTTTGTAATTGAAGTTAATTTTCTGTTCATGTGTATTGTATGAAGCCCTCTAAATTACTAATAACAGTATATTGTGAAGCTGTCTTAATACTATAAAATTAATATATTGCTATCAATGCTGTATATGCAATGTATGTCTAAAGTTTCTTGAAGATGAAAGCCTATTAAGATAGTCTTAATAATAATATTCCAGATGAATTTTCAGGAAATGTAACTATGATCTTACTGTGGTAATATATGGCTTAATTGAGTTCTGGGTTGAATTATTGCAGTATATTCAACAGGTATCTTTGAAGAATCTGGGGGAAGCTTTAGATGTACAGAAAGTAGAAATGTGTTTTGTGAAGAGTTCCATGGGAATCATAGACTTATTTTTATAAGAGCTCCATTTGTTGTGAGTTTGTGAAACCCTAAATGGCTTGCATCTAGGATAACTGAGTCACCATATTAGCACAGATATTTCATGGCCTAAAACAAGGGAGTGGTCATTTTTGGTGGGGTGTTGTGATACACAGCTTCTATTTGGCCTCTTTGATTGCTGTCACTGGAGTGAGTAGAGCTGAAATATAGATGTCTGAGGTATTTTGAGGAGTCAGATTCTTGTCCTAAGCTTTGCAGAGGCTTAAAATATCCCTTAACCTCACTTAAACTAGGAAAATTTAACCCATTTTTGCGGTATAAAGGATGAGGTTAGTGCTTTTTCAAGGATCAAAGCAGCCATTTTGCCCAAAGAATGAAAAATTATATCTGAAAAAAAAATTACTTGTGCACACTTTGGGGAATCACAAAGGATGCTGGAGACCAAAATTTGCCTACCCCAGCCATAAAAATGCCAAGGAGATAATTTATGGTGTTCTAACAGGGCTGGGCTGCATATGATGTTGCAGATACCCCTTCTGTGTAGCCCCATGAAGTTTGTGAAATAACCTATTTCTGAGATTTCTTAAAATCTTAGTAATTTGGCTAAGGCTTCATTCCTTCATTTTGTGGCTATTTTTTTCTTTAAAATTAATTTTGCCTTCTGAATTCATCCCTGGTTGTTGATTATTTAATTTTTGTTCAAGCAGGCCCTTTACTGTACGTACATACATACATACATATATAAAAAACACTATACTATAGAAAAAGAGTAATGTTACCTGCACTCAAAACAATTATTCCTATACAGGTGTAGAATCTCAGGGCTAAGAAATACCTTTCCACAGATCTTGGCTAGCTGCTGGTAATCATAAAATGACCATAATAGTGAAAATCATGCAGTAGTGTGACTTAATATAAGGTTCAAATTATACATTGGTTAGAACAAATCACTCTAGTTTGGTCCTTTCTGCAGTTACAAGCTCAGTGAGGTACATGTTGGTTATTTTTAACTTACTGTCAACAGAGGGATCAGAGCTTGGTGCTAAAAAAACATGGACTATATTCAAAATGCATTAAATTAAAATCTCACATGGCTTTTCTGATTAGAAAGACTGGGTGATTGATAGTGAAAAACACCTCCTTTGCCCCAAACTATGGACAGCTATTGATACTTCACAGCGTTACTTGGCCAGAGAAACTAATAATCTGACTTAGACTTGTGCAGTTTCAGGCACTTGTAATGACCTTATTATCTGGTAGGTGGCAGTACTTAGTGCACTTTGGCTGATCTCAAAAAGCTAAGCCTATCAGATCTATTTAGTACTTGGATGAGGGGTCACCAGGAAATTTTACCATTAATTGATTTCTTCCTGTATAGTTATTGTTGGGAAATGTTATAT
The DNA here is from genome assembly GCA_030867105.1 of Liasis olivaceus. Taxonomy (NCBI): domain Eukaryota; kingdom Metazoa; phylum Chordata; class Lepidosauria; order Squamata; family Pythonidae; genus Liasis; species Liasis olivaceus. The sequence continues at coordinate 92,414,577 of CM061349.1, read as the reverse complement.
TTGTTGCTTGCAACATCAGTCTTTCATGTTTCTCAAAGGATTCAAAGCTTCAGTAAGAATTTGTTTATATTACTGGTTTCTTACTATTTATAAAATAAAAAAAGGTAGAGCTGGTTGTATTTTTGGTGTTTGTGTACCAGAAAGGAGATGATCTTGAGCACAGAATTAAGTAATCTGTTGTCACATTTTGAATTACAACTCTCATTAGCACCAAGTATTAAGTTCTAGATATCTCCTCTTTGGTGCCCCTGCCTAAAATATAGCAGTTTATATCTTTATCCTCCTGGCAAATAGAAGGGGTAGAAATGGAAGCAGTAACAGACTTCATTTATTTGGGTTCCAAGATCACCGCAGTCGGAGACTGCAGCCATGAAATTAAAAGATGCTTGCTCCTTGGGAGGAAAGCTATGGCAAACCTAGACAGCATATTAAAAAGCAGAGACATCACCTTGCCGACAAAGATCCACATCAAAGCTATGGTTTTTCCAGTAGTTATGTATGGCTGTGAGAGCTGGACCATAAAGAAGGCTGAGCGCCGAAGAATTGATGCCTTTGAATTGTGCTGGAGAAGACTCTTAAGAGTCCCCCAGACTGCTAGGAGGTCAAACCAGTCAGTCTTAAAGGAAATCAACCCTGATTGCTCATTGGAAGGATTGATAATGAAGCTCAAGCTCAGATACTTTGGTCACCTAATGCGAAGAGAGGACTCCTTGGAAAAGACCCTGATGCTGGGAAAAATTGAAGGCAAAAGGAGAAGGGGACGGCAGAGGATGAGGTGGTTAGATAGCATCACTGAAGCAATGAGCATGAAACTGAGCAATCTCAGGGAGGCAGTGAAGGACAGAAAGGCCTGGCGCTGTATGGTTCATGGGGTCACAAAGAGTCGGACATGACTTAACAACTGAACAACAACAATATCTTTATCCTCTGGATGGCATTGAGTTTGTGAAACTGGAAAATGTTTGAAGACACTTAAGATACATTTTTCTAATGCAGTAGTGTCCCTTTAATTTGCTTCTGTTTTGTCTTTAATGTTTGAGTATCACTAATGTGAGCAGCAACAAATCTAAGTATAGTGAAGAATGTGTTCTTTTAACCCTTGTTAAAAGCCAAGTTCCAATCTTAAAAATAGAACATATATAGAAGAAACACATAAAGGTGTGCATCCTTTTTCAGCCATGAGTGGATTTGAGTAGAATCAGAATAATATGCGATCTGATTAATATGTATTTACTTTAAATCTAATTAAACTGATGGGGATCTGAGTTGTAACACTTCTTCTGGCCAAATCTATTTCTGACAAAAGGGGTTCATGAAGATTAGTTTATAATTATTGCTGGGAACATTATACTCTTGTACATCAGTTCTGATTTTCAATATGGCAACAACTCTTTAAAGTGAGGGGGGAAAACATTCAGCCTTTCTTATTTATAGGAATAGTTCTTGTCTTCCTTCAGCTGTTCTAGATTATTTGGTTAAGATGAGTGGGATTCTCTGCCTGTAGTTCTGAAAAATAATCATATTAAGTTCAACCTGGAATTAAACCAGTCGTTCAGGACACTGAACTACCCACTCAACAAGAGCTAGATCAATAATTCCCAGGGAGAAGTTACTAAAAAACAGACAACAGAAGAATAGAACACCTCTAGTTGTCACCTACAGCTCAAGCCACTGAAACACATTATGCATAAGCTACCGCCCATACTGGACAATGACAACTGCACTTTCTCTGGCACTGGCAGGCCTATGCCTGCATACAGACAACCACCAGATTCTCACAAACAACAAGAAAAGTATACCAGCATGAGACTAGACCCTGCAACAAACCCAAGTGTATACTTTGCTCCCACTTCCACACCAACAAGTACACATACAAGATTAGAGATACCTTCACATGTTCTTCCTTCAATGTGATACGTTATCATCTGCCAGCAGTGTCACTCTGGATTCTACATAGGACAGATGGGCAAACTTCGTACAAAAGAATTAATGGGCACAAGTTTGATATTAGGACTCAAAGCAAGGACAAAATTATATCAGAGCATTTTAACCTCCCAGGACACTCCATAGCAGACCTCAGAGTGACTGTTTTGGAAAAGCAGAACTTTAAGAGTATCACTGAGTGAGAACTCACATGCATCAAAAGGTTTCAGGCAATCTCAGAAGATCTCATCAAACACAGTGGGTTTTTAACACATTATAATTGTTAATTGATAAGGTACTTGTGATCTGTCTCACAGGTAACCTGCTCTGCATAACCAACCTATCTCCTCTGCCCCCCACTTTTCCCCAATTTAATCTTATATCAGTCCATTTTATGCATTTGATGAAGTGAGCAGCAGCTCACAAAAGCTTATGCCTTTTAATAAAATTTGTTAGTTGAAAAAGGTGCTACTAGATTCCTGATTTTTTTGCCAAAATTTGCTAGAAATTGTCATTTTTTGTTTCTTGGAACAGATACTCTTATTGTGGAAATATTATCTACATTTAACCAGTAGGAATGGTGATTAGGAATTCCTTTCAGCTGCAACAGAACAAGGAGAGAGTAACAGTTGTGAAGGGTATGCACTCTTTCTGCGGCCAAGTGTAGAAGCTGACTGGCAAAATCTGCTACGTGTCCAGATGGAAATTAAATGAGTTGGTAGAGAAGGCAGGCAGTGCCACATGCCTTATCAGCCAGCTTGCCCATTTACATCCTGAATTTTTTTTTATTAGCCTGTGTTTTACATGGAAGAATCTTCTGGTAAAGAAAAAGCAGTCAGGATTTTATTGCTGGCTAGAAACTTTTAAAGGATTTAATAACAAGCATGCATTGTTGATTTTTTTTTACCCCATACATTAGCTTGAATTCCAAGAAGTGCTAATAGAAAAATGACTTCCCTGCCTGCTAAAATAGCTAAAAATTATGGCTTTGTCTGTAACTTAAGTCTGAATATATCTGACTATTCCACAATTTTTCTTCCCATAATGATTTGTTTCATTCATTGTCAGAGGAGTTATGAATTAGGAATAACACACGAGAAACCAATTTAACCAGCGGCCATATGAATTGCTTTAATAAATAAATAAATTTATGCTGTAGCATGTGTCAGAAAGGAAGCACAAGGAGTTGTTTATGAAGAGAATATGGATGTATTAGATTTTAAATGCTCATTAGCTTGTTAAATCAGATCTGTCATAATTGGTTTTTCAGAGTCTCCTTTGTCGAGCTGAAGGAATGGGCTCGAGTTCAGCTAAACTTCGAGGTGGCTCTCTCTTTATGAATGTTGGGAAACTAGTAAAACAGGAATGTGATATGGGACAAGCCCCTCATGTGAACATCAATCCCTTTACTCCGGATTCTGTCTTTCTTCAGTCTTCAGTTGGACAATGTCGAAGGAGAAAGAGAACACATTGGAATGAGTGAGTATCTGAACAGATCTTTGATAGACTATTTAAAAAAAAAAAAATGTTATTAAAACAGTAAGTTGGTATAATCTTCTAAAATATACAGGTGAAACTCGAAAAATTAGAATATTGTGCAAATGTTCATTTATGTCAGTATGGCAACTCAAAAGGTGAAACCAATATATGAGATAGACGCATTACATGCAAAGCAAGATATGTCAAGCCTTACTTTGGTATAATTGCGATGATTATGGCGTACAGCTTATGAAAACCCCAAATTCACAATCTCAGAAAATTAGAATAGTGTGAAAAGGTTCAATATTCTAGGCTCAAAGTGTCCCACTCTAATCAGCTAATGAATCCATAACACCTGCAAAGGGTTCCTGAGCCTTTCAATGGTCTCTCAGGCTGGTTCAGTAGGAATCACAAGCATGGGAAAGACTGCTGACCTGACAGTTGTGCAGAAAACCATCATTGACCCCCTCCATAAGGAGGGAAAGCCCCAAAAGGTAATTGCAAAAGAAGTTGGATGTTCCCAAAGTGCTGTATCAAAGCACATCAATAGAAGGTTATGTGGAAGGGAAAAGTGTGGTAGAAAAAGGTGCACAAGCAGCAGGGATGACCGCAGCCTGGAGAGGATTGTCAGGAAAAGGCCATTCCAAAGTGTTGGGGACTTTCACAAGGAGTGGACTGAGGCTGGAGTTAGTGCATCAAGAGCCACCACACACAGACGGATCCTGGACATGGGCTTCAAATGTCGTATTCCTCTTGTCAAGCCGCTCCTGAACAACAAACAACGTCAGAAGCGTCTTACCTGGGCTACAGAAAAAAAGAACTGGTCTGTTGCCCAGTGGTCCAAAGTCCTCTTTTCTGATGAGAGCAACTTTTGCATCTCATTTGGGAACCAAGGACCCAGAGTCTGGAGGAAGAATGGAGAGGCACACAATGCACGATGCTTGAAGTCCAGTGTGAAGTTTCCACAGTCTGTGTTGATTTGGGGAGCCATGTCATCTGCTGGTGTTGGTCCACTGTGCTTCATTAAGTCCAGGGTCAACGCAGCCGTCTGCCAGGAGATTTTGGAGTACTTCATGCTTCCTTCCGCAGACGAGCTTTATGGGGATGCTGACTTCATTTTCCAGCAGGACTTGGCACCTGCCCACACTGCCAAAAGTACCAAAACCTGGTTCAATGACCATGGGATTACTGTGCTTGATTGGCCAGCAAACTTGCCTGACCTGAACCCCATAGAGAATCTATGGGGCATTGCCAAGAGAAAGATGAGGGACATGAGACTGAAGAATGCAGCGGAGCTGAAGGCCGCTATTGAAGCATCCTGGTCTTCCATAACATCTCAGCAGTGCCACAGGCTGATAGCATCCATGCCACGCCGCATTGCGGCAGTCATTGCTGCAAAAGGGACCCAAACCAAGTACTGAGTACATATGCATGTTTATACTTTGCAGAGGTCCGATATTGTTCTATTTCCAATCCTTGTGTTATTGATGTCATGTAATATTCTAATTTTCTGAGATTGTGAATTTGGGGTTTTCATAAGCTGTACGCCATAATCATCACAATTATACCGAAGTAAGGCTTGACATATCTCGCTTTGCATGTAATGCGTCTATCTCATATATTGGTTTCACCTTTTGAGTTGCCATACTGACATAAATGAACATTTGCACGATATTCTAATTTTTCGAGTTTCACCTGTAATTCTGCAACTTGGTATCTTCCAGATGCATTGCACAATCTGTATTATACTTAACTACTGTCTTGACTAATCTGATTGCTAAACATATATTGAAATACAATTCTCACAATCACCAGCCAGAGGCCCTACCTTGAGAAAGGAAACGGATTTTCTTAGTATCTTCTTACAAATTCTTAGTGAATAATGAGTAGTAAATAGGCTTGAAGAACTTGAGTGGTGGCAATAGAGAATTTCTACCGTTGCCTGAATTGATGAAAATAACTGCTTAAACAGAATGTTAGGGCTAAAGTAGATATGAGCCTGGTTTGGATATTGATGTTGTGTTTTATTTAAACCCTAATCTGTGAAACTGATATCAATTATAGCTGGCTTTATACATTGCACTAAATCAAAATGGCTTGTTAACAAATTGTTAACAAATTGTTGGCTTAATGTGTTTTATAAGCCCAGCCATTGTTTATAAAATATGGTTTGTCATTATATGTGAAATCAGCCAGTGTTTACTGAATCATGGTTGTAGTGTTTAAACAAACCATGATTTAGCAAAATATGCAAACCATCTGTGCTAAAAGTAACAGTGACTTAAAGCATCTTCACCATGAAGATTTTGCTTTCTAGTAAGGCATAGTCTTCTATGACCAGAAAACCAAAGCTGAATGTTAGTTAAGAGACCAAGAAAATAGGCCCTAGTTAATGGAATATAATAGGGAATTCTGGCCTGCACCAGAATGGAAAGAGACAAAGAGGAAATAAGATATACTTCATGAAGCCAGGAGTGATAACCAAAACAAAATCAGTAGTTAAAATGTGTCCCTGTTATCAAAATTGCTCCATATTTTGTTTCTTTGCTTGGGTTATTGATACCGTGATTTTCTATGTTTACTCTAAGCTATTGCCTCCACTGATGTGGAGATAAAGAAATGTGGGATATTATGTATCAGGAGAAAGATACTGTGGTTCTTAGTTAAAAATTATCGATATAAATGGGTTTGTTGTTTAAGAAAGGAGATCATATCCTAGTTTTTCTCTATAGATCAGATCTTTATCTCAATTTATGTTCCCATTCTTCTCTTTTCTTTTAAATAATCCCATTCCTCCCTCGACTCTTTTCAGTGCTTGACACAAATATCTTACTTTGATCAAGTGCTGTAGTATAGTATTTATCAGCATAATATAGTCAAAAACAATTCTGCCTCAAGGAGTGCAATTTCATTTAAGGTTCTCTGCATGCTCCTAGCATTATTTTTGGCCATACACCCTCCCTCCCTCCCTCTATATATATATACACATACAGTTGCAAGAAAAAGTATGTGAACCTTTTGGAATTTCATGGTGTTCTGCATTAATTTGTCATAAAATGTGATCTGACCGTCACCTAGGTCAAGAGTATTGACAAATATAATGTGCCTAAAATAATAACACAAAAACAATTCTGATCCTTCATGTCTTTATTGAACATACTCATTCAACATTCAAAATGCTAGTGGAAAAAGTAAGTGAACCCTTGGAACCAATAAGTGGTTGACACCCCAGTGGCAGCAATAACCTCAACCAGGCACTTCCTGTAGCTGTGGATCAGACCTGCACATCGTTCAGGAGGGATTTTAGCCCATTCTTCCTGGCAGAACTGTTTTAGCTCTGTCATATTCTTTGGATGTCTCATGTGTATGGCTCTCTTCAAGACATTCCATAGCATCTCTATTGGGTTGAGGTCTGGGCTCTGACTTGGCCACTCCAAAAGGCGGATTTTGTTTTCTGAAGCCATTCTGTTGTGGACTTGCTCCGGTGTTTTGGGTCATTGTCCTGTTGCATCACCCAACTTCTACAGAGTTTCAGCTGACGTACAAACATTCTCACATTATCCTGAAGAATTTTTTGATACATTTGGGAATTCGTCTTCCCCTCAATGACTGCAAGTTGGCCAGGCCCTAATGCAGCAAAGCAGGCCCAAATCATGATGTTTCCTCCACCATACTTTACGGTTGGGATGATGTTTTCATGATGATATGCAGTGCCCTTTTTACGCCAGATGTAGTGCTGCGTGTTCTTTCCAAATAGTTCAATCTTTGTTTCATCAGTCCACAAAACATTTTGCCAATACCGCTGTGGAGTGTCAATGTGCTCTTTCGTAAACTTCAGGCATGCAGCAATGTTCTTTGTAGTAAGCAGCAGCTTCCTTCGTGGTGTCCTGCCATAGACACGCTGCTTGTTCAATGTTTTACGTACTGTAGACTCATGAACACAGATGTTAGCCAGGTCCAATGATGCCTTCAAATCTTTGGCTGTCACTCGGGATTGTTTCTTTACCTCACTGATGAGTCTTCGTTGTGCTCTTGGGGTCATTTTGACTGGGCGCCCACTTCTTGGTAGAGTAGCCACAGTCCCAAAGTGTCTCCATTTGTAGATCGTTTGCCTAATGGTAGACTGGTGAATTTCTAAGGTCTTTGAAATCACTTTGTAACCCTTTCCAGCTTTATGTAAATCAACAATTCTTGATCGTAGATCCTCTGAAAGCTTTTTTTGGCGAGGCATGGCTCACATAAGCATATTCTTCTTGTGCGGAGCAAACTCAAAAAGTTTGAGTGGTTTTTATCAGTCAACGTAGCTCTAGTCCACACCTCCAAGGCTTAACAAGACTCCAGGTATGCTAACACCTGACTCCAATTAGCTTTTTTGAGGTCAACTCAAGGGTTCACATACGTTTTCCACTAGCACTATGAGGTTTTTATGGTTGTTCTCAATAAAGACATGAAGGATCAGAATTGTTTTTGTGTTATTATTTTAGGCACATTATATTTGTCAATACTCATGACTTAGATGACGGTCAGATCACATTTTATGACAAATTAATGCAGAACACCATGAAATTCCAAAAGGTTCACATACTTTTTCTTGCAACTCTGTATGTGTGTGTGTGTGTGTGTGTGTGTGTATATGTATGTATGTGTGTGTGTGTGTGTGTGTGTGTGTGTGTATATATGTATATGTATATGTATATATAATATCTTGCCTCTGGATGAGTGATGTATTATTGGGAAGATCTCTTGGAAAGTTAAGAACTCATTGTGTTTCTGTATATTTTTATATTTTTAGCTCCTGTGATGAGGACATGGAAGCAAGTGATGGAGAACTTGAGGATGAAACTGTCAGGCCTGCCAAGGTAAGAATAAACCAAGAAATTCCATAAAACTATCTCTTTCTGAATAGGCACATTTCAGTGACATTGAATTCAGCAGTGTTTGTGTCTACACAATTTTAGCGGATCAGCATAACAGAAAGCAATATGAAATCACGATATGCCACAGAATTTCATGAATTGGAGAAGATTGGTTCTGGAGAATTTGGTTCAGTATTCAAATGTGTGAAAAGACTTGATGGTTGCATCTATGCAATAAAGCGATCTAAGAAACCATTGGCTGGCTCAATTGATGAGTGAGTATTCGCAAAAATTTAAATGTAAAGTATCCTGTATTATATTTCACTTTTGTGGACACAGCTCATTTAAAAACATAGTATAATGTTTCTGCAATTAGGATAATGAATTGTAGGTACTTGGAAAAATGATATATAATTGTGCATACCATTTTTTGTATCAAAATATTTAACACAAGATCCACTAATACATTTGGAACAATCGTAAATATAGATGGGTCTGCAGTAACAGGTTTCTAGGGATGTACAAAATATTCCACGAACAGATCAGCCACTTTTAATTTTTTTGGGTATGGATAGAGAACATGGATGTTCTGGGCTGAGATAATGGGGAAAAGGCAAAGCTATTGGTGATGGGTAAGGAAATTGGCTGGAAAGATTAGGACAGGGTAGCTGGGCCAATTGGGCAAGCTGCATTTGAATGCAAGTGTAACTCCTAAGGAAAAGGAAGGCTCTAGAAAGATTGGGAGGTGGAGGCAGGTTGGCACATAGGCCATGCAAAAGAGTAAGGGAAAGAGGATTAGGAGCACCAGCCTTACCCTACTTACCCCATCAGACCCTTCCAGATTTTGTGTCTGGGGTTTGGTTCGGCCAAACCACAACCTGCCTGGAATGGTCCAGTCATAACTCTGAGCCACAATTTGTTTGCTTCATGCAAAAAACGAAGAACATTGTTTCCTGCACATTCCTACTTGTTTGGTTGAAGTTTTGCCTAAATTGCATGACATAGTTGTATTATGCAGAATAATTCAAAGGATTATTATTACTTTAGTAAAATGAAGAACATTGTTTCCTGCATACCCCTACTTGTTTCGTTGAAGTTTTGCCTAACCTGCATGATGTGATTGTATTATGCAGAATAATTCAAAAGATTATTATTACTTTAGTCAAATGCACAGAATTCTGTTTATTGGACAACTTAGTATTCCATAATAACAGTTTAATGCTTGGTGAAATTATAATTTTGTTTAAATTGTAATTTTTTTTCAATATCGTAGGCAAAATGCTCTTAGAGAAGTTTATGCCCATGCAGTTTTGGGACAGCATTCACATGTAGTCAGATACTTCTCTGCTTGGGCTGAAGATGATCATATGCTTATTCAAAATGAATATTGTAACGGTAAGCTTTTGTTCTGATGACCATGGGAAAATAACTATAGTAGGTTGCTATGCAAGTGGCTGAGAAAAGCAAGAGTATATTGATTGCCTATTACCAGAGATGGCAATCCTGTTGTTACCTTAAAATAAGTCCTCTTTTAAGAGGTGAACTGAGGATTCAGGATTTCAGTTTTAGTCATTTCTACAGATGTTATGTATGTGGTTACAATTATTACAGGAATGCTATGAAAGGCAGAACAAAAATGGGAGAACTGTGATACATTAAATCATCAAAGCTGAATTAGGTTAAAATTATGCATCTTAAATAAAATGAGGCAGGAAGCTTTTCTTTCAGATATTAAAAGAAAAGCTTTTCTTCCCCTGAGCTAGAAATGGTCTTCTGACTTCTTGTTGAAAAACTCCATTTGGCTTGGTGGGTCCATCTCTATCTAGGCTGATTATTTCAATTAATTTTCTGACTGAAAAATAAAAATGAGAGGGGAATATTGTACTGTTATTCATTTAATTAAGTAGTTTGACTAATGTGATTTAGCTTCAATTGAAACTGTAAAGTTAAATATTTAAAAACATTTTCTCTGCTGCTAATTTTGTTTTATATTAATTGTGAGGGACTCCCGCTATAGCCTTCAAGGCAGACTTATTAAGGCTTCATCTGTTATTCCACAGTGGAAATGTAGGCTTAGCTGGCAACCAAGGATTTATATGGAAGCCAAAATTATAGCTTCCCCTTGCCTACTACCACTTCTTTTTCTTGTGAGCGTGCCACAGCTCTGCACTTTCCTTTCCCTATTTTTTGTTCTTGCCTTCTACTCCAGGGGTATTAGAATATATTTTAGCAATAGCAGCTTTTCAACCCAGCCAATGGATAAAGTCACATAAGTGGCATCTATAAGGCATCCATCAATGCATCTCTAATGTAAACTAATATAAAATAGAAGCAGCTTTTGATATAAAATTAGGTTGTACAAAGCAAACTTGACTCTTAATTTACACACACAAAAAAAGTTTTCTTTGCATATCAATATTTGTTAAATATTCCAAATGTTTTATATACAGATTCATAAGCATTACTGAGACAAAATCTAGTAGGTTAGTATTAATATCTATATATGAGTTAGAGAAGTCTAGAAATAGTTTTTCTAAGATTATTATTCATAGTCATTCTGATTCATAGTTTTGGCTCCCACAATATTCTTAAAAAGCATTTGAAGTCAGTGAGGCTTATTCGCATTTGTGTGCATTTTGTAGTTCAGTTCATTGTGAACTTGTACTTGGAAAAGTATAGATTTTCTATAACATTATATAACAAGTTTTCTTTGTGGCACTTATATCTAGAGCTAGAATTAATATAAAGTCTAAGCTATAATTCCTATTTCATCTTTATTGTGAGCTCAGTAGTGACCTTAAAGCAAACCTTCTTGGAGCTGTTTTGGAGCAGAGTGGCATAGAAATACCAGAAACAAACAAATCCATTCTGTAAGCCTCAGGCTTCTATCAACATTATGAAGCTATTATTTAAGAACAATGATTAAATATTATATGCCGAACAAATGGCAGGGTGCTTTTTTGTCCTTTGATATGATTTAATTTTGTATGCAGGTGGCAGTTTAGCTGATGCCATAAGTGAAAACTATAGAAATATGCGTTACTTTGGTGAACCAGAACTGAAAGATCTGCTACTACAAGTTGCTCGTGGTTTAAAGTATATCCATTCAATGTCACTGGTGCATATGGATATAAAACCTAGTAAGTATTCTAAAATCTGATGTCTTTTGCATTGTAAGGATTTAATATTTTCCAAGATGAACATATATGTAGGACCAAAATGAATAGTGAACCACACCTTAGCAACTGAAACTTTTCAAGTCTAAATACAGAATACGGTGCAAGAGATCTGTTTTGAAACATGTGGTTGGCCAACCGCTGCTGTATTTGTTTTGGAAATACTTTTTGTGGGATTATGTTTGCTTGCTTGTCTTAAAATTTGGCTTCTTTCCAAGAGAGCTGTTGCTACTGCTGTTCATTACTCAAAGAGGCAACAAGAGAGCAGTGAGAATTCTTCTAGCTCTGAAATTAGTTTATATTTTGATTCAGTTTTTAATTTTATTTCTTGGCAGGTAATATCTTCATTTCTAGGACCTCAATTCCAACTACTATATCTGAAGAAGGAGATGAAGATGAATGGTCATCTAGCAGAGTTGTTTTCAAAATAGGTAGAAAATATAGAACTATATCTATTCATGCAAACTATGTTTTAATTTTAAGAAAATAATTTTTTTTATCCTTTACTGTTTTAATAAAGGTGATCTTGGTCATGTTACTAGAATATCCAGTCCTCAGGTAGAAGAAGGAGATAGTCGTTTTCTTGCCAATGAAGTTTTACAAGAGGTAAACCAATGCGTTTTTGAGTTATGCCAAAACAACTCTTTGATTAGATTTTACATTTTCTTAGAGAAGGAGGTTTGTTGTTGCAGATTTCTGTCTGATGAACACAGCTGGAATGTAGGAAGAAAGTTTGTTTAATCTGGTGTCTTCTATATGGCAATTAAATTTTGATTTCTTTTTCAGAACTATAATTACTTGCCAAAAGCAGATATTTTTGCACTGGCATTAACTGTGGTATGTGCCGCTGGAGCTGAACCATTGCCTGCCAATGGGGATCAGTGGCATGAAATTCGACAAGGAAAACTACCCAGAATTCCACAAGTCCTTTCTCAAGATTTATTAGACTTGCTAAAAGTAAGTTTAGGCATCTATGGCAACAAACTACAAATTTTTCCATATGTGGAGATGGAAAGGCTAATCAAACATAACTTTAATCTGTTTTAGGTTATGATAAACCCTGATCCAGAGAAAAGACCCTCAGCAGTTACTCTAGTTAAACATTCTGCATTGTTATCCACTGCTAGAAAGAGTGCCGAGCAGCTACGAATAGAGCTGAATGCTGAAAAGTTCAAAAACTCTTTGTTGCAGAAGTAAGTTTAACCTATACTATGCCAGTTTTAATATTGCTTGCAAACAACTGTGTAACAAAATGAAGGGTTTTGCAATTTTTCCGAAGCACAAATTAACACATTGGAATCTGAAACAGATAAACATCAGCATTTTGGCTTCAGGAATATGATATGACTTAGGGTGCAAGTACAGAAGGTTGGAGTGAAGCTGTGATTTCTAAGTTCTTAATAAGTTCATTTGCTGTGAAGAGATCTATGTGCTCCACATAAGGAGAAAATGTGTAGTTTTCTTTGGGAGAGGGATGCTTATATCACCTTTTTCTTAAGAATGCATGTAGAGGACATGCAAAAGTCCATCCTGGCATTTATCCTTGGAAGATGTTGGTTTCCTAGGGCATCATTAGTGTAGCCAATGTAATAAAAGTCCAGAGATAATTTACAGAATATAAGTAGAATACCGTAATCAAAAAGAAGGGAAGAATTCAGTGGATGCTCTAACTGAATGTGAAAACCACCCAGTGTGAGTGACATACCAGGTGACACCATGAAAACTGAAAGCAACCGTTATCTGTAGTTTTGTTTTGTAAATGGAGCTTGAAATTGCTAATTTAAAGGAAGTGCCTCCAGTGCCAGAAATAGCGTGCCTTTCAGTCATAATAGATTGGGATTCTTATATGGATGGTGACATCTGTGTAGAGTCTTGTTTGTGAAACTTTAAAAGCTGTGGACTTTTGATAGGGAATATCTCCCCCCCGCCCTGCACATATCCAGAGAATCATCCCACTGTCCCCTCATTCATTCATCTGCTGTTTTGGCAGCAGAGGATCTTGTTTTTCTTTTAGCTTTATTATAGGATTTTTCCCCCAAAGTTCTTATTTCTTTCTGAGATTCATTTGATTTTTTTAAAAGAGATCTGACCCTGTCTCAGAATTGCAAAGTTCTTTAAAAGAGATCTGACTCTGTCTCAGAATGCAAAGTTATATCAGCTTACAGCACCGCTCCCTCCTTCCTTTTTGGAAATGTGTTAAAAGTGGTATAAATTACCCGCTGCCAAGGAGCATTCCGTATGTCTGGTTGTGAGGCAATCACAACCAGACGTCTCGCTTTATGACTGCTTTGCTCAATGACTGAGGTTCCAGTCCCAATTGTGGTTGTTAAGCAAGGACTATCTGTATGTGGTGGGGACGTGGTGGCGCAGCGGCTTAATGACACTGAAAATTGCTGGCCAGAAATGGTCGACACTTCAGCGGTTCAAGCCCAGCTTTCGCGCAGCAGAGTGAGCTCCTGTTTCCTCCCCAACTCCTGTCAACCCAACAGATCGAAAACTTACGTGAGTAGATAAATGGGTACTCTCACCCCAGTGGGAGGAAAAATGCTGGCGGCACCTTGCAAAAGGAGTCGGGAGCAGTTGCCAGTAGCGCGGAACCCGCGCACGCCCCAAAAAGGCGTGAAGCAACGGAAACCCCGCCTCCTGCGCTCGCCAGCTGGGCTGTGCTCTAGGAAGGAGGCACTGGCAAACCACTTCCGAAAACACATTGCCTTGAAAACTGCAAGGACTTGTCCAAGCAGTCACTGTAGAGTCGGTAACGACTGAGTGCAGATTAAAAAAAAAAAAATCTGTATATGGTATAAGCAATAACAAACTGAACTTGGCTGGATTGTTTCCCTGTTGTTCTTGGGCTGGGCCTGACACCAGTCTTGCCAGACTCTTACTCCCAAGAAGGGGGAGGAAAATTTGAGCATGGCCATGGATCCTCAAAGAACGCTGATAACTCCACAGCATCTAGCAGCAGCCTTACTGCAGCATCAGCAGCAAGTGGACGCACAGATCAATAATTTACAAGCTGCAATGATGCATTTGTTGCAACAGCTCTGTCAAAATGTCCAGCAACCTACAGCCAGACTGGCAGCAGGGGCACAGCCAGTGCTTTTGCACTCATGGAAGCTTACCAGAGAAATATGGAGCATATGTGGGCCAATTAAGAACCTTCCTTACTCAGTGTGAGATGTTCATGGACAGCAGACCCACAGAGTTCACCAGATCCAACTGACTGCATCAAGGTAACCTTTGTATTAAGCTTGTTGAAGGGGTTGGCAGCGAAATGGGCCATTCCCATGATAGACGACAATGACCGGATACTGAATGACTATCAGAATTTCCTTGGAAAATTTAGAGGCCATTTTGGCGATCCCATCCAGAGGGTCACAGTCAATCGGGAGATTCAGAAACTCAAACAGGGCAACAGGAGAGTACGATTGTACGTTGTGGATTTTAAGCTATTAGCTGGAGACGTCGGATGGAATGAGGTGGCCCTTATTGTCCAGTTTAGGGAGGGGTTGAACAATGACCTTCGGGATGAGCTGGTAAGGCAGGGGACCTCAGCCACTTTGGATGAGCTGTACCAGTGTTGCATTGTAATTGACGCCGACTAGAGGAGTTAAAGCAGAGTTGGTGTGTCAGAGGCAGAGGTGGCTATGGATCGCTCCTCATGGCTCTCCCTCCTCTTCCTACAGTAGCCTCAGATCCTGGGGCAGGGGAACCAATGCAAATTGGGGCTGTCAAGAGATCAGACTCTGCAGAGGAGAGGCAGAGATGACTAGATCTGGGTCTCTGTTTTTACTTTGGAGCCCCAGGGCATATGGTCAGAGCGTGCCCAGCAAGAAATCCAACGACAGGGGTTAGACTATTAGAACAAGCCACCAGCAAGCACCCAGTTTCAGCCATAGCTGCAAACTAGGGAAACTTCACCAGCCCATCTCAAGGGAGCTTGCAAGGGGGGCCATCCAGATAAGGAGAGCTCATTCTGAAGAGAACAGGCAGGCATTTTTTCTTACCCGTGTTACAATAACCTTAGAATCTGGTCATATGGTAGAGCTGGAAGCTCGTATTGATTCAGGGGCTACCACGAACTTCATAGATATTCAGGCTGTACAGAGATGGCAGTTACCTACTGTAGACCTGAAAAGACCTATGGAAGAAGAGAATATAGATGGCCAACGTTTGAAGGCAGGTCACTATTCCGTTGCAGTTCATTATCAATGGACACACAGAGTAC
The DNA here is from genome assembly GCA_030867105.1 of Liasis olivaceus. Taxonomy (NCBI): domain Eukaryota; kingdom Metazoa; phylum Chordata; class Lepidosauria; order Squamata; family Pythonidae; genus Liasis; species Liasis olivaceus. The sequence continues at coordinate 92,398,915 of CM061349.1, read as the reverse complement.
TTGCCCCTTTACATAACAGCCTCCTTGTAAGTACCCATAGTACTAGGCACCATATGGCTATGGCTCCATAACCCTATGGTAGATGGGGCAATGGGGGTACTCTCTCCTCCCCAGATTGCCAGCACCACCGCAGGCAAACTTCCATGCTCTCCTCAGCTCCCAAGGCAAGCATCCAGGTGGGACGGGGGGGGGGGGTGGAGCTGCCCACCAAGTATGCTGATTTCATAGATGTTTTTGGGGAGGAAGAGGCTACCGCACTTCCTCCTCATCAGGACTGTGATTGCACAATTGATCTGAAAATTGGGACAAAAATCCCAACAAGCGACAGTATCCTATGTCTGCCAAGAAGTTAGCTATTCTGAAGGAATACTTGGATATAAACCTTAAGAAGAGATTTATTAGATCATCAAAGTCCCCAGCCTTGGCTCCCACCTTCTTCGTTTCAAAGAAGCCAGACCCACAGACACCTTCAGCACAGAAGTCAAGGCGAGGGAGCTCCATGTGCAACATCCATGATTACAAGGACCTAAATAAGGACATGGTCCAAGATCGTTACCCACTTCCACTGATTTGAGATCTGTTAGACCAGCTGCAGAAGGCCCGCATCTTTGCTAAGTTAGATCTGAGGAATGCGTACAACCTCTTTCGGGTGAAAAAGGGTCATGAATACCTGACTGCCTTCGATACCAGGTATGGAAAGTTTGAATATATGGTAATACCGTTCAGACCTGCTAATTGTGGGGCGGTGTTTTCCAGATTCACGAATCATGTTTTTTCTGACATAATTGACATGTACATAGTTATTTATTTGGATGACATCTTAATCTATTCTGAGGATGTAGCATCTCATACTACTCATGTCAGAACTGTTTTGCAAAGGCTGAGGGAAAACAAGCTATTGGCCAAGTTGGAAAAATGCTCATTTGATCTATCAGACTATCTGGGGTACAGCACCTCAAAGAAGGGGCAGCAAATGGACCCAGCTAAGGTGCAAGCAGTGTTGTCATGGCACTCTCCCCATAATGTGAAAGATGTACAGTGCTGCTTGGGCATTGCCAACTTCCAGAGGAAGTACATTCCTAATTTTGCTGACAGTTAAGCCTCTCTTGCAACTTTTAAAGAAAGGGAGGAAATTTGCTTGGACAGCACATGAGCAATTGGCATTCTAGGAGTTAAAACAGCCCTTTGCCTCTCAGCCCCATCTTCATCACCCCGATCCTTCCTGGCAGTTTGTCCTCCAGACTGACGCTTCAGACGATGCTGTAGTCCTGCTGGTACTGTGGTATCGTAGTGGTACTGCTCCAGGCTATGAAAGGAGGGGAGGGGATTTACTCCTGTGTGCCTTTTTCTCCTGCATGCCTCCAAGCGCTTTGAGATCCCAGGATCCACCATCCCTACCCATTATAGTGGAAGGGGAAGAGGAGTACAAAGTGGAAGAAATTGCGGACTCAAGAAGGAGGGGGAAAGGGATCCAGTATTTGATTCATTGGGAAGGGTATCCAGAGACAGAGCATTCATGGGAGAATGCAAGGGATGTACACATTCTGGTATTGGTGTGCCACTTTCATCAGTGTTTTCTTGGCAAGCCAAGGCCTTGCAAATTCCCCGACTTTCAGGATGCTCACAAGCAAGCAGAGGAATTCGTGAGTGAATGGGTAGAAGGCTCAGAATAGGCCCAGGGGCAGGAAGGCACCAAGACCAAAGATTCTTGACCTTCGACTTTGGTCATCCATTTCCCAAGGGGGAGTGGGGCGGATTTTTATAATCCTGTAGCTGTCTTGCAGGAAGAGCCGCCTGTCTTGGAGGAGTCATCAGAGATGGAGGGGAGCACCACACCTGCACTTTAATCTCTACCTCCGCTGCCCAGTTCCCCTGAGAACTCGGTGGGGGAGAGCAGCTTTGAAGAAGGGGGTGATGTGATGGAATGTATCTACGAAGGGGGAGGTGGTGTGATGGAATGCAGTAGAGATCCAGGTTCTCAGGAAGGAGGGAGCGCATTCCAGAAGGGAAAGAGGGGAGACAAGAGGCAACATAGTCCAGAGCAGGAGTATGGGAAGAAGAGATTTAAAATAGCCACTCCTTAGATTCTCCCAGAGTATATCTATTAGGTTAGGATAGTACAGATTTAGTCTGGCAAGATTCTGTCTATATGGTGTAAGCAATAAAGAATTGAACTTGGTTGGATTGTTTCTCGATTGTTCTTGGGCTGGGCCTGACAGGCCAGGAAGGTGTGTTAATTGTGTAAGGGAATGGTGGGGTGGTTAGGGTGAGGTTGAATGTATGAGTGTGATTTTGGGTGTTCAGGTATTATTTATTGTGTGAATGGATAGTGGTAGGAGTATGATTGAGGGCAGTTTGTTCTTGGGGAGGTGGGTATGAGACCACAGTCTGGTGGGTAAAGACAGTGTAAAACTAGTTGTGAAGGGCCTGGGAGATAAGGTTGGGGTGCTTCAGGAGTCATTCCACAGGAAGGAAGATCAAAATTTCAAGTGGTGTGAAAAGAGAGGCAGCACAGCCTAAGTGCTGGGGCTGTGGGAAGGAAATGGCTTGCTAGAAAATTCGCTATTAGTCTGCTGAGAGAGGTCTTCTGATGATTGGGGGTTTAATACCATCAATTTGCTGCTGATATGCAGCTTCATATTACCATCCTGGGCCTAACTGGCAATGCTATAAAAGGCTTGTCCTGGTGTCTAGGGGCTGTTGGGCTCTGGATAGGACAAAACAGGCTAAAATTGAATCCTTGTAACATGGAGTTGTTGTTTATACATTGTGCTTCTATACTAGCTCTGAAGCATTTCTTAATTTGTGAATACCTGCAGATTCTTACTACTGAAGCTGTACTAGCTAGGGCAACAACAATTAGAAAGTAGCTGAAAACTGATTAGAGTTTCTTGGTGGTGGTAAATAACCATTTCAAACTACTGGGTAGTGTGATTCTTGTGCACATTCGCTCTGAAAAAATTAACTTCTGAACATATATCTGCAGTTGAGATAATGTTAGTATTTTGTCTATCCAGCTTCATGAAACTTAAGAAATAGCAAAATATTACTTAGGAAACCATGAAGTACCAAGGTGATTAACAGATGTGTTGAATAAAAGTACCTATTGAATCCTTGCTAACGGTCACGCAAAGTGGAAACGAAAGCAGGAAAAGTGATGGAGTCATATTCAGTGTAATTTTGTAATTATTTAAAAATCATTTTATGCACATTTCTCCATGTACACTTTTTAATGCACGTTTCTCTAAATATATATGTGAGTTGCACAGCAAAATTAGAAAAGTGCAGGTGTCAACTTATGAGTTCCAAGTTCTATAATCACCTTTAATATTTTATGAGGAACCACACGGGAAAAAAAAACTTGTACTGCTGAAATTTTCATGCCAAGATTCAGTGGTGTGATCTTGAGATATTGGGGGGCATATGCAGTTCATGGTTTGCCCTCCCCTAATGTAGCAGGAAATAGCTGTTCAGTTAGTGGCTTTTATCTTAATATGTACAAAGTTTTACCATTTTGTTCTTCCTCTGGGGCATGTCATTCTGGTTGATTCAGGGATTGTCCTGCCATGAAAATAGGCTTGCTTAGATTGAAATATCATGTCCAGAATGTTATGAATTGCTCCAATTCCAATTAATCATGTTGTAGATGAGGCAGAATAGGTTTTGCATGATCCCACCGTTACAGACTAATAGAGAAGTATTCTGCTGTCTGCTATGTTTGAAGCTGCCAACATGTAGTAATGCCATGTACATTATACCTTTGTTTTAGATTCTTTTTAATTATTTTAGTTGCAATTTCTTCAGTATTATCTGAAGGGGAAATAACAGATTTTTACCTCTTCGCAGGGAGCTAAAGAAAGCACAACTGGCAAAGGCAGCAGCTGAGGAGCGAGCACAATTTACAGACCGGATGACAACTAGATCTACAGCACAGAATAGAACTGCTCGTCTTACTGGGAAAAAAATGAACCGTTCAGTTAGCCTCACAATATACTGATGACTGTATTTCATAAACTGACAAAGGAGGATAATTGATTGTTGCTGGACTGAATTAGGAACAGAAGAGAGAAGTCTGTTTCTAATTTTCTATTTAATCATTGTCAATGGTTTTATAAAGAAGCCTTCTGCAATTTGAATTTTACCAGGTGCAGTTATCTTTTTCTCTGTTTCCCCCAACATTTAGAAGTTATGTTCAAGAACTTCATTTGCTAGAAAAATAACCACCGCCAGGTGAAATGGATTTCTCCTCAGTGCTGTGCACTCCCTAAATTTATTCCAGAGGGTTTGGGGTTGTGGGGGAGGAGATTCTCTTGAGTAGATTTGGGAGGTGTTTTGTGGAGGTGAAGAAAGGGAGATCCCATTGCACAAAGGAAGGCTGCTCAGAGAACACTGGATGGAGCCCTTACCGAACAAGGCTTTTAACTATATTATATATTGTATCATCCAGAGTTAACCATTGGAATGGTGTGCTGCTTTTTAGTTTTAATGCATTGTTACGAAAGGCGTTTTCCTGATAGTATAAAGAATTACTTTATAAATTGCTCCATCTGGCATGGAGAGAAGAAGTGCCATGGAGAAAGTCTAAAGGACAACAAGCCAAACCATACCTGGTGTCAGGTAAACCTGTTGTGAATTTTATTCGTGTATTCAACTGGGAGCACTTTGTTAGGCATTGTTGCAAACCACAGGAGTAACCTTGTGGATACATGCCATGTGAAACTGCTGCTATTTTTAGTTTGTCCTTGCTGTAAACTGTAGCATTAAAACAATCATTGTGTTAGTGGGCTTTCTTTTAAAAAAATTATGTGAAAAAATACCAGAGCTGCTCTAGTGAAAGCAGCTTCCTTCTTTGAAGCTAGTGTACTGTGTACGGAGACAGCACACCAATTTTATGTTTGAATTACATTATTAGTGTAAATGTCTTTTTATAATTGTTTCTAATAAAAGTTTTCAAGTTAATTCCTCTCCCTTCTCCACCTTCTCTTCCCTCCTCTATTAATATGTGAATGTCATTGTTCATATATTTTACGATTTGTACATAAGTATACTGTTTTAACATTTTTCAAAATAACTGTATATAGCTGTTATACTGTACAACATAAAAGCTGTAGTTTGCAATGCCAGAAGATCCTATTCAAATTTATTTCAACCTTAGTTAAGAGAATAATATAATCAGTCCCCTAATAATCTGTTCCAATATTGCCAAAGTAGATGCTATCTATTACTGGCTTTTTGGTATAAACCAGTTTCCTACTTGAATGTTTCACTTTGTTTTTAATTAGCATTGAATCAAAATATTAAAGTGCCACTTGGAAATTAATATTGTCTTTTTTGTGGGGAAGTGGTCAGTTACAAAGATCACAGATCTACAACCCTGGAAAAACAATCCCAGGTCTGGTTATGCTTGTTAATGCAATCCTGTTGTTCTGGACAGTGTGTCTAATAAGGAAGTGCTGGATGCTTTTGAGGCAGGATGTGGATTTTAGTACTTCTCATTTTGTCCTGGATGTGTGCCAGTACACTGTACATACCTCCTAGGTAGTTGGATGCAGGCAATAATAGTAGGTTACTTTGCCAAGATTGTCTCTGATTAGAAATCCTAACTTTCATAGGATAGCATCAACATGCTTGGGATAAAACATAACTTTGGTTATGCTTGTATACTAGCCAAAAGATGCCAACACTGATTAGTACTGTCCTTATTGTTAGCAGGATGATGAAAGTCATAATGGGTGGCAGAGATCAATATCTATAGGTCCATCTGGTGATGTCCATGGCATATGGAAAATTGCAGTTTGAAATGTAAGGGGAATAAACAGTAAAGAGTATGACTTAAAAGTGAAATAGAAATAAAAGTGTGAAACTTAAGGGAAGAAAGTAATAGACCTGAATAAAATCCAGTGTGGAGTGGGGGGGAGAGAGAGAATTATGAATTAAAAGAGCAACATTTGTATCATCCAGGTGGGTGCGGTGCGGGTGCATACTGTATGAAAGTAGGAATTCCTAGATTGATCATAGTTACAGTAGAGTCTCGTTTAACCAACCTTCACTTATCCGACATTCCGTCTTATCCGACGTCCCTAAAAAAAACAACACGCATAATCGGCGACGAGAAAAGTGTGCTGCTTGTTTGTGAGTGTGAGTGTACTCTTTCTTGTTGCTCCTGATGGCGCGGCGCCGCAACGCAAAAATCGATTGCAACAGGCGCAGCGGATCTTTTTTTTTTTTACCGCACTCAATCATTACTGTGTGTTATCCGACATTTTCGCTTATCTGACATTCTGCCAGCTTCTTTATGTTGGATAAGCGAGACTCTACTGTATATGTTACATACCAGTGAACGGTGATAATGAAAGAAGTTCTGGGGGATATTTATTTGATTTATATCCTGCCTTTTATACATAAGCTAAAGGCAGCTCATTGGTACTCTGTTGGATGATGCAAATGATAGATGGGAAGATGAGAGTGTACATAAAACTATGGGCCAATTCAAGTCCTAAGAATTAATGAGAATAGTCAGTGGTGAGTATCTGCTTTGAAAAAGGTCTGTTCCAAATAGGTGGTTGAAGCACAGATATGTTAATGTGTACATGAGTAAACTTGGAAAAGGAATGAATAAAAAAACTATTCCAGTGTTTATGATGAAATACTGAAACAATTAATGAAAGATAAAAAGGTAATGAGAGATCCTAATTGTTGGACAGACTATTTAGTAGTGTGAGGGAAGGAGGAGTGGAAAAACTGGACCTGGAAGAAGTGAAAGAAATGAGTCAATGTAGAATAACTGCAGGAAGAGAAAGTGAGAAGATTCATTTCCCAACAGAATGAATGGAAGTGATATGTAAGAAAAGATGTAGAAGCTGCTTGGAACAAACAGAAAAAATTATATAGAGTACAGTAGAGTTTAGTGGACTGGTAGGTAGGAATAAGGATGCTGGATGTAATTATGAAGTGAAAGAGGCTGTGTATGAGAAAAAAATGTACACACAGGTAGTTCTCACCAACTGCAGTTGGGACCAGCAACTCCATGGCTAAGTAATGTGATTGTAAAGTGAAAAGTCATATGACTGCACCAGACTTAGGATGTCAGTTCCAGCTGTGGTTGTTAAGTGTAACATGTGATCATGACTTGCAACTTCTTGCCAGCTTCCCCATTGACTGCTTGTTGGAAGCCAGCTATGAAGGTTGCAAATGGCAATCACGTGACCAGGAGACACTGCAACCGTTGTAAATGCATGCTGGTTGCCAAGTGCCCAAATTACAATTGTGTCTGCAACTTCCTGATCATAAGTCTTGTTCAGTGCTATTGTAACTTTGAAAGATTGCTGAACAAGTGGTCGGTAAGTGAGGACTACCTGTAGGAGAATGCTGCAAAAAAGAAAAAAAAATATTGTATACTGTGCATATAGAGAAAAAAGCAAAGAGAGGAAATGTTAAGATTAAAAAAGAAGATGCAGGAGATAATTGGTTTGGAAGTGGGTGAGGGGTAAACAAGAAGACCCAAATGCAAATGGAATTAAGAATGATATGATTTGGGATAAAACAAATTCTGGAAGAAGTATTTTATAGATTTGTATGGGAATTGTATTTTGAAGAGTACAATCAAAATGAATGCTAAAAATGTATCACCAGAAGAAATATGATGAAAAAGAAGTTAGAGATATGAGAATGTTGGTAGATAAGATATGGTGGTAAAGCTGCAGGGATAGATGTAATTGGAGGGATGTTAAAATACGAATGTATTTTGCTTATGGAACAACTGTACAAGTTTAATGTTCATCTGCCATCTGAGCCTGAGGATTTAAAGAATGCTTTTGTTCCCATATACAAAGGGAAAAGTAACAAGATTGAAAGCAAGAACTACAGAAGGGGGAGGCATTTAGCAAAATTTCAGCTGAAGAGTACATGTGCCAACAAAATTTGGAGAATGCAGTGCAGCATCATGCTGGGTAGCAGGTGTGCAGACCAGAATTTCGTTCTATGGCAGGTTGTTGAGAAATCTATGATCATAAGAAAAAGTTGTTGTAGTTGATTAAGAAAAATTGGATAAAGGAGATAGGCTTGACTTGTGGAATGTTTTGAGCAACTGAGGAACTGAAATTTGGTTGCTGAATATAGTAAGAGCGATATATGATAAAAGTAATGCATATGTGAAAATGCATGAAATAGCTCAACATTAATCAGGGAATAAAAGAATGATGTGTGATGTTCTCTTATTGCTTAATGTATTTATGGATAAATATGGTTGCTTGTAGTGAAGGTAAAGTGTGTTTCTGTGGGACATATACGTATGTATACTTTTTATGTGAATAATGCCATGTTGGCTGAGAACCCAACTGATTTGCAGCAAATGTTAGCCAGAATGTATGATGATATATATAAGTGATGAAAAATTAAACCAAGTAAATTAATTGGTATACCTTGGAAAAATTGAGAAATTTTAAGATTTACAAATGGTAGTAGAAAAGTAATGGATAATATGTGGTTTGTCAAAATAAGCGAAAATGTGTTTTGTATACAAATCTGCCTCTGCCCACTTTGTCATTTGGAAGCAAGAATTGGGTATGTTAAGAAATACAGAAGTACAATGAATGCAATAATAATGAGGAATTAAGTGTTTGTGATAATAAAATAAGAATAAAAGGGTGAAGAAAGTATTGTGCAGAATGAATATAGATTGAATATAAAAGGACTAGTTAACAACTATAAAATAAGTATGTAGAGGTGATTTGATTGTATAAAGAACATGAAGATTGCAGAAGTCATGTATAAAGAATGAATGGTTTGAGAGGAAGAGGAAGACTGAAAATTTATGGTTGGATGGAGTTGATGAGATACTAAAAAATAAAATATGAAAGAACAAAAAGCAATATATGATGCACTATATGGACATGATGGAAGCAAGGATGAGTTAAAAAGATGAGAGGTATAGTGAATAGTATTGGTATAAACTAGATTTAGGTATATTTTCTTATATCTTTAATTTCTTTGTTTTTTTAATTCCCTCATATAGAATAATGGCATGTATGTATATATGTTTATTCAAGACTGAAATGTGAATAAAAAAAGTGTAAAATATTTCAACTGGAGGCAAATTTATATAATTTAACAAGTAGGAAAACATTAATTGTACAATTTAGGCAAAATAGATTATTGCAGATATTCCATATTTACACTAAAGGCAACCTGGCAATGCTACTGTTTCTAAATCCTCAGGAATTATCTGAGCTATCAGTGTTGTTCAAACTTGGCCACTTTAAGATGAGTGGACTTCAACTCCCAGAATTCCCTAGCCAGCTCTGGGAGTTGAAGTCCACTCATCTTAAAGTGGCCAAGTTTGGACAACACTGACCTAAATGAATGAAGGTTTCTAAGAAATATCTGGAACGTTTATCAGCTATAACAGAAGCAGCTCCTTTGCTTGACAGCATGTGCTTTTAAAGTTTCAATTCCCTCAAGGCTCCCTGAGGATTGTGGAAAATGACTGATGCTCACAAGTCACAAAACTGTTTGTGGGGGCGGAGGGGGAGGCAGTCAACATCATAGTAAAGTGGGAATGGCTTATAGCTACTCATATTCTTCTAAATAAGCTCTAATCCTTACTTTGAAATTGTCCACAAGTGGCAGCAACTTTGGCTGATCTCAAAAACCAAAACAAAACAAGAAAAAAGCAGAGCTAGACATGGTAAGTCCTTGGACTACCAGGAAACCCCAAGATTGTAGACTTGACTGGGAAGATTAAAACAAAATCTCAAGGGGAGACAGTGGCAGACCAGTCCTATATTGATGCCTAGACCATGAACGTGTCCATCTTGCAAGGTTTGACTTAAGGAGATAATTAACCTTTTTCTTTACAGTACCTTTTTTAAAACTTTGGAAATAATTACTTTTTATCACAGTGATTTTATGTGATAGAAAGTTCACATTAAATGCAGACATTGGCTGATTGATCCCTGTTTCAGACAGAATTTGATGACTCAGGAATTCTGAGCTCTCTCTTCCTCTCCAATACATCTCAATTTTTTCTTTGTTTTCTATCATTTTCTTAATTTCTTTTACCATTAACTTGCATTCTTTCATTTACTTTTCATTCATTCTACATTTGTTTCCTCTTACCTCTTTTGTTCCCCAGAATGTATTCTGTTAAAATACTAATATTTTATCTTTCTTTAATTTTCTTCAAGTCTCTTTCTTGCCCTTTAACATCACAGGAGGGAGAATTTCCTTGACCCCACATGAAATTCTGTCTCTTTGTGACTCCAATAGTTTTATCTCTCTCTCCTGCCACCCCCACTCCAATGTGCATGTACACACAGGTTCTTCAGTTCCCACTCCCACCCCCTAAACCAAGATGTTCTGGTAAATCCATATGTTACTGTGGTTAGCAGGGTAAAATCTTGAACTAATATAAATACAATTAACTTTTAACCTCTTGTTTTTTTCTTTGTTGCTTTTCATTCTGTAACATTCAGCTCTTGAAAACAGATTGCAGTATAGGAAGTTTATACTGAAAGGCAGCATCAATATAAATAAGTTTAAAAATATGATAGTACAGATTTTAGGCTATTGAGAGTATACAATAAGTGCCTGTTCCTAGTTATAGCAATAGTTCTGGGTGTGCTGAAGTCCACTTAAAAAGTGGATGGGATACGTCCTAAACAAGTTTTATGCAGCAATAGAGTTTTTAAGCAGTGATCAGGTTCTTTTATGGAAGGGAAATACTTTTAGTACATAATGTACTCAGGATGTTTTTATTCAAAAGACTGCAGCAATGCCTGCTAGTGAAAAGAAAAATGCTTTCTACTACAGGAACTCTACAGCTTTCAGAAAGTTTACTTATATGATGTTAAAATGATTGTTAATTTAGACTAAGCACTGATGGATATATTCTGAACAATAAATTCATTTTTTAAAATATTATTTTTCCAAACTTGGATTGACAATTTGACACTTTTTTTTCTGTTTGGTTATATACTATGGAGAAGCTTCAGCTGCAGTAACTCAACCAGCACCCTATTGTGAGGGGAAGATAGATCAGTTTCCTGTTAAAAGCTCCAAGTTTTCTGTGCGTCCTTCGACTAGATTTGGGCTGCAAATCTCAGGGTGAACCCTACCTGACAGCAAAGAGAGGCAGAAAATTCTAAATCTTGCTCCCTAGTAATACATTTTGCCGAGAGAAAATAGGTTTTGTGTTGTTCTAATCTAAAACATTAATGGGTAATGTACCTTTTTAAGAGTTCATATATTCGCAGAAAAAACAAAAATATTAATTAGGCAGGTTGGACAAAATAACATGTTGCCGTTGCCATTTAAATATACTAAGTTGTATCCAGTGGGGTCATTACACTGCTGAATGTGAGGGGTAGAAGATTAATTGGAATGACTGCAGTGTGAGTAGATACATGTTCAATTATCTAGACAGTCCACTATTTTGCAATCTAAATTCATGGTATGTAACCTATCCTGAAGCTCAAACAAATGTGAAATAATTTGTTGAAGCTGAAATAATAGCTTTGGCACGTTTTATTTTGCATACAACGGACAACTAATAATTTCCCTATGTTGGATAGAGGAAAGCTTTTCCAGAATTATTTAGTCAATTCATTATATTATTGACACCAACTGTAGAATATTAGCCCTGGGTATGCCCTGGTGCTGATTAAATTATGCACAGTAGTTAATGTGTGCAAATGCTAATTATTAAGTAAACCTGTGAATAAATAAACTCGTGAGCTTGACTTCAATGCTTTTTGACACAGGAGGTATAATGCAATTCAGTGAATCACATATTTATATCTGCAAATGCCTGACATGCAAGTGGTGTTATTTGGTTATTGCTGGTCTGCTGCTGCGTAGGGTTTGGCCTTGCTTCTTATCATGGAGATAAAGTTTCTACAGGGCTAAACATCTGGAATTATATTTACTTGTCACGGCATCACACTGCCCTTCAGCTGTAGAAACCTTCCCTCATACTATTTGTTTCATCTTAAAAGTATTCATTAAAAAACTTTGTTATTCCCAACAGAATTGTCAATATAGTTTATAGAATAAAATATGTCTAGCCTTTCAGTTCCTCATAAGCTCTCCAAGGCAGCATATCAATTACGAAATTCATAAATTGGGGGCAGGGGTTGCTAAAAACTACCAAAAAGAATTTTTAAAAAAGAATAAAATGGTATGGGGAAAACTAACCCCAATTAAAGGCGCAGCAGAACAGACTCTAAAATGGGATCAAATAAATTATTATATCAACAATTGGGGCACTGCACAACTGAAAAGATTTGTTCCACCAATCAATTGGACTTCTAGTGTCAATTGAGCCGAGGCAAGTCTCTATGAATACTTAGCCTTGTGTGTGTAAATGCAGATGTTCAAATATTCTGTTCCTAAATGATACATGTTTAACTAGGAGTTTTATTTTAGATGACTCTCACATTCGGGCTCTGCTGCCAGATAAAGTTCTGCCTTCAAGGTTCGTTTTGGCTGCCGGAGAAGAGCTAAAAACACAGTTTATAGAGATAATAGACAAGAATGTTTTATCTAACATAGTCATCTTAAGATGACAATGAATTAAGCTCAAAAAAGGCCATACCAATCTAATTCTAAACTTATTCAGGGGAATCTTTAAAAAATGAGCAATAGTACTTCATCTTGCTCTCTTTTCACTGTACTACCCTTTCCTCCTCCTCTCCTCCCCCCCCCCCCCCCCCCCATACTATGGATGTGCAGGGAAGGCTGCAAAGAAGACCGGTCATACCTTCCAATAGCCTGACGAAAATCTGCTTCCATGAAGGGAAATATACCATCAGATTCCATCCATTTACTCATGTATTACTCATGTGCAAGCCCCTAATAAGTGTGCAAAAGACAGAAGAATTCCTAACAATACCTTAAAGTATATATTCTTGGGTACACAAAGAGTTACAGTACTGTGTTTGAGGACACTTTGTTTAACTAAAGAATGCATTATCTGATAATTAAGCTGTTCAGGGAAAAGTGATTGTCATCTGCTATGGCTTAGTGAATGTTTCCTCCTGAAGATATGAGTCACCACTGAAAGACTATGAGACAATTTCCTTGCTGGTGCTTAAGAGGTCAGAAAGCAAATAAATTCCCTCTCCCCCAAATGTCAGATTAGCAGAATTAACTTCTGCCTTTTGTGCCAGTGTAGTGTGCTTACATTAAAAAACGTGTGTTCATTTGGAATATCTGCATTTGTATGTTATGTTTATGGAAGAGCCATTCTGGCTATTTTAATGGAGAAAAGGAGGAGGAGGGCTAGCTCAGATCTGGGCAGTACTGAGCTCCTGAGATCGTTATTACATGAATGTCACTACATGAATGTCACGCACGTTCTAGTTCTTTGTATTTTACCATCTTGAAGATTCAAAAGACAGTTTAAATATATTGTAATAATTAGGCAAACCAGGACTGAAACTCAGACAAGAGCTGCAATGGGATCAGACAGAATAGGGCAAGGCAATGCAGCATTTCCTAGCCAGTCTGTCCTTTGGGTTAAATTAGTTAATTAGTTCTGTCACAAAAGTTAGAGCCACAACAGTTTGGTGATCATGAGACTAAAGGAAAGGATATTTGGGTGATATATCTATATTAGAGACCAAGTGTTATATTATTCAATATTATTTAATTATTAATTATTAATTAATTAAAATAAAAATTGGATTTAAATTAATCAATTTTAATTAATATTTAATCTATTTAATTATTTAATTATTAATATTATTCATTATTAGTGACCAATTGTTGACTGGATAAAAAGCTCTAATTATTTTATCAATTTGGGGAACATAGAATATTTGTTTTCCCCTGCCTCCAAGTCATTCCTGACAACAAATCAATGCAGTTTTCTTAGGAAGTTTTTCATAAGTGGCTTGTCCTTTTCTTCTTCCTAGGCGAAAAAGGAGGCCTGGTCCAAAGTCATCCAGCCGGCTTTGTATCTAAAACCAGACTAGAACTGGAGGTCTCCTGATTTCTAGCCTGATACTTTAAACTACTACACCAAACCAGCTCTAGTAACTATAACAACAAACCCAAGCAAAATATCTTTCTTGATAGAGACAAAAACACAGCCCAGCTTGGTAAAGATAAAGTAGGCAGCAGAGGTGAAGCTTCCTCTGCAGTTTTGACTGTTCCCCCTCCTCAATGTTTCTGCCTGAGTGTGTTATTTCTGTTCAAAGACTACCCCTGGGAGAAAATACAACAATCATGCCATCGACTCAAGCTCAACTCCTTGCTGCTTCACGGGTATAATCTTGCAGTTTTCTCAGCAGCAGTACATGAAAATGGGGTGTCTGCAGGGGGTCAAAAATGTACGGATGCTGGCTGTGACCATACAATTTGAAGCCCTGCCTGCTTTTTACATGTACATGACATGTTAAAAAGGGGCAGAGCTTTAATTACACAGTCACACCTGCTATCTGGACTTTTCTGACCCAGTTCATGGTTGCCCCTGGACCCTGGCATTCCCTCTTCATGTCCCATCCCAGTACTAACCAGATCTAAGCCTGCTTCCAAGCACAGGCAAGTTTGGCCAAGTGTTACTGCTTGCTGAGGCAGAAGAAAAATGGCTGCAAGTTTTACAAAAAATCCTGAGATGGAAAAGTATACATGTGAGATTGATTTCCCCCTCCCACTACTATTGTGTGCTTTTAAATGCACTGCTCTTACACACATGCACATACACACACTAGCAAATGGTATCATGATAACTAAAATGCTAGAACGGAAGGCCATTTGAACGAATCTACTTGGCTAGATTAGATTGTAGAGTCCACCTGTTTAGTAGTAGTCATAAAGCACTCCATCCTTGTCTGGGATGGCAGAAGCATGAAATAACAGTTCAGTGGACATTGCTTGGATCTAAAGTCCCATTTCCCCTTCATGGATCACTGCCTTGTCGTGGCGAAGGGGCTTGTGTAACTCAGTGAAGCCATGAGCTATACCGTGCAGGGCCACCCAAGACGGACAGGTCATGACAGAGAGTTCTGACAAAATGTGGTCCACTGGAGAAGGAAATGGCAACCCACTCCAGTATCCTTGCCAAGAAAACCCCATGGACAATGTTAAAAGGCTAAAAGATATGACGCCGGAAGATGAGCCCCTCAGGTCGGAAGGTGTCCAATATGCTACTGGGGAAGAGCGGAGGGCAATTCCAAGTAGCTCCAGAAAGAGTGAAGCGGCTGGGCCAAAGCCGAAAGGACGTTCAGCTGTGGATGTATCTGGAAGCGAAAAGAAGGTCCGATGCTGTAAAGAACAATATTGTATAGGTACGTGGAATGTAAGATCCATGAACCAAGGCAAGCTGGATGTGGTCAAACATGAGATGACAAGATTGAACGTCGACATCTTGGGAATCAGCGAATTGAAATGGACGGGAATGGGTGAATTTAATTCAAGTGACCATTATATCTACTACTGTGGGCAAGAAACCCTTAGAAGAAATGGAGTTGCACTCATAGTCAATAAGAGAGTGGGAAAGGCAGTAATGGGGTACAACCTCAAAAACGACAGAATGATCTCAGTGCGTATCCAAGGAAAACCATTCAACATCACGGTAATCCAAGTCTATGCCCCAACCACTGATGCCGAAGAAGCTGAAGTTGACTGGTTCTATGAAGACCTACAAGACCTTCTAGAACTAGCACCAAAAAAAGATGTCCTTTTCATCATAGGGGATTGGAATGCTAAAGTAGGAAGTCAAGGAGTAATCGGAATAACAGGCAAGTTTGGCCTTGGAGTACAAAATGAAGCAGGGCAAAGGCTAATAGAGTTCTGTCAAGAGAACAAGCTAGTCATAGCAAACACCCTTTTCCAACAACACAAGAGATGACTCTACACATGGACATCACCAAATGGTCAATACCGAAACCAGATTGATTACATACTTTGCAGCCAAAGATGGAGAAGCTCTATACAGACGGCAAAAACAAGACCAGGAGCTGACTGTGGCTCAGATCATGAGCTTCTTACTGCAAAATTTAGGCTTAAATTGAAGAATGTAGAGAAAACCACTAGACCACTCAGGTATGACTTAGATCATATTCCATGTGAGTACACAGTGAAGGTGATGAATAGATTTAGAGGATTAGATTTGGTAGACAGAGTGCCTGAAGAACTATGGACGGAGGTCTGTAACATTGTACAAGAGGCAGCAACTAAAACCATCCCAAAGAAAAAGAAATGCAAGAAAGCAAAATGGCTGTCTGATGAGGCTTTACAAATAGCTGTGGAAAGAAGGAATGCGAAAAGCAAGGGTGAAAGGGAAAGATATAAGCAACTGAATGCAGATTTCCAGAGAATAGCAAGGAGAGATAAGAAGGCCTTCTTAAATGAACAATGCAAAGAAATGGAAGAAAACAATAGAATGGGGAAGACTAGAGATCTCTTCAAGAAAATTGGAGATATCAAAGGAACGTTTAGGGCAAAGATGGGCATGATAAAGGACAAAAAAGGCAGGGACCTAACAGAAGCAGAAGAGATTAAGAAGAGGTGGCAAGAATACACAGAAGAACTATACAAGAAAGATCTTAATGTCCCTGATGTCCATGCTGGTGTGGTCACTGACCCTGAGCCAGACATCCTAGAGAGTGAAGTCAAGTGGGCCTTAGGAAGCATTGCTAACAACAAAGCTAGTGGAGATGACAGTATTCCAGCTGAGTTATTTAAAATACTAAAAGACGATGCTGTTAAAGTGCTGCACTCAATATGCCAGCAAGTTTGGAAAACGCAACAGTGGCCACGGGATTGGAAAAGGTCAGTTTACGTTCCAATTCCAAAGAAGGGCAATGCCAAAGAATGCTCAAACTATCGCACAATTGCACTCATTTCACATGCTAGCAAGGTTATGCTCAAAATCCTACAAGCTAGGCTTCAGCAGTACGTGAACCGAGAACTACCGGATGTACAAGCTGGGTTTCAAAGAGGCAGGAACTAGAGATCAAATTGCCAACATTCGCTGGATCATGGAGAAAGCACGAGAGTTCCAGAAAAGCATCTACTTCTGCTTCATTGACTATGCAAAAGCCTTTGATTGTGTGGATCACAACAAACTGTGGCAAATTCTTAAAGAGATGGGGATACCAGACCACCTTACCTGTCTCCTGAGAAATCTGTATGCGGGCCAAGAAGCAACAGTTAGAACCGGTCATGGAACAACCGATTGGTTCAAAATAGGGAAAGGAGTACGACAAGGCTGTATACTGTCACCCTGCTTATTTAACCTATATGCAGAGTACATCATGAGAAATGCCAGGCTGGAAGAATCACAAGCCGGAATTAAGATTGCAGGGAGAAACATCAATAACCTCAGATATGCAGACGATACCACCCTAATGGCAGAAAGTGAAGAAGAACTAAAGAGCCTCTTGATGAGGGTGAAAGAGGAGGGTGCGAAAGCTGGCTTGAAACTCAACGTTAAAAAAACTAAGATCATGGCATCTGGACCCATCAATCCCTGGCAAATAGAAGGGGTAGAAATGGAAGCAGTAACAGACTTCATTTATTTGGGCTCCAAGATCACCGCAGACGGAGACTGCAGCCATGAAATTAAAAGACGCTTGCTCCTTGGGAGGAAAGCTATGGCAAACCTAGATAGCATATTAAAAAGCAGAGACGTCACCTTGCCGACAAAGATCCGCATAGTCAAAGCTATGGTTTTTCCAGTAGTAATGTATGGCTGTGAGAGCTGGACCATAAAGAAGGCTGAACGCCGAAGAATTGATGCCTTTGAACTGTGGTGCTGGAGAAGGCTCTTAAGAGTCCCCTGGACTGCTAGGAGGTCAAACCAGTCAATCTTAAAGGAAATCAACTCTGATTGCTCATTGGAAGGATTGATAATGAAGCTCAAGCTCAGATACTTTGGTCACCTAATGTGAAGAGAGGACTCTTTGGGAAAGACCCTGATGCTGGGAAAGATGGAAGGCAAAAGGAGAAGAGGACGGCAGAGGATGAGATGGCTGGATAGCATCACTGAAGCAATGAGCATGAAATTGAGCAAACTCAGGGAGGCAGTGAAAGATAGGAAGGCCTGGCGCAATATGGTTCATGGGGTCACGAAGAGTCGGACACGACTTAACGACTAAACAACAACAACAACAAAGTCCCATTTCATTCACAAAGAGCTTCTATTCACAAAGCCATTTCTACTCTAGCAGAAAAGTGCTGCATGAGAAAAGTGGCCTCTGAGCCAGATAAAGGTTTGTTTTGGTGCAAGCTTCTATCCAAGCTCTTTTCACAAACACTAAAATGCACACCCTTTCGCTTGTAATTTCTTAATTCCTCATATTTTTTGCACCACAGTCTCATGAAAGTATGTGGGACTGCACTGTGGATGATCATCCACTAGGTTGCGCAAGAGTTTATGGAATAGGACACTACTGTACTAAGATACTTTCTCCTGTTCAGAGGTTGGGTTCAAGTTGTTAAGTTTTCTCTTTTGTTTTCTTGGTTGCAAGTACTGTAAGTGCTGCATTCATCTCTAGACAAGGAATGGCTGGCTCACCTGCACCCTGAATCACCAGGGTCCATCAAAGCTGACAAAGCAAAGATTTTGTTCAACAGTTCCGACCTACTGTACTTAGTATCTGTTCAGTAGCTTGAGAAACCATTCTTACGTATGAATATAAGCAGGGATGTGGGGAGGGGTAGAATGTCAACATGGCAGCCACAACCATGTGATCAAAGCCATCCTTTTTATGTGTATCACCACACACATAAAAAGGGGACAGCCATCTTGACTTTTTGGACACCTCTAAATATAGTTGCCTTCTTGCTGAGTCACATTTTTCACCAGCCACTTAGGCAGCATTCTTTGCCAGAATCTAAGCAACCAGCAGGCAGTAGATCAGGGATAGCTACTCCATGGAATTTAAAGTTATATATTAAATAAATGAATGCATAAATTGTTTTAACAATGGCTAAGGAGATGCTTCTCAAAAGTTCAGATGCATGAAAGTCTTAGCAGACAGGATACGTTCTCCTATAGATCTTCGCCACCTTTTCCTGATTTTTATCCCTAACCTGAGAACTAACTATTCCAAATCAGTTAGAGATATTTAAACAATGAACAAGCAACATTAAAGCAGACAGGCTGTTCCAGAAGATGAAAAGGTACAATCAATCAATTCCAAAATATTTTAATCAATTCCAAAATATTCCTGAAATTTAAATTAACAAAGTCTATCTTTTAAAGCTATTCTGGATACTTTCTGTCATTTTTTTCATAATTGCACACCTAAACATTATACAGAGACGAGTTTAAGCAACATCACTGTTTATTTGCCATGACAAATAAGGAGAAATACTGTATGTGTGTGCATGTATGTGTTAAGGGGCATCTCTCTTTCTCCGTGGCAGTAATTATTTGCCAGAGGCTTACCTTTTTACTATTTTGGGAGTCTTTCCTATTTTTCACAGAATCTTAGGACAGTGTAATATTTTTTCTGCATTTTTTTTGTCCATCAAAAACAAGGGTTCAGTAAAGAGTATGTGGGGGAACACAAAATACTGAAATAACTCTTGGGATTACTTCAGATCCTAACTTTAGATCCGGATTCTTCCATGTGTGAGTCGTGAGCAGTTGTTCTCCCTACCCTTCACAAAAGACCACGGGCAAAAATTCAGTTCGCCCCTAGCACAATGCGAAAACAGGTGGTAAATAGTCTCTAAGATAGAGAAGGGCAGGGTCATTCCCAAGGGGAGCAAACATTCCTTGATGAAATATTGCCTACTAATTCATAGTGAACTCTGCTACAATACCATCTGTTTCATGGGAATTTTTTTTCCAACAATCCACATTTTTACCATGCTATAAAGCACCTCCTGAGCATTTATGTATGTGTGTGTGTATACGTTTGTATATGTAATATATATTAGTGGATGCTACTTGTTTGCAAAACATTCCTCCATGGGAGCTACTACGGGGGCAGATGCAAACAGGTGATTCCCCCCCCTCAAACTAATAAGTCATACAGAGAAGCTCCCCAAACCTTTTGCCCATATGGCCTCATATCAGCTGCCTACAGCTGAGGAGGCAGTACACAGCACCAATATTAACAGCCGTTGGAAACCTGGTCCTCCGTGAACCTGTCCAGTCCTCTTTGAAAGCCATCCAAATTGGCTTTATCACTAGCGTTCCTGGCAGCGAATCCCACAATCTAATGATGCATTGTGTTAAAAGTATTTCCTTCTGTTGCCACTGCATTTGAATGGATGACCTTGAGTTCCAAAATTATTTATTTTTAATTAATAAAACCAAAACAAATTAAAAATTGGGGAAGAAAGAAAAAATGCTATCTTTGCCATGCATATATTTATCTTACTCTTTTTTGTCTACATCTAACAGGTACAATTGGCTGTAGTCTTTCCTCAGAAGAGGGGCTGCTCTTTTAGTTGTGCTTTTTTTATACCTTCTCTAGTTCTATACAACAGGGTTCCTCAACCTCAGCAACTTTAAGATGGGTGGACTTCAACTCCCAGAATTCCCCAGCCGGCCATTCTGGGAATTCTGGGAGTTGAAGTCCACCCATCTTAAAGTTCCAAGGTTCAGGAACCCTGCTATACAAGATGGAATGACCAGTACTCCAATGATATAAGGGCTTATTATATTGGCAGTTTTATTTCCAATTCCTAATGATTTCAAACATGGAAATTCTCTTTTTTTACAGCAGCTAAATTCTGGGTTGACATTTCATCAAGCTGTCCATAGGGGCTCCAAAATTCCTTTCCTAGCCATTAAGTGCCAGCTCAGTTGCCACTAATGCACAGATTAAATTTAGAGTTTTTGTGCCAATCTGTATCACTTTATATTTGTTTATATTGAACTGCATTTGCCAGGTTGGAGAGAGCTTTTCAGAGCTCTTTATAATCCCTTTTGAATATACCAACCTGAACAGTTTGGCACCAGCGGGCATAGTCACTTCAGTGCTCTGCCTGAACTCCAGATCACTTATGTGTTGAATAACACTGGTCTCAGCACTGATCATAGGGGATACCACTTTGTACATTTTGCCAGTGTGAGAAATACTCACATATTCCTACTCTATGTTTTTCAACTAGTGACAGTCCATGAGAGCTCTTGTCCTTTTAT
Source organism: Liasis olivaceus (assembly GCA_030867105.1). Lineage (NCBI taxonomy): Eukaryota > Metazoa > Chordata > Lepidosauria > Squamata > Pythonidae > Liasis > Liasis olivaceus. The sequence continues at coordinate 92,377,809 of CM061349.1, read as the reverse complement.
CCCATGCCAGGTGAATTTGCTCAGGAGCCTTTGAGAAGGACTTCATCAATGGCTTTTGAAATTCCAAGTATACAGTATCTATTAGGCTACCTTGCCTATAAATTTTTGGCATCCTCAAGAAGGTGTGGAAATTAGCAAACACCACTTCACACTGTCTTCTAGACTACATGTATACATCTAGGCATGCATAACACCATGCTAAGATATATGTATGCAAGTATGTATTATTTATAAGATAACTCTTTTTATAATTATTAAATGGCACAGCTTACAATATGGGAAAATTGCATTTGGTAGCATTGTACACACTTTGAAAATGACTTGGAAAAAGTGCTTCAAACCTCACATGCGCACTTCTCTGCACTACAATTAAAGCAGCTTCTCTTTTTTCAGACATCTCTGTGAGCCTGGACAAAAAGTGTAGCTGCTTTAAAGAGTCAATTTATTAACGTTAATGTGACTCCTAAAGCAGCTGTACCTTTTTTCATGCACACGTGGAAGCCTGAAAAAAGAAGGGTGTTACAATGAATAACAGAGAGGTGCTGTGCTCACATGAGGATTGAAGCACTTCTTCTTAATCAGTTTTGAAGCTTGCATGGCTCTAGCATTTAGATTACTGAATCTAACTTCATGTTTAGTACAGATGGCTATCTAATCTCTACTTCAACACATCCAGAAAAGGGATTTCACCACATCTCTACACAATTATTTCCATTGTCAAAATTCTGCATTAAGATTTTCTTCCCAACATTCATCCAAAATCTGTCTTCCCATAACTAAGGCATGCTTTGTTCTGTGGTAATAGACAACAGGTCTTAGACTTCTTCTATGTGATGTCAATTCAGGTACTAGTGTGTACTGTAGTTCCCCTCAGTTCTAAACATATCAACTTTGCTTTTGGATATAATTTCCATTCCTATGTTGCCTTTCTCTGAACCCATTTTATTTTATCTGAGTGCATCTCCACACAAAGGTTTTATCTCTTTTCAAAATTAGCTCTAGACCTGATAGGATGACACCAGCTAGTTTTGAGAGCTATTTTATTTTATTTTATTTTATTTTATTTTATTTTATTTTATTTTATTTTATTTTACTATTTTGTGGCTTATAAGCCACTCCAAAACCTACCCTGATCAGCATGCAATTCCTACTTTCTTAACTTAAAATGAATAATATAAACAATATAAGCAATAATAATCCAACAATCCATAAAACATGTAAAAACCAGGATTATAGTGATCAATGGCCCCAAATTATTATTCTGGTCCCATTAGTCTGATGAAATGGTGATGTATTTATAGGCTGTCTAAAAGCCATAAGGGAAGGGATCATTCAGACGTCTGGGTTATTCTAGAGGAGGTATTTTACAGGAGGAGGCTGCAACTGAAAAGGCACATTTCCACAGTCCTTGCAGATGGTAGCCTCTGAAGGAAGAAACCTGGTGCGAATCTGTCCTACTCAATCTTATCGGGCGAGCAGATGTTATGAGGAGAAGGCAGTCCTCCAGAAAACTAGGCCTGAACCATGAAAAGCTTTAAAGCTGACAACCAGGACCTTGAACTTTAGTTAACCAGTGAAGCTCTTGAAGTAGAGATGCTACATGTGTGTACTGAAACACACCCATAACTCCTCAGGCTGCTGTGTTCTGGAACAGCCATAGCTTCTGAATGCTCTTCAAGGGCAGCCCCATGTAAAGTACATTACAATAATCCAACTGAGAGGTAACTAAAGCATGAGTGACTGCAAGTAAAGTCTCCCACTTTAGGAGGCATTATTTTCAAAGTGATTATAGAAATATTGATTTATAATCTACTCTGAAAACTTTCCAGTGATCTATGTTAGATTGTCATTGCCTGGTCTGTAGTTTCCTGGAGCCTATTGCTTTATCTTTTTGAGGATAGATACATTTGCCCTCCTCAATTATTTGGCACATTCTGTAACATAATGGATGTAGTTTGGACCAGACTGTTAGCATATATCTAGGATACAATTTATCTGTCCCTGGAGATTTAAATTTACTCAAGATAAGTAGGTGTTCTCTGATCATGTTTCTGTCAACCTCAGGTTGAAGCACTATCCCTTCAACCTGCTTTTCCCATAGTTGCCTAGTCAAATATATACACAATTGTTGGAGAAGCTCAAGTCAAAAGGAGTTATGTAGTTCTACGTTTTGTTATTGGTTAGCATTCTACCATCTTCACTGAGCAGTTAATATACCATTTCTTTCCTCTTCTTACTATTTCAAATAAATTGAAAAATATATAATTTTTTGTTATTGGCAGCCTTCATTAGCCTCAGTTCATTCTGAGCATTAGTTTTCCTGGTACATTCTTTAGGATTCTTGGTTATTGATACATACACTTCTTTGGTGACCTCTCCTTCCATCTTTGGTATGTATCCATTTTAATTGTCTCTAGATTTTCTGTGTTGCTACATTGGTTATCTTCCATTCCCTTTTCTCTTTGGGATAGTTTGCAAATGGTGCTTTTAATATCTCTTTTTGAAGGAATTCCCATCAATTTTGAGTTTCTTTTCCCATAGTTTCTCTTGCCATGGAAATCAACTTAGTAATGGCTTAAAATCTGCTTTTTTAAGTCTAAAAAGCATGTTTGATTATATTCACTTTTAATTTTCTTTAAAATTGAGAACTGAAACATGTACACCTAACCATGGCACAAAGAGGTCCTTTTTTCCCCCTGCTATGTCTCCCTGAAGTTGTCTTCATCTCATCCTTGGCCCATGAGTGAGACTGCCTGAGTCATCCTTAATTCTATCAGTGTTAAAATAGTGTCCCGTTCCCCCACCTCATAATACTGTCCTAAGACAGCCTCAAGCCTGTGTGAAATCTGCTAGCCATTACCTTGTAGGTAAATTTGGTGACAGCACTGATGAAGTCAAGTCACTAGAGGCAGGATACAAGTTGGTAATGGGGACAGCATACTTCATGCCAGTATAGTTTTCTGCTGACTCAAGAATGGGAGCTAATATTTTTAGGAAAGGCCTTAAGTTTTTCCTATTGCAGGGATCAAGCCAAGTACAGCTGATCCCCTTGTGTACTACTGTACTCTCTGAAGGAGAAAGTGATCAGCAAAGCAAGTCATGAGTTTCCTGGAGAGACTATGTGTGGTAGAATATCTCCCTCCTGATGTTGTCATAATTAAAATTCTTTATCACTACTATTTCATGCCACCAAGAAAGGTCTGCAGTTTGTTCCTATAAAGCATCACCCCTTATCTTCTCTTTGGATGGATGATTGGAAGGCACAAACAACACTATTGCTATTATTCCAGCCTTCAACTATTTATTTTATTTTAATCCAGATGCTCCCAATGGTACCTCCAAATTCTTTTCCTTGAAATGCCAAGGTATGGATATTAATATAGAGTGGAACGTCTCCTCTCTCTCTTGCTTCTATTCTTTCTGAACAAATTGTATCTAGTTACTACATTCCAATCAGGTGATACATCTAGGGAGGTTTCAGATATATTATGAAGTCATATAACTCCTATATATTATGAGTTCAAGCTCATTTGAACTCTTACAATGCTCATAATCTAAGCATTAATGAATAAGCAACACAGGCTGCAACCTTCATAAGCAAATGTTCTTCCTGTTTATTGTTAAAAAAAAACTAACTATGGTCAATCCCTCACTTCCTCCTTCAGCGTAGAAATTTTTATCTGAACTTCTCATGTCTGAGTTTCCATTTCCAACCCCACCAGATCTGCTTAAAGCTCTTCTCATCAACCTCATACTATTTCAATATAATTAGTTGAAACATTATTTCCAGTTCTTGTGACACACAGCCCATCTTATGTCACTGTCTTTTACTCAGAAAGTATAATCCACGGGCACAGGAACCAAATCTCTTAACTGATACCACTTCTGCAGTTGGTTGTTCTTCCTTCCCTTTCCAATCCCCTTTCATGGACTGGAAGGGTAATAGTAATCAAAGCAATGAATACAATAGCACAATAATGTAATCACTATTTTAAGTGCTTTCTTTTGTATGTTCTACATTCTTTCCAGTCAGCTTCATCAGCTATATCCCTCATCCTAATGTTTTGAGAAAGGGAGAAAAGCTTTTCTCTATCCACTTTCTCCATGCCATGCATGATTTTTATACACCTGGATAATGTTCCTTCAATTAACTTTTCTCCAAGCTAAAATGCCCCAAATGTTCTAGCCTTTTCTCATAAGGACAGTGCTTGGGCCGCCTTGTTACAATTGTGCCCTTGGCATGGAATTTGCTTTGTTTCACAGGTACCAAACACTGAGTTGTCATTTCTCAGCACTCACATTTCTGAGATCAAAAGATGGTTAGTTGAAGACAGCTCAGACTTCATCAGTCCAGATATGTTGTGTATGTGTGTGTGTGTGTGTGTGTGTGTGGTGGTGGGGGAAGGGAGTTCCACTATGCATCACCTTAAACTGCATTGCATTTGCCATTTGGGTGACCATTAACTTTTCAGGAGCTCTTCACAATCACTTTATCACCCTGAATAGTCTCATCCACAAATGTGGCCAACTCCCCACTTACCCCTAAGTCAAGATCATTTACCAAGTTATAAAGTTCTGACTCAGCATTGATCCTTGAGGGACTCCAGTAAGGAAATTGCCCATTTATTTCTACTGTTGACTTTCTGGTTTTTATTCGGTTAGCAGTCCATACAAGGGCAGTCCTCTTATTCTAGGACTGTTTAATTTACTCAAGAGCTGTTGATCAGGTTTTTTTCAAAGGCTTTTTGAAAATCCAAGTATACAATGACTACAAGGTCACTGTTATGCATGTATCTGTTGATACTCTTAAAAAATTATAGTAGTTTAGGGAAGATTCTTTTTTTTTTTTGGATCCATGCTGATTTCCTTCAGCTAGGCTTGTTCCTATGTGCTTAGTTATTTTTAATTTACCATTTATATCCATTTATTTGGAATAGATGTTAGACTTTCTCAAATTTCCCAAATCTTTCTCTCCTGGGTCCTTTAAAAAAACTGGTACCACACTGGCTATCTTCCAGCACAGAGCACAAGTTAAGAAAAAGGTTAGATATTTTTGGAAGATAGTGAGTAATTTTACATTCCATTTCCTGAGGTGTAGATGAGTGGATACTCTCAGAACCTGGTGATCTGTTATTGTGTAGTTCCTCAAGGTGACCCAGAATATTTTTCTGGATATCTCAGTTTGCTTTAACTGCCTCAACTCCCTTCCTGAAAAAGTACAGGTCATGTTTCTACCTTCTGTTGCAAAGACAGGGGAAAAGAATTCATTTAGGTTCTCACCAAACTCCGTATCATCCTTTTCTTGTCTAATGGCCCAAAAGTTACCCTGGCAAGTTTTCTGATTCAAATATATTTAAAGAACCAGAGTTTTAATGTGTTTTGCCATATGCTGGTATACTAATGCTAATAATATTATTAATAATAATAATCCCTCAGTGAGGACTACCTTGTCATGGTTGTGGGGCTTGCATGCTCTGAGGAGGATGAGAGCTACGCCAGAAGTTCAACCTTACTAGATAGGTCTCATCAGAGGAGCCAGATAAAGAGTGTCTCTCCCATAAACAGTATGGTGAGATGTAGAGACGTAATTTACAGAAATCCATACCAGATCGGTCATCGCTTGGGTCAACAAGGACCACGCTAGGTGTTCTAGTTCCTGGACAACTGGTGACAAGTGGGCTACAGGACTCAGGTCTGTTGGCTAAGCAACCAGGGCCAGCAGCTGCAGAACTACTGGAAGAAAAGTTATTTACCCATTGCAAATATACAAAGACTGAAAACAAAGAAATAATGATTTGCTATTACAAATCAAGTCCAGCAAGAAGAGGATGTCTGAAAAGAATGCACCAGTTCTGGAAAGAACAACATCCAGAATCAGAAATAACAGAACAGAGGCTAGCAGATCAATGTTGATTTATAACATGAAATAAAGTATTCACAGAAGTAGAATTGGAAGAACTGCAAAGGTCTACCCAGGACAAAGAAATCGAAGCCTTGCCAGAAGTAACTCAGACAGTAGAGCCTTCTCCTCAGAAAGAACAAAGCCCTCTAACTAAAAAACAAGAAGATTTGAAACAAAGAATAACTGAGCATCTAGAACAACACAAAAACAATAGAATAAGACTGCCTGCATTGAAGCTTGTTACAAAGAAAAAGCTAGCACAAGTATTAAACAATGCCAATACTGTAATATCAAATATAAGCACCAACTCACTGCAAGAAATGAACCAACTGATGTACAGCATGGATACAGTTATAACTGAATACCTTGGATGCAAAATCAACAAACAAGAAAAAAAGCCAAACAGTACACCACCAAAATAGAAGATCAGGTTGGAAATCAGCATGTTAAGATCAGATGCAAGCAAGCTAGAACAGATGAAAGAAAAGAAGCTGAAGAACAAAAAGACCAAAGAATACCTGATCAAGAAATATCACCTAGAAATAAGGAAGATCAAGGAAGCACTGGAAATAATAAAGCAGCAAATAACAGCCATAGCTAAGAAGATCAGCAGATACAATGCTAGAATTGCACACTATAGGAAGAATCTCCAATTTCAGTCGAATCAGAAAAGCTTTTACCAATCCATCAATGGAGAGACTGCAATGAGCTAGTCAACACCTGACAAAGAAGAAACAGTGCAGTTCTGGGCACAGCTATAGGATAACCTAAAGAAATACAAAAAGAATGAAGCTTGGATAAAGGAAGTAGATAAGAATAAAAAAAAAGCTGAAATGAAAGAACTTGTAATAATAGCAGAAATGATGAAGAAAAGGGCAAGGAAGATCAAGAATTGGTCAGCACCAGTGAAGATGAAATGCATGGTTTTGGTTGAAACATCTGACTGGTCTGCACCCACTCATTGCCAAGCAGTTTAACAACATACTGCAAGGAGGTGAAATTGAAGATTGGTTAACATCTGGCAAAACCTACCTAATAATGACAGATCCAGCAAAAGGCGCAACACTAGGCAACTACAGGCCAATTACCTGCTTACCAACAACTTTCAGATTGCTAACTGGTGTGGTAGCTGATGCAGTCCAACAGCATCTAGCTGAAAACAAGCTCTTTCCATCTGAGGAAACCACCCAAACAGCAGAGAGGCAAAAGATCAGCTTCTAATTGACAAGATAATTTTGGAAAACTATAAGAGAAGGAAAACCAACCTGAATGTAGCTTGGATTGATTACAAGAAGGCATTCAATTCCCTGCCACGTGACTGGATAATCAAGTGCCTAGAAATAACAGGAGTCAGTAGAAACATCAGAAGCTTTGTGTAAAGGTCAATGGCACAATGGAATACACAGGTGCTGGTCAATTGTGATAGACTAGAAGGGGTTAATATCAAGAGAGGAATCTTTCAAGGAGACTCACTATCACCACTACCGTTTGTCATTGCATTGATTCCTCTGTCATCAATACTGAACAAGTCAGGCCATGGCTATCAAACATCAAAAATATCTGCCAGGCTATTCCACCTCCTTTACATGGACAATCTGAAGCTATATGGAAAAACACCATCTGAAATAGAATCGCTGCTCAACACTGTCCAAATATACAGCCAAGATATTGCAATGGAGTTTGGACTGGATAAGTGTGCTACTCTTGCCATCAACAGGGGAAAAATAGTGAAAACTGAAGGAATCAAGATGCCCTATGGATATAACATCAAGAGTCTGGATGAAAAAGATCACTATAAATACCTGGGCATCCTTCAAGCTGACAACATTAAGCACAGTGAAGTCAAGAAAAAGGTTAGTAGTGAATACATCATGAGAGTGAAGAAGATCTTAAAGTCCAAACTCAGTGGAAGAAATACCATCAAGGCAAGTAACACCTGGGCAATTCCAGTGATTAGATACACAGCTGGGATAGTGGACTGGACTCAAGGAGAACTAGAAGCCTTGGATAGGAAGACCAGAAAAATAATGACAATGAATCATGCCCTTCATCCACACAGTGATGCTGACAGATTCTACTTACCAAGGAGCATAGGTGGGTGTGGAATGTTGCAAGTACACCAGACAGGTGAAGAAGAAAAAAGGACATTGGAAGAATATCTGAAGGACAGTGAAGAAGATGCATTGAAGCTCGTACACCATGATTACTTACTGAATTCCAAAGAGACCAAACTGGCCTATAAGAAAGACCAAGTGAAGAATATCTGCAAGTTTGCCTGCAAGCAAGAACTGGTGGGACCATAAAACAGACAAAGGAATAGAAAATGAAGAAGCTAAAGTGCTCAGGGACTTTAGAATTCAAACAGACAAGCACCTGTCACACAACACCCAATTGTTGATAAGAAAGACAAAAAAAGTCTGGATAGTGGACACTGCAATACCTGGAGACAGCGGAATGGAAGAGAAAGAACTGGAGAAAATCACAAAATATGAAGACCTGCAAAAAAAAAAAAAAAAAAAAAAATAGAATGACTGTGGCAAAAGAAAGCAAAGATAGTACCAATAGTAATAGGCACCTTGAGTGCAATCCCAAAACATCTGGGATGCCACTTGAAGACCATCGGCATTGACAAAATCACCATCAGTCAACTGCAAAAGGCAGCTCTACCTGCGACGATACCTTTAGCACCATCAAACAACAACATCTGCCTATCCCAGGTCCTTGGGAAGGTCTCACTAGGTGGATAAAAGAGCCAAATCCAGTCTAAATATCTGACTGACTGTGTGACCAACAATAATAATTCCTTATTATCAACTTAAACATTTGTTTATGCCAGAGTTTGTGCTTTTTTTGTTTTGTTCTCCTGGTAGAATGGGCTTTCCATTTCCCAAAGGAAGTCTTAATTTTTACAGCTTCCTGGATACTAATGAAAAGCCATGTTATACAACAACCAGACTCCAGGGTAGGTTCATAGTTCTTTTCTGTTATTCAGTCTGAAGACACATAACAAACACACTCCACACTCAAGGGTTCCCTTCTTTCTCCAGCGTAACTCCATGAATTCTCCCATACAACTAGCCTTACCCCACGATCCCAAACCACGGTGGTCTCTTCTTGGACCTGGTTGACTCTTTTTTATAATGTGGAATACATTCTAGTTGAATTTCAGTTGTGATTTTAAAGAAACCTCTAGGCATTATGAAGAGAACTGGACTTCTTAATTTTTTCTTTCAGCCCCTTTTTTACCAGTCCCTCATTTTTTTCGAACTTTTTTATTGTGCAGTCAAATGTGATTCTGGACACTGCTGGTAGTTTTCCATTGGCACATATACTACATGTAATAACTTTAAGGCCACTGTTCCCTATTAGTTCCACACCCCTGTCAATGGCGGCCAAAGAATCTCAGGGCTTTGTCCAAATGAAAAAACAAGCAAAAGAGCAAACTCAGCTCCGTCCCATAAAAAAGGGGTTGAGTCTGTGTTGCCACAGCGCGATTCTCTTTTTGTCATCCCCCCTCTTCCATGGGTGCTCTGTATTTTGCATCAGATCATAGTGGTTACCATGTAGGATCAAATCAAGCCTTGCCTCCCCTTTGGTTCCAAGACCAACTGTGCTAAGGCAATCTTTGGGACACTGTTTCTTAAACTTTTTGCTCTCAGGACCCCTTCCCACTTTTAAAAATTATGGAGGACCCCAAAAGAGTTTTTGTTTGTATGGGTTATATTTATCAATACTTACCATATTAAAAATTAAAATGGATGCATTCATAGAATATTTATTTATTGAACGATGTAAAAATAACTATATTAAACCTTAGATATTAACATAAATAATTTTCATGAAAAAAACTCGATTATTTTTTAACAAATAAAAGATGAGAAGAGTGTAACTGTTTTAATGTTTTACAAGCATCTTCAATATCTGGCAAATAATTTTGATTTCCAGGTCCCCTGAGAGGGTCTTGGGGACTCCCAAGGGCCCTAGGACCACACTTTTAAGAAACACCACTTTAGCCTATCTAGAGATGTGGTTTCCTTGTTTTTGCCTGAGCATAAAACAAAGTTGGTTTTTATTTCCATATCATAACGGTTTGAGGCATAGCGCATGTATGCAGCTTTGTAATGTGCAATTTTGGCATCAATATAGTCAGCTTATGATTAAGGATGCGCAAAACATTCTATGCATGTACCATTTCATGCACAGAACAGCTAGTTTGGGGTAGTTCATGGCTGAATCAAAATGTAAGCATTTCGGATGTTTGGGACCACTTACAGAACAAAATTGTTGCGTATCCTAAACAGTTTGACAGAACTTCTGGAATGCAGTGGCTTGTTCCAGATTCAAAACAAAACCTGTTTTCTGTTTTACACACAGCCTTGTGTGCAAGTTTTGTAACAGATTTCAGAACCAGCTGAAAAACTGTCTTCTTATGTGTTACCTAACATGAATTAATACCAAATGTTTTAAGTTTAAATCAAAGCAATTAAAGGACTTTAAGTGTTGTACAGAGTGCAGCAAGAAAAACCCATAAATCCTGCTCTCAGGAAAATTACACTTCAGCATGAGAGCTTGCAAAATGCAATGTCCATATTTTGTTCCTCAAAGAAAATCCAGTCAGAAAATATAAACTAACTGGTCTTTATTGATAAAAATGCAAAACTTCACAAAATACAAGTTGCATACAAAATACAGAATATAACAAAGACTTCTTCTCATATTAGCTTCCAAGACTTATCACTGCAAAGCCTCTAGCTAAAAAAACACTTTCAGAGAAGAGGTTCACTACTTGGTTACTAGGTAGGACTACATAACCCATAAAAACCTACATGGTTAACTGTACAAAGCAAAACACACTCTGAATCTACTGGGCATTTGACTCCCATATATTGCTAATATGACACCCCCACTGCATAACTAACACACACACAAACAGTAGGTGGCAGTGAAAATCATAACAGAATCACAAGATACTTTGTAGTCTCAACACCCGGTGTTGTATAGCGAACGGGATGACCTTCCCATGAGAAAATCCTGATATTAAGTCCTGTTAGAAAATTTTTGACTAAGATAGGTTAGAAAACTTTTCTGTGGGATCCTTGCGTAGCAAAGTACAACTGTGGGATCATGGTAGGTAGACAGATGTTCTCCAAAAAGCAATACCCAGAGCAAATGAAGTCCTTTACTATAAACCCGCCCTGTTCCTTCCAATTTACACAGGGGAGAGAAAAACATATGGTATCTTTCTTTTCCAATTTCAAAACCTTTCCATTCATTGTCCAAACCCATGTCCCTGTTCGCTGTTTCTTTGCCAGTAAAGTAAAAGGAAGACGAAGGAAAGCTTTTTTGAGATCAGCGCCGCGTCCCACAAAGGCTGCAATTAGATGCCCCAAAGGAAGTAAACACGAGGCCGAGTCAGGTTGCGAGGCAGCGCTATATATAAAGTAGCCAGAGCTCTCTCGAATTTGAGGAAGATCTGCCCTCACTTGCTCTGCATTTTTTCTTTGGAAAGGCGCCGCCATTTAGCCCCGCCCATCGTCACAGATGAAGTCAGAGCCTGGTCGGGGAGGAGGCCGCCCGCTTCCCTCCCGTTGGTCCTCTGTCCAAAGCAAGCGCTCCGGGGTCTGGGCTGAGACGGAAGCACAGCTGCACGCCGCTTTCGTAAACCTAGCGGCGCGCAGGCCGCTCTCCTCCGAGCGCGGTGCCATCGCCATCGCCGGCTGCTTTCGTCCGTCTGCCGGAGGCTGCTGGAGGCAGCCGGGAGCGCGCAGATCGCGTCGGCGGCGTCGGCGTCACAGCAGCTCCCTCGGGGAGGCGCGCTTCGAACGAGCCGCCGGGAGGCAGCGAAGGAGCGCCGCGGCGGAGCTACCACTGGCGGGCTATGGGGAGCCTGAAGGAAGAGCTCCTGAAGCCCATCTGGCACGCTTTCACCGCCCTCGACTTGGACAAGAGCGGCAAAGTCTCCAAGTCGCAGCTGAAGGCAAGTCGAGGAGAGCGCGCGCCCCGGACAAGACGAGGGGATGGGGCGGCTGGGGCAGCTTCTGGGGGCCTCGCGGGGAAGCCCTTCTGCTGCCCCCGCGGCGCCTTCGCTGGGCACTTCCCCTTTTTGGCGGACGTAGCGCTCTTCCACGCTGGGGCAGAGCGGCAGGGAGCGGGGCGCGGAGTAAAGGGTGGGTGGCACCGGCTTCACTGCTAAGCCGGGTTATCGAACCCCGCTTCTTCTCCGCCTGGAAAGGCTTTTCCTTTGCTTTTCACAGGGGCGTGGGAGGGCGGTTCCGGGAGCATTTTGTCTTTTGGGCTCAGAGCTAAAACAGATGGAGATCCCTTAGGATGGGAGATGGCGGGGGCACAGGCAGGTCTGGTTCCTCCCAGGTGAGATGGCTTCATTTGCAGAAAGGCTTCCTTTTACGTGTACTTCTTGCAGGACCTTACTTAAGAGCTTTGTTCTCATAAGCTATCGGTTGCTGTATCAGTGTTTATGAAGTAAGCCGCGATTGTGTGGGTTCACGCGACATGCTGAGCAAAAAGCATGTTTTTAGGTCCCAGAGGCTGGGTTCAGACAATATTTGAAGCCAAAATCAGATAAACCACGTAATTACTTAGTGTGATATTTGAACTCAGGCAGGATCTGGAGTTGGTAACTCTTGATCACAGCAACCTTGGGTTCAGTTTGGGAAAGTCCAGAAATCAAAGGTGAGCCTCTGAGGGACGTATAGTAACAGTCTCCCCCCTCCACCAGGCCCAGTGTTTGGTTTCTGTTGGTTGGAGATTGAACACGTTTTTTTCTCTAGATAAGGTTTAATTTTTTATGGATCCAAGTGAAAGAATTCACTAGCACAGGACCCAGCATGCAGGTTTCTAATTACTAGCCCATTTTTATCAAGAACCCTAGATAAAAAGAGAAAAAGTTTTTTTCCCCCTTGATACCTGAATGAGGATATTATGTGGTAACTCAGGTGCTATTTTGTTTTGACCAGTTTAAAGCAATTATAAAATAAGAAACTAGTATGGCATTCACGTGTATTTTCTATGCAGCGTGACTCTTAGAGGCACTTGGCTATCAGCTATGGTGCATTTAATGTAAATGTGATGATGTTGGATAACTAATTTTGCTTTGTGTCCATTTTGTAATTTAGGCTGAGTTCATTGTCCATTCAAATATAGGCATGCTAGTGTTTTGTAAATGCTGAAATAGCTAAATGTGCAGGAGTTATATCCCAAACAGCTTACATGCCAAACATATGCATTATGCAGGTGTTTCAGTGCAGATTGGAGGTTACACACATGTACTTGTATTCTCAACATATTTGATTCAGAGACAGTGTTATACCATTAGGCAGAGAGAGCTGATTTATCTTAGATGGCTAAATGTGACATACTTTTAAAGGGCAACAAACTGTTAATCATTGATTTCATTGCATCTGTGCAAGAGACAGAATCTGCAGTAGAGTGCCCAATTTTCATGGAAAAAACAAGGTTCAGTCCTGGATAATTCCAAATAAAAATTGGGAATTCCCCTGTCATGAAGAGCCACTGCCAGTCAGATAGATAAGACTGCCTTAGCTGGATTAATGCCTTGATTGGGAGTAAAGCAGTTTCCACTGTTTTCTAAATTTTGCAGCTTTGTAATGTGTTCTTTGTCTACCTCAGATATCAAAATATTTTGGGCATCTCTAAGAATATTCTCTAATACTGTTTGTTGTGGGTGTAGATACATGAAAGTAAATCAAATAAGATAAAGATGGCCTTGAGTTGAGTTTAGCTCCCTGGTGACACAACCACAGTGACATGGAAATAATATGCAGTTTTCATGGCAACAGTGCTGAAGTGATTTTGCCATTGCCTTCTTCCATGACATTTTACAACTTCCCAGTACAGCCCATATAGGTCTGGTATTCCCTGGTTGTCTCAATCCAAGTACTAACCAGGCCTGACCCAGTTTAGCTTCTTAGCCCAGACATGGTAGATCTGTTTAGACTACTGAAAGTGAATAATGGTAGAGTCGTCTCTAATTTATTCTAGTTAATAGAATTTAGCTTGAATTTCTGGAACAGTTTAGGAAGATATAAAACTGCCTTATATATAAACAATATCTTCTTCTAGTCCTTGGGTAAAAAGCAGAGGATCTAGAGAGAGCATGAACTTTCCCTGTTCTTTTTCTACACACACATCCTTTCCTTAGTTGCCACTAGTTTATAGTAAGATAAATTAAACTCAGTGGTTTTAAGGTGGGAGAAGGTGGAAGGGGGAGGAAACACATGTATATGGCTTTTAAAAATATATTCCATTCTTGAGGCATCCATTTTCTGTTTTACCATACCTAGTTTTGTCCTTGCTCTGATTACATGAGTTCCCCCCCAACAAACCATAAAACTACTTTATCCTAAAAAGGTTTTGGGCAACAATCTTTCCCATCATCTGTTATTAGATCCTTTTAATTGTCAGGGTGGAACCCGGATCTTCTACAAAGTTCTACCACTGAGGTGCGATCTCTCCTTCAGTAGTCAGAATGGGACCCAAAAAATTTGTCTGACAGTATGTTTTGAAACAAGGCGTAATTCTATCATTAGTTTGGGATGTGGAGCTCCCCTGTTTAAAAATTCTTAAGTGATTAAGCACAATGATATCGGGCACAAACAACTATTGAGCTAAACATTAAATTTGGCCTAGAAGACTGCTGCATTTGCTGTAGCATCTGTTCAAATATTGATGAATTATAATTGTTCCGTACTGTAGCTGTTTTTGTGTTGTGTAAATGAAGAGCATAGAATCTTAGCTATCTCAGGCCATGACTGGACTGCCAGGCACAACTGGAATGTAGCTAATAAAGATATTTTTATTATAAGAGTTATTCCATGATTGGATTTCATATTTAACTTAATACAGTAAAGCATGACAATGTAGCATGTCTACAACATTCAGGCACCCAAATGAAAGAACTGGCTTTTGTTTCAGCTCAGTGTGGAGCCTGCCAAAGGGAGATATTCTATACTGGAGTACAAATAGCAAGGCCTCCGTTCTTTCTACATACTCTGAGGAGCGTTCACCACAGCATTCTTGCACATCTTGTAGATCTTTGGTCTGCAGATCTGGGCATATTCCAGCAGGCTCTCTTGGCCCTCATTTCCTCTGGTTAAGCCAACACTAAAAATATTTTGAATAGGCTTCTACACCTGTGGAATGCCTCGGATAGTAGATCATTGTAACATCACTAGTTTGGCTGTAGTCTGTGCTGGCAACTGTGAATTCTGTTAATAATTCACAGCAGTATAAGAGAGTTAGGCAGGAATGAATGTAGTCCTCTCAGAATTCCTTTCTGTATTTATAAGTGTTCTGCAAGTTGTCATCTGTGGAATTTTTATAAACATTTGTGGGACACTTACACTGTTTTTCAAGTGTTCTTCTAACTTTTTACTTGAATTGAGATTGTGGGTGGTAATCCTAATTCAAAAGCTAGATTAAATATGAGATTGTTGCCTTGGAATTTGAGAGTAGATTTGATATCATGAAGTAGATGGCCAAGATTAAATGCAAGCTAATCTTGCTTCCTATTCTTCCTTGTTTCCTGTGCTTCTCTGTCGTGTCCAAAATACAACACTTGCAACTTTTTCTCTCGACTCACCACAGTGCTGCCCCAGAAGGTATCATGTCTTATACACATGCACTGCTTACTACAAGGAAAGAAATATTGCTCTAGTTTGGACATTGTGGAGAAGAATAAGGAATAGGAAGAACCAAGCGTTTGTTTTTGGTTTTTTTCCTGCATTACATTGAATAATCTCCAGCATAGTGGGTGGTGTATCAGTTTTCTGTGTGAAGCTGCTGTGGATGTTTATTAACTTATTTTATTTACCTTGATGGTTCCTAGGGCAGGGGTGCAGCTGGCAGTTTATAGAAGCTTCTGTAGTTTGAGTAATCAAAGGGTTATGAGTTTTTTTACTTAAGATTCTAGCATGCCTGCTTTTGCAGTACTGTATCCTAAGATAGTTGCATCATGAAGTTTATTCCGTTTTTCTGTTTAATAAAATTTCAGATTGTTTTAAGCTTTGCTCCTTTACTGTTTTTGAAATTTTAGACTACAGTATACAAAAAAATCTTCTGGATATTATTATAGCATGTATATCTTGCATCTAAATATATACAGCTTTTTCATTTAAAACTTTGTAAAAATGTTTGCTTTGCATGTGGCAGGTTCAAAACCTGATGGACTGCTTTCTGGCTTGAGGGAAGTGGAAGATAATGCTAGAAAAGATTTAGACATGCTGAGACATTACAAACCAAATTTGTTGTGTCTTGCATTTTTTAAACCCACAAAGTATTACAGTACGGGAAACTTAATAGTGACTAGACTTGTGAGGAGAAGGGAGCAAAGATTTTGTCCCCTGTTAAACCCTAATGTAAATTAGCCTACCCATTCTGCATTGTACATTACTAATTCAGCAGAGCGTGCATTTGTTCTAAATCATCTTAATGTTGAGAGATGGATTCTTCAAAAATTGTCTTTCTTCTCCTTCTTACACTGCACTGTCCTACCAAGGCGATACTATAAAGAAGTTGGCTGTGTTTTTTTGGCTTGGACCCACATTTTTTCCGTTTGTATTTTCAGGGGTTTTATCTGAGAATTAATCCATGTATTTTACTGCTTAAAAAAAAAAAGGCAGGAAGCTGTACCATAGTAATTCAGTTTGTTCCTGAATTCTGGTGGAAAGATCTTGGGAGGACCCCCTCTCCCCCAAAAGCTGTGTATTGTCTATCTTTAGTCTACGACATAATAAATATTTTAACTGCAAAAGAGCTATAGGATAGGCAGCCTCAACAGTTTTAAGGCAGTTAAAACTTTAAAGGTTAAAACTTCTAGTTTGTTCAAAGAGGAAATGGTGTAAATATTACAGCCAGTGAAGCAAGGCATTGTAGACATAGAGGAGGAAGTGCTACAGTGAAAAACTAGGGGAAACTTAGTAATGTTTGGGACAGAGCTGTATTAACCGCTGTTAAGAAAATATTGTTCAGGATATTCTTATATTACTTGGAATGAATGAAACATCTATAAATCATAAATTACAAGATTCTGTCACTGAACTATACATCATGATTTCTGAAAAACACACCAATTTCCACAAGGAGGATAGCTCTAAGTAAGATTGGCTTAGAAAAATCTTTCCCAGTGCTGGAATGTGAATCTGATTCATGTTTTTTAACTTATTAGTTTTTGCAAATGGATTTACTCCACTTATGTATCCGGTGTGAACTCTGTGAGGGTGCCTTGTTTGGTGAGAAGAACTCAGACATGGTGGGGATAATGCTGGGAGTTGAGGGCCACTATATCTGTAAGGTTCCAAGTTGAGGATGGGTGCTTTGTGGGGCCCTCCAGATTATTTACTGGAATTTTTAGTTGACTGCTCTAATAGATACACTCCTTCAGCATTGGGAGCATGTGGGGGGAGTGCAGGTGTTTTGGTTTACTTGATAATTCACTGCAGAGTGTCATTTACAGCTTCTCCTTTTAAAAATAGTCTGCAATTTGCAGCCAAGAACATCTTAGTTCCAGGCATTAATATCTAAACCACATAGATTAAATGGTAGTTCTGATATGAAGATGGATTGTGAAATATGGTTTTTTATGCTAAAACAGTTACTTATTAACAATGTGAAGAATGATGGTTACTGTTGAAAAATTTCTTCCTATTTGAGAGAGGTTGAAGCTTTAAAATATCCCATTAAATTGCTTTTTTTATTTTTGCCAATCAACATAAATTAAGTGTAAATCCACAAAGGTTGAATGTCTTTGTTCCAGGCATAGATAATAGAGGACGGCTTAGGCAAGATATCAGAAGTTATCACCCTGTGTACTTTTGTAATTAAAATATATATTTTTTAATAGTACCTAACTGCACCTTACACAAATGATTGAAGGGATAATTGCTCTTCTGCTACTCTGTTCTTTTGTAGCATTCTTACTTTTAGTTCTGCTGCTTGCATTGCCAGGATGTTTTGGGGTCACTCTGGTCCCTTGGTCTTCAGTAGCTCTTAAGATTACAGTGGTACCTCGGGTTACGAACGCCCCTCCTTACGAATTTTTCACGATACGATCAGCTCCGGCCCCAAAAATTTACCTCGCCATGCGACCTCCGCCTCGAGCTACAACCGGATCCGCGGCCATTTGCCCTGCTGCCACGTGGTCGCGGCTTCCTGTGGGCGAGATCGCGGTAGCAAGGAGACATTTGGTGAGGCTTCTGGTGTGTTTTGTGGCGTTTGGAAGGTTTTGGTGTGCTTGTCAGCATGGCTCCAAAGAAAATGCAGAGCCGTATGTATTTACATTGAACCTTATGGGAAAATTTGCCTCGCAGTGCGACCAAATCGAGTTGCAATCAGAGTCACGGAACGGATTAAGTTCGTAACGCGAGGTACCACTGTATCTGTAAAAGCTCAATCTGTAAAATGAAAATGAGCATCAGTTCATGTAAAAGATCATCCAGCTCTTTAAGACCTTCCTATCTTGCTCCTTCAGAGTCCAACTTCCCCTTCCATAGAGTGTCACAGGGAATACCGTGGCTTGTACGATTCTGATCTTGGAGCAGGTGAGCTTCCATATAGTCATAACAGAAAGGCTACCATAAAAATATCATACCTCTTTTGCTAGTCAGTGTGATAACTCTTACTTGACAGCAAGTTAGAAGCCCTGTGTTAGGGCCCAGGGCAGATTCATATAGAGTCAGGCAGCCTTTCATGTTATCTGGACCAAAAACATTTTAGGCTGATAAGCACAATATTGGCTAGGAACCTGGTAGAGAAACAGTGTTATATGCTTTGATAATAACCAGATATTTGAATTCTGAATTAGCTGAAACTCCTAGACCATCTTCAAAGGCAGTCTTAATGACTTCTGTATCTGTATTGTCTCATAAAAGGTTTTGTCTTGTCTCATAAAAGAATTGGATAAGCACATAGAATACTAGCATTCTACATTATTGATGTTGTTCTAACCAAACTATAAATGATGCAGAGCATTCATGAATGATATTGTGATATGCTTTGTAACTTAAAGGTAGCTAGTGAAGAAGGGAGTCAGTTCAGGATAGCAGTGTTAGGTGAGGATTAGAGAGAATATTTGTAGGATCTGAGGGTTTCTGATAGAGGAAAGTATAGTGTTATTGGTGTGTGCCTTGATGTCTCATGCCAAGATTGTTTTAATAGTCACCTGGCTGATGTTCCTAATTCCTTTCTTTGTCCTTTGAACTTAGTCCAAAACATTCATTGGGCTGTTCTGGACCTTCCATGTTATTCTCATGTCTCAGTACAGCACAGGACTCTTCAGGGGGTCATTATTCAAGCCAGTTTAAACTGCTGGTGGTTGTGTTTAGGATCCTTAATCAGAAATGCCATCTGCCTTATTTCTCTCTATAATCCTGTTTGTTTTTTACATTCTTCTGAACAGGGTCTTCTTTTAGTTTCTTACTTCAGGATCACAGGTTGTAAGTTTCAGGACTTTAGGAATTTGGCCACATGAATCTTATCCCTTCATCCTTTAGTCTCTTTTGAAATATCATGTACTTTAAAAGAGAGTTAAAAACCATTTATTTCATTAGTGGGTTAATGTAGGGCCTGGTTGTTCCACCCCACTTGTAACACCTGTTTTATGATGGATGGATGTACACTTGGTCTTATGCCAGAGCATTGTTTTAAATGTAGGGACAGAACCGAGACCATTGTGTTGTGTTTGTTGTTATAGTGCTAATATTTGTTCACTGTGTTCTGAGCTACTTTTATTGGATTGATTTCTAATAATTTTTTTTATAATAATTTTATTAGGTACTAGACAACCCTGTGACTTGTTGGGTCATGGTTTGAGAGAAAAGTAGTGCAGTCTGATGTGACCAGAATGAATATTAAATTTTAGGCTGTACTTTGATTCAAAAATTGTTGTAGTATAATGCACCGTTTGGGCTAACTTGAGGGTACAAATAGACAAACAGCTAGACACAATGAGAGTTTTAGTCATATATAGATTACAGATAAAAAACAAATACAAACTACAAAAAATAAAAGAATAGAAAGAAAAAATAAAAAGTGCAGAAAAAAGAATAGAAAAAGAAGGAAAAAAAAGAAAAAGAAAGAAAAAAAGAAAAATAGATATAAAAAAAGAAAAGAAATATATAAGAAAGTAACTTCCTCATTTGTTACAACAAGCATAAACATTTTTAACAACTTATCACCCTCTCATAAAATAAAACAATCAGTTCATCCCATATAGCATCTCTTATCTATAAACAAATTTAAAACCTCATCATTCAGTCCATTAAGGGTTACCAGAAATAACAACATATCTATTTTAAACCAATCAAATAAATCCACTTTATATTCCTTCCTTTTACTTTTATATCTCATTTCTTGTCTAAAAATAAATCTTTAAAACCTCATCATTCAGCAGTCAGTAAGATTCCATTAAAAGTTACCAGAAATACCACCATAACTATTTTAATGTTAATCAGATAAACTTATAATACAACAGATGAACTCTTCTTCCCATATCCCCTCTCTTATCTATCAACAAACTTCATCATTCAGTCTTAGTCAGCAAAAATCCATTAATGTTTACTAGATATAGCAGTATAGCTATTTTAACCTTGATCAAATAAACCAACTTTATATTCCTTCCCTTTACTTTTAACAATCTTGATATTTAATCCCTTCAAACACTGTCCTGGAATTTGATTTTTTTTCATTTTTTATCTCTTCTCATAAAATCCTTCAGAACTTAACAGGTCTCTTTTGTAAATCCAATATAGGAAAAAGTGTCCAAGTCACTCTTCTGGTTTATTATTTGTAAGCCTCTTTCAGTTATTAATACATCAGCTGGTACCATTTGTATATCCAGTTTTAGCCAGTTTAGCCTGTCAGTTATTAAAAAATCAGCGGGTTCCATTTGTATATCCGATATTTCATCTTTTTCCATATCATTCTTGTAGCCTGTCATTTTTAAATCTACATTTATATCAATTTCAGTCTTGTCCAGTAGAACTTGTTCCTCTTCCATAACATCATTTGCACACTGTCTGTCTATAAATGGCAGACATTCTGAAAATTAACTTTTGAGTCCATTGTTCACAAATACCTTTCAATACCTCCAGTGTTAAAGTATTTTGCTCCATTCTGTTTTAGGTGTTCTCCTTTAATTGTAATCTTTAACTCCTTCTGGTTCCCTCTAGTGTCCAAACTTCAAAGTCCCATCCTATCATGTTTTTTTTTCTTTTTAGATTTCAAAACATCAGCCATTTCCCATGGGAAGGATTCTTATAGTTAATTTCAAAATCTTATTTCAAATCCATCTGGACCCTTAGTCCATTTATAACTTTCCAAAATTAACACTGTAAACACCCTTTTGCTGTTTAAACCAGAAAAAAAAATTCTAAGTCCTTAAATTCATATTTAAAACTTCTTTCGTTAAGGAGTGAAGGAAACTCACCCAATAAATGCCATAAAATTTGCTGTTCCAAAGGGTCTCAATATTTAAAAGGCAGTAAAAAATCAATTTCAAAAGTGATTAAGAAATGAGGATTGGCTGAACCTTATGTCTATATAGGTTGCATTATGACTGTGAGCTTAGATGGAATCCCTTGACTCTCAGCCACCTGACTCACAAGCAGACTGCAAAAACCTTGGTTCCTTTGACGGAATGGTTTGGTGAAGGCCGCGCTTGGGGAGATAAGCATTTCCTTAGCCCCCGGCAGGAGCGTGGGAAGGTTAAGAGGATGAGACTGGCACCACCCTAAGGAATTCGCGGTGTTTGCTTGCTGGCTTGGGAAGTTTAGATTCAGTCTGGTGAGATTCTGTCTTGTGGTTGAAAGCTAATAAAAGCTACTGAACTAGACCTGTACTGTCTCGTGGAGTTCTTTGGGCTGAACCTGATAATTCCTGCCTTTTACTCACGAGGAGCAGCTGTTTGGAGTATGTATGGATGATCTCACAATCTCTCCTCTCTGGAGAGATTTCACTGGCCTGGATCCTGCATCTGGCCACCAATTTTGTCCATAATGTCCCCGCTTCTTCAGGGACATCATCAGTTGCCATGCCCTCACCAGAAGTCAATTGATTTCTAATTATTGAGGTTTGGTTTTGCTTTGTTTTGTAAAGCCATGTAAATAATAATCGGCCAAGGCCAGTCCTCAGAGAGCAAATTGAGGTGACTGTTTCTAAAGCTTTTAAACTGGAAGTGCAGTTCAACCCCCCCAAATGTTTCAGGAGAAAGAAAAGATCAGGGTATTTTTCTTTCTCTTTTTTATTCTTTCCAACCCAATGGAACAGTGTTTCTCAACTTTTTTTTCATTATTACGCTCCTAAGGAGCCTTTTTAGATCTTTTTTTCCTAATCACCCCTCCTCTAAAATTTTAATTCCATAGATATACTGTACAGGCAGTCCTGGTTCGGCAACCACAATTGGGACTAGCAACTTGGCCATTAAGCAACGCAGTTGCTAACTGAAACCTCAACTGTGCTTACTTCAGCTTTCCTTTGTTTTGCAGATCTGCAAAGGTCATAAATATGAGGATTTGTCATAAAGTTACTTTTTCATCACCATCGTAACTGTGAACAGTCACAAAATGAGGCAGATGCTAAATGAGGACTACCTGTATATCTCTTTATATACTGAATGTATATCTGTGCTTTATACGTGAAAAGAGTAAATATAAAGCTTTTTATTCAATGCAGGGCTAAGAATGCCTAAATAAAATACTTAAGTTAAAAGTTAAACTAAAAATTAAAGAACTATTAACAATTAACTTTATAACTGTATTTGTTGAGTAACTTTTAATGTAATTTATTTACTTACATAAAATGTAGAGTTGAAATAGGTTTATGTGCCCATTTTCAAGCCAATATAGTTTTTTTGGTGTAATAATTATATCTGCATGAACTCCCAAATTTTACAATGCAAGTATAGCCATATGGCCTTCCTTTCTGTCATTCATGTATCTCAATAATTCCAATGCTGTCTGTATTTTCTCAAAAGTAATATTGCAGGTGTTCCCCTCCCTCAGTATTTAATAGCACCAGAAATTATATTCTTCATTTTACAATGTGTACAGCACTGATTGATTGGTTTATCCATCTGTTTGGAAGAAAAAAATAAAGACAGCCTAAAGTTAATATTTATTTCAAATTGGCCAACCTTGTCTGACCTCAGAGCTGAACAGGTTGGGCTTGATTAATATTTTATGGGAGACCTTCTGAAAATACAAAAGCTAGGTAGATTAAAAAGTCAAAAAACATCCAGAGAAAGATAATGGCAAACTATATTTGTATTGTTGCCCAGAAATCTAGACAAACAGGTATGGAAAATAGCAATGTAGTCATCTTATTGAAAATTTTGTCTTTCTTTTTAGGTCCTTTCTCACAACCTGTGCACATTGTTGAATGTTCCTCATGATCCAGTGGCCTTAGAAGAGCATTTTAGGGATGATGATGAAGGACCTGTTTCTAATCAGGGATATATGCCTTATTTAAATAGATTTATCTTGGAAAAGGTATGTGTGTCTCCATTCCTAATAAACGTGGTGAGTTTTTATTTAAGTTTTTGTTCTTTCCAACCCAACAAAATATTGGAAGGAAATACATAAAGGTCTTTGCCTTGGATCGCTGTCAATCGCCAGGATAACTCTCCAAAAAATGAACAGAATGGGACCAAATTTGATGTGGCAGGAGATACCAGCAAAAGAAAGATCAAGTTTGGAAATGGAAAGGATCCAGCCAGAGGCTGGGAAGAAAATAATTCCAAACAAATAAAAAATCCCCCAGTGTTTCCTTATGGGTGAAGGAGTTGGCTCAGAATATTGCCAATTGTCTCCCTCCTCCCTCCTGATCATTTCACCCAGAGCAGGGCCTTTGCAGTCTACTCTGTGGTTCCCTGTGTACATGTACACATAAATAACCAGACAGAAGAAGAATACGGGAGAACAGAAACACCTACACACACATTCATATACAAACAGAATACATATCCATACATACAACAAATTACACAGAAGAAAATATAGATATCTACCTATTGCTAATGCTGGTAAAGTGGTTGGAAATAATTGCAGAAGCCATGCTTTGCATGCTTTCCCCATCTTGTTTGTTTCTTAGATGATAATTTAACTGTTATCTAGGAGTAAAAAGTACAAACACGCTAAATCTCAGTTGAATGCAGTACAAAAAAGGAGAAATTGAATAGAGTTAATGTTCAAACAGTACAGTACAGAAACTTGATAAAGATAATTTATTCAGGCATAAAATTACTTTTTACTTGCCAAAATGAGTAGGAGAATACAGAGCAGGAACTGGTGACAAATCAGAAGAGGACCAGCAGTTGACAATGATTGGTATTTCTGTTATTCTGTCACAAATTAAAACACTTTTTTAATGAGAGATTTGAGTAAATTTCAACAAGAAATGCATCCTATTGAAGATAATATAACTGAATTAATTCAGCAAAAAACAAGATCTAGAAGCAAAATTGGATTCTCTTGAGGTTAATTTTAATGACAAATATGACAAATTAACAACCAAAATAAAACAGCATGATAAAGAAATTAATCAAGAACTATCTTCAGACCAGAGAATTAAAAGTCAGAGATAAAGAAACTGAAGGACAGATTACAAACAACCGAAGTAGAATTGCGTAAAAACAACACAAAGTTCAGAGGTGTACCTGAAGATTTTGGGAAAGAAGGTTTGGAAAGAGAAATGAAAAACTTACTCAAAATTTATTTTGATTTAGATCCAGATGAATCTTTGAAATTCTAAGATATCTACAGAATAAATTTATGGCCAGAGTGAAAAAGAAAATTGCAACTTAATATCCTTATTAAATTTACATATTTCAAGATGAAAGAAATGGTGTTAGAATTGAAAAAGTGATACGCCTTTAAACTTGAGTAACACAATAACAGATAAGAAAGATTAGGTACAGGCGGACAACCACATTCTCTCTGTACATCTCTATGGATGGTGGTAAAGCTTTTGTATATTCAGTTGAGGATGCCAATAGAGTCCTCAAGTAATTGGCAGTGACAGAATAGGAAGAAGAAAGACCAAGAAGATAGAAGATCAAAACCTGGGTCAAACAGCTGCTATTTCTTCATAAATTAGTTTGATAGTTGCCATCATGGATGAAATAAAAATATTTTCAATTAATATTGAGAGGTTGAATAGCCCATTTAAAATGAAAAAAATATTTTGAAGCTAAAAAAGGAAAATGCACATATTATGTCTTTAAGAGATTCATATCAAAAAGGACAATGCAAGTTTGTTGGTATGTAAACATCTTGATCAGAATTTTATGGTCTTGGGCAAACAGAAAAAAATGTAGTAATTATATAAGTTAGAAACCTACTATGAAATTTGCAAAGACAATTTCAAGATGAAAAAGGGAGACTTATAATATGATTTCAGACTGAACGTAGAAAAATAACAGTTGCTTCAATTTATGTTCTAAATAAACTAAAATAATAAATGTTATGACATTTTTTTCAGTCACTCCTTGAAATTGCAGTGGGAGATATTTTGATTCTTGGCGATATAAATGGGTTTCTTTCTCCAAACTTAGACAAGTCTGTTTTATCCAAAAGGAACTGTGGCAGACTCCCTCAAAATGTTTTAGATTTTTATGGCATTACTTTCCCTTTGGCATGCATGGAAACACAAATATCCTGTAGATGAAGAATATATCTATTACTGTTCAATTCATAACACTAATGAGAATAGATATGTGCTGGATTTCCAATTTATTATTACCTAATCTTGTGGTCTTGGAATTTCCAGCTCTTATGCAGCTCATAATTAAACAGGAATCTCTAGACCAAAGAGGTGGAGGCTAAATGGACTATTATTACTGCAAGAAGATATCAATAAAATATATCCACCTGCCCCGTGTGAGAGAGAGTGAGTGGCTGTCTGTTTGACGGCTCATGTGAGTGTCCACTACCTTCTTGTGTAGCCGTTGTGGTGATTGGTTCACCAGCAGGGAAGAGCAATAGCAACCTTGCCTGGCACTGGTGACAGCAAGCTGTGAGGCAGAGGAGGAGGAGGAGGAGATGGTGGCAGTGGTGGCATGGGCTCTGGCCCCTGTGTGGGAGAAGGTTGCCAACTCCTGATGTACAGTATGGGACTTTAGTAGTAAATCATTTATGGGAAGATTGTTTCTTTCTTTGACATGAAATAGACAGAAAGCCATGCAAAAACTAGTGAATGAACTGAAGCAGTTAGAATTAAAACTTAAACATAACTCAGTCTTGGATTTAAAATAAAATGATTCTTAACTAGATTTGAGGTAAATTAGAAGCTGGACTTGCTAAACAGAAATATTTTGAAAAAGGCAATAAGCCAAACAAAATGTAGACCCATTAATTGTGAAATGAACGAGAGGAAGGCATTATCACCTCTAGTTGTGATGGAAGTAGACATGTGTCAACCACAGAAGAGTTGATGGAGCAATTAGCTTTTACTCTGGATATCTGTATAATCTAATCCAGAAGAGACTGGAGAGTATTTAAATTCAATATTCTTCACAAAATTAATGATCAACAAGAGGAAGCTCTTTATAAATTAAAAACAAGAAGAAACCAAAGCAGCAGTACAGAAGTTGAAACTGAATGAATCTCTGCGACCTAATGATATCTCTGCAATATACTGTAATACCTTTCAAGAAAGTTTGGTTAAACCATTAACCCAGGTAATGAATGAGCTCTAACAATGCCACAGGCTTTCTTCATCATGATTTGCAAAGAGAGAAATGACCCAACTTGTTTAGAGTCATAGAGAGCTGTTTCTTTGCTGAATATAGAGTATACGTTTTTTACAGCAATACTTGCAGAGAGAATAAATGACGTTATAACTGAATTATTATATCCTGGTCAGCCTAGATTTGCTTTAGAGAGATCTATGAAAGATAGTATCAGCTATATCTTGAATTCTATCTACAATATAAATCAGGAAAAAAGAAGGTGACATGATTTTTCATGATGCAGACAAAGCTTCTGATAACTTGCAATGGTATTTCATGTTTATGACTTTGAAGAAGATGAACCATGGCCTGAACCTCCTTATGTAGATTCAGAGTTTTTATAAAGAATAAGAAGCCAAGGTCGTACCAAATGGTCTCCTGTCACAAAAATGTACTGTAAGGAAGAGAACAAGACAAGGCTGTCCCTTCTTTATTTTTAATGGCATTAGAACCATTTGCAGAGAAGATACAACAATAAAATAAAATTTCAGGCATTAAATTAACAAACCAAGGATACAAATTGAAATTATATGCTGATGATATTGTACTTACAGTTACTGATCCAAAGGACTTTTTAGAATTCATAATGGAATATATGCAACAGTATGGTTCAATAACAGAATATTGAATTAACAAGAACAACTCAGACGTTGACATGGAACTTATCTGCAAAAGAGTAGTATCTGCAATAAATAATTAGGCTAAATATTACTGCTAAGAAGCTTAAGTATTTGAGAATTTACTTGACCAAAACCAATAAAGAGCTATTTCAAAATAATTATTCACCATTTGAACAATATAATGGCAGATGTCCTAAAGATGGAGGAAACTAAAATTGTCTTTGTTAGGAAGAATTACAGTTGTAAAAGTGAACATCCTGTCAAGGCTTAACTTTCTGTTTCAGATGATTTCAGTAAATATTGAAGATGGGGTATTAATGACTGGCAGAGACAAATAACTATCTTTATATGGTTTGACAAAAGATGGGAATTAAATTTTGGATTTACAGGATTTAAAAAAAAATGAGGCAGTTTGACAGTGCCAAACTTCAGATTATATTATCAAGCCAGACTAGATCATATCACCTTATGGCTGTGTTACCTCTGTTGAAACAGCAGGATTTCCAAATGGTTTATACAAACACTTTTAGCTTGATACAGTGTATAAGAGATCAATAATAAATCAATAATAAGCAGTAAGTCAAAAGTATGGGATAAACATAGAAAAAGAATTAGCCCATATTTATCACTTATTGCTTTGTTATTAATCATTTATTTTCATGAAGATGAAAATGCAAAGCAAATGGTGGAGGAATAAGAAATTGTACAGATTGCAAGATTTAATTGTCAGTAAGACAAAATCCTATGAGTGTGTCTATTTGATATTATCAGAATTATCTGACTGGTTCCAGTAACTTCAGATGTATTGTCCTAAAGGAATTAAAGAAACAAAACAGAATACTTAGAGATTTGATTGAATTTGAAAACTGTATCGCACAAAACTTGGAGCACTTGCTGGGCTTTAATTATAGGTAGCTGTTGAACCATAACTCAGAAATAAACAATGGATACAGATCAAAATGGGTGCAAATCAAAAAGCTCCAGAGTCACAGCTGTACGGTGCCCTTCCAAATGACTTGAGAAGTGCAGCTGAGGCTAGCTGTCTTTTCTCTGTATTGGTTTGAAGGCTTTCTAGATTATATAATAATCTAAACTAAATATATGCATTCTTTTTTCCAACAAAGCCAAATAACAGATTTAAGAGAACCAGTTTTATGTTGAGAAGTCATTGGATGGCTTCCAGTGGTTTGCACCATTTAGATGGATTGGCCTTAGTAAACATGCTGGTTATTTGTATGAAGTTTTAGGCTGTTAGTTAACTGTGTTTGCCATAGAATGTCAGACTCTACTTCTTTTGAGGCAGTTTAGATCGCCGATGAGACAGGTTGTTTCTTGAACCCAAGCAAGAGTGCCTTAACGTTCTTCATCTTGATAGTGAAACATTGTCTTAGCTGATTGTGTGGAAGGCAGGATTTTCCTTGGATCTCATGCTGTCATTGTAGATGTGGTGTTTTTGTTTGTTTCTTTACAAAATGTGTATGCTGCTTTAGTCATATACTTAAAGCAGCATTTAGGCACATATTTCTTTCATGTGAAGCAACGAAGTTGAGTGCAGTCACTTAATTTTGTGACAACCATGGTGCAAATGCTAGAACTGTCTTGGCTACTCATGATATCATGGTTTGCCATCATTATTAATTTGATACTTTTAAAAAATCCAACATTTCAAAGAGCCTGTTTCTGCCCCTTTAAAAATGTGAGTAGGAAAATCTGGAAACAGATGATTGAGATGTAAATAAATCACTTAATATTTAATAAAGCTAAACATTTTTTCTCAGTGAAGACAATGTGTTTAAATTGTGGAAAGTCCGAAAGGTGAACTTCCTTGTTCTGTACTTCTAATTATAAATAAAAGCTCCTGAGCTTTATTTTTTTAATGTTATTTGATCATTTTACTGAAACTCAGTGATTGGCTGAGTTTATGATATACCAATTTGGAAGCCAGTAATGAATACCACAGGGTTCTTATTTCAGGTATGAAAAATTAGGAAGCTGTAGTATCATTTCACACTCCTCTGCATATCTGATGTGTATTGTGCAAAATGAGTGGATTTTTTCCTATGCACAAAACTGGTTGATTTTAGGAATCTGCCTTCTTACTAAGTTGAGAGATTGGTCCATTTAACCCAAGGGGTTGAGGATAAGAATCAGACTGAGGGCTGGGTTACTTCCTATCAAAAGGCCAGATGATGCCTCTTTGTAGGAACAGTTTCTCCTATAAAGCTACACAAACTGGAAAGCAGTTAGTTTCTGGAGAGGAATTAGCTTAGTGCTTGGTAGCCCTTTAAAGAAAGGGGTCCTTAACAGCCAGCTTCATCTGTTTATCATCTTTCGTCATTGGAGGTGGTGAGAAATATGCAAGGTCCTAAGAAATTGTTGTTTCTCGGAACTGGGAAAGCTTTGAATTAGTGATTCCTAGGGAGCCAGATGAGAACCAGTTTGGTGTTATGATGTAAATCACCTGGCTAGACACAGGGGTGGGGGGGGCAGGGACTGTGAGTTTTAGCCCTGCCTTAGGTACAAAGCCAGCTGGGTGACTTTGGGCAAGTCACTCTTTCTTAGCCGTAAGAAGGCAGTGCCAAAAAAAAAATTCACAGACTTGTCCAAGCAGTTGCCAGGAATCAAGAATGACTTGAAGACACACAAAAAGTGAGCCAGGTAAGATTTTCTGTGTGCCACTTTTACAGCTCCTCTACAGGAGGAGCTCTTTCCTTCCTAAATATAGGATATTTTCCCTAGTCCTGCTACCCAAGATAATTTTCAATCAGAGATTCAAAGAAACAGTTTTGAATTACCGACAGGATAGGCATATGTGTTCTGCATGTACAGTTAAACACCATACCATCTTTAAATGTAACATGCAGATGTGTCAGTTCCTGTTTTCTGTGCAAGGATGGTGGGAGATGTGATTTAGATTGGTAATTGAGCATGAAACAGAAATTAACTTTTTGCCCTTTGGCCCCAGTGAAGACTAGATTCCCTGCAATTTGCATAGGGGAAAAGAAGGCTTTCAGTGGTTTCAGGGTAAGCTTGTTCTCAGTGCAAATTACATGCCTGGTGGTCCGAGCCAGTTTAGGAACACAGCAGGAGGGAAGTTACAGCCTCATTTCCTCCCATATTAATGTCCTTATCTGCATCAGAAGCAATGTGGTAGAATATGGTTACCATGCCCTTTCTAGTATATGCTGTGTAGCTTCTTACTGTATATGAATCAGCCTGGATGAATTGGTTTCTGACTGAAAAACCTTTTCCTATCAGTGTTTTAAGATTACAAAGTTTTCTTGGCATACATTCCAATTATCACTATATTATGTTAATATAGATATAGTTTCTTAGACAATGAGGTTTGATGGAAGGAAATCACTTAATGCATTTTACCAGTTTTCACATACATTTTCCTTACTGCTTGGTTGCTTTGACTGAAATCTAGAAAGTTTATCTAGCTGTATTCAGGGCACTGATTCTATGCTGTCTATACACAGATTATTCAAGATAATTTTCCTGTGACAGTCTATGCGAGAAAAGCAATAAACTCTTGGTTTAACATGAAATCTGTTATCCTGTTTCACATTTCTCCTGTAAGACACCTTGACCATACCAATCAGATTCACAAAATACTTCCTCTTGTGCTCTAGCTCAGTGGGGAAGTCTCAGCCTTTAACAAAGTCTGCATTGTTGAAGAGTGGAATGGAGAAATGCTCAGGCTGGCAGTTTTGCAAAAAGAAGCAAAGGGTGGTACAGTTCAGATTTTGAATCTGAAACTTCTAATTAAGAGTAA
The DNA here is from genome assembly GCA_030867105.1 of Liasis olivaceus. Classification (NCBI taxonomy): domain Eukaryota; kingdom Metazoa; phylum Chordata; class Lepidosauria; order Squamata; family Pythonidae; genus Liasis; species Liasis olivaceus. The sequence goes on along the minus strand of CM061349.1, from coordinate 92,346,751 downwards.
GTTATATCACATCAACAAGTATCTTGAAGGTTCATGGTTTTAAACAATTACTTCTTAAAGAAATATACTCAATATTTATTTAATGTGGCCTTGAGGACAGAAAGGAAGCAAAAGCAATGATTGCTATAAGAATGAGTAGTATATAGAGAGTGAACAAAAGATCACTAGAATTTTTGCTGGTATTTTCAGTGTAATCAAGGAAGCAGATGAACTGCAGTGTTTAGAGCTGGAGAGGTGGTCTTTGAGAAGGTTCACCCAGCAGACATTCTATTTAGTTTCAATTGCATGAGAAAATGCTCCATTGCTGTTGGTTTAGGAGTGGAATTCAGGATACCTTCCCATTGTTGGCATTGTCATTCTAAGTGTATTGTTGAGTCTTGTACCATATTTTTACATTATGTAAATTATTTTATTTTTATTTAGGTTCAAGACAACTTTGACAAAGTTGAATTCTATAAAATGTGCTGGACTCTGTGTGCCAAAAAAAACCTCACAAAAAGTACCTTACTCCTTACTGATGATGATGCTTTTAAAGTGTGGGTCATCTTCAATTTCTTATCTGAAGACAAATATCCATTAATCATTGTGCCAGAAGAGGTATGAAATACTTATTTCAAGTATCCTAATATTCTTCTTTGAGCTGAGTAGAACTGATGACTATTAAGTCTCTGCAACCCCCTGAATTTAGAGGGGATAAGGAGATTTGGAGTGTGTGGCGACACTTACGTTGTGCCTGTTAGCAACTTTTTAAAGAAGCTGCATCTTTTCTTGACTTGTGCATCATGCTCAGAATCACTTTTTCCTATTTGAATCCAGATTGCCACATAGCCATGCTGGTTACATTTATCTGCCTTTTTTTTTTTTTTCCTATTCTGTTGAAGTGATTTGTCATAACGATTAGTCATATTGTCTTGGCAGCAAATTTGGAATGTAACTTCTCTAAGGTTTTCCCTTCCTTCTTTGATTTCCCAAGCAATTCTGGTAATTTTGATAAGTAATATGATATAGACAGCTTAAGCAAAGAAGAGTCCAGTCCTAGCCTAATATACTTTTTGTTCCCCTTAGTAAAGCTGACCCTGATGCAATATAATAATCAAATCTTGCTTCATTCTCAAAAGCGGTTGGCCATGTATCTGCTGCTCTTGAATATCATTGAATATACGCACCTAGTTTTTCATAATTCTTTGAGTCATGGTCATTGTTACAGTGACGTATTTTAGATTAACCTTCTACAATCTGATGCCTTATATCTGACTACAGCTCCTAAACCTCCTAGCCAACATAATCCAATATAACTGGAGGTACTAGGTCGAGGTTTTAGACTATATGTCTGCAATGATATAAAGTGCTTTAAAAGTCCTTTTAAAAAATCCTTTAAAAAACCCTTGCAGTTCTGTGTAATTAAAATAGTTGGATATTCCCTTGCACTGGTCTCTCTCTCTCTCTCTCTCTCTCTCTCTCTCTCTCTCTCTCTCTCTCTATATATATATATATATATATATATATATATATATATACACACACACACACACACACACACACATACATACATATCAAAAAACCTGCTTGAAATAAGCTTCTCTTTTACCCCATGTGCTGATGTGCATTCTGAATCCATTGGGCAGATGACTAAGACATATAATCTCTCTTCTTCCTTCCTATCCAGTACGGTATAGGAATGATAGAAAACAGAGATACCTGTATGCATATGAAGCTGTGAATAACAACCACAACAACAATAATAATACATTAAATTTATATGCCACCCAATTTGCAATGATTCATAATGCTGGTTGTATAATCATTGTCTAATAGTGAATGAACCAAGAGTTTCTACTTAAACAGCTAAATAAGACTCTCATTTGTCTAACTGGGGCTTGCTGACCATGATCATCCCTGAAATAGATAAACTGGTACATTTGTTTGCAATTTGGTGTAAATGCTTACAAAAGATGGCTGAAAATGAATGCATTTTTTTAACAAGCTACACTATTTTAAACTAGACTTGTGTGTATGTCTCAGCGATTATATCGTAGGAGCGGCTATTGGTATACTTCCAACTTTGGCTTGAGAAATAATGAGTGAGCTTGTTCCTCACTATGTTAAATAATTATTGAAGCTACTGGAGTGATGTTATGTCACCTAAGTCAGCATACTAGTCTAAAGATCTACCTGTACTTTTGTCTGTAAGACAAGATCTTAGGAAAAATTATATAGTACGTGTCCTTAATAAGGAAAGGCTGAAATATTTTTGGACTCCTAGAGATTATTCACATTTGTATACTCCTATTGTTTCCTGGCCCTGCTAAGCATAAAGATTTGTACTGTCTTTCTTCAGATTGCACATTGTCTCTTACTCTTACCTCCTTCCCCCTCTCTTTTTACAGTATATTTTTTACCCGTAAGAATGCTTTCTCTCCACCAGTTTTTAACAGAAAAAAATGGTCTCATCCACCAATACCATATATGTTGGTCTGTACACTATACATATCACCTGAAACAGGGCTATTGTTATCTCTTAAAAATCAGGCAGATGACAACAGTATCTCAGATGAGGCTTTAAAAGGAGAATAAAGAATCAATGGCGACTAGTCATGATGACTATAAATTTCCAAGGCCAGAAGCCTTGAAATCTTGCCGAGAAAACTGCTTGAGCTTGTCCAGGCAGTTGCCAGGAGTCAACACTGACTTGAAGGCATAAAAAAAAAAAATAATAATGGTGCAGTTGTGTTGTGTGAGAGATTTTAGAGCAACAGCATAGGTTTTCCTGCACTTATTTGTTACATTCATTCAGCTCTCATGCGTCTTTTTCTGTACAGATTGAATACTTGCTTAAGAAGCTGACAGAAGCAATGGGATTAGGTTGGCATCAAGAACAGTTTGAACATTACAAGATCAGTTTGGATGCCAATTGGGAAGGTCTTTCTGCTTGGGAATTGATTGAGCTCATTGGAAGTGGTCGATTTAGCAAAGGGATGGACAGACCAACAGTGTCAATGGGCGTTAATGAAGTCTTCAGTGAACTTATATTAGATGTGTTAAAACAGGTAAGCTCAGCATATGCATGTTGCACTAACCTGAATGATTTATACAGCATTTCTTATGCCTCATAAAACTATATGGAAACGAGCACATTTTCCATATAGAAAAGATGTTTGGTGACTACATTTTATATGAAGGAAAGTTAAAATTCTCTGTATAAAAATAATTCAAATTAATGTAGCTTGAATATATTTTCCCTTTTCTCATTATTTGTAGTTGAAATAATGCAAGTTGAACTGCAGTTTCTGCAGTTCAAAAGAAGTGAAGAGCTCTGATAACTGAAAGCCTTTTGCTATCTTGTCTATGACTCTTAAAAAGCATTTTATCAAAATATTAAAGTCAACATACTTAGATATTTGTTGGTAGAAGAGTTACTTATGAGTTTTTAAAATGAAAGTTCTGCATCAGTATCAGTTTGTGTTTCATCTGAGGGTACAAAATGCATCATAGAGCTTCTGTGCATTTCTGACTAAAATATTAAAAGTATAACAATTTTTTTTTGACCCATTACCAAATATACTGTACTTAATTTGGTCATGGGGGGTAAACATGCTCTGTAAATTTTTTAACCCACAGATTATAATTTTCTCTGACTGGATATAGCCAATCAGGAAAAAAAAATAGATTTGACCTCCAAGCAGCCCCAGGCTTGTTTGGAGCTAAACTAACTTAACCCTCCAGTGTCATGCAAACCACTTACTGAGGATTTGGCCAGACTTACTCCCAAGACTGAGATGACATCCTAGAGAGGCCATGTGAAAAAGGAGCCTCTCTAAGAACTCTCATATCTACTTCCTTGCTAGTTTTCTCACAGGAGACTGCAGCCACATGGGGTGGGGCTGAGGAAAGGAGCAAGAAGGGAGGGGTTTGGAAAGGCATCCCAAATTTCTTACTGTTTTTTACTGGTGGCATCAACCCCAGTTGCACCATAGATTTTTCTCCCTCTAGAGGGAAGAAAAAAAATGAAGGCAGGAAATGAGGAGAGAACTGACAGCCTCACAGCCTCCTTTGTGGTAGAAAAATGACATTTATTTTATGTTATGTGTTGCTGGCACATAAAAGAGAGTGTTTTAATTGGAGAAGTGAATGGTGGTACCATACATGTTTGAGGTACATTGATTTCAATACTATTTACTATTAATTTTTTATTCCTTTTATCTATATAAGAAGCTTTGGGAAAGCTTGTCTTTAAAGATAGGTCTAGCAATATTATAAATAAATAAATGAGTTTTCACGTATTAACAACTTTCTACAGGTTGTGAATAAAGGAGAAGAAAAGACAGGCTAATAATTTTATTTTTATTAGGTTACAATGCTGTGATAATCTAGTTCTGATTATGTCATTTTCCAATAACTAGGTTATTAAGAAGCATATTAATATGCTGATTACCACAACCTAATTAGCATTGTGGTATTTAGCATCTTAAGAGGCTAAGAGAACAAACATTTTGCAGGATTTCCGTTGGTTCATCATGAGTGAACTTACATTCTACAAAAATGTATATACTCATTTTGTTAAAGCCCTGTGGTGTCTCAAGTTTGAATATGACATGAAACATGGGACCATATGAGAGCATAAAGAGGAAGCAAAAATCTCAGAAGCCCAGGTGCATGGCAGGGAAGGGTGGGAAAGGTTTGCTTAAATTACAGTAATAGTTTAGCTTTCATGAAACCAAGGCAGTTGAAGATTGTTGCACACCTGACTCAGTGCTGTCAGGTGATGCACTAACATTTCCCAAAGAATAATTTCCTTTGCATGGCATTGTGATTAAATGTCTTTTGAGCACTTAGGACAAGCTTCTGTCATAGCACTGGCTGGAACCAAATCACATTGCTACCTGAAGCTGTGATATTTTATGCCTAAGCATTTAAAAATTCCTTACTTGCCTTTCAAGAAACCTCTCTAGTTATTTTGGAAGGTTGTCATACTGCTACAGTTGATCTAAGAGATGTAACTTAAATCTAGTTTTCTTTAAAATTAACTCACTGCTTTAAGAAGGTTCACCAGCACTTCAATTATATTTTATTTTAAGATAATAATAAACGATATGTCCCTCTTCCAGTAAAGCATTGGAGAGTTTTTACTTTTAAAAAGATGAAATTGTGTGTTTGTTATATTCCTGTTGGTGAATTGGTATATTTTCATTGATCTCATTGAATACAGAATAATTGCATGATCCTGGCCTGTAAGCTCTTTTAGAACTGATTTAATAGCAACATTACAATTCAGACTTCTGAAAACAAGTAAAAAGGAAAGGAGCAATAATTAGTGAGGAAACTCTGAATTAGTTAAGGTTCATAAACATTTAACTGAGACTTGTAGATTGCACAGAATGAATGTCTCTTTCAGCACAGTAGAATAGTACAGTAGGTAAACAATTGAATTAAAGGATTAGTGGTTGGAGATATATCTTGAGCCTTGGTACCAAACACCAGATCCAGGAAGGCAGATTCTGCTTGACTGTTATGAAGAAAAAGCCTCTTAACAGTAAGAACAGTTTGGCAATGGAGCCAGTTATCCAGAGAGATGGTGGGTTCCCTTTCATTAAATCAGTTCAGGTGGAAGCTGGATGGCCATTTCTCTGGGATGCTTGAATTTGGATTCCTTTATAATTAGGGTATTGGACTTGATGCTTAGGTGGCCGTTTCCAAATCTGTGATTCTAGTCTGAGTTCTCTTTAAGAAAGAAAAATAACCTGGTAGGTCTTTGTGTTAATGAAATTGGTAGGGCAGCCAAAGATTTGAGGAATGGTACAAGTAGCTGTTATTTCCAGAAATAGATTCATAGCATTTTCAGTGTCTTTAGTGTCAAGTCAATTTCACGTTAAATAATAGAATGATCTGTCTTTAAACCTGAATTTTTCTCTGTATCATACCATTTAAACAGCTTACAAAGTGGATGATTTCTAACAGGTATGTGCTCCTATCTTTTTAAATGTACAGTAGAGCCATATGATACTAAATGATGGATGATGAAGATAATTTGTGCACTTCAAAGACCAGTTTTGCTTATATCATGTAAATATATTTAAAATAAAATTCCAGTAGGGAATGGAACATGAGGGTTTATATTTAGCACACACAGATAAAACTATAACTCATGTTGGGGGTTTGCCTATTTTCCAAAATGTGGTGGGGCACGAGGAGGCAGGTTTATGCAAAAGTGTTGTTTCCATGACATATAGCGAGATTCTGTGGTGATTCAGAATTGTTTGAAGTTGTAGCCAGGAACCTTGCATTGATATGCTTTCTCCCCTTTGCAGTTCCTTGCCAGCAATCCTGATTTGAGGCGTGGCTATTCCCATCTTTTCAAAATGTATACAGTACTGTGCAAAAGTTTTAGGCAGGTGTGAAAAAATGCTGTAAAGTAAGAATGCTTTCAAAAATATATATTGTAATTGTTTATGTTTATCAATTTGCAAAATGCAAAGTGAGCGAACAGAAGAGAAATCCAAATCAAATCAATATTTGGTGGGACCACCCTTTGCCTTCAAAACAGCATCAATTCTTCTAGGTACACTTGCACACAGTTTTTGAAGGAACTCAGCAGGTAGGTTGTTCCAAACATCTTGGAGAACTAACCACAGATCTCCTGTGGATGTCGGCTGCCTCAAATCCTTCTGTCTCTTCATGTAATCCCAGACAGACTTGATGACTTTGAGATCAGGGCTCTGTGGGGACCAAACCATCACTTCCAGGACTCCTTGTTCTTCTTTACGCTGAAGATAGTTCTTAATGACATTGGCTGTATGTTTGGGGTCGTTGTCCTGCTGCAGAATAAATTTGGGGCCAATCACACGCCTCCCTGATGGTATGGCATGATATAAGTATCTGCCTATATTTCTCAGCATTGAGGACACCACTGATCCTGACCAAATCTCTAGCTCCATTTGCAGAAATGCAGCCCCAAACTTGCAAGGAACCTCCACCATGCTTCACTGTTGCCTGCAGACACTCATCATTGTACCACTCTCCAGCCCTTTGGCAAACAAACTGCCTCCTGCTGCAGCCAAATATTTCAGATTTTGACTCATCAGTCCAGAGCACCCACTGCCATTTTTCTGCACCCCAGTTCCTATGTTTTCGTGCATAGTTGAGTCACTTAGCCTTGTTTCCATGTCGGAGATATGGCTTTTTGGCTGCAATTCTTCCACTTCTGGCCAGACTCTTCCGGACAGGAGATGGGTATACCTGGGTCCCACAGGTTTCTGCCAGTTCTGTGCTGATGGCACTGATGGACATCTTCCGATGTCAAAGGGAAGTAAGCATGATGTGTCTTTCATTTGCTGCATTAAGGTTCCTTGGCCGACCACTGTATCTACAGTCCTCAGTGTTGCCCATTTCTTTGTGCTTCTTCAAAAGAGCTTGAACAGCACATCTTGAAACTCCAGTCTGCTTTGAAATTTTTGCCTGGGAGAGACCTTGCTGATGCAGTCTTAACTACCTTGTGTCTTGTTGCTGTGCTCAGTCTTGCCATGGTGTATGACCTGTGACATGACTGTCTTCCACAGCCTCACCTTAGTAGCAGAGTTTGGCTGTTCCTCACTCAGTTTTAAGCCTCCTACACAGCTGTTTCTGTTTCAGTTATGACTGAGTTTCAACCTACATATGAAATTGATGATCATTAGCATCTGCTTGGTATAATTGGTTAATCATACACCTGAGTCTAATCCTACAAGTTCCCTGACTTTGTGCAAGTGTACAAAGTGTGCAAGTGTAAGAATTGATGCTGTTTTGAAGGCAAAGGGTAGTCACAGCAAATATTGATTTGATTTGGATTTTTCTTCTGTTCACTCCCTTTGCATTTTGTAAATTGATAAACAATTACAATATATATTTTTGAAAGCATTCATACTTTACAGCATTTTTTCACACCTGCTTAAAACTTTTGCACAGTACTGTACATTGGTACAGGTCTTGTACTCCTACAATTATATAGGGTTTGTTAATATAATTTTTGCTCCTTCATAGTTTTCAGATGGAAATTAATTAATAATTTTCTTCCTATAAGTGGGACTGGATGGGAGAGTAAAATGGTGAACTCTTTTCCATTTCAACATTCTGCTGCTTTACATTTTAGATGTGAGAACTGGGACGGTTTTTCCAACGGACTGAACTTTTGGGGTTTTAAAAAAATAGAAGGGCCCAATCAACGGGTAAAAAAGAGCTTTAGATCCAGTGAATTCAAAACTGGTTGGGTAACTAGAATAATGTATGGTGGAGCCTATTGCTGTTTGGATTCTGGAGGCAGAATTTTTACGCTAACAAAATTTTTCATGGCTGGCAGAGAGGACTTCCTATACTTCCAATAACCATGAGGGTGGGGTAGGAGATTTTTTCTCACTGAAGATAAAAAGTTGAATTACTCTGATAGCTTTTCATAATCTTTTATTGTTAAAAATTATGTTTAAATGCCTATAGCGATTGGATTGAAAAGTCTGATTGATATCTGTTGAAATAAATAGATGTCTTTTAATTGTGTCTGGATTTGGGATCAGAACTTAAACATTCCAAGTTAAAATAATGTAAAGTAATTGCTTCATTCAAGGACAGGAAGGCCTGGCGCAATATGGTTCATGGGGTCACGAAGAGTCAGAGGTGACTTTACGACTGAACAACAACAATTGCTTCATTATTTTTATAGGGTTATATGTGGAAGAAGGGTCACAAAAGGAAAAACTGGACAGAACGTTGGTTTGTTTTAAAACCAAATGTTATATCATACTATGTTAGTGAAGATTTAAAAGACAAAAGAGGAGACATTACACTGGATGGCAACTGTACTGTAGAGGTAAAAATAAACAAATGACTGGAAAATAATAGTTTTCTAGATGACGAATATGAAGCTAATTTAATTTATAGATAATTGATTTAACCTGTTGGATAAATTCTGGGATTTCAATTTTCATGGAGAATATAATAGAGTGATGATAATTGTACTCATGAAAAGAGGGAGGAAATCTTTATTTTTTTGAAATGTTCCATTCAGAATTCTTTCTTGGTTTGTGGAATATGTGTCTCTTTTTTGCTAACCAGTGGGAAAGAGTAGTATTCTATATGGATTATAGAGCTGTTTTTTTCCTCTGAAACATATGCTCGCACTCCAGTGCCTGAAAAAAAGCTATATAGGTTTGAATAAATAAGCATAATTTTTGTAGTTTTAAATTTCAACTGATAGCAGTTCAGCATAAGTGCCTAATGCAAACAGTTAAATTTGCATCACCCTAATAATTTTAGAAATACTATTGAGTCAATAAAGATTCTGTCTATTGATGCAGAAAATGTATACATTACAGAATGTCAAGGGCAGGTATTCTAGTCACACATTTCTAGTTATAATTAATGTTCATAGCAGAATACAGTCTCTTTTATTCTTGCGAAAATCAAACTGCTAAGCATTTTTAAATGAAATTAGTAGAGTGTATAATTTTTCACATCTTTGGGCCTTGAAGTGCCTTGTTTTCACCTTAAATGGGATCTTGGAACTTCAAGGAAGTGTTATGATGCTGTTCTGATCTTATAAAAGTATTCGGAACCTGAAATGGAGCATTTTAAGCCTTTTTTTTTTTTAATTTGAATTTGCACATCTTAATTTGATTAGCATCTGTCCCTGCAAAGGCTACATTAGGAGTGTCTTGCAGTGTTTTCAACCATGATTCAGAATTATTGGAATGAAAGGGTATCAACCTATATTAATCCCCTATCTACTGTATCATTTACTGTCCTGAATTCTTTTTGTAGCTATTGGCAGTGACTTAGAGTTGTACAGCCTCCATATCAACGTTTTGTATGTCAGCGTGGAAAAATGTATGTGCTTTTCCTGTGAGCAATACTGATCACATAGTATTTGTCTTTATAGTTTGGGTGTTCTAAAAATGCAGACCACTCAAATATTTTCTGTGAATACAATTAGCTATGGCATGTTTTCTTCCATAAAACCGGGAGAAATTTTGAATTGCCCCAAATATGCATTGCTAGCTTGTTTTAGGAAAAAATGTGATACAACATTTATTGATGTTTAACTTCTGTACATGGGGATTATTGTTGGGGTATATGTTTCTATACTCTGTATTAAGTGGCTCTGAATTAACAAACAATTTTTTCTTATTAGGCCTTGCCTGACAAAGATGGCAAAAAATGTCTCTTCCTTATAAATAGTTTAGAGAAAGGTTTTGAGATTAGTGCTTCTGATAAGAAGAAGAAACAGGAGTGGATTCAAGGTAAACTTTTACTGCTGTTTTACTTTACTGATAATTTTTAAAGAATGTAGGGCTATTAGAAAAACTGACCAGAAATTAGTATTACTACTGAATTATGAAGTGAATTTAAGCATCTCAGTAAAACACTTTCAAATCTGCATTCACATCAGATGCTTATGCCATTATCAAAAATGCTATGTTAGACTGGCAGATTAACAGGCAAGGAATCGTTTGTCCTTGGAGTAAAACAAAAGACTTATTGATGTATAATGTGATCTTTCTATCTCTAATGAAATTCACAGAAAGGTTTTCTCATTGGCAGAAAAGTGGATGATGATTATATTTTGTATATAATATTGGCTTGATGTTTTCAGCTAGATCTATAAAATGTCATTTACCGTTAAGGAAGCAATACATTTGCTGTCATTCAAATAGAAACATGACCCCTTGAGGTGCTACCTATTCAGTGGATTTCATTTTTTTTCACATAAAGTTTGTGTCTTGTAAATGGAACTTTTTCATCTCTGTCCTTGGAGCAAGAAATGATAAAATAAATTAAATTAAAAGCCTCCTTCATATATATCTCCTGGAAGAGTCTGTGGCAGTTACGAGTCCACAATATACTTGGACTTGAAAGGCCCAGATTCCTGTCTTTGGCTTTCTCTGGCATAGCTTTAGTTTCCTAAATATGCAGCATATCAGTCCTAAGTCACCACAGAGTATTTTAAATTCTGCTTTTCTGTTCAGTGGCTTAATGCACCCTCCTATTCATGTGCCTGTTTTAAGTTGAAGTAGCTTGTAAATCTGACCACTAATAAGACTGTAGATTGTCTTACTAGGCTTCAGTCCAATGAGTTAAATGATTCTCTAATTAAGATTCCTGTTTCTCTCTTCTCCAGCCAAATGTTTTGATGCTGTAATGTATGTCTGATGGCATATCTGATTGGCTTTACCACCTGTGTAGTGGTTGGGTCTGGTGACAAAATTTATTTCATTGTACGGAAAGCTGGTATTATTGCAAAATACAAATTGTACTTTATATTGTAGTTGATGTTAAAGGTTTTCATTCTGGTATTTCAAGTACTGTAATTATATATCTATATTACACTATTGATTACCATATACTATGTTTTTATTTGCAAACAAATGCAATTTTATTTTTTAAAGTATTGATGAAGGCCTAATGTTAGAAACTGAACAGCATTGTAAGATTGAAAGAGTAATAAAGGTATTTATGGACTTAAACTATAAATATTATTGTGCTCATTCTCATTACTCAGCCATTCAGACAACTGTAAATCTGCTAAAATTAAAAAGCCCTTCACCTCATAAAGAGGCACGCCAGAAACGGAAAGATTTACGCCAGAAACTGCAGGCTGAACAAGCAGAATTGGAGAGGCAAATGAAGGAGCTCCAAATAGCAAATGAAAATAAACAGAAGGAACTGGAAACTGTCCGAAAGGT